>OX411749.1:10897265-12328810 GCA_948252205.1 Orthosia incerta | reverse complement strand
ACTGGCCTTAGAATATAGAGTTTATTTATAGACGTACTCACCATATAAGAAAGCTGCCATCAACAGGGTGTATAGAGAACAGTAGATCTGGACTCTGATGCCAGTCGCGCAGTAACGACTCTATCTTAGCGTCCAGCGAATCAGGGAGATGCGTACAAGTCACGTCTGTTGCTATAGAGTTTATAGACGTCGTGTTTGATAGACTTGGGTGACTGTGGTTCCCGCTACCTGAATGAGAACGTGAAGATTAGAAGTTTTGAACTTACTAAGACTTTATTAAAGCTTACATTAGCCTTTTTATAGGAATGTGAACCTTGATCTTATACCGTCAATGTTCGTATATAAATGGAACGGTTGATCACATTTGTTCACAAGAATAGGCACATTAACGACAAACGAATGAGGGTCAATTTGGTACGAATCTTTTAGTTCACTGAGCTGAAGTAAAATCTAACACGATCTATAGACCTCAGCCATGTTTTCATTTATTTATATTAGTCAAATTAGTAGTAGTATAATTAGTCAAAGAATTCACAATCAAACTTTTGCTTATGTCAATGGTATATACTGTTGGACAAACGGAATACCTTATGAAATTAATCCGACACTGACAAAGGCAGGCTGGTACAACACATGTCAATTACATGACGACGAGTTCAATAAATGATTAAAACGTCGTTACATTACAGTTCAGGCAAATATACAGTATTTATGTGCTCCTTAGTATCTATTCAATAGGGTGTATGTATATTTTATTCCCTATTGCAGGTTGATCGTTAATATGGATGCTTCCTGGGTAGAAAAATGGAAATTATATTTAGTACATCGGTGAAATTATAAAATAAATAAAAATTTATCGACAAAGCGCATCACAGTTCAGGAGTGGGGGCTTGTGACGTCACTTTGTCAGTATAAAATGTACCATACCGTGACGTCACACGATATTTCAACGCACTGTATCGTCTAAATGTTATGTTTACGTGGCAAAATTGGCAATGACTAAAATTTATTCTAATGTTAATTTCTAATTTAATATAATCATAATATTCTTATGCAATTGAATGACATACCAACTTATGTAATTTTAGTTAATGTTTTGAACTGTAATTCGTAATTTTGTATTTTGAGACTGGTTCTTAGATTACTTAAATCATTAATGTTTGCATGCCTAATCTGGTAGATTGTACAAGGATCACAATTGTTTTTTTTTTTAATATCTTATGTTATGTACCTACAATCTATGCAAATAAAATAAACTTTACTTTACTTTACTTTAAAAGAAAAAATACGTGTCCAACAGTTTTAGGTTATCTAACTGACGGAATAAACAGATATTTTTTGTTAACCATACCCTATTGTTTTGTCATAAATTTCTTCACGCAATACTAAGTAAAGTAAGAAGTAATGCCATCATTGTCTTTTCTTTGCTTATAAACAGTATACGCTTTTATAACAAGTTGCCTAAGTCAGTTATAGAACTGACCGATGGAAAGTTCAAAAACTACATCAAACGTGTCCTTATTAAAAAAGCATATTATAAAATCAAGGACTACGTTGAAGATAAAAATTTTGGCTTTGACACCCTCTGCGCATGCGGATTACCTGGTAACTCATAAACGTCACAAATATATGGATATCTCTAATTATTCTCAATCTCATTTTTTTTTCTCTTTTAATTAGACATTTTACAATATTTTTCAATCATCATTAATTATAGCCCTTTGCTAAGAATAGTTACAGCACTGATTACAGTATTTGTGCCACATGTTAAATTTAGTGTAGTGTTTTTTTTTTTTTCCCTTTGTATAGATTCTTTTACCGATTGTGAATGTGTGAACATTGTAGGCTTTTTAGATTTCTAGATGATTGTTAACATTTGTTAACTTTTTATTTCGTTTTGTTTGTTTTTTTTTTCAATTTCGTACGACTTATTGTCGGGCCTACGTTGTCCCCCCATATCCAAGTACTAATGCTGTAACATGGAAATATTGTAAAGACAAAAAAAAAAAGAGTAACCATGGAGTTTCTTGCCGGTTCTTCTCCATAGGAAACGACTAACCCGAACCGTGCACCTTTTGTCGACGTTTTATAAGTGCCCATGTAGGCCTATGTGAAATAAAAATATTTGATTTTGATTTTGTCCACAATGCGAGCGAGACAAAGCTATACATGACTGACTGTTCCATCGCGTTTATGCATATAAATTATGATGGCATTAATACTTTATAATACGCCCCCAAGACGAATTAAAAGGCTCTACATTCCATTTGAGATAACATTAGACATTTCAATAATCCCATTTTACAGCCCGTTCAACCGATTTTGACTTCTATTGCGTTAGTGATATGACAAATGGCAGCTAGTAGTAAACAGTTAGTTTTGGCACGGTAAAGATATTGTGACTCGGCCCTGTCTTTGAAATAATTACCTACAAGCGCGCATCATGTAATCACGCGTTAGGGCCGCTCGCCTCTACCTACTTGAGTTTCTTTCTAGTTTTTGATTGTAAATATTATATTTTATATTATACTTATTTTAAATCTTACTAGGTAGGTACGTACCTAACATTTATTACGCTCACAAGTAATCATTTAATAATGATATTTCGTCTAATTCAATAATATATGAAAGTACCTAAGTACCTACCTACATAAGTAGATAGCATAGCCTCGGAAACTACCTACTAGTTTTTTTTTATGTGAGCGTAGGTAGGTCACTCCTGTGTCACTTTATCACCCTATCCACTTATTTATTTACGAAATACCTACCTATTAAAATAAAAATAAAGAAACAAATTACGCTTTATAGAAGAATTCAAGCAACCAAAACCAGCTTAATATAGTTTACTAGCTGTTCCCCGTGGCTTCGCTCCCGTGGACCACCCCATAGGACCCGTTTTCGGGACAAAAAAATAGCCTATGACACTCAGGAGTAATGTAGTTTTCTATTGGCGAAAGATTTTTCTAAATCGGTCCAGTAGTTTCGGAGCCTATTCGGTACAAACAAACAAAATCATCTTTCCTCTTTATAATATTAGTATAGACAATTGCACTCTGCCATATTAAGTAAGTAAGTAATAATAAGTACTCATTTCAATCAAAAACAAAATATTCACAAATCGCACGCGATTGTTTGCGACTGTAGTGTATCGAGTGTTGGCTGAACTCGAGACGCGTACTCGTAGGTATGACTTCGTTCCGAACGTTTGTATGAAGATAGAATAGTGTTAGATATCTTTACCGTGGTTTCGGTAACAGGTTTATGATTTTTATGCTATCCTTATATTTATGGGATATAACTCAAAATCGGTTGAACGGACTGTAAAAAAGGGTTGTAGAAATATCTAATGTTATATCAAATGGAGTATAGCTAGACTGAAGCCTGTATTCACACGATTTTCACACATATATTTAATCTAAATGTAGGTAACACGAAGAAAGCATGCAGCATGAATATTCAGTTACCTGGTGGTTCATCACTATTGCTGTTATCCTCGGATTGCATTTTAGTTAAATGATGACTTGGACGTCTATTTTCTATACGGCAGCGTGAAATAAAGTAAGCAATAAGGCTTATAAGTAAGCGAGTTTTACCCAAAATTATACTTTGAAGCACAATATCATAAGGACTATAATGGTTTGGCATAATTACTCTCAAATTAATTATTCTAATGTCAATACGGTATGACAGTATCTAAATGAGAATTACACACGAAAATACACTTTACGACGAATACATTAAGGCGTCAAATTACTTAATCTTTAAACGGCACATTAATTCAAGTAAGCTGTTACCCATATTATACTGATGGAAGCATTTATCATAGATTATTATTATTAAGAATATTTTGGCTGTGGTATATAAAAGCCTATTAAAACATCAGTGGACCGCTAAATCATATATTAGTGGGATGCTGAGACTTAGCTAGTTGTGACGCGTCCTAGAGATCTGGATATTTCCAAATGTTTCATGGAACTCTGTTTCTTATGATGTAATGATCAAAATTCATATTTAATTGTCGTTTCAGCGGCGTTATAAGTAAGCTGAAGTCCACAGATATTCATATTTCTGGCGAAAAGTATACAAAGTACTATTGTCTAGGCAACTATAAGGAAACACACTCACTCTCATGCTCTCCGTCCGGATGTCCGGTATGATCCGAACCTGACCCACCCTCGTCTGTTTCTTCTTTATCTAGTATCTATGACAAAAATACTTTTTAGTTTCCACTCTTCAGTAATAGACATTTTGGGGCTAAAAACTTAAGATTTCAAAGTGAAGCAGCTCATTTTTTTCCAGTTTATTTTACGTATAGTTTGCGAAAGCCATGCTCATATTTCTTCAGATTCTGATGTCGAGGCATAATATATGGACAAAGTAAAAGGCAAATGAAAGACCACAGGTTTAAAAGATTAATGCCTTGTTCATCTTTCAACTTTAAGGCGATTAACACACGGCACCGCGCACTGCCGCGGTAGGCGGTGAAGCGGATATCATGTCGCATTGGCCTCTATTAAATCCGTTGATGCCTAACACACGTACAGAGCTCGACCGCGCGGTAAAGCGGTGCTCTCACCGCGAGCGCGCTCCCGCAGCCTCATTACTGGATTGACGCTTGAGCGAGCCGCACATCACAACACGCGCCTCGCTCATACAGTTATACTATTCATATAAGATACACACGGTGTTCATTGTGTTCTAAGTTAATACAGGCATGATGTACACTGTAATGCTGAAACATGACTCCACATGCGAACAAATTCACATAACAAGCATAGTCGCGCGCGGTGCGTGCTTCGTTATATACATGAACGGTGTTATACAATTCATTACCGTTCACACATACATAACGGTCCCTTAGCCTGGGACGTAACCGGCTAGCTCTGGCAGCGTGTCAGGCGGGGACCAGACACTCTTAGCGCGCGCCAATATAGTCGGCACCTAGTCGCTGACTATTTCTCGCTCGGCTTCTATTCTAAAGGTTCGCCGTGTGTGTCGCTTAGGCGCCGTGTAAAACCGGCGCTGTGAGACAGCGTCGTGGCGCTCCTCCCTGAACACATTGCATTCATAACATGGCAGGCAGTGTATTCACACCTGCCATTATCATAGTATCTCAAGCCAAGATAGGCTAACCTAATTGAATTGTGCCCGTTGTAATGGGCACACAAATGATAAAACATCATGTGATGACAAATGGTCTCACATACTGGGCGCCGCATAACCGCACGAATCATCGTAGGTGCAGGACGTGTTGCAATTCAAAAATATCTTAAAAATGGATGAACCCAATATCTTCTTATTTTTTTCTAGCTACGCAATAAAAGCCAGATTGCTGCCACCACTTCAGCGTCCATTCTTGCCAGTGTCTTTGACCAAACTGGTCACGGCACCGCCACCGCCCTCCGCGGCGGTGGCGGTGCCGTGTGTAAATCGCCTAAGGCTTGAAGTTCTGCTTGAATTGTCAAGCCTAGCAAAATAGTCTTATATGTGACTAGTGGCCCACCCCTGCTTTGCCTGGGTCATAAAAATTTATAGCCTATAACCATCTGGAATAATGTACCTTTCAAATGGTGATAGATTTTGCCGAATAGTTACAGTAGTTACCCTAAACTTCTGGAAAAAAATCACAAAATTCGGGCTCCCTCTTTATAATATTAGTTTAGATTCTAAAAACGCGGTACCAATTTCAAAATTATAATTACTTTTTTGGTAAGATCGTGCAGTATAGCTTCAGCCTGGCTTGTAAAGTGCATCTCCTTGTTGTGCAACCAGTGTAGGATGAAGCGGCCGCCTCCCGCCAGTGAGGGTACCAGAGGAATATCCGTCTCCGCGTTTATTGAAGCTGCCAGGTGGAAGTGAAGACCTGTGGAGGATAAAATTAGTATGAGACACTAAATAATACCAAGCCTGTGATGCCGAGTAGACAGAGGTATTAAGTACCCCCTTTTTACAAGATCTTATTTAGTTTCACCAGTCCCGGTGTCTGTAAAAAAAACTTACAAGTTAAATTTGACTCCACCACTTCCCAATGTCCAAATAATCGGAAATTTTGCACACACGTTTTTTTGATGTGGTATCCTTTAAATAAACGTGCCAGCACTTGAGTGCTTACGTCTCTCAGTATTAAGTTGTCGCAAGCGGTGACTAGACGTTTCCATTCAGTGCTGTTTACTTACTAATAAATCTGTTTGATTTACTATAAACCCCAAACCCTAACTAGTGATACCAGTGAACACCCCACTGGCGACGAGGACGGGATCGAACCCACTCGTGCAAAGCACAATGCAATTTTTTGTATAAAAAACTTGTCTTAACAAAAATATTTTTCATTAAAAACTTGTTATATTTAAATTGTAAATCATAAAAAAGTAAGTCTCAGAAAAAAAGGGCAACCATTTGCCAGGGTACAAATCCAAACGCCAAATCATTGAACTTATTCTGATGCTGAGATTTGGGATGCCCTGCAACCTAAATTGAGCAGTTACTCGCGACCTCCTAACAGTTATGCTCACAGACATAAATCTAACTAGATGACGCGATTCTGAGTATGTACTTCGTGTGTCAAAAAACGAAGAATAATTACGACCAATGAACTTTTCATTTGGGATTATCGCCAACGGAAATCCACCGAAATCTATAAAAATGCCTTTTGATGCCATATTGAGCTGTAAACACTGTATAGAAAAAGTTGGCCGAGGCATTGAAAACATTTTCTTTCATTCGTACGTAATTTTGATTTAAATTGTGTATGAAAAAGTGGCACGCTTGGTTTTCATACAGATGGAGGGACTTGCGTTATCTTGTTAGATTTATATCTGTGGTTATGCTATTTTGGAACTATTCGGTGAATGGGCTGCAAAATCTACCACAAGTAGAATGCATTTTCCAATAACTAAGTAATCACGATTCCTTTATTATAAGCCCTTCAACATATATAATAATATGGCGTAGTAAAATCCGTGTTATTAAGAATATTATACGACCCATAAAATGTTTACAGCCAATAAAGATGAAGTTTCTCGTTAATGTAGTCGATAAACGACTTTACTATAAGTTTTCAATGCATATTATATTTATCACGTCTAGTGCCAGATTGAGCTGTAAAAAGGTTCTCGTAAAAAGATAATTTAATCGTACAGATAAAAACTTAAAACACCCGGAACGACACCCAGATACGACGCTGTGCACACGTTTTAAGATAGCGATACAAATACAACTTTAATTAGTACACAAAAAGATACACATTTCAGTGAGAAAATGCTAATAAACATAGCGGCATTCAGAATAAAATTATAATTAATTCGAATCTCTCACTCGTGCGCACAGCGTCGCGTCTTCGTGGGAGCTGGCCCTCAGTTTTTTAAAGTCCGACTTCTACATTGTTCATAAAAGGTTTTTAATAAAACTTTCAAACATTTCAAAAGATCATAATTAGAGTTCCAAACTACGTATTACACTATTTTGTCCGGTGTCCCACCTAAACCACAAGAATCGTAATTTTTTTTGGCTAAAATTCCAATGATAATCCACGACAGTGTCATTTCTGTCATTGAATGAATTTTGGGAATCGGACCCAAAGATTACCCGTTACAAACAAATATACAATTTCACCTCTTTATAAAATTAGTTAAGATTTTGCAGTGCGCATCTTCTAAAGAGTCTGTCGAATACGTAAACTGACGTAAATTTGAATTAGCCTAATAATGTCTTTGACACTTAAAGGGATAGTCAAGTTTAGTAGTTTCTGAGAATAAAAATCTGTAGGATAATCTAATTCCTTCTAACCAGGTCCATCATCGGTCTGCCGCACGTACGGAGATGCGTCATCGATACATGGTGGACATCCTTCAATCAATAATACACAATCCCATACAAAACTTCTAGTAAAACTGTGCCAAAATTGTGTTTACGAATTTCTAAGAATTCTAGCTGAAATAAATATCCATTAATGCAAATTCAACCTTAAATGCAATACTTAAAGTGGCATTCACAAAGCTATGTACAAAAAGCAATAACAAATTTATGTCCTTTCTTCGCTGCTCAACATACATCAAAACAAATTTAATCTTACACGCATGTTCTAAAGTCTAAACTACTAGAACAGTCGATGTTTGTTACAATAGTTGGCGCATTCGCGTTTTCGACGCAAAGGTTGGTCAAGCAAACAAAAATTTTCGTAATTGATTCATATTAGGGTTCCGAAGTCAACAAGGAACCCTTATAGTTTCGGTCTGTCCGTCCGCAGCTTAGCTCAGAGACTCTAAGTACTACAAAGCGATAATTTGGCATGGATATACATATTAATAATTCCGACAAAGTGGTACAATAAAACCATGAAAAACTTTTTTTTTGGGGGTTCCTCCTATAGACGTAAAGTGGTGATGTTTTTTTTTTTCTCGTCTATCTCATGGTGTGGGGTATCGTTGGATAGGCCATTCAAAAATATTACGGGTTTGTTAAAACCATTTTTCTATTCAGAGATCCGTTTGCGTAAAATTAAGCTTAAAATTGCAAATTTTTGTTAGAGTCAAGTGTCCCCCCCCCTGCCAGCGAAATGGTTGCTCTTGGCTATGTGAAAAAATTCACGGCAGTAGTATATATAACGAAATTAAAAACAAAACTATCACGGCTAAGTAGGCTTTATAAGTTTACGAGTAATAGTCGACCAACTTATAAAATTGTGGTGCATCGACACATTACATGTCGCATGCACAGCAAATTTTATAATGGTCAAATAAATAATTATATATAGCAGTTGTGTACTAGTGCTCACCGAAACCAGTTGTTTTATTTACATGACTCATAACACCCAACAACACGTACACAGAAGATACACTTACATCTGGTGACCCCGATTTGAATTAACACGCGCCGCGATTTAAAGTGATTTCCTCGTGTCGTGGTAACTGCACTGCACAACCTTACCAGCCTTCCACAAGCGGATCTCACTGGTTTTGGTTTTCAAGAGGCATATAGTTACCGAAGACATGAGCACAAGTGGAAATTGTGGTGTGTTACCAGCATGCGGAGCGACGGACAGCAGTCAGGCCGAAGTCGCAGCATTAGGAATATCCTCGAAGATCCCGGATTTTTGGATAGAGATGCCCAGGGTGTGGTTCGCGCAGTTTGAGACAATGATGGCTCCCCAAAAACAGGGTGACGAAGTAAAATACGGAGTCGTACTGTCCAAGCTCCACAAAGACGCAGTAAGTCAAGTGGCCGACATAATAATGTCACCCCCCGCCACTAATAAATATGGTGCTATTAAAGAAAGACTCCTAGCCGTGTACGAAGAATCGGAGGAGCGCCAATTTCAAAAGCTGGTCAGTGAAGTGGAATTAGGCGACCAAAAACCGTCGCAACTGTTGAGACGAATGAGGGAATTGGCACGTAAGAGTCAGGTGGCCGAAAAAACCCTCCATGGTTTGTGGATATCAAGACTCCCCGATCACGTTCGAGCAGTGTTAACGGTCAGTCAAGATCAGAAACTTGACAACCTCGCCGCCATAGCAGACAAGATATTGGAAGGACGATCAGGCGAAGTGTCGGAAATATCAAGCGGACAAACACAGCTTATGGTTGAGATGGTCAACCAAATGAAGAAGCTAACCATAGAAATAGCAGCCTTGAAATCCAATGCAAATAATGGTAGACACCGTAGTTACAGGCGCAACCGAAGCCAGCCGCGCACAAGATCACACTCCAGGACGAGGATTACACCCGACAGTCCCAACTGGTTATGTAGGTATCATCATCGGTACAGGAATCGAGCTCGGAACTGTGAAAATCCATGCAATTGGAAGAAACCGTCGGAAAACTAAATTCAGCGTTGACAGAGGCGGTCGTCAGCGCTATCATACCGTCAAACCGCCTATGCGTTACCGACCGAAAAAGTGGGTATCGTTTTTTGGTAGATACAGGCGCTAACATTTCAGCCATACCTAGAAGAGGGAATCGTTTAAAAGCTGACGACACATATAAAATATACGCTGCAAACGGTACACAAATAAAAACATACGGCGACAAAACGCTGACGTTGAATCTGAATATGAGACGCCCGTACCGTTGGACTTTCATCGTAGCTGACATTACGCAACCAATACTTGGAGCCGATTTTCTAGAAAGAAACAACATTTTGGTGGATGTTCGGAATAAACGTTTGATTGATGGTACAACTGGACTTCAGAGTAACGCAAAGTTAATGAAGTCAAGCACGCCTACACTTCGGACCGTAAAATTAACCGAAGACTACGCAGACATTTTAGCAGATTTCCCGAACATTTTGAAACCTCTCGATACAGAGTCACGACCGAAGCACGACGTTGTTCACCAAATCATCACCAATGGACATCCTGTTTACTCCAAGTCAAGACCTTTGCCAGCGGACAAATACCTAAGAGTGAAGAAGGAGATAGAACACATGCTAGAGACAGGGTTATGCAGGCCTTCCAAGAGTCCGTGGGCAAGTCCTTTGCACGTGACATCGAAGAAAAACGGCGAGTTGCGACTATGTGGTGACTACAGGAGATTGAACGCGATCACGGTACCGGACAGATACCCAATTCCGAGACTACTAGATTTCACATACCTACTACCAGGAACCAGTATTTATTCAACGATCGATTTAAAAAGGGCTTACAATCAGATTCCAGTACAAGACGTAGAAAAGACTGCAGTAATAACCCCGTTCGGTCTATTCGAATTTCCAAGAATGCCGTTTGGACTACGAAACGCAGGGCAAACCTTTGTCAGATTCCTAAACACAGTCTTAGCAGGACTTGACTTCGTATTCGTATATATAGACGATATACTAGTGGCGTCATCTTCAACCAGCGAACACCGTCGACATTTACAAGAAACGTTCAAACGGTTAGACGAACATGGCATCGCAATAAATCAAGCCAAATGCAAACTGGGCAAACAGCAAGTAGAGTTCCTCGGATATCAGATCACAAAAGATGGTATCAAACCATTACCAGACAAGGTCGAAGCAATAACCAAATACCCTATACCGAAAACCGTACAAGATTTGCGAAGATTTTTAGGCATGATCAACTTCTACCGGAACAATATACCACAAGCAGCCAAACACCAAGCTCGGTTAAACAAATACCTCATTGGATCGAAGAAAAATGACAAAACCGAAATACAATGGACTCCAGAGGCATTAGAAGCATTCGATCAATGTAAAGCAAGTCTAAGCGACGCCGTTACATTGTCTTCACCAACAACGCATTGCCCGTTATCACTAATGACAGACGCATCTCAAACGTGCGTGGGCGCCGTTTTACAACAGTATGAAAACGGAAACTGGAAGCCACTCTCCTTTTTCTCAAAGGGACTGAGTGAAACGCAGTCAAAGTACAGCACGTATGATCGGGAATTGCTAGCCATTTACATGGCAGTAACGCATTTTCAACCTTATGTCGAGGGAAGAGAGTTGATAGTTTACACCGATCATAAGCCGTTATGTCATGCTTTCACTACAAAACAAACCTGCACAAGTAAAACGATAGCCCCAAGACGGCTACGTCACCTCGAGTTCATCGCACAGTTCACGACAGACATACGTCACCTATCCGGTAACATGAACCCGGTGGCCGACGCGTTATCGCGACTCGAGCAAATAGATTGCCCCACACCTGTGGATTGGACTGAGTTAGCAGATATGCAACGCAATGACACTGAACTCACTCAGCTGTTAAAAAATTGCAACCTTAACTGGAAAACAACGACATTATCAGGAACAAGACAACTACACTGCGAAAATACAAAACCAAGTTTACGACCGTATGTGCCGAAATCACTTCGAAAACAAGTATTCGACACCATGCACAACATAACACATCCCGGAATAAGATTATCGAAGAAAATGATCTCCGAGCACTATTTCTGGCCCCGCATGAATACTGACGTCGGCATTTGGGCGAAAACATGCCAGGCATGCCAGAAAAGCAAGACACATAGGCACAACTCGGCCCCAATCGGAATTTTTCCACCCACAGCACGATTAGACCACGTGCACGTAGACATTGTCGGACCACTACCAGAATCCAACGGAAACAGATACATCGTGACAATGATCGACAGAGAAACGAGATGGCCGGAAGCTGTACCAGTAGCAGAGATAACAGCAAAAGTTGTAGCGGAAGTTCTCATAAGCACCTGGATAGCGAGATTCGGATGCCCAAACACCATAACAACGGACCAGGGACGACAGTTCGAGTCAGACTTATTTATCACTCTGACCAAGTCACTCGGAATTAAGAAGACCAGAACCACCAGTTATCATCCACAGTCAAATGGTTTGGTTGAACGCTGGCATAGATCAATGAAAACCGCGCTAGTCGCGCGCGGAAATACAACGAACTGGTCAAGCGAACTACCCATAGTGCTACTAGGATTACGAGCAGCACTACGACTGAAAGAGAATACAAGTCCAGCACAGATGTTATACGGAACTAACATACGTCTGCCAGGAATGTTTATCGAGCCGAAAACGCAAGTAACATCACCAGAGACTTTTGCACAGACACTCCAGAGGACAATGGCAAAGCTAAGCCCGTTTAGCAACAACCAACAGGCCAGCAGTCACAAATCGTACATACATCCAGACATGAAAAGCTGTGAATACGTATACGTCAGAGCGGATGCTGTGAAGAAACCACTGACCCCAGCCTACGAAGGCCCATATAAAGTGTTAGAGAAGCAAGAGAAACATTTCAAAATTCAATTGCCGAAGAAAACATCAATAGTAACGGTGGACAGATTAAAACCAGCATACATTTTAATGGACGGAAAGGTAAATGAACCTTTAGAACACCAGAAAAGTAGCAGTAGCGAAGTGAACGACGACAAAAATGTTGAGCCAGCAGAAATTAATAAGACCGCACCAAACACAACACGCTCAGGCCGCGTCATACATCCGGTGGTACGATTTACAATACCGCCAGATCAACGAAAGAAAAACACGGAATAAAGAAAAGAATAATTTCGTCCACACAAACTACCAAACTACCGCAGCAGCAACACGCTGGTAAAGCAAGATCAAGACAATTGCAATATTCGGAAACATGGGCAGCTGGGGCTCCAAGGAAGAGATCGTGGTAGCACAAACTGCCGCTGGGTCAGGGGGATCCAGCATCTCAATGACGGAAATCTCTATGGGGGGCATTTTCATCATCGCCGTTGCAGTGCTACTGTACTGCATGTACAGAAAGTGTAGGAAGCGGTTATACAAGAACGTGACACGGCACGTCGACGCCAGGCAAACGCAACCAGCTCAGATTCCAACAGTCTCCATGCGTTGCTGTCAGCACCCAAACGGAGGACAGGGACCACAAAACGTTTAAGACAGCAGCAATCGG
Organism: Orthosia incerta; assembly: GCA_948252205.1. Classification (NCBI taxonomy): domain Eukaryota; kingdom Metazoa; phylum Arthropoda; class Insecta; order Lepidoptera; family Noctuidae; genus Orthosia; species Orthosia incerta. Next base: position 12,315,443 of record OX411749.1, on the reverse strand, counting down.
GAAAAAGGAAAACAGAAGAAAAGTGTAACCGCGTAGTATTAAGTTCGTTTTTATTTTTGTTCGTGTATGGCTATATTTTGTGTAGAAAGAATACTTCTTTTGTCTTATTTTTTATGTAAACTTTATAATTATTTTTATGTAAGTGTACTCGATTTGTTTATTTGTTTTTAAAGGGGGAAATAATGTGGTGCATCGACACATTACATGTCGCATGCACAGCAAATTTTATAATGGTCAAATAAATAATTATATATAGCAGTTGTGTACTAGTGCTCACCGAAACCAGTTGTTTTATTTACATGACTCATAACACCCAACAACACGTACACAGAAGATACACTTACAAAATGTACTTAAACATTTTGTATAAATGCCATTGAAAAATTACTTAAATAACGTTATTAGCTGCGTAAAACAGAGTAAATATATGCTTATGAACCATTTAAACTTATAAAAAAATAAATTCATAACAGGCTTTAGAAGTTTACGAGTAATAGTCGACCAACTTATAAATGTACTTGAAACAGTAAATTTTTTGTACAACAGTCATTGAAAAATTACTTAAATAACGTTGTTAGCTGTGTAAAACAGATAGTAAATATATGCTTATGAACCATGTAAAAATATACAAAAATAAAATCAAAACATCCTTAGTAATAATGATTTCTAAATTAATCATGTTTAAGCTCGAATAACGCATTGGAGTCGACGGGCAGTACCGGTCTGTAGTCCGTACGCCGCATGCGCGCGGGGTTGTCTATTTTGTGTTAGTGCAGTATTTTAGACGTTTTGTAGTCTAAAGTCAAATTTGATTTAATTGCCAAGCAAATTCCGCTACCCGACCATAGGTGGGCCCGTTTTTAGACGTTGTGAGACACTGAAACCGTTTTAATGTTCATGTAACAACAAAAAACCCTCTTCTTAGTCTGCATTATTATGCAACTTCGGAACCCTATTAAACGTAAGGTTAAGAGCTATATATATATATATATATATATATATTCCTTCCAAAACCTCGGTGATACGGTGGTTATTTGTACTTTTTTTAAACGCACACTACGGCATTTTGACGTCTTAATGTTTGGACTATACTAATTTAAAATACTACCACAACCGTATTTGTGCTCCTATTTTTCGCCCGTTTTTGAGGCGCTTACCGGGCATCTATTGTATTACTGATCAAAGTGGACATCCCACCCATACGAACTTAACGTTTTGGGAATACCATTATTGTGGGTACAGCTAAGGAGTGGAATTCCTTGCCGGAGTCTGTATTTCCTGATAGCTACAACCCGGGAGTCTAGTGAATAGGTCACTTCTAAGAAAGCGTGCTTCACCGTCGACCACATCATCGCATGAGATAGTGGTCAAACGAGAGCCTATCATTAATAAAAATATATATATATATAGCTGACCCGGCGAACTTCGTACCGCCTTGGTGACATACCGACAGCAGCTCCACCTACCGGATCCAATTGTGTTTTCGAACCATCCCGGAACCCATTGAAATATACACACAAAATTTCATCCAAATCGGTCCAGCCGTTTAGGAGGAGTTAGGTGACAAACACACGTACAGAAGAATTATATATATTAAGAAGATATATTCACCTCCAGTATAAGAAGAAGCATGAAAAGGATTGTGGAAGTCGTGGGCGCTGTACGTCGAAGGTAACGTGGGAATGGGCGCGCCAGGCTGCTTGGATGACTGCGCAGTCCGTCTGATGTGGAAACATGTCCTGGAACAATCAAATATCAATTGCAAGACACGATGTTTTACACTGGTACAATAATCCACTTTTTGCTTACAATCCTTGTGTTGATTTAGGCACTTTCTTTAGTCTATAGAATTTTATCTCAACCAAATGGTTATAATCCGTTTAATCCGTTTACAGTCTGTTGAAATTCATGGCTTAAATCTAATTATAGTGTGTCACTAATTAAATAAAGAAAAACCTTGTATAAATATTAAACGCCAAATGTATTTATTTCAACAAGGCCATTAAGCACTTTTGAACGTTAACAATAAAAAATTACAAGTTATTAAAATTGATTCTACCGTGCATTCGGAAAAGTAGCTTGTTATGGAGAAGAACGCTTAAGAAACTCCAAACTTACTCCTTTAAAAAAAATAAGTATTTTACAATATTAAAGTATTGGTAGGACTGTAAACTAAACTTATTCAAAAACATATGACCCCACTAAATTTAAATATAAACGATGGAGGAAAACCGTCAACTACATTTTTCCGCCAGAGCATAAGAATAATAGATGTCTTACGCCATCCTTTCAGGGAAACGAAACGTACATATAAAGATAATTCCATGCTCGAAATTCTGAAAGAAACTATAGGATTGATTAGGGTATTGGTATCAGGACTCAGCAAGATATAGTGGTAGCAGGCAGTCTAACCATGTAAATGGCTGATACACATCCGAGTTTTTAAATAAAACTTTACTCCAGTACATTAAAACCCTATTAATCTCAAGAGATTAGACCGAATCATCGCAATGTAGTGACTAGGAATTATTGAGGTGCTTTTTAGGGTTCCGTACTTCGAAAGGAAAAAACCGAACCCTTATTTAGTTGTCCGTCCATCTGTCTATCTGTCAAGACCCTTTTCTTAGGAACACGTGGAGGTATCAAGCTGAAATTTATCCTTAATTTTTTTTTGAAATTTGTCCTTTAAATCAAACTTCTAAGCCAATGCAATCAAAAGATACAGCCGCAAATTTTCGACACTCGCAAGGGAATCAAAACCTACAGGGTACTTCCCGTGAACTCAGAATTTTGAAATTTGGTACGAAGCAACGTCATATAGCACAGATAAAGGAAAAGTTATGAAAACCGTAAATTTTTTGTTACATCATGTAATAAAAATATTTTTAATAATTTAAAACTTACTAGGCACCCCTTTCCGTGCGCGAGTCCGACTCGCTTTTGGCCGGTTTTTCTATTTTAAACACAAGTATTAGTACAAATTATGCTCAAACGTACCCAGTATATTATTATATTTACGCTGATTTCAAGAGATTAGACCGATTCATCGCAATGCAGTGAATAGGAATTCTTGAGTTGCTTTGTCTATTTTAAACACAATAAAAATTATGCTCAAACCTAAATTCGAATTAATATAAAATTTATTGCATTCATAATGCACATAGGTGGTAAATATAAGTTACAGAAACATTCTAGATGCAGTCAGTGTCTATGAGAGTAATAGCGCTTAATATATATATGATTTCAAGAGATTAGACAGAATCGTCGTAACGCAGTGACTAAGCATTCTTTAGTTGCTTGTTTTAAACTGTTCACAAACACTAGTAAATATTATGCTCAAATTGCGTGTTGCGCTGAAATTGTTCAAGCGAGGCGATCATAAATGTCGACAACACGTGAATCATAAAAGGAAAGTTTACAGTCAAGGTGTTGAGATAATACGAGACGACATTCATTGCGTTTTTGTTGATATTGAGGCGCATCGTTGGAGAATGCAATTTTCGGACTTGTCTTTAATAATTATAATGAATTAATTATAATTATAATCAAATAAATAGCTAGAAAACAAATATTTTTAATATAATTCCTACAAGAATTTTGCTGTGCATCATAATGCATTATCATTTTAAAATCTCACATGAACAAACTTGAAAAGGATATTCAAATGTTGGTTTTGTAAGGGACTGTAATCTCCGAACTGTAGTCGATAGAGTTGTTCTTTAAACGGATTGCGACTTCATCCAACGTGCCGACTTTATGAATCCAGGTGGTCTTTAGTGTTCCAGGGTGGACCTTTAAAAGGTCACGGGGATGTGGTGATGCAGATGGTGATCACCAGGGCCGGTTTAGTGAGGTAAAAAATCCAGGCACCTTTTGAAGATTTCGCCGCCCATAAACAAAAAATGGTGTCAATCTTGTTTTAATTATTATGGTATTAACTCGGAAATACTTATGGGAAGGGAGTTTACTGTGGCGGTTGTTTAAAAGATCCATAAGCCTTGGAGACTTACTTCATATGCTTCAAGCGCTGCATGAAGCGGTGCTTGTGTCGGTGCGTGGCGCGCTGGCGGCGCGGCGGCGAGCGCGAGTTTGACGTCACGCAGCCCCCCCACTCGTCCTCGGGAAGCAACGTCTCCGCCCACACGCGGCAGATGTTGTCCACGCATGACGTCACTAGAACGTTGCCGACGCTGCCCCTGTAGGGTAAAAACAGTTTTAAACTCAGAAAACAAATAAATTGTAATACCATGGGGCCTAGACAAAATACTGAACAAGAGCGGCAACACTGGAAATTCGCGGAAAGAAGGAGCGTCGGATAAAACGCGTTGCTGGCGAGTTCTAGTCAAAACACTTCGATCGCAGTGGGGCGTGATATTACGTGTCCTTTCTGCAGGTAATGTCATTGCCATATATTTTGACGTAAGCGTCTGACGTTAACGCTACAGAAAAGTTTTGTGTCTAGGCCTATAAGTCGGAAAATTACGTTTACATTTATCGATGTCTATAGAGTCTGGCAAACGAAAGTAGAGACTGAAAAAGCGCAGCAAATTTAAAAAATATCAGCATAGCAACCCCAAAAACTAGTATGCAATACCTGGAATAACCTAATTTGATACTTTAGAATTATTTATATTACTTCGTCTGAATAAAAATACTATAGGTACATTTAGGTAGGTAATACTTTAGATATATCAATCTGAATAAAAAAAAGCAACAGTATTCTATAATAATTTTGGTTTATCACTATAGATCAAAATCTGAATCTAAGACTTCCATGTGAAAAGATACATAAGAGTCACAGGAATCATTGTTTTCTACATTAATAATTAAACTTTATAAATTATTAAATAGAGAAAATGTTTTTACAAAAAGATAAATAGTGATTACGAATTAAAACAAAGTATCAACTTAGTAGCGTCATACGGAAAATTGGGGTTGACATTAGTATAGCATTGCCATATAAAAAGTTAGCAAATAATTCGAGTGTCTACTTTCGTTTGCCAGACTCTAGTTCTATTGACAATTCACCAGCCTGTTTTATTTGTGCAGTGAGAGGCGCATCGATACCGTGAACCGGTCACATCCAAGCAGCTAATGAAAATTTTGCAAAAGTCATACTTCGACGTGGAATTTGAACCCAGGAGCTTCTCGGCAGCCTACGCCCACTATATCAACATCGCAGGGTCTTTATTACTGAGGTAAACGATGCGTTGGAGCACATCGCATAAAATGTCCTTTCATGTCGTCAGTAATTCATTGTTAAATATTTAATCCATGCTTTACAATGTTAAAGATTTTTATAGTAATGATGTAGAACTTACTTGGGCATATATTTGCTAGTCTTCCGCCATGACAGATGTGTGACAGCGCGAGGATGGGCCACGTAAATGAAGGTATAATTCAAATCGGGCGGAGAGTGGTCATTATGAGCCTGCGCGAGCACTGAAACAAGAATAGTATGCTTAGTTGTGTTGTGAAGGTCAGATAGGCAGTCGGTCCATGTAAAGTACTGGTGTTCAGGTGCATTGGAGACTGGAAGCCCACACCACGGGCACCAACTCGAAGAAAGGAAATTTGGTTCAAATAAATTGCACTAGATGGCGTGATAACCTTCGATTTATTATTGAATTTTGTGAAATATTAAGATTTTCTAGAGACGATTATGAAAAATGAATGTTTTTGTTTAATTAAAGAGTTAGTTAAACGCAAACTTACATTTTAATTGTGTGACAATAATATAAATAATATAAAACAATATTCCTTAATTGTGTGCTTAGGAGAACCTGCACATTAGCAGCACACAATTAAGCTATTAATTCATATTTCAAAGATTATTTAAATGGATCATATAAAATTGATTCCAATAGATGGCGCGGTTTTAAATATCTGACGCATCCACTCGATATTTTAAGTTTGTTTTGTAACACATTTTGGTACAATGAAACTGTAAAAACGTGCAAAAAATTACTATAAATCAAATCGTCACTGTATTTAAAAAAAAGTATTCACGAACCGAGTAAACCCTTTTACTTGCAAGTCACTGCTAACACCATCTATATCCGTGGAACGGAACCGATCGCGATCGATGTTCTTAGAAAAATAATATGTTTAATCAGACGAAAAACGCTAGTTACGTCGGCACGGTTTCTTTGTATGGGATGAGGCATCTGTATGCTAGTATTATAATTATTATCTGTGCCCACAAAAACATAGGTGGGAAATGTTTGGACGAATTTTACAGGAATCCTAAGGGCGTGGAAAGCATTAATTAAGTAGTTTTGTAGTACAAAAACGCAACACTGCATAGATTAGACAGAAAAATTGACAATGTAACAGTTCACTTTTTTGGAAGCTTTCGATGTGACCATGCCCTAAGCAATATGACTCTTTTTACCGAAACATACTGTGTATTATATTTTAATAGCCGCATCTAACCTTATCTAGTAGACGTAAAGTCACAAAGTATGTAAGCGGCGGCGCGCTGCAGACATAGAGGCCACTTCGAACAATGCGTTATTTTGCACACACACATTGACATTGCGATTTTACAAGGATTCTTGGGCAATATTAGACCGAGCTCAGTCGCAGCTGTAACGTCACTCATAAAATTGGTAATGTAACGAGGTTGCATTGGCTGGTTTACCTTTATTAATTGTTACAGACCGGAGGAGGATACTAATTAAGTATGATATGGTTCACAGCACAGAACAAAAAAAACGCCTACTACAATAGAAGTCGCAAGTGGGCGGGGCCCGCGTACCCCGAGTTTTGCTCAGTTCTGCATATGTTTCCTTCCGCGCACACACTACGCACATCAGTCTTGGTTCAACCGTAACGGTGACAAAAACTTGAAAAAAAATATAAAAATGCCTTATTGTGCTGTTTTAGAATGTAAACACGATAGCAGAACCAAAAATGTATCTAATGTAGGTATATCTTACCATCGGCAAGTCTTAATTTATTTTATTTCGATAAAAATGTAAAAACAATATTTTATTAAACAAGACAAGTAAAAGTTGATTTTATGATGTTAAATTTAAGGTCTACTTTCTTTAAAACTCAAACATTGTTCTCGAAGATTCCAACTATGCACATGTCACATTCAGCTACTCAATTAGAGATTACCAATATCGATAATGAGTTATCGATACTTTAAACTTACAATATTCGAAAAAATCTTCTTACGCGCGAAAAACATAACCATTTCCTTGCAGCCGTGTAAAAATAAAGATTACGACGAATTGAGAACCTCCTCCTTTTTTTGAAGTCGGTTAAAAAGACAACAGCCTTCAAAATCAACAAGGTGTAATAATAATAACACATGAACATAGAACCTCCTTCTTTTTTTAAGTCAGTTAAAAACTGGCTAATGTGTTAGTCTGAAATTTAAGATCTACTGGTGTATAGACTATAGACCTAAATTTCATCAGTTCATTAAGGAAGTTAGTCAAGCTAATCATAATAAGAGTGTAGCCGCAGGCGAAAGCGTAAGCTTCCCATATCAGTAGGACGTATTGCATTTGTAGTGTAGTCTATCGCATAATTAATAATAGTACACCAAAGACTACCTTAAGTACTGTATTTCCTTTCATTTTTTTAATCCATCCAAAGGTTGTCTTGAAAAGATCGCTTTTAGCGATAAGGCCGACATTGTGTCACCCAGTGTAATGTTTTCTTGGTCTATACTTTCTGTAACTTATATGGTGTACATAATAAAGAGTATTCTATTCTATAATTCTATTGATAGAAAAAACACCACATACAATTATTTTCAAAATCGGATCAGTAGTTTACCATAAAATATCTTAATTATTCTTTCTATAAATCGTAAGTATTAGAATAAATTTATATAAAAACTTGATTACAAACATAATAATATTTATCGACTCTAGTTATTGACTGTATTTTGTTTGAATATAAAACGGGATGTCGATAAATAAGCCAACGACAGTGGTACATCCCTACAGGAGGACGGGTAGTAATGACCTCATTTCGCAAATATAAATCTTATCGTTAACGAAATACGGCTTTGAATTGAATGCATTTATTATAGTGACATCTAGCGGCGGGTAGCGTAACTTGCTCATTAAACTATTCCGTGTACGCTTTAAACGGAAAAAGTAATAAATACTCAAAACGTGTAGACAATAAACCAACTCTATGGTCATAAAGCTGTGGTTTATTTTCAAATAAGCGACGACTGACATATTTTCTACTTTCATCTAAAAATTAAACTACCAATCACACTAAAGATTTCTTAGTGTTATGAAATACAATTAATCTGTATATGTGTGAGTTTGGGTACGCTGGTTCCGATACTAATGAAGCTATATGCGACTTCTACTGTCTTCTCTGTTCTGTGGTTCACAGTCTACTTAGAAAAATTACGTATATATGGTTTAAGTCATCCAGCTCAAGAATATGTATCTTCCGATTGCACAGCATAATTTTCTTCTTCAGTCGGGTTTTTTGATGTTATGAATTGTATTTCACATTTATATTTTGTCGAGCTTGGTGCTTTTCACATTTTTTATGTTTTTAGTAGGATCATTATTACACTGTAGTTATCCTCCAATCTTTGTCGTATGGGTCGTCGTGAACTCGTGATCTGTCTACCCTCTAAGGCATGTAAGCTTGATATGATGTGTTTAGACAAATCGATGTATTGTTATGTTTGTAAATTTATTCTACCTACATCTTTTTTTAAATTCATAATATAATAGTAGCAACCCTAGTGAGTCCGGCAAGTTTAGCCGTAAATTTTCGAGGATGGCGGGAGTGGTCCAAAGATATAGTATATATATGAATTAGTGTTAATTGTATGGCCTTTTATCCGTAATTCATAATGCAAATAACTAACAACAAATAAAAAATAAAAAAACCCGACTGCTTAAAGAAAATAATGCTGTGCAGTCGGAGGATACATCTGGTTTTGGCCAGCCAGCTCGCGAATATGTATCCTCCGACTGCACAGCATAATTTTCTTCTTGTTTACGTCTTTTAAGTAGTCGGGTTTTTTCCTTTTTCTATTTATAACTTTTTAGAATATATATAATAACACTTATATGTTAAAATGTACCTAATTTAAACATATAAGTGTGATTTATTTTTGAAATCACCTCTTAAAACCCTTTATTTTGATACCCCACACGATGGGGTAGGAAGGAAAAAAATATTGGGCTCCCACACTATGGCGCCCGAAATCGGCCATTAATATATTCTCCAATTTTAATGTAGCCAGTGACACTCGCAGGGTTAAGACGAATCGATTCATCAAAATCGGCCAACGCGTTTGGTCTCTAGAACGCCACATAGGAACAAACATACATACATAGACTGATAAACACATTTCTCATTGTTCATTTCTTTTACTAATTCCTTGCTTTAATTTTTATTTATTTTTATTTGAGATGGGTTTGCTCTTGACTCTAGTCTAGGTCAGAGGTGACAGAGACAAAGTCGACGATGGAGTGAGCTTACCCAGAAGTAGCCTGTTCACTCTAACTTTGAAGAGATTCGGGTTGTATGCGTTCGGAAACACAGACGCAGGCAGTGAGTTAAACTCTTTTGCTGTGCGCATTATGAAGGATGTTTGGAAGCGCTTGGTGCGAATTGGTGGAATAGCAACTAGGTGAGGATGGTAACTTGCAGTGCGTCTAGATGTCCAATGGTAGAAGGGGGCCGGTGGGATGAGGTCGTGGAGTTCATGAGCACACTCGCCAAAATACAGTCTGTAGAAGACCGACAAGCAGGCAACCTTACGGCGATGAGCTAAGCTGTGAAGCTTGGCATCCACCAGTTTGACGTCGCCAATTAGTCTCTTAGCTCTGCGTTCCACCGAGTCAAGCGCGGCAAGATGATATTTAGCTGAGCCATCCCAGAGGTGGCTGCAATACTCCATGCAGGATCGGACTTGCGCTTTGTAAAGAGTTAATAGCTGTCCAGGCATAAAGTATCGCTTCACTCTGTTTAGGACGCCCAGTTTCTTTGCCGCAATTTGGGCTTTGTACTCGATGGTGGCGCCGAATTTGAGACTGGATGTCAACTCCATGCCAAGGAGCTCGAGCCGATCAGTTACAGGAACAGATGCACCCCGAAAAGTAGGCGTTTGAATGAAATTAGTCCTTTTTGCGGTAAAAAGACATGCCTGTGTTTTGGTGGCGCTAAAAGAGACCAGATTGTCGTCACCCCAACGGGAGACAAGACTTAAGGTCAATCAAATACTTAACTAGGATAAAACAACGTCAGAATATCAATGTTCTAACAGAATTCAACCGTAAACGGCGTGTCTAATTTTACTACAAAAATACATGAATGCATATTGTATTGTTCGTTTAGTAATAGAAAATGATGTCACTGTAATTTTCCTGCCGAAGATTGCTTCTTCAATTATCGCGTCATTTCAATGTCATACTGTGAAATTACTAGGAGTAATGACTACAAACTAGTTTTACGAATTAGGCCAGCCATTTTACCTGCTAGTGGCATACAAGTTGTTTTATCTTATTCATCTTCATGGTTTCAATTAGATGTGCTATCTGATTTAATTATGTAAATGGCATTATCTAATTTTAGAACAGCTACGTGCCGTTACGTCGCAGTAACTACATTATATTGAACCGTTTATTCTCATTCATTATTGCACATAAACCATATAGACAGATATAAATACAATAGGGCTGCTTATGTGCAAAGACGAGCGTAGATTGAAGAGTAGAATTCCCTGCCGGAGTTTGTATTTCCTGATAGCTACAACCTGGGAGTCTTTAAGTCAAGAGTGAATAGGTTTCTTCTAGGCAAGCGAGCTTCATCGTCGACCACATCATCGTTTACCATCAGGTGAGATAGTGGTCAAGCGTATTATCAATAAAAAAAGAAACAAAAGATGAGCTAATATCAGCATTTTCCCGCGGTTTCAAATTAGCGGGAAAATGCTGATATTAGCTCATCTTTTCCACTAAAACTGTGCATTTTCCCTTACTATGTTGTTCGCGGGTTAACAAACATTTAAACCCACATACACAAAGGCCAGACCCGGAGCAACTATCTGTAGGCCATACAAATATTTGTGCCGTAGCCCGTGACCCGCAATGCGGCAGCCAATCTCCCAATCACTGCGCCAACAGTACTATCGAACTTCCTAACTTTTAATTACCCTTTACATACATGTTACATATTTATAATATTAGTTTACATGATTGAATGAAGCGACTTTTGAAAAACCGGAATTTTTGGCATTACGAAAATTTTAAAACGTATCATGATATTCTTAACCCAAATCTCAAGATTACAGTTAAGAGCTATGCTTTCCTACTTACTTTTGATTGAAGGGATATCCCCTTATCAAATACGCCTTCTTACGTAAGCATCTAACAAAGACACCAAAACCGGATTTTGTGTCTTATCAGTCTTGTACATTTTGGAGTTCACCTTTCATGTTTGTCTCAAAATACCAACTTACTCATTAAAATATTAGAATAGATTATTGATAAACACATTTTAGAAGCAGGTTACAATTCGATATCATAATTGATACTTAAAAGGTCAAATCAACACCTGTTTAAATGTCACACACAATAGGTACCTGACAGCAAAAATTACACAATGCTTTAGAAATAAATGGAAATTCGAAAATCTTTAGAAATCTTGCAGGGTGCGTACTCATCAGTTTGAAGAATTTCCACTAAGGAACCACGGACTTTCATTCAGAGAAACATGTATTTCCAAAATGACACGGCTATTCCCTATAATTTGTTGTGTTATGCTAGCTAACATAAAAGTAACAACATCGTGTAACATCTGTTTCCTTATCTCAAATTTCAGAGTTGTTTCCATTGTGAACAATGTTCTCAATCAAAAGTGCTGCCACCCCCAGAAAGGTTGCCAATTAATTCAGTCACCCTGTAGTTCGGCTTTGTGTGTGTCATATCTGTAACTCATACCTGGCTATAACGAGTAAACGCCATCATAATTAAATTTAACTAAAAAGTCGCTAATCCTGAAGATCTTGGTAAGGCTAATGTGACAAACTATTTAAACACGCACGGTCGAATCAACTTTTATTACTTGTAAATTTTAATTTTTGTTTGAAGTTCAAATGTGACGCTTATTGGCCTAGTTGAATAAATATTTTTGACTTTGACTAAATTATTGCATTGTCATCGGTCCTTGATAAGTGTGCAAAGTTTCAAATCAATCCCACGTTATGAAAGGGGTGAAAATCACGTTCAAAGATTCCGTTACATTGATACATACATACCAAGCTAATAAAAGCGTGTTAAAAATGATACTGATATTCGTCCCGTATAGCTCCGTTTCTATCTCACAGTGGAACCAAGACAATTTTGACACCTCAGAGTAACCTTACTGGACCTTATGGAGATTTATCTCCATGTGGCATATTTACGCCCCAAGTAATCTATACTATATACTTATATACTAGTATTATAAAGAGGCAAGATTTTTTTGTTTGTTTGTTTGTACCGAATAGGCTCCGAAACTACTGGACCGATTTAAAAAAATCTTTCACCAATAGATAGCTACATTATTCCTGAGTAACATAGGCTATTTTATTTATCCCGAAAACGGGTCCTGTGGGGTGGTCCACGGGAGCGAAGCCGCGCGGAACAGCTAGTATAAATATGTGTGAATTACCTTTGTTCTGGTACCAGATCTTGACGAGTCGGTCGTGGATGCCAGATGTGGCGAATAGGACACCGTCCGGTGAGAAGGCAAGATGATGCGCTGGAGTCGCCGTGTGACATTGCCACACGCATATCCATCCCTACAGCAATAGAATTACATGTAAATTATCATAGACTAGTGGTCCGCCCAGGCTTTGCCATCTGCCCTGGTTTTGGTGCAAATGGTAAAGACTTTTTCAAATAGGGGTAGTGGTTCCAGAGATTTACCTACACGTCTGAACAAACCCACGAAATTCGGGCTATCTTTTTAAAATTTTAGTTAAGATTAAACTTTTTTGATTAAACGGTTTTGATCTGATAGGATTTTGTTTCATACAACTGCCGTTCAGTTGCAGGATTCCAACAGCTGGTCGTTTAAGGTGCACTTCCGAGCAGAGCGGCTCTGCGTTTCTGGAAATTCACATAGGCGTCAGTGTCGTGGAGCCGCTCTGCGCTGAAGTCTATAACTTTCATCACTATCATTTCGGCCGAAAGACGACCACTGCTGGACATAGGTCTCCCCCAAGCGTCACCGCACTGATCGGTCCTGTGCGTTTCGCATCGGTACACCTAGAGGGAGGCTTTCCAACGCTGCTCCTTCCATTTGCGGTTCAGTATACCTTTAATCTTTGATATTGTGTCTTCAAAACAAGACAAGTATTCATAAATGAGCGCGAGAATTGAATACGAAAGCTGGACTTGACTTTTACATGCCCGAAATAATAATCCCGTAAACTGTAATGGGCCGTAAACATAAATCAAAATCACTATCTCATGAAATGTTTTATTGCAACTGTCGCATTGCAAATCAATCAAGACTAAACATGAAGAAAAAACCAGCCAAGTGCGTGTCGGACTTCGCACATTTAGGGTTCCGAACTAAACGCAAAATCAAGTTAAAAAATCTGCTTTATCAATATACTGGTATTTGTTGGTAAAATATACTTAATAATAAACATTATCACCAAATTCCAAGTTCGTAGGTCAATGGGAAGTTAATAAATTATTCGGCATAAAATTTTGTAAAAAAAATTCTGACTTTGGTGGCTTCTCATTCCTTTGTTTACCAATATTTTTTAAAACAACAAATGCAATATTTATCTACTCAACGAGCTCTAAACAACGATACCCCACTCGATGGGGTAGGTCAAAAATTATATCTGTATGGAAGCCATCCCTTAAAAATTAATTAAAAAAAAAAAGTCAGTTTGTATGGCTTTGGGTCAACAAGATGCTTATATTGTGAAAAGAAGACTGTAGCTCCAACCGCTTGGCTTTAAAACCTGTGTGTTTAAAACCTTTTGGGTACGGAACCCTAAAAACAAACAATTATTATTTTGCCTTTGACTGATTGGTATTACGATACATTAGTGATATCAAACCAATTACGTGAAAATTTATTACTGCATTAAATAGTACATTTTGATGATAGCACGAGTCCCTTGAGACAATGGTTATCTGAGTGAAATACGAAACTTGAACTAGAATTCTAGTTGCGTCTCATCACGAAACATCTATAGAAATATTGCGGTCACCGAAATGAGAGCACTTAAGTAGAACGCAAACAAGTATAATCTTACTTTGCGATATTTAACATGCAGAACAAGTCTGGAAAACTCATTTATTAAGGCCCTTATTCCGCTTTAGTGCCATGAGACGGTTACTTTCTAAAGCATACTAGCAAAAGCTAGTTTAAAAGATTTGATACATATTTATTATTGATTTATGTATTTACATTATTTGTGAAACATGGTTTTTAGCGTTCCGTACCCAAAGGGTAAAAACGGGACCCTATTACTAAGACTCCGCGATCCGTTAGTCTGTCTGTCTGTCCGTCTGTCACCAGGCTGTATCTCATGAACCGTGCTAGCTAGACAGTTGAAATTTTCACAGATGATGTATTTCTGTTACCGCTATAACAACAAATACTAAAAACAGAATAAAATAAATATTTAAGGGGGGCTCCCATACAACAAACGTGATTATTTTGCCGTTTTTTGCGATAATGGTACGGAACCCTTCGTGCGCGAGTCCGTCTCGCACTTGGCCGGCTTTTTCGTATGACTAAAACTTTTGCTTTTAAAAATAATAAACAACACGACATACTTTCGCTTATTTTGAATAATCCTCCAAAACTACTTTGATGTTTTTTAAATTTTTACTCAGAAAAAAATATGGTTAGAATTTCTTCTTAACCCTACATAGGATATGTAAATCTTAAATACATTTCAAACAAAACTGTCTAAAAGGAGGTCGAATATTGATATTCTGGTACCGAGCGGGCGCACGGCCAGTACCTACCACGTTAACATTGGGGATATACGCCTTAATGAACTAGCGACCTGTCCCGGCTTTGTATAAAACACAACGTTTATTGCTCTTTCTATTATTGAAAACCGTATCCAAGTACTGTAGTTTAGAAGAAGCAAACGGAGAAACAGACAAAGGCATACAGCGATTTTGTTATAACTATTCACAGAAGAAGACATAATTATAGTAGTCGCAGTGGATCTTTGTGTCTCTGAAGTTGGCTGCAAGACCCTGCGCAGTTGCTATTTTTGTGTCAATGTTGAAGGTGAAGAGTAAGCGTAACAACAAAACAAACGTAAGCGAGTGAAAGAGGCAGTTATACAATGCTATATAACTGCCTCTTTCACTCGCTTACGTTTGTTGCATCGTCCTATCTCGCTTACTCATGTAGTATACTCGATGACAAACAGTTTCTTGCACAATGGTTGGCGGAGCCTAACTTCAGGGACACAAAGATCCTCTGTGACTACTTGTGTAATTCTAGTGTAATTTCCGCAACGGTTTCCGTCGATTTAGTGTAGTTACCATTGAAACCATTCACTGGCTTACGTTTGTAAAATCGTCCTATCTCGCTTACTCTATGCAGTATACTCGATGACAAACTGTTTCTTGCACAATGGTTCGCAGAGCCTAACTTCAGGGACACAAAGATCCGCTGTGACCACTATATCTTCTAGTGTAATTTCCGCAACAGTTTCCGTCGATTTAGTGTAGTTAACGTTGAAACCATTCACTCGCTTACGTTTGTCGCATCGTCCTATCTCGCTTACTCTTGTAGTATACTTGATGACAAACTGTTTCTTGCACAATGGTTCGCAGAGCCTAACTTCAGGGACACAAAGATCCGCTGTGACCACTATATCTTCTAGTGTAATTTCCGCAACGGTTTCCGTCGATTTAGTGTAGTTACCGTTGAAACACTATTTGTGCGTAAGCTATTATTGTTTCTATTGAGTCTGCTAATTAACGTTCAATGGGTTAAACGTTTAAGTAACAGGTGGGTGGCTAAGTGGAAAGACAATTTCAATTATAAATCACTCCACTATAAAACTGTAGTTCCATCTAATTGATCATTGTATTCATACTAAATATAGTTGTTACATACCATAATAGATAAACAAAACAAAGATAAGCGTGGACGGTGGAGTAGGTATATTGTTAATGTTTATCTTATCAAAGCGTATCAACAATCTGTGGTGTACTCACGGGCTCGTCTTCCTCGGCCTGCTTCGGTTTGTCATCCTTGTCACCACCTATCTGGAATGTCACTCCTGAACTCGCTGGAAACAAGAAATGGAAAATATAATACAAAGAAATTAGAACAGTAAATTTGAAGTCGGTTTAAATGAGCATCCACGAGCGAAGGCAATCTGATGACTGGCTTATTTCTTTTTAACGAGGCATGAACTTATTTACTGACGGCATTCTGTGGCTAGAGCTGACAGGATAAGAAATGCCACGCTGCGCTCTAGAACAGGGATCATAGACGTAGGCGTAAAGGCAGCTAGGCTAAAATGGGATTGAGCGGGTCACGTTAGCCGCATGGACAGAGACCTCTCGCTGGGCAATAGTCTCCACAAATTGGTTGCCTGAGGATGGACGGCGCCGCCGAGGCCGGAACAGAAAGAGGTAGCGAGACGACCTAGACGCTCACTGCAGTGGCTAGTCAGAAGTGGCTCAGGAAAAGAATACTTGGAATGATTTGGGGGAGGCCTTTGACCAGTAGTGGGAAAGTATAGGCTAACATAAAAAACCGGCCAAGTGCGAGTCCGACTCACGCACGAAGGGTTCCGTACTATTATCGGAAAAAAAACCCCAATAAAATCACGTTTGTTGTATGGGAGCCCCACTTAAACATTTTTTATTTTATTCTGTTTTTAGTATTTGTTGTTATAGCGGCAACAGATACTATCTGATAATTTTTCACAGATAATACATTATCTGTGAAAATTTCAACTGTCTAGCTATTACGGTTTATGAGATACAGTCTGGTGACAGACGGACGGACCGCGGAGTCTTAGTAATAGTGTCCCGTTTTTACCCTTTGGGTACGGAACCCTAAAAAAGAACTGGGCGCACGGTTAGCGCAGTGGTTGAGCGATTGACTGCTGCGCTGCGAGTCGCGGGTTCGATTCCCTCACGGAACAAATGTATGTATGACCTACAGATAGTTGTTCCGGCTCTGGGTGTTTGTGTATGTGAGTTTATATGTTTGTAAAGGCACCCACGATACAGGAGAAATTCCTAGTGTGGAGCAAAGATAAAAAAAAACACCTTTTGCCATCAACCGAGCACAAAGCCAGACACCGGGCTTCTAATAATGAAATTCCAGATGGATAACCTAATAACATCTTTCCGGACCCGGGAATCGAACCCAAGACCACAAGACCAAATATGTTGTCTTGAAGAACATTGTAGAAACACTTTTCGATGTCTTGTCCATTCATTTAGGGGTAGGCAGAAATAGAAGACATGTGATACGATCATTATATACTTCTTTTACTTTGTCCTCTTCAAGAGGGCATCAAAACAAAATTCCTGCACAAAGCATGTGATTAAATACCTGCAAAGATAACTGCTATCGAATCCGTATCAGTTAATTGACTGATGAGGTCAACTAACAACGAAACAATATACTGACACGCCCCTGCACTCTGGCGTAAATTAATCGATACCACTAAACACTAGTTCCAGTTCCTTAACATTGTTATAAATTAGTTTCACTTCCGACGCGATCAAAGTGTGTTACAGCGTGGTTAATTTTACTGCCTTAAAAAAGTGAAAAATAAAAAAACTTTTTTACAAAAAAATACTACCGACTTCCAAATAAGAAAACTACAAAGTGAAAAATAACTTTATTTTTGGAAGTCGGTGTCCATAACGAAAAAAAATGGTACCTACGAAAGACACCGACTTCCAAAAATAAAGTTATTTTTCACTTTGTAGTTTTCTTATTTGGAAGTCGGTAGTATTTTTTTGTAAAAAAGTTTTTTTATTTTTCACTTTTTAGTTGTACCTACCTAATAGGCAAGATGTTTAGTAAGTTTCCTATAACGCCAGAATAGATTACCCGAATAACATGAAACTTGAACAAAACCGATCAAATGAGAGATCTGCTTACTCCTTAAGAGCGTACTGACGTGATGTTATGTTATGAAATGGTATAAACAATAAAATGACATGTGATTGCAGCAGTCCCGAGAGATTTTCCGTTATTTATTGAAGAGTTCTGTTGTATATCTTCGAAGTTCTTCATCAGATCTTCACCAAATTAAAATGGGACCAATTTCGGAACATACTCTTTCAAACAAAAAAAGAATTTTCAAAATCGGTCCGCAATTGACGGAGATATCGGTGAACATACACAAAAAAAAAAAAAAAAAAAAAAAACATACAAGAAGTCGAACATAGAACCTCCTCCTTTTTCGAAAGTCGGTTAAAAATCGCATTATACTTTGCCGCATTAACAAGGACAAGGAGATTGCCCATACACAGACCCCTTATGAGGTATCGTGTCTGCGATTTCAAAATTATCCAATAATAGGATTTATATTTTGTGTTTTTTTCCATCCGTGTCCTTTACTTTTTATGTATATACAACAACAGACCAGTTTTCTTCACTTGGACATTTGTATGCACCTTATTGCATTGTAATAAGGGTTCATTTCAAGAACAGAAACATCGTTATATCTCGTGAACCCCGCAAAATAAATTAAAAATGTTTTCTAATTAAGAATATAACGTGTTTTTTCTACAATATACAACCAAATTCATCAAGATACAACCATTTTTTCAAAGGGGCCCAAGTTCCCTTACAAAATGGGCATTCCCCTTTTAAAGTAAGTAGCTGCAGTTACTGGGCGTCAGAAACAATTCGAGAACGTCTCAAATCACGATATCTGATTTAACGATAAAGATCCTGCGATTTCAAAATTATCCAATAATAGGATTTATGTTTTGTGTTTTTTTCCATCCGTGTCCTTTACTTTTTATGTATATACAACAACAGATCGCATGCACAGACACCTTATTGCATTGTAATAAGGGTTCATTTCAAGAACAGAAACATCGTTATTTCTCGTGAACCCCGCAAAATAAATTAAAAATGTTTTCTAATTAAGAATATAACGTGTTTTTTCTACAATATACAACCAAATTCATCAAGATACAACCATTTTTTCAAAGGGGCCCAAGTTCCCTTACAAAATGGGCATTCCCCTTTTAAAGTAAGTAGCTGCAGTTACTGGGCGTCAGAAACAATTCGAGAACGTCTCAAATCACGATATCTGATTTAACGATAAAGATCCTGCGATTTCAAAATTATCCAATAATAGGATTTATGTTTTGTGTTTTTTTCCATCCGTGTCCTTTACTTTTTATGTATATACAACAACAGATCGCATGCACAGACACCTTATTGCATTGTAATAAGGGTTCATTTCAAGAACAGAAACATCGTTATTTCTCGTGAACCCCGCAAAATAAATTAAAAATGTTTTCTAATTAAGAATATAACGTGTTTTTTCTACAATATACAACCAAATTCATCAAGATACAACCATTTTTTTCAAAGGGGCCCAAGTTCCCTTACAAAATGGGCATTCCCCTTTTAAAGTAAGTAGCTGCAGTTACTGGGCGTCAGAAACAATTCGAGAACGTCTCAAATCACGATATCTGATTTAACGATAAAGATGTACATGGACAAAGATAATACTTATCACTTGAAACAAAAGTTTTAGTGTCTCGAACAGATATGTAAATAAAGGAAAATATCTTACGTTGGCTGTCATCTTGATAGAGCGACGCTTGGTGCCATAATTGCAGTATCTTGCCACCAGTTAGCAGACGGGTGCCCTCGAGATTCCATGACAGCGCGGTGATCGGTCCATCCGCAACCAACTTGCCTGTTTGCACCCACCGGTACTCCAAGCCCTGAACAATCACATGTCGTGTTACATTGAATAATGAATCCGAGTGCGTATACAATTTTATATGACAGAGATTGGCCAATTGCATTCACATTATGGTCAATTGGCGGTGCGCCATCGGCAATCGTCGAAGTTCAGAGACCTATTATTATGTAAAAAACATCTGAAAACCTCCTATTTCATTCGACAAATATCTATATGACGTAATTCTAAACGCCATTAAGTTCGACTGCGGACAATGCGTCGTTAATCTGCAGAGTAATTTAATGAATCTCTTTTGTGTTTGCATTTCGCGAGACGCAACAAATATTTGATGTTGCATATTTTCTGCAAATATTAACGGTTTTGTAATGTGTCTTGTCACTTGTGTGCCAAATGTGCCTTGGCAGTGGCCTCGTAAATTTTGTACCCATAAGACGAATTTTTGTAGGCTGTTGAGTTTAATGTACTTAGCTCCATTTAAATATAGATAATAATTATTTATGAAAGGGTTGGTTAGCCTCAGGAGCATTAATATTAACTGGACTGTGATAACTAAACAACATCAATTAAAATGTCATATGAACTCATTGTCAGTACTAGACACACAGCGTATAAACAGTGATAGTGATGCAGAATACGTCACACAGCGATTATCTAGTTATTCTTTTTGCTGTTCATCTGGCGCCTAGACAATGAAATATCAGCATTTGAAATATGCTGACTAATTTACAGTTTTCTATCATCATTTTATATAGCTGAAATACATCCACTGAAGAAAATCAAAAATCCCGACTGCTTCAGAACCGAACTAAAAAGATGTAAGCAAGAAGAAAATCATTCTGTGCAGTCGGAGGATACATGTTCGCGAGCTGGTTGACCAATACCAGATGTATCCTCCGACTGCACAGCATGATTTTCTTCTTGTTTACATCTTTTTAGTTCGGTTCTGAAGCAGTCGGGATTTTTAATTTTGTTCATTAACTTTTTAGTTATTTTTTTTAGAACTAGGTACATTTAAACATATAAGTGTTATATATTTTTGAAATCACCTCTTAAAACCCTTTATTTTGATACACACACCCACACTTGGATGGGTTTGGAAGAAAAAAAAAATACTTTCCAATTTTAATGTAGCCAGTGACACTCGCAGGGTTAAGACGAATCGATTAAGAACCATCAAAATCGGCCAACGCGTTTGGTCTCTAGAACGCCACATAGGAACAAACACATTACCATCCTTCGGCAGTCGGGTAAAAAAAGGCCTCCCTTAAGCGTCGCGACATCGACCAGTGTTCTCGCATCCAGCGGATGCCCGCTTTTTAAGTCATTTAGCCAAATTAATTGTACTTTAGTTCCTGGTAATAAATATTTCTACTTTATCTGCACACAATTTTGTATCATATCAAATCCATCCAGTCTGACTGTTATTGTTGTAAATATCTGTGTGATGTGATAACCATGCAAGCTACAAGCTACTATAATCCTTCTTAATCTGGCATCTTTTTATCATAATAATCAATTTACAGTAACATTATCAGGATATTTGCTGAATATTATGTTGCTGCCACAAATAGCAATGTGGGTACACCCTAGGGAGTCCGTCTCACTACAAAATTCCTGACTAGCTAATATTAAAATAAAAATTTAGTTTGTGCAGATTTGAGAGGAGATATTCTCCTAGAGATCTTAGATATCGTAGACATTGAACCTTTAAGACCGGATAAAAAAAAAAAAACTGGCCAAGTGGGTACCAAACCGCAAAATTAATTGGTTGTAATGCGAAAAATATGAAAAATCTGATTTATCAATATATTGGTATTTGTTATTAAAGTAACAAACACTTTCAAAAAAATTTCAAGTTCATAGGTCAATGGGTTAAAAATTTCAGAACAATTTTTGTAGAAAATACTTGATGGGGTTAAAAAAAAAAATCACGCCCCCTTTTTAAGTATATTTTTCGACAATTTGTATGGCTTTTGGTCAACAAGATGCTTATACTGTGAAATGGCTGTAAAACGCGTGTGTCAGACAATGGACAGACAGCCGGACATGTCAGTGACAACAATAGCGTTCCATTTGGACACTTTGGTTACGGAACCATAAAAACCAGAGCTTAGTATTTGACTGAAGTCCATTAATAAAACTTTTATAATAATGACTTACATGAGTGGTAGCAGCTGTATGTATAAGAGGTGTTGGTTCAAATATGCATACTTCGGCCCCATAGGACGCAGCAATCTTGCCCGTATCAGTGCTGCAGTCTAACGAGCCTATGCGGACATAACCATGTATAGCTCCCGGGATTATCTGAACTCTTTCGAAATTAGAGGCCAAGATCACAATGTTACATCCTGCTGCATATGCCTGCGGAAAAAAAATATTATGAATAACCGACTTAGCACTAGATTGTTGAACATTAAGGATTTTAAATAGGTAGGAACTTCAATAATATCATTGAAGTATTAGTACTACAGTATTATATTCTAGATGCGAAGTTTAGAAGGATGGATGTTACTCAATCACTCCAGAATGGCTGAACAGATCTGTATGTCTGCACAGAGATAGATTATAGTCTGGAATAGCACATAGGCTACTTGTCATTCCGGTATTATGGTACCTTGGTATAAAAAAACACTTTCCACATGGGCAAAGCCGCTGGCAGAAGCTAATTTACAATAAAGTATCACTATCACTACATGTTATGATGTCTGTTCGTGAAAAACTCAAAAACTATTGAATGGATTTTCATGTGGTTTTCACCAATAGAAAGAGTAAGAAACTAGGAAGGTTTTTGTATATAATATATATAATTTGTCACTGGCGAAGCTAGTCGCTAGTATTACAATAAAGAATAAAATCCTACTGTGGCACAGACATATTATTATTCATGACTGAAGAACAGAAGGACACTTGAAAGTGACTTTAGAAGTTGACTTTAAATGGTTTTTTTATTTGTCTCTATACAATGCTATGACATAATTTGTACTTGATTGATAGTGTGAAAAACAAATAAATCAGCAATCAAGGACATATTTGTTTTGTTTGACAACTGTGAAGTATAGGAAGTAACACAAGTAGTTAAGTAACCCTGTGGTATTTAATTAATTATTTAATAGGGTTGTAAAATTATAATGATTTTTAATGGTGTAATTAATTTTATGAATTTGTAAGAACAGTTTCCACATTTTAATAAAACATTTAAAACTTAAAATAATTTTGTGGGTCCAAATCCAAACCAAGATTGATTTTATAGATTACATAAGGTCATATGTAGATTTAATATGCCCAGTTTTATGATAAAATTGTTCGTGTTGTACAAATGTTTATACCATGTGTAGAATAGTAGATCAATATTAATTTTAGAACATCTTCATAAATATTTACTTAACTGATTATCATCATACACTGTAAATGGAAAGATTCTTATAACATAATATATTTATGTAAAACTAGAGCTGTGTTATAATATTACTTCTACAGTTATCAGTCGCCTTTAGCAATATTGTTATTTAAATATCTATAAATGACTGATGCAAATTAGCATTCAAGGAAACTCATTCTATTTGTATGTCTCCTCTGTAACTAATGCTAAGTTATGAGATACAATACATTCACAAACAAAAGAAGATAATAGTATTTAGTGACCAAACGAAAATGTTATGCTTATCAAACTAGGCTAAATTAGATTTTCCTGTTAGGATCATCACTTCTCAATTGCTACTTTAGGTGCACAGGATTCTAAGTCACGAGACTTGGCCGTCGACATCGACACGGACATTAATCTTAGTACTTACTGTGAAAGGTATTCCTTCGACAGAACCAACAGCAAAACATTGATCTCCTGAATTACAGGCACCACTTAATACTTGGTGACAGTTCATAATGAACTATTAAACAAAAAACTCTTCGCTAGATGAATCCCAGATAATCGAACGTCACTGACATGCCTTTATTAAAGAAATACATAATTTACGAAAGAAATAAATATTCCAAACATCTCAAGATCTAATTATTTTTTTTACAATTATCACGAATATTTCTCTGACACCTCACATCGAACGTGAGGGAATGACGTAGAAGAGACAGAAAGAGATAAAAAATGTCAAGTACGTTCCGAATATTTTAGGTAACACACAGTGATCGATAATCCCGAAGGGATTTTGTGAAACTACAGTTTTTAATTAAAATATTCGTATAACTTTTACGTAAAACAAGGGCAGATCGTTAGTATATTGAACAGAAAAACTGAGAATGCGCTAAAGTTAAATAAATCTTAATTCTGGACTGACAACATACTGTCGCAGTTTTTGAACGAACCTTATCCATATGTTTTGATGTTACTAGCAAGAAAATTTACGGGCCCACAAAATTACAGGTGAAATTATAAAAATCATTTGAGCAAATAATAAGATAAGGAAAACTTACATAAGTGTGCTACTGACATTGAATTAGAATATTATGACTTTATAACCTTTTCATGATACATTAATATAAATCTTTCTTTCCGTTATTGATTATTTGTGGTCTTTTGACAGCTAAGCACTGGCACTGACTGATTGACAACTTTGACGTTACTCTAGTAACAGAATTATGAATGCCAACGCTTATTCGTTGAATGAGCTGTTTTTTGTGTATTGATCTGGTATAAAAGAATCAAGGACAATTATTGGACAGTTATTTAATCGAAGGACATCATTTCGAAAAACTGGTGATTTAATAGTGTGACTGAGATTTTTGTTCCGCCGTTCTTAGGTGCAGAAGTCAACATTACAGGTAAGTCACTTTACACCAACAAATCAATAGTTATGTTATCTAGAAAAAGATAAATGGTAGAAGGAAAATAGAATAAGGACGATAGGATATTTGGTTTTCTTTGTAGTAATGTCATTGTGCGAAATAATAGCCAAAAAAATTATAGTGAAATCCATATCTAAACCTAGTACATATTGGATTTGTTTCTTATTAACAATTTGTTGAATGATACAGCATGTTGCGCAGAGGCGTTCAGTTGATTACCACGCATAAAGTATTTATATTACAGCAATTACTCAGTACTAGACAGTATTTCAGTTCCCTATAGTCTAAACAAAACATTGTTTAGTACTCAGTACCT
This sequence comes from Orthosia incerta, assembly GCA_948252205.1. Classification (NCBI taxonomy): domain Eukaryota; kingdom Metazoa; phylum Arthropoda; class Insecta; order Lepidoptera; family Noctuidae; genus Orthosia; species Orthosia incerta. The sequence goes on along the minus strand of OX411749.1, from coordinate 12,290,427 downwards.
GTGAAGTTATGTACACACTCATGCTTTCAGTGTAGAGTTATTGATTGGAGTATCACACATCTTATGTGGCAGTTAGGTTTATAGACCTGTTGCAACTTTTCCCAGTTGCAACTTTTTTTCTTATTCTTTTTTTTATCCCTTTTTTAAACAATCCCAATGGAAATGATTACCTGATTATTATTTTCATATTCTGCATGACAAAATTACCTGTAAAATAGTTTTATAATAACCCAGTTCTTTTTTAATTGATTTAAAGTTAAATTAAGTGTCATTAAATCTAGTGTTTCAGTTGATACTCCATTCCTAAAAGTTGTACCTCAAAAAATATTTAAATAAAAATAAAATATACTTTTTTCAGTAAGAATAATAGAATTCTGTTTTTAATAACAACATGACTGTAAATAAATTAATCAATGATTAGATATAGCCATGACTAATTTGTTTTATTTTATTATTATCTATAATACTAATTGTTTATACAATATCAATTTGCAGTGATAAAAAGTGGCAATCACTGGCCTCGGTATCTTGCTTGCACAATAATAATCTGACTGAATGAAGTTTATTTTTGACCAGACACTTGTTCCTAATTGAAACTAATAACTTGCTGTGCAGATGTTCAAATGAAATTTACTATTGACCACACCAAACGCAAGAGACTTTGAACCTTAGAACTCAAGAGTTATTGAGCATTTTGTTGATTTTTTGTTTGAACTCACACATCATAGGTGTGCCATGTGTGTGATGTCATTCATTATTTTTCTTCACCATCTGCCAAGGTAATTGAGATAAAACCATGGCAGGTTTGGTTACTTTTGTAATCTTTTAATACCTACTCGCCAGCTCACTGAGTGTTGGTTTTACTTTTAAGTTGGTACATTATGAAATTGAAAGTGTTTTTAAATATACATACATAAACTAATGCCTTTTTTCCATGGGGGTAGGCAGAAACTACAGAACGCCACTTGCTAAGATTCTTACATACTTCTTTTACTTCACTCACATTCATACATCTAGTCATACACACACGCCAGTTATGAGTACGCACTTGGCCTTTCTGAAGAACATCACCAATAAGGTCTATGTATGTCTTTTTAGGGCGTTTACATTCACGTCTGCCTTGTACCTTTCGTTAGTCGCCTTTCATTCATCCTCTCACTATGGCCAAACCATCTTAACATACTCTTTTCAATTTTAGTCACTACATCTTCTTTTAAACCACAAAGTTGTCGTTTTTAAATATTGTAATAGAGTAACAGAACCATACATAGTGAGCCAGTATTACAAGTACACCACTGCTTAACCATTCATGGATTACAGGCATGATAATATTTTATGATACATAGTGGAAAGTATTATGTTTACTGAAACAAAACCCAGGCATGAACAGCACACCTGCTGTGGTTACAAAAAGCAGTATGTTTTTGGAAAACAACAAGATAAAACATGATAATATTGATGTTCCTATCAAACTATCATAATAATGATAATAAAATCAAACAACTAATGTTATTTTACAATTGTATGATGAGGCATTCTGAAAATGAGGTTTGTAAACTTGATAATGCTTTGAATGTTTTCTTGATATTTTCAAACAAATCACAAATATTTCGTCTTTATATGGTTGGTCTTTCAATCAAATCAATGTACAAGGTGTTTTTTTGATATCCCATAACTCTTTTTTTGCATTTTTCGTACATTGATGCAATTTTTATTGAATTAAATAAATTTCGGTTTATGATATCTTCGAAACTATGCAGTTTTGGACCACATACTCTAGGAAATTTTATATTATTTTTACTTATAGAATACTAGCGGACGCCTTGCGGTTTCACCTGCGTAGTTCCCGTTGCCGTGGGAAAACCAATCCATTTTTTTTTCGATCGCCGTCAAGCTTTACAGGATTATCCGCTGGATCAATCTAAAGATTGCCTGAAAATTTCATTAAAATCGGTCCAGCCGTTTTGGAGTCTATAAGGAACATACTTACATATACACATTAACATTACACACATTTACATATACTCTTTTTATCTATATAGATAACCCTAGAGTTATGGGATATCAAAAAAATTACCTTGTATAGGGCTGTTGGACAAGAGTCTCTCCCAAGTTACGCCACTACACCCAGCTCTGCGCCCAGCCCAGATTGCTCCCAGCCACTTCAGATGGTTGGTCATTCTTGCTGGGGGGCATCTCACGCCACGTCATTCGCCAGTTGAGTGTTTAGGGAGTAGTTATTCTAGACTAATTAAGAACTTAATTAGTAGTTAAGAGCCGCTTTAGTTCGCATATTGATTAGTGTGACCCGTATCTAGATACGTGACGTTTATAAATTATGTTTTTTTTTTATTTGTTTAGAAAATTGAAAATAGTACCACGACCTTCGCCAGCTTTTTAGGGCAGTTCTGTATTACGTGTGGACGGAAATAACAGACATAAATTTCCGCCCCCATCCATGGCCAGGCAGAAACCATGAATGCCACTTACAACGATCCTTAACACCCTGGAAAATAAATCTGCTGTAGTTCTAAAATCATCTATCGAAAGATGCTTTACGTGTATACTTCTTTAATATCATAATAGCACAAATACCATACAATAAATTGCTGAGCCCACTTCCTATCTTTCCGTAGGAGCGTATAGCTGCGTAGGTGTTTGAAAAGACGACTTAGGGATTACGAAGTGGGTGTTTACGGTCTACAAAATAATCTTCTAAAGCAGAAAGACAACCACTTAGACACAGCAATATTAGTGTTGTAAGTATTTCTCGGACATAAATTTACCGTGAACGGACCTTTCCGTTTGGAATACCTGCGACAGTCTAGCTATAGTGCACGCGGAACTAGTTGGCCGCGCCTTAGGTGGCGACAGGGGTGAGGGTGCGGGTTAGGACAATGGACAATGACAATGTCAATGGGTCATCACACTCATTGTCAATGGGTCATCCCGGGGTTTACTGGCGCCCCCGCCTCTCCGTCCCACCGCTCACATACCTAAGGCGCGGCCAACTAGTTCCGCGCGCACTATAGAACATAATCATCATCATTCGGCCTTGGTCCCGTTATTACAACCACTATGTTCCTGAACAGAGTGGTTCATCTTCTCCACTGTCACTTGTGCCAGTTGTGCCCATAGTGCCTGTACCTGGACCATAAGCTACATGCATCATACATCAACCTCTTTTTGGATAAGCGTTAAAGGCGTTGCTACTTAAAGGGCTTCTACAATAATGATTTCTTCACCATGGGAAGAAGAAGAAGCCCGTAAAAGTGAGCTGATATACGGAAGAACTGAAAATATTCACCACTAAGGCATCGCTCTATTACGTTATGTGCCTGCTTCATCGGCAATAGGCACTTGTCACTAGCACAAAAACTGTACGGGGCTACAAAACGTTAATTTGATAATTCCTCAATCAACATACACAGTCGTAGCCGGCTCCCTATGGCTCCCAGTCCAACGTGGAAGCAATTAATATAGACGAGTACAATGCGGCTTGTCTTTAAAGTAAACCAAGATATAGTGTAATTGCTTTGATGATAACGTACACTCTGTTTACGAACTATACTACAATCGGTTGAAAATTATCTTTATGTAGTATGCCCGCATCTTCGGGTTACGTTACAAGAACTTTTTGAGCAGCACAAAGAACAGTGGATGCTCTACAAAGTAATCAATTGTTTCTTTTTGTTCTCTCGGCTTTAAGGCAACTGATTAATAGTACACGATGAATGAAAAATACGGTAGAGCAAGGCAGCTGCTTTGTGTGATAATTGTTCCTGTGATACGAATCTAGTTTTGTATTAGTCATGTAGGATTTCCTTTCAAATATCACGCGGTGCAATCGTTTTAAATTACTCGGTGTTGCACCTAGTCATAGGAATCTTATTATAGAATTGATTAAAATTATCGAGAGGGCAGTTTTGTTTATTAGGATGCCCGTATAAACAACGGATCACCTATAAACTTTTCTGCACAGTATAACCGTAGCTCCATGGGGTGACAAGTGACAAACTGCGTTATCACACTATCACACTAATATTATATAAAGGCGAAAGTTTGTGAGTGTGTTTGTTACTTCTTCACGCACTAACGGCTGGACGGATCTGGATGAAATTTTGCACAGAGATAGATTATAATCAGGAATAGCACATAGGATACTTTTCAGGGTACCGTACCCAAAGGGTAAAAACGGGACCCTGTTACTAAGACTCCGCGGTCCGTCTGTCTGTCTGTCTGTTACCAGGCTGTATCTCATGAACAGTGATAGCTAGACAGTTGAAATTTTCACAGATGATGTATTTCTGTTGCAGCTATAACAACAAATACTAAAAACGGAATAAAATAAACATTTAAGTGGGGCGGACCGCGGAACCCTTCCTGCGCGAGGCCGACTCGCACTTGGCCGGTTATTTTTATACCGGGCATATGTTCCTTTGGGATAATTTTCGACATTCACGCGGGCGAAGCCGCTGGCAGAAGCTAGTTGTATTATATTTTGTCGTTTAAACTTTCTCGTTATTAATTGGTCATACACGTGTAAGCTTCCGTCTTTTGGTATAATTATATGAAATAAGTATACCGTGCCACATTTCTACCAGAATAGTTTGTTCATGGGATCTTTAAAAGCTTAACAAATGAACAGAGACTAACCTTGGCATTAATAATATTAAAATTAAAAATACAGTAAAACTAAATTGAAAATCAATATGAAATGGCCTCGAAATAGCACCTATCCCGCATCGGTGAGGCAAGTTTGTAAATTAACCTATAGCTGCACAAAGTGCACTTAGTGACTGCCGTCGACGTGGGGGTCCATCTATTTTTGTAGCGCTCCCCAGCCGCAGCCGCTAGTCCCTCTCAATTAGCGCCTTGACTTCTCACAGAGAGCAAGCTTTTAAAAATCGTACGTTTTTTTTTTTCAAGCTACTTATAATTTTGTTTTGTTCAAACCGTTTTTATCTTTGTTGACCATATGAACCGTTTAATGAGGTCGTAAACCCCGTAATTGTTTGTATTGAAACTGACGACGGGAAGTGGCGGCAATTATTCCCGACAAATGTGCGACTGTTTTGTTTGCCGAAAGAAAATAGCACAAGCACAACGGTCGCTATTCAAGGGAAATACGCTTAAAATTCCCGATATTTTTTGCATTGTTTCCGTGAAAAATACGCTTGATAAGGTTTTAAGTCGCATATTATTAAATCCGTAAGCGATAACATCAAAATGTATATTATTATCACAGTGTATAAAGTTAATCATGTTACCTTGACCTTACCTTGTTAGTACAATAAAAGAATTATTATTTTTGTAAAACATTACCAGCGTGTCACGCTACTGAAATTAAGGTCCTGCGTTTAATTAATGTTTGTATCTACAGCAATATTTTACCAGCAGAAACCACAATGTTTGTGCATGATATTAACCTGTAAATATGCACTGTTTAATTATGTCCTCCTAATTAACAGTGACGTTAATTACTTCTGATATACATTAACCGCAAACGGGGATGTTGGTAAAAGAATGGTTTTATTTTATCAGTTTGCGCGACATGAATAGCCAGGCCAGATTTTCAATCAACTAATATAATACAAGAAAAGTTTGTGAGTGTGTGTGTTGTGTTTGTATGCTTGTTACTTCTTCACGATCAAACGGCTGGACGGATCTGGATGAAAAATGGTGAAACACAGAGAAAGATTATAGTCTGGAATAGCACATAGGATACTTTTAATCCCGGGAATGTATTTTTTTTTATGAGCCTGTTAAGTCCCCCTGCAGGGCAAAGGCCTCCCTTCCGTCTTTCCATTTTTCCCTGTCTCTTGCTATATCTGGCCAATCCTTCAGATAAACGTCTAATTCGTCACGCCATCTCTTTCTGGGCCTACCGCGTCGCCGGTTCCTGTTATTCGGAATCCAGTCAGTGGTTACTTTTGCCCAATTCTGTCAGCCAATTCTGTCGCCAAACTAAAGTGGAATTGGACAGGACACATCTGCGACATGCGGCAGATGTGTCCTGCCCAATTCCACTTTAGTTTGGCGGCTGTTTTGCCTACGTCTGCGATTTGTGTTTTGGAACGAAGTATACTGTTCCGAATGCGATCTATGATTTTGAAAACTTTTTTTATTAGGGAAAGTGGAAGTGATCCTTTCATTAGGTGTTTCATCGACCAATAGCTCTTCCATGCGTTTTCGGTGCGTCGAGCAACTTTTTTATCTTGCCTCGCCTGGAAAGAGACTATTTGGCCGAGGTATATGTACTCATGGACATATTCAACCTCCACACCCCCAATGTCTACTTTGCGTTTCGTGCTGTTCGTCATTAATTTCGTTTTCGTCATATTCATTTTGAATCCGACCTCGAGGCTGGCGTGGCTCAGTTGTTCCAGCATAAGGCTTAACTCAGCTGCCGAAGATGAGAAGAGGACAATGTCGTCGGGCATGTTCCCTTGGCATAATTTTCGCTGGCAGAAGCTGGTGACTCATCATTTTAATTTCTTCTCATATTATCCATTGAATGAAAAAGCGGGTTTCCAGAGAGTCAACATCATTCCTAGAAATTGCAAATTGCGTCTTTTAAATTCGGTGAAAAAAGGAATATGGCGTGAGGAAAGATTTGAATATGAATGAATGTGCATGACTATAAGACCATATTAACGATAACTAGACGGAACGCATACCCCGCAACATAGTAACGATGGATGGAAAGCGTAGAAGATGGTATGGCTAGAAAGTGTGACTCCTGACAGACGGGTCATAAGATGTATGGAAGAAGAAGTCACGCTGGGCCAAACCCAAGTATAGTTCTCGCCAAACTTCTTGGCCGCTTACGATGGCTGCGCAATAGCATTGGTGTCTCATCCTATACAAAGAAACCGTGCCGACGTACTGTACTGATTATTGTTTGTACATCGATCTTGTTCGGTTCCGTTCTACGGATATAGATGGTGATCTATCTATCGCCGTGGAACGGAACCGAAAGCGATCGATTTACAAAACATAATCGGTATAATCAGATGAAAAAAGCTAGTTACGTCGGCACGGTTTCTTTGTATGGGATGAGGCATCTGTATGCTAGTATTATATTATCTGTGCCAAATCTCATACAAAAACAGCACCGCGCCGTGCTTTGCGCATCGGAAAGCCAACTTCAGGGCGGCCAAGAAGTTTAGTGAGAACTATAAATTGAGATAAAGGCGGGATGGTGATGCTTTCGTTACGTTTCCGATCATTACCTGCAATCTATTGATTTTAAAAAGTAAATAGGCACTTTAAAAGCATCAAGAAAATATTGCAACGATCCACATTTCAACTTTCCGTGAAAGGAATTTTCTTCAGAAGCGAGGGCGTTGTAAAATGGCTGGCATTTTTAGAATGCTCCACCCTTAACGTATACAGTAATGCTGAAATCGCTAGCATTATCGACTTCGCTGAACTCTCATGTGGGTTTATTTTTATCCGTCGTGTTTCGATGTCACTATCAAGGACAATGTACGCGAGTATCTTTCACATGTGTGTAAAATGTGGATTTTATGTGGAACCGAGTATAAATATTTATTTGACTTGTCGTTTTGACAAGTTTTTGTGAAGTTTTCAGGACAGATTTAGGGGGTGCTATCAATAAACTAGGGACTAAGAATTAGGGACTAAGCGTTTTCAACTAACAAACTATTTTAACATGGAGTTACAATTATGGAGTTTCTTGTCCGTTCTTCTCCATAACAAGCAAATTTTGCCCAATGGACGGTAGAATCAATTATTATTAACTTTAAATTTATATTTTTGACGATCAAAAGTGCCGCTTAATGGCCTAGTTGAAATAAAGATTTTTTTCTTTTTGTCTTTGTCTAACTCCAATGCATGATATCCCAATCAATCACCATCATCACCAGCATTTCAGCCGGAAGACGTCCATTGCTGATTTTTAACATAGGCCTCCCCCGAACGTCGCCACATTGACCGGCCGGATTCCCGTAACCCTAACCAGGGTCAATATCATAATTATATCCCAATAGCCAAACAAACAAAATAATTATAACCGCTTTGAATTATTAGTAATCGTTCCAATATTCATGAATTTGCACAGAGAAAATAAACTTTAATCATTCCGAGTATTTAATTACAGCCAAATGCATGAGCAATGGTGGTATATAATCAGCTGTGACTATAAATTGAGATAAAAAATATCCTATATCTCAAGTTGGACCAAACTGCACACAGTGTGCAAAATTTCATGTGAATTAGTTTAGGACTTCATCGCGTAGAAACAATGTGACACGAAATTTTTATATGTAAGGTTAATCAAGTAGGAGCTAATGGCTTAATAATAACTGCCGCACGGGTCGATCTTCAAGGTTAAGCATCGCACGCCGAGGTCGGTCCGTGGATGGGTGACCATCTTTACATAGCGAGATTCCTCCGTGCCTCGGAAAGCACGTTAAGCCGTTGGTCCCGGCTGTCATTTGAAGATCTTTGACAGTCGTTACCGGTAGCCATAAGCCTGAACTCTGACACCAGTCTTGCCATGGGATATTGTGTTACCCAGTTACTGGGTTGTCGTGGTCAGATAGGCAGTCGCTCCATGTAAAACACAGGTACTCAGCTGAATCCGTTTAAACTGGGCGTCGACCCCAACATAGTTGCGAAATGGCTAAGCAGATTGAACTGTAAAGTTTCATCAAAATCCGTTCAGTAGTTTTTGCGGGCAAGAGTAAAAATATCCATCCTCACAAATTTACACGTTAAAATATTAGTACGACAGGAATTCACTCCCGCTTCGTATTTCAAAATGGGCCAATAAATGCTCTTAACTAAATAATTATATGAGAAAGGTGAAAAGTCAGCTGGGACCACATCTTGCTCGTTTAACCGATCTTTGGCCGCTTAGCTGTTATCTGAAATTATTTTTAGTCTGCGCAGAATATTTTTTGTTACCATATCTTATCTTTCCGTTGTTTGTTTTGTGTGTTGCTGTACAAGTCGTATCTTCGTTAATTTTATTATGAAGTGTAATAAAAGCAACGTAGTTATCCCCGCACATAACGTTTTGGGAATTCATTAATTGTGGGCACAGCGATGCCAGAGTTTGTGTTGCCTGATCCCTGAACCTAAGGCTAATTAAGGGCCTTCCACCGCTTTAAGGCCGTAAAACGGTTACTTTCTAAAGAATACTCTTTAGTAACGGCTAGGACAAAAGGTGTGAAATTAAAAAAAAATTTCTTCATGTACATTATTTGTGAAAATATGTTTTATTCGTGTAACTAATAGTTTTGCTTTAAAAAAAAAAATTAACAAGACGATATTTTTTCCCTACTTTTAGATATTCCTCCAAAACGACTTGAATGTTTAAAAATATTAATACATGGAAAATTATGGCTAGAATTTTTTCATAACTGAAATAGCATATGTAAATCAAAGAATATTTTGCAAACGGAACTGTCCAAAAGGAGGTTCAATATTGATATTCTGGCTCCGAGCGGGCGCACGGTCAGTACTGCGTTAACATTAGGGAATATATACGCCTTATGTCAAGAGTGAATAGTACCATCAGATGAGAATCAAAAGTGAGCCCATCACTACATATTATAAAAAAAGTCCCCCGCCGTGTTTCTACGCGATAAACTCAAGAACTACTGAACGGATTTTCATGCGGTTTACACCAATAGAAAGAGTGAGAAACGAGGAAGGTATTTGTGTATAATTTATCACGGGTGAAGCCGGGGCGGGTTGCTAGTCAATAATAAAAAAAAACCTTGGTCTTGTGCTAGACTGTGCTAGCAGGATTTTTGAGCAAGCTTATTTAGGGCGATAGAGGGAAACTATCGCTTCTGTTTTACAGAAGCAATTTTGATTTATCAATACTTCGAAATTCAATGTTAAACCTTACCGTAATGGCTAACCTTGCCAAACATAAAATCCATTGAGCTAAATCAGTAATATTTTATCATCTTACCGATATGATTACATGAGTCATGACATATCGATATCTGCTATATGTAAGGACATTGATAGATTAACAGAAAGCTTTTCAAATAGGTACATTTCATTGATAGAGTATATAGGATTGGTAGCATAAATTCCACATCAATATAAGAGGCGTTCTTCATTAATAATGTACAATGTCGGTGGTGAACTCGTTTGCTATGTTTTGATATGACATACAGGTCAGCCGAATCGATGGACGGCTCATTATTGAAAATCATTCAGAACTATACGCTGCGTCACTAAAAATAAATCCACGTAGGGCGCAGGCCACACAGAAATGGCGTCGGGCGCGGACCTGGCACGGGCGGCTTCCTATTCCATTCAAATTTAAAACAAAACGCATAGAAATAAAGTGCAATTTAGAACACACTTTATGTCGTTGATTGGACGTGTTTATGACGACATACCGTGTGTCCTAGGCTCAGGCCACATAAAAATGGCTTCGGGCGCGGACATAGCACGGGCGGCTTCCTATTCTATTCAAATTTCATACAAAAAGCATGGAAATAAAGCGCAATTACATTACTAACGTTTTTAACTTAAAAATCATATAAAAAAATAGCATTTTTAGGGCCCTTATAGTTTCGCCATGTCCGTCTTGGCATGGAATAAAATTATATAAAAAAATAATTTTTGTTCCTCCTGTACCCGTAAAGTGGGGAGGTTGTTTATTCTTGTCTATTCCATCATTGGATTGGCCATTCAAAAATATTACGGGTCTGTGAAAACCATTTCTCGATTCAGGGATCCGCTTGCGTAAAATTAAGCTTTAAATTGCAATTTTTGTTTAGTCCCCTTCCCCTGCCAGCTAAATGGTTGCTTTTGGATATGTGCAAAAAATACACGGCTGTAGTATATATGTATAACGAAATTAAGAAGAAAACTATCACAGCTAAGTAGGCTTTACAAGTTTACAAGTAATAGCTGACTAACTTATAAAAGGTCCAACTACGGAACCCTGTTACTGCGCACTTGCTTGGCCGGTTTTTTAACTTACCGCCAAAAACTCAAACAACATTTATATTATTAGTATGTTTTAAAGCATTACATTATAATAACTGGTATTGCTTCCTAGGGCTCTGATTACAGCTTCAAGCCGGTTTGGCTTATGTACTGAAGACGAGGTTTTGGAGGCGATGTTGGGGACAACTCTACCTATATAGCAATTTTAATAGTGTGGTACTAAGTTTTGAAGGCCAGTGTATATTGTGAAATGATGTAGTTATTACACCACAAAGTTTATTATATATTTATTTATTCACTCAAAACATACAATATACTTACAAGCTCGATCCCAATTCCTTACAAATTTAATAGTTCAGTTAGTTTAATTTATTTAGAAAAAAAAACGAATCTAACTAATTTTAAACATACTCAAATTTGACATACCTAATAACTATTTATCGTTATCAAATGAAAATAAGTAGGTATTTGTTAAGAGGTATTTGTAATCAATAAAAAACAACATAAGAGGAAAACGAATGTTGGTCAGTAGGTATGTACAAATAAATGTAAAATTAACAATAACGTTCCTTACACACGTTAGTACCGCATTGCGGGTGAACCAAATCTTACCTTATCTTTAAGTTATACTGAAACTAACATAGGTAACGGAACTATTTTCAGACACTGCCTACCTCCATCCGAGATCTGAACCGGCTGATTTAAATTTAATCCCAGTAACAAAAGAAAGAAAAAAAGTAAAAGAAAGAAAGTAAGATTAATGCAGTGGAAATTCTTTCGAAGTATGTGTGGTGTAACTTTAAATGATAGATGGAGGAATGATTTAATAAGAGGATGTTGTGTTTAAAAGAAGATGCAGTGACTAAAATTGAAAAGTGTATGCTAAGATGGTTTGGCCATGTTGAGAGGATGAATGAAAGGCGACTAACGAAAGGTATTTACAAGGCAGACGTGAATGGCAACGCCAGGAGGGGACGCACTAGAAAGACATACATAGACCTTATAGGTGATGTTCTTCAGAAAGGCCACGAGCGCAGTACTCATAACCGGCGTGTGTGTATGACAAGATGTATGAATGTGAGTGAAGCAAAAGAAGTATTTTAGGATCGTAGCAGGTGGCGTTCTGTAATTTCTGCTTTCTGTTTATGTATGTATGTAACAAAAAAAAACTTTTTTACAAAAAAATACTTCCGACTTCCAAATAAGAAAACTACAAAGTGAAAAATAACTTTATTTTTGGAAGTCGGTGTCTTTCGTAGGGTAACATTTTTTGCGTTATGGACACCAACTTCCAAAAATAAAGTTATTTTTCACTTTGTACTTTTCTTATTTGGAAGTCGGTAGTTTTTTTTTGTAAAAAAGTTTTTTTATTTTTCACTTTTTTGTTGTACCTACCTAATAGGCAAGTTGTTTAGTAAGTTTCCTATAAGCCAGAATAGATTACCCGAATATCATGAATCTTGAACAAAACCGATCAAATGAGAGATCTGCTTACCACTTAAGAGCGTACTGGCGTGATGTTATGTTATGAAATGGTCTAAACAATAAACAGATATGCGATTGCAGCAGTCCCGAGAGATTTTCCGTTATTTATTTAAGAGTTCTGTTGTATATCTTCGAAGGTCTTCATCAGATCTTCACCAAGTTAAAATGGGACCAATTTCGGAACATACTCTTTCAAACAAAAAAAGAATTTTCAAAATCGGTTCACAATTGACGGAGATATCGGTGAACATACATAAAAAAAAAAAAACATACAATAAGTCGAACATAGAACCTCCTCCTTTTTCGAAAGTCGGTTAAAAAGAGCATCCATGACGTTTAGCAAATTACGTTTGAACCTTTGTTTCCAGACAGAACTTACAGCAATGTAATGTATCATTATTAACTAACACGTACAAATTATTATTCGTATAGTATAGCAGTATTGTTTTAATAATGAATCCAAATGCTAATAATCCGTGCATCATGTTATTTATCAACAGTAACGTTGCGTACCGCTGGAATGTAACCAGATATTTGCACAGATAAAACATGTTTCCGTGTTTAGATGGCCATGGCACACGTCAAAGTAACCCTCTGTTTTTTCCCACTAAGTAGTTATTCATCTCGTGTAAAGGATCCCATGATACCCATCCACGACATCTTTTTCTAAGAGGTCTAATGGTTTTCGTTTTACGTGACAAATTGGACCAGTCTACTGGGTACTGATTTTCCAGCTGCGTTTACGTTTACGAAATTTTATTACAGCCCCTTTATTTGGAGGTTTTCTGATTCCAATTCGTCAGAACAGGGTCAATTTGAGGTCTTGCAGATCTTACTGGTTCGGTGTTTGGGCGCTTGCCAGACTGACCACTTGCATTAAAAATGTAGAGCAGTTATACGATGAGGAAGAGGGTAGGCAGATATGTCAGCTTGTAAATAAAACCTACCTCCCGAAACAAATATTAATTCTATACGATGATGAGATTGCACTATCATTGCTGCTCTCAAATCTCATCTCAGCTCAAATGGTTGATTTTAGTTATTTCATTGAACCACTAAAAACAGCCAACGTGAGATGTTTCTTTCTTGTTCAGGCTTTTAGTATCCCACCCACACACAATCCAATAATTTTCATTAAGATTAGTCTAGACACCTGAATGTGTTTCTAATTCAAGGCATACATCTAGAAATAAAATATTATGTTATCTAATAAGAGTTAGCTTCTCAGTAATACAAATTCCATTACGGGAGTGTATTCTTAATGGCAAGATTGAAACGAAGTCTCAGGCGAATTTCATTATATTGGTTACAAATGCTCTTTAGATGCTAATTGCTTTTGATACGTGTGTGCTCTACGAATGGTGATAGAGCTGGAAAGCTGTAGAAAATGGTGATATTAATGAAACCATATCACTTTCTCTTCGCCATTAGCCACGACTCTCACTTTTACCACCATGTGCTCTATAAAGTTGTTCATATTGGCTTAGTAACAGATAAAATACTTGCTCCAAATAATTGGGTTAAAAGCAGTGTAGCCGTAAATCCTATTTTGGTTATATCGAGGAAAGGAATTGGTTTTTACGAACTATAGTTTCGCAAGTTTGCGATCGTAAATAGTTACAGTACCCTAATACTTCACCGTTCCGTTAGCAAGTTTGTTTTTATTCATGAATCTAATTTCTGGATATTTTTGGGTGTTGCGAATTATCGCAAGGGTTTTGGCATTAAAGTTAATTAAACATTTTTATTTTAGCCAATATGCACCCTTCCGTTAGTAAGTTTGTTTTTATTCATGAATCTAATTTCTGGATATTTTTGCTTGTTGCAAATTTATCGCAAGGGTTTTGGGATTAAAGTTAATTTATTTTTTTTATTTTAGCCAATATGGGGAAAAGGACTCCTCCAAGCTTTATTATTTGTTATGTGCCCCAAGTGATCCCAGGAACTTTTCTCTTGACCCTCCTCAAACCAGCCCTCGCGTATACATTTAGGTTATTATACAAACCCTCAATATTTTTCCAAAACTTATATTATTTATATCCGTTGCGCACTCAAGGCTAAGGTTTCATTCAAAAATTCTGTTCAATGTGCTCCAGATAAAAGTTCAATGTCGCTTTTAAAACCCATGAGAGTTGGCTCTTACACTATTTAACCGACTTACGAAAAAGGAGGAGGTTCTATGTTCGACTTCTTGTATGTTTTTTTATGTATGTTCACCGCTATCTCCGTCAATTGTGGACCGATTTAAAAAAATCTTTTTTTGTTTGAATGAGTACGTTTCGAAATTGGTCCCATTTTAATTTGGTGAAGATCTGATGAAGAACTTCGAAGATATACAACAGAACTCTTCAATAAATAACGGCAAATCTCTCGGGACTGCTGTAATCGCATGTCTGTTTATTGTTTATACCATTTCATAACATAACATCACGCCAGTACGCTCTTAAGGGGTAAGCAGTTCTCTCATTTGATCGGTTTAGTTCAAGTTTCATGATATTCGGGTAATCTATTCTGGCGTTATAGGAAACTTACTAAACAACTTGCCTATTAGGTTGGTACAACTAAAAAGTGAAAAATAAAATAACCTTTTTCCAAAAAAATACTACCGAATTCCAGAAAACTACAAAGTGATAAATAACTTTATTTTTGGAAGTCGGTGTCCATAACGCAAAAAAATGGTACCTACGAAAGACACCGACTTCGAAAAATAAAGTAATTTTTCACTTTGTAGTTTTCTGGAAGTCGGTAGTATTTTTTTGTAAAAAAGTTTTTTTATTTATAGTCAACTTTAAAACAGTATAACTGTTCCGTTTAATCTCCCTAAACGTGTTAGCCTAACTTATGTAAGCGGCTGATGTTATTGCTATATTATTTTTACTTCCACGTTGTTGGCCTATTTGGCTCTCTCTGCTCTGCAGTGGAATATGACGGCAGACAGTCGGG
This sequence comes from Orthosia incerta, assembly GCA_948252205.1. Classification (NCBI taxonomy): domain Eukaryota; kingdom Metazoa; phylum Arthropoda; class Insecta; order Lepidoptera; family Noctuidae; genus Orthosia; species Orthosia incerta. Next base: position 12,275,052 of record OX411749.1, on the reverse strand, counting down.
CGCCCCGAGACGTTCAACCACCAAATAATGGCCTTTCGCCCACGACTAGACTAGAACCAAGGTTTTCTTTTTTCGTGAAGGTCTATGTTCGTTGCCCTAAAATCTCTTTGAGTAGTTGAGTGCCGCTTGTAGTAATTCCTTTGATTTATATGTACATAGTATAGTGGGTGTTTTAGTGGACTATGTATAGAAAAACAAATGATTAGTTCATTGCGGTGTGTACTTGAGATGAGGCACGATGGGCAGGTAACGTAATGTGGTTTTAATGACTCCCTTAAGGTGTTGTAGTACACAGAAAACAAAATTGTTAACAGTAACCAAAGTTTTGGTTGCTGGTTAATAAAACACAAAACAGAGTTTTTCCATTTGCTTATTAAATTTTAACTGACTTACCAAAAAGGAGGAGGTTCTATGTTCGACATTATGTACATTTTTTTTTTTTCACTGATATCTCCGTCAATTATGGACCGATTTTGAAAACTTCTTTTTTTCTTTGAGAGAGTATGTTCCGAAATTGGTCCAATTTTAATTTGGTGAAGATTTGATGAAGAACTTCGGAGATATACAACAGAACTCTTCAATAAATAACGACAAATCTCTCGTGATTGCTGCAATCGTATGTCTATTCATTGTTTATACCATTTCATAACATAACATCACGCCAGTACGCTCTTAAGGGGTACGCAGATCTCTTATTTCACCGGTCATGTTCAAGTTTCATGATATTTGGTTAATCTATTCTGGCGTTATAGGTTACTAAACAACTTGCCTATTAGGTAGGTACAACTAAAAAGTGAAAAATAAAAACTTTTTTGAAAAAAAAATCTACCTACCGACTTCCTAATAAAAAACTACAAAGTGAAAAATAACTTTATTTTTGGAAGTCGGTGTCCATTATGAAAAAAAATTGTACCTTCGAAAGACACCGACTTCCAAAAATAAAGTTATTTTTCACTTTGTAGTTTTTTATTTGGAAGTCGGTACTTAGTATATTTTTGCATAAAAGTTTTTTATGTATTATTTTATTAAAGTTTATTTTCTAACAACTAAAGTTTGCTTATATTTAAAGTTCGAGAATTGTTTGGTTATTCCTTTTTTTCTGTGTTGCTGCATCGGTTTTGGTTGCTGCTCTTCATACTCGATATAAAATTACTAATCTGTAAAGTTAATTAACATTAGAACAGTATTTTAGACAATGAAACAGAAAATAAAATCATCACATCGCATTTCCCGCCCGGAGCATAATTTAGCATCCAAACCATAAGAAGTGAACCCTTTGATCGGATATTAAAGAATATAATAGCTTTAAAATGAATGGAGATGCCGGCGGGTACTGGGGTTAGGGTGAGAGGTAGAGGTTCCCGCGATGGTTCTCGACCCACATTTCCGAACGGTTCTTTATACGTTCGCGCCCCTGACACATTGACTTACATTCGAAACGTTCGACCCGTTTTAAACTCCGCTACCCCATCAGCAGATGGCTTTACGGTTGATCGTAATGATGCATTATAGAACGGCTATTAACGGCTTTTAGAGTTCCGTAGCCAAAGGGTAAAATAAAAACGGGACCCTATTACTAAGACTCCACTGTCCGTCTGTCTGTCACCAGCCTGTATCTCATGAACCGTGATAGCTAGACAGTTGCAATTTTCACAGATGATGTATTTCTGTTGCCGCTATAACAACAAATACTAAAAACAATAAATTAAATATTTAAGTGGGGCTGCCATACAACAAACGTGATTTATTTGCCTTTTTTTGCTATTATGGTACGGAACCCTTCGTGCGTGAGTTCGACCCGCACGAAAAAAAAAAAGGTTTTTTATGAAAACGATTCTTCTGTCTATTTTTGTAGTTCTACTTTCTTTATAAAGTAATAAGCACCTAAGTAGGTAACTGGAAATAAAACAAGCAATGTGACACAATTTCGAGAACCTCTTAAAACAGTCTGAGACGGGAGTGTCTCGGAATTTACCAAATTCGTGAAAAAGTTTTAATCGAGTTTCCCTACCTTGTTTATAACGTAAAATATGTTTCTGGCTATGCTTAGCTAACTTTAAATAAAAAGAGAGTCCCTAGTTACGTCTTCCCTTGTTCCTTACTACAAGTTTGGTTATATTCCGACGTCGAAATTGAGTAAAAACGGTAACAGACAGCCAATTGGAATTCAGAGAGAGCACAAAAACTATCAATATTTTTTGCTGCTGAAAGTTGACTAGCAAATCGTTTTGTATTTTTTTGGGGTTGCCTTTATGGCAGTATCGCCTTAATATTTGAAGCAAGAATGCTTTCCTGTGACTAGCTAGACGATTCAGAATGAACTAAAGATGGTAATATTGAATATATCTAAGGCAATAATGTTGAATTTCCTTAAGTAGAATAAGCCAAGCCAGTGTCTCGTGTCGTCAGCGTGGCGGAGATGCGCGCGCATTCGCTTCGATCCGACCAGCCAGACATTTGAATGAAATGAAAAGACCGGTCACTCACGGAGCGAGTGGCGTCACGTGCGTCTGCCTTGATGACTGTGATCTAATTATACCGTCGTAATATACGCTGACATTCACTCCATATCTACACTCTTCAACTCGTGACATAAATTGCATGAAGGTCTAGCTCAAGAAGACTAAGTTTATTCGGCAAAATTTAGGATTTGTTTGTCCATACAGTAATATTTATATAGTAGCTACGCGTTAACGTTTTTCCGAAACCATGCTTGCATTAGGGTTTGCAGTTTGAACTTGTACTATCCACAACGTCTAACTCTTTACACAAATGCACAGTTGGTGACACAAAACTGTGTCCAAATAATATAAAATCTGGCGTAGATTGCACGATATTTTGTCCGGAACTGACCTCGGCGCCATGTGCTCGGAATTTAATAACCATGTTAGATAAACGCAGAAAAAGTAAAGGCTATACAACGTAGATCAATGTCCCATTTTATCTAACTGCTTGTATAAAGCATTGTTCACGATTTTTATCATAATTAATGGACACGCGATAAGACTTTACATTTTTGGGGTTCCGTACCCAAATGGCAAAAAACGGAACCCTTATGGATTCGTCATGTCTGTCTGTCTGTCCGTCCGTATGTCACAGCCATTTTTTTCGAAACTATAAGAACTATGCTGTTGAAACTTGGTAAGTAGATGTATTCTGTGAACCGCATTAAGATTTTCACACAAAACTAGAAAAAAAAACAATAAATTTTGGGGGTTCCCCATACATAGAACTGAAACTAAAAAAATAGTTTTTCCTCAAACCCATACATACGTGTGGGGCAGGGGTGTATCTATGGATAGGTCTTCAAAAATGATATTGAGGTTTCTTATATCATTATTTTCTAAACTTAATAGTTTGCGCGAGAGACACTTCCAAAGTGGTAAAATGTGTGTCCCTGTAACTTCTAAAATGAGAGAATGATAAAACTAAAAAAAAAAAATATGATGTACATTACCATCATACCATGTAAACTTCCACCGAATATTGGTTTGAACGAGATCTAGTAAGTAGTTTTTTTTTTTATACATCGTAAACCGCAATTTACCAAGTACGGAATCCTTCGTGCGCGAGTCCGACTCGCAGTTGGCCGGTTTTTTTGTGTTAGCGATTCGTTCGCTGTGAGAAATATTCGTTTGGGGAACACTATAAAACGTTTGTGTAGTTGGAGACAAGGCGAACAGTTTCCAGTATTCAATAATAAAACTGCTTGTCTGTTAGAAGTTTTATTATTGAATACTGGAAACTGTTCGCCTATTTCAGAGACCCATTTAACTTTTATGTGGCAATACACATGCAGGTGTTGCATCTCGGAATGGCTTGCCAAAGTAACCAATATTGTCTTGAACGTTCCCCATATAAACAAGCGAACTGTTCTAAAGTGAATAGCAAAATTGGCAGGTTTACTCAATAAACGGTTAACGAAAATAGATTCTGAATTATGATGGCAATAAAGTTAACAACCGCGGTGAAATTAAACACATTACCGCATCCATCAATGGAGTTTTGTTTTTTCGCAGCCTTAAGGCGCGCGGATTCGTCGTATTTGAAAGAAAATATTATATATTACTAGTTGTCTTCCGCGGCTTCGCTCCCGTCAACTGGCTACCTACCTGCCTTATCCTACCCTACCCTACCTATCTACCCTACCACCCTACCTAGGTAGGTAGAGATAGGGTAGGATATGTAAGGTAGGGTAGGTTCCATACCTACCCTATCTACACCATCCTACCTACACCCTACCCTACCAACAGTACCAACAGGTAGGGTAGCTGCCCTGCCCTACCTAACCTACCCCACCCTACCATACCTACGCTACCCTACTTACCCTAACTACCCTACCTATTTTTTGTTAATTTTAAACCTTCCCTGTATTCTTGCGAACAATACAAAAAAAGAATATTTCAAATCGGTCAGGCCGTGTTTGAGTTATAGCGAGACTAACGAACAGCAATTGATTTATATATGGATGATAATTAGGAATTATATACACCAGATAAATTTCCCTTTTTGGTTTCATTTATAAAATGAGTCTTCTTGATATTTGTTAATGCATAATTATTAGCATAACCTATAAAGCTTCTGCAAAATACACCGCAATCTGTTCTATATAATGTTAAAATCTTAGTGAACCCGGTTATAATTAAGATTTCACCCGTCTGATGCAAAGCCGCAGAGTTTTTCTAGCAGGTCTATAAATAGTTATTTTTATCTAGACGATTTGTTAGTCTTATCTTGGCTTTTACTCAGACTAGATCCTATGCCCAGAAAACGACGAAATTGTGGCTATCCGCCAGTCGTTATAAAATTATCAGAAAATACGAGATGAGCTGTAATAGCTTTTTCTAAATAATCAATATTTACAATCAAATTTTGCATAATTATTATACGAGTACCTGTAGCCAAGTTGACAATCTACAATCGATAACGCTATTAGAAAACGAATCAAAGTATGAGAATGACACATCTGAACGTTAAGTCACGTGGTCAGACCATATAAATAGAAGGCGTTAACGATTGTAGAAAGAGATTCGATACGAAACGTTTGTAACTTGGCTGGGGGGCTGTGGACGGTGGTCCCAAAATTTGACATTTTACTGTATCTTATTTCTTTTTAGGGTTCCGTACCCAAAGGGTAAAAACGGGACCCTATTACTAAGACTCCGCGATCCGTCTGTCTGTCTGTCTGTCTGTCTGTCTGTCCGTCTGTCACCAGGCTGTATCTCGTGAACCGTGATAGCTAGACAGTTAAAATTTTCAGAGATGATGTATATCTGTTGCCGCTATAACAACAAATAGTAAAAACAGAAGAAAATACATATTTAAGGGGGGCTCCCATACAACAAACGTGATTTTTTTGCCGCTTTGTGCTCGATATTAATAACGGCAACAGGTAGACGCTTGAAATATTCACGGAATATTTAGTTGTATATTCACTTCAAAAAATAATAATTGTTAAATTAAAATAAAATAAATTGAGGGGGGCTCCAATACAACAAACGTGATTTTTTTGTGATAATGGTACGGAACCCTTCGTGTGCGAGTCCGACTCGCACTTGGCCGGTTTTTTATTTTATTGTACACATTTGTGGATGGCATCCCATTAATAAATACAAAAGATAACAGGAGAGTTACATGTATGTTTTCAAAGAGTTCAAGATCTTTGAAAATAAAATCATCTTATCAATTTAGCAATAAAAATATTGTAGTCTCTCTCTGCGCATCTACAGTCTATCATTAGACTATATTGGTGACGAAGGTCAATAAAATATAAGTGATGCGATCGCCTGTGCCAGACGTATTTGAATGTCAGAATGAAAATGACATGTGATATCATTATTATGTTATGGTCAGTAACAGAGCTTTGGGTCCTCGGGTTCTGGATTCAATTCCCGGAACAGGCATATTATTTAATCGCGTCACGTATGTCTGCGGGCGTCTGTACTGGTTTCTTCCATCTATATCTATACTTCTATACTAATAATATTATAAAGAGGAAAGATTTGTATTTTAGTATTTAAGGAATAAACTTAAAAACTACTGGACCGATTTCAAAAATTCTTTTACAGTTGGGAAGCTACACTATCCCCGGGTGACATAGGCTACTTTTTATCCCTGAATTCCCACGGGAACGGGAACTACGCGGGTGAAACCGCGAGGCTTCCGCTAGTATGGAATATTTCACTTTCACTCTCGAGTCATAATTTGTATCATTGATGCGCGCCTTTATAATAGACCAATAAGGAACACCTATGCCTATCCCTTCACAGAATAAAGGCGTGAATAATTTCACGCCTCCATGTTGTCCTGAAGGGTATATTTTATTTTGAAATAGCTTCCAAGAGCAAATAATATTTAAATATACATCCGTTGCAACTTGGGTGGTCAGCCCTGCTGCCACCTTGCTGACCGGAAAAAATATTGGCAAGTGGCACACTGCTTTAGTTTGTGTCAATACACGAGAAGAAGTCTGAAATGTAATAATAATAATAAAACATTTATTGCCAGATTACAATTCCAATTCCATGTCACTATGTGGTTTAACAAAACTAAGATTTAAATTAGAATTCTATATAACACAGAGTTATACACCTCTGACACCCAAGCTAAGATTGAACTTGTGTTATGAGTGTCAGGGCTCTCGTTCACTAGGGCAATACAATGCATACAGTTCGGAGTAAAGTACACGTCAAACAAGAAACAAAGACTGTGACAATACAAATAATTAAATAATTAATTGAGAGGCAAACCGTGTGTATGTATTGTGTTTATGTTTTGTGATGTAAGTGTTTATGTGTGTTTGAGGATGTGTGGGATGGAGGAAAGTTTGGATAAGGGGGAGCAGAATAAGGACACGCATCGAGAATTCTTTCGACCTCATCATAGCAAAGAGTGATGATCCATTTACTGACTTGAGCCTTGCAGTCAAATTTGTTGCACTTGTAAATGCTGCACTGTTTGTTAATGAAGTTGTATATACGTCCACCTAGTACCATATAATGTCGCTGCGCAAGCGTGGTTCTATGTCTTACGGAGGGACAAACATTAGCAGTCCTACGCATTGCCGGACGATTAGCGTCCAATCTCAGGTCGGTATGTTTACGCAACGTACAGTTCAGCACAAAGAGCTGTCTCACGGTCAGGACCTTACATTCTTTGTACAGTAGTGCGGTACTATGCCGGTAGTGTTTGAAAGTCATGACCTTGAGGACAGCCCTCTGTGCCCTTTCCAGTTGTAACATGGTTGTCTTCGGAGCTCCATCCCAGACCGTAACGCCAAAAGTTAATATTGACTGGCAAAGAGAAAATAAGCCATACGTAAAGTATCCGCATCAGCACTATACCGCAGGATTTTAAACACTGTAATTAGTTTTCTAACTCTGCCAGACAAAACCCTAATCTGGGTGCCCCACGAGACCAGACTGTCTATAACTATACCCAGGTATCATACACTGGTTGTTCTTGTCAGGGAAAAACAAGCACATCGGTTCGGGTGTGCATTGCAAATGTGAGCTTTAACTGTAAATGAGTTGTCGGGTTGCGAGGTAGATTTCAAAGAGAAAGTGATTAAGTTTGTTTTTTCTACATTCAGGGTCAGACTATTCGCCGTCAGCCAAGACATAACAATGCGAAGGACATCCTCAGCTCTCTTCCTGGCTTCGTCCCAATTTTCAGCATGTACCAGAAGGGCCGTATCATCGGCATATGAATAAATTGAGCAATATGGGAGTGCTAAATCACATAGGCTGTTTACGTACACTAGAAAAAGTGTAGGCCCCAGGATGGAACCTTGAGGTACTCCGAAGGACAATGTACACTCGTCACTAACATATGTGTCGATTTTAACGCACTGCGTTCGCTCGGATAGGTAACTGGCGAAGACTGCGAGTGCAGGACCTCTAACTCCTATTTGCTCCAATTTTTTTAGAAGAATAGGGACAGAGACAGTGTCAAATGCCTTGAAAAGGTCTAGAAATAAACCTAGACACTTAGATTTTTTATCCAGTGTCTCAACAACATCGTCAATCAAGGCCGCACATAACCCGACTGTTTAAAAAGCGAACTAAAAAGACGTAAACAAGAAGAAAATCGTGCTGTGCAGTAGGAGGATACATCTGGTTTTGGTCAGCCAGCTCGCGAATATGCCCTCCGACTGCACAGCATGATTTTCTTCTTGTTTACGTCTTTTTAGTTCGCTTTTTAAGCAGTCGGGTTTTTTTAATATTTTAATTAACTTTTTTTTTAGTAGTATCAAAAAGCATACTTAAATAATGGGAGTCGAAAAAATGTTATCTAGAATTATAAGACTATAATAATAACATGACATTTCAACGTTATGTCTGATACTGATAAGCTGTACTCTGTAGTTAACCCTGTGCAGTCGGGTTTTTAAATTATTTTAATTAACTTTTTTATTTATAACTTTTTAGTTAACATTTTTTTTCTAATTAGGTACATTTAAACATATGAGTGTTATATATTTTTGAAATCACCTCCTAAAACTTTTATTTTGATAACCCACACGATGGGTTTGGATGAAAAAAAAAATGGGTCCCACAATATGGCGCCCAAAATGAGCAAATTTTTCTATTTTGTAATATTAATGTTGCCAGTGACACTCGCAAGGTTAAGACCAATCGATTGACGTACGAATCATCAAAATTGGCCAACGCGTTTGGCCTCTGGAACGCCACATAGGAACAAACATACATACAAAGACTGATAAAAACTTTACCCTCCTTCGGCAGTCGGGTAAAAATAGATCAATAATTCTACGTGTCGAAATCACAGAAAACTTAATTTCGTATCCAATTATTTTGAAATCCCTTGACATTCTTAAGGCATGTCTATTATAATATATTAATAAAGAAAATTGATTTTCTTTAATATTAATCTGAGAATATCGATTGATATATTTTTTGAGAAATAAATGTCTTAAACCATATATAGTTCGTCTCTGTTAATACTGACCTCAGTCATAATAATGACCGTTTTAAAATTAATTTAAGAGCATTTATTTATTTAGATAATCAACATTGATACATAAAATATGTTACGGAATATTGTACAGTGTTTTATGGCTAATAATAGATTTACCTGTGTAATGGGATATAAGTAGTTAAATAAAACGCGAACAGGCTAATAACAAATATTATAATTTATAATTAAAATATATGTAGTAGGTAAAATATATACCAATTTGATACGTACGAGTATGCCTTGTAAATAGAGTTGGGGCGATACAAATAAAGCAGATAATCCTCTGTGTAGCCTAGCTTATGGGCCATTCCTACATTCTTGCTACTTCGTGACGCAGCCAAGGATTGCTAGTCGTATCTAGGTCTTTTCTGTTTTCTTCTATTTGCCCTGCATATAAAACATTGATTAGTTTTTTAAAACCTCCATCAAATCAAAATCTCAGTGAGGTAAATGAAATTCATAGAAATACAGACTGACTTTCAATTCATTGGTACTCTTTCAGTGGGATCAAATCATAAAAGAAAAAAATACGTCTGCTTGAAAAGCGAACTAAAAATACGTAAACAAGGAGAAAATCATGCTGTGCAGTCGGAGGATACATATTCGCGAACTGGCTGACCAAAACCAGATGTATTTTAATTAACTTTTTTTATTTATAACTTTTTAGTTACTTTTTTTTCGATTAGGTACATTTAAACATATAAGTGCTATATATTTTTGAAATCACCTCTTAGTACCCTTTATTTTGAAGAAAATAAAATTTGACCCCACAATATGGCGCCCAAAAACCGCCATTTTCCTAATTTCCAATTTTAATGTAGCCAGTGACACTCGCGTGGTTAAGACGAATCGATTGACGTAAGAACCATCAACATCGGCCCATGCGTTTGGTCTCTAGAACGCCACATAGGCACAAACATACATACATACCTAGACTGATAAACACATTTCCCTCCTTTGGCAGTCGGGTTAAAAGAATCTGCTTTTCAATACATCTAATTACTCGACAAAATGTAGGAAACAACTAATTTTAACAGGTAATATTTTTCCCGCAAATATTGCCAATGAATTAAACTCATAAGACGTATCAGAGAAAGGACCAAAACATAATTTCTAAATTAAAATACCCTTAGCATTTAGTAAATAATGTTTTGATTATTAATATAATTTATTAATAGCTTTCATTGATACAGTAAAAATAAACAAGTAAAGGGCGTTCACTGTGGCCGCTTTCCAACGGCGTGGGTAGTCTGTGGGAGGCCACGAGTCTGTTTTCATACCCACAACTTACTGGGAATCGAGCAAAGCTAATAACTGCGATTTTCCGCTACTCAATTGTTTGCACGAATATACTTTACTTACATAAGTGAGAATATTGTTCGCTTGTTTGTTTATCTATCGGTCTGTGAATAATTTTACTAAGTTAAATGTCAGGTTAGAAATATAATCATATCTGCTTAAGCATTAGTTTTAAAGGTCATATTGTTAAAAAACATCTACGCCAAGGAACGTGGAGCTCCTGCCCACCCTATGTTTTTAATTACGTAGGCACGTAATTATAAGATTGACGAGTCTACAAACAATGACATACTGCCGCACTCAGAGACATTTAACGGTTACTTAAGGCGCTCCTTAGTATAGATTTTGTACTAAAAAACTTTACTAAGGAGAGCTTTAAGTAACCGTTAACGTCTCTGAGTGGAGTGATACAATTCTGATGTGATGTTATGTTTTACCACTCTAACTGCCACACTCAGAGACGTTTAGATTTTCCTTAAATTTCTCCTTAGTATAGATTTTCAGTACAAAATCTTTACTAAGTAGCGCCTTAAGTAACCATTAAATGTCTCTGAGTGCGGCAGTAAGTGCGAACAAACGATTCAAGTAGCACGACATGATTTTTGCTACAAATAGCATGACATATTATGTATTTTGCTAGAAATAGCACGACATGATTTTTGCTACAAATAGCACGACATGATTTTTGCTACAAATAGCATGACATGTATTTTACTAGAAATAGCATGACATGTATTTTGCTAGAAATAGCATGACATGTATTTTACTAGAAATAGCATGACATGTATTTTGCTAGAAATAGCACGACATGATTTTTGCTACAAATAGCACGACATGATTTTTGCTACAAATAGCATGACATGTATTTTGCTAGAAATAGCATGACATGTATTTTGCTACAAATATCATGACATGTATTTTGTTACAAGTAGCAGGACATGGCAAAACGGACATATTTTCAGCTAGCAATAACTGTATTAAATGCACGTAATGACGTGATTCTTATAAAATTATCCATCCCATATCACATTGTGCCCCTATCCCATCTTATATCGCCATTGGCGACATTTGGGTATGCTACTATGCGTTAGTAGAGTTCTATATTGGTCTCAAGAAATTGCCTCAGGGATAACAGACCCAACTGTTAATTACCAATTATCTACGATTCCAGAACATAGTTTATAGAATCTCCCCAGAGATCCACAAATAGAGCAATTAGACTTGCTTAGATTAGTATAGAATTTCGCAGAAATAAATCTAACTAACAAGAGTTAATTCGCCATTTTGACGCGACACCTATCCAAAGTTGATTGAACAATCAAGTCTAAATTTAGACAATCCTGTTTCTTAGAATTTTGATCATGTTTATGTAGCTTCTTTATTTCACTTCAGGGAATAAGATACTGAGGCCTTAGTGCGAGTTTTTACTCACGCTCAATCGCGTAAACGTTAACGCCAATTTGTATTGAAACTGGATAAGCGCCGTCTGGTGACGGCAAGGCGAAACCTCTTTTTTTGTATACATTTTGACATAAGAGATCGTTAACGTTATCACCAGTGAGTACGTTAAAAAACTCGCACTAAGCACACTGTACCTCTTCGTTAAAATTGATAACGGGGAATTTCTGGCAATCGAAACATTGCTTTTATTTTTATTATTTCGCTTTTCAATAAAGGACCGTGAAGTACCTACAGTTTGACTTTCAAAAATCAAAATCTTTTTTTTTTTACGTAGGCCTACATGGGCACTTATAAAACGTCGACAAAAGGTGCACGGTTCGGGTTAGTCGTTTCCTATGGAGAAGAACCGGCAAGAAACTCCATGGTTACTATTTTAAAAACTTGTTTGGTTTTACAATATTTCCATATTACAGCATTAGTACTTGGATATGGGGGGACAACGTATGCCCGACAATAAGTCGTACGAAATTAAAAAAAACAAACAAAAAAAAATGCAAAACGAAATAAAAAGTTAACAAATGTTAACAATCATATAGAAATCTAGAAGGCCTACAATGTTCACACATTCACAAAACAATCAGTAAAAGAATCTGTACAAAGGTGAAAAAAAAATAATGTCTAACAACACTAAATTTAACATGTGGCACAAATGTTGTTATCAGTGCTGTAACTATTTACTTTAAATTCACTGTCCATTGTTCAGGGTGTGATATTCCTTATGAACATTGTTTTCGTAACAGTGTGGGGATAGTTGAAAATTTACGCGACACGACATTAATTAACTATGGGTACTTTTACATTATGCAGTACACAGACTCCTTTGTATCGAGTAAAAAGCCACCCAGTTCTTGGAAACTTAATTATGTATATTCCACATTTATCCTGAGGGATTTATTATTGCGACGAGCATTACTTACCTGGGTAACACTACCCACAACATGCCGCGGACCTTGGGATTACAACATTATTCACACAAAAAAAACCGGCCAAGTGCGTGTCGGACTCGCGCACGAAGGGATCCGTCCCATTATCGCAAAAAACGGCAAGAAAATCACAAATTTTACTCTGGTTTAAGTATTTGTTGTTATAGCGGCAACAGAAATACATCATCTGTGAAAATTTCAACTGCCTAGCTATCACGGTTCATGAGATACAGCCTTGTTGACAGACAGACAGACGGACCGCGGAGTCTTAGTAATAGGGCCCCGTTTTTACCCTTTGGGTACGGAACCCTAAAAACGAACATGGCTGATTTTGGGCGCCTCAATTTTTTTTTCTTTCGTACCCATCGAGTGGGATAACAAAATGAAGGGTTTTTAGAGGTAATTACAAAAATGTAGGTATACCACTAAATGTTTAAGAGCAAATCGTAAAATAATTACAACTAAAATGTTGTAAATAAAAAAAGTAATAAAATCAAAAAACCCGACTGCTTAAGAAGCGAACCAAAAACGATGTAAACAGGCAGAAAATCATGCTGTGCAGTCGGAGGATACATATAGTTTTTGTCAGCCAGCTCGTAAATGTGTCCTCCGACTGCACAGCATGATTTTCTTCTTGTTTTTTGGTTCGCTTCTTAAGCAGTCGCATTTTTTGATTTTTTTAAAGGAAATTACACATCTCAATTCCTCTAAGTTATAAATAAATCGAAAATCGCATGCTGTAAGGCTACAAGTGGTCCCAAGGTACAGTTTGTACCACTATGTGAGCTCATTATTCCTTCGTGTTTCTCAGTAAAGTCTATTACAATTTACGGATTTAGAAAAACAGTTTAAGAAAAACAATGGATGATAATCATTGGCGAATGGCGAATATGTTACAGGAACTCTTGTTATTTCTGTAGAAATGTTTTCGCCTCGACAAAAGCTTTACAATGATGGGCTCATGTAGTGTTCAAGAGATTGATAGGTCGGAAAAGAAGAAGGAAACCTGTTGCATTGACCCAAAGTAACATGAGACAAGATCAGACAGATGATGAGGCGTGCAAGAGAATAGATAGTCAGCTAGGATATCTCGTATCGAAGGACAGGGAAATTTTGTATCGATGAACCATAGGAGTTATACTAGCAGTACTAAATTCAGTTTGGCGAATTCAACTAAACAGAGTTGATCCCCCACCGGAGGCAACGTATGCTAGAGGTACTTAAGAATCGTTACTCGTGGCACCTCCACCACTTATAGAAGTCCTATCTTCTACACGAAAGAAACCACTCAAGAACTCACTATAAGCACTAGTGTGCATTACAAGCTTATACTTACTAGCGTGTTTATTGCTATCATCATCGTGCAGCGTGCGCCGAGTCGTGTTACTATTAGTTTACCGTGCCGACAGACTAAGGCTCATCTCCGTAGTAAACTAAGTTACGTACGGATTTGAGAGCGGTTTACGCATGCATACTGCATGTAATAGCAATAGTCTGGTATGATAGATAGGTACAAGGCCGATGGTAATAACTGAAAGGAAGCATCATAAATGCAATGGAAGTAGAAGAGGGAGACATTATTGCACAACCCCAAACAAATAAGGACAAATCCAAGAGATTGATGACCCTATTCTGATAACTGAAAGAAAACGTCAGTAATGCAATCGAAATACCATCTGCGGTGATCAATTGCCAAGGTATGGACATTTGATTCGAAGGAATGTGGAATCTGTCGTGAGATTTTTGAGTAAAAATATTAATGATTACAAGAGTACTTAGATAATATGTCTAGAGAGAGTACTGAGATGACAATTAATAAAGAAGTAGCGGAATAGTGCGACGACTCCAAATAAATTAAGATAATTATTGTAATAACTTCAAGCAGCTTCAGTAATGCACTAAATGTTGAAAGAAATGATAAAATGTAATAAGACTTCTGATTCTGAATCTTCAGTTATGGGATAGAAATAGCTATTCAGTTAGTAAACATACAAGGTGCAAAGTGACAACGCAGTAAATGCAGGTACCAGAACCGTCACAAGACCATGAAAATCTTCTTAAAAGACTATCGCAATGTCTTTAAAAGTAATGGACAGTTCTAAGAACATTTTCCTGTAGCAACGACGGTAAAGTTGATTGCAGTTACTTACTAGCCCGTTTGAAATTTCCACCTTATGAACGTGAAAAAGTAATAGTATAGTATATTCTTTAGCAGTCTTATAATCTTTGCATTGACAATAGTGGTGGTGGTTGGCGGTTAGTAGTGGTGTGGTATTCGCGGTCGGTGGAGCTGTAAATTTATAGACTGTTTTTTTTTTGTTTCTTAAAATAATACACTACAGAACCTTAATTATAAGCTCTTTCTTGATCCTAATATTGTGAATATTCCGATTTTTATAATTAGAATCCTTAAAATATCTAAAACAAAAAAATGCTCTCATGTTTTTAGGTTTTAAAATGCCACGAATAAGTCTGCCGCGTGCTACAAATAGTTCAGGCTGGGAGTTCGAGACAATTATAGGAATGGAACGCTTTCCGTGAAATGGCATACATATTATAGTGCAATGTGACAGAAACTACCTACTAAGGTATTAATACCTTCAATTAGTTATTTAATAACCACGCCGGCTTGTGACGACACACGACTATGAATAGTAGAAGATACTTGAATAATTTCGGCTAGCAAGTATGATCAAAATTTCTTGGATAATATATCCACGAAACATTGCCGAATTCTTGGAACAGTATCGTTATGTTTAACAAAGCAATCAACGATTCCGAGGGTCTAATAATGGAGTAATTAGTACGGTACACAAGCACTTCGTAATTAAAACCTTTATCGAAGCGAATATTGCAATTAAAATGAATACAGGTGACGAGGTTGTACCATAATACGTAGGTCCAGATATACTCTCATTATTTGTTGGTATTTAGGCCACTAAAGACCAAAAAAAAAAGTTCAAATTCCACTTTTATTCTGCAGGACGAATATTTAGATAATCTTATTAAGTATATTTAAAAAATTATAGCTGAAAATGTTTGATTCTGGAAATAGATTATGTATAAAGACACCCACGACAAAATGTCTACATGTTTAAGTAAGTGTATAAAGTTACATCTATATTTAGAAATAAGTGAAAAGTAAAGTCGGCAATACACAAAAAAATATCGAATACATTCAGTTCGCACAGTATTATCGGAATATCACTGACATTTAAAAGCTAAAAGAGTCCCTTTTCCGTACATTTTGTCCGGAATTGATAAAACCGTTTATGAGTATTGCAAAACCCTTGTTTCGCGCTGTTTCGTGATTCTCATTTTATATACCCTGTGTTTTCACAAGAGTACCGTTATCCCCAAGGGAAACATGAGAGCTTTAGGGCATTTGAATTATGAAGTAGAATCATCATCAATATCAATACACATAAATCTGTAGAAAAGTAGTTTTTGCTCATTGAAACTATTTCCAAAAAAAATTGCCGGCGTCTTAAAGGTTATCCTTTAAGAAGAAAACCCAAAGATGCTGGAAATGGGTTCTGTTGGATAACCAACAGAACCCATTTCAAGCATCTTTGGGTTTTTGTCTGTTTGTCTTTTTAATTGTGCACGTATCACGTTAAATGTACGAAACCAATGTAGATATTTTTTATACATAATAAAAAAAGTTAATTCAAATAAGGGTGCTTCCAAAGTGTGAACGATGAAAAAATATTGGGCTTCCACAATATGGCGCCCAAAAGCCGGCATTTTTCTATTTTCCAATTTTAATGTAGCTAGTAACACTCGCAAGGTTAAGACGAATCGATTGACGTAAAATAATCAAAATCGGCCAATGTGTTTGGTCTCTATAACGCCACATGGCACAAACATACATACATACGTACATACATAGACTGATATACACATTACCCTCCTTCGGCAGTCAGGTAAAAATTTTGCGTAACTTGAAGTATTACTTAGTATTTGTTTCATCGCAATCGGTTCACTCTACCAAAAGATGATGAATTTTAAGTGTTCAAGAATTAACATATCACAACACACGCAATTCAGATACTCAGATAGTTGAACTCCATATTCGATCGCCATCTGCGTTGTGCATTTGACGTCATTTTCTGAATGGCGGTGTTAAGATTCGCCGCGGAAGAATGATACTGGAAAAAAATGCTTATGGTAGGCAGTTGACGGGAGCGAAGCCGCGGGCACAGCTAGTAAACAAAACATTCTAAAAAATAAACAGTAATACCTTTGACGTAGTCGGGGATTTTTGTGAGGCCCTTAAGTCAAAAGGATTATGTTTTTTTCCCTTCTCAAGCCAAATCTCTGCGACATTGATTTATTACTTATCGATATTTTTAGCGCTGACTAGGCGTCTAGCCGTAGATATGTCCTGTAATGGATCATATTTTAAAACTGGAGTCCTAAATTAAAAAGTTCCGGTGTCGAGCGAGAAAATGAGTCTATTTAGTGGAGGACAAAGTTGGGGATGCGGTGTTGTGCGCAGCCTGGACAAAGTTCTTCACATCCTAATAAAACGAAATGCAGCAGAGAGATCTCACTTCTTTAAATCCCACGTTATATGCCTGGCAATCATGCACATAGAGATAGCAAAATTAAATAACTCAGGCAGCTGAAACACTTCCATAATTCATAATACGTAACTCGAGATATATCAGCCGTTTCTATTTGCGAAGGCGCCAATCTTGTCGCCTACTGCTGCAGACGAATTTACTTGTAGGCTCTATATTTCTGTAAATTCTTATCCATCCTTATATTTTTAATCTTCGCTTTTCTTGTAGGTACTAATCTTAGCTAACAGCGCCCCCCAGTTTATCAACGATGCCCAATTTCTCAAGTTACACTGAGTAATAGTCGTTTGACTTCCGCAATCTTTGACAGAGGATCTGTTTTATAGACCGGAGTTGATGTAGCCTCTCGTCCACTTTATATTGTTTATTTGCTTCTAATAAACAAGAAAAAAAAGTATATGATCACCTTTTTGGAGTCTTGAAGCGGTCGATTTACCCAATTTTGCTGTCGTCCAATTTGCTGAAGTACGTTAATCTAAAATTATAAGTCTACCGTCTACAAACACGAAAAGCCGAAATCTTAAAATAATAAAGCAATAATTACCATTCGATGACAGAATAAAAATGAAAGCGTTGTTAATTATATTTTTAATAAGCACACCAGCTAATTATGAGACACGGTAGGACTCGAGATGTCGATACATTAAGGATCCGACTTTAAATCGAATATTCGCAAATCGTTTCGAAATTGTTTGGAAGCGGATTGATATCGGGTTTACATGTGAGGGGCGAGGCTGCGCGCGCACCCCGTAGGCCGTAGCGCTACGAGCGCTTCAGTCGCGTCCGAGCTACGTGGACTATTGACTGCTACGCCGTAGCACTACGATAACAAACTCAGTTATACTCATATACCGTCAAAGTGAATCAGTGACGTGATCTCAAAGGAATCGCGGGAACTTATTGAGAAAACGGAACCAAGGTATGTAATATATGTCAAGTAGAACACAATTTTATTTATTAATATTGAATTCTGCCATAATGATGTCGTAATATCGAGAGCATTCTCTTTTACTGATGGATATAAGTTACGAAATGAATGCGCTAATATAAAATGGAGCCGATTTAGAGAAATATTGCATGGTTTGATGATTTCCCTTTTTTTCACTTTAATGATGTTTGGTAGTGCAGTATTGTAATTATTTGAATAGTCTGTTTTAGGAATCCATTCTTGAATCAAGTGCAATAGCTTCGTGTCATTAAAACATTTGACAATTTGTTTTGCAGTCCCATTAATTTTCCATCGTAAAGATTCAATAGAATATGCATTATAACAACATTTTTTTCGTTACGATTAAGTTTAAATTCAACACTTCTTTCATTATTAAAATAAGTACCTTAGATTCATATTTTTTTAATGATTTTTCAGAAACAAAACCTACATTTAGGTTATTGAAAACTAAACACAACACATTCCTTTGTTCACTGTCAAGGCTGCATACGGCCTCTTTGCCTCCCTATTGAACTATCCATTTCAAAGCATGTTCTCCTTTCACCGATCACATCAATTAACGACGAACTAATAATAGGTTACAATAATCTCCCAGATCAAATGAAGCCTTCGCAGATGGTGTCAACGATTAACCTCGGTCGGGAAGTGACGATCCAATCGGTTCAATATAATTATAACTTTTAAGCCTGCTTCCACGACGGGAGTGATACACATAATATGTATCCAACGCTTATCGTCGTACGAAGCCGTAAAAGACGATGGAAAGAGTTAATATAACATATCGTTACGCATGTATTCTTCAAAGGGATAGGCAGCGGTGTTATTAAACCCACGCTTGCTCATGTATAAGTGCACAATGAACACACATCTAGATTTCGGACTGCTATTGAGAAATCGCTTAAGAGGAAACGGGGGCAGAGAACGCCGACTGAATATCCTTAGTAAAAAGTCATAATTCGAGGTTTGGCTCTCGCCTGTTTCCTCTTCCAATATTGAACCAATTTAAAAGATATTCCATAACCTGAAAATTAAAGATATATACTATGTCCCTATGTTTTCCTTTTTGATGATAAATTATTGTAAGAATCACTAAAACCCTCAAAAAATGCTCAAAATTGCGCTGTTAAGAGAGGCTTAGTGTACAAATTTGACAAATATAAATGAAAAAAGGAAAACATAGGGATATAGTATATATCTTACTTTACCAGTTTATGGAATATCTTTTAATTTGGTCCAATATTGGAGGAGAAAAGAGACGAGAGCCAAACCTCGAATTATGACTTTTTACTAAGGAAATTCAGTCGGCGCTCTCTGCCCATATTTCCTCTTATGGAAAATTTCAAATCCTGTCAAGTGCGAGTCGGACTCGCGCACGAAGGGATCCATACCATTATCGCAAAAAAAACGGCACAAAAATCACGTTTGTTGAATGGGAGCTGCCCCACTTAAATGTTTATTTTATTCTGTTTTTATAGCGGCAACAGAAATACATCATCTGTGAAAATTTCAACTGTCTAGCTATCACGGTTCATGAGATACAGCCTGGTAACAGACAGACAGACGGACAGTGTAGTCTTAGTAATAGGGTCCGGTTTGGATACGGCATCCTAAAAAGATCAAATCGTAAGAGTTTATTTCGCGATTGATAGCGTTTTTAACACTAGAAATTAATGAACATCTATTACGGACCATATGTTCTTAAAGCTACTGATTCTGGAGACAAAGAACAGTTTTCAGAAAATCGGCTTTAATAACTATGCAATGCCATTTGATTGAAGATTTCGAGGACGCTTTATCCATCGCGTGGCGGCTCTTAGCTACCACTCACGGCGAAAAGAGGTGGCCTATATTTCGAAATGGGGTGTTATTAAAAAGGGGCGTCTTATCGGCTTTCAAGCAGAGATACTAAGGCTTTATAAGTAGTGCTGCTTATTACAGATATCGGAAAAGTGTTACGTCATACAAAAGTATTCATAGTTGCAGGGTATGAAAGCTTGATAGCGGCTTATGTAAGATAACATTTAAACACAGAACGAAAGTTTATTTAAAACCCTTTTGATTAACGAAGTGTTACGTTTAATAATACCTTCGTAACACGTCGTGCCCATTCGAGATCAGACGAACATTTTGTAACAAAATACGGTGTTCGTCTGATTAAATGTTAGTGGTTTTGTAAAGGTATGCCTTGAGCCGCTTTTCAACTACAGACACCGTGAATTATTAAACGGCAGAACTCCTAATAAACACCTGTGGGTCTTGCAGGAATAGGCCATAATGCTGAATTGATTGTTTTGATACATATATATGTAGATGATGAAGAAAAGACCGTGAGTGTTGTGAATGATTTTCATTTTGAAAATCTCGAGTGAGATGTAACCTGGAACATTTCTAATTACTTGACTTAATGTCGTATGTCTCCAGGATGGGACAGAGGGCGTCCACAGTAGTCCTCCATCGGGAAAGGTCTTGAGCAACACGCTTTACCTCGCTCCCCGTCATACCGATGCTCGTCGCTTCTGCCAACACGGTGCGACGCCAGGTATGACGGAGACCGCCACGCTTTCTTTTGCCTTGGGGATTCTAATCCAGCGCTTGCTTGGGTACATGATCAGAATCCCTTCACAGCGAGTGGCCAATCCAACTCCATTTGTGACGCTTGATCTGGCGGTCGATTTGACTCTCGTGGCATTTCTCCAACAGCTCTACGTTGGTGATGGTCTTGGACCACTAGATTCCGAGTATGCAACGAAGACAGTGGTTGACGACGACTTGGATCTGGCGGGAGAGGTATTTTGTGACCATTCACATTTCGCACCCGTAAAGCAGCAGCACGGATTTGACATTGGACCCAAAGATTTTGAGTTTAATCCTTCGGGTCAGTTTCCGTGTTTGCCAAACAGGTCTCAGCTGCGCGAAGGTAGCTCTTGCTTTGGCGATCCTTGAAGCGATGTCGTCATCACTACCTCCAGTTTCTAATAGCTGACAATATAAATACCTGAATAGAATAACGTGTCGTGGTTGTATTTTTATAACATATCCAGGAAAAAGGATTTGTTTAAATAATTCTAGGAAAAGTAAATTGCTTCTATTAGTACGGCAAGCTTACTGGAAGCTTATTTCGAGAATCCACGTGCGATGTATATGAGTTAAAAAAGTATTTCATCAAACACCAAACCTCGTTTCTAACTAATGTTTTATTTAGAGGCATCGACTGCTTTTTAAATACAAAGGCATTCTTGCGCGAAACAATTAACTCACAGTTAGTTGCTAACACGAGGATAAATTAAAATATGTCATACACAAATGCTCGGAGTTAGTATATAACCCAGGTAGTTGTAAAAGGGCCTGCGAACCTGCCGCTTTTAAAACTTATTCGCTAAGGAAGTCCAGTTATCAGCAAACAGATTGATGCTACTAACAGTGAATTTACGTCATTTGCAAGAAGAGGTGGCTTGCTTCTTATCTTAAAACTCCGATAGAATCTGATTATTATAATGTGGGAAGGGGACCAACTTGATCTACATACTAGCTTTTCGCTAGCGGCTTCGCTCGTGTGAAAGTCTCAAATTATCCCACTGGAACGCTACTATTTATTAACTACCTTATCTTTTTCTCTCCATTAAATTTAAAATTGTACGTCGCAATTCAGGTCGTAGTCTACTCACGTCTCGAATTTCATCCCTACATACAACATAAAAGTTGGACATTTGTTAATCAAACACGCTTCAACGGCTTAACAGACTTTTTCACATCACTAAATATATATATTATTATAAAACTAAGTCTCCCGCCGCGTCTGTACGCGATAAACTCAAAAACTACTGAACAGGTTTTCATGCGTTTTTCATCAATAGAAAGAGTGAGAAACGAAGAAGGTTTTTGTGTATAATTTATCACGAGCGAAGCCGGGGCGGATCGCTAGTACTATTATAAATGCGTAAATAACTCTGTCTGTCTGTTGCCTTTTCACGCTTAAACTGCTGAACTGATTTAGATGAAATTTGGTATGAACATAGTTTTAGGTCGTGGGAAGGACATAGGGTAGTTTTTATCTCGGAAATCCTCATACCAACAAATTGAACCAATAATTTCCATGTAAGGCGGCCCACGCTGGCGTAACATTAGTGGTTTGAATAGCCAATGAAATGACTATTCGAAGCACTAATGTTACGCAGACGAAGTCGCAGGCATTATATTGTTTACAATAAAGTGCGATCAAAATTTCTGATTATATAAGTTGCAAGAAGTGAGATGGAGGGATTAAAAATCCATCGAGATTATAACCCCTAACATTACGTCCCTGAACTATTGTTGCGAGTTTCCTATCACAGCGTAAAACTTATATTGGAACACTATTGTGTATTGTACGCCTCGCGGACATATTGCTACCATATACAACTTTTTATATTCCGACATTACGTAATCACTCCGCGAACATTCTAAAAATAATGCTTTTTCCTCTGGTCCTCTGAGACGGTGCCGTTGTGAAGGATAAGTTTCTAGTCATAATAAAGTAGAAAGTTCACAACGACTCCATTAAAAGTTAACAGGCTTATTTATTAACAAACCGCTTGTGTTGCTCGGTTAGACCCATTCAAAATATGATAATTGCTCTATGTCAAAATATGGTAATTCCGTAATATGTAAGATCTGTGGACCATTTGATATTATAAAGCCCGAATCCCGGCTTCATAACTAATTCCGTGTGATTCCAGCAATTTCCATCATTGTTTATGCCGAAATAGCTTCCGCTGCACCGTTAATGTCAAGCTACGTCGATAATTCGATATACGTAGTATAGAGCTTAAGTTTGCCCTAGTCGACGGCACGAACTATTTTGTGCGCGGGGTTAAAATGCATGCTATCTCATCCGACAACACGTGCGAAAGAGATAGATGCTGTGATGAGCAGTAAGAAGCTAGTTCGAGTACGAATACACACTTTTGCAAATTTGTAGCGAAATGGATGATTTAGGACGAAAACGAGAGTGCGAAATTTTATAAACAGACCTTTGGGAATATGGATGTCATGAAAAAACGACTAAATCTATCTGTTCATAATAAAATTATTTGCATTGTTAAACTACTAATCTATCCCTGTATGGTGATTGTTTTGCAATTTTCCTTCTTCTTATGGTATTTATTTCCGTCCAAAGATGCGTTAAAATTAGTGTTGAAATATGGAAATTTCAACGCTCATAACTTTCAAATATATATTTATTTGACTTTTTTGTTTCCATACAGAGCTAGATAATGATGTGACAAATTTATACATTTTTTATTTTGAACGTACACATTCAAACAGAGGAGTAATCGCCATACTACGTTTGTATGGAAGAATGGTCGACTAGAGCAACCTTAATGAAACCAATCGCACCACAATAGACAGCTGTTACCAACCGAAACAAATGCCGCTCGTCCTAAATTACATTTGTTTCATGTTCACACTTTTCTCTTTGTGAATTTTCCCGTTGTATTTTCAAACAAAAACTCACGTTCATATAAATTAACCCGGATGATTTACATAATCTTCATTTATCGCTGGCGTCCAGTCTCTGCTTTGACCTTTATATTGAGCTTAGTAAGATAAATGGCTATTCAGAGACAGTTTTCACTAGATAAGCTATTAATCTCAGAAGTAATCAATGTAGAGGGATTTCGTATATAGGTAGTAATAGCAATAGTCACTGTTAATGAACCCGAATTGATATTATCTTTGATGTTCTGTGATTGGTTAGTGAGGCGCGATGTCCGTTTGTGTGAAGCCGCACCGATGCGCTCATTGGTTATGTGTAATTGGCAATTTAGCCAGTACATAATTGCCACTAGCATAAATCCATTGAAATAAAACTGGCTTCACTAGGTGTTTTGTTAGCAGATGTTAGCGCAGCCACGGGTTGTACGCGTGAGCTCGAGTACTCAGGGTTCATAACGTCGGTGAAAATGAAATAATTCCATTAGCACCTTCGTTATTATAATTTAGGATTTAAGTAATGAGGTCCCGCATAAAGTTGTAATTTACTGTGACTTATTTGCTTGATAAGGACCCACGACTTTAACAAATTAAATTTTTCTGTACTCAAAAGGTTTTCTGGTCTCACAATTTTCATAATTTTAACTTTAACTTGTATGAGGAGACAGAATGAAGAGATAAGTGGGTGCCAAGGGGTGTGAAGATCCACTTATGTAAAATATGAATTCTTTTCTCATATCGGTACAACCTAGGCGAGAATAGCTGATGTAGTTTGTGGAAAATACAGTGTTACGTAATGCAAAAATATAAATGGTACAATGTGATATTATACGATCCCTCCGTAATGAAAATGGATCTAAGCCTTTCCCCGTAGGTGTCATCATCGCCTACACATACCGTTAGTTCTACAACGGTATATAAGTATAATGGAAACGTAGGAATAAATGTATCTTAACGGGAAGGCTTGCTACATATTCTCCTTAATATATTCTTAGTAAAAAGGAACGAAAAACCTTCAGCTCGCAACTTTTTGATTAATGATTTTTTTGCTCTTGTGTTCCTCGTTGACACGAAACACTGCAGCTCTTTTGAGATGTTTATAAAAACATCAAAGTGAGACTTCACAAAAATCTAGCTTGTTCAGGTTTTTTAAAAGTTTCAGGTCTAATTTTACTCAGCTTTGCGTAAATTCAAGCTTTACTCGAAACGTAAAGAGGAGTAATTAATGTTGAGTGTGGTTTTACGAATGAGTAGCCACTTTTCATGCTTGAATTACTTCTAGATATATTATTTTCCCTCCATATTTTATAGATCAAAAGTAGTAGGTAATATTATATCATTCCTAAGGCCTATAAACCGCCCCGAATTATAATAATTGTGAATGAAAATTCAGAAACAATGAAAAATAAGTGCGTAATGAAATTACTTTCAGACTCAGAGGTCGTATAAAATTATTGGGACGCGTCCACAAGCGTACACATTTTAATATCACCGTAATAAGTGACGTCAGACCGCCTACGTATCACCGTTTAATATCACTAATTCCCACTTTCCGTATTCATGACTATGACAGACCTTCCCTCATTATAAAACACAGTTTAAAATAACACTGCAATTTCTACCTACGTTATGAAACTCTAAGGTTCAATTACACTTAATCGCGGGCTCTCTGCGGACAAAGATACAAGCTCTGCAGAACATTGTGTGTGTGATTTGATGTCGGTGCATTCGACTTCATTTAAGTTGGAGCGCCTATTATCTACCTAAGTGGTTGTGGGCTGACATAGTTGCAGACTTGCAGAAATGCAGACGTCTAACTTTAATGGCAAGGGTTCTCACATGAATAATTTTGGTCTTAAGGTACCTGCATTTAAAGAAAACATGGTTTAAAGGTGTTGTCCTTCATAGCACGACCATGAACGCATTCATTATAACTTTACGTGGTATTAAAATCCTTTTAATTTGTACTATTTTATACTACTAATTAGAAATTGTATACCTCTCAATTATCGCAGATATACAGGTCGTGCTGGCAAGATTCCTTTCCAGCACGACCACGCTAAAATTCCAGCTGCCATAGAAGTTTATGAAACGGGAGCATGCCTAACATTTTTACTAATTATGTACTCCTATTTCATTACTGGTAAAATGTCGTAAATTGTTAGAAAAGCAAACAAACATTTTTTTTTTTACATTTAACGCCATCTAGTGTCAAGTATACAAATGATATACTTATAGGCAGATTTTAAATCTGTGCAGTTTAACTGCGCATTCAAAACTGAACATGTGTGGCGGTCGACTGCACAGGCGTCAGTTTTTATAACCATCAGTAACCACCATTGTTCACGGTATCTTCGTTTAAATTTCCTTTTCTTCAAGAAAATATACAATCCTATTAACGCTACTGCGTCGAGATCAAGCGCCGCTGCCGGTGCTATAGCTACGTGTATGGTCTCTATAGAGCTCAAGTTTACCTGTACAGTTGAATTTTACAGGTAAACCTGTGAGGTACACCCTAGCGTGGATGGCCTGCTCTAGTCGTGTAAATTTTAATTGTGCCATTGTATAGATTCCTTTACGGATTGTTTTGTAAATGTGTGAACATTGTAGGCCTTCTAGATTTCTAGATGCTTGTTAACATTTGTTAACTTTTTATCTTTTTCTTTTTCTTACGACTTATTGTCGGGCCTACGTTGCCCCCCCCATATCTAAGTACTAATGCTGTAACATGGAAATATTGTAAAACCAAGCCATTTTTTTTTAAAATAGGAACCGTGGAGTTTCTTGCCGGTTCTTCTCCATAGGAAACAACTAACCCGAACCGTGCACCTTTTGTCGACGTTTTATAATTGCCCATGTAGACATATGTAAAATAAAAATGAAATGATTCAGATTTTTGATTTCTAATGCACATGCACGCACAAGCTCGGGAGCGCTCAGTATCGCTTACGCACACAGAAAGAATGTGCATGTGCATCTACACAAACCTCTAAGAGCAACCCGCCGTCTTGAGATAGAACGCTTGACGTGTGTATTTGTGTATCTATCTGTGGCATCATAGCTCCTAAAAGGATAAACCAATTTTGATTTACTTTTTTTTTTGAAAGGTGTCTTTATCGAGAGTGTCCTTAGCTATGTTTGATGAAAATCGGTTCTGCCGTTCTAAAGTTATGGGCGTTTTACTCTTTGAATCGGGGTGTTTTCGCAAGATATCTTGTCATAATTACGTGTTCAATAGATTGTCGATCGAAGCGTGTCTACTACTAAATTCCATTTGAAATAACATTAGACATGTTTCCAAATCTTTTTACAGTCCGTTGAACTGATTTTGAGTTCTATCCCGTAAACATAAGGATGACATAAAAAGCATAAATAAACCTGTTACCAAAACCAACTGTTTACTACAGCTACCATTTGTCGTAACACCAACGCAATAGAAGTCAAAATCGGTTAAACGGGCTGTAAATTGGGCTAATTTAAACGTCTAATATTATCGCAAATGGAATATAGAGAAATTATGTAGCATGAAAAATATTCGTATATTATTTTTTTACGTCTAATGTTGGGGGATTTTTTAATTTTACTTGTTGATTTTAGGGTTACATTTAAACAAACGTTTTTGGTCCTTGGATACATTTTGATATCCGTGGTTTGAATGAATGATTTTAAACTAGTTAAACCGCTACTGTAGTTTAAACAAGCTTGTGTACGTAATGCCAGCTTTCATAATACAGCACAGTGAATCAATTCAACATTTTGCATACTAACTACTGTGGCGTCATTTATACAATTAAACGGATTGACTGAGGCCATGAAGTATAATATGGTGGATCATCTAAATATAGTTGACAAACAAACAAAATGGAATCAATCTGCTTAGCGTTTTTTCACACTATGTGATGGAGTTTAACAAAAACAAATCTATCCTACTTCAACACTATAGTCTTTCTCTGTCTAAACACAAATTTTGTATGTAATGACCCGAGCCCCGTGACAACTACTTAACTGATATTCTTAGCTGTCCATGTCCATAGTTAATAGTTACTGTATCTCCAGCCTTACTAGGGACCACACGTCCCACGTAATATTACTGAAACACACCTTCCGCTATATAAAGTACTAGCTGACCGCCGCGGCTTCACTCCCATCAACTGGCTACCTACCTACCTACCCTACCCTGCCTACTCTGCCTACCCAACCCTACCTATCTAATAATTTTTATCTATCATCAAGTTTTCTCAGTGCACGCCAAAAAATGAACTTTATAGGCAACATTTTGCTACCTTGGGTTACATTATTGCAATTTGCATAAGGATCTCTATTTTTTTTTGAAAATATATTATAGCCTATGACACTCAGGAATAATGTAGCTCTCTACTCTCACTGGTGAACGAATTTTCAAAATCGGTTCAGTAGATCCAGAAATTACTCCTTACAACGTCACAAACACAGAAACTTTACCTCTTTATAATATTAGTATAAAAAGGGTAATGAAACTGTTATATTGTATTTCTTAAAACGGTCTTTCCTTGGTGTCCACCTATTAACCCTAGCACGTTGGGGTCGGTTCCAATCTAACCGAGTGATACCAGAATTTGACATGGAGCGTATGCTTGTCTGACCTCCACAGCCCAGTCACTGGGAAACAAACAAAACTAGAATACACAAACATAATTCGTGTAATGAGCTTAATATTCCAATTACATTAATGTGTGGCGTAGCGCTACGCCGTAGACCCAAGTCTACAAAGCGCTACGAAGCTCTACGAGAATAAAGCTTAGCAAACATTGTAAACGTTCCTTTACGATCCATTGTTATCTCCTGCGAACATTTCGCTTTACTATAAATAATCTTTTTATTACCTATTATTTTTTTTATTGCTTTAGTTACCTTTTATATTATTTTCGTTTAGTGAATATTTAATTAACGTTGTCATGAATTACGAAACGGGTGTGTGCCCAGAATTTTTAATACAGACATGATGTTTAAACATTCAAACAAGTGAACGGTATTTATTATTCTTCGACGAAATTTAACGTGAACATTGCTTAGTACGGTAATATCGTGACGATGACAACAATATTTCGTCTCCTGTCAAATAGTTAGTATATCAAAATTAAATTGTCTTCCTTTGCAATAGTACGCCATCTTCAAGATTTTAACCGACTTACCAAAAAGGAGGAGGTTCTATGTTCGACTTCATGTATGTTTTTTTTTTGTGTTTGTTCACCGACAACTGCGTCAATTGTGGACCGATTTTGATCATTCTTTATTTGTTTGAAATAATGGTATGTGCCGAAATTGGTCCCATTATAATCTGGTGAAGATCTGATGAAGAACTTCGGATATATACAACAGAACGGCAAATCTCTCGGGATTGCTGCAATCGCATGTCTGTTTATTGTTTATACAATTTCATAACATAAAATCACGCCAGTACGCTCTAAAGTGGTACGCAGATGTGTACAGTTCACCTTGGTACACTCTCATTTCACCGGTTATGCTCAGTTTCATGATATTCGGGTAATATATTCTGGCATTATAAGTACCTAAATAAACTACGGCAAGTAGGTAGTATTAGGTAGGTACAACTAAAAAGTGAAAAATAAAAAAAACCTTTGTTACAATAAAATACTACCGACTTCCAACTAAGAAAACTACAAAGTGAAAAATAACTTTATTTATGGAAGTCGGTATCCATAACGCTAAAAATTGGTATCAACCAAAGACACCAAAGTATTATTTCTGCCGGTAGTAATTTTTTGTAAAAAAGTTTTTTTTATGTATCACTATTTCGGGCTGTAAAGATCGATTTTCAGTCCAACAACAGGTTGAATGATGTTTAAAAGTGTATAGTTAATACTTCAATGTCGTTAGATTGGAAATAAATTGTTATGTCACGGATTTTATAGGCCCTTAACCCGCAACAGTATATTACGTTGCTCTGTAATATAACACATAACAATAAACCTATTTACTACAAGTATTTTATACAGGATGGGAGATTGGAGAATATGGGATGATAACCTGTTTGCCTTGCTTCCAGTGACAGTTTTAAATCACCAGAATATACCGTAATAATAAACTTAAGAGCCTGAAAATTTGTAACGAAATTAAACTAATCTGAAACATTTTAGTCTTTAATTAAATTAAGCTAAAACAGCGTAAGTTCGTCCGTTCATTAAAATAAATTGTGTAAGATAAAGCCGTCGAGATTTTTCCCCGACGGCGACCGACATCATATTACAAGGCCAAAGTTAATAGATTATGAACTATCCATTAATAGGGTGAGCGGGCAGTTGTCGGACTCGGTCACAGTGCACATTAAGCTATAGTACCGTAACAGAGGCGTAGCTACCGCCGTATCAGCCGTATCAATGATACGGGGCCCCCGAGCTACAAGGTGGAATCAAAAGTTAAAAAACCCGTTATCAAATTCTATCAAAAAGAATTTGATTTTTTGAAAGGGTTCGATTTTTTTTTTATTAAATATATTTTATTTGAACATCGTGAGGCAACCGGCATGTCCTAGAACCAAAAATTCGAAGACATGTGACATCCACCAACACGCACTGGGCCCGCGTGGTGGATTACGGCCCATTCCCTCTCACAGAGAGGAGGCCTGTGTCCCAGCAGTGGGAACATTAATAGGCTGATGATGTGTGATGTGATGTGAAATAAATTTTATTTGTTATGATGGCACCATAATCTATCCCATGCGGTCATAGCATCCTTATGCTCCAATTTAGTAAACTGAAGCATGAAAACTTATCCGATCCCAGTCAGGATTCTCTCGTTTTTAAGCTCGTATCACTCGTGCTTCATGCTCATGCCTCACTACCGTTTAAGTTATCCAATTATTCAGTCGCCAATTATATTTATTTTGTAAGAAACATTAACGTTTTTAGTCTTTTCTGCATTACGGAAAGGGCCCACAACAAATTTTGAAACCGGGCCCCTATAGGACTAGCTACGCCACTGTACCGTAATAGGGTTATTGTTGAACAAGCCGGCGATTACATAATGTTACTTACGGTTCCCGCGACCGTATCGATCCCTTAATGTGGCACCGTGCCAATAACAAACTCGCTACCCTACTCTCTGTGTCGGCCGAGTCCCGAGAACAGGGACTTGTGCCCGATGATAAAAGTTTCGGTGTTAAAACTGTGAGTGCCTTTTACTGGCCGTGTCGGCTACACGTACAGAATAATTATTTCGTAACGGCTGGCCTGCTTCCCAACTTGAAGACTTACTTTTTATCAGTTACATAGCAGCCTTACTTTGCAGTAAATTGAGCTTTTAATTTGTTAAACGTAGACACTCATGTTTATGTAAATACTTGATGTATACTTCCTGGAGCAAGACTTCTATTGTCTGAATAACTGAAGTGTGATTACTGGAACTCCTCTATTAAGGCGCCTCCCCGAGCAAAACGCCGCGCTTGTCGTTTTAGAGCAGTTTTTAAGAGCTATCTACTCTTTAATTAAAAAGAAATATCAATTAATAAAATATATTAAATTTCTACATAATGTTGATTCTAAAATTAAACACTTTTTTTTAAAGAGGTATATGTTTCACTAATCTCTTTCCAACAAAACCATAAAAATGTGAAATAATTATTGATAGCATGCATCTCCTCGTTAGTGTTCATTAATTATTTTTTATACTAATACTAATGGATAGACAATTTGATAACGAACATTTTGTAAGTTTTATTTTTTTCAAAAGACCAATATTCGATTTTATAAAGATTTTATTCTAAAATCTGGGCGTATTCACTACCGTATTTCATGCGCCACCAGTGCCGCTAGGCCAATAGGAATGCTCATATCTCATGCTGATTTTTTGGTCAGGGTACGGCCTTAATGTTTAGAACTAAATCGATTTCTACAGAGGTTATTGTTCTAACTAATTATGCTTCATAATTTACCAGGAAACAAACAATCCATACTCCTTTTTCCACTGATTCTTTAAAAGTATCCTACGTTTAAATGCCAATGAATTCATTTATTAACATTTAAGTGTTTCCTCTTTACAGATAATTTAACGGGCGGATAGGCGCAACATCACAACCATGGCTTTCGCCGGTCTGAAGAAACAAATCAACAAAGCCAATCAGGTGAGAGAGTTCATTATTAAACGTTCGTTTTACAAAAAGCCGCGTCTTAGAGAAAATATTGGAGCCAGATTAAAAACTTTTTAAAGAAAGCTTTGCGGATTATACCACCGTTCGTAGACGGCGAATATCACAAAAAATTTGTCAAGTTTCACAGCTTGTAATTCTTATTCAATACTTATGCTCGTGTATTATTTGTTATTTCTATTTCAATAACTTTTTGTGTCGATTTTACTTTCAAGTTTCACGTAAGTCTAATTTCATATTTATAGTCCCTCGTCTCGTCTGCCTTTGTATTTTCGTTATTTACTTATAGGTACGAAAAGCTTTGACATTCTTAGAAATTGTTATTTGAAATTAAACTCAAAGTACGTAATAAATTATATTATTAACACGCTTTTATTAGCTTGGTATGTATGTATCTATGTATCAATGTAACGGACTTTTAATGTGATTTTCACCCCTTTCAAAACGTCGGATTGATTTGAAACTTTGCACACTTATCAAGGACCGATGACAATGCAATACTTTAAATAGTTTGTCCCATTATCCTTTCCAGGATCTTCAGGTTTAGCGACTTTTTAGTACAATTTACCATTAAAGCGTATTTTTTAGTTTTTAGAACTGCAATTTTTATTTATGTATTGAAATATCAAACCTACCTACGTTTTTGTACACTTAATAATAAATATCAAAGTCGTTAGGTTTGTTTATTGGGGATTACTGGTTTTCGCATGAATAAAATGAAAGCGATTATTACTTTACTTTTACGTTTATTTTCAACAAAGTAAAATACAGATTAGGTGTTTAACCTTTAACGCCTCACTGCCTATTAACCAAAGCTTTCGCAAAACAAATCCTAACATTGTAATGAGTTTAAATAGACGAGGTGAGAAATTGAAAAAAAAATATGATTGGTACAGGTACCCCAAAGCCGCGCTGAAAAAGCCATTTAAAATAAAATGTACAACGAGAGAGGTTACTTAATGACTTGCCTTATATTGTACTAAAACATTTTATGATGAATTGATAATGTTTTTCTTAGTCTTCATACTCTTTAAATCCAACTTCAATATTTCTTTGTATGATGTCAAATCCAATCATTCAGTCAAGCATTCAAAACCTTGTTCATTATTGTGAATCTAACACAGGAAATAAGTAGTCCCCAACTACCTACCCCACGCGCTCGCGTGTTTATGTTTTAATTCAGTTTTTTTTTCTACGACTTTTGTTTACAACAATACCAATACGCTCATGAAGATAACATTTTATTACGCAACCAGGGTTCGTACTTGACCGGCGTTTTTATTTAAATTCAATTTGGCCTAGAGTCAGCATTTCACCTCGCGACACATTGTACCATCGATTCTGCTGAAATATTTTTCAATTAACCGGCTGAATGCGCACGGAGTTTATTAAAGTTAATAACCATACCATCCCCGACATTGTTTTCACTGAGCCTACAACAATATTTAGATAATATAACAATCCCGCCGTTTTGTAAGCTTAGTTTCCTTTCCCCGAGGTAATGTTTCCTGTTAATGAATGAAATGTTTAACAGTTTGCGAGTATTACTGTGAAAGCCAGGTCTGTTATTTATTTAGTCGCCTAAAACCTGATGAAAAATAAACTGAGGGCACCTCGACCCCGGGGTACTGTCTGGCTCAAAGCTCAAAGCACGTACCTACTGAGTAATGAATTCATGAAAAGATTCACGACTGCGATAGCCCGTGCTATAAAGTTTTTAGTTTAACTTTGCGCTTTGGTAACATTGGATCCCTGCGGAGTCATAATTATTACGTGTCTGGCACATTTGTCTGCGTGGATCACCGTTTTTTTTTTACTTTTTTATGCGGTGCGGTACTGTAAGGAGGTCGTAGCCAGTGGGCTACGGAATAAAATACGAATTACTTTTGTCTTATATATTTTGGCAATAACGTGCCTGCCTTATGGGCGGCTCAACTAGAAATGACATCCAAGCTTAGCAAAAAACATCTTCACTTATTTTTATGTTCGAAATTCATTTACCTATCAAGAGTCTTTGTCCGTTGCCAGTCTTAATACATGCAAGGAGTCCTCACAGTACCGAGGGTCGCTTGTCCAAGGGGAAGGCGAGGTAGACCGAAACGTAACGCACTGGATCAACTCAGGATGGATGAAATGGCGATAGGTCACTGGAACAACTTGCGACCCACGGATGTCCCTCAAGTAGTCAAGTTAAAGGGGAAAATCTACAAGTCCGTGATTAGACCTGTCATAATATATGGATCAGGATGTTGGGCTGTGAAAAAGATGTATGAAAAGAGATTTCATGTAGTAGAGATGAGAATATTGAGATGGATGTGCGGCGTGACGAGATTGGATAAAGTGAGAAATGAGTATATTAGAGAAAGTTTGAAAGTGGCGCCAGTGACAGAAAAGTTGAAAGGAAACCGTTTGTCCTGGTGTGGTCATGTGATGAGGAGGGATGAAACGCATGTAATTAAAAGAGTCTTGAATATTCATGTGGATAGATGGAGAGGAAGAGACGGATGGACTGTGTGAGGAGTGATATGGAAGAAAAGGTAGTCAGTGATAGCGTGACGGGGGACAGGACGGTATGGAAGAAGAAAACGTGTTGCGCCGACCACAAGTAAAAAGGCAGGCAGATGCCCGCTGCTTCGCTCTCGTCATCCTACTTACCTACCCTGCCCTACCCAACTACATTTTTTCTTTAAACCTTCCCTGTATTCGGGCGAATAAACCAAAAAAAAATAGCTCAGACTCTATAGGTAACCAGATATATATTTTCAGAATATTCTATAGGAGAAGAATCTGATCGTATGTAGCCATTAGACAAGGTGGCCCATTTGTTAGTCCGGAACAATCGTCCGGCAAAACCTCACAATATACGCTATACTTTACTTAATACAGGAAGGCAAGCAAATCTGAAGTGATTGATGGCTCCACAGGCCCGGTAATGGCAAATCTCGATTACGCCCACCCCGAAACTATCCCTCTACAAAATATATGGGCAAACTACTATTAAACACAGAGGCACAATTAGCTTTCTCTATTTAAAAAAAAAACTTATTTAAAAATAATACTACCGACTTCCAAATATGAAAACTACAAACGCAAAAATATGGTACCTACGAAAGACACCGACATCCAAAAATAAAGTTATTTTTCACTTTGTAGTTTTCATATTTGGCAGTCGGTAGTATTTTTTTGTAAAAAAGTTTTTTTTTTTCTTTTTAGTTTTACCTACCTAATAGGCAAGTTGTTTAGTAAGTTTCCTATAACGCCAGAATAGATTACCCGAATATCATGAAACTTGAACAAAACCGCTCAAATGAGAGATCTGCTTACCCCTTAAGAGCGTACTGGCGTTATGTTATGTTATGAAATGGTCTAAACAATAAACAGACATGAGATTACAGCAGTCCCGAGAGATATGCCGTTATTTATTGAAGAGTTCTGTTGTATATCTTCGAAGTTCTTCATAAGATCTTCACCAAATTAAAATCGGACCAATTTCGGAACATAAAGAGTATGATGATAAACACATACAACAATAAAATAATTTTTAAAATCTTTCCACAATTGACGGAGATATCGGTGAACATACATAAAAAAAAAACACACACAAGAAGTCGAACATAGAACCTCCTCCTTTTTCGAAAGTCAGTTAACTAAAAGTGGAACTCAAGTCAAATTGAACTCCTGATGAGACTCGCGGACAACTGTGTAAACATTGACAAAGGAATGAAAATATTATTTCAGGCTTCATCTAATTAATTTTACTTGAATTATATAATAAAGTAACATAAGCCCTGAATATTTAATACTACACTAATAGTTTTTTTGTGGTTTCACCCGATGGCCTATCCCACAGAAATTTTGCATTTTCTCGAAATAAAATGTTGCCTTTAGCAATCCTACGACCATTATAGAAGTGAAAGTTTGTGAGGATGGATGTTTGTAACTCTTTCATGCAAAAACTACCCAACGAGTTGCGATGAAACTTTACAGAAATATAGATAATATATCTGAATAACACATATTTATAAAGATACTAGCGGACGCCTCGCGGTTTCACCCGCGTAGTTCCCGTTCCCGTGGGAATACAGGAATAAAAGTAGCTTGTCACCCGGGGATAGTGTAGCTTCCCAACGGTGTTAGAATTTTTGATATCGGTCCAGTAGTTTTTAAGTTTATTCGTTACATACAAAAATACAAATCTTTCCTCTTTATAATATTAGTATAGATAGGGCGAAGTACGAATACCACGCGGGCGGAGCCTCGGAGCAGCTAGTCAGCGATAATATAGCTTTCTGTGAATGAATTTTCGCGAAAATTCATTAAAAGGTATCAGTACTTCTAGACTCTTCTAGAAGTACTGATGATACCTTTTAACTGTTCTGTGACCACTATCTCTATAGTGGTCAAGCGCGAGCCTATCTACGAGTATAATAAATAAAAAAATACCTTTTGCAAACATACATAACTAATTGCAAACAATTTTATCTCTTTTTAACGCCCGACGGAAAAAGAGAGATTTTATAAGTTTGACGTGTGTACCTGTTTGTATGTGTATTTGTCATCATATCTCCTAAAGGAATGCACCGATTTTGATTTGCGGGAGTGTTCTTACCTATGTTTGATGCAAATCGGTTCAGCCGTTCAAAAGATATTGGCGTTTTACTGATTGAATCCGGGTATTTGCGCAAGACATGGTGTCAGGGGTTTTTAAAACTTGTTAATATTTGTTTGTTAAGATAACGATATTAATCCATATATTATACGGTCGGTTGTTCATGACGATGAAATGCCACAAACTCTGTGCATTCAAATTGTCCGAATTTTCTTAATAGATAAAGAAAGCGTTTAAACAGTCCTATTGTCTCTAGACATAAATTCTTTCTTCGTGTACCCTGGCTTATCGCAGTTCGTTTGTCTTGAGACTTTTCGTCTTTCCTTATTTGCGTTTCTCATTCTGTGAATAAATTATCATCTGTTGTTGTTTAGAGACCGTTTGTTCATGTGCGTTTTACGACTGTTACCGGACCACAAAACATTTCACCGCAGTAAACTGTCCGCTTTGCTTACGGTGCAGTTTTTCCGTCATAAAAACCATGATAAAAACAACCAAGGCCGTTTGAAAGCTCGAAATATACCTATATATTTGGTTAACAATTTGATTCTGGATAGGCGTAGCCATGTTTTTACAGTACCAGCTTGATTCCCAATTTTCGTATGTCAGTTTTGAAGCACAGGGCTACAGATTTGGTTTAATTTACGCATTTTCTTTTTTTATTAACACGCTTTTATTAGCTTGGTATGTATGTATCAATGTAACGGAATCTTTGAACGTGATTTTCACCCCCTTCAAGACGTCGAATTGATTTGAAACTTTGCCCACTTATCAATGACCGATGACAATGCAATAATTTAGTCAAAGTCAAATATGTTTATTCAACTAGGCCAATAAGTGGCACTTTTGAACGTCAAACAAAAATTTAAATTTACAAATAATGAAAGTTGATTCTACCGGGCGCGATTAAATAGTTTGTTTGTGTGTTTGTTTTGCCTTACCAAGATCTTCAGGATTAGCGACTTTTTAGTTCAATTTACCATTAAAGCGTGTTTTTTTAGTTTTTAGAACTACAATTTATTAGTTTTTATCATGTATGTCTGTACAAACATACATAGATTTGGACGCTGATCATTATAATCGAATTTAAGAAATTGCGTGCTCGAAGTAATACAATTTGTTGTCAGGACTCGGGGAGTGCGTCAATCGGTTGAACGCGCGACCTAAATTTATACAATTTGTAGGAAGTTAACCTAGCGATAAACGCAATTTACGATAATCTCGCACATGTGCCGTTACCACAGACCAAATATTTTACTTCCTCCCATCTGGAGTGTTTTCGTTCGTAACGTAGACTCATAGTAGGTAGGTACATTCCTCCTTGGGCGTAGTAATACTCTTGTAGTAATGAATCATGAGCTGTAAGAATGACATCATGAGTAGGGTTGCCATACGTCCCGATATATCGGGACTGTCACCGTCATTAGGCCTTCTGGCCCGACATCCCGACAAAGCACTATTACGTCCCGTTTTATCGCGCGACCACGGCAATTCAAATACGCGCGCCAAATTAATGCTAAATGCTCAAATTATGCCAATGTTTGTTTGCGATACCTGCAGCCGAATTGCGTAAGTATATTATCCAAAGCAAAAGAATCGATTCCTTCCCAAAAACGACTTTTCGTATCAATATGCACTACGTAAAGTCGGTTTTGGGAAGGAATCGATTCTTTTGCTTTGGATAATATACTTACGCAATTCGGCTGCTGGCCACCACGCCACTGTGGAAAGAATATTTTCATTAATGTCGAGCCAGTGGACCGATGAAAGACCTTTGCCTGCTGCCGGCGACTGTGGAGTAGATATTACAGTGTCAGGTTAACTTCAACATGCAAGTCAAAGGACAGAAAGAATTACTTAAAAAAGTAAAGTATTCAGCAAAATATGACAAAGCTTCGTCTAGCACTGCTTCCATACAATAAATTTTTAATTTTTTATAATAAAATATTCACTTATTTTATTTATCTTTACACGAGCCTTGCCAAATATGGCAACCCTAATCATGAGTATGTATGAGGCCAACTTTATTGATCTTGGAAAAATTCTAGATACGCGGCCTACGCCTAGTTGTCGACATGTCATATCCTTGTTCACTTGAACGCTCGGTGACAAATAACCATGTCACATAAACATGGAAGAACTAACAGCTATTTTAGTCCACTCGATCGATTTTTCCATCCACTTAAAAATGAATCAAACAACTGTGCCAACATTGTATCTTTATACTAATTGTGTATCCCTTACATTATTTATTCAACTAAAGACCTAATAGACACCAGAAATATTACGTCCCCATTTATTTCCATAACACTAGTAAATATCTTATCAAAATGGTGAGCGTTATGTATGAGGATTAGAGCAAATATTGTGAAAGTCTCAGATTTATCCCTCCTTGGGGGTTAAAAGGGAAGAGCGGGCAGAGTGGTTGGCCATGACCTAGCCTGCCCTATATCGACGAGGTGCCCCAATTATTACGGCCTTCGCAGCTTCTTTCGAGTCCTGCGACATTGAAGCCGGTGTGAGCTGAGATCGTTTTAATGGAGTTTTGCATGTAGGTGTATCACCTACATGCAAAACTCCATTAAAACGATCTCAGCATTAATGCGATATAAGCCAATTATGGGTATTGGAAAATGTATCGTAGGTACTTCCCGAGAAATTAGCTAAGATACTCTCAACCCTTTCCCTGTTTTATTCATTAACTATTGAGTTTGCTTTACTGACATTGGAGCCATTTTTAAGTATGTATAGATCCTTTATTTTATACTATTGTTAAAATTTCCCTACCCGAAAATTTATAAAATAATAGACTATGTACTAATCGTAAATTGAAACTATCAATATGAACACACACATAATGCCCAATAAAATCACTCTATTTTTATCAAAAACTATCCCAGGAGTAATATTCGAGGTCACCCACGCACCCGCCTAGGGCACGAGAGAGGCTCAACCAGTCAACCTCAATCCTTTTAACCTCGACATAGTTAGAAAACTTAAACTAACAGGGTTCCGTGATGACATAGAGGGGAAAGGTTGTCTTAGAAGCTTCCTGGACGGATTTTTCTGATTGAGATATTCATAGCCTACATGTTTCTTGAGATAAAAGAGTAAGGAAAGTGTAAGGAGTGTGTCATCATCATTTTCCTGCCCTTGTCCCACGTTCCTTGCGGTCGGCGCAACACGTTTTCTTCTTCCATACCGTCCTGTCCTCCGTCACGCTATCACTGACTCCCTTTTCTTTCATATCATTCCTCACACACTCCATTCATCTTTTCTTTGGCCGTCCCCTCTCTCTCTCTCCATCCATCCACATTTATATTCATAACTCTTTTAGTAACATGCATTTCATCCCTGCTCATCACATGACCATACCAGGAAAAACGGTATCCTTTCAACTTTTCAGTCACTGGCGCCACTTTCAAACTTTCTCTAATATACTTATTTCTCACTCTATCCATTCTTGTCACTCTGCACATCCACCTCAACATACTCATCTCTGCTACATACAATCTCTTTTCATCCATCTTTTTCACAGCCCAACATTCTGAACCATACAGTACGACAGGTCTAATCATGGATAATTTAACTAGAACTCGATAGCTAGACCCAAAAAATAGATGATATGGTCAGAAAAGGGATCACTAGTGAGAACACGACTTATCTTTAGGTACATCCATACAAACAAATAAAATTGAAGTGTCTGTATTTATTATCAAAATAACGTTGCAGAATGCATGTAGTGTGAAAGTATATACAGTACTAATAACAAATACGTATTATTTTTTATTTTTGCCTGTCTGTCGGTCTGTTTGTTACGGGTAATCTCCGAAATGGCCCAACCGATTTTGACGGATCTTTCATTGGTAGATAGCTAATATTATAAGGGCTAACATAATTATGCTACTCCTTATCCCGGGAAAAACAGATAAAAATATACGAATTTGACGCAGACGAAGTCGCGGACAACATATTATATTATAGTAGAGAAATATAGAAGAAGACATGCTGCGCTAACAAAATGGGATAAGGCAAATGATGATGATATATCTCGAGGAATAAATATTCGTAATCTAAGATATGCGTGAAATATTAGCGCAGTGAAGCACAGGCCTTGTTTTATTGTAGCTAGGCAATTGTTAGGGTTCCGTACCCAAAGGGTAATAACGGGACCCAATTACTAAGACTCCACGATCCGTCTGTCTGTCTGTCCGTCTGTCACCAGGCTGTATCTCATGAACCGTGATAGCTAGACAGTTGAAATTTTCACAGATGATGTATTTCTTTGCCGCTATAACAACAAATACTAAAAACAGAATAAAATAAATGCTCCCATACAACAAACGTGATATTTTTGCCGTCTTTTGCGATAGTGGTACGGAACCCTTCGTGCGCGAGTTTGACTCGCACTTGGCAAGTTTTTTTGCTTATCTTAAAGTTGTGCAGTAAAACCACAAACGTTGTTTACGAGTCCGTCCCTGTTTTTACGACGGCTACGAGAGATGACAAGGATCTTATTTCTCGGCTAACAAGGTCTTTGTTAGAAGGTCCCGCCCTCTACAATTTATTCTATACTATCTGTTGTATTCCAATGGGTCGTAATGCGCATGGTTGAGTGAAACGAAACGGCATTATGAAATTTAGGTGTCGTGATAATAGCTGTTGTGTTGAATAACGCTTGCTGATGTTACATTAGATTTATGCATACATACATGAACTCACGCCTTTTTCCCATGGGGGTAGGCAGAAACTACAGAACGCCACCTGCTACGATCCTAACATACTTCTTTTGCTTCACTCACATTCATACATCTAGTCATACACACACGCCGGTTATGAGTACTGCGCACCTGGCCTTTCTGAAGAACATCACCAATAAGGTCTATGTATGTCTTTCTAGGGCTTCCATTCAAGTCTGCCTAGGTTACCTTTTGTTAAGCCGCCTTATATTCATCCTTTCAACATGGCCAAACCATCAAGTAAGAGGTCCTAGTGTTGGTCTGAGGGTCCTAGTATACAAAATAAATTATTAAGTCTTATGACCAGAGGAAATTAGTAGAATAGCTAAACTTTCAATTGGTTACTCATCTTCTCGTGAAAATCTAAATTTCAATTTCCAAATCAGACGCGTAGATTATACATTGTTTCTGGATATAATAAATGGCTGGTAACATTAATGTACAAACTCTATACTAAGAATTTGGGTCCGTTAACAATGAAGCTACTCATTTGCCGGCAGTTTGAGAAGCCGCTAATCTTTTCATGTTTTCCCCTGTTTACATTAATATACCCTAAGGCGTATTCAATTTTATATGGGTTATTTTTATGAAAAATGTGAGGTAAATGTTATGATTTCTACTTTATCATAATATTGTATTGCTCAATAAAATTATTATAATCTTGACCTATAGGTATCATTAATGTCAACTCATCCGTGAATGGAAGGTTAACAATTTTAATTATTAATAATCGACAGATAATAGAAACTGATTGCGTTCATAGTGAGTCATTTACGCAGAAGCTTTCCCAGTTATTACAATTTCGATGTCGATGTGGAACGGGGACAATCCGGCCAAGGCTACCACCTCGACCCAGGCCTTTGTTCCACAACCCTCCCAATACTTCCGCGGTTTATCCTTTGTATAAAGTTTTTTAACAGTGAAATGCAACGCATTAATGCTTTCATTATTAACTCCTTTATTAGATTCCCTTTCATGAATGTTTTAGCCTTTTAGGTATTCATTGGAAAAGTATGAAACCATGGAGACTTTTTTCCTTCAATTACGCCATTAGTGGATGGCAATTTTAAGTTAATGAGTGCTTGCTTACTAATTGAAAATAGGCAGTAGTAATATATATAATGTGTAAAGTGAAAACATTTCTATTGATGTTTTGTGTTATCGTTTTCTGACTATATAAATAACATTTGTTTTTATTTTATTTCAGTATGTCACAGAAAAGATGGGAGGTGCCGAGGGCACAAAATTGGATTTGGACTTTGTGGAAATGGAAAGAGTAAGTACAGCAGTAACTATTTGCTTTTATGGAAACACAATAAAGCTTCAGATACGTGGTTCATAGAGAAATATGAATTCAGATGTTATTTCAAAATCTAATGTAATAAAAGTGAGGTCGTTTACGTAAAGCTCGTAACCGCTTCCGAATACGTTGTGTTTGCCAAGGTTTATGAATGTTCTTAAATATCATTTATGTGGCAGGCTCAATTTACGATTTTGGTTCGTTCCCATAACATTTCATTTGACTACATCAGCTATCCTAAATTTTGCCGTGAATAACTGAATCTAAAATATTGATTATTTTTTCATAGAAAACGGACGTCACTTGCGAGCTAGTCGAAGAATTACAAGCAAAAACGAAAGAGTTCCTGCAGCCGAATCCCACGGCTCGGGCGAAGATGGCTGCCGTGAAGGGCATCAGCAAACTGAGCGGGCAAGCCAAGAGCAACACCTACCCCCAGCCGGAGGGCGTGCTAGGCGACTGCATGCTGCTCTACGGCAAGAAGCTGGGGGAGGACACCGTCTTCTGTAAGTTCCATTCTGAAATTATTACTGTATTGCGAGTGTTTTCGAAGATGGTGAACCAAATTTTATCATTCAGATGGACACGGTATGGCGGGAGGGACACACTGGCGTGAGACGGCGTGCGCGTGACTCGAACGAGTGCGCGGCGTAGTCGCGGCGTGGACGCGTCATGCCGCGTGCACGTGGCGCGGCGGTGGAACGCTACCCTGGCCTCGCACAGACGCCCATTTTTTTTGTTTCGTTAATCATTAGATTTTTCGTTTCGTTCTATCGTTTCGCAGTCACGCAACGTGCACGCAGCGTGGACGCTGCGGGTGCTGCGCGCTCCCATGGGAGTCGCACGTGCCCAGCCAGTATACACCAGTTTGATGGGGGCCTAAACTCAATGACACTTTAATTTGTAATCATTATTTGTTTTGGTTTTGATTTTTTTTCTTAAAAATATTATATTACCTAATTTATTATTGAAATCGTATCAGTTCTTATCATCTGGTGTATATTGGAAGTCTAAGATAAGTGTAGTCACTTAATGAAAACAAATTGCAGCTTTAGTTATGATATTTATTTCAATGCCTATCGTTTTTATAAAAAAAATACCTAGATCATTATGTATATGAAAAATGTTCTTTGCAGGACACGAAAAATTGCAAGTATATAAAGTAAAACTAGTTTTATCCCCTAACTGATATTGGGATCGATCTCCAACCAGAATCTGCCCCATATTATTGAAACTTTATTTAAATAGTATACAGTTAAATACATTGTTCAGTAATATTGGGTTGAAAGCATAGCATGCACCTTTTTGTTCTGGCTTATAGGATTAATGTTTTAATAAGAAACTAATAACTTCTTAGCGAATTGTCTCATCGAGATGGGTGAGGCTCTGAAGCAAATGGCTGACGTAAAGTATTCCCTGGACGACAACATTAAGCAGAACTTCTTGGAACCTCTTCATCATTTGCAGACTAAAGATCTTAAAGAAGTTATGGTGAGTTTTGGAGCTAACTACTTTTTTTTGGTTATAGAACTACGATTACACTTGAATTTTTCATTGTTGCATGTTACTAATAATGTAGAGTAATTTACCACGTAGTGTAGTGTGTAGAAACTTTTTTCTGTCTGTCTGTAGCATCTCCTGTGCTTATGAAATATTACAAACCATCAATGATTTTCTTGAATGAAGCCTTTACCCTCGCCGATTTCAGTCTTTAACAGAGCTTTTTGCTAGCTCAATAAAAGTTAATGGGTTCACAGTCCAACCTGTTAATTCATCATCATCATCATATCAGCCGAAAGACGTCCACTGCTGGACATAGGCCTTCCCCAAGCGTCGCCACATTGATCGGTCCCGTGCGTCTCGCATCCAGCGGATCCCCGCAACCTTCACCAGGTCATAGGTCCACCTGGTGGGAGGCCTTCCAACGCAATGTCTTCCGTTTCGCGGTCGGCACTCCAGAACCTTTCTGCCCCATAGGCCATCCGTTCTGCGAGCAATGTACTCTGCCCACTGCCACTTATTTTTAGCAATTCTTCGGGCTATGTCGTTAACCCTGGTTCTCTTGCGGATCTCTACATTTCTGATTCGATTACGCAAGGAAACTCCGAGCATATCCCACTCCATTGCCCTTTG
This sequence comes from Orthosia incerta, assembly GCA_948252205.1. Lineage (NCBI taxonomy): Eukaryota > Metazoa > Arthropoda > Insecta > Lepidoptera > Noctuidae > Orthosia > Orthosia incerta. Next base: position 12,230,459 of record OX411749.1, on the reverse strand, counting down.
GGTGACTGTAAGCTTTCTGATGAGGCCCATTGTTAGCGACCACGTCTCAGAGCCATATGTCATCACTGGCAACACACACTGGTCATAGACTTTCTTCTTGAGACACTGTGGTAAGTTGGACGAGAAGATACCGCACAACTTCCCGAACGCTGCCCAGCCGAGTCGGATTTGAAGGTTGACCAGTCGGATTCGACGGTTGACCTATTAATTGTATTGTTTTAACTATTGTTTTATGGCCTGTGGACTATGAACCTGTTAAAATTATTCGAAGACATAATTGACCAATCGGTTCAATTTATATTTCAGCATCACCGAAAGAAACTACAAGGCCGCCGATTGGACTTTGACTGCAAACGGCGAAGACAGGCTAAAGGTGATTATTACTAATTGATTTTACTCATTAATCCCCTTTTTAATTGGTTTTGCCTCTATCAACTTTGATTTTCCTTAATTTTTTTCTAAGTTCTTACTTTTCTTTTTTCCGAATGTATTGGCCAGGCCCCGGTCGGGCCAGCCCTTACATGAGTCCAAGTCACAACACACCAAGACAGGGTATGTGGGGAAAGATGAAATAAAAATAATGCTAAACTAAAAACACAATAGGCCTGTAGTGCTGAGCTAACACGTCATTCAAAGCCTCATTAGATTTTATTCAAATCGTATAATGTGCGCTCGTTTTTTTCATGTTTTTGTTCCCGTCCTCACGTCTGCGTCGCCCCTAACCACATTCATAACCTGAGTATTATTTTCGCCGTTTGGTTTGTATGCACTTTTTGTTTTTATATTTGGTTTATTTTTGTTACTAATTTCGTATACGTATTGTTGCGTGTGTTCGTCGTACATATGCGAAGCGTATACATCAGGTGCTCATATTGCAGACGATGAAATCCGACAGGCAGAGGAGAAGTTTGCCGAGTCGCTTCAGCTAGCCCAGATTGGGATGTTCAACCTTCTGGATAATGACGTAAGTGTAAATTAGTTACGCATTCTTTTATCTTCTTGTTGTTATTGGATAGTAAATATGCTAATGGCCCACCTGTATCAATAGTTGTTACTGTCATCTATTACCAGAAGTCAACGCTGAAATATCACATATGAACATACATAATTTAAAAAATCGAGTGGCATGCCTCAAAAAAAAATTCTGAGGCATACCACTCGATTTTTTCAGTCATCACATCATCAGCCTCTTAATGTTCCCACTGCTGGGACACAGGCCTCCTCTCTGTGAGAGGGGATGGGCCGTAATCCACCACGCGGGCCCAGTGCGGGTTGGTGGATGTCACATGTCTTCGAATTTTTGGTTCTAGGACACGCCAGTTTCCTCACGATTTTTTCCTTCACCGTTTTTGAGAGCAGTGGTGATGAAATAATGTACACAAAGTAAAGCGCCTGCCTGGGTTCGAACCCACGACCTACAACTTGTAAGTCACGGCCGATACCACTGGGCCGCTGCTCTGCTTACAGTCATCTATTGGAATCAATTTTAAATAATCCGTTAAAATAATCTTTGAAATGTGAATTAAGATCCCCATATTCTATAATTTTGTTAAGCATAAAATTATGGCATATTGAGCTCTTAGGAGAGTTGATTAAAAAAGAACATACAATTTTTATTATCAATTCTAGAAAATGTTAGTTTTACATACAATTCAATAACAAATCCATGTATATCGCGCCATCTAGTGACATTTATCTGAACCAAAAATTCTTTGATAGCGCTGGGACGCGTGGTGGTGGTAGAACTTTCCCGAACGATCTCCTATATCTCTTTACTACAACTTCACGAACTTGCAACACGTTGTTAAGTATCTTGTAGGTGGCGTGTTCATACTAACGTGTTTGACGGTCACAGGTCGAACAAGTAGCACAGCTGACGTTCTTCGCGGAGAGCCTACTGGAGTACCATCAGCAATGCACGGAGATCCTCAAAGGACTCGTCTCTACACTTATGGAAAAGTAAGTAGTGCCGTGGTGATACGCGTAATTTCCTCATTTGTTTTCAGGTGTCATCCGGTGTAATTTTTTGTTTTAAATAGCTTTTGCTGTTAGTTTCACTTCAAACATTTCAAATATGTGGCTTAAAAAAAAAAATGTGTGGATTAAAATTATAGATATAAATATGTATGTATTTAAATCAAACTGTATGTGATTGAAAACCCAGAAAACCCCAGACCCTTTTTCGTGTGATATTTGTAGGATGGATTAATAATTTACTAATTACCCTTTTTCTACTTTTTCAGGAAAGAGGAAGCGGTGAACCGTCCCAAGATGGAGTTCGTACCAAAGACCTTAGCAGATCTCAACATCGAGGGCATCCACGACTTGAACAATGGTAGGCGGTACGGTTCCACCCAGAGTTTGTCCCGTCCCCGCCAACAACACATCCCCCCTTCTTCCTCTGTCGGCGACCTTAGCAACACAGACCCCTTCAAGGCTTGGGAAGCACCCTCTCCCTATCGAGCCCAGTCCAGGCCAGCGCCAGGGTTTAAACCGCACCCGGCACCAAGAAATCAGACTAATGGAAGGGACCCCTGGAAAGGTGACTTTGGTTTTATTTGCTGGGTTATATTTTTTTGTTCGGTTTTGGTTGTGGATTGCGGGTAAGGCCTTGTGTTCATGGTAAGGAAAAGTTGTGTAATTTAGTTGCAGCAACATGTTTTTGAGTGACTCGATACAAGTTGCTGGTAACACAAAATTGTGTTGTGCAACATTAAGCAATTTTCATTTGGCTTGAAGACGAAGCTTTGACGGTGGCGGTTCTTAGCAGTTTTATTATTCTTGGGCGCAGTCCATGGTTGAAATCCGACAGCACTATTACACATATCATGGAGGACATCAGAAGGTCGGCTTCATACAACGAACGAAAACAGGTTCACGCACACATAGACGCGTACGTACGGCGATGTCAAACAAATTCCAGTCTTAAGTGCGCATGCACTCGCTGTACGTGAAGCGAGTAAATGTGTGCGTGCGTTTTCGCTCGGTGTACGGTTAGCAACCGCACATTGTACTTTGGCCTAGTTAAAATATTGCTAATTTTGTTAATTTATAAAATGTATCGTCACATTCCTCACGTACGCAAGTACGTCATTCTTCGGTTTTATATCGAGCTCGCGCAACATTCAACATTTTCAATTATTTTCTTATTACATTATTTAGTGCAATTTCGCATTAAATATCTTTTAAACATTAACATTTATTTTTATTTAACATACAACATTAAGTGTAAACAACAACAACATGCAACATTATGTGTGTGCCTGTGGTGGATTACGGCACATCCCCTCTCGTAGAGAGGAGGCCTGTGTCCCAGCAGTGGGAACATTAATAGGCTGATGATGTGTGTGTGTGATGTGATTAAGTGTAAAGGCTCCTGCTCTTACACTCGGTGTATGAAGCTAACCTTCTGTGTCTATTTATTCTGTGGTAGAACGATCGACTAATAATACACATATCACTCATAACTAACCGGTATACATTAGAATAATGTTAATTTCTTGGAACGGGACTTCATTAAATGCGGGTAATTTCAGATTTGGCACCAGTCATGCACGATATTTCATACGCTGCCAAGGTGACATAATTTAAGATTCGAATTAATAAAACGTTTAGCTGGAAAGAGTATTTTTCTTATTGTTACGACATTAGTTTTGTGTTTAAACTTTTATGTTTATTTATCTATTAGTTTTCGTGTAAATTGTGACTAATAATTCCTAAACCCCTTTTGTAAATAATCTTTTTGTGGTTCGGAAGTATGTTTTAACGACTACTTAAGTATAGTCTTCGCTAGCCTCTGCAATGTATGCTTTAATAAATATTTTGTGCAAATGTTTAGGTCGGTTATAGTGAAATAATAATGAAATGGTTCAGTTGATTACTTTTTGGCATTGGTTAACAAAAAAACTCACGACAGTCCTAAAAGCATGGCAACAACTTCCCAATGGACACTGGCAGAATAGTCAAAACCGGGTGTACTATGCCAAATCGAATGCCAAATAATCGAATATCAATTGATCAACCACTATAAATCGAAAGCCTAAATACTCGAACGTTCTTAATATCGAATGGTTAATAAATCGAACATTCAATATATCGTACACTTAATACATCCAGTGTTCAAAATATCGAATGTTTATTTGATCGAGCGTTCAACGCATCAAATATTCATTCTATCGAAATATCAATATTCTGAATACTTTTTATATAGAATACATAGGATGCCTAATAAGCCCTAAAATAAGTAATATGACATTTGCTTGTGTCAATTTTGTCTCAGATATAAAAAACAGACTTTAAGTAGTGCATTACAAAATTTAAAATAATCTAGCACCAGATCCTGGTAAGATAGATGAACTACGTTTTAGGAATTCCCTTAAAAGTGATCATATCCGCTCGATTGATAGACCGAGTTTTGCAAATTATTCAGCGAAATGAGGCCAAAATTTCGAAATCAAGTTCGTGTGCTCTTCCAAACAAAAGAGCAGCATCGCAAATTATACGTCGAGCAAGAAGAAAAGAAATGCCAAAAGAACCGACAACTTTGGATAAAATAAACGAAGAAAAACACGAAAGAAAGAAGAAACACAAGAAAAAGAAAATAAAAAACAGGCCAAGTGCGAGTCGGACTCGCGCACGAAGGGTTCCGTACCATAATCGCAAAAAACCGCAAAAAATATCACTTTTGTGTATGGGAGCCCCACTTAAATATTTATTTTATGCTGCTTTTACTATTTGTTGTTATAGCGGCAACAGAAATACATCATCTGTAAAAATTACAACTGCCTAGCTATCACGGTTCATGAGATACAGCTTGGTGACAGACGGACAGACAGACAGACGGATCGCGGAGTCCCGTTTTTACCCTTTGGGTATGGAACCCTAAGAATAATAATAAAAGATCCGCAGGGCAGCTTTGTGGCGAGCTGGTGGGAAGTGGCGACCCCACGGACCTGATCTCCAGGGAGAAGTCTTGTCCTTCGTCTCCGGCTTGCCTTTATTGGCCGGTCGGTGTGAACGCTGACGGGGAACAGAGCTCCCACCTCTCTCGTTCCTTAATGGGCTGGCTTGAGTGGAGATTCGGAAGAGCAAACGTGCTCGGAGGAAGGAAGTTAATCCAGTAAGATGCTGGTAGGGATCTTGACCGTACTGCCGAGATTGTCCTGATAGCCGTGGCTTAGCTCTCCACTCCTCAAGCACCTCTGTATATGCACAGTATACTGTGGTATATGTTGCCCCCTTGGCTACGTCACTAAAGTGCTAACGACTGTTTATGATAGTGCCCATTATTTGATTGTGCACGTCATCCCCTGCCATTTTATAGCCGTGTAGATCAACAGTGGTCAGGCAGGGGCCAATAGTCCTTCTATAGATTTAGATAATCGTGTCACGAAACCTCCCAAACCCATAGCCCAATGTGTTTTGTCTCCATATTCTGCAATAGTCCTGCACCAGCCGGGGATTGTCCTTGGGTGCTCTTGCTTAGTGACTATTGCATACAGGGGTAATCGCCGGTTGGTGTCACATTTCATCCTACATGTCTAACAAGGCATCTGTGAGTTTGTTTTGGCCCCTGGTACGCCTTTCAAAGATCTGGAAACCTAGGGTCCCGAGAATCTCAAAGAAATAATAATAGAATATAAGATGGAACACGTTGCTTGATGTGCACAAACGGGGTATTTATGCTACCATAGTACCATAATTTTTACTTAAGGTTACACTACTCGACGGCACGAACTATTTTGTGCGAGAGGTTAAAATGCATTTTATATCAACCGACAACACGTACGGAAGAGATAGATGCTGTGATGAGCAGTAGGAAGCTAGTTCGCGTACGAATACACACTTTTGCAAATTTGTAGCGAAATGGATAATGATTTAGGACGAAACCGAGTGCGCGAAATTTTATAAACAGACCTTTGTGAGTCTGGATATTATGAAAAAACGACTAATCGTATCTGTTCAAAATAAAATTATTTGCATTGTTGAACTACTAATCTATCCCTGTATGGTGGCCGTTTTGCAATTTTCCGTCTTCTTATGGTATTTATTTGCGACCAAAAATGCGTTAAAATTAGTGTCGAAATGTGGAACTTTCGACGCTCATAACTTTCAAATATATATTTTATTTTATTTTTTAGTTCCATACAGGGCTAGATAATGATGAGACAAATTGATATCATTTTTTATTTTGAACGTACATCGTCAAACAGTGGAGTAATCCGTTTGTATGGAAGAATTATCGACTAGTGTACCCTTAAGGAGCAAGCTATAACAAATAGAACAAAAGGCGAACGCGGGATGGGATAGATCTACTTCACAAAAAGAGGCAAAAGGGATGATAATGCGATAGAAAAATATTAAATAATAAAAACAACATGGATTTATTAGAGTTTCTCCGTGTAATTGCAATTCATACAAAATTTTAAAATGTACCTATAAAAGATATTAATTTAAGATTATTACAATTTTGTGTTTTTCTTGTATTCTATATAAAAAGTATTCAGAATATTGATATTTCGTTAGAATGAATATTTGATGCGTCGAACGCTCGATCAAATAAACATTCGGTATTTTGAACACTCGATGTATTGAGTGTACGATATATTGAATGTTCGATTTATTAACCATTCGATATTAAGAACGTTCGAGTATTTAGGCTTTCGATTTATAGTGGTCGATCAATTGATTGTCAATTTTTTGGCATTCGATTTGGCATAGTACACCCATCAAAACCGGCTCAATCGCAATAAAAAAAAACTTTAACCATAGTATAGCCCACTGAGTGTAATCTGTTGCCAAATCTTGTGTCAGGGGATAAGAAAAAAAAGGAGGAGGTTCTCAATTCGACAAGTATATTTTTATTTATGACCACGCATAACTTTTTATAGAGTGGTCCGATTTAAAAATAAAATACACCTCTAAAGGTAGAAAGAAATAATGGATTGATAATTTTTCCACCGAATTTTTTATTGTGAACCGATTCTTTTGAAATTAAGTAAACTGAAAAGCGAAGAAAATAACTTTTTAACAAAAAAAAAAATTGACGAAATAAGGAACTAAAAAGCATAAAATAAAAATAACCTTAGACCAGCATTTTAAGGCGGCGCCAAACAGACCATCAACGAATATCAACCTAGCTACAATCATTCTACGGTTTAGTTAATTAATATGCATGTTTGTTTGTTTGGCGCCAACTCAAAATTATTTTTTTATATTTTGCTTCTCAATTCCTCATATCGTCGGTAATTTTTTTTGCTAAAAAGGTTTTTGTATTTTGGCCAACTGCTCGCAATTATATCAAATTATACACAAATAAACATGTATTTGATTTGTGAGTTGATTACCCTTTCTAAGCTAGGTGGAAGTTGTACCTACCTAAACTGTGTAGGAAACACATATTAAGAATATATTTGTGTGGAATTCATATTTTAGGTTAACTGTAAAATGTAAATAGTAGTTACACTATTCGTTTTCAGGTCGCTCGCTTCTCGAAAGTTCTTCTGTACATAATTTTGGGGCTAAATTACTTTGACATAACATTTTTTACTTTTTATTTAAGCTTCTCTTATTCTGTTTATAACCGAAAAGATGCACTCACAGGCGTGGGGACGATTATTGACAACTTTTTTATTACAGGTTGCCGAAAATCCTTTTCCTATATCCCTCCTCCCATTGTATTAGGCATTGCCTTATTCTTATAAATTATATTCAGGTTAATCTGTGTCTTACTGCTAGTAATGTTGCCAGTAATAGCAAGGAGGTTTAAATAGTTTTTCTTAATCGAGTTTTTTTTTTTTAATGTTTTACTGGCAACATCACTTGCAGTTTATTGTCTCCTCTTTAGAGAACAATAATAAATGTTTCTTTCTATTTTGATATTATGTATGTTTAGTCTCTGGTAGGAAAGCAAAGTATGGTATGATCTTTCTTCCTATTTCTTCGAGTAGTCCACATTTGATGTCTATTTCTATTTCTGAAGATGTTCGATGTTCAGTCCTTTACAGACGAACTGATTGACATGCACATCGCGGCGAATTAAAGCTTTAACTAAAAATTTTATAATAAAAGTAATTCAAGAGAAACAATTTAATATTTCTATTTAATAAATTTTGATAAAATTTCATCGATTGTTACCGATAGATTGATTCAATTCGATCGATTTCCAAAACAACTCGCATTTCCGCGACAACTTTTGCATTTCCGAAACAACTTTTGCATTTCCGAAACAACTTTTGCATATCCAAAACAACTTTTGCGTTTCCGAAACATCTTTCGCATTTCTTTGGGCATTGAGTATATGGTTTGTTCACGTTGTGCGAAGCTGGTTCCCACGCCGGCTCCCCGGAGCACAAGCCGCCATCGAACCTGGAACTGTTCCCTGGATCCGGCAACCCGTCGCGCTCAACCAATGGTAACACGCGAACACATACATCATGAGAGATTGCATCTTTTTAATCTGCCTGACTGTACTCAGATTTTAGACTGTTTTTTTTTTATAATTGCTGTAAATATTTCTAACATACTACGGATTAGTAACCCATTCATACTAGCATAATGTTATTAATTGCAAAATTTTAAAGTACTTAGTTTCGTTTTAGAGGTCAGCTTGAAACTTTTTAAAATAGTAAATTCATATTAGCATATGAATTTTGAATTATTTTTTTGATTAAATATCAAACACTCATATTTATATTTAATCTTTAAAATAAATAATATACCTTTAAATATAGAAATGCAATCTTTCACACGTCACCAGACACCGACATGAATCGTTTAGACAAAAATTAATCGAGTAGTTTTATAAATGCTTTACTATTTGGTTGAAAACGTATTCGCTGACTTTACTCAGAACTTGTACACAACGCAAATTAAAACACAAACGTAGAGTAGATTATGATTTGAAATTTGTATCTAGCTTTAAAAAAATCGCTTTTTCAGTGTTGCTTTGAAACTAGTGTGGCGTTTTTGTGAAGTCTTAGTAAACCCTATCAATAAAAATAAAGTGTATTTTGGCTAAAAACTTAGACTAAAATAAATAGCAACGGTTTAACTAAGTTTTTAACTAAATAAAATTAGGCTGTGCATGTCAAAATCATAGAAACATACCCGTGTGACGTTCAGTAGTGGTCGTTTGAATGTGTGCTCATTTACGAAGGCATGCGCTTTCAAAACTTCAGCATAGCCATATGGTCATATCATGTAACTGTCAGGCATTAATTACATTGTGAAGGATTGTTGAAGTATCATACATATTCTCATGAACATTGATTGCAGTTTTGATATTCATAAAATGGTAGATACTACAATTTACTGGAAGATAAGTTAGATTTGTAGAACTCATGCCATCTGGAGCCAAAATACACACATTTTACATAATATTATTAATAATTATTTGAATAGGCTTTCAGTACATGTAGTATCTACTATAAGCGAAAAAGCACTTTTCAGCATCAAACCTAAAACAGAGCTTTTTCTGGTTGACTCTTGTCAACCTCGTAACTCACAGAATTTCATATTATGCCAGAACAGTTTAATATGATGCCGACGGCTGCGTTTTCGCTTTAAGGCCCAAAGCATAATGTGATACTTTTGGTAACTGTAATTGATGCCGGTTGCCTTTATTGCTTCTAAGGGCCGATTTCACCAATGAAACTAATCGCGATTAGTTCAACTAAACTCAGTTTATGCAAATTCAGCGTTCTGATAAGTTGAGACCGCTGAGAAACTACCAATCCGAACGCTATATTCGCATAAACTGAGTTTAGTTGAACTAATCGCGATTAGTTTCATTGGTGAAATCGGCCCTAATATGGGTAAGTATAATTAGGCTTAACGGTACTTAGTAGAAAATCAACGATCCCTAGTGCAAAAACTATCGCATTTACTTTGGGCCTAGTCTTTTGGCATACTGCAGCGAAAGCGAAACGGTGGCGGAGCGAACGTGAACATATTAGGAACCTATAACGAACAGCCTCGTTCTAAAACTATGCACAACGCATTATTTTAAAACATGTTAGACGAGCGTTTCGCTCGCTATTGCTTCGTCTCACTACAGTTTGGTAAAAGCCTAAACACAGCAGAATTATTGAAATATTTTGTATTAAAACGTATTGTCTCCGCAGCATCCCCATTGCCGTCACCAGTTAAGTCTCCCGCACGAACCCCAGTGGTCGCCAACAAGGGACCCTGCTGCACTGCTCTCTATGACTTCGAACCCGAAAATCAAGGCGAACTAGGATTTAAGGTAACACGAAAACTTCATTAATGTTAGCTTGAAACCGTTTCCAATTTACTTTCAATTGATCAACTATATTGGTGTCCTCTAAGTTCTGGAATGGCGACCGCGAACCGGAAGACGATACGTTGGAAGGCCTACCACTAGTTGGACTGATGACCTGGTTAAGGTTGCGGGAAGGCGCTGGATGCGAGACACAGACAGACTGGGGAAAGCCTATGTCCAGCAGTGGACGTCTTTCGGCTGAAATGATGATGTTTAGTGTCCTCAACTGGATGTGGGCTTCTTCTAACCTGAGTCACATCGAATGAATTTGTGTACAAACTGACAGTCAGTCAATGCTGCGAATAATTAATCATTATTGCCTTGAAAGGTACGAAAAGCTTACCCTTCAAACTCTCGCGTCGGGTTTATAACCCGCCAGTGCAATCGTCATCGTAAAAGTTGGCCTTGAGCCTAGAACCTGTTATCTGACACCAACTTATTATAGATGTACGAAGCTTAACATCGACTCTTTGCTTCATTGCAGGAGAACGACGTGATCACGCTGATCAACAAAGTTGATGATAACTGGTTTGAGGGTTCTGTGAACGGCAAGACCGGCTACTTCCCCATCAGCTACGTGCAGGTCACTGTGCCGCTGCCCAACATGTAAGCCCGCCGCCATAACCCACCACCGACGTATTCATCCATTCCCCTATGTAACACAACTTATACTGTTGCGAAGACATCCCGACACAACGCGAGATGCTATACAACCCGCGAGGAATCTCAACTTGTACAGTCATACCCAACCTTTGTAAAGGTTGTGTTACACTTCTTACTCATTCGTTACAACGTCACGTTACGCAGTATTACGTAGATTTGAATCTATTATTGTGTCGAAAGCTCAATGGCAAGCTGTTTATAGTTATACCTCCTTTATTAAGCTGAATAATTTGATGAAGTAATTTTATGGGTCAAAGTTATTGTCTTCCGGTGTATTTTACAGTTTCGTCATCCTTTTATCGTAGCAAAATTTCTTTGACAATATTTCATCATGTCTTTCAATATTAAATACTCAAAATGTTATCAATCTTCCAAACTTTAAAAATAGTAGTAATAAAATTGAATGTTCATAAATTGACTTTCTAGATATACCTAAACATCATATCTAATCTCAAGGAGATAATGCTACGAATTTTACTTATGAAATTATTTTGTATTGTACCTACCTACTGTTTGCATTTATTGCCAAAATAAGTAATTATTTAATAATAAAATTATTGTAATAGAATCATTGTAATCATGTTGCCATTTTACTTCATGACGATTTATATTAGTAATGAGTTGGGAGTAAATTGCCGTTATTTTTATGTATTAGGTATTTTTAGTTTTAAAAGTGACTACGCCAAATATACCAACATCAATTGGAGTACCTTTGCTCAGACTCGACTCTGACACGAACTGAAGACGAGGAATCATATTGATTGTTAACAACGGGAGTATGAAATACTGTCCACATATGAATAAGTTGCTGTGCGTATAAAGTGGCAAGCGTATGCCAGACTATATTGTTGCATTCCAAATACATACAGCTCAAGTTTATCGATGTGGATACGATAAATGAGATTGATAATTTTAAGCAAAGTGATACATCAATGTCAATCGCAATACATTATTGCTGACGGCTCTCTGCCACGATGCAGCAAATATACTGTAAAGTGATATTTTTAAAGTAACATTTTTATATTAGTTGAGTATTGTGCATCTATTTTTTTAGGTGCATTTCCCTTTGTATAGAATTCTCCTTTCATTGACGTACTATTAGTTTATTTAATTTATAATCCTCATTTGTACCGTAAAGTAAATACACAAGAACAGGATATTATAGTATGTATTAGGACTAATATAAAACTAGATAACACATGCGATTAGATTTTATAGTTGTATGTTTGCGGGTAATTATTTAACTGAATGGAGAAAGTATACAATGTAACGTATATTATACAATTATTGTGAAAGTATGAAGGACGGAGTCGTAAGAATTGTTGAATTATTGCCAGAAATCTATGGCGTTTCGATGTTTGATGTATTATTGGCAAGCTATAAAACATAATATAATGTAATTGTGATAACTATGTATATCATGCTGTTGGTGCAGTTTTTTTTAATTTACATTGTTTATAGTACCAGTACCCTTATTACTTTTGCAACATTTCGCATAATAACTTCTTTAGTCATTACTCTATCTAGGCTACCTATTTTAACTATATTTTAAGGTGTATGATTGATACCAAAAAATATCGAAATTAGTAAATGTACATGGCCTCCATTCAATAGTAATGTTAAATGTACTTTAATTAATGCACTTGAGAGGTAAGATCTTAAATCGTCATTATTCACTTTGTCCAATATTGATGTTGCAGTAATATTGAACATAAGTAATTTATAAATTCATTGCATCATTACTGTCGTAAACGGACCCCATTGTATCACATTTCAGGCATTCAAAAGACAATACCTAGATCTAATGTTAGTTGTATGTAAGTTCATAAATAATTGTTCTATCTTCAAGTGTCTCTTAATATAAGTATTTTGAGTAAATAAATATATTCATCAATGTTACGAGGATGTCATGTTTCAATGTTTAATGTGAGGTGATACGGCGTGCACTGGGCGTAACGATACGTCCGCCACCACGTATATCGCTATGACCTTCTCAATATACATACCATTTAATCGAATGCAGTACGATCTTATCACTATCCTACAGAGCGGAATTAGACTGTTGTTGTTTTAAATGTGTATAAATTCTACTAGCTTGGGAATGAGTGAATGATTTATAAAAGGTGTGGATGTGTTTCTGTGCTCGATAAACTAGTCTGCTCATCAAAGATACTCCAAAACCAGCTTGTACAGTCGCGAGCACAAACATGTTTACAAAGAGCGAAACTCAATTAACTGCCAAGATACATACATTATATTGAATTTATTGCCGATTTTACATACCGGCTATTCGTATGTGTTTGCAGATATCATATACAATAACACCATTATGAATTAATAAGATAAAAATCAGCTATTTACATACTTATTTGTGCTCATGACTGTACCATACTCCTATGATTGGATGATGATCAAATCATTTCCAATTATTCTGGTCTGCTTATCGCACTTGCTAACTAAGGAGGGACTAGTCTATCGAAAAACAATTTTGTAGTTGTCCTATACTGTGTTGGTTCAGTGTTGCTTCACTCGTTACGTATGTTGAATCATTGGTTTGTATGGTAATGATACTTGTTGCTTATAAACTTCACAGTTGAATCGATGTATTTTTAAAACAATGAATTATTGAAGGTTTTCAAAGGTATATTAAAAAAAAATACTTGCCAGTATATTGAATGTATTATTAAGTAGAGTTATTCAAACAACAAGTAACGTTACCCTAAAAGGTGATTTGTTAGCGTACCAAAGTATAATTACGTGTCAAGTAGCACTATCATTATATTGGATCCCAAAATATTTTGCTATTGATGCGAGTACCTACGTCTGTTATGGTGTATTATTCTTGTTCATGTTACTGTAATCTTAAAAAATACTGTAATTTCATAGATTTAAACTTGACGATTTACGAGATGTAATGCAAATATTATTGATTTGTATTAAGATTTATCCCGAAACTTATTGCTCGTTTTCGCCTCCTAATAAAATGTTAACAATTAAACACAAATTCTGTTTTATTTTTATTAACCACCATCTGTAGCTACACATGGGCGCCGACAGGATTACTTTCTGGGGGGTGCATCAGCACCGCACCTCGAAGGGGATGGGTTTTCTTTTGCCCATTTCTACAGACATAGAACTATACAGAAAGCCTTCATGTGTTTTTGTATACATATATGTATTTTATTGAAAGCCAGCCACTTTTACCCGGCGCCTGTGTACCTACCTACAATAAAAAACAACCGGCCATTTGCGAGACGGACTCGGTTCCGTACCATTATCGCATAAAAATCACGTATGTTGTATGGGAGCCCACTTATATATTTATTTAATACTATTTTTAGTATTAAATAAATCAAGAACAACACCAAGAACAACATCAACATCTCTAATAACACCAAGAAGAGACTCGTAAGAACTCTGATATTCTCAATTTTCCTTTACGGCTCCGAATCTTGGGCAATTCGCTCGGTGGATCGAAGAAAGATTGAGGCTTTCGAGATGTGGTGCTGGAGGAGAATGTTGCGCATACCATGGACTGCAAAACGCACAAATAAGTCCATTCTCAACCAGTTAAACATCAAATTCAAAACCAGACTCCACGATTTGCTACCAAAGAGTCCTAAATTATTTTGGTCACATCGCCCGGAGACAGCCAGATAACCTGGTTGTTATAGGAAAAGGCCACGCGGACGCTCACCCACTCGGTGGTCAGACCAGATCAGGGCGATTACGGGACTCACGGTTACCACTGCCCTGAGAAGAGCCGAAGACAGAGTGGCTTGGAAGCAGCTCGTCAATGACTCCGTGAAAGCTTTCCAAGACGGGCACTACCTTCAGTAATGAAGTCAACGAATAAGAAGAAGAGAAGCGGCAACAGAAATACATCATCTGTCACAATTTCAACTGTCTAGCTATCACGATTCATGAGATACAGCCTGGTGACAGACAGACAGACCGCGGAGTCTTAGTAATACGGTCCCGTTTTTACCCTTTGGGTACGGAACCGTAAAAATAATGTTATATTGTACCTAAGGCCTGTATGAAAGAACCGGTAGGTACCTATATCGCACATCGTATTGACCAGCCGGGCGATCGCGCCCTTTTTAATAGGCTGGAGTCACGCATATTATCACGGTTTTTGCTCCCAAACTGTGTTATAATGTGTGACTCAAGCCTGTCACAGTAGGCCGTGCTCGCCCGGCAGAAGTTAATTTAATACAGAAACTGCTTCATATTTTACACCAGACTATAATAACGAAATATGTTCTTTCACAAAAGGAGGGCAAAATTAACATTAAAATAGATGCGCAAGTTACTACTGTTATAGGAGCCAGCGATAATTCAAATAACCTCTACGTAGACGCAGCCTTGAGCAATAAAATTTAGATTGACTATTAGATGCTGTACCTAATGAGTACTTTTTAGGTATCCATATCCAAACGATGACCTATTGCTGTCACTAACGTGTCTGTCTGTCACACAGGTTTTACAGCCAAAAAACAATTAGTTAGAGCAGTCTTAAAATTTTCACAGTTTATGCATCTTGTTGACCCAAACCCAGACAAATCTATGTTTAGTTTAGTTTCGACGGGCTGTTTCCGCAACTCCACGACCAAGCGCGTATTTTGCGTACGGCAGACAAATCTATACTAATATTATAAAGAGGTAAAATTTGTAAGTTTGTATGTAGGGGGTAATCTCAGGAACTACTGGTTGGAATTGAAAAATTCTTTTTGTGTTAGATAGTCCATTTATCGAGGATGGTTATAGGCTATATAACATCACGCTACGACCAATAGGAGCGGAGCATAAATGAAAAATGTTGCAAAAACGGTAAAGAATATTACTTTTTGAGGGCTTCCGTTGCGTGCGCTGCGTAAACGGTGTCAGTTTTGCAATCATGTATGTAGGGTAGGGGTAGGGTGAGTGCTTGTGTGTTTGTCAATAAATATTTTGAAATGTTTTTAAGAGGAGTTCCCATACCCAGGCGTTCTCCCTAAGCGGCGGCGCGCCGTTGTGTAGAATTGTAGTTAAATATACCTACTGTAATTTTTGTTTTAAAAAAATATTGGAAAACAAAGGAATGAGAAACCACCAAAGTCCCGGTCACTTAAGAACTTCTTTGGTGATAATGTATATTATTACGTATATTTTACTAACAAATACAAATATATTTATAAATCAGATTTTTCTTTGAAAATCCCTCGTTTTTTCCTACAACCAACTTGATTGGTACGGAACCCTAAATGTGCGAAGTCCGACACGCACTTGGCCGGTTTTTTAGAGTATCAAACACACTACAATAGGATTCCGTAACTGAATCTGACTGTGCCTACCAGTTCTTGATGATGGACCCAGCAAAGCAATAATAGTTACAAAAGCACTAAGAAACTGGATTTTGAATTTTGCTATAAGTACACTACACATAAAATGTGCTCGACTGTACCGGTACTTCATAGACAACTATCAACCTGGGTAAATCTAAATATGCACATGCAATGTATTATGTACAAATGCTCGCACAGTTTTTTTAAATTTATTGCCTGACCTTAGAATAAGTCTGATATTATAATTGAGTTAACACGTAACAGTAAGTAGTGCATGCATGACGACTGACGTGACGACCTCGTAAACTCCAAAAAACTAACATTAGTTACCTAACCACTACGATTCTCCAGATAGAAATCTGGTAGTCTCTTTCGAAAAAAATAAGTTTTACTGCAACTTACATAAATGCAACTCAACTCGGTAAAAATTCGCGCGAATGAAAATCCCAGTGCGTTTAACACGCACTGCGATTTTCATTCTTAAGTCATGTGTAGAAAACATTTTCATAAAAAAATTAACCAACTTGTGTAGAGTAAAGTAAATAAATAAAATGATAAATTCAGAAGAGAAAGATATTTATTTATTCAATCAGTTTCAATTAGATAGATAGAATGAGTTAGATTAGTAATTGGAATGATTAGAATATTGAGAGCTTGAATCTGCTTAAACATATATTTTGATAGACACATTAGTTACCGCCGCGAAGACGGAGTACCAAGTGAAGGGTCGATTCCTTTTGTATGTTGTAGTCGGAAAGGGTGCGACCGTCCTCAAGCTGTTTACCAGCAAAGATCAAACGCTGCTGGTCCGGGGGGATGCCTTCCTTGTCCTGGATCTTTGCCTTGACATTCTCGATAGTATCAGAAGCCTCGACTTCGAGAGTGATGGTCTTACCAGTCAAAGTCTTGACGAAAATCTGCATACCACCACGGAGACGCAGTACCAAGTGGAGGGTAGACTCTTTCTGGATATTGTAGTCAGACAATGTGCGTCCATCTTCCAACTGCTTGCCAGCGAAGATAAGACGCTGCTGGTCTGGGGGGATGCCTTCCTTGTCTTGGATTTTAGCCTTGACATTCTCAATAGTATCAGAAGCCTCGACTTCGAGAGTGATGGTTTTGCCAGTCAAGGTCTTGACGAAAATCTGCATACCTCCTCGGAGACGCAGTACAAGATGGAGGGTGGATTCCTTCTGGATGTTGTAGTCAGACAGTGTGCGTCCATCTTCCAACTGCTTGCCAGCGAAGATAAGACGCTGCTGGTCTGGGGGGATGCCTTCCTTGTCCTGGATTTTAGCCTTGACATTCTCGATAGTGTCAGAAGCCTCGACTTCGAGAGTGATGGTCTTGCCAGTCAACGTCTTTACGAAAATCTGCATTCCACCACGGAGACGCAGTACAAGATGGAGGGTGGATTCCTTCTGGATATTATAGTCAGACAGTGTGCGTCCATCTTCCAACTGCTTGCCAGCGAAGATAAGACGCTGCTGGTCTGGGGGGATGCCTTCCTTGTCTTGGATTTTAGCCTTGACATTCTCAATAGTATCAGAAGCCTCGACTTCGAGAGTGATGGTCTTGCCAGTCAATGTCTTGACGAAAATCTGCATACCACCACGGAGACGCAATACCAAGTGAAGAGTTGATTCCTTTTGAATGTTGTAGTCAGAAAGGGTGCGTCCATCTTCCAACTGCTTACCCGCGAAGATAAGACGCTGCTGATCTGGGGGGATGCCTTCCTTGTCTTGGATTTTAGCCTTGACATTCTCAATAGTATCAGAAGCCTCGACTTCGAGAGTGATGGTTTTGCCAGTCAAGGTCTTGACGAAAATCTGCATACCTCCTCGGAGACGCAGTACAAGATGGAGGGTGGATTCCTTCTGGATGTTGTAGTCAGACAGTGTGCGTCCATCTTCCAACTGCTTGCCGGCGAAGATAAGACGCTGCTGGTCTGGGGGGATGCCTTCCTTGTCTTGGATCTTAGCTTTGACATTCTCGATAGTATCAGCAGCCTCGACTTCGAGAGTGATGGTTTTGCCAGTCAAGGTCTTGACGAAAATCTGCATACCTCCTCGGAGACGCAGTACAAGATGGAGTGTGGATTCCTTCTGGATGTTGTAGTCAGACAGTGTGCGTCCATCTTCCAACTGCTTGCCCGCGAAGATAAGACGCTGTTGGTCTGGGGGGATGCCTTCTTTGTCTTGGATCTTGGCTTTGACATTCTCGATAGTATCAGAAGCCTCGACTTCGAGAGTGATGGTCTTGCCAGTCAATGTCTTGACGAAAATCTGCATACCACCACGGAGACGCAATACCAAGTGAAGAGTTGATTCCTTTTGAATGTTGTAGTCAGAAAGGGTGCGTCCATCTTCCAACTGCTTGCCAGCGAAGATAAGACGCTGCTGGTCTGGGGGGATGCCTTCCTTGTCCTGGATTTTAGCCTTGACATTCTCGATAGTGTCAGAAGCCTCGACTTCGAGAGTGATGGTCTTGCCAGTCAAGGTCTTGACGAAAATCTGCATACCTCCTCGGAGACGCAGTACAAGATGGAGGGTGGATTCCTTCTGGATGTTGTAGTCAGACAGTGTGCGTCCATCTTCCAACTGCTTGCCGGCGAAGATAAGACGCTGTTGGTCTGGGGGGATGCCTTCTTTGTCTTGGATCTTGGCTTTTACATTCTCGATAGTATCAGAAGCCTCGACTTCGAGAGTGATGGTTTTGCCAGTCAAGGTCTTGACGAAAATCTGCATACCTCCTCGGAGACGCAGTACAAGATGGAGGGTGGATTCCTTCTGGATGTTGTAGTCAGACAGTGTGCGTCCATCTTCCAACTGCTTGCCCGCGAAGATAAGACGCTGCTGGTCTGGAGGGATGCCTTCCTTGTCTTGTATCTTAGCTTTGACATTCTCGATAGTATCAGAAGCCTCGACTTCGAGAGTGATGGTCTTGCCAGTCAATGTCTTGACGAAAATCTGCATACCTCCTCGGAGACGCAGTACAAGATGGAGGGTGGATTCCTTCTGGATGTTGTAGTCAGACAGTGTGCGTCCATCTTCCAACTGCTTGCCGGCGAAGATAAGACGCTGCTGGTCTGGGGGGATGCCTTCCTTGTCCTGGATTTTAGCCTTGACATTCTCGATAGTGTCAGAAGCCTCGACTTCGAGAGTGATGGTCTTGCCAGTCAACGTCTTTACGAAAATCTGCATACCTCCACGCAGACGCAGAACTAAGTGAAGTGTGGATTCTTTTTGGATATTGTAGTCTGACAGTGTGCGTCCGTCTTCCAGCTGTTTCCCAGCGAAGATAAGACGCTGCTGGTCTGGGGGGATGCCTTCCTTGTCCTGGATTTTAGCCTTGACATTCTCGATAGTGTCAGAAGCCTCGACTTCGAGAGTGATGGTCTTGCCAGTCAACGTCTTTACAAAAATCTGCATACCACCACGGAGACGCAGAACAAGATGGAGGGTAGATTCCTTTTGAATGTTATAGTCAGACAATGTGCGACCGTCTTCCAGTTGCTTTCCAGCGAAGATCAGTCGCTGCTGATCTGGGGGAATGCCTTCTTTGTCTTGAATTTTAGCTTTTACATTTTCAATAGTGTCGGATGGCTCCACTTCAAGAGTAATAGTTTTACCCGTCAAGGTTTTCACGAAAATCTGCATTATGATATCTGTAACAATCGAGGAAAGCTATTAAGGACGGTTACAACAATGAATTTGGTCGAAGTCTCTGATACGAGAAGGCTACCGAACTAGGACAAAGAACAAAGAAAGTTCGCGATCACAAAATGGCGTCGCGGAATCGTCGCGAGTCTATTACAAAATAAAAATGACAACGTCATTTAGCGACGAAGGAGTTAATGATGGCAGTTTGACTACAATAAAGTAATATTAAATATTCGAAAGAACTTACCAATTTAAACTTAGCAGGGATAACAAGATCAGTACACACTTAAAACAAACACAAAACACTGCTGTTTAGTCAACGCAACGCGAGTCAACACCGCGTCAATCTTCTCAAAATAATCTCAAATTGTGATTTTTCGACTTTATCTATACCTTCATGGGGAAACTCACAATGAATGAATGAAAACATGAATGTTGCCAGTGACAGATAGTAAAATGTTACATGATACATCTCAAAATGTTACATTTTCGTGAGAAAAGTTACATTACCTTTTTTTATGTGGCAAATGACACTAAGGCTTAACACGCATTGCGATTTTTACTAGCGCGAATTTTTGTCCGCGTACTGAATCTAACTAACACGCACTGCTGATCAAATTACTCGCGATTTTTGTATCTTTCTACCTATTCATAGAGTTCAACATGTTCGCGTGAATTTAATCTGCGCCGCGGTGCGGTGGATTCTGAGGCAAAACACGGCTTTCTTGCGGTATTATTGACGCGTGAATTTTTACCGCAATTCGTGCAGCTTCATACAATGCCATAGGTTGCAGTAAGGGCAGAAAAAAATCGCGCGAATAAAAATCGCAGTGTGTACTCTGCCTAATACGCTCACTCGCTCGCCAGAGTAAGCGGGATGTAAGATTTAAAAATTTACGTGAGTGAGCAACTAAGCAAAACTCAGATAAAGAATTCTTTATCTGAGAAACAAAACGTCAATATGTGTGGCACAAAAACAGGTGCGACAACATGACGAATGAAAACTTCCTTAGATGCATTCCGTTTCACGATTATGTTTTGTTTGCTGAAAAATATTTCTATATTCTTATTAAGTCCTAAAAGTTACGTAAAAGTTACATTTTGAGTCGTGTTACATAGAGGTTACATTAGAAGGTCAAAAGTTACGTAAAATGTAACAAAAGTTACGTTCTGGCAACACTTGAAAAGTATGAAAATGATATTTCATTCACTCTTTGAATGGTTTGAAATTGATTTGTGAAGGATGTTCACCAGGCTTTTCAGCTAAATAAAGCTTTAAATTCACTACACACCACACACCTAAATTAATGAGGATGAACTAATTAACGTCAGTTTAATCTTGGAACAGTTGGAACGTTGTATAAGGTCTTTAAATAAAGCTGTTAAAAGTTGTTATAACACGCACGGTAGCAAAGTTTTAATTAAAATAAATTGTAATGCTGTAGCAGTGCGATTAAATATAAAGTTTTGCGCAGCCCCTTTTTTTCGAAAAAAAAAAAATAGAAAACGAAACATAAAACTCTATTAAAGCAGTGGTTGGTAAATGCCGTACCTATCATAAGCGCTTATTACACTACACGGTATTCAGGGCCCTGATTACCGTGTCACTACACCATTCCGAGTCGATAAGGTCGATATTTTGGGGACCCTAAATAAAGTTATTACACCACCCTAAATTAAAGTTTAGGGCCCTGAATACCGTGTAGTGTGATAAGCGCCTTAAATCGCCATATTTGAAAAATATTCACAATAATAAAAAAAAAGTCGCGGTAAAAGCCAAAAAAATATGGAGACTTACGCTACACCAGCGCCTCTAGCGGCAAATTTATACGCGATAGCCCCCACTGTCTTGCAGACAGTGGTTATAGCATGGGTATAGTCAACAATAGTCAATGAACATGGCGTGAGGTAAAGGAATAAATTTCTACAACCCGAAGTACAAACATGGCTTGCATTTAAGCAAAGTGTGAGTATAGTCCCCTATTTTGCTGAATTATGTTTGCAGCGGCCAATTTGGGTTTACAATCGAATCGGTGCTTTCGTTTTACGTCACTAGAATTTACGATAGATCTGCAAGTGTCGTGAGGTGGGATGAGCAAATTGTCGGAAGTGAAGTACCTCAAGTACCCGACTGCTCTTCCCACAATCCCACAACTTGCTCATCTTCTTAGGTGGCCTGTCATGGATAGACTGTAGTGAGTGTCATTTGAAGTGAAAGCCAAGTGTGTGGAACGACTAATAGGTACAGTCATACTGCACTCGGGCAAGGTCTTATTTTATATAACTTCATAAGGTGTTTTGTGTTTTTTTAGAAACCTGTAGCCAGAGACCCTGTAGCCTTATTGCTTTTTGGCGCAGCCGCGGGGCACAATATGTATGTAATTGTTTTTAAAATTAAGTTCCCGTTTATTTGTGTGTATCCGTGTGAGCCAAATAAAATAGTTTTCTTTCTTTCTTTCTAATGAATTCGGCAAGGCAGAGGGCAAAGAATATCAAAAATCGTTTTTTTTTCGTGCGAATTTTTTTCCGCGAATTCTGTGACCTATGGAAATGTATGAAGCTGCACTCACTGTGGATAAAAAATTGCGCTCAAATAGTACTAAAAAATTCGCGCAAATAAAAATCGCAGTGCGTGATATGCTTTATTATATTACTCTTTGGACTCACTTCTCGTTCGGGCGGCGTTGCTCGCATGCATGTGTGCGAACACGCATCGGGCAGCTTCCGCGGAAGTTGACCGCGGGCAATCCGAAAGGGCGGCGTAGGCCCTTGAGTTATAGTAACCCATATAAATGTTAAATAAATATAGTATTCAATTTAAAAAAAAAAATTGACTTTCCTAACAAGTTTAAACAGTTTTTCATCTGGGCTTTTTGGTTTTGTGTGTCTGTTGTATGGTTTGTAACTCAAATCATCTCTTATCTCTTGTACGTAATCAAATAACAGTGGTGTTAGGCGAAAGTATTCTCTGAATTTCTCTTCATTGTTCTGTAGACGGCGACGTATTAAAATCTTAAATGCACCTTCTGTACCACGAGCTTTAACTAAATCATCTTCCCATACGACCATTATCCTCTTCTGATAGTTTATCCTCCAAGTAAATTATTAATGTTAAATCAAGGTCGTCCATTGTTTTTAAAAAACTTGCTATAAGTGCGAGTCGGACTCGCGCACGAAGGGTTCCGTACCACTATCGCAAAAACGGCAAAAAACTATGTTTGTTGTATGGGAGCCCCGCTTAAATATTTATTTTATTCTGTTTTTAGTATTTATTGTTATAGCGGCAACAGAAGTACATCATCTGTGAAAATTTCAACTGTCTAGCTATCACGCTTCATGAGATACAGCTTGGTGACAGACGGACAGACAGACAGACGGATCGTGGAGTCTTAGTAATTGGGTCCCGTTTTAACACTTTGGGTACGGAATCCTAAAAAAGGGTCGCCGACGCTATATAAGGGCCGTGGAACTTTCCACATGTCGTCGAGAGGGCCGGACGGACGTCTTTTTGCGTCCGTAACATTACGGCCCCTATGTGAGGGCACCGCTATTTTAGGAAACCAGTGCTTAAGGTTGTCCTAGTCAATGGCACGAACTATTTTGTGCGCGGGGTTAAAATGCATGCTATCTCATCTGACAACTCGTACGAAAGAGATAGATGCTGTGATGAGCAGTAAGAAGCTAGTTCACGTACGAATTAGCACTTTTGCAAATTTGTAGCGAAATGGATGATGATTTAGGACGAAAACGAGCTCGCGAAATTTTATAAACAGACCTTTGGGAGTATGGATATCATGAAAAAATTACTAATATATTTTCAAAATTAAATAATTTGCATTGTTGAACTACTAATCTATCCCTGTATGGTGTTTGTTTTGCAATTTTCCATCTTCTTATGGTATTTATTTCCACCCAAAGATGCGTTAAAATTTGTGTTGAAATATGGAACTTTCGACGCTCATAACTTTCAAATAATTTTTATTTAACTTTTTTGTTTCCATACAGGGCTAGATAATGATGAGACAATTTGATATATTTTTTATATTGAACGTACATTGTCAAACAGTGGAGTAATCGTCAGACTACATTTGTATGGAAGATTAATCGACTAGTGCAACCTTAAGCCTCAGGCTACCGGTTAAGTGTGTAGTTGTTGCAACACTGATTATAGTGTCAAATGTTTGAATGAACTAAATTGAACGGAATAATTGAATCATTCTTTCTTGAATCTATTTATTTTATCATCTGTGTCGCGGGCGTATCGGAATAAAATTGACTCTTGAAAAATTACTTGGAATAGGAATATTTTGGTCATTTAGCCAGTGGCAAAAGAAATTGCTTAATTTATACGGCAAAATAATGTGTTAATATCGAACAGCAGCCCTTGGGTCACTTACATTTTCATTGTTTCAACGGCTTCTAATTAGTATATTTTTTTCTTTTGTAAACACGTTTGAGATATTTCCTAAAATTTTTCATTCTGTTTCTGAATAAACTATGAGTCACTGGTTTAGCTCTAACGCATACAAGTGAAGTGTTTCGGATCTAAATTGTTTGTGTTTTGAAAGATGGCCGATTTAATCCGTGCTATGGGGGCGCCGATCGGACCCCCAGTAAAGGATAAGTTGGGGTCTCCATCTACGGAATCTGAGGACGGTGGGGGTGATATCGCAGAATTAGCAGCAGATTTGGAGCTGGATGAACCTGATGGTCCTAGCACTAATGGTAAGTTTATCAGATAACACAAAAACAACCTCAGATAGGCTTATTTTATTAAAATTTAATGGATCTGATGATGTTTTGTAACAGGCGAAAGGCAGGCAGTGCTGGCCCCTCCTGAAACTGAGTGGTACCATGGCCGTCTAGATAGATACACCTCTGAAGAAAGGCTGTGGGCTGCTGGGAAACTTGGGAGCTATTTGGGTAAGACATTTTCTAACAAACTTGTACAGAACGCAACTATGTATTAATTTAAATCTATATATTTTGGACCAGTGAAGGATCAGTGCGACCATAATATGTGTGGGTTTTGTGAAAAACTATTGAATAACAAGAAGAAAATAAATGGCAAGGATAAATAAAAAGCATGAACCTACTGCTACAACAATATTATTTAAAAATAATCTTAACAGTCGTCTTCAAGGTTCCACTTCTCATGATGCTGGGGGTAAAGGTAACTTAGAATATTCAACCCCAAAGGAAGGCAATTCAATAAAAGTACCATACTTACTTCCTAATCATAGTTGCCTTAATGTGTTTAAACAATACAAATGAATGTTTTTCCTGGTAGTTAAGGTCAACGATGCAATCTTCAATTAATGCAACAAACATATTTGGTGCCTGTACCTAAATATGTATTAATTAAATATCTTCCTTATTATTGTGTTGTTACATAGTCTCAGGAACACACCATATTTGGTGTAAACTGAATATATTGGTAACTATGTTCAAGTCTCATTCTTAAATGTTAGAGAAAATATAAATTTGAACATCAAGCAAGAAGTTTAAGCAAATGAAATAATTTCTAGGCATATTTAATTACCTACTTTCCATAATGACAATAGACAAAGATTAATTAAATAGTTCCCATGGTATTTTCTATATGAAAGGGTTATACAATTACACTCAATTACATTTCCTATTAAAAATGTATAACTCGGTTACAGTGTAAGATTAATTGTTCTGTTGTTTTCACTTGTTCAACAAAGATAACACAATGTAGGTAGTTGTTATTGTATATAAGTACTAGTTTTTATTAGCAAGTAATTTTACAAAGTTGGTACAGTAGATTATAGATAGAGATAGAGCTTGTGGCTAAATAATAACAGCCGCACGGGTCGATCATCAAGGTTAAGCAATGCTTGACGAGGTCGGTCAGTGGATGGGTGACCATTTCAACATACCGAGTTTCCTCCATGCCTCGGAAAGCATGTTAAGCCGTTGGTCCCGGCTGTCATTTGAAGATCTTTGACAGTCGTTACAGGTAGTCAGAAGCTTAAGATCTGACACCAGTCTTGCCAAGGGGTACCGTGTTACCCAGTTACTGGGTTGTGGAGGTCAGATAGGCAGTTGCTCCATGTAAAACACTGGTACTTAGCTGAATCCGGTAAGACTGGAAGCCGACCCCAATATAGTTGGGAAAAAGGCTAGGCAGATGATGATGGTACAGTAGATTGCTAGTTTATAGATGCATTTGTAACAGAATAACAATTTTCGAAGACTGTTGATGTTCATGTCCTGGTTTGATATTAATCAGGGGCTATCTACTACATTAAAACTTTATTTGAAATTGACAGCAGTTCCTAATTGGAAAAGGGTTGCTAGAGGCAGAAAGCAGTGGAAAATGATAGAGGAGGCCTTTGCCCAGAGGCACACTGAATTGATAAATGTACTTTAATAAAGACAGTACAATCTAGAAAAGAATGAGAAAATTCATGATGGAGAGGCTTATAATTATTATATAACAACTTTATTTCCTAGTTTACAAGGATAGATATAATACAATAACAACTTATTTTTTAATGATTACATCAACCTTTATCACCCAACCCATGCTAAGATTAAGCTTATCTTAAGGGTGCCAGGGTTCTTTTGATTTATTATGCATATTTTCAAATTAAATGCAAGCATGTTTGTGGATCAATTTATAAACAATCATTCCATCACATTATTATAATTTTTATTTGTTTATTTTTAAAAACAATTCAATTCATACTTATTAGTTATACAAATACCTATCATTAGGAATAAAAATACTTTTTTTTTTATTGTCAATAGGCTTGCGCTAATAAAAGTATGTTAGTTTTTCCTGTATCTCTATTTATAGGTAGTGTTCAATTGGAAGGCCATATTCAACTAGCTATGATAATTGTCATTTCCTCGTTTAGGCTGATTTAACAAATATCCACTAGAGCAGCGAGTCAGTTGCAAGTACATATGTATATTACATACTTGCAACTGACTCGTTGCTCTACTGGTTGAACAACTGCTGATCATGACAAGAACAATATTATTGGGTATTTCCATTTGTAAATTCTTAATAGTAATTAGTAACACAGAGTCTTGCCGGGAACTCAAGACTTGTGCCCGGTTGATTTCATGTTTAAGTTTTGTTACTGGCGAAATGAGGCTGTACTATAGTTGCACAGCTATGTAACCGTTGTTTCAAATACATACTTCTAGATATATGTGTGGATGTATGTTTGTTATTCAATCATACTAGAATGGCTGAACGGATCTAGATGGAATATGGCACAGAAATAGACTATAGTCAGGAATAGCACATAGGATACTTTTATCCCAGAAATATGTTCCCTTTTTTTAGACATTCACGCGGGCGGAGCCGCTGGCAGAAGTTCGTACTAAATAAAATATATATGGTATTGAAACACCAAGTAGTTTAAAAACCCAAAAATAACTAATACAATGCATTAATTAATTTATTGATTTTGTTAAACATAAGTATCTACCTAAGTGCGGATGACTCGCCTAACAATGTAATGTATTATCCTCTTCCTGTTAAACTTGGTATCTTAATACCATATTAGTTTGCAAATCAGGCCAATTTCAGGCATAAAAAAATACAATGAAACTGCAAATAATATTTCAATATTTGATTCTACATTTAAAAAATTGGCTTGTGTTTCGTGCTTTTAAAATAAAACATAGTAGCGACCGCGAACCGTCAGACGTTGTTGGAATGCCTCCTACTAGGTGGACCGATGACCTCGTGAAGGTTGCGGGGATCCGCTGGATGCGAGACGCACGTGATCGGTCAATGTGGCGACGCTTGGGTGAGGCCTATGTCCATCAATGGACGTCTTTCGGCTGATATGATGATGATGATAGTAAGCTCCTCATGGTATTGTTTGTTTAGAGAACTATTTTCTGCGCGCAGTTTCGACCGCGTCAAAAGTGTTTTATTATCCCCAAGATACATTATATATAACCGAGATAAAAAGCATCCTATGTCCTAATTCAGGTTCTGGTCTATACATGTACCAATTTCATTCACATTCGCATTTGTAATATTGTTAGGATTGTATTTTGGGCTGATGTATTTTTTATATGGGTGGGATAAATTGGTTATTCTAGCTTCTCAAGAACCTTTGGGCGCATTATGTCCAATTCGCAAAATGTCCAGTGGGCTCAAAATGTGAAATTCTCACAACGTCCAAATCATAAATTGTTCAATTCACAATTTGCCCAATTCGCAAATTGTCCAATTCGCAATTTGTTCAATTCGCAAATTGTCTAATTCGCAATTTGTTCAATTCGCAAATTACCCAATGGTCCAGTTCGCAAATTGACCAATTTAAATTATTTAAGGTATTTTAATTCTTTTAAATCTAAAAGTACCCATAATTATGTTGATTCCATTTTAGAAAATACTTATGACTACCTATATATACTACATGGAAGTTTAACGTGATTTTTTACGTGCTTTTTGTTTTTAATTAATAGCGAAATTATGATCTATCAACTCAAATTGTTAATAAAGATTGGTGATGTTTCTTTCATAGATTATATTTATTTTTACTTCGAGCCGAATCTCACCCAATCTCGTAATCAAGGACGCCACTAATTGCGAGCTGGACCAATTGCGAATTGGACTAATTGCGAACTGGACCAATTTCGAATTGGAACAATTGCGAACCAGACCAATTGGTCCAGCAATTGAGAATTGGACAGTAGAACATTTAGCGAATTGGATATAATGCGCCCAAAAGCTCAAGAAAGTTCAGCAAAGCCCTGGTGTTACTATCTCACAGAGGGTACCTGGCTTACTGAAACTCTATACACCCTATACCCAGGGACCACTGGGCAGCTTGGGAGTAGCAGCTCTTGGTAACATAACATTGTCTGAAAAGACAATCACAAAGAAAAGACAATGATATCTTCTTTTAAAGAAAGAAAGAAAAATACAATATTTTGATCAAGTTCAAAAGTTTTACTTCGGTTTCTTAAAAAAATGAGAAGAATAACTTAAAATAATAATCATTCTTTTCAGTTCGAGAGAGTGATCGAAAACCTGGATCGTATGTTCTGAGCTATTTGGGTCGCACCGGCATAAATCACTTTAGGTAAAATATTGTTCTTAATACTATTGTTTATGTTTTATTGCCCTTTGTATTTGTTGATTTTCCATGCAATTTTGGTTATGGGTAATAAATTCTCAGATTTTCGTGTTTTTCCTTCCTGTTAAATTTATCTGTTTTGTAACATACAGAATAACGGCGGTTTGCGGTGACTATTACATTGGTGGTCGTCAGTTTGATTCGCTGACTGAATTGGTGGGATTCTACAGCCATTGTTCTGATCTTCTGAAGAGAGAGAGGCTGGTGGAGCCAGTGCCGCCACCCGAACCTGTGAACGATAAAAAGGTATAACTTTTGTTTTATTAGTCTTTACTGTCCCAATCCTGGACAAAGCCCTCCTTTATGCCTTCCACTTCTCTCGTTGATTACTTTATATGCATTATTATGCTATAAGTTCGACCCCACGTCAGACAGTCATCAGCTACATAAATTCAAATTCAATCAGATGTGATGACATCTATGAAGTATTTTATCTTAGATGATTCTGAGCACGTCGAGAGATTTTTTAAATATCAAAACTAATATTTATAAAGTAGTATTTAATTATTTTTGTTTGTAAAAAAATATCTCTGAAAATACTAAATTGATTACGAAAATTTATTTTATTAGAATACCAGCGGACGCCTCGCGGTTTCACCCGCGTAGTTTCCGTTCC
This sequence comes from Orthosia incerta, assembly GCA_948252205.1. Taxonomy (NCBI): domain Eukaryota; kingdom Metazoa; phylum Arthropoda; class Insecta; order Lepidoptera; family Noctuidae; genus Orthosia; species Orthosia incerta. Next base: position 12,200,772 of record OX411749.1, on the reverse strand, counting down.
CGTGGGAATACAGGGATAAAAAGTAGCCTATTTCACCCGGGGATAGTGTAGCTTCCCAACGGTGAAATAAATTTTGAAATCGGTCCCGTACTTTTAAGTTTATTTGTTACATACAAAAATACAAATCTTTCCTCTTTATAATATTAGTATAGACTTATATGTTTAAATGTACCTAATTCGCAAAAAAAATAACTAAACAGATATAAATTAAAAAAAAAAAACAAAAAAAAAACCCGACTGCTTAAGAAGCGCGGTCGGAGGATACATTACGCGAGCTGGATGACAAAACCTCATCCTCCGACTGCACAGCATGATTTACTTCTTTTTAGTTCGCTTCTTAAGCAGTCGGGTTTTTTGATTTTTATAATTAACTTATTTTTTATCCCAAAAAATTGCATGGCCTCTGTGAGTAAAGCCGCGGGTTCAAGCTATATTTTATAGGCCTCCTTTAACCTATATCTGATGATAATTTACTCAGTACTTATGTGTTATATTTTTATTGGCAGAGGGTAGTAGCAATACTGCCGTACACAAAGATGCCCGATACAGACGAGCTGACCTTCCAGAAGGGCGACATATTCTTTCTGCACAATGATATGGGTGACGGCTGGCTCTGGGTTACTGCACATAGGTGAGATATTCTTGTAGCTTGTAATTGTTTGATTAGGAAGTCCTGCAGCCTAATTGCGCAAGTGAATTCGGCAAGGCAAGGGGTTTGACCGCTATCAATCGTTTAATCACATGCGAGAAGAAAGACGCGATGTGGATTGCCGTCTATGTGATTGGTCGATTCATTCGATGGGCAGGGCGCTGCTGGCCTCCCTCGAGAACCTGGGGTGGATCAAATGAAGTAATCGAATCCCACCCGTACGCAAAATACGCGCTGGACGTGCAGTTGCGGAAACAGCCCGTCGAAACTAATAGTATATTATGCAACTAGTGAATAAAGGACGGTTTTAAAGCGAGGGCCATAGATGAATCACGAACAAGTGAAGGATTCTATCAACTGAATCACGACCGTAGGGAGTGATTCATGATGATTGAATCACGAGCATAGCGAGTGATTCAAGTGTTAGAATCCTGTGCGACGCGAGTGATTCATGGCCCTCGATATAAATCCGTTTTATTCAAGAGTTGCATACTATATTTTATACCATGACTACGAGAAAAAGAAAGATTAAGCGAAAAGCACAAGGAATAATAATAAATAAATGTTTTATTACCTTCAAAATTTTGGAAATTGAAGCTGAGCTAGGTAACAGCATCTGTGTTTCAGAGGCCAGTGACCACCTCCGTTACGTTACATACTTATAATTAATTAAACAACAATGCAATTAGTATTAGAATTACAATACAAATAAGTATTCACTAAATATCCCAGACTAAAATCAAAATCATGAAAATCATTATTGAAAGCCTAAATATTAACAAACTGAAAATTAAATCGATGAAGAAGTTTGAAAGTCGAATATTCTTTGTACAAGGAGTTTGTATCGAGTATTTTAAGCGCAAGGAGGTTGTATAGCATTGAGATGGACGTCGAATATATATTGGTGTGTTCTAAATTCAAACACCAAAACAGTGAGAAAAAGTGCTTTTTATTCACTGTTTTCAGTGAATAAAATAATCTTTTTAGAGGGGGAATGGTATAAACTAACTACCTGAATACAATCACAAATACAAAAGGGGGGCGTGAGCATTTTCATTTTAGGTGGTAGGGAGGCGTGATAAAAAAACTTAGGAATTCCCTGCTTTAGAAAATTCGATTCTCCGCTTTGTACATTCCGTTTTTCGCAACCGCATTTGCAAAAGGGATATCATTTTTGTGACATCCGTGATGTAATTAATAAACAATTCGTCCGGGGATTACTCCTTGTTCCACACTATATCATTTTTGGTCATCATCTTCCTGCCCTTGTCCCATGTTACTTGGGGTCGGCGCAACACGTTTTCTTCTTCCATACCGTCCTGTCCCCCGTCACGCTATCACTGACTCCCTTTTCTTTCATATCACTCCTCACACAGTCCATCCATCTTTTCTTTGGCCGTCCCCTCCCTCTCCTTTTTGGTACAAATCAAAATAACTGTTAAAACGCTGCAATAATAGTGATGAACCAAAAACGCGACACTGATCATGTTCTATCTAACATGACTAACAATCCATTTCAGTAGATAATGCCCGATATCTTGCCTTGGCATCAATGCATCCGCTCATTTCCCGATATCTCACATCCTGCTATTAAATGTACAACTAATGCGCAGTTCCCTTGAACGGCCATTATATTTAGAAAGGGTCTAGCGATCGTAGCACAATTTGTTTACAGGTCAATGGTCACTGTAGGAAGGAAGTCAATATAGTAGGCATGATTAGATATTTATTTTAGCGTGATGATACGTCGTTTTATTCATTTTTGACGGCAATAGAGACGTATGGGAGAAGGAGACCCTAAATTTATGTATTGGGATAAATGTTGGTGGATAATGATTAATATTTTTTTTGCTATTTTATTCACGATTCGTAAGTAAGGGAATATGATGCCTCATTTGTGTTGACTCAACTATATCCACATCTCGATAGTCTCCATAGTAGTTAATTTCGAAAGTCGGGTGTTCCTGTTTTCGTTTCTTCGTTTTATGACCGACTTCCGAAATTGAAGTTATTTTTCACTTTGTAGTGTGTTTTTTGGAAGTCGGTTGTATTTTTTAGGGTTCCGTACCCAAAGGGTAAAAACCGGACCCTATTACTAAGACTCTGCGGTCAGTCTGTCTGTCACCAGGCTGTATCTCATGAACCGTGATAACTAGACAGTTGAAATTTTCACAGATGATGTATTTCTGTTTCCGCTATAAAAACAAATGCAACCTTATAACACGAAGAGTTCCGTACCATTATCGCAAAAAACGGCAAAAAAAAACACGTTTGTTGTATGGGAGCCCCACTTAAATATATATTTTATTCTGTTTTTAGTATTTGTTGTTTTAGCGGCAACAGAAATACGTCATCTGTGAAAATTTCAACTGTCTAGCTATCACGGTTCATAAGATACAGCCTGGTGACAGACAGAAAGACGGACAGTGGAGTCTTAGTAATAGGGTCCCGTTTTTAACCTTTGGGTACGGATCCCTAAAAACGAACATAGAACCTCCTCCTTTTTGGGAAAGTCGGTTAAAAATGTAGTTGGTCATTAAGTAACCAGATTCTAGTAAACGTGATTGTAGTATTCTGATCAGCATAGAAAATTATGTAAAATGGGATTCTGGGTAACCATTGCAGGTGATTAATTAGGATAAACATGAATGCAATACATCATTTATTAGCACGAATATTTTCCTTATGTAACTCGAAACTAAAATAATTAACATTTACCTGTTTGGTGTGGACCTTTGTCGTAGTGTTCTTTGTTAGTGTTAGCAATAACTATGTGTAATTTAGAAAGTGATATTTGTTTAAACAGAACTGGGGAGCAAGGAATGATCTTCAGAGAGTTGGTCGAGGATCTTGACCCGTCAATAGATCCTAACACGGTCTTCTCATGGTTTCATCCTAACTGCACGAAGAGCGAAGCTGTGGATATGCTAGTCAAGGCTGGACCAGGGAGTTTTCTTGTGAGGCCCTCGGACAATTCGCCCGGGGATTACTCCTTGTTCTTCCACATTAACAACCAGATCCAAAGGTTCAGGATAGAGAAGAAAGGTGTACGGTACCTCATGGGTGGGAGGACGTTTGAGTGCTTGGATGCTGTCATAAATAGGTATAGGAAGGAGCAGATTGTTGAAGGACATACTTTGGGACAGCCGGTGAGTTTATTTTTATGCATATTTAATGTTTTAATTGTGATGTTTGATGTTGTTGTCTCTCTAACCTTGTAAACATCGATTATTGTGCTTCGTTTCCTTATTTATTTAATACCTTTAAACGAGCACTTTTTGTACATTTTAAGTATATATAATAATCTTAATCTCGGAAACGGCTCCAACGATTTTCATGAAATTAGTATGCATGGGGTTTCGGGGGCGATAAATCGATCTAGCTAGGTTTAATTTTTAGAAAACGTCGTTTTCTCTATTTTCACCCGAGCAGAGCTCGGTCGCCCAGGTACTAATATTAAAACACGACTGGAAACTTGCATGTTTCAGTATTATCAAAACTGGCATTTACCAAAGCAATAGAATACATTATCTGCATTGTAAACAAATTATCGTGAGTTATCACGGGAAAAAAGTATTTGTAAATATTTTATACGCTTTCACAACAACTTGATAAGATATATGATTAGTATCAGACTTGCATGATTGTTTTTGCGTTTTATATTTTTATCTGCTTATCATTCACAACATAACAATCGAAGAGCAAGGACATAATAACCTAAAAATGCTTGGAAATTTTACTCAATATGACAGCTATTTTGCCGTAAAATTATGTTGATTTTTACTAATATGAAATGTTTTACGCTTAAGGCGATTCGCACACTGTACCGCATTACGCAGCGTAGCGCGGGAGTGCGTGTTCATACGTTGCTTGAAAGTATCTCTCTTTGCATTGAATACACGCGTAGTGCAACACACAGAAAAAGCTTTCAAGCGCAGTGTCGTGAGTTCGTCGCCACGCAACCCGCAGCGTGCGGGCCAGTGTGTGAATCGCCTTAGCCTGCAACAATAGAGTAAAAAATTGCCATCATTTTTTACTCAATACTTTTTCTCTTCAGCTGATAGCCGAAGGCCATGTCATCGAGCCACAACAAAGCACAACTGGGGCAGCTGCTGAAAAGATCTACGCCACATTACGTGAATGCCGTGACCAGATAGGTCTGAAGAAGACCAAGGGAATCAAACATCAAGGGTACCTCCATAAGAAGTCAGATAAGGGAGCCAAGAAATGGAAGGCGTTGTACTTCGTACTGTTGCAAGAAGGAACTGATACGCATTTGTACTTCTATGATTCGCCAAAGAGAACGAAGCCGAAAGGATTGATTGATCTGTCTTGTGCTTATCTTTATCAGGTAAGGAGCCGATTTACTTGCAAACGGAATTTTTGTTAGCTTATTTTATTTTAGTGTAAAATCGTGCTCGGTGACAACAAGCACGGTTTTGAGATCATCAGATTTCTTCTTTGTTCGTAGAAGTGTTTAGTTTTAAAATTGTGAATCTGGAGTGGTCAGTTGTATACTTGACTCTATTTTTGTGAATTAACGGAATATATACTCCTAGAACTGACTACAGTAAGGTGTAAATATATAGTACATCACTGCAGCAGCCAGCAAAAGAGGCATTGATGAACAAACGGCAAACATACGTAAGTTCATCAATGCCTCGTTGTGGCCAAGGCTTGTATAGTAATTTTCTTAAATAATGCGCGGAAATTAAAACTAAGTAGTATTTAGAACTCACTTTGTCAAATACAATCACTTTCACAATCAATGACGAATTTTGCCGCGTTAAAGTGTTCATTTGTTTTTTTTTCAATAAATACCTTTTCATTTTCAAGCCATTTTGAAATTTAAATAAAACCTTTGATAAAAAACCTCCTTGGTTGCCATGTTTCGGAGTAAAATATCGTTCCATTTTTAAATTACACGACTGATATGATATGAGTTTTCTATGTAATTTATTTGGCCGCTAAACACGACAGATATGGATTTTCATACAACTTTTGCCAGCTGCTGCTCGCATGAATTTGGACAGTACAGCAATTGCGATTTATCTCAAAGAAGTTTGTCAAAATAATGCTCAAGTTATTTGAAAGAAACTTTTATTTAAATAAAACACTAAACTAATCTAAGTTATTTTGTCCCTAGTGCCACGAGTCCCTCTGGGAGCGTGAATTCTGCTTCCAACTGGTGGAGCGTGCACTACCGTGCCTATCAACTCACACGTTTCTCGCTGCAAACTCCGCGAGTGAAGAACGCGCTTGGCTCGACGCTCTCAGGCCATTGTGTGTTCCGCAGCAGGCGAGACATCAGTGCAAGGTATGTTCTCTACAAATTGTCTATTGTAGTAATAAGACAGGTGGTACATTGGCTGGCGTAGGCTGTTTATGGCGTGACAGTGACAGTCACAAACGCACCTGCAGTCCCCGACGCAAGTGTGCGAGGGATCACCAGGCTGGTTTCCATCCTCCCTCAATCCCACTCAGGGTGGAGGACACCCATGAGGATTTCAACCATGAAAAAATACTGTTTATGGCGTTTACAAACTTAGCATAGGTATACGTCAGCATGGATTATTTGCAGCGCGTGTGGCTTATCCGGTACGTAGGTTAAAGGCGTCGTAAAGGTAGACTGACGTGAGTGAAACCATCGTCGCGGCGCCAGCTAGAACGGTGCCACATAAATTTCCAGAGTCGCTACATTAGTGACGCCGGAGTCGCTCCGCTAGTAAGCTAGTCTACCTTTAATTGCCGGTGGTGTAGATTATTCGCTGCTGGCTTTCGGACGTGCCTGTGCACACGTTTATTTTGTTAGGGACTTTAAACTATTAGGGACAGGAATTTGATATTACTGGTATGGACCTTATGTCAAAATTATATCTCTAGTAGGCAAGTCTACCAACTGTTAAACGTCTGTATCATGTTTGGCTGTGTCCACCGTCCTCCAGGTGGCGCGCGTAGTATGGCTGCGAGCGCTCCGCGTGCGCTGCCTGACAGCGCACCGCCTGCCCGCTCGCTTAGCACCACGTCCACATCTTCGCCTGGCGCTGGGCGCGGCACCCGTGGCTTCCACCAAGCCGCGCCCATCGCCCGACCCGCACTGGGACGATGAGTTTGTTTTCGAGTGAGTATACAACCCTTTTTTTTTGTTTTTGGTGGTGAATCATCCAATGACTTCTCCCGCTCTGGGTGAAGCGGTAGGGCGTGTCAAACTTTTACTGACTAAAACCCACCCGTGTTCCTTCAGTTGCTTGTGCCAGGGCCGCGGTAACTCTCTTTCAAATTTATCCGCGACCCAGATAGGCATCGGCCCGACCCTAGCAAGCCCCGTCACTTTTGCTGACATCTCTTTGAAGCCTGGCCTGGTCTGGTCCTCCCTTTTCAATGGAGGTTTCAAGACCCTGAATACCTCTATAAAGTGATTATTACATTGGATGCCCAAAACACGACGCAAATAGACTTTGACAAGAATCTGTATAAACATACAGGCTTTCACAAGGAACAACATCTAGATGGTTTTTTATCAGAACAAAACTATGCATTACCTGTTTAACGTTATTCTAACAAATTGCTACGAAGTAAAGCATTCATTTCATATAAAATTTACAGGTGAAAATACCTGTTTATTGTTTAATTATGGACTCCTCCGTCCGAAGTCCCGATTTTCCAAGAATCCAGTGCATTTTTTGACATAAAATTCGAATAAAATATTTCATTTTGCAGCGACGTGCCTCCCGATGTAACTTCGTTCACAATCACTGTCCACAACACGGGGAAGAGAGGAAAAGAATCTGAAGTAAGTAAAACAACTCTTTGACTAACTGTCCTCCCTGACAATTAAAATGTGTCTGTAAACTGTTAAGTAATTAAAATCCTAAGAAACATCAAAAGATTATCAGAAATGCTTTCTTATTATACGAAACGTATTTGCAGGTTGCAGAACTGACTATTGAACTAGCGAATCTCGCGAACGGTGAAGAGATCGAAGAATGGTATCCTCTGGCGGGCATGACGCCTATCGGAGAGTGGGGATCTTTAAGACTACGTATAAGGTAACACATAATTCCCAATTTATGGTTTACTAGCTGACCCCCGGGGCTTCGCTCCCGTCATTTGGCTTACTACCTACCTAGCCTACCATACCTACTCTACCCACTTACCCTACCTACCCTGCCTACCCTACCTACCCTACCTAATCATGTAGTACATCATTTTTATGTATTATCAATAGTTTTCTCAGCACACTCCAAAGAATTAATCTTATATGCAACATTTTGCTACTTTGGGTTACATTATTGCAATATTCATCAGGATCTCAATTTTTTTTTAAATATATTATAGCCTATGTCACTCAGGAATAATGTAGCTTTCTACTGGTGAAATAATTTTCAAAATCAGTTCAGTAGATCCAGAGATTTTGTAGCGGCAATGTCACGAACTCACAATTCACAAACTTTACCTCTTTATAATATTATAGATGCCATTTTTGTTGCCCGAAAACAATTTACCTTATGAATAACGCCATCTCAAAAATCATAGAAATAAGATGTCTACTGACAGGCGCTGCCAGAGCCCACCAAATTCTTTAGCTGAAAGTATAGCCACAACGACCGGCAGCCTAATTGCGCAAGTGAATTCGGCAAGGCAAAGGGTTTAACCGCCATCAATCGACCAATCACACAGACGGATATCCACATCGCGTCTTTCATCTCGCATGTCGGATCAGCTTTTGCCGCATCTACTAAATTCCCGCGAGCAAAGACTGTCATGAAAATAGGAGCTGCAAATAAATAAGGATTTATATTCTATTATATTTTACAGATACATGCAAGAATTGGTTATGCCTCGAGAAGAATACAACCCATTGCGTCAGTTACTCTTGGAGCCTGGCTTACCTGCTGTCAAAGCTTTGGCGGATCTGTGCCGCACTGATAGACAACCTTTGGCTACTTGTAAGTTATATATGTTGAGTTATAGCATAATCAGTAGAATATTCACACTGCAGTTGGGCTGGGACACAGGTCTCACATTTTAATTTAGTAAAAAGCTTTGGAAGACCAATAACAGTGGCTAAATATATGTATAAACAGTGTGGCTCGGTGTCTAAGACCTCGCCTTTCGTGTTTGAGGTCGTGGGTTCGAATCCGGGCAAGAATCAATGTGCCTTTTTCAATTCATATGTACTTTCTAAGTTTATCTTGGACATCGCTGGCAACGGTGAAGGAAAACATCGTGAGGAAACCTGGACTTATAGTGAGTTCATTATAAGATTGTCCAAGGCGTTGTGCGAGTTCCAGTGCGAGGATAAATTAAAATGAACAAACGATTCTAAAGCAAATTTCGTTTCGCATATCAACGCGGAAACGGATCGTCACCGTTTCGCCTTCACAAGGCACCTGACTTTTGGGGCAAAACTCACTGAAACCACCAGCCCAGCAAACCATCAGCATGTAAAAGGGGTCCCGTAACCTCTCAAAAGACCACCGCGGAATCCCCTCTGTGCAAGACTGTTCTGTTAGGGCACATCCCTGGGGAGGCTGAATGAACGCCTCCCCTGAGCCTCACTCATCATCATATCAGCTGAAAGACGTCCACTGCTGGACGTAGGCTTCCTCCAAGCGTCGCCAGTTTGACCGGTCCCGTGCGTCTCGCAACCAGCGGATCCCCGCAAACTTCATCAGGGCCACCTGGTGGGAGGCCTTCCAAAGCAACATAAGCGCGGTGATTGCGACTAGACCACGCACCGCTTGAGCTTGTGTCCCGAGGCTACACGATGCCGTTATGATGCTGATTAGTGTGCAATAGGGAAGTTCATACAAATAACCTTTATATTCGTTGGTTTTTCATAACGTAGTTTCGATTTGAATTCTCACAAAGTATCTGTGATTCGACGATGATAAAATTTCACATTTTCAGCGTTACTGCATGCCTTCACGGAATGTGGTCGCGGCGCAGAGCTCGCGCGAGAGTTAGTGAGCGCGGAGGTGGCGCGCGAGACCGACCACCGCGCTATGTTCCGCGCCGCCTCGCTCGCCACTGCGCTCGTGGATGAGTTCATGAGAGCGCACTGCAAGCCCTTCCTGCAGGTACATATATTATATCTAGTTAGTGAGCGCGAGACCGACCACCGCGCTATGTTCCGCGCCGCCTCGCTCGCCACTGCGCTCGTGGATGAGTTCATGAGAGCGCACTGCAAGCCCTTCCTGCAGGTACATATATTATATCTAGTTAGTGAGCGCGAAACCGACCACCGCGCTATGTTCCGCGCCGCCTCGCTCGCCACTGCGCTCGTGGATGTGTTCATGAGAGCGCACTGCAAGCCCTTCCTGCAGGTACATATATTATATCTAGTTAGTGAGCGCGAGACCGACCACCGCGCTATGTTCCGCGCCGCCTCGCTCGCCACTGCGCTCGTGGATGAGTTCATGAGAGCGCACTGCAAGCCCTTCCTGCAGGTACATATATTATATCTAGTTAGTGAGCGCGAGACCGACCACCGCGCTATGTTCCGCGCCGCCTCGCTCGCCACTGCGCTCGTGGATGAGTTCATGAGAGCGCACTGCAAGCCCTTCCTGCAGGTACATATATTATATCTAGTTAGTGAGCGCGAAACCGACCACCGCGCTATGTTCCGCGCCGCCTCGCTCGCCACTGCGCTCGTGGATGTGTTCATGAGAGCGCACTGCAAGCCCTTCCTGCAGGTACATATATTATATCTAGTTAGTGAGCGCGAGACCGACCACCGCGCTATGTTCCGCGCCGCCTCGCTCGCCACTGCGCTCGTGGATGTGTTCATGAGAGCGCACTGCAAGCCCTTCCTGCAGGTACATATATTATATCTAGTTAGTGAGCGCGAGACCGACCACCGCGCTATGTTCCGCGCCGCCTCGCTCGCCACTGCGCTCGTGGATGTGTTCATGAGAGCGCACTGCAAGCCCTTCCTGCAGGTACATATATTATATCTAGTTAGTGAGCGCGAGACCGACCACCGCGCTATGTTCCGCGCCGCCTCGCTCGCCACTGCGCTCGTGGATGTGTTCATGAGAGCGCACTGCAAGCCCTTCCTGCAGGTACATATATTATATCTAGTTAGTGAGCGCGAGACCGACCACCGCGCTATGTTCCGCGCCGCCTCGCTCGCCACTGCGCTCGTGGATGTGTTCATGAGAGCGCACTGCAAGCCCTTCCTGCAGGTACATATATTATATCTAGTTAGTGAGCGCGAGACCGACCACCGCGCTATGTTCCGCGCCGCCTCGCTCGCCACTGCGCTCGTGGATGTGTTCATGAGAGCGCACTGCAAGCCCTTCCTGCAGGTACATATATTATATCTAGTTAGTGAGCGCGAGACCGACCACCGCGCTATGTTCCGCGCCGCCTCGCTCGCCACTGCGCTCGTGGATGAATTTATGAGAGCGCACTGCAATCCCTTCCTGCAGGTAAATACATTATCATCATCTGAATGTCATCCGAAAGACATCCACTGCTGAACTTAGGCCTTCCCCCGCCTTCTCGCATCCAGCGGGTTCTCGCAATCTTAACCAGGTCATCGGTACATCTAGTAGGAGGCCTTCCAACGCAGTGTCTTTGTTATATGCAGTTCACGATGATGATAAAAAGGCAGAGCTTTTGGCACGTTTTTTTTTTTGACAATATGTCGAATCATTGAAACAGGCACAATCGCGGTACAAGCTGAGAGTTCGATTGTAGTATTGATCACCTCAGCGAAGCTTGACAAAGAGCATGCACTCGATATATTTCCTGCGAAATAGTCCAAAAAAAACATTGAAATGTGTAACATCCTCATCCAATAAACAACAAAGAAGTGAGAACCTTTGTGTTCAATAACCTCAGTAACCGGGACACTGGATACCAAAAAAAAAAAAGAATTAATAAACACATTACCCTCCTTCGGAAGTCGGGTAAAAAGGGCATTAAGCGGGATCGTTTGATTATATTCGGATTCGAAGAGACCCCATATTCATATGTATATAGTACCTATATGAGCCGAGCTCCTCCGAATCCTGCGATTAAAGTGGTACTGTCCTCCTAAATGCAAATATGTGTTCTGTTTACAGGCAGCCATTTCGGAAACGGTGCAAAGACTAATAGACGCGAAACAATCAGCCGAATTGAATCCAACGAAAATGGACTCTCCCGACGACGCCTGCAACAATGCTGAATTCCTGCTCATGATATTGGATCAGGTAAATAAGAGTCGTGAGTTAACCATAAGTCAATAAGAGTTACCATTTAGATAGACAAATTATTTATTCAGTGCACAAAAAAGACACAGCACAACACACAAAATCAAAATTAAATTATTTTAATTTACATGTGGGTATTTGGACAAAAAGGTGCCAACATACAAAAAAAAAATAAGAAAAAGGAATTAATACATAATACAAATAAAGTACCGTATGGTGACGGACGTAAAAAATTTCACCATCCCATATCATCCCGTGGGTGTCGTAAGAGGCGACTAAGGGAAACACCAGAGAATGGGCAGCAGCGTTCTCTGGGCACTTTATCAACAAACTGCGATCGCCAACCCGCCTGCCAAGCGTGGCGATTACGGCAAACCCCCCCAAACCATGATAAGCACAACAAAAAAACGACTACGGTAGCGGTCGAGGCGATGGCGTGGCAAGGGGTGCAAAGAATTCCCGGAGTGGACCCGGCTACCCCAATAAACACCGACGACTGGACCTGGCAACGTATAACACGCGAACACTCCGGACCGACGAGAAGATAGCCGAACTCGAGGAAGAATTGAGCAGGTTGCGATGGAGTGTTATAGGGTTATCTGAAGTCCGAAGAGAGGGGGAGGACTCGATAATCCTCAAATCCGGTAACCTGCTCTATTTCCGAGAGGGTGACCGGCAGTCCCAAGGTGGTGTCGGGTTTATCGTCCACAAGTCCCTTGTGAACAACGTGGTGAAGATCGAGAGTGTGTCGACCAGGGTGGCGTACCTTATACTCAGAATATCCGCAAGATATTCGCTGAAGGTCATACAGGTCTACGCCGAGGTAGAGACCATGTATGAGGATATCTCTAAAGCCATGCATGGTTTCAAAACTCACTTCACCGTTGTCATGGGGGACTTCAACGCAAAACTGGGCAAACGAGACGAGGATGAGCTGCAAGTGGGGCAATTTGGAGTTGGACGTCGGAACCACCGGGGTCACCTACTGGCCAGTTTTATGGAGAAGGAAGGCCTCTATATGATGAACTCCTTCTTCAGAAAGCGTAAGCACAGGAAGTGGACATGGCAAAGCCCCGATGGTGTAACTAAAAATGAGATCGACTTCATCATGTCGACCAAGAAGCAAGTGTTCAATGATGTCTCTGTGATTAATTCGGTGAAAACCGGGAGCGATCACCGCATGGTAAGAGGCACATTGAACATTAATATCAAGCTTGAAAGGTCTCGACTGATGAAGTCCACGCTCCGTCCAGCACAGATCCAGATCCAAAACCCCGAAACCTTTCAGCTCGAACTCCAGAATCGTTTCGAGTGCCTAGTGAGCTCCGTGGACGATTACAGCGATGGGTTCGTGGAAGCTGTCCATACGGTCGGGTCTAAGTTTTTCAAGACCCGCCGTATAGATAGAAACAAAAAGCTCTCTGATCCAACTCTAAAGCTAATGAAGGAGAGGCGTGAGATGATCCTGCAGTCTTCAGACGATGCGGTGAAATACCGGCAGCTAAATAGACGGATCTCAAAGTCCTTGAAAAGCGACCACCGCCGCTTTAATACTGAAAGTATTAAAGATGCGATTGAGCGCAATAAGGGCTCCAAGGTCTTTGCAAGGGATCTGTCTATTGGGCAGAGCCAGCTCAAAAAACTGAAGACCGATGATGGCAGGATCGTTTCCACCAAACCGGAGCTTCTGAGGGAGATCGAGAGATTCTATGGGCAGTTGTACACGTCAACCAGTAAACCCATTGCGAATCTAGCAAACGACCCAAGAGCTAGATTGACCCGACACTATACCGAAGATATCCCGGATGTCAGCCTGTACGAGATTAGGATGGCTCTGAAACAGCTTAAAAACAACAAGGCGCCGGGTGATGACGGAATCACTGCTGAACTCCTGAAGACGGGTGGAAAACCGGTCCTTAAGGCCCTTCAGAAGCTGTTTGATTCCGTCATACTCGAGGGCAAAACGCCACAGGCATGGTGCAGGGTTGTGGTGGTACTCTTCTTCAAGAAGGGCGACAATGCCCGGCTGAAGAACTATAGGCCCATCTCACTTCTTAGCCATGTCTACAAGTTGTTTTCAAGAGTCATCACGAATCGTCTCGCGCGCAGGTTTGACGACTTCCAGCCTCCCGAACAAGCCGGATTCCGAAAAGGCTTTAGCACCGTAGATCACATACATACGCTGCGGCAGGTTATACAGAAGACCGAAGAGTACAACCTGCCTCTCTGTTTAGCGTTTGTGGACTACGAGAAAGCCTTTGATTCGATCGAGACTTGGGCTGTACTGCAGTCTCTCCAACGGTGCCAGATCGACTACTGGTACATTGAGGTGTTGAAGTGTCTGTACAGAAACGCCACCATGTCAGTCCGTCTTCAGGATCAGACCTCGGAACCAGTCCTTCTCCAGCGTGGCGTGAGACAGGGAGACGTCATTTCTCCGAAACTGTTCACTGCTGCGCTGGAGGATGTATTTAAGGTTCTGGACTGGAGCGGCCTAGGCATCAACGTTAATGGCGAGTACATCACTCACCTTCGGTTTGCCGACGACATAGTGGTCATGGCTGAGACCATGGAGAGCCTCAGTACAATGCTCGATGACCTCAGTAGAGCTTCCGAAAGAGTGGGTCTGAAAATGAACATGGACAAAACCAAGATGATGTTGAATGCCCATGTTACACCCATTCCTATCAAGGTTGGAGACTCTACACTCGAAGTTGTGGACAACTATGTCTACCTGGGACAAAGGATCCAGTTGGGTAGGGCCAATTTCGAGAAAGAGGTCAACCGTCGAATCCGACTCGGCTGGGCAGCGTTCGGGAAGTTGCGCGGTGTCTTCTCGTCCAACTTACCACAGTGTCTCAAGACAAAAGTCTATGACCAGTGTGTGTTGCCAGTGATGACATATGGCTCTGAGACGTGGTCGCTAACAATGGGCCTTATCAGAAAGCTTACAGTCACTCAAAGGGCAATGGAGAGGGCTATGCTCGGCGTTTCCTTGCGTGATCGAATCAGAAATGTTGAGATCCGTAAGAGAACCAGGGTTACCGACATAGCCCGAAGAATTGCCAAACTTAAGTGGCAGTGGGCAGGGCACATTGCTCGCAGAACGGATGGCCGATGGGGCAGAAAGGTTCTGGAGTGGCGACCGCGAACCGGAAGACGTTGCGTTGGAAGGCCTCCCACCAGGTGGACCGATGACCTGGTGAAGGTTGCAGGAATCCGCTGGTTGCGGGACGCACGGGACCGGTCAATGTGGCGACGCTTGGGGGAGGCCTATGTCCAGCAGTGGACGTCTTTCGGCTGATATGATGATGATGACAAATAAAAGTGAGACAAGTAACATACCTACTTCAATTAAAACACAGTGCGGTGTGCGTCTCAAGGTTGCACCAAATGGGAGGCTAGCTCAGTACGTGCCAGGCAAATATACTGTAACGTTATACGTACATTATCTGATAATTACCCATATTTAACCATTTTACAAAAATAAAAATATTATAAATCATAACCCTAATTAAAAAAAAACATAAATTCATTAATACGAAGCGCCATACTATTTGTGTTCGATGAGTACCCTCGCAAACTCAAAAGTTATTTTGTCTGTGCTCGACGTGATCGTCACAAAGATAACGGTCGCAGGCGCACCGCGCCGCACCTGCATTTCCCCACCTGAGCGACAGACATACGCCACTCGGCTGCTGAGACGAACGCTCGTACTTGACGGTCTCTGCTACGCGGCTAAACGTTATTACTTTTTGGCGCGTAACCGTCACATATAGTTGTTCGCCTCGCAATACATTGTTAGTGGTGATTGATACGAAATACCTAGTTATTAAGTTATTTTCCAACCCCAGCTTGGGTAAGTGGTGCACATCATTATATTTTATCATCGTCACTTTAGAGCTTGGTTGTTTTCATGCATAAAACATGTAATTAGTTTCATTTTCACAGTAGCTACATTTAAACATCTTCGCACATAATTGTTATCATAGCCTTGATCTATTAGCTTACTGTGAAATGGCTTAAAATATTTTCAACATTATTTTTATGTCTACCCACATTTTTTTTAAATAATTTATATTTTTATTCAGTTATTTTTACTGTAATCTCCGTGTCTGATTGTGAACATCCACGGCATCACTACTACGGGCCTAGTCCTTCCATCACGCCGTAGCCGTGGATGCTCACAGGAGTTTCTGGAACGCCCCGTAACACCCTTATTTGTTGACGCGTTCCAGGGTTCAAGGTCCGGGTTAAGAATACCCCCCACGCAGCGGCGCTGCCAGCTGGACTCACCAGCAACTTCCACCTACGCCCTACTCCAGACTACTCGCCGAGCGCCTGCTTCCACCTGCGGCTTGACTCAGGATAGTACTGGACCACTGAGGGATAAATAGAATACAGCACCTAAATGTAGAACGGCCCGAAGACCACCATTGTTGCCCCTCCGGCTTGACTTTTGCTTTGGGTATTAAATATATTTGTTAATGGTTTCCGCCTTCTTCTTATTTTACGCCTTATCCCTAGGGACGTTAGAAGAGGGTAGGAGAATAAACCGTTACACCCGCCCGGCTAGCTCAGTCGGTAGAGCAGGGTCGTGGGTTCGGGCCCCACGTTGGGCGCCATTTAGGTGCTGTATTCTATTTATCCCTCAGTGGTCCAGTACTATCCTGAGTCAAGCCGCAGGTGGAAGCAGGCGCTCGGCGAGTAGTCTGGAGTAGGGCGTAGGTGGAAGTTGCTGGTGAGTCCAGCTGGCAGCGCCGCTGCGTGGGGGGTATTCTTAACCCGGACCTTGAACCCTGGAACGCGTCAACAAATAAGGGTGTTACGGGGCGTTCCAGAAACTCCTGTGAGCATCCACGGCTACGGCGTGATGGAAGCACTAGGCCCGTAGTAGTGATGCCGTGGATGTTCACAATCAGACACGGAGATTACAGTAAAAATAACTGAATAAAAATATAAATTATTTAAAAAAAATGTGGGTAGACATAAAAATAATGTTGAAAATATTTTAAGCCATTTCACAGTAAGCTAATAGATCAAGGCTATGATAACAATTATGTGCGAAGATGTTTAAATGTAGCTACTGTGAAAATGAAACTAATTACATGTTTTATGCATGAAAACAACCAAGCTCTAAAGTGACGATGATAAAATATAATGATGTGCACCACTTACCCAAGCTGGGGTTGGAAAATAACTTAATAACTAGGTATTTCGTATCAATCACCACTAACAATGTATTGCGAGGCGAACAACTATATGTGACGGTTACGCGCCAAAAAGTAATAACGTTTAGCCGCGTAGCAGAGACCGTCAAGTACGAGCGTTCGTCTCAGCAGCCGAGTGGCGTATGTCTGTCGCTCAGGTGGGGAAATGCAGGTGCGGCGCGGTGCGCCTGCGACCGTTATCTTTGTGACGATCACGTCGAGCGCAGACAAAATAACTTTTGAGTTTGCGAGGGTACTCATCGAACACAAATAGTATGGCGCTTCGTATTGATGAATTTATGTTTTTTTTTAATTAGGGTTATGATTTATAATATTTTTATTTTTGTATAATGGTTAAATATGGGTAATTATCAGATAATGTACGTATAACGTTACAATACTTGACGCTGATACTCTGCTGGATCCCTCTTCTTCTTCTTCTGCTACCTAGCGATTATCCCGGTTGCTCATCCCGCCCAGCGCGGGAGAACCCAGGGTCCGCTTTCCTACACTTCCTTCTCCACTTTGCCCGGTCTTCGGCATCCCTCGCAACTAGCCCATTGGCGCGCATGTCATCCTGCGCGACATCAAGCCAGCGTTTCTTTGGCCGTCCTCTGCTCCTGGTGCCAGGTAGGGTCATGTCCAGGCATTTGTTTCCCACGTAGCTTGCCGGTCGTCGTAAGACGTGGCCGTACCAGCGGAGGCGACTTTCCTGCAGCTTGTCAGCAATGTCACGGACATGAAGGCTGCCGCGGATGTATGTATTCCGTACACGGTCTTTCCGCGTGACGCCACACATCCACCGCAGCATGTTCATCTCCGTGACATGCAACACCTGTCGGTGTCGCTCCAGCACCGGCCACGCCTCACTGCCGTACGTAAGGACAGGCCTTATGATGCTCTTATAGACCTGTCCCTTCAGCTTGACCGGCATTTTGGGGTCACAAATGACACCCGTCACCTCGCGCCATTTCGCCCAAGCCGCTGATACACTCTGCTGGATCCCTGCAGTGACATATTTACTATGAGGAATAGCGACAAACACTCAAAGGAGACGGAGAGGTTTTATGATAGCTAAAATTGCATTATTGGTTTTTTTAAGATTTTAGAAGTGAATGTTTTGTTCCAGATAACTCTATCAATCTTCACGTCTCCGGAAGCGTGTCCCCGGCCGGTGCGCTACCTGTGCGGCTGCCTGCAGCGCGCCGCGGTGGCTAAGTGGCCCAACGAGCGGTTCGTGCGGACGCGCGTTGTCTCAGGTATGTCATCATCATCTGCCTGCCCTTGTCCCATGATACCTGTGCGGCTGCCTGCAGCGCGCCGCGGTGGCTAAGTGGCCCAACGAGCGGTTCGTGCGGACGCGCGTTGTCTCAGGTATGTCATCATCATCTGCCTGCCCTTGTCCCATGATACCTGTGCGGCTGCCTGCAGCGCGCCGCGGTGGCTAAGTGGCCCAACGAGCGGTTCGTGCGGACGCGCGTTGTCTCAGGTATGTCATCATCATCGGCCTGCCCTTGTCCCATGATACCTGTGCGGCTGCCTGCAGCGCGCCGCGGTGGCTAAGTGGCCCAACGAGCGGTTCGTGCGGACGCGCGTTGTCTCAGGTATGTCATCATCATCTGCCTGCCCTTGTCCCATGATACCTGTGCGGCTGCCTGCAGCGCGCCGCGGTGGCTAAGTGGCCCAACGAGCGGTTCGTGCGGACGCGCGTTGTCTCAGGTATGTCATCATCATCGGCCTGCCCTTGTCCCATGATACCTGTGCGGCTGCCTGCAGCGCGCCGCGGTGGCTAAGTGGCCCAACGAGCGGTTCGTGCGGACGCGCGTTGTCTCAGGTATGTCATCATCATCTGCCTGCCCTTGTCCCATGATACCTGTGCGGCTGCCTGCAGCGCGCCGCGGTGGCTAAGTGGCCCAACGAGCGGTTCGTGCGGACGCGCGTTGTCTCAGGTATGTCATCATCATCTGCCTGCCCTTGTCCCATGATACCTGTGCGGCTGCCTGCAGCGCGCCGCGGTGGCTAAGTGGCCCAACGAGCGGTTCGTGCGGACGCGCGTTGTCTCAGGTATGTCATCATCATCTGCCTGCCCTTGTCCCATGATACCTGTGCGGCTGCCTGCAGCGCGCCGCGGTGGCTAAGTGGCCCAACGAGCGGTTCGTGCGGACGCGCGTTGTCTCAGGTATGTCATCATCATCTGCCTGCCCTTGTCCCATGATACCTGTGCGGCTGCCTGCAGCGCGCCGCGGTGGCTAAGTGGCCCAACGAGCGGTTCGTGCGGACGCGCGTTGTCTCAGGTATGTCATCATCATCTGCCTGCCCTTGTCCCATGATACCTGTGCGGCTGCCTGCAGCGCGCCGCGGTGGCTAAGTGGCCCAACGAGCGGTTCGTGCGGACGCGCGTTGTCTCAGGTATGTCATCATCATCTGCCTGCCCTTGTCCCATGATACCTGTGCGGCTGCCTGCAGCGCGCCGCGGTGGCTAAGTGGCCCAACGAGCGGTTCGTGCGGACGCGCGTTGTCTCAGGTATGTCATCATCATCTGCCTGCCCTTGTCCCATGATACCTGTGCGGCTGCCTGCAGCGCGCCGCGGTGGCTAAGTGGCCCAACGAGCGGTTCGTGCGGACGCGCGTTGTCTCAGGTATGTCATCATCATCTGCCTGCCCTTGTCCCATGATACCTGTGCGGCTGCCTGCAGCGCGCCGCGGTGGCTAAGTGGCCCAACGAGCGGTTCGTGCGGACGCGCGTTGTCTCAGGTATGTCATCATCATCGGCCTGCCCTTGTCCCATGATACCTGTGCGGCTGCCTGCAGCGCGCCGCGGTGGCTAAGTGGCCCAACGAGCGGTTCGTGCGGACGCGCGTTGTCTCAGGTATGTCATCATCATCTGCCTGCCCTTGTCCCATGATACCTGTGCGGCTGCCTGCAGCGCGCCGCGGTGGCTAAGTGGCCCAACGAGCGGTTCGTGCGGACGCGCGTTGTCTCAGGTATGTCATCATCATCGGCCTGCCCTTGTCCCATGATACCTGTGCGGCTGCCTGCAGCGCGCCGCGGTGGCTAAGTGGCCCAACGAGCGGTTCGTGCGGACGCGCGTTGTCTCAGGTATGTCATCATCATCTGCCTGCCCTTGTCCCATGATACCTGTGCGGCTGCCTGCAGCGCGCCGCGGTGGCTAAGTGGCCCAACGAGCGGTTCGTGCGGACGCGCGTTGTCTCAGGTATGTCATCATCATCTGCCTGCCCTTGTCCCATGATACCTGTGCGGCTGCCTGCAGCGCGCCGCGGTGGCTAAGTGGCCCAACGAGCGGTTCGTGCGGACGCGCGTTGTCTCAGGTATGTCATCATCATCTGCCTGCCCTTGTCCCATGATACCTGTGCGGCTGCCTGCAGCGCGCCGCGGTGGCTAAGTGGCCCAACGAGCGGTTCGTGCGGACGCGCGTTGTCTCAGGTATGTCATCATCATCTGCCTGCCCTTGTCCCATGATACCTGTGCGGCTGCCTGCAGCGCGCCGCGGTGGCTAAGTGGCCCAACGAGCGGTTCGTGCGGACGCGCGTTGTCTCAGGTATGTCATCATCATCTGCCTGCCCTTGTCCCATGATACCTGTGCGGCTGCCTGCAGCGCGCCGCGGTGGCTAAGTGGCCCAACGAGCGGTTCGTGCGGACGCGCGTTGTCTCAGGTATGTCATCATCATCTGCCTGCCCTTGTCCCATGATACCTGTGCGGCTGCCTGCAGCGCGCCGCGGTGGCTAAGTGGCCCAACG
This sequence comes from Orthosia incerta, assembly GCA_948252205.1. Classification (NCBI taxonomy): domain Eukaryota; kingdom Metazoa; phylum Arthropoda; class Insecta; order Lepidoptera; family Noctuidae; genus Orthosia; species Orthosia incerta. The sequence goes on along the minus strand of OX411749.1, from coordinate 12,179,950 downwards.
AGCGGTTCGTGCGGACGCGCGTTGTCTCAGGTATGTCATCATCATCTGCCTGCCCTTGTCCCATGATACCTGTGCGGCTGCCTGCAGCGCGCCGCGGTGGCTAAGTGGCCCAACGAGCGGTTCGTGCGGACGCGCGTTGTCTCAGGTATGTCATCATCATCTGCCTGCCCTTGTCACATGATACCTGTGCGGATATTGATAAGTGGCCCAACGACCGTTTCGCGCGGACGCGCGTTGTCTCAGGTATGTCATCATCATCTGCCTGCCCTTTTCCTATGATACTTGAGCTCGGCGTAACACGTTTTTTCCTTCCATCACATCATCAGCCTATTAATGTGCCCGCTGCTGAGACACAGGCCTCCTCTCTGTGAGAGGGAATGGGCCATAATCTACCACGCGGGCCCAGTGCGGGTTAATGCATGTCACATATCTTCGAATTTTTGGTTCTAGGACATGCCGGTTGCCTCACGATGTTTTCCTTCACCGTTTTTGAGAGCAGTGGTGATGAAATAATTTACACAAAGTAAAGCGCCTGTCTGGGTTCGAACCCACGACCTACAACTTGTAAGTCGCGGCCGATACCATTGGGCCACCACTGCTCATCCTTTCCTTCCATACCGTACTGCTTTCAAGTATGTGAAACTCTTAAAAAGGTTCTAGATGTGCCTTACTTAAGTTATCACCACAAAAGGATGCAAATTGTTTTAAATAATGAGTGATGTTTCGTAGCGATATTTATCCTTGAGTTCTTGTTAAATTATGAGATATTTTTTCAAATGAATGTTCAGAAAGCTGGAACTAGTAGAAAGGAACAATACAATGTTGTTTGAAATTTTGAATCGAAACTACATTAATTTTTAGGGTGCTGTACCCAAAGGGTAAAAACGGGACCTTATTACTAAGACTCCGCGGTCCCTCTGTCTGTCTGTCACCAGGCTTGGTTCTCATGAACCGTGATAGCTAGACAGTTAAAATTTTCACAGATGATGTATTTCTGTTGCCGCTATAACAACTAATACTATAAACAGAATAAAATAAATATTTAAGTGGGGCTCCCATACAAAAAACGTGATTTTTATGCCGTTTTTTGCAATAATGGTACGGAACCCTTCGTGCGCGAGTACGCTTCGCACTTGGCCGGTTCTTTTTATCCTTAACCGTCTTATCCTCCTTCGTCCCATCCTTAACCGGATCTTCATATTTACTAACGCTGTACTCACCCTCACCGCTCAGACTAACAAAAAATAATGTACCATGGATAAAATATTTATCGCGAGATATAGATCAATATTATGTGATGACATGACTTATTTAGAAGTTGTTGTTTTGTACAGCCATATTTATAATGTATTCCCCTCCCTTACCTGAGCAGGCTTCATCTTCCTGCGCCTGATCTGCCCGGCGCTGGTGGAGCCGCGCGCCTGGGCGCTGGTGGGCGCCGCACCGCCGCCGCACGCGCAGCGCAGCCTGCTCATGGTGGCCAAGTGTCTGCAGAACCTCGCCAACCTCGTCGAGTTCGGCGCCAAGGTACTTTTATTGCCGTCATCATCATACCATGACATCATGCCTGTATTCTTCAAATGGATAGGCTAGTCCCATGATTGGGGGGGCACAGCAATTCAATATTCAGTAGACACACACACACGCACACATTTTATCGCCCTAGAAATTTAACCCCATTTTATCGTGGTGTATCTCCTGTTAGATTTCTTTAGCCCTGGGGTAGGTGAAAGGGTCTGTCAGACTATTATTGACTAAAACTACCCCGGTGTTCCCTCGCACACTTGCAGGGCCGGTGCGTTTGTGACTTCGAGCCCTTGCTAACGATCTGCTTTGTGGGGTCTAAATTAGAAAGATCAACAAAAACAGCATCAGTATTAATAACAAGTGATAATATTCGCAGGAGCCTTACATGGAAGTGGTGAATCCGTTCATCTTGAAGAATAAGGAGCGTATGGTTGTGTTTCTAGACCAGCTCAGCAACGTGCCTGACCCCGGCAACCCGCCGCCGAACCCGAACAACAACTTTGATATTGGTAAGAAAAAAACCTTTCCATCTTTTTACACGACTGTCATACAGTAACATTTTAATAAGGATATTATTTGCATGATTACTTTGTGTGAGAGAAGACCACAGATAAATGTATCATTAAACCAAAAACGCGGACCTAATTAACGACGTTCATTTGATGAAACCAAAACATTGAAAGTATTATTTTAAAAGTTCTAATTTGAAAAATACTCAACTGTAAATTCATAATTCAGAATTACCTACAATTACCTTAATTACACCCCTTTGTTACCGACTTCATTACTTTTCCGAAGTCAGGTAAAACTAGCTGCTTTCAGTATTCTCTCGCTATCTTTTTTTTTGTTCATGATCAGAAGAAAAAGATGGATGAAAGAGATTGCATGTAGCAGTGTTGAGAATGTTGAGATGTATGTGCGGAGTGACGAGAATGGATACAGTAAGAAATGAGTATATTAGAGGAAGTTTGAAAATGGCGCCAGTGACAGAAAAGTTTAAAGGTAACCGTTTGTCCTGGTATGGTCATCTGATGAGGAGGGATGAAACACATGTTATTAAAAGAGTTATGAATATAAATGTGGATGGATGGAGAGGGAGGGGACGGCCAAAGAAAAGATGGATGGACTGTGTGAGTAGTGATATGAAAGAAAAGGGAGTCAGTGATAGCGTGACGGGGGACAGGACGCGGACGGTATGGAAGAAGAAAACGTGTTGCGCCGACTCCAAGTAACATGGGACAAGGGCAGGAAGATGATAAATCTTGCAATCAGAGCAAAATCCCCTTTGGGAAAATCTCTATAGTGAATTAAGTGCAGCTGTCAATTTACAAAATATGCCGCCTTTTCAGTCTGTGTATTGATTCGGGCATAGTTAACTGCATTGCTAGTTGGTTCGGAAGGATTGCAAGTCGTGCTTTGTATTTGGAACAGGACGATCTTATCTCTTCCTTTACTGTCTTGATATTTAAATTTTCATTTACTTCCGAGATTCTTAAGAACCACTTTTTCTTGAGTTGGAAATTTGCTTCAGGACGTAATTTTGGGCCCACTATATTATGCTTATGCTGGAGTCATAAGCTGAACCCCATAGTTCGATCCCATATTCCCCCATATAGGTTTGAGCATGGTCTTGCAGATTAAGAGATTTCCCGCTATCTAAAACTACTATACATAAAATGCTAATATATTCTTATGATTGGAATGTTCTTCTGCAGCGAAAGAACTGGCGACACTCCACCACATATGCGTGTCGCACCTGACGGAGCTGCAAGGCCTGGCCAAGACTCAGCCCGCGATCAGGAAACTGGTCACCGTGACCGAGATGCTCACCAAACACAAGCACAAGTATCTCGAGATGATCAGATAGGATACAAATACTTATACACAGGTAATTGGCGTACAATAATAAGTACATATTTCGCATTAGTAATGCATAACATAACATCAATCCTATAATCCGTGAAGGGTTGGCCACAGGTGCACCTAAAGTTCTTCCACATTTTGGCATGTATGAAGTACCATTCAAAAAACTGATACAGTAAATGTGGAACCACACTTACGTGTCGTGGCGTCTTCTGACGCAGTTGATTGGTTACAAAATTCGTTGTGTTATGACGTAGGCTGAAACAGAGTCGTTTGATTGTTGGATCCCGTGCCACGCCACGCCACGACGCGTACGTGTGGTTCCACCTTAAGGTTACACTAGTCGAAAAAATTTCCATACAAACGTAGTCTAGGGATTATTCCACTGTTTGACGATGTACGTTCAAAATAAAAAGTGATATCAATTTGTCTCATTATTATCTAGCCCTGTATGGAAGCAAAAAAGTAAAAAAAGAAAATATTTGAAAGTTATGAGCGTCGAAATTTCCACATTTCGACACTAATTTTAACGCATTTTTGGGCGCAAATAAATACCATAAGAAGACGGAAAATTGCAAAACGGCCTCCATACAGGGATAGATTAGTAGTTCAACAATGCATATAATTTTATTTTGAACAGATATTTCGCGCGCTCGGTTTCGTCCTAAATCATTATCCATTTCGCTACAAATTTGCTAAAGTGTGTATTCGTACGCGAACTAGCTTCCTAGGTTAAGGTTACACTAGTCGACGGCACGAACTATTTTGTGCGCGGGGTTAAAATGCCTGCTATCTCATCCGACAACACGTGCGAAAGATATAGATGCTGTGATGAGCAGTAAGAAGCTAGTTTGCGTACGAATTAGCTCTTTTGCAAGTTTGTAGATGATGATATAGGCAGAAAACGAGCGCACGAAATTTTATAAACAGACCTTTGGGCGTCTAGATATCATGAGAAAAGGACTACATGTATATTTTCAAAATAAAATTATTTACAATGCATGTCCTCGAAAAGAGCGTTTTCCAAGCATCCAAACTGTGCGGAAAGTGTCACTATTTTTAACTAGTGCTTTTTACTTTCCTGAACTTTTTAATTTTTAACTCAAACGTCAGCCCGCCGCATAGAGTTTTTATTATTTGAGAAAAGTTTAAAAAATTTGTTTAGTACAGATTATCATTCATATAAAAGGTAAAACAAAACTAATACTTCATTTAAGACGTTTTTATTACTCTAGATTTAGATTTTGATCAATAAATTAATTTTAAATATTCATTAAATATGTTGGGCAGAATTAATATTTTGCTCGTGCCTTTTTGCGTTACGACGTGACAACTATTTGCACATGCGCAGTAAAAGTAAATCTGTGGATATGCTGAGCGCCCTTGAATAAGCCCGCCATTTTATTAATTTCTTGCTTGGTTCAGATATTTTTTTTTATTTCCTCGCACAGTGCATAGTAAAATGTTGTATGATACACGTGCGTAAGATGATTTCCGTCTCGTGTCGATTTATCCACTCACTCGCTTCGCTCGCTCGTGAATAAAATACCACTCATCGGAAATCACCTACCTCCCGCACTTGTATCATAAATAACTATTGCATTGTTGAACTACTAATCTATCCCTGTATGGAGGCCGTTTTGCAATTATCCTTCTTCTTATGGTATCTATTGCCGCCCAAAGATGCGTAAAAATTAGTGTTGAAATATGGAACTTCCGACGCTCATAACTTTCAAATATTTTTCTTTTTTGTTTCCATACAGGGCTAGATAATGATGAGAATTTCATTTTGAACGTACATCGTCAAACAGTGGAGTAATCGCCAGGCTACGTTTGTATGGCAGAATTATCGACTAGTGTAACCTTAACGGTTAAACTTGCTGTGAAGTGCGCAAAGCGCTGAGCTATACCCCTCAACAAAAGCTCATAGAAACAGCTAAGAGTCAGCTCATCAGCTTTCACATGAATTTGCTACTGCACAGCCCCTTGCATCCTACTATACCTTGGTTTGCTTACTGTATTCTTTTGTTCCAGGGTAACAAGCAGTAATTGTGTCGGAGTATCGGTAGAGGTAGCGGCAGACGTAAGTCTTCCGACGTAGAAATAAGGAATTTCCAATAGTCGTTCATGCATAGTCATTGTTAGCTTTAGTCTCGTATTACTTTAACGACAACGTACGCGTATACACGTTTGTTTCAAGCTTATTCGTGCCAAAAGTTACGTTTCTAAGTGCGTATTTTACATACCCTTAAAATACTTCATGCAATTTATTTAAAAATAAACAAAAAATCAGCTCTCTAGTATTATAAGATATATTTATTGATTTTTATTTAAATCAAACAAAATAAAAACAAACATATATGTTAACTTGAGCATTTATTTTAATTTAGTAATCTATGAGCGAAAAATTTTATATGCTCTATTTATTATATTAAGACATTCAGTATTTATTTTTATTGAGAGGTCTTCTTTAATTGACACAGCTGGCAATATTTTGCTAAAATATGATGATTCGATTAAAATTCTTAGGCGTTGGAGTTCGCCAGCAATAATAAAGTTTAGATCATTGTAATTATGAGAATACCTCTTACTGAAAATGCTTTAAATTCATAAAGAATAGAATTAATATTAATAATCCTTTTATACTATTCGATTATTTAGATTTTTGTATTTTATAGTCCCGTTTATTTTAGTAGTATATCTAGATGTAGATAATTCTAGGAGTAAAGCTCGACCATCATTCTTAAGACACCAAAAATTTACTAGGTAAAGTGAATGAATGTGATAGACGTGAGTCGTGACTAGTAGACTGGTGTTGTTTGCTAAATTACATTTTTGAATGTTGCACTTACAATCATTGCTGTGCACCTCGACTATATTGATTCTCTGTGATAATGTCTCATTATACTTTTCATGAAATTTTACATTTCATTCTGTGATTAATGATTTTATTCAAATTTTGATTTTGATGCCTTAAGATTTTATTAATATGTTAGGGTGCCTACTGATTTGTTTGATTTATTATTGCTTTTTTCATCATACATCATCGCTTACCATCAGGTTAGATAGTGGTCAAGCGCGAGCCTCTAATAATTAAAAAAAACATAATAATAAATCGTGTCTGTCTAGACTTGTCTACTAGATATAAAAAAATTGAAATTACTTTTATGTACCATTACGTCAAAGTTCTACCTCTAATAGGCAAATTTACTGACTGATACGTTATTGATATCGACCGTAAATAAATTAGACAAATCTCTAGACTGTCTTGACTTGATCAGAACTTCTTCCCTTCCCTCTTGCTCAATGGATGTGTTGTTATTGTAGACAGTTTATATTTCTAGTGCCATATATTCTGTACTTGCACTTGCTTTACATCACAATTTTTTAAGCTGCTATAAATAAAATCACTGTCTTTATTTAGGACACAAGTAACAGGCGACATTAACGCTAATTTAAAGTATTTCTAATTTATTGACTTCATAGATTTAAAGATATTTTAGAATCAGAATCTTTGGCATTGTAAAGTTCTATAAAGAATTATTTTTTACAAAATATTTTGATTTAGTTTTTATTTTCATACAGAGTATTATAATTTTTATTGCAAATGGATATTGATTTAAATAAGGAATTTCTCTTTTGTCTGTATTCCGCCTGTCTTCAGTATTGTAAAGGCTATTTAAATACAGGACATTTGTACAGTGGTGGATTATCTCGAAATGACTGGAATATTTCATAACGCGCATCAATGCATCGAAGTTCATTTATTTCTTTAGTAATAGCTTGTAGCAATAGTGGATGTGTCGTCGCTGTATCTAAGTGTGTTAGCTTATGATAGGACAATGTCTAGACTGAATTAAGCCCAATTAGACATGTTAGTATTACGTATTATGCACTAGAATTTCCATAAAATTGTAACAAAAAGTGATAAGAATTTGCAATATTCGGCCCATTTGATAAAAGTTTTGTACTGATACACAGAGATTATATCCATACATAGCATAGGAGTTGATATTGTTAATATTTTGAAACATTTTACAATGCTTATGTTTATTTTATTACAATTTTTAGGCATATTGACAAAGTATAAGCTTATTGGAATTGCTATGTTAGTACTGATTGATTGCCAATCAAACAAAGTTATTTGATAAAATCATATTGGTTTTATGATTATTTATTTGAGAATAATGAGTCGTATTTATCGTATGTTAATTTTACAATTCAATGCAATATTTGCAAGCATGTTTAATATTCACAGTTTTATGATCGGCACAGTTTGTAAAGTGATTGCACTAGTTAATATCTGCATATCACTTGGCTGATGCTTACACTTGCTATTTATATATGTGAAGGCATTTATTTGTTTTCATTACAGTTATTCAGTTATGAAAAAATAATTACAAGGTATATTATAATGGTTAGTATTAGATTTTGTGACTGTTTTGTAATCTCTTTATATTCTATCCCTTAGCATTTTCTATTTTTAGAAACCCAGACACGTATAAAAATAAAATTACTGAAAATGAAGTTGTGTTTTATTTGATTTTATTTTGTAGTACATCAACAATAGCATGGTTACACCTTTACCTCAAAGGATTAGTGCCTCCCGGTTGCCGGGTATCCGCTGACGAAGTGTATAGTCATGCACGCCGGTCCGTGTGAAAGCTAACGTACATGGCTGTATACGTTGAGTGTGACGTACAATCAAAATGTTGGTCATCAAAATCTTTGTAAAAAAAGAAGGGCTATTTTTTTACATTGCTTAATCTTTTTGTTTCTTGTATTTTGCAAGAAGCACTAATTGTTCGATTATACCTCATGATAATCAATCAAGATAAATACATATTATAAGGATGTACATAGTGCGCTGACGTCGGTCGTGTACCGATAAGTATCAGATTTAAGAACTGATCAAAGGCAGGCGATACCGCGCGGGACGTAATACGCAGAGCACGTCGCTTAGGGTCAAGCAAGACGCTGTCCGTATATATAAGTTTCTGTGTGCAAGACACACTGGTGCAGCATTACTGATAGAGTTTTAAAATTAACATAGCTTGACCTCTATCGCCACAACTCTATCAAAGTAAAAACTGTCCGTGACTACAGCAGGACCCCGACGGCAATCGTTTTCATATTTGGTAAATAATTATTACTCAATTGGTACCGATTAGTACTCGAACAACAAATTTGGTACCTTAGTAGTTTTCGAGAAAATCGACTTTGAAGGTGGTCCTGCGGTAGTCACGCTCCATTCAGCAGAACCACCATGAGGGCCGAAAACGGAGGCATGGTACAGCTATTCTAAGTATACAAATAATTACTACCCTAAATGTAATTCATTTCGTAAAAACAAACGGAACTGAAACATTTGTATTCACCGAGAAATCAACGATGATAACTTTCACTCGCTCGCTCAGCAGGACCACGACTTTGAATGTTGATTCCAAGTTTGAGCAGCTTGCGCCTTTCCTCAAACCTATATAGAAAATTACTACCCAGCAAGATAAAATTGATACAACTAGTACTCCAGTAGTTTACGAGATATACCATGCCATTGGTAGGGTGGCGGTAGTCACGGTATTAAATTTTCATTTCAAGATTGAATTTATACAAAAAGAAGAAGAATACTCCTAGAAGTTATAGCGATCAAACATTCAGAGGCCTTAGTGCGAGTTTTTATTCACGCTCAATCGCGTTAACGTAAACTACAATTTGTATTGAAACTGGGTGCCGTCTGGTGACGGCAAGGCAAAACCTCTTTTTTTGTATACATTTTGACATAAGAGATCGTTTACGATATCACGAGTGAGTACGTTAAAAAACTCGCACTAAGCACACAGATACCTAAGTGTTGTATTTTAAGAGAAATTAGCTTTCATTACTTTTCCATACTAAATCGCCGCGTATAACCCGACGAAATTAAGTTGTCAATGGCATTGAGCTGGGTACATAAATTTATGGCTTTCGGAATGGTAATAACAACAGTTCACGTTCTATAGGCATATAACAAGAAAAGTAGGTAGGTAGGTACTCTAATAATTATTTTTCTGTTTTGTAAGTACCTAACTTCTGTGTTGACGAATATTATTAAAGATCGATAGGTATTTCTTATTTATTTCTTTTCTACTGATTTACCATTGCTGTAAGCCTAAGTACCTACGCAGTGTTTTATAGACCCAAAAAAGTGACATCGGCTTTTTATTGGCTCTACCTAATAGTTCATTACAAATGTACGAGTAAAACTCCCATGTGCCAATTAGTTTTTTTTTTTTATCGTAATTTTTTCGTGACCTTTAAGGTCAAAAGAACAAAAAACAATCGTCTAAAGAAACTGTACATAATTGAGCTTTGTTCGTATTGCAATTTTATGAAGCAAGTCAAGGAGAAAATTTTGCCATTTTTAAGTAATCAAAAACGATAATAGAACTCGCAAAAGAGGGTTTTGTTGTTGTTACATGATCATTAAACGGATTCAGCGGCACACAACGTCTAAAAACGGGCCCACACAGAATGATGTTTTTTTTTAATCTAGCTAAATGCTCGCGTTTGATCACTATCTCGCCTGATGTTAAGCGATGATGTGGTCTACGATGAAGCACGCTTGCCTACTCGTAGAAGAGACCTATTCACTCTTGATTTAAACTAAAGAAGGACTAACTGGTAACTGAAGAAGGAGTTATAAAATCCAACTTCGCAACTGAATGAAGTTCCAACTTCGCAACTGCGAATAGGGAACTATCCGCAAAGCTGCGCTCAGATGGCGCCACAGGTTTCTGCGTAAACAAACTAGAGAAGGGCGTTTTCGGTTTTTTACGCAAACGGTTATGTATGTGTTTTCATATCGATATCGAAAACGGTTTTCAGATATCGAAAAAAAAAAAAATATTTAGATGAGCGAACTAACAACGAACACGAAATAATACTTAGAAAGATAGGTAGCGCATATGGTTCCTAACGTTTGTGAAGTTTGCGTTTTGTTCGTAGTTCGTACGTTTTCGCATTGTTACGGTTTTAAGTTTTGAATTATTCGTTCTCACACGCTAGTAAGGTTTTTATTAGATACAGCTTTTGTAATATCGGTTATTTTGATATCGATATGATATGATATCTATCACATGTCCGATATAAGTTACGTTTAGATGTATCGGACACATCCCTAAAATAACCAAACTGTCAAATTCCAGCGACAAAATTTCGCAGTTTATGTATACAAAATATAAAACAAAAAGTGAAAGAAAAATGAACTAACTTCCCCAATATTATTATTTGGTTTTTGAACACAAGTTATCTTAAAAACAGTAAAAAAGAGTTCGGTAACCACAAACAGTAATAGACGCCATGTTGTTATGTTTTTGTTTACTCAAAGCCGTCAAGCGCCATCTGGCGGGAGCAATTGGCAGTAATGTTCCCTATTGCGAAGAAGCCGTTACGAGCGCGCATTAGAGCCACGGGGAATGGTATGGTTCGTTCCTGGATACCAGCGCGCACGCTCCTTGTTTATTTTTCGGAATTTGAAAAATTTCGTATGGTGGTATTCATATTTACCTCTAATCTACGGTATTCACTATTTCGTTCTGAAAAGTTTTACGCTACTCAACTAGTGATGTAGTCGGGTCGAATATTGACTTTATAGATGCATATCGACAAAAGAAACGGACCGGTACTGCCAACGACTCGGCCACTCCAATGCGTTTTTCGAGCTTTTAAACATTATTCATTTAGAAATCATTATTATTAAGGATGTTGATGATTTTATTTTTGTATATTTTTACATGCTTCATAAGCATATAATTACTATATATTTTAAACAGCTAACAACGATAATTGAGTAATTTTTCAATAGAATTTGTACAACATTTTTATTGTGACAAGTACTTTTTATAAGTTGGTCGACTATTACTCGTAAACTTGTAAAGCCTGTTTTGATTTTATTTTTGTATATTTTGACATGGTTCATAAGCATATATCTCTGTTTTACACAGATAACAACGATGGCATTTGTACAAATTTTTTACTGTTCCAAGTACATTTTATAAGTTGGTCGACTATTACAATTTAAAGCTTAAGTTTACGCAAACGGATCTCTGAATCGAAAAATGGTTTTAACAAACCCATATTTTTTTTGAATGGCCTATCTAACGATACCCCACACCATGAGATAGTCGAGATAAAAAAAAAACATAAACACTTTACCTACGTCTACAGGAGGAACCCCAAAAAAAAATATTTTTCATGATTTTATTTTACCAGTCAGTCAGAATTATTAATATGTATATCCATGCCAAATTAAAGCTTTCTAGTACTAAGATTCTCTGAGCTAAGCTGCGGACGGCCAGACGGCCAGAGCGAAACTATAAGGGTTCCTTGTTGACTTCGGCACCCTAAAAAAGACGCACGACATCTTTGATTGGTACCTGGCTGCGCGCACAGTCATGCAATAGTGCATCTACGCGAATCGACTAGCTCTAGCAGCAAGTCCGTCACTAGGTACTACTTGAATATTAGCATCTATATTATGAGAAGTCCTAGGGAATTTTTGACGCTTCGAGAAAGGACTTTGCTTCACTTCAATATACCTTGATCCTTATAATTAGGAAGTCACGCTCGCGACTATTGACGCCTGTTTGAACACGACATCGTCGGGCCATGTCCACAGGACCTCACAACTGCCTGTCTGCGACTGCCACAAATTCCTATAGACATATAGGAAGGTAGAGAGGTTTAGCAGGCAGAGGCAAGTGATTTAAGTAAGTTTAGGATCTTGCACATAATTATATGGTTATCTATATTATGTGCATAACTAAAAAGGTTAGCATCCAATGACAGCATAACACCAGCCAGCCTTTGATAACAGTGTGATTGACTGATAAGTTTCTCTGAGATTGACTGTTTGGTGAGGCTATGGGTTCCTGTTTCACATGCAATAGAAGAGGGAAAATTGAAAACAACAACAATGAATTATCTCGCATGTTAAATCCTATTAATTAATGTGGTTGTATCTTTCTAGTGTTGCATATTTTGTTTCATCGAGTTCTAAATCACAACTCCAGGACTAAATAAGTTTTTACTTCAAATACTTTATTATATTTTATTGGTTGTCTGATTATATTTAATTTTGATAACATGAACAAAATGACACCTGTATTCCTTGAAAGGGTAAGTAGAAGCAGAGGTGTTTTCTCTAAATGTAGCTTATAAATGCATGTGCCCACTTAATTCCAGCCAGCAAGTAAATAATAGTAACAAAATCCGTTTTTAAATAATTAATATTTATTTACAAATGTAAAAATATGCAAGTTAATTAGTAAGTATAGTTACAGCTATTAAAATTATATTCCTTTTATAATTTATGTAAGGAATAATATACTGAATGCCATTACAATGCAGGCCACGGCAACATAGGGAGATTTTCTTTCACCAATCCTGGCACACTTCCAAAAGGTTCCAAGTAATCTGGAAATAAAATCAGTACCAATTAAGTAGGTAATACAAGTGGGATTATAAGAACAGTAACTGAAACTAGTAATTTCAGGGAAAAATAACTTAAGTTACTGTGTTCTCAATTAGGCAGAAGAGTTGTGCCACAACATTTTACAACTTGGATGATGCAAGTTTCATTAACATTACTTAGCAGATGATAATACTAGTCAGCGTACAAACCTTGGGTTAGTGGCGACTGATGGCACTAATTAATTATCAGGCATTTTTGGTCTGTTGAACCAAATAACCTAAATAATGCACAGTAACTTACCCTGTCTTATTTCTGTCCATAATACTTGGAAAGAATGACCTTAAGTACGCACAGGTGCATATTAGTAGTAGTATCACCGACAGCAAGCTTTGAAAATTAAATATAGCACTCTGCAACAAGGGTAAAACAATTTTTAAGTTTGTTCATGATTTGCCTTACTATTTGTTGAATAATACTCGAGTAAAAAATAAATGACTATACCATTTTAACAGTTTCTTATTCGCGAAGATTTTGACCAAAAAATTCACCGTAGTAATTCCCTTCTACAAATAAAATAAAAGAAAACAATATTTTGGTGCCGTAGATTCTTGCGTGTTTAACATGCAAATAAATTACTTGACACTTGACAGATGACAATACAACTCATTGTGACAGTGACATGACAACTCAGCAAAGAATTAGTTCAGAAATTAATGTGGTTTGGTTGGCAATTACTCCATGCACGATCGAACTTGCGCTTGATACAAGTTGAGCAGCTGTTCCGGCGTGAAGTACCTTCTCATCTTCGCAAGGATCCCCAACTTTTTGGCAGCCAGCTGAGCCTTTGCCTCAATGTATGGCCCAAAATTGAGAGTCGATGTCAACGTAACGCCAAGAAGCTCAAGATGGTCCGTTATTGGCACGGTTACATCACGGAAAGTTGGAGCCGGGTGAAATTGGCTCTTTTTAGCGGAAAAAAGACACGCCTGGGTTTTAGCAGCATTAAACTTGACCAGATTGGCATCGCCCCATTCGGAGACTGCTTGATAAGTTCAAACACTCCACCATGGCCTCACGAAGAGACCGGATCTGCGGCCCGGTAGCCCGTGCGTTGGACAAGTATCTCTCAGCAACAGTGCTGTCGTCTGCATACCCAAAGGTGCCGGGCTTCAGCAGATCGTTTATGTGCAACAAGAACAATGTTGCTGAGAGTACGGACCCCTGAGGGACCCCGGCATTAATATCCAATTGGTCCGACGAGCAGCCATCGATAACCACTCGAATGGACCGATCTCTCAGGAATTCTGCAATCCAATCACACAGACCACCGGGCAAACCGAATGAAGGAAGTTTACCAATAAGGCTTTCGTGCCAGACCCTATCGAAAGCCTTCGAGATGTCGAGGGAGACGGCAACCGCTTCCCCATGCCTCTCGATGGCCTCACTCCATATGTGAATGACATACGCTAGAAGATCCCCAGCGTCGACCCATGCCAGGTACGCCTCATGTTTAAGCGCGTCGGCGCGATGACATTCGGCGCCAAACCATGGCCGGTCAACGCTGGAAATCGTTATGTCAGAGAACGGAATGTAGTACTCCATTCCCTGACGCAACACCGGCGTCCGCGCACGACGAAGGATCAGCCGAAGAAAAGCAAGCTGGCTGCCAAGGATAGCAAGCGAAGAAAGATCGCATGCCATCCCAATCTGCTGACCTGTACCGCCAAACCCGCCGGGTGCCTCTTGGGCTGGGATCGGGCGGGGAATAGACGGACACAGACTTCACCAGACAGTGGTCGGAATTACCCAAGGGTGAACTTATCGACACAGAGTATCTGTCTGGATCTGTTGTCAGCAGAAGGTACAAGCAATTCGCTGTGTGCGAATCAACATCCGGTACTCTCGTTGCCCCCTGGATCAGCTGGGTGAGGTTTAGCGTTAGCGAAAGCTTACGCATCTCCCGTCCAGCATGGTCAGTGCACTGGTATGGGAAGAGCCACTCCTGATGGTGGGCATTAAAGTCCCCCAGTAACACTAATTGGGTGGAAGGGTAACGTTGCTGTGCCGCATCAGCCGCCTCACTGAGGTACTCTGTGAGCCTGGATGTCTCCTGATCTCCGCTGTGCGAGCGGTAGACACAGGCGTAGATAATTTTATCCAGACCTGTGACCACTAGAGCCCACAGCGTTGAAAATCTTGAGTCTTCAAGGTTACGGAGACGCCGATAGCAAGTGTCGTCACGGGCGTACATACACACACCCGCGCGCGGTTTTTAATTGTGCTCCAGGGTAAACCCTGGGTAAGATAGGTACGACGCGTCTGACGGACTCGCTATCTGCGTCTCCGTAAGAAAAAACAGCGCTGGTTTCTCAGTCTCCAGGTGGTAGTGGACTGCAGAGAGATTTGAGTGCAGACCTCGAATGTTGGTGAGGTGCACTTTGTGTTCAAATCTATTATTTCTTTTCCTTGGCATTACGAGTAATATAAGATTGAATGGAGGAGAGGAGTTGGAAGTGAGACGAGGTTCCACGCTGTTAACCTTCAGACCCGCACTGAAAGGACAGCATCATTGGGGCACTAGTCCGGAGACTGCGGGGACGCCCGAGCCCCCCCGGAATGTCCATCGGGCGAATCTGGTCGCCAACTAGCATGATGGCGCATCCCGGGATTTTTCGACAGTTGGCGGGGCAGCCTTTCATGTGTGGCTGGCACACTACTTGGGCCCCCAACTACCTGCGGTCGGCCAGCGGCGCACCGTGCCTCGGATCCCGCTACCCTCCGCGACCAGTCTCCCGATACGTCCATACCAGCGCGCGTCAGGCTGGTCAGCCTGCAGTGGAACAGCTATCTCGACCCAACTCCTCTTGTGGCTTCACCGAGCATCGTACCGGAACACGGCTAAGCCGCTTGGCGGTACGTCTTTGCCCGGTGGGTGGTCGCAAGCCTTCGGCCGAAGCCTACCACCAGTTGGTGTCACCTGATTTGCACCACCCGGGGACCACGTGTAGGGTATCGGAATGGGGTACACTCCTACGGACGTGGGTGACTCAGCCCCTTAAAGTTTCTAGGACATGCCGGTTTCCTCACGATGTTTTCCTTCACCGTTTTTAGAGCAGTGGTTATAAAATAATTTACACAAAGTAAAGCGCCTGCCTGGGTTTTAACCCACGAGCTACGACACGTGAGTCGGGGCCGTTACCACTGGGCCACTACTGCTCTTCCATGCCCTAGGGCCTAGTATATGCGATGTCATAAAACCTTGTAAAAAAGGAATTACATGATAAACCATTCGGTATTCCATAGCCTTCATTCATACAAAACAGTGCTTTATGCAGAGAAAATTCTAGATTGCAAATCTTTGTCACATGTAGGTAGGTACGTACAAACTTGTTTATCACAGCTCAATAACTGGCAGTTTGCACACGATAAAATTATCTGCCGATAAGAATGTTTGATGAGTTTAATAATTAAGATCGTTTAAGCTTCATTATGATCATTGTTTTGCCAGATTGTTCAGTAACAGGTTGTTTCCATCGACAAAAATGGCACAGTGGGACCCAAAAGACAAAACTTTTTTAATAACTGGTGCTGCTTCCGGCCTGGGAGCTGAGTACGCGCAGACTTTTCTAGACCACGGTGCTAAGGTATTTACAAACTTCATTGCTTTCACTAACCGTCTTAAAATCAGCACAAAAAAAGTAGTTTGCCTGAAATTCACTGATTCTTTTATTCCTTCAAAAATGTTCAACTTAATTGAAAATAGGTTCATACTTTTTATAAAACTATTATTCAATACTTGTTTATATTTTCTCGTACGTAACGTAACAACGAAAGCAGAAATCGGAAGCTTAAACTAAAAGTCCCTCCCGTCATGCTCCAGAGCTCAACGCAGAGCACATCATCGAGTTGGTTCTTGTGGCTGGTGTCGTCAACAATTTTATTTATTGCAGAATATAGCTATCCTAGACATTGCCGAGGAACTTGGCAAGGCGACAGCCGAGCGTCTGAACAAAGCTCACGGCAATAAGACAGTGTTCATCAAATGCGACGTGAGCAAGGAAGAAGACATAACCAGCGCGTTCGACTCCGTGCTCGCTCGGTTCAAGCAGATCGATGTCATCATCAACAATGCTGGCGTTATGATCGACTCTGCTAGTATTTGGAGAACCGCCTCTGATATTAATTGGGTAGGCTATCAATCAAAATAATGCTTCATAATCATTATCCTGAGTGGGATTAGTGGAGCACGGCATTATAGCCATAAAGCTGCCATCTTATAATTTAATTACTGTTAGCCGTAACAATAATCAAATCAAATCTTACACGCAATCCAAATCCTTATTGTGTACCATATTTTCCAGCAAGGAGTAGTTTCATTTACATTCAAAGGTGTCAAGCATATGAGGACAGACGAAGGTGGAGCCGGTGGAACTATCATCAACATTGCGTCGATAATGGCTATAACCAAATTTCCATATTTACCTGTCTACTGTGGCTCAAAAATGGCTGTATTGCAGTTCAGCCAATGTTTAGCGGTAAGTTAATTTAGGGCTGAGAAAACAAAATTTTCGAACATTTAGCTGTTCTAACTTTGATACTCTGAAACTGTAGCTTTATTGTCTTAAAATCACTTAGTAGTGTAGAACAAGCACATACTTCTGCAAGCAAAATATTTTTAAGTACCTACCTATCTATTGAAGTCAATTGTTACAATATTTATAAGCCCCAAAAATTTCACAGTGACGCAATACATTTAACATAATATATATATATATATATATATATATATTTATATACATACATACCTTACCATGACGTGTCAAAACTTTATTAGACCGATTGTGAAAAAGAGACAGATGTATAATAGTCATATATATCTGTTCCTTACGCACACTGGAAATAACTACCTACTTGTTTTCAGATGGATCCATTCTATGAAAACACTGGCATTAGGATTATGTCAATGTGTTTGGGAGCCACTGATACTCCTTTAGTGCAGAATTTAGGAACGAAGGCTTGATAGTTGCTGTATACATTAGCATCTAAGTCAATTTTGTGCCAAATTCTATTTTCTTACTAAAATTAGCTTAAATAATCGAATTGCCGAACACTAAAGGAACTTTTCGTTAACTTCCAGGAGAGAATCAGCAAAGGCCGCTCTTCTGGATATATTCAAAACAGGCGCACCGGCTACTATATGGATGTCCGTCGATAACAAACCTGTCCAAAATATCACTCCGGCCATTGATCGTGCTTTTAAGGACTTTGAGAATGTTATTGCAGGAACAGATTAAATAGATTTAACAAAATTGGGATAGTTAATTTATACTTCTCTACTGGTGTATTAAAGGTGCACGTCTGCCCAACCCTTCGTAAAATACAGGCGTGCTGTGTGTTATGTAACAAATTAATTAGCTAATCAGCTCTTGTTTTCTTATGTTATGATGATCCTATCATGGCTAGATGGAGCAGGTGTCTACAGAGCCTTTTTTTTTTCTTTGCAGGCTAAGAGGCTCATCGGTGATAAGGCACTGGTCAATTCAAAGCTCCAGAGCCTTGAACACCGTCGCCGAGATGCCAGCTTGTCGGTTTTTTATCGGTTACATTTCGGGGAGTGTGCGTTGGAATTGCACGATCTAATTCCACCTAGCCCGTTTCATCATCGGACTACCAGACGTACGGCGTTGCGCCATCGGTACATGGTGGACATCCCACCAATATGCACAAAACGTTTTGGAAACACTTTTATTATGCGTACAGCTAAGGAGTGGAATTCCCTGCCGGAGTCTGTGTTTCCCGACAGCTACAATCTGGGAGTCTTTAAGTCAAGAGTGAATAGGTTATTTCCAGGGAAGCGTGTATCACCGTCGACCACATCATCGCTTACCAACAGGTGAGATAGTGGTCAAGCGCGAGCCTATAGTATATAAAAAAAAAGCTAGACAGAGTTTAAACTTGCTTCTCTTTTAATAACTGTTCTGTGATTTTAACCGGTTGAATGCCGTGATTACCCAATCAATTAAAAAGCCATTGTGCCTCGCGTGGATCCACGTTTCAGGAACTCTAGGGCTTAGTCTTTGATTATTCGCTATTTGATTTGTTTGCGTCGAATTCACTTTCACTATCCTAGGCATAGATCTATGATTATTGATTTTTCTTAACAATCGTCATTGATAATTAGGTGCTTACTGATAAAGAGAGTAGGTTTTGCATGCAGTATGTACGCTGAAAATAAGATACCAAATTATAAAGATCCTTAAGATAACGATCAAACTAGGTGTGGCGGCGAAAAATATTGCACACGGTGTGAAGACAAACAATAGCTTAATTAAAATGGGGAAGAAGGAGAGCGATTGAAATGGGGTGCACTATTTTGAGGTGCCTGAAGACCAAGCCTCCGGTGGCCGACTTAGATGATTTGAAAAAGATACAACACTAACATAGAAAGCAGATCTAACAAAAATTATAAGGAATCAAATAAGAATAGCGAGAGAAACTTGGAAGTCATCATATTTCAAGTACTTACGGGGTCAACGGTCGCAGGTAGTACTTATAAAAAAATCAGTTTCTTTATTTAAACTTTCCAGACATGATTTTCTGGGCAGTTTACATAAGTTCTTGGGAGGAAGGAGTTTCATTGTGTAATCGAATCAGAAATGAATACATTCGCAAAAGAACCAAGGTTACTGACATAACCCAAAGAATTGCCAAACTTAAGTGGCAGTGGGTAGGGCAAATAGTTCTAAAGTAGCGACCGCGTACCGGAAGATGCAGCGATGGAATCCACCCTCTAGGTGGAGCAACGACCTGGTCAAGGCTGGCTGCGGGATACCAGAGGATGCGGAACGCACAGGACCGATCAGTGTGGCCACGCTTGGGGGAGTCCTGTGTCCAGCAGTGGACGCCTTTCGGCTGAAATGATAATGATGATGATTATAAAAGTCTACCCATCAGGGTACCTATCTATATATGCAAACACGATAAAACCAAAAATATCTATCGATCTCAACGATATCTTATCTCAATTCATATTTCAAAAAACTGCAATAAGTTCTTGCTAACCTACCTGCCGTCGTCGTTGACCCCGAAATATGAGTTTCAATTTCGATACCTGTCTCGTCTGAATCGCGGTGGATGCGAATGAAACGACTCTGTCTCATATGAAATATTTCAAGTTTCGCTATCTAATTTAATATGACCTTGTACTATGTCAATACATTTCTAAATAAAAACAAATGTTTATCTGCTCAAAAGCTAGGCCTACCTGAGTGTGATGTTTATGACGGACCGATAAACAAGATCAGGGGCGGCCTTAACCGCTGCGAGGCTCCGGGCGGGCGGCAGATATTTGCGAGGCCCTTGTCCTTTTTACGATGTATGAGATATAAGAGAAATGAAAACTTGGCACTTATTATTTTTATTATTAACTAGCTTCTGCCAGCGGATTTGCCCGCGGAAATTAGTCCAAGGGAACATATTGCCGGGATAAAAAGTATCCTATGTGCTATTCCAGACTGAAATTTATCTTTGTGCCAAATTTCATCCAGATCTGTCCAGCCGTTTGAGTGTGAAGAAGTAGCAAACATAAAAAAAAAACACAAAAATTTCGCCTTTATAATATTAGTTTGATTAGTTTGTTTTTTTAATACTTTGCTATGAAATAATTAACCGACCAACTTTATTTTTATTGTTTGTAAAATAAAGTTGGTCGGATACAACCCAAAAGCTTACAATTTTATAATTGTAAGGTTATTGGGTTGCAGCGCGAGGCCCCTGGAAGAGCGAGCTGTTCGCCACCCCCTAAGGCCGCCACTGAACAATATGATAGTGATAAAGTATCTTTATGTAATAGATAACTAATATTTGTATTATTATATTTGTAGATACGTATTTGAATAAAAATCAATGAAACAACAAAAAATACTCAGTGGTTAGGTAGTGTGTCGTTACGATGGCGCCGTACGAAGCAAAAGATAAAACATTTTTAATAACCGGAGGAGCTTCCGGTCTAGGGGCTCTATACGCGCAGAGTTTCCTAAATGAAGGAGCAAAGGTATTTATTTTTTTACACATTCTACCTCAGAAAACTTTGTTAGGACTGGTTTAATTAAGGGTACACTACCACCAACCTGCACGCTCAGTGCAGGTTGGTGGATTTCTTCCTTGTCCGGTTTCTTCACGATGTTTTCCGTCACCGTTTTTGAGAGCAGTGGTGATTAAATAATTTACAAGAAGTAAAGCGCCTGCCTGGGTTCAAACCCACGACCAATTTAAGTAATAATTTTACTTGTAAGTCGCGGCCAATATCACTAGGCCACCACTGCTCTCACTGGGCCACTACTGCTCTCCTGGGCCACCACTGCTATCAATTACGAGTATAAGGAACATGACTTGGGTCTTGTCGGGTACCGTATCAGAAATCGAAAGCCAGCATAAAGACAATTACCTATTTAAATATTATTCTATATTAGTTAAAGCACAGCCTAATAAAATAAAATTAAAGGCTGTAAAAATAACCCAAAACTGGTAATTTAAAAATAACATGGCACACAAAAGTACTATGTTATATTTTTAATCTACCTATGGAGTTGGTTACCTGACCAATCCCTTCAGCTTATAATAGGCTCACGTTTTCCATCATACACTTTTGTCTTACGGTTGGAGTACCGTACTATGTAGGTATCCTCCAAACTAATAAAATTGCTACGCCTATCGTATGGGTTTGGGCTATTGCCCATACGATACGATATCGCGGCTGAAGGTTGGAGGCCATGGCAGGAGAGGAGTACCAATATTGCGGTGCGATGCTCACCCTACCTTCCGCGGCCTGGACGTGGTCGCCACCGTCTGAGGGCACACGCGGTGGCCTTGGCCGCAGAGGAGTAGGAGTGTCGATATAGCGTTGGCCGCTCTCGCTATCCCCTGCGGCCGACAAATGGTAGGTGACGGGGCCATTGACCTTGACCCGTCACAAGGGTACCAAGAGTGCCATACACTGGGTCGTCTGGCACCCATGTGCTGTCTTGGTCCCTGGGGTACTCACGGCGCACAGTGTGTTCTGGTGCACCGGTGATGGGGGTTACTCCTCAGAGGAGGGTCCGGTGACGGACAGCCGCGGCGGGTTTGCGGTGAGTGCTAACGCATGCCCGTGTTCCCGCCATAAGCGGCACAGGAGGACACCGTGGAGTTTTAGTGGGTTAAAGTCCCACATAACTGCGCTATCTCCCCATGGTAGCGCAGTATGCATGAGCATTTCTCCACGCAAATAATAATAAAAAAAGGTGGGTTAAATATTTTTCTCTGTTCCTACGAACGAGGAACAGAGAAAAGTACCCTCAATCTCACTACGTGCAGACCCTTCTTGAGTTCCAGTACAACATGCGTTCCAAGAGTACAACACTATAAGAGTTGACATGTACACGTAGCCCATTTTCACAAGCCCGCTATCTGATTGAATATTTTTTTTTTAAATGTAAGTGTGACACAGCAAGAAGCATCGTCACTCTGACTTGGCATTAAAAACTGCCTTTTAGTACCTACCTACCTATAGGTACTTAGCCATCAGTTTGATTGGATTACCGATCGATCACTTAATCAGCCTGACAACATTGTTGATGAAAACTGAAGAAAAGAAGGCGGCGGTCTAATAAATATCTTTTTGCAGAATGTTGCTATCCTAGACATTGCCGAAGAGCTTGGGAAGGCGACAGCCGAGCGTCTGAACAAAGTTCACGGCAATAAAGCTGTGTTCATCAAGTGCGACGTGAGCAAGGAAGAAGACATAACGAACGCGTTGGACGCCGTGCTCGCTCAGTTCAAACGGATCGATGTCATCATCAACAATGCTGGTGTTATGGTGGATGCGCCTAATATGTGGAGGACAGCTTCTGATATTAATTGGGTAGGTGAACCTACTGTTTAGCCTATTATAGTTTTATCTCTTTATTTTATTTTATTTATTTTGCCTATTTCTGGACCACATGACACCTCGACTCAGCGCAATATGTCACCGACTCAACGTACTAAATAGATTTGTGTTAACTTTGTTAAGATTATGTACTAGTTTATTTTTGTATGTTTAATTTGTGTATTTTATATGGGCCTTAGTCCTTAAATAAAAAAAAATACTTGAAGTCGGCGAAACTTTGCGTTCTCCTTCCTTTCACCGTCTACTTCTTCGTCAAAACCGCTATATCCCTCCTCATTGAATCCTATTTCATATCACTGAGACTTATACATATCTAAAAATTATCTGCAATTCCTAACATGTTTGAATACCCATAATTTAATTTGCAGCAAGGATTAGTTTCCTTAACATTAAAAGGCGTCAAATATATGAGGAAAGACGAGGGAGGAGTTGGTGGTACA
Source organism: Orthosia incerta (assembly GCA_948252205.1). Classification (NCBI taxonomy): domain Eukaryota; kingdom Metazoa; phylum Arthropoda; class Insecta; order Lepidoptera; family Noctuidae; genus Orthosia; species Orthosia incerta. The sequence continues at coordinate 12,156,741 of OX411749.1, read as the reverse complement.
ATCATCAACATTGCTTCAACAGTCGCACTGACCAAATCTCCAAGCTTGCCAATTTACAGTGGTTCTAAAATGGCTGTCCTGCATTTCAGCCAATGTTTAGCGGTGAGTGAATAAAATAAATTGTAGTTCTAAATACTAAAAAACACGCTTTATTGGTAAGGATAATGGGACAAACTGTTTCAATTATTGCATTGTCATCGGTCCTTGATAAGTGTGCAAAGTTTCAAATCAATCCAACGTTTTGAAGTGGGTGAAAATTACGTTCAAAGATTCCGTTACATTGATACATTGATACATTGTTACATTGATACATAGATACATAGATACATACATACCAAGCTAATAAATATTAATAAAATAATAATAAAAAAAAGCGTGTTAAAAAGTGACGTTGACTAACTTAGTTATTGCCACTTCACAACCCGTAAACTCTATGGACTCTCTATGTATGGACATTATTGACACGAATAAAAAAGCCGACCAAGAGCGTGTCGAACTTCGGACATTTAGGGTTCCGTACCAAAAATAGAATATATTAGTATTTGTTGGTAAAATATACGTAATAATAAACATTTTCACCAAATTTCAAGTTCATAGGTCAATGGGAAGTTAAAAAATTCACCCGAACAAAATTTTGTGACAGACGGACACGTGAGTCACAGCAATAGGGCTAACGGAGCCCTATTGCTGTCAATCACGTACTCTTCGGGTACGGAACCCTAAAAAGCCAAGTATTTATTGTTTATTTAATTTATTGGTTTTTGGTGGCAGTTCCATTCGTATCCACATTCACTAAATTCAAATTAAAATTTTCCTTTCCATGCCATCTGTAAATATAATCCAAACCATCGTAGCAATGCTTTTGCTAATACCTACTTAAAATTCTGATTTCCAGGTGGAGCCCTTCTACGACAACACGGGCATCAGGGTTCTGACTTTGTGTTTAGGACCCACTGATACTCCTTTACTGCAGAACTTGGAAGCGAGAGCATATGAACCAAAAATGGGCAAATTGATGGAAGAAATGGTTGCGACTATTGGAGTCTTATTTCAAAAGTTAGTAATTTATCGTAGAAATACCCTTCAAAGCAACCAAGGCCGTTCTTGAGAGGCAATCACGTAGTTACTGGTAGGCCTAGTAGGCACGGGCTTGCGGACGGCGAGTAATGGGTAGCTCACCGTCCGATAAGGACCAGGCCCGAGTCGACGGCGCGTAGTGTTCCACGCGCGCCTCAAAGAGATGTCAGCGAACTGACGGGGTCCGCTAGGGCCGATGCCTGTCTGGGTCGCGGATACATTTGAAAAAGACTTTACCGCGGCCCTGGCTCAAGCAACTGAAGGAATACGGGTGGGTTTTAGACAATAAAAGTCTGACACGCGGAGAAGTCATTGGATGATTTCCCACCCAAAAAAAAAAGGCCTAAGCATAGTCGCAGCCCCTCACAAAGTGGACTTATGATCTGGTAATACCAAGAACAGTGGTGGCCCAGTGGTAACGGCCGCCACTTACAAGTTGTAGGTCGTGGGTTCGTTCGGTGCTTTACTTTGTGTAAATTATTTCATCACCACTATTCTCAAAACGGTGAAGGAAAACATCGTGCGAACCAAAAATTCCAAGACATGTGACATCCACCAACCCGCACTAGGCCCGTGTGGTGGATTACGGCCCATTCCCCAATGGGCCAGACCAAATGGGTGTCTAAGTGCGGAAAGGGGGTCCATCTATCCTATACTATCTTGTAAGACCGCAGCGATACATTTATCGTAGCAGACTGTAAGTTGTGGTAGTGTTGATGTTGGAAAAAAAAACCAGTGTCTAGCAGTAGACATTTTTAAGACATTATTTTAATATTCTGCATCCAAGAGCAACCTTAAAATCAGTTTTTAAAATACAACCTAGAATGACTTGCAATATAACCTGTGCCTCTATATTCAAGTTATATTTTTCTGTTGTATAATGGTTAAAAGCAGTATTTTCTATTTGCAGGCCTGCATCAGCCGTAGCAGTTGTGCACGAGATGTTTAAGACTGGCGCACCGGGTTCCATTTGGTTGTCCAATGACAATAAACCAGCCGAAAATATAACACAAGTTATTGATAATGCTTTTAATGATTTTGGGAAACTTTTATTACCTTAAGGATATTCTATACTAATACTAATAATAATATTATAAAGAGGAAAGATTTGTATTTTTGTGTGTAACGAATAAACTTAAAAACTACTGGACTGATTTCAGAAATTCTTTCACCGTTGGGAAACTACACTATCCCCGGTGACATAGGCTATGTTTTATCCCTTTATGTGGGAATTCTGAACGGAACGGGAACTACGCGGGTGAAAATACGGGGCGTTCGATAGTGTAAAATAATCTAGTTTAATTTGTTATAATTAAATACATAATTGTAATTAATGAAATCCAGTATTTTTATTTCACTTCTATCCCCCGATTTCTGAATTGAGTATTTTGAGTTAAGTGCCTTCTTTCGTGGCAAATTTTGTCAGGTATATTATATACTTAACTTCAAATGCTTAATTCAGAAATCGGAAGTATTTTTATCAGTCATGATTTGCTTAGCCTTTTCGGTACAATGTGGGTTTTTTTTTACTTTGCTCCACTCTAGGAATTTCTATGTGTTTTTATTTTATTTATTTTTTAACTCCACACTAGGCATTTCTTCCTGTATCGTGGGTGCGTTTACAAACATTTAAACTCACATACACAAGATACCCAGACCCAGAGCAACTATCTGTAGGCCATAGAATTATTTGGTCCGTGCGAGAATCGAACCCGCGACACGCAGCGCAGCAGCCGATCACTCAACCACTACGCCAACCATGTTGTCGATTGTGGGGGTCGGCTTTCAGTCGAACCGCATGCAGCTGAATACCAGTATTTTATATGTGGCTTTCGACAATCTGATCTCCATAATCCAGTTTAGGAGTAGAAAGATACACCTTGGTATGACTGTTGTTCAGACACAACTGAAAAATAAAAATTGATTTTATTATCAAAATAATATATTTTATACTAGTTTTTCAAAAAAATTAGAAAATCTATTAAATAAAAGGTTTAAACTCTACCTAGAAACTCATAAACTTCTCTCATGTAATCAGTTTGGGATCAGGGCAAAAATATCAACCGCTGGCGCTCTTCACAAACTAACTTTGTATGTAGTCGAAAAAGCATGGATAAGGGACAGAAGTCTTTTAGTATATTACTAGACTTTGCAAAGACCATCGACACCGTCTCTGCCCCACACTCCTGAACAAACTCGAGACCTTAGGAATTCGAGGAATACGTCTCCAACTTTTCCAAGATTACTTGTGAAACCGAAGACATGTTATAAAAATTGATAACAGTGTAAGTCATGAGGAAAATGTTACCTTCGGAGTGCCTCCAGGTAGTTTAATGGGCCCTACACTGTTTTTAATATATATTAATGACCTCTGCAATTTGGTTTTACAAAATGGTCAAATAATAACATTTGCAGATATCACAGTATTATTATACTGTTCAGCTCCAAAACGTGGCAAAATGTAACCGAAGCAGAAAATGAAGGTTTTGCTTTAGTAACCTCATTAGTGTATGCATCAGTCCTCATTAGTTATAGTTTATAACATACCCAAATATAGAACATCTTTTGTACACAAATTTCACAATTATCTAGGGCCTAGCCTTTACAATAAAGTAAGTAATAGTACATTACGATATTAGTGCGTTAAGATGGTTATAACATGCGAGGCGGAATTTCAGCCCGAGCCGAAGGCGAGGGCGTAATTGAGCCGAGCATGATATAACCAATACGCACGTATATCGTACGACGTTTTTTAACACATTTGCGAGGAAACAGAAAAAAAATATATATTTTGTTCATTTTTAATTATTGAAACAGTTAGTGAAGTAACAATTATTAAAATGATACGTAGTTGTAGTTGGTTTTTTAATTATGTTATTATTATTATTACTATTCATGTCATTGTTTTGTGTTAGGGTAAATGTTGGAGACGACGAAACTTCTTGAAAGGCGGCAGAAGAGCATTGTAATTCGTCATTAGTTGTAAATAAAAAAGTATCATCAGTAGAAGTAGAGGGGCGCGGCTCAGGGCAAAACTTCTTCGTTTGTGGCTCCAAATTTATTGCCTGAGTTATTTTGGCACTTATATTTGCTTTGTTTTGGATGGAATCTTCTACATAAGATTCTGCTACTGAGTTAGAACGCCACCCGCCATGCCGCTTTAAAGTCAATATATCAGCTCCCGAATCAGCAAGTAATGTAGCTGACGTTCTTCTGAAACTGTGCCCTGTATAACAATCAGCATCCGGCAATCCTAAAAACTTGGCGACTTCCTTTGGCATGGCACCGAATTTATTTATGCCAATAGGTTGCGCAGTACATTTACCTTTTTGGTAATTCTGAAAGAAATGATTATTTTTTGTCTTAGTCGTACGCAGAGCTTCATATTTTTTGACCACGTCATAAAATGGGCCGTCGATAATAAAAGATCGGGGTATTTTGTTTTTAGTGTTTGGGATTTTAACTAAAAGCATTTTGCCTTGATTTGCAATGTCTTTTGTGGTAATATTGTGAAGCTCTTGCCGTCTACATGCACCATGAATACCAAATATTAACGCAACCTGAAAAGAAATAAAAATGTGTTAGATAAGGTATAGGTACTTAGCTTACAGACGGTCGTTAAAAAATATGTAAAAGAGTTTGTATGTACAGTAGGTAGATCAATACATAAATTAAGGGGCAAACTGACCTTTGTTGCCAGTACTGGCTATCTGGAGCATCTTTTAGAAACTTTTCGACGTCATTTGATGACAGTACCTTAGATTTTTTCTTTATAAAACCATCAGAGCGTCTCTTTAAAACTGCAATGAGATTTGTATATAAATTAATATCGACACCATTTTTCATCTTGAGGGTACTTTTCAGCATAGAATATGTTGTCCACAACGAGCTAGGCTTATATTTACTAGCTAGTTCATTAAAATACGCCAAAACTACATTTTCGGAAAATGACTTGGCATTTTTCATGTTTTTCCACTTCAAGAAATTTTCATACGTGGTTATGTATCTGTCCTTGGATATCACTGACCTCTATCATACAAGTACGCTGGACTAAATATATTAGATGAAATGTGTTCGGTTTTGGACCAACCTTTTTTAGAAAATATTTGCTGGCGGCTTATGAACCGTAGAATGTTGTATGTAAAGAAGTTGTGGGTGGAAATTGTTCGTTCCTACGATCTCCAAGAGGGCAATTGAACACCACCTACCTCGTCTCAACTCCCGGGTCAGCAGAAGACCTGCAGCATGCACGGCACTTCACAGATAGGCAGCCTGACGTACTCTGGGTTCAAAGTTCTTGAAGATCGCACACCACACGGTAGTGAGTTCGCAAACACTCCCGATGCTGAAACGTTCAGCTTGAGACACGATCAAGGCAAGAGAGGAAGAAACGTTCATCCAGCTCAGGGCGCTAAGTCGTACTGCACGCCACGGATATATTGAACCGCGACGTAGGTCGAGGGCAGGTTGGCGATGATTTACCAACTACCCTCAATTTGATAATAAGAATCGAACATACCCCCCACCGAAATCAATATGATTGATTTCGTTAAATGAATTATGTGTGTGGAATATGTTACACAAATAAAAGTTACTCAAACATAAATAAATTATGAATATACATACATGCGTGAGTGTGTTCTAAATGTAAAGTGTACACGGTACAAAAAAAAAAAAAACTTAAATAACTATATATATAATATTGTGAAGGTAATTAATTTGCATAGGGTAATGGACAAACTTTATTTGTAGGTCTTTGAATTAATCCATTTTTAGTTTGGAGAGTTAAAACTCGATTTACTTTGTCGACACCACTATGTACCTTCTCAATCCGGGCTAAATTCCATTGAAGGGGCTTAGTTAAATGAGACTTCAGCAAAACTAAATCTCCAACCTTTAAGTTAGGCGGAGTTGAAAACCACTTCGCTCTCTGCTGGAGAGTGTGGAGGTAGTCATCTGACCAACGCCTCCAAAAAGACTGTGAAGCTTTCTGGACGAATTGCCAACGTGACAATCTATTTTGAGGAACGTCCTCAAAGTCATATTCCGGTACAGCTAATAAGCTCTGACCAATGAGAAAATGACCCGCGGTCAACACTTCGAACTCGTTTGGGTTGTCAGACAAAGAACACAAAGGCCGTGAATTTAAAACGGCTTCAATCCTACAGAAAATTGTGCTTAATTCTTCAAAAGTGAGTGATCTGTCACCTATAGCACGGTAGAGGTGATATTTAGCAGATTTTATTCCTGCTTCCCAGAGTCCGCCCATGCTAGCAGCGTTAGGAGGGTTATTACGCCATTCTACATGACGTGACGTTAATCCATTGGAAATTTGATCAGCACCAGTTTTACTACTCCAGAAGTTCGCAACTTCTTTTAAATGTTTAGCTGCTGCAATAAAATTGGTGCCGCAATCAGAATATAAACAACTGCAAAGTCCGCGGCGAGCTACAAAGCGGTCGAATGCCGCCAAAAAGCAATCGCAACTTAAATCTGTTAGAACTTCTAAATGTACAGCCTTCGTTGAAAAACATACGAATAAGCATAAATATGACTTATGGACCTTTGCATTGCGTCTCAAACTCTCCTTTACAAAGAAAGGGCCACCCAAGTCACAACCAACGTGGTCGAAGACTTTACCAGGCTTTAGTCTGGGTGCGGGTAACGGACCCATTGCAGGCTGAATTGAGCTAGGTCGACATCGAAAACAATTCCTGCATTTTGACAAAACTGATCTTATCATTCTACGAGCACTAATGATCCAATAATTTTTACACAGTATGCCTTGTAAGGTGCGAGGCCCAACATGTAAATATAACTTGTGGTAATATTCAATAATTAAATTAGTCGTGTGACATTTAGGCAAGAGCACAGGGTGCTTAGTGTTATAAGGTAGATCGGAATGCACGAGTCTACCCCCCACCCTGAGGAAATTGTGAGAATCTACAAAGGGTGAAAGTTTACGAAGGGAAGCAAGGATTTTATTTTTATCCTTGAGCAACGCTTCGATTTCATGATGAAAATGATTTAATTGTATCACTCGAATTATTGTATGGCGAGCCTTTTTTAGCTCTGAAGCCCTGAGAGGCCCATATGTCCTTTCAGATGCCTTAGACTTGATGTTATTCATATACCTCTGCCACCAGGCCATAAGACGTTGCAATTTATTAAAAGATGAAATTTTATTAAATGTTTCTTCTAAGTTATTTTTGAATGATATATTTTTATCGTCACTCGTAGTTAAAACGAACGTATCACAATTAGTTTTAATATCAGGAATGGTAAATCCTTCCTTTATATAGAATGGTTTCATCGGCCATTGTTGTTGGCTTTCGTAAAGCCATGTTGGACCGTGAACCCAATCCGTAGCATATTTTACGAAGCGAGCTGGCATTGCTCCGCGCGAGCAAACGTCGGAAGCGTTATTTTCGCTGTTCACGTGAAACCAACAATTTGGTGGCACTACGGCGATCACTTGACTAACACGGTTAGCCACAAAAGTTTTTAATTTATAAGGTGGCGTTTGCAGCCACGCTAAAACATTGTTTGAATCGCCTAACGCAATAATGGAAACCTTAAAATCGGTTAAGTGTTGTACGACAAAACTAACGATCTTTGATAATAGAACCGCAGCTTCGAGCTCAAGCCTAGGAATTGACAAAATTGGATTGAGAGGCGCGACCTTAGATTTACTCATTAGTAACCTAACTTTCACGTGACCATCCTTATCTTGACTACGTAAGTAGATACAAGCTGCATAGCCACGTGATGACGCATCGCAGAATCCTATTAGCTGCACTTGACTGAAGTGAGGTATTAAAACATGACGCTCAATTCGCAATTGACCTAAAACTGGCAGTTCGGAAATAAACTTATTCCACTGGATGGTCAGCTCAGATGGCAATTGATCATCCCAACCAAGGCCGAGTTTCCAAAGATCTTGCATTATGCACTTTGCGACAAAAGTACATGGTGCGATAAAACCTACTGGGTCAAATATACTCGCGAGTAGTTTTAAAACAGAACGCTTAGTTTGTTTTGCGTCAGTTAAATTATAATTAAAAGAGAATGAGTCACACGAAGGTAACCATGTCAATCCTAAAACCTTGAGAGATGACGATAACGTATCGTCCTGAAAGTTGATGTTAGAAACCTGATCCGATTGCATTCTTGTTAGCAACTCAGGACAGTTACTAGCCCACTTTCTTAAATCAAATCCACCACTCTTAAGTAAGGAAATTAAATCGTCTTGCAACGTGCAAGCTTCTTCCAGGGTCTGGCAAGACCATAGGACATCGTCAACGTAAAAGCCTTTGGTCAGTACGTACGCCGCCTTGGATCTTGGCTCCACATCACCACGTGGCATGCTTTGATCTAGCTCATCCGAGGCTAACTGGTGCAACGTACGCACAGCAACAAAAGGTGCACTACGAAGACCGTAAGTATTTCGACTTAACTCATAAATACAAACCGAGTCCATAGGATTATCACGCCAGAGGATATGCTGGTACTTCCTGTCAGCAGGATCTATGATCACGCCTCGGTACATTTTTGACACGTCAGCAGTAAAACAGACATCGTAAAGCCTAAAATTTAATATTATGTTTGAAATATCTTGATGTAGCTTTCTACCGGTCAAAAGTGTATCATTCAGTGAAATACCAGAGCTTGTTTTTGAGGATCCATCAAACACTACACGCAAGGGCGTCGTAGTACTAGATGGACGCAACACACAATGGTGTGGGACAAAATAACCCGAAGGTTCAGTACCAGTGTATGGTACCATATGTCCAAGTGACTCGTACTCTTTCATAAAGTCGACGTAGGCCTTACGAAGGTCTGGAGACCGATCCAGACGTCGCTCAACCTGAAGCAGTCGCTTAAGAGCAGTATTATATGAATCACCGAGCGCCTCATGCTCAGGGTTCAATAAAATTGGGGAAACATATCTACCGATTTCATCACGATAGTGTTTCTCCATGTACATATTTTCCGCTAATTCCTCTAACGGATCAATAGGAACTTCACACGGTAAAGATTCCACTTCCCAAAAACGTTTGAGAGTTTCATTTAAATTATGTTCTTCGATAGTATACGATACTAACGATGTTGTAGACGCTACAACATTGCAATTGCTAGAGGATTGCATCTCTAGTCTTCCCATTATGACATAACCAAATACGCTGCTTAACGCGGCTGGTACATCGGAGTTTATTATCATCTTTTTTCCATCGTAAATGTACGGGAAAATGTCACCAGCCAAAATAATATCAATTGGCGACCTTTTATAAAACAACGGATCAGCTAAATGTAAGTTTTTAAAATCATCAACTACCTTTTGAGGTATTTTAACGGTAGGCATGTCCGAAGTCAGGTGAGGTAAAATTACTGCATTTAAATTAAAACAAGAAGTTGTACAACGTGACTTTAAAGTTAACGATACCATGCCATTATTCTTGACTAGTTCGCCACCGAGGCCTAGAATATTATAAGGACACTTTTTAGCAGATAATCCTAAACGTTGAAAGCAATTTTGTGTAATAAAGTTTGACTGCGCACCTGAATCTATTAAAACACGCACAGCTTGGTAGTTGTTAAATGAATCCAACACATGTACAACAGCTGTTCCCAATATGACTGCATAGCTAAGTGTGGATGCTAAGTGATTGACAGTATCATTGATAACAGCGGCGGACGCTTGCATTCCGCATGACGACACCGTCGCGGGCGCCTGTTCGACTACGGTGGGAACAGAATAACAAACCGGCTTAGGTCCGCTATCGCTCGCTTCCCGATGCAATAGAACATGATGCGGCTCCTTACAAACATAACATCTAAATTCACTTTTGCATTCTTGCATCGTATGATTCGGTTTTAAGCAATTGTGGCATAACTTTATTTCATTAGCACGGCTAATGCGTTGTGTATTAGTCAGATCACGAAACTTATTACACCTAAAAATCATATGATTCTCTCCACAATGTAAACATGACAATTTTGAGCTTGAAGTTACATGCGAATAATTATTTTTATTCTGCCTACTAGGCGGGAATTGTTTACGCTGATTGGTTTGCTGTGCACTTGAACTCGATGAATAGGATGCAGAATGACTTAAAACTTTTATATGATTTTGAACGAAACTAATTACATCTGAAAAATTAGGAATAGTTTTTTGATTTATGTTTTGTTCAAAGATTTTACGTGTATGGGGATCTAAAGCCCTCAAAGCAATATGACACATTATATAACTATTCAAATTCTTAATGTTTAACGCTTCTATAGCTTTGTATGAATGGTCAAAGGTTTCGATAAATGAGTTCAAATGATCAGTTGATTCTCTTTGCAGCGGCGAAAAAGTTAACATTTTGTCTAAGTACCTACCAGCTAACATTCTGTTATCTTGATATTTATCAAGAAGACTTTGCCAAACGAGTTCGTAGTTATTCGCAGAAATAGGCACACTCTTTACAATATTTAATGCAGAACCTTTTGTGCATGACAACAAATAGTGAAATTTATCTATTTTTGGAATACTTGTCTGATTATGAACTAAAGAACAGAATGTCTCGAAAAATGTATTAAAATTTTCAATGTCACCATCGAATGTAAAAAGTTCTAACTTAGGAAGTCTTGGTCTTGACTCCACAGAGCGCGAAGTATCTTCAACCTTATTACTATAGCCAGAAGGTTCACATTTCGATGCACATAACTTAACTCGAAAATATAAATCATCAAAACCTTTCAATTCATGATTACGAAGGAATGACTTAGGGTCATATTCAAGTTCCTTTTCAAGAATCTCAACGATAAGACTTTCAAAAGAAGTACGTAAATTATCAATATCAGCCACGTGCATCAAAAATAATTCTTTCGCTGCGGGATCCGAAATATCCTTTGACAGATCATAAGCACTTTGCATTCGCTCAAATATTCGTTGTTTTTTATTAATTAACACTGTTAATTCGTTACTTTGGCACGCTTCAGCTACTTCTTTCATTTCTTTACTTCTGGTAACTGGTCGCGCCATTTTGTTTTATCTACAACGCAGATGGCGTGGTCAAAGTAAAATGAACGAATACGGAATACTTGTACGAATGTTATTGCAAATTAATTACCAACACACCAAATGTTATGTACGATTTATAAATATATACGTGTATGATGTGTAAAGATGAAACTATAATAGAATTAATACGACACTGACACGGTCAGAATCTGAAGGGAACGGGTGAACAGAACGTCTGTAATCACGCTATCGCTAGCTACGAGCTAGGTAGAAAATTATCTAGCACGGCTAGAATTGAACTACGAGTTCGAGGGTTCATATGCCATCAGGCTCCGAAGGACCACTTTTGGTTGTTCGGTTTTGGACCAACCTTTTTTAGAAAATATTTGCTGGCGGCTTATGAACCGTAGAATGTTGTATGTAAAGAAGTTGTGGGTGGAAATTGTTCGTTCCTACGATCTCCAAGAGGGCAATTGAACACCACCTACCTCGTCTCAACTCCCGGGTCAGCAGAAGACCTGCAGCATGCACGGCACTTCACAGATAGGCAGCCTGACGTACTCTGGGTTCAAAGTTCTTGAAGATCGCACACCACACGGTAGTGAGTTCGCAAACACTCCCGATGCTGAAACGTTCAGCTTGAGACACGATCAAGGCAAGAGAGGAAGAAACGTTCATCCAGCTCAGGGCGCTAAGTCGTACTGCACGCCACGGATATATTGAACCGCGACGTAGGTCGAGGGCAGGTTGGCGATGATTTACCAACTACCCTCAATTTGATAATAAGAATCGAACAAAATGACAGTTGATTTTGTTGCCGAATCAAACCGCCCCACTCGAGGTTCTCAGGAACTAAAATTGACACATTTAGAGATAGGTTAATACCGATATTTCTCAAGCTTAGGTAAAACTAATATATTCGCCTGGAAATATTATATTATTTTAACTAATACGAGTATATGAGTATTAGTAATATTTTAAAATTACACTAATATCAAAATAGTAGACTTGGCAAGACGTATCACTCATCTACTGTATTGACTTCTCATAATATGTTGCAACTAAATATCTCATATTGGTATTAGTGATAAATGTTACATGAATGCCTAATAATCAGTAATAATATGTTAAAAAGCAATGTGTAATACTAAATTCTGGAATCATCATCATGATCATCCACAGTCCGACTTCGCCCACTGCTGAGCACAGGCCTCTCTCTTCTTGTATCAATCAGCTCGTTCCTGTCTGGAATTAATTCTGGAATAATATCATGATAATTATAATTGTCTTAACAAATGTTTTGAATTCAAACAATTTATATCTGCATCTGAAACAGAGTTGAAAACTGATATAAGTCTTCACGTCGCAGGAATGCGATGTCACTCTTATTTGCACCTTAACACTACAGAGACACAGAGACGGGATCTCAGCGATGAGAGCGAGAAATATGTCCGTTGTAAATCTCATTCGTACGCAAATATTTGTATGAATGATGTTCCAACCGAGTGAATCCAAGCTATTGTAAATGTAAGTATTAACTAACTAGTATACTTGAGCGAGCAGATACTTGCTCAAATATACTAGTTTTAAGGATAAGTTGTTAGCCTATCCCTATATTTAAATCTCACTGATCTGACAGTAATGCGCTATAACTTTAGTAGCACGCTATCCACTAGTTTATAGCTTGCAATCTGATTGAAAGTATTTTTCAGTTAACCTTTACAGCAAATTTTCTATTACTTAGAAATGAATCTCAATTAAAATAATAGGGATTTTCTTTTTCTCTTACGTATTAAATTATTCTCACGTATTTTTATACCGAAGGCTGTGTCCCATCTCTAATATTAGTTCCATGGAATCTCACGTTAAGTCACGTGGCTATCAGCGCCAAAATGGCGAAAATCAAATGTCTTCATTTTGTCATCGATAATATGAAGTCCAGCGTACTTGTATATTAGAGGTCAGTGTTGGATATTGACGGCAGCAAGCTGTCGCATGCGGTTCGCGCTTCTGTTAGTATATCCGGTGGAGTTGAAGTAATATATTGCTCATCTTCATTATTGAATGTTGTCATTTTTATATATTCACAAAACAAGTACAAAGAAAAGAAAATTTGAGAAAAATGGCGCGAGGATTATTTTCTGCCGTGGCTGCGTGAAAATGTTGGCAAAGACGCTAGAGCATGCTGCCAAGTTTTTAAATTATCGAATAAACTGTTTTTTTTTATTTTAAATAAACTCATGCACACTGTTGCTTTCCCGCCATTTTAACAGCGCGCCAGCGCTGCCTACTGACTGGCGCCGCGCGGCGATTAGTTCGAAATTTGAATAGCAACAGCGCACTGCTGACTAGCTGGAGTCGTGCGGCGGCGATCAGTTCCATATTTGAAATGGCAAATAATACTGTTATGGAATTTGTATGGACTATAACTTAACTATTTGCTTTGGTAACACACGCGTTTTTTATGACCCGCTTTACATATTTAAAACCGGTGGAATGGGATGGTAATTACATCAGCTTTACGAGTAAGGGTGTTAAAAAGATCTATAATTAAAGCATTTTGACAGCCAAACATGCAGAAAAGCTATGGATAAATATTTGAAAACACTAGACTACAACAGCACTGAAAATCTACTAAATAAGTTGGTATAAACAAGGTAGATAAATAATAAAGCATACATAACTGTACACATTCAGAAATATATATGTATATGTATACATAAACCTACAGCCATAATCAAACACAAAACAACACAGAAAATTCCAATCATGTAGCTTAATTTTCAACACACTTGCTCGTAAAGTGAGCCTTATTACCGAGCTATAACACACACGTGCGTACATTACACACTAGTGCGTAATAGAATTATCCATACAAAGTTAAATTAGTACCTTTCTGCAAGTTATATGCGAGTAAAAAGAGCATTTTCAATTTAACCGGGTATATAGTATTTTTTTTTTGTAACAACAAAGAGGTTTTATGCCGCTGAAAATCCATTTACATATTTGGAATAAATAACATACAGCAGCAGATTATGTACATCCTCAATTAAGTCAAACAAACATTTATTATTATCAAATTATTCATAATTCACAATAATTTGTTATAAAATATTAAAATATTTGTATTTTATCAGGATTAATACCAAGATACAAATAAAGAGCCTTTTCTAGCGGCGGCATTTCAATTAAATTTTAAAATAAAATAACACTTATTGTGGCATAACCATAATAGTTAGACATTTGCTGTCGCGACACTTTTTGAAAATAATTATGTGTTCTGCAAAGTCGTAGAACATTATTTTATTCTATCGTCAATAGTTTTCGCAGGCCACGCGTTTTAAGGAATATTTTATGTATTTTTTTTACACCTTGGGTTACATTATTGGAGTTTTAGTAAGGATCCCTATTTTTTTTGAAAATATGATATAGCCTATATTACCCAGGGATAGTGTAGCTTCCCAACAGAGAAAGAATTTTTCAAATCGGTTCAGTAGTTACGGAGTCTATGCAAACAAACAATCAAATCTTTCCTCTTTATAATATTAGTATAGAGTATAGATAGGTGACCTAGGGTTAACCTACGGCACAGATAATATAATACTAGAATACCTACGGTAACCTTGCAGAAAATTGTTCGAAAAGCAACAGGAAATGGAATTACAGAATTTATCATAATAATTATAACGTAGTTTTATTTTCTCTGTGACAATAATTATTATAGAAACATAGTTTTATCACTGACTATTTCTCTTGTAGTATTTCCTCCAGTATTTTTTCAGTGGTAGACATTTTTGATAACCCAATGTTGATAACGAAGAGATAAAAAATAATTATACTTTATCTTAATTTATGTCATAGATAGCATTCAGGTATTTATATAACAACGCTGGGATAAGGTTATTTAGTTTGTATTGAGTCTACCTATCATCACAATGGCACAGTGGGACGCTAAAGACAAAGTATTTTTGATTACCGGTGGTGCTTCTGGTCTAGGGGCAGAGTATGCGGAGGCTTTTCTAGAACAAGGAGCAAAGGTATCTATTTAACTTATCCTACTTGTAATCTATTCTAATACCTTTAAACGAGCATTTCTTGTATATATCTATACTATATAATATTATAAAGTGGAAAGATTTTTCAAATCAGTCCAGTAGGACTGATTTGAAAAATTCTTTCACCAATAGAAAGCTACATTATTCTTGAGTGACATAGGTTATTTTTTAATCCCGAAAATGGGTCCTGTGGGGTGGTCCACGGGAACGAAGACGCGGGCAACAGCTAGTGTATATATATAGATATCTGAATCTCGGAAACGGCTCCAGTGATTTTCATGCAATTTAGTATGCATGAGATTTCGGGGGCGATAAATCGATTTAGCTAGGTTTCATTTTAAGAAAACATAATTTTCTCTGTTTTCACCCGAGCAGAGCTTAGTCGCCCAGGTACTATATATAAAAGAAGAAACTGAATGACTGATCGATCAACGCACAGCCAAAACCGCTAGGCCTAGAAGCATGAAATTTGGCAGAAAGGTTCCCCATGTAAGAAAGGATTTGAGGAAATTCTAAGCGTAAAGGGGTAAAAAGCGGGCTAAAAGTTAGTATGAATAATCTAATTCTTTCTGCCAAAATTCTTGACTCACAAATAGTAATCTAACTAAATGATAAAGGTTGTCATTATTAGATTTCAAAAAATCTTATTTCTTTGGTTAATAAGTGTTGAAGTTTGGCATAAATACCAACCTAAGTAAATAATAAAGTTTTTCATTATTACATTTTCGAAATTGCCCCCAAATACGATGTAACGGGTGTTAATGCTTTTTTGAAGACTTTTATGTCTAATATATATATTTTATGTCTAATATAATATTATGACGCGTCTCCAGAACATCTGGAAAAATCGTGGTGTAAGTTTCAAAACTAAAGCGCGTTTGGTCAGAGCACTGGTTTTCCCGATTTTTCTCTATGGAGTTGAGACGTGGACAATCCGAGCAAGAGAAAGACAGAGGATAGACGCATTCGAAATGTGGTGCTGGAGACGGACGCTCCTAATCCCATGGACAGCCAAACGCACAAATGTGTCTGTTCTTTCGCAACTCAATATCAAGACCCGATTGTCTACGGTTTGTTTACAGCGTATTTTGACATACTTTGGCAACATAATGCGAAGAGGAGATAACAGCCTTGAAAAGCTGGTCATTGTTGGCAATACCGAAGGAAAGAGAGCACGAGGCCGGTCGCCAACACGATGGTCAGACCAAGTGAATGAAGCTACGTCCTCAAGCAAATTCCAGCAGGTGGTGATGGCAACTTTGGACCGGAGTCGATGGAGGCAGATTGTTCGCTTAAAGGGGTCCAGTGACCACGATCCTCAGTAATGAGGGACCGACTGAAGAAGAAGAATGTCTAATATAATAAAATAATAAACAACTATAATAATAAACTTGAAGCTTGATATAAATACCAACCTAAGGCTCAGTTTTTTGATCCGTGGTTAACTAAACTAATGATTATAGGGGATAACGTAAATAATCAAAATTGACATAATTAGGAATCTATTTACATTTTTTTTAAGGAATCTTACTGCGCAATCTATCTAACATACACGAAAAATAAAAAAGAAACCGGCCAACTGCGAGTCGCTAGTGTAGTAGGCTAGCGCACGAAGGGTTCCGTACTTGGTAAATTGCGGTTTACGATTTATGACGTATTAAAAATAAACTACTTACTAGATCTCGTTCAAACCAATTTTCGGTGGAAGTTTACATGGTAATGTACATCATATATTTTTTTTAGTTTTATCATTCTCTTATTTTAGAAGTTACAGGGAAAATGTGGGTCCCCCACACATTTTACCACTTTGGAAGTGTCACTCGCGCAAATTATTCAGTTTAGAAAAAAATGAAATTAGAAACCTCAATATCATTTTTGAAGACTTATCCATAGAAACCCCGCACGTATGGGATTCATGAAAAAAAAAAATTGAGGTTCAGTTCTAAGTATGGGGCACCCCAAAAATTTATAGTTTTTATTCAATTTTTGTGTGAAAATCTTAATGCGGTTCGCAGAATACATCTACTTACCAAGTTTCAACAGCATAGTTCTTATAGTTTCGGAAAAAACATGGCTGTGACATGCGGACGGACAGGCAGACATGACGAATCCATAAGGGGCGTTTTTTGCCATTTGGCTACGGAACCCTAAAAAGAGAAAAAAAGGGGAATAACATAATATTTGGGTTGCTAAAAACTCGACCCTCAACGGAACAAAAAGGGGTTATTAAGTTTTTAGGGAAGGATTTTACTTTGTGCTGTAACCTAAAAATGTATTATTCTTTAAGTCAAATAACAAATCGTCACAAAATAATAAACCCTAGATATCTACGATACCCCATTATTTATTGATTTAACAATAGCTTATTTTGATCGCCTTCACTAACTGCACTTAACAAAGTCATCTGTAGGACAAAACACGAAATCACGCGAACGAAGTTGCGGGCGGAGGGCTAGTAGGTTCTATAAATGTGAAAGTCTGGATTTTTCGAAGTTTGTTAACCAATCACGCCTCTACGGGGGAAAAATGCAAATAAATGTTATTCTTTCTTTCAAAGGATTTTGGATCAAATAATATACGGGTAGACCATGTCCACATGTCTTTATGATTAGGGCACATTAAACCTACTTTCGTCGAAGCCACATTGGCAGAAACTAATATTGGGTAAAGTATGTTTTTGTAACGATAGTAATTTTCGTTCCTTATAGAATGTAGCTATCCTCGACATTGCCGAGGAGCTTGGCAAGGCGACAGCCGAGCGTCTGAACAAAGTTCACGGTAATAAGGTAGTGTTCTTCAAATGCGACGTGACCAAGGAAGAAGACATCACAAAAGCGTTCGACGCCGTGCTCGCTCAGTTCAAGCGGATCGATGTCATCATCAACAATGCTGGTGTTATGGTGGATGCGCCTAATATGTGGCGAATCGCCTCTGACGTAAATTGGGTAAGTACCTACTGATAATAAAAAAAGCATATTATAAATCTTCTTCATCTTTCGAGCTTCGCTCTTTGGGTTGATTTATAGTCTAATCGGATGAGCTGAAACCAGTTCACAAAGATCCATTGCATATGTCCACAACCCAGTCTACTGTGTATCACGACAGTCCTGGGCAAAAGTGGCTAAGTCAGACTTATGCGTCTCTGATCTGTAACGTCTAATATGAATGCCAAGACTATCTTAACGTTCTTTTCGAGGCACGGAAGGTAAGATCAAGAAACACTAGTCACATTAATTAACTTTTTACTTATTTATTATTTTTTAGCAAGGATTGGTTTCCTTCACGTTAAAAGGCGTCAAGTATATGAGGAAAGACGAAGGTGGAGTCGGCGGGACAATCGTCAACATCGCGTCAGTTGCTGCTTTTGATAGAAATCCAGCTTTGCCAGTTTATTGTGGCTCGAAAATGGCTGTCCTGCACTTCAGCCAATGTTTAGCGGTAAGACATTCAAAGGTGACCTTTGTGACATTCAGGTTTAGTTGATGTGTTTGATTAACTCTGATACCCGACAATACTTAGATACCTACAGCTTGAAAGCCTGACGAACCTCACGAACGAAGAATCTAAATGCAAAATAATGGAAAATTATATGTCATGCTTAGTTGTTGTTTGCTGAGGGACTTATAAAATATCTTTTAGCTATCTTTGGAAACCCCCACAGATAAATAAAAAATAATCTATTTGAATGTTATTTTTACTAGAACGTTATTAGTCAATCAGCCTTCTTAAAACCTTGATTAAGTATTTAATCATATCGGGCCATCAACCATTGATTAAAGCGATGCAATTCTTCTGCTATTTTTCCATTTTCTCGTTTCCAGGTGGAACCATTCTACGAAAACACAGGTGTTAGGGTTCTGACTATGTGTCCAGGAGCTACTGACACTCCATTGCTGCATAACTTGGAAGCGAGGGCATATGAACCAAAAGTTGGAAAAGTTTTTGCCAACGCGTTTGATCCTGAAAAGCTTGTGTTTCAGAGGTAAGTTTTTAAACTTTGACAGTCTTTAAGGGTACTCCCAAGTCTGAAAGTCAGAAAACCAGTCTGACTTTCGGACCATACCAAGTGGTATCGTGTTTAATAGCGGGGTTTAACTAAATCTGGTTAGAGTGAAAGCTTAACTCAATATACATGGTGAATTTTCAATTGGGCGTGGATGGCCAAATCCGTAACTATGTTGAATAGCGAAAAACACTCAAAGGAGTCTCGAGGCCGATTTTGATAAAAACTGAAACCGCATCATCGGATTTTTGAAAAATCAATATTCCTAGCCAGAAATTACATTATTCGACAGTGTCGCTAATAAGGATCAAATTCTGGGAAGTAATGACTTACGGCAAACTTAATGAAAGGGCTCATTTTTAACAAAATACTTATTTTTCCCTCGTTAAGTAAATGGCTATTAAACCTCAAGTATTGAAATGATGGCTATTATTGCCAAAAAAAAGACCGGATTGGACAATTCAAGCCACATTCAACATTATTAAATAATTTAGTTTCCGTTTAGAATACTCTCCCAAAACTTTTTCATGTCATCCATTTTTCTCCATGAAGGCAGTTTTTGCCGAGTGCAAACAAAGTTGACTATTGTCACGCCTGTTGCATGGAAAAGTGTCAGATAGTCGTGGAAAGTGTTGGGGTTAGACTTTACAAACGATGCAACTTCAAAAATAATATAAAGTGGGTAAAGTCAATAAATTATATTTTTTAAACAATGGTCTGCAGCTTTCTGTCGTTTGCATAAGACTCTGTGACGAGGTCCTTCCTTCCATACTCTTCCGTTCTCTTATTACTGGCAACCTTTTTATAGCAGGCCACGTCATCATTTACTTTTCACATTATCATTCGATTTTCAATTCAAATTCTGAACGCCACACATGCACTCTCATTCCGCCCAGCGGTCACTTCATCTTGAGAGCCCGCCGAGGCTAGTTACTGTCTGTAATTATAACCATCGTCTTATAATCTTGTTATAATCTTCTAAAACGCTGTGTGTCAATACTGTACTGTGTGTATCCTTCTAATAATTTTGTGCGATTAATAAATATTATCCGGCCTGTTTTCACTACAATCAATTTATAACGTGGTCCGGTGAGGTTTCCTCAAATTGAGCAAGCTGGCAAGAGGGCAGAGGGCCTACCGGTACAACTCTATGTCTTCGTAGATTTCTTAAAAAATAAAGTATTTTGTTTAAAATGAGGTTTTTACTCTAGCTTGCCGTATATATATAATTATATATACATGGCAGAATTTTGTTTCTTTTTCTAAAACCAACGGGTTCGATTCCTGGCTAGGAATTAGGGCATGTAATATCGGAAGTTTTTCGATTCCTGATAGCTACAACCTTTCAGTCTTTAAGTCAAGAGTGAATAGGTTTCTTCTAGGCAAGCGTGATTCATCGTCGACCACATCATTGCTTACCATCAGGTTAGATTGTGGTCAAGCGCAAGCCTATCAAAAAAAAAATACCGATATTGATTTCCGGTACTAGATCTCAATATCGGAATTCCGAAATATATATCGAAATTGCACACTTACGTTAAATATCGCACATTTTGTTTGTTAATTGCACAAATTCGGTATAAGGTTGGATTAAGTACAATAATAAATACACCTTAATGCCGCGACACAATTTCATCGACAGGATTTTCTATTGTGTCTCTAGAGAGAGACACAATAGAAAATCCTGTCGATGAAATTATGTCGCGTATGTGTATGTTGATTAGAGAATCACCAGTGACTTTGTAATCGAGCACTTATTTACCTAAACTGCACATTTGTTCCCAAGAAAGAATATAAGTCATGTCTTTCTGAAAAAGGATAATGCATGCATTTCAGCCGAAAGATGTCCACTGCTAAACATAAGCCTCCCCCAAATGTCGTCACACTTGCTGATCCCGTACGTTTCAAATCCTGCGGATTCCCGTAACCTAAGCATTAATCAATGAAAATATCATTGTTACAACATGTTCTATGGAACTGTGTATTTATTTGTATTCTTAAAGGTAAAATTTTAGCAAATGCGGGACTGTAAATCTCAAATTCATCAAAGCACATATTATTGCTTTATCAAGTGAAGTTTAAGTAAATAAGCGCCCGATTAGTAAACAGATTATCCGACCACTGCTAATCACCGTAGTCAACGGGCTTAACCGCGCTTTTTCGCTCGACGTTTCTCAAGGAGCTAAAATATGTTTTTTTTTCTAATTCCGAGATTCCGATATTACCAGATTCCGAGATTCGATATTTATATATATTATTTTATATTCCGATTATATTATATTAATATTGACTTTTCAAAATCCCAATGACGCAGTTTTAGTTTTCATCAAAATCGGCCTCATAACGCTATTCCTCATAGACTGGCTTTGGCATCCACGCCCACTTGAAAAACTCACTGTAGTTTGGAAAAAGCTAGGTTAGGTTAATCATTTTCCTGCCCTTGTCCCATATTACTTGGGGCGGCGCAACATGTTTTCTTCTTCCATACCATGTCCCCCGTCACGTTATTACTGAAACCCTTATTCATAACACTCCTCAGATTAATTTGTGGTTAATGATAATGGAAAAGATTTATTTTGTCTATTTTCAGGACAGCATCAGCAGTTGCAGCTGTGCTTGAAATGTTTAAGACTGGCCCACCGGGTTCAATTTGGTTGACTATAGACAATAAACCAGCTAAAAATATTACATCAATAATTGATAGTGCATTTAATGAGTTTGCGAAGCATCTGTTACCTTAATTTTTTATTATTATAAATAATTTATTAAGGTACAAAACTGTTATTTTATTTTTTGATGTCTCTATTTATTAACTCTTGCTTGTTTATGCCAAGTCGGTGAAAATAGGGATACAATTATTGTTTAGCGGTTAGCTAATTCATTATTCGTACTTAAAAAAACTATACGCATCGAATTAAGTACCACCTCATTTTTTTTCGCCTTTTAATAAATCACAGCTGTCTTTGTGATTTTTGATTAGTATATAGTTATTAGTTTGTCAAAAGTAGTCCCCCACAAGAGTCGCCACACTGATCGGTTCTATGCGTCTCTCATCTACCAGGAATCCGGTAGATGAGAGACGCGTAGCCTTAACCAGGTCATCGGTCCACCTATGAGGAGACTTTCTAAGTTAAAGACACCAGAGACGAAGTTGCAAAACGAAATTCCGAGATGGTAGTGCTAGTATCGTACGTACATTCACGTTCGTTCATAAATATTTTTTCTTTATTTCTTTATTCAACAAAGATCAACTGAACTTCAAAATAACTAATGGTTACTGTCAGTATTCATTCAAAGTGGTTATTGCCGATGTATATTCGCGATTAAATAAAGTACAACCAAAGGATAGCCTGAGAATAGGGACAATTGTCGCCCATTTGATTGCCCTCTAAGCAAACATGTATTTAAACATAGGTGCCACAGACAACCCACGTTGCAGAAACTGCTATAGCGCTTAGGAATCAGCCTCATCCTGGAATGCAAGGCCGTGGCTTCTCAAAGCGCACTACTCCTTGGAACATTGAAGTTACTCCGCGAAGCCTGTGAAGTCTCCAGGAAGCTGCCGCGCTTCAGGGTGGAGCCAAGCTGGCTAAGTTAGCTAGGATCCCACGCACAATGGACCGAACAGGAGTGTGCGGATAAAAGAGGGGCACTAATACTAATAAAATAAAATAAAAATAAAAAAGCCTTTTACTTCTTGCCCATGCATTACAAAAAAATAAATTTGAAAATTAAAAATGTCAACAAAATTATGAAAAATTTTCCTTCAATTGAAATTCAATAAAACTTACAAATTTAGAATTAATTAAAAAATTATACCAATCAATTACAACAATATACTGTATCAATATATTTAAATTATAAATCATTCTTCAAATTTCCATTTACATAATAAATTGTAACATTATAAAAGTGCAAGAACTCCTCTTAGGTGAAGGCCTCCTCCAGAGATTGCCATGCGTCCCTATTTCTTGCTACTCTTTCCCAGTCCCGGCCGGCTATGTGAATTATGTCGTCTGCCCATCGTGTTTGCGGCCTGCCCGTCTTTCTGTGGCCTGCTGGCCCTGGCCACGTCGTGGCTCGTATGGTCCATCTATCATCATGCATTCTGGCTAGATGGCCCGCCCATCTCCATTTTAGTATCTGTGAGTAACTTAAGGCATCAATAATATCTGTCTTTTTGCGGATTATGCTATGTGGTATTTTTTGCAGTTTGCTTATCATCAGCATGCTCCTTTCCATACTTCTTTGACTTGTTTTTATTTTGTTTTTTATTTTATGAGTGAACTTCCACGTCTGACATGCATAAGTCAAGGAGGGTAAGATGCATGAGTTCATTATTTTTCTCTTCAGTTGTATGGGAAAATTGCCTTTCAGCACTTCCTTATAACTCCAAAACTTGTTCCAGGTATTTTGAACTCTTCTGTCTACTTCTTGTTGGTTGTTTAGTGCGCTGAATGATATTTGTTTTCCTAAATAAATATAGTTACTCACATACTCTAGTTGGACATCTTCCAGTTTTATTGTGTCGTGGCTATTGTTTGTCATTGCTTTCGTTTTACTTAAATTTATTTCCAAGCCGACTTCCTTGCTAGCTCTATGCAAGGTGAATCTCATATATTGCAGGTCTATAGGATTATCGGTCAAAAGAACAATATCGTCGGCAAACCTTAGATGTGAAACTACTACTACTCGTACACTAAGATTATAAGTTGAACATAAAGAAAGTAAACCTCAAAATAATAAATATCTTCATAATACATATCTTCGGTATAGTGTCAGGTCAATCTAGCTCTTGGGTCGTTTGCTAGACACGCAACGGGCTTGCTTATTGATGTGTACAACTGCCCACAGAATTGAAAACACCTTGGAGCCTTTATTTCGCTCAATCGCGTCTTTAATACGCTCGATATTGAAGCGGTGGAGGTCTCTTTTCAAGGATTTAGAGATCTGTCTATTGAGCTGCCGGGATTTGCACGCCTCATCTGAAGACTGCAGGATCATCTCAACATGGTGAGTTGTTTAAGTGGGCGTTGATGATCAAATCCGTCGGTGCTCCGTAGACCAATTCAAATTTGACCAATTGGTCTATGGGGAAAATGACATGTTACTTCTTTTTTTGTTGATTGTATGTGAGGTTTAAATTAATTTGGTTTTTTTGCCGGGGGTAAAAAGTAATTAATTTGGTTTTTTTGCCGTAGGTAAAAAGTAATTAAGTTGTTTTTTTTAAGTTGATTTTAAGATTGTGCTCGTTCATCCAGTTTATAAGAATTGTGGTAAGTTTTTCGTTCAAATTAGCATTTGTTTGGCATGAGGTGAGGATAGAAATATCATCTGCAAACAGTACACATGACCCTTCTATGATTTTGGGGAGGTCATTTATGTTTAATAGGAACAATACGCAGCCTACTACACTTCCCTGGGGAATTGAACCATGTATTGATCTGCCATCTGATCTAATGAGCTGTATTTCTTTTAATTCTTTATTGTAATACTCCATCTCAACAAATTGCTCTCTGCCTTTTAAATCTGATGCAAACCAGTCATGAGCTTTTCCACGTACTCCTATTCCGTATAGCTTATTAAAAAAAAAATTTAATTGCACCTTATCATAGGCTTTTGTCATGTCGAGTAGTATTCCTATTGTATATTGTTTGTTATTTAGAATATTTAAAGCTTCTTGAATGTATTTATAAACTGCCAACGTTATGGATCTATTTTTGCGAAATCCGTTTTGGACACATCAACAATCTTAAATTTTTCACAAAATGAATATACACGATCGCACATTGCACTTTCAAAGACTTTAGATGCTGTGGGCAGAAGGGCGATAGGTCTATAATTATTTGGGTCTGTTTTGGCATCTTTTTAATGAACCGGCTTTATTAAAGATGTTTTTAGTTGATTTGGGAAAATGCCTTCTTCAAATGATTGATTCACTAATTGATAAAATGGGATGGTAAGTTCGTCAGCGCACTGTCTGAAAAGAGTTGGTGGGAGCTCGTCTATGCCGTACCTGTTTTTATTTTTTAAGTGTTTTAAGATCCGGTTTACTTCACATCCATCGACTGGGCTAAGAAACATGGTATTTTTAGTGGGGATAATCCCAGATGTTTCTCTCGATTCGCAGCCGGGTGCTCGGGTGGTATTTTCCCCAATGGATGCGAAGAAGTTGTTGAATATGTTTGCTACTTGTTTTGGTATAAAATATTTATTTATTTAATAAAAACTTAAATTAAATTTAGTTAAATTGGGTTAAATTGAATTGAATTACATTGTATTGGATTATAATTATTAAGTTGTACTAAATTGAATTAATTTGGATTTAATTTAATTGGATTGGATTGAATTGGCATAAATTAGATTGAATTGATTAAATTAGATTAGGTTAAATTGAATTGAATTACATTGATAATATAATTTGAATCAAAGTTAAATTACGTTGAATTAAATTTAATTGAGTTACATTGGATTGGATTGAATTGGATTAAATTAAATGCAAGCACACACATACATACATCACACGTCCAAGCACACATATGCTTCACACTTCAACGCACATATATAACTACAATTAACACGAAGTGAACAAATTTCGTGATCTGAGGCGTTTTTTTATTCCATTTGATTTTTCTGCATAATAATGTTAAAAAGTTTTGTTCATGATTTTAGTAATTTCTTCTAACAGTCAAATTTCAGATTCAAATTCTTTATTGCGAACTAAGTGTACAGAAATTTTGTAGATGTTAACATAAGGTAGGTTCTTAGAACTTAGTTGCCTGTTAAGGCATTGCAAATTAAATGGTTTATACTCAATATTACAGTTACATATACAGTTTACATTCAATTATATTAATTATCATTATTCAAACATTTTATTTTATATCATACAATTCTTATACTAATTTAAATCACATTATATTAAGTATCACAATCATTTTAATATATAAAATAATTATTTTTATTCAAGGAATTCTTTTACAGTGTAATATGCCTTTTTAATCAGGAAGTCTTTTAGCTTCCTTTTAAAATACAAATTGAAGTTAGGTTCTTAATATCTATGGGTAACTTATTATATATTTTTATGCTCATACAAAAAATACTATTGCTATACACTGTAGTGTGAGATGTCTAGTCTTACGGACTAAATTTAAGGTAACTAAACCGGAACCACTAAATTGTATTGCTTTTTTTTTCTGGGGTGGGGACCTGGTGATTTGTAATACAGGCATTGCTATGCCTAACTCAGACACCAGCTCCTCACACATTCTAGACTAAGAATGTCTGTTTTGTGAGGAGAAATAATCTATTTTATTATTATATTATGGCAACAGAAGCTTCTCAAATTTTTTGAAAGCACTATCAATTACTGGTGTGATATTTTTAGCTGGTTTATTGTGAATAGACAACCAGATTGAACCTGGTGGGCCAGTCTTTAACATCTCAAGCATAGCTGCAACTGCTGATGCCGGCCTGAAAATAGACAAATTAAATGCATAAATCTTTTCCGTCATCATCATCATCCACATACGGGCGTTATGAATAATTCCGTATTAATCATATGTTCCAGAACATATGTACGGGTAGACCATATCCTGGGTTATACTTCGTCGAAGCCACCGGCAGAAACTCATATTGGGTAAAGTATGTTAGCCAATGTGGTGTTTAGCTATTAAACACGATACCACTTGGTGAGACTCGATAGTAGACTTTCGGACATGTTAGTTTTGACAGTCGTTATATGAGTATATAACGACTATCAAAGATTTGAAAACTTACCTTTGAAACACGAAATTGTCAGCCGCAAGTTTGTCGGCAAAATCTTTTCCAGATTTTGGTTCATATGCCTTGGTTTCCATGTTTTGCAGCAATGGAGTGTCAGTTGCTCCTGGACACATGGTCAGAACTCTAACACCTGTGTTTTCGTAGAATGGTTCTACCTGGCAACGAGAATTTGGATAAAATAGCAGAAGAATTGAAACGATATGATTAATGATCGAATGATCGATATGATCAAATTCATAAACAATATTTTAAGAAGGCTTATTGACTAATAATATTCCAGTAAATATTATTATACAAATACATTATATTTTGTCTATTTGTGGGGGTTTCCACAGATAGTTAAAATATTTATTTATTTATTTATAATCACCAATTATAACATCTTTACAAAGGACATGGCTAAACAACTGCCCTTAGCATATATAGAAATTTTTCACTAGGTCGTATCATTCAAATATTCATTAATGAATTATTACAGTTTTATTATTCTTCTAGAACTTTCGCGAATTAATCAAATAATTAAAAGTATTTTCATGTTTGTGTTTGACAAGAAGGACATAAGATTCCGTTCTACGAAAAATTGTAGTCAATAAACCTACTTTTAAAGACATTTGCGCATGTCGAAACGAACAGTATTCATTATTATTTATTGTTGTACCTATCGCAATACATCTCAAATATTCATTAATGAATTATTACAGTTTTATTATTCTTCTAGAACTTTCGTGAATTAATGAAATAATTAAAAGTTTTTTCATGTTTTTATTTGACAAGAAGAACATAAGATTCCGTTCTTCGAAAAATTGTAGTCAATAAACCAATTTTTAAAGACATTTGCGTAAATCGAAACGAACAGTATTCATAATTATTTATTTTTGTACCTTTCGCTATACATCTCAAAACCTTAGAGATAGAACCCTAGATGTTGATTTCCTTAATTGCATTTATCTGATTTCTAGAAATTATTGGCAAAATCTGGAAAGAAACGGCACTTATATACTGTGTGTGCTGACACTAAAAAGTTACAATCGATTCTTCTAGATTACACTTGATTCGATTAGAACCAAATAAAAAAAACATGTTGGGGGTGTCGTGGGAACTCACTTTAAACGAAGTTCCTTTCACCGGGTTTTATGTATTACGGGTATTAATTATTAATAAAGAGCCAACTAGTAATCTTAATCTTAAGTTTCAATTACGTATTGATTCATCATGAGATGCCTATACTGTGGTGTAGCAACAAATGACAGATCTTCAAATGACAGCCGGCACCAACGGCTTAACTAGCTTTTCAAGGCACGAAGAATACCCACTATGTCAAGATGGTACAGGATGGAACCTCGGAATGACCTCTGCTAGCGTTGCGTTGAAGATCGACCTGTGCGGCTATTATTATTAAGCCACGAGCTCCTCTAAACGCCTTAATAAAGTATCATAGCAAAATCTTATTCTTTTACAAGTTTGTATACCTATTAATGTAGGAGTTTCTACGATTTTATTTTCAGAATTGTGACGATATAAAAAGATCATGTAACATTTTTTATACGAAATACTAATATTCAGCTATTCATCATTACAAATTACCAGTTTAAATGTTTATACATTACTTTACTAGGGCAGTCGTCCATACTTTATTTAGCCATGTCCTTTATCCAATATGATGCTACAAGTCAAGTAAGTACAAGGCAAGTATATTTGCTAAGTCCCCAGTAAGCAATAAATTATGCATGACATATACACTGGGCACTGGGCTCGCGTGGTGGATAACGGCCCATCCCCTCTCACAAAGTGGAGGCCTGTGTCCTAGCAGTGGGAACATTAATAGGATGATGAAGATGATGATACATAATTTGCATTTCAGTACTATCAAGTTTCGTCAGGCTTGCAAGCTGTAGGTATCTAAGTACTATCGGGTATCAGAGTTAATCAAGCACAACAGCTAAACCTGAATGTCTTACCGCTAAACATTGGCTAAAGTGCAAGACAGCCATTTTCGAGCCAAAATAAACTGGCATAGCTGGACATTTTTGCAAAGCAGCAATTGACGAGGTGTTCACGATTGTCCCGCCGACTCCACCTTCGTCTTTCCTCATATACTTGACGCCTTTTAATGTGAAGGATACCAATCCTTGCTGAAAAGTAAGAAATTGGTTAATTGATGGAACTAGTGTTACGTGACTTTGTCTTCCGTGCTTCGAAAAGAACGTTAAGACAGTCTTAGCAATCATCTTAAGCGCTACAGATCAGACGCGCGAAAGTCAGACTTAACTACTCTGTGCCAAGGTTGTGATACACAGCAGATTGGGTTGTGGAGGTAGGCAATGGATTTTGTAAATATATTCGCCGGTATTCAGCGCATCCGATTAGGCGTTAAGCCAATCCAAACGGAAAAGCTCGGCAAATAACGAAGATATAATATGCTTTATTAGCACCTACCCAATTCACGTCAGAAGCTGTCCTCCACATGTTAGGCGCATCCACCATAACACCAGCATTGTTGATGATGACGTCGATCCGCTTGAACTGAGCGAGCACGGCGTCGAACGCGTTCGTTATGTCTTCTTCCTTGCTCACGTCGCACTTGATGAACACCGCCTTACTACCGTGAGCTTTATTCAGACGTTCGGTTGTCGCCTTGCCAAGCTCCTCGGCAATGTCGAGGATAGCTATAATCTGTAAAGAACGAAAATTATACTATCCTGGTCCCAAAATACTACTCAAAAATAATATTGTATCTGAAGGTAGTATCTGGGACCGCGGTCCCGGTCACGAAAGCCCCACAACCCACAAAAACATACTTTACCTAATATTAGTTTCTGCCAGTGGCTTCGACGAAAGTAGGTATAGTATGCCCTAATCTAGGACATGGTCTACCCTTATATATGAATACGGCATTATTCATAATGCCCGAGCAATTTGAAAAATGCCGAATAAGAGTAAGCAATATGATCAAAACTATTTAAATAAATAAATTGACCGGGCTTTCTGAATAATGCCCATAACTTATTGGGCCGGGCAATAAAAAGATGTGTTTTTAGGGTTCCGAAGTAAACTTATAGTTATATATAGTTATATAGGGCTTATAGTTTCGCTCTGTCCGTCTGTCCGTCCGCAGTTTAGCTTAGAGAATCTAAGTACTAGAAAGCTATAATTTGGCATGGATATACATATTAATAAATCCGAAAAAGTGGTAAAATAAAATCAAGTTTTTTTTTTCGGTTACTTCCCATAGACGTAAAGTGGGGATGTATTTTAACATCTCGGAGCCGCTCTCCGCAAGTTTCTCTGCGGCATCATTGCCTAAGGATCCGCTATGCCCCTTGGTCTACTGGAGGGTAATTCGATTGGATTTCGATATACGAGTACTCTCCAGGGCGAGATGGCACTCAAAGATTAGTTTGAACAGGCCTGTCGTTGGAACCGTTGGAGTCTGGTGATGGTGATCGAGAGTTCTGCCCTCGTCCACCAAATCAGAGCGCCATAAGCCATTAGGCACAGAGTTATCTTTGGAGAGAGCCCCCCATGTTTTCAAAAAAAAAAAAAAAAATTGATAGGGTGCGATTGTGCATTTGTTGAGTTTGTAGTCAAGATGGGATTCTTGATGCTAGATGCTTGTTCCAGAGCAATTTGATATGAAGGATTACCCCCAAAGTATTTGACCTTTTCTTTAAGTGTTTAAAGTTTCTATGTTGAAAAGTTTTGGAAGCTTATGCGGTCCAAGACTCAGTGAACATTAATAGTTCCGTTTTTAAGGGGTTAACGGAGAGTTTGTGCTCACACCACCTCTCGATTATTTTGAAAGCCTTTCTCATGAGATCACATAAGATACCCTCAAATTTCCCCGAGATTAGAATTGCTATGTCATCTGCGTATCCTACGGTGTAAAGACTGAGACTCAAAAAGAACGAGAAGAGGCTTATGGGTCTAAAAGATTTGGGCTGGATGTAGTCTACCTGGATTCGGAATAAACATTATTTTTACTTCGCACCATTTCAAAGGGATATAGCGGTGAGCCAGACGGGCTCGAAAGACCTTGGCGAGGTATTCAGCCAGTAGACCGCCGCTCCATCTGAACAGAGCTGGAAAGATACACAAGAAGGGTTCCAAATCTAAAATAAATAATTATCGCCCTATTTCCATTTTGAACTGTGTTACCAAGGATTTTGAAAAAATAATGTACAGCGCTATTTACCCGGTTATTAGTCTTGGCATTCCTGATTCTCAACACGGATTCATGGCAAGACGTTCTACAGTTTCAAATTTGGCTTGTTTTACAGATTATGTGTTGGGTGAAATGGAAAATGGTGGACAGGTTGACGTGGTCTACACTGATTTCGAAAAAGCGTTCGACCGTGTGGACCACGTCATCCTGTTAAGTAAGCTGCACGCTTTAGGAATTCACGGAGATTTGCTCAGATGGGTGGAATCGTACCTAAATAATCGCTCTCAGGCTGTTGCATTGGGTGGGTTTAAATCTGACTTCATATCCATCCCCTCTGGTGTTCCCCAGGGGTCACACCTTGGCCCTCTATTCTATAACGCCTACATTTTTGACATTATTCACCACATTAAACGCTCACATCATATTCTCTACGCTGATGACAAAAAGATTTATATATCCATTAACTCCTTATCCGATTGTGTCTTGCTTCAAGAAGATCTCAACTCTTTATTTAACTACTACACTCGGAACAATATCACGGTTAGCATTAACAAATGTCAAAGTATATCCTTTACTCGCAAAAAGAATCCTTTCATTTATCAATACAGTTTCAATGGCGTTGCTATTGAGAGGGTCAAGGTTGTGCGGGACTTGGGTATACTATTGGACTCGGAGATGTCCATGCGACTGCATATTGATGCAATTTGTAGCAAATCATTTCGCAACCTCGGTTTTGTTTTGAGATCTTGCTTACCATTTAAAAGTCAGTTAAGCTTAAAAGTAGTCTATACTGCTTTTGTTCGAAGTTTGCTGGAATATAGCTGTCAAATATGGTCTCCCTGTTATGCAATACATAAAAATAGTCTTGAACGCATTCAGAAAAAGTTTATCGATCACCTTAATTTCAAATTTCATAAATGTTCACACGATTACAGAGAGAATTGTCGTATATACAATTTCTTAACTATGGGGTTGCTATATGACATTTTACGGGGACGAATCGATTGCCCAAAGCTTCTAAATAGTATTAAGTTCAATGTTCCCAGAAAACGCACTAGACACACTACATTATTTTGCACACCATTTCATTCTACTAACTACGGTAAGAATAGTGTTATATCACGTTTACTTGACTCTTACAATAATCACTTCAATAGTGTGGACTTATTCATTGGTTCCAAGAACGTTTTCAAAAAACAAGTTTTGCTAAAATTAGTATCAACATAGGCTATTTATAATCTCGTCAATACGTACTGCATCAAGTGGCTGGTTTTCTGGTTAGTAGTAATTATCCTTTGTATTTATGTAATTTTATTCTCGTATTTATGTTAATTTTATTTTATTCATATTTATTTATCGTATGTTATTTAATTATATATATATATATAGTACAGTATATATACATACTTTGTGACACGAATACTAAGTATATAACCACACTATACTATACAGTATAGTGTGGTTATATACTTAGTATTCGTGTCACACAGTTACTTCGAAGTTTGTCAATCAGCATGGAATAGAATGGAGTATACTTTATTATTATATGACTTTATTTAGCATTTTTATAATGTATTTTAGTGTCACATCCACCCAATGTATCTACCGTGGATAACTGTTATTGGCTATTCGTTTAATATTGTAAGTACATAGTTAAGAATTTAACGCTGTTGTTATCCCTAAAAATAAATAAATAAATAAATAAATACCGTCCATCCCCGCTGCCTTGAACGGTAGGAAGGTGTTGATTGCCCACGTTATTTTATATTTGTCGATAACTTCTAACGCCACCTGCCAATTCAAGATATCGTGGCCCTTTCCCTGTACGGTTTCCAGCTTTGCTGGGTGGCAATCTGGCAACCCGGGCAGTGGGTAGTTAGAAGTAGATCGCAAGTTTCTGCGTCGTTTGTTGTATAGGTGTTATCTGTTTTTTTCAGGCTTCCAATAGAAATGTCTGCAAGGCATGTTTTGACCCTTATTGCCTGGTTGTTATTTTCAATGTTAGTACGAGTACAAAAACGCCTCCAACTGGTCTTTCCTTGGAGGCGTATTCGTTTTTTATAGGTTTTGCGGTTTGTTGTGTAACGGTCCCAGTCTTCTAGCGACCGTTACGTTAAGTTTACTATTTAAGTAACAAAGTCGACGGGGCTCTTATTTCTGTCTGCAGGGTCTAAAGTAACCAAACATGAAGGAAATCACGGGAGCTGAGTTCGCTCACTTCAGCTCCCGTCACCTCCTTCGAACCTAACCTATCCATATCTGGTTGCCCTAAGCTCTTGGTTAGTAAATTTCGAAACATCCTGTCTTCATTCACATTTATAGTACCTACTACAAGTAGGATAACTTGAATAAGTAGGTAATCCTTTGCTCTCCTCCCGGTGGTTTCCCGCATGGTCGAGGCGGGGAGGCTCAGTACCCGTGGCATGGTCACCCACGATGAAGCGAAGAGGAACCCGAGGTGGGGCCGCTCGTCAGGGCTTTTGCCGATTATGCAGACGATGTAGCGGCCAACAAGTAGGTTGCGGTAAAAGAGGCGACATCGCAATTGAGGCGGGCTGAGTTGCGTATGGAGCTTCCCGGGGCCTCCTATATGATATCGCGGCTGAGGGCTGGAGGCTGCGGCGGGAGAGGAGTGCCGGTATTGCGGTGTGCCGCTCTCCCTACCTTCCGGGGCTTTACGGGGTCATCTGGCGCCCATGTGCTGGCTTGAACACTGGGGTGGTCATGGCGTGCTATTTCTTCTGGTGCGCCGGTGATGGGGGGTAAACCCCCTGAGGAGGGTCCGGTAACAGACAGCCGCAGCGGGTTCGTGGTGAGTGCTAACGCGTGCCCGTGTTCCCGCCATAAGCGGCACAGGAGGACAGCGTGGAGTTTGAGTGGTTTGGAGTCGCACATAACTGCGCTATCACCCCGTGGCCACCACGCACCACGCAGTATGCATGAGGATTTCCAAAAAAAAAAGTTACCTTTGCTCCTTGATCTAGAAAACTCTGCGCGTACTCTGCCCCTAGACCAGAAGCACCACCGGTAATCAAAAATACTTTGTCTTTAGCGTCCCACTGTGCCATTGTGGTGTTAGATAGACTCAATCACAAACTAACTAACCTAGATTCTGAGGTTGTTATATCTGATTGCTATTATCTATGACCTAGATTTTGATTTAATCACTTTTTTAGGGTTCCATATCCAAAGGGTAAAAACGGGACCCTATTACTAAGCCTCCGCGGTCCATCTGTCTGTCTGTCCGTCAGTCACCAGGTTGTATCTTATGAACCGTGATAGCTAGACAGTTGAAATTATCACAGGTGATATATTTCTGTTGCCGCTATAACAACAAATACTAAAAAATTGATAAAATATTTAAGTGGGGCTCCCATACAACAAACGTGATATTTTGCCGTTTTTGCGATAATGGTACGGAACCCTTCGTGCGCGAGTCCGACTCGCACTTGGCCGGTTTTTTTATCTGTTCGTTATCAACATTGGCAGCTGCATTTCGTGTTGCTTTTCGAAGAATTTTCTGCAGGCTTACCGTATGTTTTAAAGGGTATCTACCAATATTGATAATGGTAGAAGATACAATTTGCTGCTAATCTGAAGAAATAATTTTCAATATCACAGAAAGTTATTTGTCAGTGTAAGTAGGTTACCTTGTAGTCTGCCTCTGTACGTGTGTGTGCATGAAGTAAGTAGGTATGACAATGCAATTTAATTCCTGTTTTGTTATATTTACTTGGTGGCACGACGCGAAGCCGCGCCGCACAGTGGATCGAAAAAGCCCTTTTTCGATCCACTGCGCGGCGCGGCTCTCGAAAACATAGGAACTTAAATTTAAAAGTTTCGGTTTTTTGCTTGCAATGGCTTCTAATAGCCAATATCATCCTTATATATTTCACAGGATGCAATCTGGTAGGCAAATTGGCAAGTATTTTTTTTGTCTTGAATGTTTTTCGCTACTCAATTAGTGATATAGTTAGGACGGATATTGGATGGATATTGACAAAAGAAAATAAGTCATTTAATATTTCTATACATTTATATTATAAAGAGGCCCGCCCGCCTCAATGAGTATAATTAAATTAGTACATAATTTCAAATTGATTTGATTTATAAAAAATATATATGGACGGTATGGAAGAAGAAAACGTGTTGCGGCGACCCCAAGTAACATGGGCTGGAAGATGATGATGACATATACATTCAAATATAAAAAAAAAGTCTTTTTTTTTTTAGAATTAAGAAATCGGCAACACGCGCGCATGCGCCGTACGGACCGGTACTGCTAAGGACTCCGCCCACTCCAATGCGTTATTCGAGCGTTAATATTATTACTTTAGAAATGATGATTATTAAGGATGTTATGATTTTATTATTGTATTAAAAGGCGCAGCAGGGCCATTTTCAAAACTCATCTCGCAGGGTGTGGATAAAAGGCGGTTAATAAAACCGAATACCTCCGTAAAATCAACAGTTAGGTATAATGCTTTTCTTCAATAATCACAATATCATTCAAATTAACCTTCAGATATTAGAACAATAGTCTCTATTCTTTAAGAATTCACAAATCTTATTAAAATAATCACTTTGATTGATACAATGGAAAGCGATTCGTCGCATGGTGCTCTGGCGCCG
The DNA here is from genome assembly GCA_948252205.1 of Orthosia incerta. Lineage (NCBI taxonomy): Eukaryota > Metazoa > Arthropoda > Insecta > Lepidoptera > Noctuidae > Orthosia > Orthosia incerta. The sequence goes on along the minus strand of OX411749.1, from coordinate 12,121,021 downwards.
TTTTTCAAAAACAGCCCGTTTTTAAAAGATGGCCGCCTCGCTACCATCGACACGACGCTCCGCTAGAGTGGCCTTACTTATTGTCAAAATAAGCTGTCTAGTTCAAGACAGCATCCCCACCAGAACAAGTCACATCACGGTGTAGTGTGCCACCGTTCGTGCATCGAACTCGTGTTTATCGGGGTTGAATTCCACGGCATTACTTGAGTTCTTAGCACATGCACTTGTTGCACTTCAAAAACGAACCACCACTGAATTATTTTACCGTCATCACATTTTTGTTTTCTTCGTCACAAATTTTCACTTGCATTGTTTTACGTGTGGTCTCATTAACACGATTAAATCCCACTTCTGATGTCGCATCAAGGGCTGTTGGATGCAAATCATCGGGCAGTTAGGATGTATATTCCCTTAGTCATTGTGTGTGGGAGTTGGGTGGGTATAATCGTGAAAAATTAAATCACACAAATTATTCGATACACTGGGTTTATTCAAATAGTCATAGTTACAAGCTTTGCTCACTAATATTACGGATCAACAGTGGTTCTACGATGTCTTAGCTCGGAGGCGGTCAGAAATATCCTCTCCTCTCGATAACCATGCGCCGCGATTAGCGATTGGCTGCTACCAAGAGCGCGGCAAAACGTAGTTGTTCTTGATTCGCTACTAGGTGCCAGGGCTCACCTCTGGTGTCTGAGTTGGCCGTATATGCTGCCGTGTTAGCCGTTATTTATGTTTGTAAATAGATACTACCTACTCCTTTTTTAATTTAGAATTAATAAAGTAGCAACCCTAGTGACTCCGGCAAGTTAAGGTAACAATTTTCGAGAACGGCGGAAGTGGTCCTTCTACTTTTTATTTTGTGTTGCTGCATAACTTGGAGTCGAGGGCATATGAACCGTACATATATACATCAATATCACGCTTTTTTCCCATGGGGGGGTAGGCAGAAACTGAAGAAGGCCACCTGTTACGATTCTTATATTCTTCTTTTGCTTCACTTACGCTTCATACATCTAGTCATAAACGCATGCTGGTTATAATTACTACGCACTTGGCCTTTCTGAAGAACATTACCAATAAGGTCTATATCCTTTTAGGGCGTCCCTTCCCGGCGTTTCCACTCACGTCTGCTTTGTAATTACCTTTTGTTAGTCGCCTTTCATTCATCCACATGGCCAAACCATCTTAGCATACACTATTCAATTTTAGTCGCTACATCATCTGCCTAGCCTTTTCCCAACTATATTGGGGTCGGCTTCCAGTCTTACCGGATTCAGCTAAGTACCAGTGTTTTACATGGAGCGACTGCCTATCTGACCTCCACAACCCAGTAACTAGGTAACACGATACCTCTTGGCTAGACTGGTGTCAGATTTCAAGCTTCTGACTACCCGTAACGACTGTCAAATATCTTCAAATGACAGCCGGGACCAACGGCTTAACGTGCTTTCCGAGGCACCGAGGAAACTCGGTATGTTGAAATGGTCACCCATCCACGGACCGACCTCGTCAAGTGTTGCTTAACCTTGATGTTCGAACCATGCGGCTGTTATTATTTAGCCACGAGCTTCTTACTACATCTATACTAATACAAATATTAAAAAGAGGTAAAGTTTGTGAGTTTGTGACGTTGTAAGGGGTAATCACTGGATCTACTGAACCGATTTTGAAAATTCATTCACCAGTAGAAAGCTACATTATTCCTGAGTGTCATAGGTTATAATGTAATGCAATAATGTAACCCAAGGTAGCAAAATGTTGCCTATAAAATTCATTCTTTGGCGTGCGCTGAGAAAACTAGTGATGATAGATAAAAATTATTAGGTAGGGTAGGTAGGTTAGGTAGGCCGTAGGGTAGGTAGGTTAGGTAGGGTAGGTAGGTTAGGTAGGGTAGGTAGGTTAGGTAGGGTAGGCAGGGTAAAGTCAAAGTCAAATATATTTATTTCAATTGGGCCAGTAAGCGGCACTTTTGAACGTTATACATATATGAATTAAAATTTACAAGTAGTAAACAATTATTCTACCGTGCATTCGGAAAAGTAGCTTGTTATGGGGAAGAACGCACAGGAAACTGCATACTTACTCTTTTAAAAAAATTGGTGTTTTACAATATTTAAATAAGTACATTAATAAATTCATATATGTCAGGACGATGCTCCCAAAAATAGCACTACTTACAGCCAGGTATAAAGTACATTAATAACAGGTAAATTGATAAATATGAACATGGTTCTCACATACTTACAAATATTGCAAACATAGGTAAAATACACAATTCAACAACAACTGAATGATTATCGAGAGGAGAGGATAGTTCTGACCGCCTCCGAGCTAAGACATCGTAGAACCACTGTTGATCCGTAATATTAGTGAGCAAAGCTTGTAACTATGACTATTTGAATAAACCCAGTGTATCGAATAATTTGTGTGATTTTATTTTTCACGATTATACCTACCCAACTCCCACACACAATGACTAAGGGAATATACATCCTAACTTCCCGATAATTTTTATCCAACAGCCACCCTTGAAGCGACATCAGAAGTGGGATTCAATCGTGTTAATGAGATCACACGTAAAACAATGCAAGTGAAAATTTGTGATGAAGATAACAAAAATGTGATGACGGTGACAGTTAAAATAAATTCAGTGGTGGTTCGTTTTTGAAGTGCAACAAGTGCATGTGCTAAGAACTCAGGTAATGCCGTGGAATGCAACCCCGAAAAACACTCAACCACACAACAATTATAGGTATGTCATTACGTGTTTATGTATTGCTGTGCATGTGTTTGCTTAAGCTGTCGATCCTGGTGGATAGTGACATCCGGGTTCGCTGAACGAGGAAGGATTTTGTAGTCCAGCCCAAATGTAAGGTAGTCGAACCTGGTGTTTGGTTGAACGCTAACAAAAAAAATTACAAGCAATAAAAATTTATTCAACGGCAAGAGTGGCTGTATGGTCGCTGACATGGTCAAAGCCACTCTAGCGGAGCGTCATGACGATGGTAGCGAGGCGGCCATATTTGAAAAACGGACTGTTTTTGAAAAAGGGCGCCAGAGCACCGTGTCGGTGACGAATCGCTTTCCGTTGTATCAATCAAAGTGATTATTTTAATAAGATTTATGAAGTCTTAAAGAATAGAGACTATTGTTCTAATATATGAAGGTTAATTTGAATGATATTGTGATTATTGAAGAAAAGCATTATAACTGTTGATTTTACGGAGTTATCGGTTTTATTAACCGCCTTATATTCAAGACCTGCGAGATGCGTTTTGAAAATGGCCCTGCTGCGCCTTTTTATACAATAATAAAATCATAACATCCTTAATAATCATCATTTCTAAATTAATAATATTAACGCTCGAATAACGCATTGGAGTGGGCGGACTCATTGGCAGTACCGGTCCGTACGGCGCATGCGCGCTTGTTGCCGATTTCTTAATTCGAAAAAATAAGAGTTGTAATATTTTTTTTAAATTTGATTGTATATGTCATCATCATCTTCCAGCCCATGTTACTTGGGGTCGCCGCAACACGTTTTCTTCTTCCATACCGTCCATATATATTTTTTATAAATCAAATCAATTTGAAATTATGTACTAATTTAATTATACTCATTGAGGCGGGCGGGCCTCTTTATAATGTAAATGTATAGAAATATTAAATTACTTATTTTCTTTTGTCAATATCCATCCAATATCCGTCCTAACTATATCACTAATTGAGTAGCGAAAAACATTCAAGACAAAAAAAATACTTGCCAATTTGCCTACCAGATTGCATCCTGTGAAATATATAAGCATGATATTGGCTATTAGAAGCCATTTCAAGCAAAAAACCGAAACTTTTAAATTTAAGTTCCTATGTTTTCGAGAGCCGCGCCGCGCAGTGGATCGAAAAAGGGCTTTTTCGATCCACTGTGCGGCGCGGCTTCGCGTCGTGCCACCAAGTAAATATAACAAAACACGAATTAAATTGCATTGTCATACCTACTTACTTCATGCACACACACGTACAGAGGCAGACTACAAGGTAACCTACTTACACGGACAAATAACTTTCTGTGATATTGAAAATTATTTCTTCAGATTAGCAGCAAATTGTATCTTCTACCATTATCAATATTGGTAGATACCCTTTAAAACATACGGTAAGCCTGCAGAAAATTCTTCGAAAAGCAACACGAAATGCAGCTCACCAATGTTGATAACGAACAGATAAAAAAACCGGCCAAGTGCGAGTCGGACTCGCGCACGAAGGGTTCCGTACCATTATCGCAAAAACGGCAAAATATCACGTTTGTTGTATGGGAGCCCCACTTAAATATTTTATCAATTTTTTAGTATTTGTTGTTATAGCGGCAACAGAAATATATCACCTGTGAAAATTTCAACTGTCTAGCTATCACGGTTCATGAGATACAACCTGGTGACAGACGGACAGACAGACAGATGGACCGCGGAGGCTTAGTAATAGGGTCCCGTTTTTACCCTTTGGATATGGAACCCTAAAAAAGTGATAAAATCTAAATCTAGGTCATAGATAATAGCAATCAGATATAACAACCTCAGAATCTAGGTTAGTTAGTTTGTGATTGAGTCTAACTAACACCACAATGGCACAGTGGGACGCTAAAGACAAAGTATTTTTGATTACCGGTGGTGCTTCTGGTCTAGGGGCAGAGTACGCGCAGAGTTTTCTAGATCAAGGAGCAAAGGTAACTTTTTTTTTGGAAATCCTCATGCATACTGCGTGGTGCGTGGTGGCCACGGGGTGATAGCGCAGTTATGTGCGACTCCAAACCACTCAAACTCCACGCTGTCCTCCTGTGCCGCTTATGGCGGGAACACGGGCACGCGTTAGCACTCACCACGAACCCGCTGCGGCTGTCTGTTACCGGACCCTCCTCAGGGGGTTTACCCCCCATCACCGGCGCACCAGAAGAAATAGCACGCCATGACCACCCCAGTGTTCAAGCCAGCACATGGGCGCCAGATGACCCCGTAAAGCCCCGGAAGGTAGGGAGAGCGGCACACCGCAATACCGGCACTCCTCTCCCGCCGCAGCCTCCAGCCCTCAGCCGTGATATCATATAGGAGGCCCTGGGAAGCTCCATACGCAACTCAGCCCGCCTCAATTGCGATGTCGCCTCTTTTACCGCAACCTACTTGTTGGCTGCTACATCGTCTGCATAATCGGCAAAAGCCCTGACGAGCGGCCCCACCTCGGGTTCCTCTTCGCTTCATCGTGGGTGACCATGCCACGGGTACTGAGCCTCCCCGCCTCGACAATGCGGGAAACCACCGGGAGGAGAGCAAAGGATTACCTACTTATTCAAGTTATCCTACTTGTAGTAGGTACTATAAATGTGAATGAAGACAGGATGTTTCGAAATTTACTAATCAAGAGCTTAGGGCAACCAGATATGGATAGGTTAGGTTCGAAGGAGGTGACGGGAGCTGAAGTGAGCGAACTCAGCTCCCGTGATTTCCTTCATGTTTGGTTACTTTAGACCCTGCAGACAGAAATAAGAGCCCCGTCGACTTTGTTACTTAAATAGTAAACTTAACGTAACGGTCGCTAGAAGACTGGGACCGTTACACAACAAACCGCAAAACCTATAAAAAACGAATACGCCTCCAAGGAAAGACCAGTTGGAGGCGTTTTTGTACTCGTACTAACATTGAAAATAACAACCAGGCAATAAGGGTCAAAACATGCCTTGCAGACATTTCTATTGGAAGCCTGAAAAAAACAGATAACACCTATACAACAAACGACGCAGAAACTTGCGATCTACTTCTAACTACCCACTGCCCGGGTTGCCAGATTGCCACCCAGCAAAGCTGGAAACCGTACAGGGAAAGGGCCACGATATCTTGAATTGGCAGGTGGCGTTAGAAGTTATCGACAAATATAAAATAACGTGGGCAATCAACACCTTCCTACCGTTCAAGGCAGCGGGGATGGACGGTATTTATTTATTTATTTATTTATTTTTAGGGATAACAACAGCGTTAAATTCTTAACTATGTACTTACAATATTAAACGAATAGCCAATAACAGTTATCCACGGTAGATACATTGGGTGGATGTGACACTAAAATACATTATAAAAATGCTAAATAAAGTCATATAATAATAAAGTATACTCCATTCTATTCCATGCTGATTGACAAACTTCGAAGTAACTGTGTGACACGAATACTAAGTATATAACCACACTATACTATACATATACTGTACTATATATATATATAATTAAATAACATACGATAAATAAATATGAATAAAATAAAATTAACATAAATACGAGAATAAAATTACATAAATACAAAGGATAATTACTACTAACCAGAAAACCAGCCACTTGATGCAGTACGTATTGACGAGATTATAAATAGCCTATGTTGATACTAATTTTAGCAAAACTTGTTTTTTGAAAACGTTCTTGGAACCAATGAATAAGTCCACACTATTGAAGTGATTATTGTAAGAGTCAAGTAAACGTGATATAACACTATTCTTACCGTAGTTAGTAGAATGAAATGGTGTGCAAAATAATGTAGTGTGTCTAGTGCGTTTTCTGGGAACATTGAACTTAATACTATTTAGAAGCTTTGGGCAATCGATTCGTCCCCGTAAAATGTCATATAGCAACCCCATATCCATAAGGATACGTCTATCCTGCAGAGTTAAGAGATTGTATATACGACAATTCTCTCTGTAATCGTGTGAACATTTATGAAATTTGAAATTAAGGTGATCGATAAACTTTATCTGAATGCGTTCAAGACTATTTTTATGTATTGCATAACAGGGAGACCATATTTGACAGCCATATTCCAGCAAACTTCGAACAAAAGCAGTATAGACTACTTTTAAGCTTAACTGACTTTTAAATGGTAAGCAAGATCTCAAAACAAAACCGAGGTTGCGAAATGATTTGCTACAAATTGCATCAATATGCAGTCGCATGGACATCTCCGAGTCCAATAGTATACCCAAGTCCCGCACAACCTTGACCCTCTCAATAGCAACGCCATTGAAACTGTATTGATAAATGAAAGGATTCTTTTTGCGAGTAAAGGATATACTTTGACATTTGTTAATGCTAACCGTGATATTGTTCCGAGTGTAGTAGTTAAATAAAGAGTTGAGATCTTCTTGAAGCAAGACACAATCGGATAAGGAGTTAATGGATATATAAATCTTTTTGTCATCAGCGTAGAGAATATGATGTGAGCGTTTAATGTGGTGAATAATGTCAAAAATGTAGGCGTTATAGAATAGAGGGCCAAGGTGTGACCCCTGGGGAACACCAGAGGGGATGGATATGAAGTCAGATTTAAACCCACCCAATGCAACAGCCTGAGAGCGATTATTTAGGTACGATTCCACCCATCTGAGCAAATCTCCGTGAATTCCTAAAGCGTGCAGCTTACTTAACAGGATGACGTGGTCCACACGGTCGAACGCTTTTTCGAAATCAGTGTAGACCACGTCAACCTGTCCACCATTTTCCATTTCACCCAACACATAATCTGTAAAACAAGCCAAATTTGAAACTGTAGAACGTCTTGCCATGAATCCGTGTTGAGAATCAGGAATGCCAAGACTAATAACCGGGTAAATAGCGCTGTACATTATTTTTTCAAAAACCTTGGTAACACAGTTCAAAATGGAAATAGGGCGATAATTATTTATTTTAGATTTGGAACCCTTCTTGTGTATCTTTCCAGCTCTGTTCAGATGGAGCGGCGGTCTACTGGCTGAATACCTCGCCAAGGTCTTTCGAGCCCGTCTGGCTCACCGCTATATCCCTTTGAAATGGTGCGAAGTAAAAATAATGTTTATTCCGAATCCAGGTAGACTACATCCAGCCCAAATCTTTTAGACCCATAAGCCTCTTCTCGTTCTTTTTGAGTCTCAGTCTTTACACCGTAGGATACGCAGATGACATAGCAATTCTAATCTCGGGGAAATTTGAGGGTATCTTATGTGATCTCATGAGAAAGGCTTTCAAAATAATCGAGAGGTGGTGTGAGCACAAACTCTCCGTTAACCCCTAAAAACCTTGTGTTCTTTCTGTCTCCATTTTTTATGTATCTCTTCTATGTGTCTTGCTTTGTCTATAGTTTCAATACTACCTTCGCTAAGATTAAGTGGTGTATACTTGTTATCTATCTCTACTATTGTTTTATGTAATTGACTAGTATTCTTCTTCCTATTAAAGAATTGTTTTAGGTTTATTATTTGCCTTTTGTGTAAATGTGATATTTCAATTAACCCTCTGCCCCCCTCCTTTCTGGACATAATCACTCTTTCGATTGCTGATTTAGGGTGGTGATATCTATGTTGTGTAAGAATTGTTCTAGTTTTAGTTTCAAGTCCATTTAATTCTGTTTTAGACCACTTTATAACGCCAAAAGAATAAGTAAGAATAGGTACAGCATAAGTATTTATAGATTTGAAAAAATTTTTACTAGCTAGGTACATTTTACACAATGAATGGATTCTTTTATAATATTCCTGTTTTAATTTATCTTTAATAGATTTGTGCTCTAATAGTCGCGCTTGGTTGTATCCCAAGTATTTATAAAATTCTTAATTTTTCATTGCTTCTATTACTTCTTCCGAATCTGTTGTGTAATTTCCGCCGACTAATTTACCCTTTTCTATGTTAAGCTTTCAGCATTTGTCTAGTCCAAAATCCATTCTAATGTCTTTCGAAAACGATGTTGTTATGTCTAATAAACCATGTAAATCTGTATTTTTATTAGCGTATAGTTTTAAATCATCCATATAAAGTAAATGTGTTATTTGGTGTAGTAGTGATCTATTGTTCTTTATGTCAAATCCTAATTTAGATTCGTTTAATGCGCGAGAGAGTGGATTTAGGGCTAGACAAAACCATAGAGGACTTAGCGAGTCCCCTTGAAATATTCCCTTTTTAATTGCTATTTCATCTATGGTTACGTTTGAGGTTTATGTTTGTAGCTTAAGAGTAGTTTTCCAGGATCCCATGGTATTCTTAAGAAAATTAGTTAACAATGGGTTGATTTTGTAGATATTTAGAACTTGAACTAACCATGAATGCGGTACGCTGTCAAATGCTTTTTTGTAATCTATGTACGCTATGTTTAAGTTTTTTCTTGCTCTCTGGACGTGTTTTAAGAGAGTGGAATCAATAATTTATTGTTCCTTGCAACCCATATCGTCTGCAGCCTTTCTGTTCTTCAGTTAAAATATTATATTTTTCGGTGTGTTTAATAATTTTGTTAGTAATGCAAGACGTTATGATTTTGTACATAGTTGGGAGGCAAGTTATTGGTCTGTATTGTGAGGGATCCTGGGTGCTATTAGATTTTGGGATCATATATGTGATGCCCCTTGTGAGAAATTGAGGGAAATTTTCGTTACCTTTTAAAATATCATTAATTTGTTCAGCTAATGTCCTATGTAGTGCTTGTAATCTTTTATCCAAAAATTATGTAACCCATCTATACCTGCTGCTTTCCAGTTATGTGTTTTATTTATAATCGTATTTAATTCAAGAGTATCTATATCTTCAAACGGCATTTCTTCTATTTTTTCTGATCTTACTATTTCTTCTTGTATCCATCTAGCTTCTTTATTATGTTCAGCGCTGTCTGACCAGATTCCTTGCCAGAATTCTTTTAGATTCTCTTCCGATGGAGGATTTATGATAGTCGTATCGTTTCCTTCAAGCTTTCTATAAAATTGTTTCTCACTCGTTGTAAATAGTCTGTTGTTATCCTTTCTTTCTTTGGCTTTTTTGTATCTTGCTATCCTATGACTCTTGACTAAGAGTTTTTGTTTTAGGGTGTCTAGGTGGTCGTCTATTCTTTTATTAAAATTTTCGTGTGAACTGTGTTGTTTGGTCTTCGCAATAATTTCATGAGCTTTTGTTTCAAGCCTTCTTGATGTGTTACCATTTTTATACTGTGTCAACCTATTTATGTCTTTTCTTAGTAGGTTTATGTCTGTTTCTAATCTTTTTTGCCATGGTGGGTCGTTCCTTACTTTAGTTTTATGGCTTGATCTGTCTATATTTATTTTGAATTTAAAATGTTCAGCGACCGTAAGAGCTATGCAATAAATTAGTGAATGTGTATCGGATAAGTTTTCCAAAGATGAAAGTTTTAGCGGGATAATTGTTTGGTTAAATATACTAATGATATCCGATAATTTACGAGTTGGTCACATTTTTGGTAATAAAGGTCTACACGTGGGATCTATTCCACTGTATTTTAACATATTTGTTTCTAGTTCATTATTTAGTGTCTCTATTAACAAAGGGTCAAATACCGGTTGTGTTTGTATTAATATTGAATTATCTATAGTTGATTGACTGCTATGTGGTGCGTTAACGGGTAGTGCGTTGTCAAAATATTCAGTCTCTAGGCTCGTGTCGTATTGTAGGGGTGGATTGTAAAGTGTTATTTTGTTGTGTAATATTTAAACTTTCCTCTTCTTGTTTTTTAAGCTGCTCTGCTATTTCAAATTTGATTCTATTTAATGTGTTATCCGATAACAGCTTATTTCTAATAATAACCCGTCTTTGGTCTGCTATTCTCTGCTCTGTTACGTTTATATCTGGGTATTGTAGTTTAAATTTTTCAAATAGTTGTGTGCAATACATTGTTTTGTCCTCTTCAAGTTTTGTAACATAGAAGTATGTGCGCATGATGAATATGTTCATATCTTCCGTCCATTTCATGCGCACTCGTGGTTTTCCCGCCTTGGTGGTCGCAGGCTGAGTAGCTGATGCCGCCTGCGAAACATCCTCGGCAGATGTAACTGCTCTACTGTCTAGTCTGTCTGTCGGGTCGGCTGTAGTATTTTTATCGGGGAGAACCCGCCTGCTCAGTCCCCCACCGCCGATGGATCGTATGCTGTGACACCCAGCATCGGCCCCAGGTGCGCCCCGACGATCGCCCTCGGGTAGCGGTCCTATACGTTCATTCTTTGACCGAGTCTCCATATTAAATGGGTTGCCAGAGCCACGTTAGCCACGTCAGTAATATCTCATTCGTGTGTCCGCCCCCCACGTGATTAGATGGTCAATCAGGACGTGTGGTTGTTTAGGGGGCTTATTATTATTATTATTATTAATCACTCATCACGAAATATCTAAAGCCGCTTGACGTATAATGATGTCACTCATCACGAAATATCTAAAGCCGCTTGACGTATAATGATGAAATTTGGCAGGGAGGTTCCTCCAGTGACGTAAGTGCGCACTAAGAAAGTATTTTTGGAAATTCCATCCCTAAGGGGATAAAAGGAGGGTTGAAAGTTTATATGAAATTTCTACAGTTTACTGGATACGTGAAATTTTACATTTACGCCTTGATTGATAAAAAGAATTCATTTATTTATTGGTTTTTGGGCATTCCACCCGTAAGGGGGTAAAAAAGGGGTTGAAAGATTGTATGAAATTTTTACAGTTTGTAAATTGGACACATGAAATTTTAGTCTTACGCTCTTGGTTGATAAAAAGAATTCATGTATTTATTGGTTAAAGGAAATTCTACTCCTAAGGTGGTGAAAAGTTGGAAATTTGTTGGGCTTATGTATTTGAAACTTGGCATAAATACTAACCTAAGTAAATAGCAAAAGCTTTCATTATTAGTTTTTCAAAACTACTCCTAAAAGACGATTTAGGGCGTGTTAAAGATTTTTGAAGAATTTTACTGTACAGGGCTTCTTTTTAATATGTGAGGGAGCACTAAAAAGGGATTTTTGGAAATTCAACCTTTAAAGGGGTGAAACAAAAATGTCATCTGTAGGATAAAATACGGATCACGCGTATGAAGTCGCGGGCGTAGTGCTACTTAGGTACTTAAGATCCTATGGCCCCTAGCTGGGGCAGAGGGCTTCCACAGTAGTCTTCCATCGAGACCGGTCTTGAGCTTCGCGCTTCACCTCGCTCCACGTCATTCCGATACTCGTCGCTTCAGCCAAAACGGTGCGTCGCCATGTTTGACGGGGACGGCCTCGCTTCCTTTTTCCTTAAGGATTCCACTCCAAGGCCTTTTTAGGAATGTGATTGGAATCCCTCCGGAGTGGAGCGGAGGGCGTAGTGCTAGTAGTATTATAAATGTGAAATTCTGGATGTTTTGAGGTTTTTTCACCATTTGTTGTTGGATGAAAGGATTTGGATGAAAGTTGATGCCTATACGGGCAGACTATATATCCTGGATTATGACACACTTTAACTACATACTCTCAACGACGATTTCTTCAATCTTTCGAAGCTGCTTGCAGAAACTATCTTTTTGTTCCTTACAGAATATAGCTATCCTCGACATTGCCGAGGAGCTCGGAAAGGCGACAGCTGAGCGTCTCAACAAAGCTCACGGCAATAAAGCTGTAGTGTTCATCAAATGCGACGTGAGCACGGAAGAAGACATAACGAACGCGTTCGACGCCGTGCTCGCTCAGTTCAATCGGATCGACGTCATCATCAATAATGCTGGTGTTATGGTGGATGCGCCTAACATGTGGAGGACAGCTTCTGACGTGAATTGGGTAAGTACTGATAATAGTATATTATGCAACTAGTGAACAAAGGACGGATTTAAAGCGAGAGCCTTAAATGAATCACGAGCAATAGTGAAAATATTCAAATGCGATGAAAACGTAATGCAATACCTAAACAAATGACTAATATTGAAAAAATAATGAAATGAGAATGAATTAAAAAAAAAATGAGAAAGAATTAAACAAAAAAAAAATGAGAAAGAATTAAACAAAAAAAAATTAAATTAGTATTCATAGCCAAACAAAATGGGCGCACGGTTGGCGCAGTGGTTGAGCGATTGACTGCTGCGCTGCGTGTCGCGGGTTCGATTCTCGCACGGAACAAATATTTGTATGATCTACAAATAGTTGTTCCGGCTCTGGGTGTTTGTGTATGTGAGTTTATATGTTTGTAAACGCACCCACGATACAGGAGAAATTCCTAGTGTGGGGCAAAGTTTTTTTAAAAAGAATGAAAGAAAAACTATTTTGATTTGAATGATATTGCCAGTAGGTACTGCAGAACGGCAATTTCGTAAAGACCATTCTTCCATTCGTCCAGTCTCCACCATATCTTCTTTATCTGGCGAGCTTTTCTGTTTGGATAGGCTTATAGTCTAATCGGATGAGCTGAATACCAGTATTCCACCTGGATCCATTGCCTATCTCCACAACATAGTCTGCTGTGTATCACAAACCTGGGATAGATTAGTTAAGTCTGACATTCACGCGTCTTATATGAATGCCAAGACTGGCTTAACGAGGCACGGATGGCAAAGTCACAAAACACTATTCTCATCAATTAACTTTTTCCAATTTCTTACTTTTCAGCAAGGATTGGTATCCTTCACATTAAAAGGCGTCAAGTATATGAGGAAAGACGAAGGTGGAGTCGGCGGTACAATCGTCAATATCTCGTCATCTGCTGCTTTGGGTAAAGTTCCAGCTTTGCCAGTTTATAGTGGCTCAAAAATGGCTGTCCTGCACTTTAGCCAATGTTTAGCGGTAAGACATCCAAATGTGACTTTTATTATAACTATTCAGCAGCCTTATTGCGTAACAAATTCGGCCAGGCAGAGGGCAAAGAGTATGAACAATCGACCAATCACATGCGAGATGAAAGACGCGATGTGGATTTCCGTCTATGTGATTGGTCGATTGTTCATACTCTTTGCCCATTGCCATTGGCTTTACCTCTGATACTCGACAGTACTTAGATACATACAGCTTGAAAGCTTATAGTTAGTACCTACCTAAATGCGAATTATGTGTAATAATATGAGACCAATTGATTAATACGGCATTATTCATAATACCCGGGCTTTCTGAATAATGCCCATCAATTATTGTACATATACAGATACACGTCATGTTATACGTTGTACATATACATGTTATGCTAAATTTATGGTATGCTGGGGACTTACCAAATATCTTTTATCTATCTATTTGTGGAAATCTCCACAGATAGATAAAATACAAAATCTATTTGTATAAAATACTAGCTGACCCCCACGGCTTCGCTCCCTTCAACTGGCTATCTACTTAACTACCACCTTCCTATCCACCCTACCTACCTACCTACCCACCTACCTACTGTAGCGTGATCGCTACAAGACGCTTTGCTTTAGCCTTTTTTTTAATTTGTCAAAGCAGGCCGGTTAAAATTTTTAAAATTTTCATAATTCGTTTGTCAAGAAAACAGAACACGATTTTTTTTCTAAGACGACAATGAATTTTGATAACAATGTTTGGCTCTGTTATCCTCTACTCAATTTATTATTGGTATTTTTTAAAGTAACTGTTTAAAAGTTTGTTTTAAATTGCCAGCGACAATATGACCATAGCTATGTCAATTCTTGTACGGAAATGGCAGGAAACCATTCCTTGTCGTTAGGCCAAGGGAACGTGATATTCGGGTCCACGGGCGCGCCGGAGCTCGCGGACCGCATGTTTCTGCAATTGAGCTCTGTCAGAGACACCAACTATCGTTTCGCTACCAGGGCATGCCTCATACGAGCATTTGTCGTTCGACAGACAGTCCTGCCAAGACTATGATGACAAGCTTGTCATAAAAATAACCATGTAGCTGACAAGAGTTTATGCATCATGAATCAATACTGGTACGTAATGACTATTCTTACTAATTGTTCTTTTGAATGTCGATTTCTTCTGGTATTTCAGACCCTTTTGGTTCCATAATTTTGATGGTCCGTTTCCTTGTCTGTAGATATCAGTTGACAGTAGAGAGATACTTTCGGCTCTTTACCCCGGGACAGAACGAATGACCTCAGGAGTACCTGCAGTCTTCGGGGTTCCGAACATCTTTCAACGGGTTCCGTACATATTATATTAAAAAAATCTCGAACGTTTGAAGAAGTTCTACGGAAGACGGTTTGGTTCATCCAATAACGTACAAATAATATATTTTTTTAATTTTTTGTTTATTTGTAAGTAGTTTACATTTTAAGCTACCGTAGGTAAAAACTTTTATTACCTTACTTGTCATGTTACGGTATCATACTTTAATTGTATGCTTAAGCCATCATTGGACCGGTTGCAACCGTGTTTGAAGATTAGGCACGTGATTTCCGCTTTATTCTTTTTTGCGTTCTCATAATTTCACTCATGTTTATTTTACTAAATACTTAATAATTTATATGTAAAGTTCAAAATACACGAACTCGTGTTTTGTGGATCTTGACGATCACCATATGCGACAAGAATAAAGCAGTATTTATTTAATGTTAGTGTTGTTTTATTTATAGTAAAAATACGTAAGACAATTAGTATATATCTGTAATTGACATATAATTTTCTAACAGTGAAATGTATCCATGGAAACCAAACCATAGAGTTACTTCACATCCTCGGAAGTTTTAAGAATTTAAAGATAAATTCTTCAGTCCCATTCTGAAGCTTAAATCTGATAGTCTGGGCCCGAACAGAGGCTTTGTAAGCATATCAGCTAATTGAATTTCGGACGGAACTTGACTGACATCAAAATCTCCATTAGCGACACATTCCCGAACGAAGAAGTGTTTCAGTTTAATATGCTTCGTACGCTTGTGATATTCGTACTTTGGGTTGTGTGCGAGATAAACGGCTGACTTATTGTCTAAGTACAAGACAGGTTTGTCTATTTTGGTCAGATCATTGAATATTCGATTCAGCCATAAAATTTCTTGAGCAGATTCACTCGCTGCTATTATCTCCGCTTCAGTTGAAGATATCGACACTGTAGGTTGTATCTGGCTTCTCCAGCTTATAGCGCCACCAGAGAATATACACACTATACCGGATGTTGATCTTCCAGTTGTCTGGTCTCCTCCATGATCTGCGTCGCTGTAGCAGACCAAGCGTGATGGTGAGTTCTTCGAGAATGTCAGGCCCTTATCTAACGTCCCTTTTAAATAGCGGAAGACGCGCTTGACAAGCATGACGTCCTCCTTAGTAGGTGCTGCTAGGTTTCTGGATGCGACTCCAACAGCGTATGTGATATCAGGTCTCGTACCTACTGATAGGTAATCTAAAGCACCCACAGCTTGTCTCTAAGGGAAGTTCGTCTTGATACTTTCATTTACTCCTGTTTCATTTTCTTTAATGATGGGTGACGGTGCTGGCTTGCACTTGAACATTCCACATTTTTCTAGGACTTTCTTTGTGTATGCCTTTTGGCACAAGGATATGTTACTATCCTTTCGCACGTTTATTTCCATTGCAAGGAAGTACGACGCAGGTTTGGTAGTAATTTTGAATCGTCCTCTAAGTTCATTCAAAAACTCTTCGCCTGCTGTTGTCGAGTTGTGCGCTACAAGCCCATCGTCTACGTAGAGAGCTACAATGACTTTTGATCGGTCTTTCGTTCGGAAAAATAAACACGGATCCGCGTCGCTCTGTTTAAATTCAGATTTTAACAGGAATTCTGCGATGCATGTGTTCCAGCAGCGTGGTGCCTGCTTTAGGCCATACAGACTGCGTTTTAACTTACAAACCCGTTTCGTCCCGTCTCGATAGCCCTCGGGCTGTTTCATGTAGATTTCTTCCTTTACTTCGCCGTTAAGGAAGGCGGTGGTTACGTCGAACTGAGTCAGTTTTAGATTTTCGCGAACAGCCACTGCTAGTAGCGACCGCACAGTGCTCAGTCGAACCACTGGACTGAACGTCCTGTCATAGTCCACTCCTGGTATCTGGGAATAACCCTTAATGACCATTCTGGCCTTGTACCTTTCGACGGTACCATCAGGGTTCATTTTTATTTTGTACACCCACTTGCTTGGTAGGGCTTTGCGTCCTGTAGGTAGATCGACTAGGTCCCAGGTGTGATTGTCCTTTAATGATTTCATCTCGTTTTTCATGGCTGCCTGCCACTTGTATTTATCAGAAGATTCCATCGCTTCTTTGTAACTGTCAGGTTCTATGGGCTTGTGCAGGTTTTCAATCCCTTCAGCAGCTGCCATGATAAAGTCATCATATTGCTTAGGAGCTAAGATTGTTGACCTGTTTCTCAAAGTTCTTGTTATGGTTTCCTCAGCATCAATATTGAAAGGTTCGTCATCATCGACAATGTTGGAACTCGAAAGGGACTCGTAGTGAGACTCGTAGTCGCTTTCGTTGTTTACGTGTTCCAGTTGTTCCGCTAGTACAACATCTTCAGTGTTGTTGACCAAATTTTGTTGTAACGTAGTGTCGAGATTTTCATTGTCAGTTTCGCTAATGCTGTCAAGTGGTGAGCCGTCTCCGTCGTCAATATCGTCAAAGTGTATTGTTACTTGCTTACGTTCTGGTTTTGACGTTTTCAAAGGTTTTGGAGGTTCATCGTTGAAGAGATCGGTGATATTATGTTTGTTTGTTTCGTCGTAAAACATGGATTTCATCACGCGGATATCTTTTGACCACTTTATTTTTGGAAGGTAATAGAATTTTGAACGCTTTCGAGGTTTCAGAGTATCCAATAAACATGCCAGGAATTGCTTTTGGTGCGAATTTATGACCACTAGTGCCTTTGATAAGAACAAACGTTTTGGAGCCAAAGATATAAAGGTGATTAATGCATGGCTTTCTGCCAACCCATGCTTCAAATGGTGTTTTGTTCTGGATGGCACTGTTCAGACTCCTGTTAGATAGGTAGTTTGCAGTCATGACAGCTTCGCCCCAGCATTTTAAAGGTGCTTTCGCATCGATGAGTAAGGCTCTTGCTTTCTCGATCAAAGTGCGGTTTTTCCTTTCAGCTACTCCGTTTTGGTGGGAGGTGTAAGGCGCACTAAGCCTTCGTTGTATCCCGCAGCGTTTCAGGTAAGCGTCGAATTCTTTGTTGACATATTCGGTGCCATTATCCGATTGTACGGATTTTATTTTCTTCCCCGTGTAAGTTTCTGCCATCTGTTTGAACTCTTTGAATTTCTCGAAGACTTCGCTCTTGTTTTTCAGCATGTACACGCGACTGTAGCGACTGTAGTCATCAATAAAGGTGACGAAGTATTTATTACCGCTTAATGTGGGCGTTCGAATAGGTCCACAGACGTCGGTGTGGACGATTTCTATGAGTTCAGATGTACGTTGTGTTGTTTTCTCACGGGGAGCTGGTACTCGGTGCATTTTAGCTAGAATGCAGGTTTCACATTCCGGTAATGTTTCTGATGCATTGAAGTTCAAGCCGAGTAGAGATTGATTTTGGAGTGCATGTTTTAAATCGTTGGCATTCATGTGCCATAGATGTTCATGTTTGCCGAGTCCGTTTTCTTTGAGGATGTCGGAGCTACGTCATCTTTTTCATTGGCCAGGTTGTTGCACTCATGCTTGTTTGGTTTGATGTGGTAGAGACCATCTTCTTCTTTGCGAGCAGTGATAGTTATTCCAGCTTTTGGGTTGCTGACTGTAGCTTTGTTCTTTGTGAAGAGGACAGAACAGCCGGCATCTATCATCTTGCTAACTGACAGTAGGTTAGTGCACAGACTAGGTACGTACAGCGTGTCCTTCAGGTGAGTGAGAGCTTCACCGTCTCCATTTTTCGAAATGAAAGAGACTGTACCTTTTCCTTCAATCTCTGCAGTGCAATCTTCAGTTGCAAAGTTAAGTTTTCTGGATGTTTTCTCTATATTTTTAAATAGATCTCGTCGAAAAGTCATGTGAGATGTGCAGCCGCTGTCCAGGATCCAAATACTGTTATCAGGCTTCTTGTTGCGTGTAAGAAGACACTGTGTAGCATAATTGTTCCGATGAGAGTCAGTGTTAGGTTTCTTAGACCTCTCGTTGTTTTTCTTCCAGCAGTTTGTACATACTTTGTGATTCTTGCGTTTGAAAATGTTACCTCTTCGTTTGCAAATTCGGCAGGACGCGTATAATGCTTCTTCTTCATATGAGGATTCAGGTTCGTTGGTATTGGTCATGTTTTGGTTGTGACGTGCTTCAAATTCTTCTAATATTTTGGTTTTAAGCTCTTCTGGCTTCGGAAGACTGTCGCGCGATTCAATAGCAACTCTGAAGTTTTCATAATCAGGAGACGCCTTTCGTGCGGGTCCCTTACTGGCATAGGTATTTTTCAGTTTGTCCCAAACATCTTTGGCAGTACCGCAGTTTTTAATTTGTTTAAGCTCAGATGGAGCGATAATAAGGACCAGTTCAGATTTAGCTAATCTGTCCTTATCTAAGTCGTCGGCGGTTGCGTTCAAGGACAAGGGTGTGTCAACGTATTTCCAAAGTTTTTGTCTCACTAGGACGGCTTCTGCTTGTATCACCCATGTATCATAGTTGTCTTTCGTGAGCGTGTCTATTTTTACACTCGACATTTTGTATGGGTACTTACATTTGGTATTCTTGCAACATCAAAAGCTCTGCTACCATGTAAAGTTCAAATGTATGAACTCGTATTTTGTGGATCTTGACGATCACCATATGCGACAAGAATAAAGCAGTATTTATTTAATGTTAGTGTTGTTTTATTTATAGTAAAAATACGTAAGACAATTAGTATATATCTGTAATTGACATATAATTTTCTAACAGTGAAATGTATCCATGAAAACCAAACCATAGAGTTACTTCACATTATACGATATTGACTATTGCGTCATTCCTTTTTTAAAATAGTATGTTTTGCTTTTTCACTATTTTTATATTTTCGGTGTATTTTATTTAATTCAAAATTATACGTTATCGTTGCGTTAAAAAAGTTTTATTTATTTTAATTTTATAACGCTACATTATGGCGCCCGAGCTAAAGTAAGTTTTAATATTCATGTTACTACTGAAGTATATATTTTTTTTCATTATTGTGTGTGTGGTGCTCTTCGAGCAATTTTTAATTTTATCTAGTTTCAGAACCTGAAAATTTTCTTAATATTGAATTGGATTCTGTGGAGTATACCACTCTTTCTACTTATACCTCTTGATCGGATGAGGCGTCAGGCAAAATACGTTTTCTTTTGCTTGTGATGTATTTGTCTTATATTCTGAATTATAACTTTGTAAGTCAATAAAGAACCTTATTAATATGAAATAACTTTTATTTCTGTCCTCAAATACATATTTTTACATAACCCTGAGTTTTATTTAATTCCTTTAGCTAGCAGTAGATAGAACCCGTAGTGAATGCATGGAAGTATGAACGTTTAGGCTTCGAGTATAAAGGTAAGCTTGGATTACAAGGTTGTTTGCTAGTTATCTGTTTATTTATTTTTTTGATTCTTAGCCCATCTATAGCGTTTTCCTCGTCTTCTCTCCATACTCGTTGTTTGTTCATAACATTCGATGTTTAACATTTTCCATCTTTGGGTAACATACTCGTGTGATGTGGAAGGCGTGTTTCATCACGTGTTATTGGTCAGACTCTAAGCATTTATTTTTAGCTGAAAGTTGGGTTCATCACGGGTTGAACTTGTTCTTCCCTGCCGAGGCTTGTGTGAAAGTTGCAGTCGATCAATCTATGGCTTTTCTCAGAAACCTTTATTTTTTTTTTGCCTTTAATATATACATTGTTATTACATGTATTTCCCTGCTTATCCCATAGTCATTTTAGTCGTTAATATTTGATATTACAGTGGTCAATATAAAGTTTGTTGAATCATAAACTCAAATCTCTCTCCCACATTTCTCTCCTTTACAAATTGCCTTATAATTTCAAAATGGTTATTTAGATTCACCAGAATCCTTTCGAAATATTAGTTTTACTCTTAATGCTATGCATTGTTACCATTTTTTGCCAGATTATTTACATAACTTAATGTTATTTTTTCTAATTACGTATATTGTCAACCTTCTCCATTTCAAACAATCAACTCGTTGCTATGCAACAGACTGATATTTTCACCGCAGTTGACACTTGGTGACGTTTATTTTGAAATCTTTGTTCCCTTTAGTGATGTACCGGTGTCGATAAAATCTCTTATCGATAAAAATTATGAGATCTACCAGTGTCGATAAAATCTCTTATCGATAAAAAATAATGAGATGTACCCGTGTCGATAAAATCTTTTATCGATATTTTTTTCAAATTATTAATTTTTTTCGAAATATCTGTTACACTGCCTGTAGTGATGTTATTTTTAGCCTGCATGATTTTAATCAATAAGATTTTCTTACCTAGCCTATTATCGATATTCTAGTATTTAGCCCTTACATATGACTTTTATTTTCTTTTTACTTTAGCTTAGTCTCTTTATTTTGTCTTAACCTTTCTCTTTTGCCTTTGTATCTTATTAGGTAATTTTAAGGTATCTGTTAGGCTATAGCGATTAATTTAGTTAAGGTTTAGTGGACGTTTCCTAAGCTCGCATCGATAAGAGGTAGGTCTGGCACGTTTCGAATTTACTCATTATTTTATGCACTTAGTGTTTTGTTCCTTAGGTTAGGTAGGTTGTTTCTTTAGTCTTGGTTATCTATCTTGTTTGATCTTTGACTCAAATCACATGTTTGTGCTGGAGTCTTATATTTTTGTCGTGGACGTGTTGTTGATTTGGGGACTTATCCTTGAAATCGAGTTCCACCTCCTTGTTGGACCTTTGGCTCAAGTTGTATCTTTGAACTTGAGTTTTGTTTTGGTCTTTCCTTTGACTCCTGTTCCATAGTTTGAACTGGAGTCCCATTTTTTCTATATAGGTTGTAAGTTTTTTACTCTGATCCTACGTCGTTTTTTTAATGACTGAGGATATTTTTTTTCTGTCCGGTGTCGAATTTCAGGCCAAGGTTTTTCTTTGTCCGAAGCTGTTATTTCTGACCGAAGACGCTTTTTAACTGGAAGCAACAGTTACAATTTATTTAGTTTGTCTACTAGGGTCTAGGATATTTTCTTGGTTTTGAGTTAGGCTAGGTAATTTCATCTAATTTTATCCTCTTGATTATCACACTGTTAGGGTTGTCATACCTTTCCAGGGTTGGCAATCAATATTTTTTTTTGCTGGAATGAGGGTATTGTAGCGTGATCGCTACAAGACGCTTTTCTTTAGTTTTTTTTTTATTTGTCAAAGCAGGCCGGTTATACTTTTTCAAATTTTCATAATTCGTTTGTCAAGAAAACACAGGACGATTGTTTTCTAAGACTGTGACAAAGAATTTTGATAAAAATGTTTGGCTCTGTTATCCTCTACTCAATTTATTATTGGTATTTTTTAAAGTAACTGTTTAAAAGACCATAGCTATGTCAATTCTTGTACGGAAATGGCAGGAAACCATTCCTTGTCGTTAGGCCAAGGGAACGTGATATTCGGGTCCACGGGCGCGCCGGAGCTCGCGGACCGCATGTTTCTGCAATTGAGCTCTGTCAGAGACACCAACTATCGTTTCGCTACCAGGGCATGCCTCATACGAGCATTTGCTGTTCGACAGACAGTCCTGCCAAGACTATGATGACAAGCTTGTCATAAAAATAACCATGTCGCTGACAAGAGTTTATGCATCATGAATCAAAACTGGTACGTAATGTCTATTCTTACTAATTGTTCTTTTGAATGTCGATTTCTTCTGGTATTTCAGACCCATTTGGTTCCATAATTTTGATGGTCCGTTTCCTTGTCTGTAGATATCAGTTGAGCCGACTTTCGGTTCTTTACCCCGGGACAAAACGAATGACCTCAGGAGTACCTGCAGTCTTCGGGGTTCCAAACATCTTTCAACGGGTTCCGTACATATTATATTAAAAAAATCGCGAACGTTTGAAGAAGTTCTACGGAAGACGGTTTGGTTCATCCAATAACGTACAAATAATATTTTTTTTAATTTTTTGTTTATTTTTATGTAGTTTACATTTTAAGTTACCGTAGTTAAAAACTTTTATTACCTTACTTGTCATGTTACGGTATCGTACTTTAATTGTATGCTTAAGCCATCATTGGACCGGTTGCAACCGTGTTTCAAGATTAGGCACGTGATTTCCGCTTTATTCTTTTATGCCTTGCCATAATTTCACTCATGTTTATTTTACTAAATACTTAAAATAATTTATACGATATTGACTATTGCGTCATTCATTTTTTAAAATAACATGTTTTACTTTTTCTCTATTTTTATGTTTTCGGTGTATTTTATTTTGATTCAAAATTATACGTTATCGTTGCGTTAAAAAAGTTTTATTTATTTTTGTTTTATAACGCTACACTATCCTACATACCTACCTACCCTACCCTACATATCTACCCTTTCCACATATCCTACCCTACCTACCCACCCACCTAACCTACCTACTCACCGCGACACAGGTATTTCCCGAAGCAACCATCCCCCGAGAGCACCTGCGTCACCCGAACGGACAGGGAGCCGTGCCTCCTCCCGAGCCAGCGCTAAAGCACTGGCCGAACCGCATCGATGGTAACTAGGTAGGGCGGTAGGGCGTAAAAGCCTGTTTCACCATTCCGCCACCAGGACCTCGCGGAGCTGAAGCCGACGAAACTCCATATGTCGGTGCATCGGCCCTTCGCCCCGCGCCCGCGCTTCCTCGCGCCATCTAGTCAGTGACGCGAGTACCTTCACCTCCAGGTCCCAGGCAAGCCGCCTCGTAGGAGATCGTGCGATACCCCCTGATGACTCTGACGGCCATCGCTCTCTGCGGCCTCTACAGAACAGCGATGTTACCGGCCGTCAGGTCAGCCGCCCAGATCGGGGCCCATACAGGGCCATGGATCGCACGATCCCCACGTAGAGCCGCCTATAGGCGGCGCTCGGGCCCCCCAGGCCGAAATCCCACCGGCTGTGTGCACCAATCCTAGGTATTTCATGATAGACCCTACCTACCCTACCCTATCCTACCTACCAATTTATTAAATTATTTATATTTGAATAAGAATTAATACTACAAAACGAATGTAACCAACTTTTGTTTCTACTAGCGCGCCGATCTAATTATGTTTAGACGCAAAAACTGCTATTGTGACTTAACTATGATAGTGAGTTTCTCTCACTGACTTTTTTGTATTTAATAATGAGTACTTTAATCATATAGTACATATTTTTTATGTATCATCAATAGTTTTCTCAGCGCACGCCAAATAATGAATTTTATAGGCAAAATTTTGCTATTTTGGGTTACATTGTTGCAATTTTCATAAGGCATTAATAATTTATAGCCTATGTTACTCGGGAATAATATAGCTTTCCATAAGTAAATTATTTTTCATTTCATTTATTTATTTATTTATTTTATTGCATAAAACATGGTATATAAAGGTGTTACATGAGTTAAGGGTGAGATCATACATGTTTTGCTTAAGACTAAAGCATGCAAAATGATTAACACAACTTGTGTTCAAAATATACCTTAATGCTATAAACATTATAATCATTCAGCCACTTAAACAAATGAACTTTAAACAGTCTGCTATTAAGTATTTTAAGTTCACATGGTAATTTATTATATATTTGTACAGCCATAGCTGAACAGCTTTTACTATATTTTGTTAATCGAGGGGTTTCATCTAAAACAAGTCTAAATTTGTCACGCCGATTCCTAGAGCATACATCTGCTGCTGTTCTGAAAAGCACTTTGTGTTTCCGTACAAACATACATGTTTCATATAGATATAGTGAGGGTAGTGGTAGCAAACCGAGTTTTTTAAATATTGGTCGACAAGATTCGTCCGGTGGAATGCCCTGAATAGCTCGAACACATTTCTTTTGAGCGATAAATGCTCTGTTATGGTCGGTACTATTTCCCCATACAATTAGTCCATATGGCAGCAAGGACTCCACATATGCACGATAGGACAATACAGCTGTTTTAATGTTTGTGACATTTTTAATCCGTCTAAGAGCGTAAACGAATTTATTGATTTTATTACATACACTATCGATTTGAGCTTTCCAGTCTAGATGTTCATCAATGATCGTTCCCAAAAACTTAGTTTGTGCTACTTCTTGAAGTTTTGATATATTCATTTTAAAATTTATTTTGTTATTATAAGATTTATTATATTGTACTTATACTGATTTATTGAGGTTAAGAGATAAATCATTATTATTAAGCCAATTTATAAGATTTTCTATTGTATTATTAATATCTATTTCATGATCAGTTGTTGTTTTACATTTTTTTGTGGTAGAAAAGATGATTGAAATGTTATCCGCAAACAGGAAGCATTTATGATTAGTCACGTTAACAATGTCATTCACATAAAGAAGGAACAAAATTGGGCCCAATATACTTCCCTGAGGAACGCCGCGTTTGGTGTTTTTGAATTCAGAGCGGCATGAAACCATATCCTTATTGGCATTAATATGAGCGATAGTAACACACTGTTGTCTGCCAGATATGTATGACGATATCCACTGCAGTGGTGGTCATCTTATTCCTATAGACTCTAATTTCTGAACAAGCATGTTATGCGAGACCAGGTCGAACGCTTTAGATACATCTAAAAATAAGCCCGTTGTTAGTTGATTATTGTTAATATTATTATAACTTTTCACTCTTGAAAGCAGTACTAACTATATTATTCAAGAGTGAAAAAATAGCTAAATTCGTTGACTTTCCTTTTTGGAAACCGAATTGCTCTTTCTTTATAATATGAAATTTTTCGCAGTAACTGATAAGCCTTTTATACATGTACTTTTCGTAAATTTTTGACATAATTGTTATTAAAGTTATGGGACGATAATTGTTAACATCATATTTTTCACCTTTTTTAAAAAGTCGTTTTTTAATCAGTCCTGTAGTTTCGGAGCCTATTCGGTACAAACAAACACACAAACAAAAAAAAAATCTTTCCTCTTTATAATATTGGTATAGATTATTGTTACTGGAATATTATTAGTCAATCAGCCTTTTTAAAATGTTGTTTACGAATTTAATCAAATCGGACCTTCGACCATTCAAATCACAGAGTTGCAATTCTTCTGCTATATTTCCCAAATTCTCGTTTCCAGGTGGAACCATTCTACGAAAATACAGGTGTTAGAATTCTGACCATGTGTCCAGGAACTACTGACACTCCGTTGCTGCATAACTTGGAAGCAAGGGCATATGACCCAACAGTTGGGAAAGTTTTTGCCGACAGGGTTGTGGCTGCCGGAGTCGTTTATCAGAGGTAAGTTTTCAAATCTTTGATAGTCGTTAACAGTAGTCACAAGTTAGAATATCTGATATGGAATCTCACCAAGTGGTATCGTATTTAAGGCCGTACCCTGACCAAAAAATCAGCATGAGATATGAGCATTCCTATTGGCCTAGCGGCACTGGTGGCGCATGAATGACAGTAGTGAATACGCCCAGATTTTAGAATAAAAACTTTATAAAATCGAATATTGGTCTTTTGAAAAAAATAAAACTCACAAAATGTTCGTTATCAAATTGTCTGTCCATTAGTGTTAGTACAAAAAATAATTAATGAGCACTTTACGAGGAGATGCATGTTATCAATAATTATTTCACATTTTTATGGTTTTGTTGGAAGGAGATTAGTGAAACATATACCTCTTTAAAAAAAGTGTACTACCATTTTAGAATCAGCATTAGGTAGAAATTTACTGTATTTTATTAATTGATATTTCTTTTTAAATAAAGAGTAGATAGCTCTTAAAAACAGCACAAACACGACTAGCGCGGCGTTTTGTTCGGGGAGGCGCCTTAACAGCTAAATACAACATTATTAGCGGCATCCGTTTCTTTTTTTTTATTAGAGTCTCATATATGACCACTATTTCGCCTGATGGTAAGCGATGGTGTGGTCGACGGTGAAACACGCTTGCCTAGAAGTAACCTATTTACTCCTGACTTAAAGACATCTAGGTTGTAGCTATCAGGAAACAAATACACCGGCAAGGAATACCACTCCTTAGCTGTGCTCACAATGAAAGTTTTCGCGAAACGCTCTGTGCGTTTAGACTCGAAGCTAACCAACTACGATGACGATTATGGAAAAGGTTTATTTATTTATTTTGTCTACTTTCAGGCCAGCATCAGTAGTTGCAGCTGTGATTGAGATGTTCAAGACTGGCCCACCAGGTTCAATTTGGTTGTCTATTCACAATAAACCAGCTAAAAATATTACACCAATAATTGATAGCGCTTTTAATGATTTTGCGAAGCATCTGTTACCATAACTTTTTATTTAATAAAGATATTATATATTATATTTTTTACGTTTTACGTCTCTATTTTTAAAACTCATGTTTGTTTAAGTATGTAAATTACTATTGTAGAGAAAATTGATTGTTTTGTGATAAATAAATAGATAAATGGCGACGGCCAAACTACGAAGTGTGTCAATCTGCCAAACAATTACAAATTGCCGTGACTGTACAAGATATCGGGTACAGTAAATGTAATGCAATAAATTTAAATTAAGTACTTAGATAGAGTATCTAGATACAGTGTTCAGAATGTAAGAAACAAAACAAACTCAAGAACCTTGACTATAGCTGCAAAATTTACATTTTTATTATTGTAATATTTTGCCAACTGATAGCAGAATATGATACAGTATCTTGTTTACACATAGATATCACAGGAGGATTTGGCTTCACTCATTGAAAGAAACACTTAGTTCTTTATCAAATTGCATTGCAAATACAATGGCGCAGTGGGACGCCACCCCCTTAGAGGTAGAATTTCCGGCAATCAAAAACTTATTGTTTTGTTTTTATTAATCAAGAGCCTATCTATCACCTACGATTTCAGATGTTTTATCTTCCAAACCGAGGAAAATCCATATAAAGTTTCAACCCCGATTTTATCCCCTAAGGGGTAGAATTACCAAAAACCAATAAATACATGAATTATTTTTATCAACCAAGGTTAAATCTATAATTTCACGTGTCCAACTTACAAACAAACTTTCAACCCCCTTTTTACCCCCTTAGGGGTGGAATTTTCGGAAATAATTAAACCATTGTATTTTTATTAATCAATAGCGTAAACCTACGATTTCAGATGTTTTACCTTCAAAACCGAAGAAATTTCATATAAAGTTTCAACCCCTAGCCCCTTAGGGGTAGAAATTCCAAAAACTAATAAAAACATGAATTCGTTTTATCAACCAAGAGCTTAAAACGCATGTGCAGAGCTCCACAGCCACTAGGGCACAAAAATAAGTGATAAGCAGAAAAGTTCTGAAGTATTGTTGGACCTACTGAAGACTATGAATATATTTGTGTTGTATAAACTCAATTTATTTTAGTATTATATAACTGCACAGCACATATGTGAGTACTATGTACCAACTGTAAATCTACCATTTACTGTACCTATATGTCGTTTGTTGACTATACTAGTGTGTCCTGGCAGTTAATAGTGTGTCATGCTCTCTCTAATGTCTCTCTGATGGTGGCACATGTGTTGGATCATTCGGTTCCCTTCATGATGGTTGAGCTGAGTGGTGCCGATCTATGTGTCATGTTCGTGAACGGGCGCTATCATTTGGGATTGGTCATAACTTAGCTGCCTCAGCCTGTTTTTACCTATGTATTGTTATTTTTAACTGTTTTTTTTTTACTCTAGACGCTTTTACGTGCACGTCTTTTTACATCGTTCTCACATATATGTATTTTTCCAACAAGAAATCATGTAACCAAATACTAGTAAAACACTTTTTATTTTAAAAGAGTAAGTGTGGAGTTTCTTGTCCATGTCCATTCTACTCCATAACAAGCTACATTGCCGAATGGACGGTAGAATAAGTTATTATTACTTGTAAATTGTTTTTTTTGACGTTCAAAAGTGCCGCTTAATGGCTTAATTGAATAAAGAAATTTTGATTGATTGATTTCCTCTCATGGTCAGTGTGTACTGCGCCTGGCTTTTCCCATCATAAACTCATTTTCCTCTCATATGTCCTTAAACCACCTAAACTTTTCCCTAAAGTTCTGCACATGCGTTGTTTTGCGCGAATGGATGTCGAGAAGTTGCGTCGGGATGCATCGGAAGTCGATTGGGGAGACCTTGCTGCAGCAGTAGCTGTAGATGAAAAACTGCAAATCTTCAATCGGACGGTCCTTGCTCTCTACGACAAACACGCTCCTGTCAAGAGGGTTAAACTCAAGCGTCCACCTGCTCCTTGGATGACGACAGGGGTCCGTATGGCGATGAGGCGCAGGGATCGGGCCTTTCGCCAATTTAAAAAATATCGCAGTGAGGAAAATAGGCACCAGTTCAAAGCTGCAAGGAATCGGTGTAATCAGGTGATACGCAACGCCAAACGCCGCCATATTCTAGAAAACATTTCTTCTTCTTCTCCTGCCGATATCTGGAAGTTCCTCGGAACCCTCGGGATCGGTAGGCCTCGAGATGTGGATTTTCCCAAGACGATTAGCCTGGATGAAATCAACTGTCACTTCACAACTAAACCTAGAATTTAAAAAGGCTAAGAATAATCCTAAAAAAACCTGGAAATTAATAAAAACAATAACATCTCTAAATAAACAAAAAGATAATAACGAATCCCTACTAGAAATTGACCCAAGCCCCCATGAATCTGTTAATATAATCCATAGATTCTTTGCATCGACCATACAGCCTCTAGACGCCTAACAACAGGCGAGCGATGTCTGTCAACACATATGACTAAAATAATCATATACTGGTAATATAGGTCGCCACTCGACAATTTCGAATTAGTAGCGACCACTTCCGTGAGCCGTAAACACTGCCGCGTCAGGCAATTACAAATTGGTAAAATAAATATTATAATGGCCCCTTGTACCGTACGTTGGTGTGGTAACAACAGCCAGAACTCGAGTTTACCGAAAAATGGCATAACATTTCATCGGTAAGTTAATAGTTACATAATCATAATCAGATTTATTTTCTGATATTATTTATCGGAGTTCATTTTGTACTGGTCATTATTGTAGGTGTAAACTGCAACAGCACAAATTTTGTCGCGCTCGTTGATGACTTTTGTGTTTTCGTCTCTTTCTTTTTAATGTACTTTTTATCTATCTCTTTTCCTCTATAATTTGGTACGCAAAACTAGTGATGCACCATATTCTATGACCAAATCTGTTATGGATAAAACTAGAAACCTACATACAATTATACAAAGAGAGACATTAAATTAAATAGTTTATTATTTGTTAAATTAATTGTGAAACGAATACTGATTTGTATAGTGGTTGAAAATGATTAGTATAGTGGTGATTTTTATTGCACAAAAAATAGGTGAATTCTTTTAGAAAATTTTTCTCTTACGGAGAAAAGGCCTCTGTTCCAGCAGTGGAAATATTGTAGACTGATTATTGTATTTTATAGATAATTATTTTGATTTTAGAATTTAGGTATTTTTTCTATTGACTGTTTTTTTTACTAATATTTAATATTATGAAACAACCGCCGAAAATATATGTTATCTTTAGAATTTTGTTTTTAGTTTTTGCACTTTATGTTATTACTGTATAATTAATAATAAAAGTAGCTAACATTAATAAATAAAAATATTAAGTACACTAACAATTTAACAAAATATTGATACCTTCGTGGTTTTATTTAAACCTCTCCCATCCCTAGTTCGGCGAAATGACGTTGGTAAGGACCAATCAGAGCGCAGTCGTCCCGTGCCTCATACCTCAGCTAGTTGACAGAATTATTTTGATGTATTCGATCAAGCATTAGGCGTCTAGAGGCTGTATGGTCGATGATTCTTTGCAACCGTAGGACAGAAACTAGATGAAAATATAGACAACATGGACGGTAATGGAATATCGAAACAAGACCTAGGTGAACAAACAACAACTTCCTTTTTTTTTGCTTGACACTGACGAAGAAGAAGTACTGTCTATTATAATGAACCTAAAAGATGATTGCGCTGTAGGAACAGATGGTATTTCAAATAGGTTACTAAAAGCTGCGAGTGGTGTGCTGACTCCTGTTATAACATTTATATGTAACCTCAGTCTCCTTTTGGGAGTATTCCCCAAGCTTTTCAAAACAGCGCTCATACATCCTATATTTAAGTCGGGGAATAGAGACAGTGTCAATAACTATCGACCTATATCGTTCCTTCCATCAATGTCCAAGATACTCGAAAAGCTGTTAAACAAAAGGTTAACGAATTACTTAAGAACTTTTAAACTGTTGTCAAAAAATCAATTTAGATTTATTCCTGGTAAATCCACAGAAGATGCTCTAAGAACTTTGACTGAAACTGTTGTTAAATCCCTTGACAGTAAATCTAAATGTATTGGAGTATTATTGGACCTTACGAAGGCTTTTGATACTGTTTCTATCCCCAAGCTACTTGCTAGGATGGAAAATATGGGAATACGGGGTATAGCCTTGGATATTTTCACTAGTTACTTAAATGGAAGAACCCAACGTGTAAAAATTGGCTCATTTATAAGTGAAGAAGCTCAAATAACATATGGAGTCCCACAGGGAAGTGCACTTGGCCCCCCAATGTTCTTGATGTACATTAATCAACTGTGCAACTTTCATCTTCACAATGCTAAAATTGTTACCTTTGCAAATGAAACGGCAGTAGTATTTCACGACAAAACTTGGGATGAAGTAACTGACATCACAGAAAGTGGCATTAAGCAGATTAATATCATCACTCGTACGCCCTCTCCCGATCCTCACAACACGTCCGTTCTATCTCTCTGCCTCAAGTCAAGTCCCTCGTCCGCCTCTCAACCTCATCTCCCTACCCTCTCCCCGCGTCACTTCCCCGCTGCTCTCCGCACTACGAGCTCCACTTGCCACAGTTAGGCAACGCTACGAGGGTCAAATTTATGACCGTTTTTGTGTGCAATTTCTAAAAGTCTTGGGACGGTCGGCAAGGCTTATCGTTCCCACATGGCAACTTCTTAGAATTCTTATAGAATCTACACTATCGACATCCTTTCCCATGACTTTCTAACAATAATGAAAGTGACAAGAGGTCCAATTATCCTTTTAAATTGGATAGAATTTCATAGTTTATGAGGTTGCCTGTCAGACCATAATTTAAACCCGAAGGTCCGTGTCTTCTCCACATCTGGCCTCGAGCGGTCAAAGAGCGGTGCTCTCTGGCCGCGGGTGCAATGCCGGAGCTCACAACTATGAGCTCGTCTCTGTGTTGTCCGTTGGACCTAGCACATTGCTAGCGCGGTCATTCACCTTTGCGGGTCAATGATGCGCGCTAACTATGTTTATGTTGTTTGTGTGACTGCAGGCGCGCCGCGGCGCCCGTTTCTGAACGGTACGCCGCTTTTTCACGACACTCTAGCGGTCTACATCCGCCGGGTGAGACCCAGAGCGTACTCTGGGAGGCCTAGCGAAGGTGACCAGCGTCAGTAGTGCCGGCTTTGGACGAACCTGCAGTTTAGTAGTGTAAGCGCATAGTGGCGCCGTTATGTATGTAGGAGCGGCAATGTTCTGAGTTACACCGCTCATGAGCCAATAGCGTGCGAGGTACTCGCGACGCTATTCGGTGCAAGTGTACTTGTGAATGTATTGTAATGTATGTCTGTTTTACGACGCAAAGTGAGTCTATATTAACTTAGAACAAACTTCACGCCGTGGGTGTCGTGTGGGGTGGGCAGTGTTTCTGTTTGAGTAAGCAGCGTGTAGACTGTTGCTGCTTACTCAGGCGTCAAGTCCGGGAGGTGGATGGGGCTGCACAGTCAGTAGTGAGGAGGTCACGTGGGAGGCGGTTTTTCGTCCGGCGGGCGCGCGTGCAATGGCGCTATGTTAGCGATATGGGGCCATGCAGATGCGTCGGCCCGTGCGAACATGGATGTTGCGAGTCGCCCCACAAATTCATCCAGGCTCTCAATCCCAATGTCTCGCTGAATTACGTCGTTCCTCACGTAGCGAGGAGCGTCCATGATGCGGCGCATCGTGATGTTCTGCTGCGCCCTGAGCTTTTGCTTGTTGGTCTCGCTCGTGAGGGCGAACCAAGCTGGGGTAGCATAGGTTAGTATAGAACGAATATAGGTTTTGTACACGCCCAGCTTGGTGCGGGCGGGGAGGCTGGATGAGAGCACTGGATTCAGCAGGTTACGAGCCGTCCTGCATTGGTTCACCACTGTTTTTACGTGCAGCCCCATCGTGAGTCGGCGATCGATGGTCACACCCAGGTACTTAGCGTGGGGTGACCACTCGATGTCGACTCCTTGTAGTTTCAGCGGTGGTGGTAGAGTTCCGAGTCCTGTAACAATGGCCTGCGACTTACCCACGCTAACCGACAGTCGCCATTTGGATAGCCATTCCGGTATAGCGTCGAGGGCGCGCTGCATCTTGCGCGCTGCATGCCTGGCGTTCATGGAGGTGGTGATGTATGCCGCGTCGTCGGCATACAGCGCGAGCGTCGCCTCTGGTGTTGTTGGTATGTAAGGACTCGAACACCTTGGAGATGGTGGGCAGGAGAGTGATCGGCTGTTAGCTCTCGGGTTTCAGAGTGTTTTTACCCGCCTTGGGCAGCATGATGACGCGCCCTTCTTTCCACGAGGCCGGGAAGGAGCCCGTGCGGACGATCCCCGTGCCAAGGCCGCTACCATACGGTAGGGCAGGTGGCGCAGCGCTGTGTTGGAGATTCCGTCGGCACCTCGGGCCTTCCGGGGCTTCGTTAACAAGATGGCGCGCCTGACTGCGCCAGGCGAGAATGAGATGGGGTCTTCATCAGGAGCTATCGGTGCAGCGAAGTATTCCTCCAGGTGTTTCTCCACTGCTGCCACGTGCTCGTGTTCTGTGGTCGGGTTCGGTTGGAACTGACGCTTCAGATGTTCCGCGAAGACTTCTGACCGGTCCTCTGCTACATTTTTCAGTGCCCCGTCGCTGCTCTGTAGTGGGCGCACCGGGGCTGGGGTGTTCTTTAATTGACGGCACAGTCTGTGGAGGGAGGGCCAGTCGCCCTCCGTGGCATCTATACGTTCCTCCCAGCTCGCGGCGGCTAGAGCGCTCAGCTCTCTCCACCAACTTGTTTAGCTGCGTTTTCATGCGCGGGCATCTTACTTGTTGCCACTGCTTGCGTAGTCGTCTCTTTTCTGTTATCATGCGTTGGATGCGTGCCGGCAGGGGCGGCTGTAGCACTCTCCCCTGCGGTTGAGCGATCGTGGCTGCCTCTAGTGCGTTCTGTAAGCAAGCAGTGACGTCAGCGGCGAGTGTGTCGACATCTATGGCGGAGGTGATAGGCCGAGTTGGTGTCGCGGATTCGATCACTTCCTAGAACTTTTTCCAGTCAATTAGACGGCGTGGCGCTGGAGGTACTACTCTTGTCGGCATGCCCGATAGGACGACGAGAACAGGATGGTGGTCCCACTGTAACTCGTCATCCAGTACCTGCCGTGTGACCTGGCAGTGCAGCCCTCGGTGAATCATTATGTCCAGCACGTCTGGCATGTGATTATCTATAGCTGGGTAGTGTGTGGGCGTATCAGGGCCAGACACAGTGTATCCGAGGGCTTTCGCGTCCGCGAGGAGCTGCCTCCCATCTTGGTTAGCTTGGGACGAGTTCCACGCTGGGTGTTTGCAATTCCAATCACCGGCGAGGATGGTAGGATGGTCGGTGGTTGTCAGCAGCGTTTTCATATCCCTGCTGTCCAGTCTGACGCCTGGAGGCTTGTAATAAGCGTGGACTTCTATGTCCTCGCCGGCTACATGCAGTTGAACACCCAGCGTGTAGACGCTGTGAAGAGATGGTGGTGGGAGCTCTTGGTGTACGACTCCTCTCTTTACTAGTACGGCCAGGCCGCGATAACGGACATTTGTTGCCGATTTTTCGTCCTTTCTGTAAGTGACGTAACCTGGGAACTTGTGCCAATCTTCAGGTCCCAGGTGCGTTTCACTTATGAGCGCCACGTCGACGTTTTGTTCTTTCAGTAGGTGGCGGAGGGAAGTGATTTTTCCCCTGAGGCCGCGGGCGTTCCAATGGATCATCCTCAGCGGCCTAGACATTATGGTACAGGGTAAGTAGGGCCGCTAGGCCGTCGAGGATGACCTGTTCGACATCTTGATATATCATCTTGAAATATTTATTCGGTTTGTTTACATTTCTTGTAATGTTGATGTTTGCGGCCGCCACTTGTTGATTGGCCGTGTCTGCTTTCTTGGTGTCCGCGGATTGGCGGACAGTGGTTTTAGTACCGCTCTTTTTCGCGGTGTGGCGCTTGGTTCGCGCGGTGGCGGCGCTAGTAGTAACTTCTGTGCTTTGTTTCACTTCTTGTGTTTTCTCTGGGGCAGGGACTGCCTCAGGGGTGGTTTCTTGGTTTTCCTGAGGGGTGGGTTTCCTACCCTTACCTCCCCCTATTCTTCCTCCGCCTTGAGGAGGTGTGATTGCTACGCTGGGTGGGCCCATTTGCTGCTGCCATCAACGTAGTTTTTTGGTTACCGGACTCTACTATTTTTTTTATTTTTTTTTATTTGTAATGGGTTTGCTCTTGACTCTAGTCTAGGTCATAGGTGACAGAGACGGAGTCTACGATGGAGTGAGCTTACCCAGAAGAAGCCTGTTCACTCTAACTTTGAAGAGATTCGGGTAGAATGCGTTCGGAAACACAGACGCAGGTAGTGAGTTCCATTCATTCGCTGTGCGCATTATAAAGGATGTTTGGAAGCGCTTGGTTCGAATTGGTGGAATGGCAACAAGGTAAGGATGATAACTTGCAGTGCGTCTAGATGTCCGATGGTATAAGGGGGCTGGTGGGATGAGGTCGTGGAGTTCTTGAGCACACTCACCGAAGTACAGTCTGTAGAAGACCGACAAGCAGGCAACTTTGCGGCGATGAGCCAAGCTGTGAAGCTTGGCGTCCACCAGTTCAACGTCACCAATGAGCCTCTTGGCTCTGCGTTCCACTGAGTCAAGCGCGGCAAGCTGATACTTAGCTGAACCATCCCAAAGGTGGCTGCAATACTCCATGCAGGATCGGACTTGTGCTTTGTATAGGGTTAAAAGCTGTCCAGGCGTAAAGTATCGCTTCACTTTATTTAGGATGCCCAGTTTCTTGGCCGCGATTTGGGCTTTGTTCTCAAGCTGTTGGAGCCGAAGTTGAGACTGGATGTCAACTATATGTCTAGGAGCTCGAGCCGATCAGTCACAGGAACAGACGTACCCCGAAAAGTAGGAGTTTGATCGAAAATTCTCCTTTTTGCGGTAAAAAGACACGCCTGTGTTTTGGTGGCGTTAAAGGAGACCAGATTGTCATCACACCACTGGGAGACAAGGCTTAAGGTCAAATCTGTCCGCTCCACCATAGCCTCTCTCAAGAAAAGAACTTCATCCACGCTGGTTTTTGCGCTGGACAAGTATCTCTCTGAAACAGTACTGTCATCTGCGTACCCACCAATACCAGGCTGAAGTAGGTCATTGATGTGCAGCAGGAAAAGAGTTGCAGAGAGAACAGACCCCTGAGGAACTCCGGCATCAATAGCCATAAGGTCTGAGGAGCAGCCGTCAATGACTACTCGGATCGAACGTTCGCTAAGGAAGTCTGATATCCAGCTACAAAAACCAGCGGGGATGCCATAAGCAGGAAGCTTACTGAGCAGACTCGCGTGCCAGACCCTGTCGAAGGCCTTTGAGATATCAAGCGATACAGCAAGTGCTTCGCCGTGTCTCTCGATGGCTTCGCCCCAGCAGTGCGTGACATACACAAGAAGATCGCGAGTTGACCGTCCCCGGCGAAAGCCATATTGACGGTCACTGAGGAGATTGTTGTCTCTAAGGTAGGCCAGCAACTTTCTGTTCAGTACCCTTTCCATAACTTTGGACAACATGGAGGTAATGGCGATCGGACGGTAATTGGCAAGGTCTGCACGGTTGCCTTTTTTGGGCACTGGTTGCACATTTGCAAGCTTCCAGGATTTCGGCACCGTCCCTTTTACAAGAGAGAGGCGGGACAAGCGAGTCAACACAGGACAGTTCTGGCGCACACTGCCTCAGCACTCTCGCTGGAATGCCGTCAGGTCCGCTGGCCTTGTTCACGTCTAGACTGCACAATACTCTCCGGACCTCTTTAGCGTGCACAGCGATCTCCGGCATCGAAGAGTCACAATGAGGTACAGTAGGTGGTTGCTTGAAGCCAGCGTCCAGACGTGAATTGCTAGCAAAAAGAGATGCAAATAAATTTGCTTTGTCACTCGCAGAGTGAGCCAGCGACCCATCAGGTTTCAGCATCGGAGGTAAAGTGGGCCAACAGAAATTAGTTTCAACCGCTTTAGACAGGGGCCAAAACTGTTTACTACCCGGAGGGTGTGATGCCAGCTTGGCCCTAATACGTCCAATATGGTCAAAACGTGCCCGACGCAGAACCCGCTTGCAGAACTTGGCGGCAGAATTAAAGGCTCTTTTCCTCGCGCGAACCCTACGCGCTCTAACTTTGCGGTCGCGGGCCCCGACCCAGGCTTGGTAGGCAGACTCTTTTCGCGCCTCAGCGTGGGCGCATTCTGCATTATACCAAGGTCGGGATTTGTGACCGAGCGGAATGTCGGAGAATGGAATGAAATATTCCATTCCCTGCCGAATCACATCCGCAACCGCATCTGCACAGCTCGAGGGGTCACCCGAGGAGAAGCACACATGCCGCCAAGGATAAGACGCAAAAAAGTGCCGCATCTCGTCCCAGTCTGCTGACTCGTATCGCCATACTCACCTCGTGCCTCTAGGGCTCTCATCTGGAGGAGAGCAAGTCGAAACGTATTTCACCAGGCAGTGGTCAGACGTTCCCAGCGGGGCTGAGACCGACACCGAATGACTGTCCGGATCAGTTGTCAGGAGAAGATCTAAGCAATTCGGTGTATGGCCGTCAGCATCCGGTACCGTTGCCACATTCACCAGCTGGGTTAGATCTAGCGATAGAGAAAACTTGCGCGCCTCAATACTCAATACATTTATTGCTTCCACATGTGAACTTAAATGGTAGGTACAAATTTAGACCATTGTGGACCCTGTCGGGCACTGCAAAAGTAGGAGAGAGGAAGAGGGCTTTTATTTGATAAAGTATATATGTATTTAGTAGGTTAAAATTAGTTAAATTGAAAATTTGTTATTTAAATATTCACTAACATAATATAATAGCATTTAATTAACCGTTTTTTATTTATTTGCAATTTTAATTTTCCAATTTTTTATTTATTTTTATTTATTTATTAGATTGCAATTATTTAAATTTAGAATTTATCATTTAAATATTCATTTACGTTGTAATAGCATTTAGCTAATAGAAATTGTTTTAATTTATTAATGAATGAATTTAATTTTTGTTCTCCTTTAATTATTTCTGGTAATTTATTATATATTTTACTAATGTACTTGTTGAGTGCATTTTTAGCTTAGAGCTTGGTAGATTTAACCTATTTTTATGGCGTAATGTATATCTTGACTGTATATTTTCTCTTGCCGTGTAAAAGTTTTGGTTATTTCGAACAAATTTGCACATTTCTAAAATGTATAGGCAGGGGAGGGTATGTAATTTATGTTCTTGGAAATGAGGTTTGCAGCTATCGGTATCGTCTATATTTACTAGGATTTTAATAAGTCTTTTTTGCAATGTGAAAAGTGTTGGTGCATCTGTGCTGTTTACCCACAATATCACGCCGTAACTGAGCCACGCATATGCATAGGCATAGTAGGTAACAAGTGCAGTTTTTAGATTAGTGGTTTTTTTTACTTCACCTCTAACCCGGCATGGTCAGTTTTCCGGTATGGGTACAACCATTATTTATGATGGGCGTTAAAGTCCCCCAGAAAATTAAGCTTCGCTGTTGGGTACCGTTGCTGGGCTAAGTCAGCCGACTCCACGAGGCAATTAAAAAGCGCTGTCGTCTCCTGGTCACCGGAGTGCGATCGGTAGACGCTGATGTAGAGAGACTTCTCCACGCCAGTCTCCACAAGTAGCCATATGGCAGAAAAGCCCGATTTCTCAAAGCAACGGAGACGATGACAACAAATGTCATCGCGGA
The DNA here is from genome assembly GCA_948252205.1 of Orthosia incerta. Taxonomy (NCBI): domain Eukaryota; kingdom Metazoa; phylum Arthropoda; class Insecta; order Lepidoptera; family Noctuidae; genus Orthosia; species Orthosia incerta. The sequence goes on along the minus strand of OX411749.1, from coordinate 12,082,169 downwards.
CGAACACACAGACCCCAGCTTGCTTCTTGAACTTGTGTTCAAGAGAGTAACCCGGGTAGTTGAGGTACGCCACGTCCGACGGGGTTGTTATCTTCGTCTCCGTTAGGAAAAACAGGTGCGGCTTCTCGGTCTCGAGGTGGTGGCGGACCGGATCGAAATTAGAGTGCAACCCCCTGATGTTAGTGAGGTGCACTTTTAGTGTGAAACAACGGCTGCACTTCCTGTGCAGCCGTTGTTTCACCTTATTCTTCTTTTTTTTTGGTCAATGTGTTAGAGTTGGCTGGGGAAGAAGTCGATCTGTCTGAGGCGCTGCTCAGTGAACCAAGTGGAAAACTGGAGCTAACCCAACCCATGGGGAACTCATTTGTAGACTGCGGGGACGCCCGAACCCCCCCGGATATGGCCACCGGGTCCTCCCATCCAGTCGCCAGCTGGCACGGTGGAGCATACCGGGATTTTTTGCGAGTTGGCGGGGTAGCCTTTGGCACGTGGCTGGCGTGCTACTTGGGCCCCCTACTGACTGCGGTCGGCCAACGGCTGGCACCGTGCTTCGGATCCCGCTACTCTCCAAAATGAGTTACCCGGCCAGTTTTGCCCAGAGACCAAGACCGGTTCTGAACAGCGCAACTGACATCCTCCTTCTCCCCCAAAGGCACTGGCAGTCCCGCACACCGACGGAACACAGCAAGCTGCTTGGCGCCGGACTCCGGTGGGTTGGTGGTCGCGAGCCAGACGGCCCCTTGCGGAGCCTACCACCGCTTAAGTGGGATCGTTCAGCCGTACCACAGGCAAGCTTGTGGTGCCGTTGCCCGGGATGGACCGCTAGGAGGTAGATCCCATACCCATCCCTAAAAATGCTTGTGTTGCTGCCGGCACCACTCTCTGTATGCGGCGTGATGGTGCGGTTGAGATGGTGACAGTGCCCGCTCGCTGTTTTTAATTTCTTTTTGAAATATCGGGCACTTAATATTATTTGCGGGATGCGGGCCTTTGCAGTTTGCGCAAGTGGCCGGCTCCTCTCTTGGACGCGGGCAGTCGCGTGCCGTGTGTCCCTCCCCGCATCTCACGCAGGCGAGCGGGTGGTGACATTGGTGCGAGCTGTGCCTAAAAAGTTGGCACCAATGGCACTAAGCGGGCCCTCTTTTTCCACGCCAGGCCTCTATCTTCACGCCATTCATGTACATGAAGGTAGAGGTGTCGAAAATGGCCCGTACGTTCTCTGTCTTTGATAGGACGGCGTGGAAAACGCAGCCGGGTTGTCCCTGAGGTGCGTTTATATGACGCACGTACTCCGGCTCGTAGCCCAGCGTGCTTAGTTCCTCCTCTATTTCCTGTGGGTCCGTGTCAGCCGGCAGCCCCCTGATGGCCACCTTTACTTTCTTGTCAGCTGGCAGCGAATACGCGAACCAGCCGATTCCACTCTCCTTTTCCAGGGTGGTCAGGTACCTCTGTACCACCCTGTATTCTACCTCGCTCTCAGGTTTGAAGCGGACGCCCTGCCTGAAAGTGCGGGCGTTTGGTGGCCGCCAGTGCTCTGAAATGAGAGGCCCAGTTTGGTAGTTTATCTACCACTAAAGGTAGGTAGCGGGGCCTCTTTTGTTTTTGGGTCTGTGACGTCTTGATTTCGTTGTCAGGGGCCAGGTTGGGGGCTGCTTCCGGGTTGAGGGCGAGTATGGATGAAGTACTCGTCCCTGGTGGTGTCTTCTTCCTTGCTGCTGTGGGCGCGCGTGTCTCCTGTCTAGGAGAGTGGCGTAATATTTCCGCGAATGTGGGTGAGGTTGCACCGCTATGATCCCTCACCCTCTGCCGCTGGTGCTGTGGGACAGTGTGGTACCTCTTGGCTTCTTCTGTAGCCTCGCAGTCCGGGCTCCATTTCCTTCTGGGCGCCCTACCCCCGGTTTGGTAGTAGTCCAAATCCATTGACGGGGTAGGTGAGTTTGGTGTGTTTACATTTTGCTCGCCCTCTAGTTCTGCCCTACGTCCATATGACGCGAGCGAGGTACTTGACCCACTTAGCGACGATTGGCTAGATTGTAGCGCGGGTGAGTCGTAGGCTGAGGTGCGAGGGGGTGCTGGCGAGTCGGGATTGGTTGTCGCCATTGGCATCGTAAGTGGCGCCATCTGGCGGCGTGGGTCGCGGTTTGTACGAGTGTCACGATTGGCTGAGCGGGTCGACTGTAATGAATAGCACGTCTGTAATGGACGCGCCGTTTGACTTGTACTCGACTGTAAAGTACGACATGCTTGCAGAGGTTGTCGCGACTCAGTTGGAGTTTTTTGGGGCATTTGTGCCCTGGAATCTGTTGCTTCTTGGACGTTTGACGTCCTTTGGGAAGTTGTTGGTGTGCGGGTGCGCGGGGCGCGGCGGCACGCATAGGTGGGTGCATTGACTGCGTTTTTTTGATGTTAACATCGGGTTTCAATGCCGCGGTTTTTGTACGCGGTTGTTGCGGCGTTTGGTGCGTCGGTTGCGCGGTAGGTCGTTTTTCCGACGACCCAATGTTTGCGAGGGTAGTTGGAGAAACGGTCGAGTAATTTTTTTCCGGTGTACGCGCGGATAAGTCACGGATGGCGGGTACCGGGGTGTTTACTGGTGTAGCGTGGCAATGGGTGGTGTTACGGTACCTTTCAGTTGGTGATGTTGGTGAAGCAGGGGAGTCGGTGGTCGACTGCCTACCCTGGCTACCTCTGGCTGTCTGCTGGTGTTGGTGTCAGCGTTCCTCGGCCCGCGGTGCATCGGGCGGTCCCGTCCCCAGGTCAGGGAGCGAGACAGTCCGGTCCATCGCTGGTCGGGGCTCCTTCTGGTTGGGGGCGCCGCGGCCCGAGGGGCCACGGGCGCCTGGCGGTGACATCTACTTCTTTCTTCTCTTTTTTTGCGTGCATACTCTAAAAAGCATGAAAACTAGAGGGCTAGTTTTCCGCGACCACGATAACGCTTGTGCGCGAGCTCCAAACGTTAGGTAGCAGCGAAACCCGCCCTGGATACTCCCGACAGCGCAAACTCGTAAGAATTTGCACAGTCGACAGTATAGACGGTAGGCGATGATGGTGGTCCGTGCGGTTGTAGATTTGCGTTGAACTTGTTGAAGTACCACATCTGGCTGGCAATGTGCAGTTTTAAATATTAAAATATTGAGATAAATGACGTGTAGTCACAGTGACTTGTGGTAATAGCTTCTTTTGTATTATGGCTCTACGCTGATCACCTATTCTTTGTCGGCTTACTTGCATAGCCGGGTATTTTTCTAAAAACATAGTGTGAAGCGATGGAAGATATGCATTTTTGTCTGAGACCATATTAGTGAGACGAAGATATGTGCGTAGGATGAATTTATTCATTTTCAATACTCCATTTCCTACGAGTTGTTGCAGTTCTGGCGGTAGGTACAGTATCGTAGACAACATTTGTCTCCTGTACAACATCTTCTGACTGTATACTGATTGATGGTGATGATGGCTTCGGAGAGACGTGAAAAGATTGTGATGATGATAGAATTGAAGTTTCTTTGACGTGGTGATACGGCGGTAGGGATATTATTATGTCCTTTATTCATTACATTTCTTATTTGCTATATTTTAAATATTTTTATAAATAAATAAAAAAAAAAAGTAAAAAATATATAAACAATTAAGGCCCACCGGTATCGGGAACAGGATCTAAGCTACCGGCGGTCAGAGCTCCAGAGAGAGGAACCTCCTAACAATTCGAGCCGTGTCCAGCAGTACTGCTTTCTGGATCAGGCCCTTGACCCAGCCGCCTAACGAGAGCCTCCTAAGGTGTTGGTCGAGGCTCGTGGCTATTCAGCCATTGGCCGACACTACTATTGGTACAATGATCGCTGTGTCCACATCCCACATGTCGACAACCTCGCGAGCCAAGTACTACGCGATACTTGATTTGCTTATCTTTCTCGGCTTTCACGAGGTGCCCGTCATGCGGGACGGTAATGTCAATTATTTTACGCCTCTCGGTAGAGGATCACCAAGCGGTTACAATTTGCTGCTATACTGAAGAAAGAAAATTCAATATTAAAAAAAGTGTGTGTAAGTGGACACATCACCACGGCGTGTAGGTATAACAAAACACGAATTAATTTGTCATACTTACTTACTTCATGCACACAAACGTACAGAGGCAATTCTAGGCAAGGTATAGGTTAAAAACGTCATTTAATATTGAACATTCTTTCTTCAGTTTAGCAGCAAATTGTAACCGCTATGTGATCACCAACAAAAATATTAGTAGATACCCTTTAAAACATACGGTAAGCCTGCAGCAAAATTCATCGAAAAGCAACACGAAATGCAGCTCACCAATGTTGATAACGAACAGATAAATAAAAGTGATACAGTATCACAATTTATGTCTAGATAATTGCAATCCGATATTTCAAAAACAACCTCAGAATCTAGGTTAGTTAGTTTGTGATTGAGTCTACCTAACACCACGATGGCACAGTGGGACGCTAAAGACAAAGTATTTTTGATTACCGGAGGTGCTTCTGGTCTAGGGGCAGAGTACGCGCAGAATTTTATAGATCAAGGAGCAAAGGTACCTACTTATTTAATTTATCCTACTTGTAGTAGGTACTATAAATGTGAAAGTCTGGACGTTTCGAAGTTTGTTAACCAATTAAGCCTCTTCGGGTAAAAAATAAAAATAAATCTTATTCTTTATATCAAAGGATTTGGGTCAATCTTGATATATATGTCATGGATCGAGTGATTAATCAGGGCATAATCTTGCCTCAAAAAGATTGAGCGTTATTTACTATGTAAAAATTTTATGAATGCATGTGGAAATAAATAGTTTGTTTTTTTTATGTATTATGCCCGGGCATTAATAATCTAGTCAAGTCAAATTGGGCAATGTAATGAATACTGATTTAAACTTCTATGTTTATCACATTGTCTGGTCTTTATGAATATTGATATGTAACGGTTCGGCAATTCGATAATTATGGTCAATTAATTAGTCCAAGAGCGAGCTATGCGAACGCAGGAGCTTATGGCAACCCGACACGGATAGGTTAGGTTCGAAGGAGTCATCTCCTTCGAACCTAACCTATCCGTGTCGGGTGGTGATCACGGGAGCTGAAGTGAGCGAACTCAGCTCCCGTGATCTCCTTCATCTTAGGTTACTTTAGACCCTGCTGACAGAAATAAGAGCCCCGTCGACTTTATTACTTTAATAGTAAACGTAACGGTCCCTAGAAGACTGGGACCGTTACACAACAAACCGCAAAATCTTAAAAAAACTAATATGCCTACGAAGAAAACCCGGCAAAATAATAACCAGGCAATAAGGATCAAAACTTGTCTTGCTCAAGAGACAGACCTTTCTATTGGAAGCCTGAAAAAACCAGATAACACCTATACAACAAACGACGCAGAAACTATAGAATATAATAGAATAATTTATTAAAAAGTAAGTACGTTCACAAAAATGAACATTAAGTGCAGTACTATAATTTCTAAAACAGTGGTATAAATAGTGCTGTAACTATAACTAAAATATTGTATTACAACTGCAAGATTATAAACAAGAATTTCTATTTTTGGTATGGACCTGCCCGAATTATGTTTTTTCAAACCTTAAAACACAGGTTTCACTTTACATAAATCATTAATTGGGTCAGTTAAATTATTAAATAAAATTAGTCTATTAACAAACAAAAAAACCGGCCAAGTGCGAGTCGGACTCGCGCACGAAGGGTTCCGTACTTGGTAAATTGTGGTTTACGATTTATGAAGTATTAAAACAAACTACTTACTATATCTCATTCAAACCAATGTTCGGTAGAAGTTTACATGGTAATGTACATAATATATATTTTTTAGTTTTATCATTCTCTTATTTTAGAAGATAAAGGGGGGGACACATTTTACCACTTTGGAAAAATATGATATTAGAAACCCTGATATCATTTTTGAAGACCTATCCATAGATACCCCACACGTATGGGTTTGACGAAAAAAATATTTTGAGTTTCAGTTCTAAGTATGGGGAACCACCAAAATTTATTGTTTTTTTTTTCTATTTTTGTGTGAAAATCTTAATGCGGTTCACAGAATACATCTACTTACCAAGTTTCAACAGCATAGTTCTTATAGTTTCGAAAAAAAGTGGCTGTGACATACGTACGGACAGACAGATAGACAGACATGACGAATCCATAAGGGTTCCGTTTTTTGCCATTTGGCTACGGAACCCTATAAATGTACAAATTGGTACAAAAGACTAAAAAAAGAAAAGTAAGTAATTTAAGTATGTACAAGTAGATATATGATTCTATTCAATTTCTCGAAGTTTTTCTGTGTAACTGTAATTGAGTGTCCACAAATAATATGTTAAGGTAAAGCAACATTTTTTATATGTTAGGCTATAAACATCGAGTAACCTGTTGAGTCTATTATACATAAAAGGTCCTAAAAACACATAAAACCGATTAATAAAAGCATGTCTGGTTTGTGGCATTGTGCATACCAGATCCTTCCGTCTCTTGTCGAAAGGAACTGGATCATAGAGAAGTGCAATGTGCTGATGCAATAATTATGTGAAGAATAAATAATAGCCGTACTGTAAGAACATTACATGTTTTGTAGAGCTTCTGTGTCGGAAATCGACACAGAAGGGGCGAACGGTAGCAACCTTAAAGCTGCGTCTACGCTAGAGGAGCCGAGCACGAGCGGAGCCGTTAGCGGCGGGCGGCGGCGGCGTCGTCGCTCGCGGCGTTCGAGGTCTTTCGAGGCTCGTAACTCGGTCCACATTAAACGAATTTGTGCTCGGCTCGTCTAGCGTAGACGCAGCTTTAGAATTGCTCTTTGAGCACGTTCTAGGGGAGTTAAAATTGAATTAGCCTCACCACCCTAAGACGTTACACAGCAAGTAAGAATGGATTGACACATAGCTATATAAATCTGTATAATTAATTTAAAGTCAGCTATATTACGTAAATTCTTAAAAACATATATTAATTTGCGCACTCTAGTACAAGGGATTCCCAAACTGGATTCTGTGGAACCTAGGGGTTCCGTAGAGTAGTCATCGTGGTTCCGCCAAAATTATTTATTATTAGCTCTTAAATAATACCACGGCTACAAATATTATTTTGAAATAGCGCAAAATATGCGATGAGAAGGACTCATTAATTTTATGTAAATAGGTAGGTAGTAAGCAAGCATTCAGCCCGGACTATGTATGGCCCAGCAGAGCACGTAGCCAGAGACCAACGGCCAATGGCGCGCGGCGGGCTTCGTCCCCCACCCGCTTCCCGTTCCTCAGTTGTCACCTTCAATTGATTCTTAAAATTTTTACGACAATCGTGAATCATCTTACGTACGTGTATCAATACAACATTTTACTATGCATTGTGCGCTCAACGCCAGCAGTCTGTACTCGGTAGGATACGCATATGACATAGCAATTCTAATCTCGGGGAAATTTGAGGGCATCTTATGTGATCTCATGAGAAAGGCCTTCAAAATAATCGAGAGCTGGTGCTCAAAGCACGAACTCACCGTTAACCTCTTAAAAACGGAACTAATCATGTTCACTAACAAACGAAGTTTTAGACCGCATGGGCTTTCAAAACTTTTCACCATAGAAATAACAAATAAATCTTTTTATTTCCCGGCCCAATAAGTTATGGGCATTATTCCGAAAGCCCGGTCAATTTAATTATTTCTATAGTTTTTATCATATTGTCTACTCATACTGGGCATTTTATTTAACTGCCCGGGCATTATGAATAATGCCGTATTCATATATATACGGGTAGACCATGTCTTGGATTAGGGCATACTATACATACTATCGTAGAAGCCACTGGCAGAAACTAATATTAGGTAAAGTATGTTTTTGTCACGATAGTAATTTTGCTTCCTTACAGAATATAGCTATCCTCGACATTGCCGAGGAACTTGGCAAGGCGACAGCCGAGCGTCTCAACAAAGCTCACGGTAGTAAGGCGGTGTTCATCAAATGCGACGTGAGCAAGGAAGAAGACATAACGAACGCGTTCGACGCCGTGCTCGCTCAGTTCAAGCGGATCGACGTCATCATCAACAATGCTGGTGTTATGGTGGATTCACCTAATATGTGGAGAATAGCTTCTAACGTTAATTGGGTAGGTGCGAATAATAGTAGTTTATGCAATGGCCATATAATAGGGGTAATTAAAACACGCGAGTGTTTTAATACCTAATTATATGCCGTTGCATACACTATTTTATCTTCACTCATACAGTTGAAATAAAACAAAAGTGGAAACGGAAAATATGTGGTATGGCGGGCAATTTAGATTCTCTTTGTGCATGACTGCGCAGCGCGCGCCTTCATAGACAATAACACTACTTTTCTACATTAAGTGAATGAGCCCATAAGAGCCAATAAATTAAAAAGTAAAAGTGTGTTATAAAAATTAAAAAGTTATTTTATGATGCTGTTGTTTGAAAATCGAAGGTAAATGTTGCACTGTCATTGTTTTATTTTTTAATTTTACCTATCCACAAATATAAAATACGTGTTTATACAATATTTTTTTAATTCAGATTTTGAACATTACGTTGTGAGTGTAGATAAAGTATATTATATCTTCGTTATTTGCCGAGCTTTTCTGTTTGGATTGGCTTAAAGCCTAATCGAATGCGCTGAATACCGAAATTTACAAAAATCCATTGCCTATCTCCACAACCCAGTCTGCTGTGTATCACAACCTTGGCACAGAGTAGTTAAGTCTGACTTTCGCGCGTCTGATCTGTAGCATCTAAGATTAATGCTAAGTCAGACTTATGCGTATCTGATCTGTAACGTCTAATATGAATGCCAAGACTAGCTTAACATTATTTTCGAGGCACGGAAGACAAGGTCACGACACACTAGTCCCATCAATTAACCAATTTCTTACTTTTCAGCAAGGATTGGTATCCTTCACATTAAAAGGCGTCAAGTATATGAGGAAAGACGAAGGTGGAGTCGGCGGTACAATCGTCAACACCTCGTCAATTGCTGCTTTGGAAAAAAGTCCATCTTTGCCAGTTTATTTTGGCTCGAAAATGGCTGTCTTGCACTTTAGCCAATGTTTAACGGTAATATATTCAGGTTTAGCTGATGAGCTTGATTAACTCTGATACCCGATAGTACTTAGATAGCTATAGATTGCAAGCCTGACGAAATTTGATAGTACTCAAATCAAAATTATGTATAAGTCATGCATAATTTATTGTTTGCTGGGGACTTAGTAAATATGTTTTGGTATCTGTGAAAACCCTCACAGGTAGACAAAAGATAATCTATTTGTATAAAAATATTTACTCGAATATTATTAGCCAATCATCCTTCTTAAATATTGTTTATGAATTTAATCATATCGGGCATTCGAATATTAATCACATCGTTGCAATTCTATTTTACCCAAATTGTCATTGCCAGGTGGAACCATTCTACGAAAACACAGGTGTTAGAGTTCTGACCATGTGTCCAGGAGCTACTGACACTCCATTGCTGCATAACATGGAAGCAAAGGCATATGAACCAAAAGTTGGAAAATATTTTGCCGACAAACTTGCAGCTGACGATTACGTGTTTCAGAGGTAGGTTTTCAAATCTTTGACAGTCTTTATATACCCGTATAACGACTGTCAAAGACTCACAAGTCCGAAAGTCTACTATCGAGTCTCACCAAGTTGTATTTTGCTTAATAGCTAAACACCACATTAGCTAACATACTTTACCTAATACGAGTTTCTACCAGTGGCTTTGACGAAGTATAATCCAGGATATGGTCTACCCGTACATATGTTCTGGAACAAGTGATTAATACGGAATTATTCATAACGCCCCCGCAATATAGGTGGAAAAAGCTAGGTGGATGAGGATGAAGACGGAAAAGATTTATGCATTTATTTTGTCTATTTTCAGCCCGGCATCAGCAGTTGCAGCTATGCTTGAGATGTTAAAGACTGGCCCACCGGGTTCAATTTGGTTGTCTATTCACAATAAACCAGCTAAAAATATCACACCAATAATTGATGGTGCTTTCAAAGAATTTGAGAAGCTTCTGTTACCATAATTATTATTAAACTAGCTGTGCCCGCGGCTTCGCTCCCGTCAACTGACTGCATACCCTACCCTATTTATCTTCCTGCCTACCCTGTCTACCTTCCAATTTTTTTTCTAGGGTCATCATTATTTCGCGGCGAATCTTAACACCGCTATTCAGAAAATTACATCAAATTGACACCGCCATCTATCGATTATCGAGTTCAACTGTCCGATTATCTGAATTGCGTATGTTGTGACCATTTTTCTTCTTGACCTCTTTAAATTCATCTAACTTTTGATACAGAGAACCGATTGCGATGAAACAAAAACTAAGTAATACTTCAAGTTACGCACTATTTTTCTGTACAAAACTTAGCTACATTGGTTTCGTACATTTTAGTTGATGCGTGTGTTAGAATCATGAATGGAACTCTATATAAAAGTATAGATATCTACCAAGGTAGCAAGCTTTGAATGTCAAGATGCTTGTTGGTCATTTAATGTGTATCAGAGTTTCAATGTATGTGGTGTGTAAGGGAAGGGTTTTATGAATAAAAGCACAGAAAGACAAGACTAGGTATTTATTGAAATAAGGCTTGTCAATTAATTCATATTTAGAAGGCTCATCGAGCTTACCGCCCATTCGCTAGACCTAGTTCTCGTGGGGTAGAAGGGCAAGAAACCCCACAGAAGCTCTTTCATAGGATTTATCGATATCTTTTACAACCACATAAAGTATTTACAATTATAGAAACAAAATAACAATGATACGGCAAAGGACATAGACTAGCCCTTAAATCAATATAACATATTAGGAATAAAGGCCATAATATGATGTAGATACAGTTTCAACACAACCATTAGCAATAATTAAGTTATAATATCAAATAACTTGCGTTTTTTTTTTGTGTATTTGTAATTCACAAAACTGATGTACAATCGAGTATGCAAAAAAATATGTACAACAAAATAAGTCTGATTGACACCTACTAGATGTGAATCTTACATGCACATTATAAAAACACTTATTATTTAAAAATTATATAAAGAATTCAAGAAAATAAAAAATAAATTTTTAACCGCTAACAGATCATATAAAATAACAAGAAATCAAAAATTAAAACAAAATTAAAATTAAACAAAATAATACGTTATCTTTTGTATTCGATCGTGCACCAATTATTTGTGATAAAGGAAATATAATAACATATCTGGCCTATACTGGCTTGTAGTTCACAAAAAAGTAAGTCAGCTTATCAATTACACAATATTTTATAATCTCGGGTCTATCAGTGTCTCAATACGACCAATAGTATGGCAATAATAGAAAATCGCCATTTTCTATAGGTATTACTTTAAATAATCTCAACATTAAGTAAACATATCAATTATCATATAATGAAATCATTTTAAAACGTAACAAGACAATTAAGGAATGTAATAACACCTCTTTAGTCATTCTTAATCAATATTCGAAAGAATATTGATACTAACAGAAAGTATTGTACTAATTGTTTCAAAGGACTTATAATACTAATATAGCAATATAAAATCCAGGATACATCACAATAATCATTACAAATTACGTAATAATTTATAGGAATATCACCAATGTGGCTCAATATAAGTTTAAGAGTTATTTCCTGTACACATCACATCATCAGCCTATTAATGTTCCCACTGCTGGGACACAGGCCTCCTCTCTGTGAGAGGGAATGGGCCATAATCCACCACGCGGGCCCAGTGCGGATTGGTGGATGTCACATGTCTTCGAATTTTTAGTTCTAGGATATGCCGGTTTCCTCACGATGTTTTCCTTCACCGTTTTGAGAGCAGTGGTGATGAAATAATTTACACAAAGTAAAGCGCCTGCCTGGGCTCGAACCCAAGACCTACAACTTGTAAGTCGCGGCCGATACCACTGGGCCACTACTGCACTACACACAACAATATTTACTTAGGTGGGTACTCTTCTACATTTTTAGGTAGTTGACAACACAATAATAATTTAGGTAGGTACTTAGATATTTGTCGGTAGGCGCTTAATAAATATGACAGGTATGTATTATGTAGCAAACCATTGCGACTGGAAAAATGAAAATTCATGATTTAATGACGTCACACATACTTCAAATTCTTACACGTGTACAAACAAACAGACAAACAGAGAAACAGACAACAGTACATTATTCAACATAATATTGCTTTCATTCTGCCAAAGAATACACTCCCATAAGATATGATGTGCAGATTGTACATATTCGCAGTCAGATGTAGAACACTGACATAAAGGCGAGGCAACGAGCTTGATGGAAAATAATTTACTTTTAAAGTTACCATGCCCCGTGAGAAATTGGGCAACACAGTGATCCACCTTCAGCCATGTCCTGGCCAGCCGCACGCGAACGGGTGGAAGGAATTGGTGGAGGTGTCGGCCCTTGATGGAATTATCCCACCTACTCGTACTACTACTCAAATTTTTCAATTATTTTAATAAATTACCCTTAGATTTTTCCACCGATGCTCTGCAACGGGACCAGGCAACTCTAAACGTATTTAAACGGGTCACCGGTGACTACGTTTTTTAAGCTTGTTAAGATGTTTACGCGCTCGGCGATAACTTTTACGCTGTCCAGTTAGGTAGTCACACCACCAATCACATCTACGTATATTGGTCATAGTTCCACGACCAATGGCAAAGTCAGCACAGTAAGTGAAGGTGTCTGACATAGTTTCAGCACTTTCTTCAGCTGAATGCCCATCACAAGTGAATTCTTTGGCGTGACACGCAAGAAGTGAGCTAAAGAATTTCCAATTAGCACCCTTACATTTATACCTAAAGTTACCGATGACATGTGACGTACCCTGAGTAAAAACCGGAACAAATTCATACACGATCAAGCGATGATCACTACAAGACGCGTCCGGAAGGACTCGCCACCTATCCAAGCGTATGTCTGCACTAGAAAGTGTGACGTCAATACAAAATTCGCCCATTTGGCTGCAAAAAGTTGGTGGTGCGTCAGGGGTATTATGAATAGTCAGATTCATTTCACCAATGAAATCTTCAACAGCGCAGCGTCATTCATAATCTGAAGTTATAACGTTAACTAGTGATTCCATCTTATACGTAGGAAGACAAATTACTACGTTGGTGTGCGTAACTTTTCGAAGAGACTCATTTAGTAAGCTTATTAAGTTTATTTAGTTGCTTTCATTTGTAATAATATGATTTTCTGCGATAAATATTAGACAGTAGTCATTTAGGGTGAGCCCTTTAATATTTCTTCGATTCCGATTAATAATTGTTTTATGGTACTGTTAGGCATCATGTAGTGACAATAGTCGAAGTATTCGAAGAAAACTTCCTCTATTGAGGACAAATATCCCTTGTATTTGTTACTACTTAAGATATACAGTTTATTCTTTTCGTTAGCTTTCGATGTCACATCAGTCTTTGGTATTACCGGATTGGTCGGTGGTACAGGAGCAGGCAACCTTTTATCTTTGTGTTGCATCTGATTACGACTATCAGTAGTCCGAGTTCATAAAAATGAAAGTTATTTGATTTTTGCGTTAACTTTCATTAGCTTTGCCAGATTAGTGTTGCCAGTTTATACTTATTCTGTCAAGTGACAAGTAGTAAGTAAAACATTATTGTATTTGTTATTATAAATAAATGGAGTAAAAATAAATTAATTACTTACTTTCAATTAATGATAGGCAAAAAGACTCGTATACAATACAACGACAATATAAACTATAGCTTGGTTTGGATGTTGACGACGACATTTTGTTACATGTCAAAGTCGCATACTTTACACAAATATACGCTTTCCAAAGAGTATCTATTACATTTCATGCTGAAATAACTAATGCGATATTGCACTTTTACTTCCACGAAGTTAAATAATATAACCTATTAACACACATTATTAAAACTTACCCAGACATAACCTACAAATGTTCATGACTAAATATCTATTATTCTCGGCGTTCTCTAAAAAAATGCCTGCATAAACTAATTCAGAATATGACCCTGAGATAACCAGATATTTTTCATATAATGACGTAGGATTTTAATCTCAGCTAAAACAATGTATAGGCTTCTGCCATTGTCCTTTGGTTAATGTACTAAAACCAACCCCACAAGTCAAGTCCTTAGTTTAACTAGAACCCAAAACTTCATAAATACATATACTAATAAAATTAAAATGTGTGTCCAAATACAGTTGCGAGTGGTTTACACAATTTATTATAAATACGATTTTCAACTTATCCATGAATAAATTTAGTGCAAACAATGGCAGCGAAAAATAACAATCAATATAAATTAAAAATCATTCAATGGAACTTTAATAATGTTTAAAAAGGAAGTTAACGCAATTGGGAGCCCTTCTTTCTCAAGAAAGTATACATATTGCTGCACTGTCACGAGACCTGGTTGGAACCTGAGTTCAACCTACGAGGAAATATAGATGGGACGGATATGGAAGAGTTTTAATCTTAGTCCACAACTCAGTTAAAGCTCAAATTGGAAATGCCGGCTTCGAAATCTTATACCTTAAAATTCATAATTGTGAGTCCCTGAATAAAATTATATCCGTTTACTGCCCCCCTTCTGTTCAAACGTGTCAACAAGAAATATTCGATTCCTTGTTATGTCTTGTGATGAATGATGAAGCTCCAACCAGAATTAAACTGGTAGGCGGAGTCTTGCAAAGATCATCTCCTGATGTGTCACTCGTAACAACAGATATTGCTGTTAAATTTGATTGGACAGTGACCAATGAAAGTCTAGGAAGTGACCAACTCATCATTAAAATTTCAACAAACTGTCCATCAACCAGGAATTCAGAATAGAAGAAACTTTAAAAAGGCTAACTGGCAGCCGTATCGACTGTACCTGGAAGAGACATTTTACGATTTTAATGTTACTAAAGACTTACAACAGGCATACGACCAGTTTTTGGAAATTTTGAATAAAGCAGCAGAACTCCACATACTAATAATAAAAATCAATAAAAACCCCAGCAATAACTTTAAATCTAAAACCTACTGGAGTCCTACATTGCTAAAAGGGTAGCGGAACGAAGACTTGCACTGGCCTGATTAATACTTGTGCTGATGTTAAGCATTATTTTATTTCTGCATGCATTAAGCATTCTGATGAATTACTGTCCAATGCCACTTAACTCCTTTCGTTTATAGATCATACAAAGGACTGAGTGTGGTTGATGCTTGAGGAACAACATACCGATAGTATTTAACAAGTCCTAAAAATGATTGTAAAGTGTTAACATTAGTAGGTAGGGGAGCGCCAATAATTGCCTTTACTTTTGACGGATCTTTATTTAGTCCGTTCTTGTTGATAACATACCCTAAATAATTTATTTTGTCTTTAAAAAAAGCACATTTGTCCTTTCGCAATGTTAGTCTCACGTCCTGAAGTCTTTTGAGAACTATATGTAGTTTTTCCATATGCAAATCTTTTGTTTTTGCTGTTAAGGCCGTACCCTGACCAAAAAATCAGCATGAGATATGAGCATTCCTATTGGCCTAGAGGCACTGGTGGCGCATGAATTACAGTAGTGAATACGCCCAGATTTTAGAATCAAATCTTTATAAAATCGAATATTGCTCTTTTGAAAAAAATAAAACTTACAAAATGTTCGTTATCAAATTGTCTATCCATTAGTGATAGTACAATAAAAAAACTTTTTTGCAAAAAAATACTACCGACGCCCAAATAAAAAACTACAAAGTGAAAAAAACTTTATTTTTGGAACTCGGTGTCTTTCGTAGGTAACAATTATTTGCGATATAGACACCGACTTCTAAAAATAAAGTTTTTTTTCACTTTGTAGTTTTTTATTTGGCAGTCGGTAGTATTTTTTTGCAAAAAGGTTTTTTTATTTTACCCTTTTTAGTTGTACCTACCTAATAGGCAAGTTGTTTAGTAAGTACCTATAACGCCAGAATAGATCACCCGAATAACATGAAACTTGAACATAATCGGTGAAATGAGAGATGTAGGGGCAGTAACTCCGTACACTGAGATGTAGTATGTAGGTGGACGAATCACACGGGATGTGGTACAGGAAATAAAATCACCGTTATGTGTCCGTAAATGATTGACAGTTTATTATTAAAAACATTAAATTATATAATAAATTAAGTAGGTCACTAGTAGTGGGCGCGATAGCCTAGTCAGCTAATGTACACAAGTAATCGGTGTATTACCAAATGCTTGTTCAGGTAAAAACTGAAACAATACAAATCATGTGGCGATGCTCGTACATCCTGCCAACTATAAAAAAAAACAAATAATAAGCAGAAATGCATTATTAAAAAGTAAGTAAGGAAAGTATGTAAAGAAAGTTTTTAGAAGTTGTTACGTTCGCCGCTGACTGATATTGGTGATGTTTCGCGATCCACCTTGATGCTGTTAGGAAGATGTCCGATGTCCTCTTCTATTATTTGCGTATCGGCCATTATTTCTTCTTCTCTAGGAAGATGCCGTTGAGTAGGTCTTGGTACCATCTCAATCTCCTCCTTGTGCGCTTGCGTGGCTATTCTGCTTACTTGAGGTCGACGGAGGCAGCGTGTTTTTATTTTAAAGTATACCCATATGCTGAATATTGTTGAACAGGTTAACATAAAGCCGTACAGGACGTAGTGATGTTGCTCCGCATCCACAGATTTAACCATTTGGATGTCCTGTTGTTCTTTGACTAGTTCAATTTTTCTCTTAAGACCTTTTAGTTGTTCTTCATGTGTTTCTATCTCCATGTTTGTTAAGTTTGTAGGTTGACTATTGCCTGTTAATAGGTCGTTTAGGTTTATGTCTGGTATGTAGATTTCTTGCTCATTTCCTAATTCCATTGTGCTTTGCATATTGTAGTGCGAATGAATCAGGTGTTTATCGCCACGCATCATGCAACCTGTCGCTAAGGTGATTGTGCCTGTATTACGTAGTGTTTGTGACGTAATTCCAGCTGGACAGAAAATGCGCACAGTGCATTCCTCGCAACACGTAAACAACCAAGCCCCCTTGCTGTTTAGCTTTTTCCATTCATTGTTGCAACTTGATACCTCAGTGCGGCAATTTGATACTCCTCGGTTGTTTATGATGTCTGCTTCGCACATTTTTGTGGCTGTTTTGATACCATATATAGGTAAGTCAAGGTTGCATAGCAGCAGCTGATTTGTATTAACTTGTGTGCATGACGAAAGATGTTGTTGATCCAGCGGTATCATCAGGTCCATTTTCAAGTTCACGGCTATGTATTTTGTTGTTGGTATTATGTTTTTCATGGAGGCTCCCTTTATGTGGCGGATTGGGATGATTTCGGTTAGTTCATATTGTTCGTCTGCTACTATCGGGCTTTTTACTTCGAAAATAATAAAATCTTCGGTTAGTTTTCCTTGCACACTTGCTAGCTTATACATTTCCCGTATACACTTGAACTTGTTTGAGCAGGGTAGTGATAAGCCTTTTGGTACTTGTCCTGATATTATGTTCAACTGTTTTTCGAAAGCATCGGGTTTCAGCAAGTGAGTGTCGACTTTGCCGTGGCGAAGATCTGTAACTAGGTCGATCAACATGTCTTGTATTCTCCGCAAGTTTGCTACCATCATGTTTGCGGCAAGTGCAGTAGCAGTGAGGAAAGTGACTTGGTCTTGTTCTGTTTTCAGTTGTTGAAGCGATTCTCTGAGACTTTTGTTGATGACGATGAACTGTCGGTTCATTACTTGCTCGTTCCTCTTCAGGAGGTTGTACTCCCCTTCGATTATTGAAGTATGTTGTTTGTACAGATTAAACAAGTGGTCTTCATTGCTGTGCAGTAGTTTGATGTCGTTGTTGTATTTATCGGCAAATTTGTCATCAAGTACACCAAAGAGAGAGTTGGCAATGTTCCCAATTCCGTTAATGAGACCTCGCTTACTGCGTCTTCCGTGTTCAGATTGTAGTACTTCGTTGTAGTGTTTTAGCTCGTTTAGTTCGTGCTCGAATTGTGTGGATATAGTTAAGTACGCTATGTTTCGTTGACAAAGTCCGTGTAGTTGCTGAACGTATTGTTCAACGACAGAAATACTCTTCCAGTAAGTCGTCATGTTGTAATAAACCACCAGCCTCCATTCGCCTTGTATTATCTGTAGGTCTGCTGCTTTGTCAAAGTATACAAGACGGGTAGGGTCGAGGGTTGTTACATTAACGAGTTGTTGCATGGATGGTGTCACACACGTCACCATAAGTACTAGTAACGTGCTTAGGTACTTGAGGACGTTACAGTTCGAAACACCCTTCCGTTCCTGTTTAGAGCTCCCCCGATGTCGATGAAGTCGCCTCTCTTTGTTTATTATCCGTGTCCATCCATTTGTATTAGAGTGATGTAGTCGAAATAAAAGAGAAGTGTTCGATTCAACGATTCGTGTAATAATGCTCATAAAAGGTGTGTGCAGTTACAAATATAAGGTTGGGCGAGCTGCACACTACACCTCCCCTTTTTTTAAAAAAAAATGTTGTTATATAAGTACTTATTGCATTTTTTTTTTTTTTACTTAAACTAAGCTTACATCACTACTTTTAAAATTATTTACTTTTTAACATAACATTATTCAAAAAAAAACATCTTATCTTAATTAAGTAACCAAAGTATTTTAAGTTACAAACAGTTTTGTATTATTTTTATGAATTACATATTCTTTATCATCTTTTTTAATTTTTACATTTGGTGATACATCTTCAATGACTCTGTATGGTCCTAAGTAAATTTTATCTAACTTATTTCCTACTTGATTTTTGATTAAAACTAAATCTCCACTCTTATATATTAACCGATTTACATTTTTATCAAAATTATTTTTTCTTAATTCCTTACTGAATAATAAATTATTTCTAGCTTCTGCTTGTGCTCTTTGAAGTCTGTATTTTAGCTCCAAAGGGTAAGAATCTGGATTATATAAAGGATCAGCATATATATTTTGTGCTATATTAGATGGTAAAATACAATTTTTTCCAAATACTAACTCAAATGGAGTGTATTTTGTCTCAGAATGCATTGTAGTGTTAAAAGAAAAGCACCAGAATGGAAGCCAACTGCTCCAATCAGTTTTGTTATTGTCACACTGAATTCTAAGATAAGCTCCTAGAACTTTATGAGTATTTTCCAAACCTCCCAGAGTTTCATGATGATAAGCTGTTGAATGCAGTTTATTAATATGCAACAAATTGCAAATCTCAGTGAAAACTGATGACATAAACTCTGTTCCCTGGTCTGTTATTATCTCTCTAGGGATACCATACCTCAGAATAAAATTGTTTACAAATAACTTAGCTACAGAAATAGTATCTTTCTTTTCTAAAGGATAAGCTTCGACGTATTTTGTTAAATCGCACTGTAATGTCAAAATATACTTATAGTTTAAATTATCTACATCTAAAGGACCCATTAAATCTAAACTAACTCTTTCAAAAGCAGTGGATGCCGTGGATGTGATAACCATCGGTTCCTTCGTATGCCTATTGGTATGCTTTTGAATCTGACAACTTCTACACTTCTTTACGAATTCTGATACGTCATTACTCATTCCTGGCCAATAATAGTACTTCCTAATATTATTTAACATTCTGTTTACCCCCGCGTGGCCACTCGTAGGTAACAGGTGGAAGTCATTTAAGATCACAATTTTCGTTTCTTTGTCAGTAACTCTTGTCACATCTTTGATAACAAGTAGCTTAGGAATATCATTTAATTGACTCATTTCCTTTATAAAATTGTTTACAAAACTTTCGTTGCGCTTGTTCTTAATTATTATGAGCTCGTTTAATTTGATTTGCTTGCAAAAACGTTGTAATTCTCTCGCTAACACACTTACGGTCGATAACGATCGAGAAATTACAAAAATTGCTGACTTTTCAGGCACGAATTTGCAGTTACCATTGTCACTAGTGAAATGTTTTGATTTTTCTATCTGATTTAATGTATTTTTATTGCTAAGTAAAATCAATTCAACGCTGTCAATTGGTCGTTTGAGAATTTCCACTACCTTAGGTTGATCAGGCCTTGGAGTAGAGGATACCTCAGTAGTCATGTCGTTGTTGTCACAGTCAGTACGTAACCTTCGAGTCTGTGCCCTTGTCATGACCGATACTACATGCTTGTTCATATCCCTTAAGCTGTTGGATGTAATAGGTATCCGGCTCAAAGCATCTGCAGCTGCGTTTTGCCGTCCTGGGACATAGCTGATTTCAAAATCATATTCCTCGAGATATAATCTAAACTTTGTCAACCGGCTTGAAGGATCGGTCATATTAAATAAATAAATCAATGGCTTATGGTCTGTTTTTATGTAAAACTTTTTCCCATATAAATAAGGTCTAAAATGTCGAACCGCCCAAACAATAGCAAGTAATTCTAACTCAATCACAGGGTATCGTGTCTCAGCTGGTTTCAAGTTACGGCTGGCGTACGCGACTACCTTGCTATTGCTATTAGACAGCACGGCGCCTAAACCTAGTTTTGATGCGTCAGTTTGTAACGTAAAAGTATTATCAACGCTGAAGTCTGGATAGTCAAGTATAGTTGGACTAACAAGGATCTGTTTTAGCTTGTAAAATGCTCGCTCGCATTCATCACTCCATACGAACGCTACATCTTTCTTACATAACGCATTCAATGGATAGGCTATGTCGGCAAACTTTGGAATAAAACGCCTATAATAGTTAGCAAATGCAACAAATCTCTTGACTTCATCTACATTCTGCGGGACAGGGTACTTTTGCAGGCATTCTACCTTTGATGGATCGGGAAATATACCTTCTGAAGTGATCTTATGCCCTAAATAAACGATTTCTTTACGTAAAAATTCACACTTCATCGGATTTAGTTTCAAATTCACTCTTCTCAGGCATTCAAAAATTTTTATAAGATTCTTGTTGTGCGTTTCAAGACAATTTCCTACGACAATACAATCATCTTGATATAAGAAGCATGATTTATAATTTAAACCAGACATTGCTATTGTCATGAGACGAGCAAAAGCACTAGGCGATGTCTTAAGTCCCATCGGACATCGTTTCATTTGATACTGCTTGTCTGTTGTAAATGCAGTAAACTTCCTAGACTTTTCTTCTAAAGACAGCTGATAGTAACCTTGACTGAGATCTAATTTTGAAAAATAGATGTTGTTAGATAACGAATCTATAATCTCAGTGATGTTAGGTAAGGGAAATTTATCATCCTGTATCCTATTATTGAGTTGGCGATAGTCCACTACAAGTCTCCATTTCCTTTCTCCTGACCTATCTGTCTTTTTAGGTACTAATAGAACTGGGCTTGACCATTCTGAAATAGTCTCTTCAATGATATCGTTTTTAACCATTTCATCTATTTGTCTTTGTACCTCGCCTTTCAATGCTTTAGGCAATCGATAAGGCTTCACGTACGCTGGAGACGCATTTTCCTTTAGTTTAATTGAATGTTCTATTAAATTTGTAGTAGTGAGCGTATCTCCTGGCAAATGGAAAACATCGGCATATTTGGCACATACGTTTTCAATGCCTCTTTGTTCCTCTTTATTTAAATAAGTATGTAGTTGTAACGTAGTTAGCAAAGTTCGAACTCTATCCACAGATATACTATCGTCGTCAAACTTGCAAACATAAAAATTATCTAGGCAGCTAATAATTAGATCTGAAATATTTATCTTAACCGAACTATCAGTTGTATTTAAAATCCTAACAGGAATAAGTCCATTATGTGGCTTCGATACTACACCCGCTGTGAACACACCTTTATAAATTTCCTTTGACAAAATGACGCAATCACTATTGTGTGACGTCGGGATGTGTTTAATTACTTCGCAACGAGGTGGAATTGTAAACAAATTTCTATTTACATGAACACTAACAGACTGGTCTCGGGTTTCTAAACTCAGAGTACCATTTTTATAATTTAATACCGCGTTATAGCGCTCAAAAAAATCCTGCCCGAGTATACCTTCTGCGGCGCAAGATAAGTGTTCAAAAATGTGAAACTTTTGTTGAAAAGTCACATTATTAATTAAAATATCTAAATAAATGTATCCCATAGATTCTAAATTACCACTAATTCCTTTAATAACTATCTTATCCTGTTTTACTAAATTCAATAAATTCCTATGTCGCGACAACCATTCATACTTAAGCACACATAAGCTTGCTCCACTATCAATCAGTAAATTAAGATCAACATTACTATTTTGTAATTGACAATTAATAATACAAAAATTACTAAAACTAAGAATTGAATGAGTGTACGGTTTAGGTACGAAAAAATTCTAAGTTTTCATGACTATTTGCCTGATCATTGCGCAAGTTGTCTTGGACATTGGACTGTTGCGCGTTATGCTGAACACGCTGACAACGCACCGGACGTCCGCGTAAATGCTGACGCTGACCACCTGTGTGTTTACCTCGATTTACACTGTATGAAGTTCTTATACCTGTGCTATTTTCATAATTTTTATTATAATTATGATTATAAGTTTTATTGTTGTTATAAAACTGTCTATTTCCTCGGCCTCGAGAACCTCTAAAGCTTCCATGTTTATAGTTTTGGTTAGCCCTAAATTGCATAACCTGGTCTTGTGGCTGTACAGACATAGATTGCTCATCTACCGCAGCCGTAATAGCTTCAGACAACGACGCAAACTGTCGTGAGGCAATGATGGTGCTGAGCCGCTTATCGGCCAAACCATCGCTAAACCGTTTGATTGCAGTCTTCTCATTGAGCGGACGCAAAACCTCATAGGCATCACGCTTATCGTTAGCCTGTGCAATTGTGAGATTCACAAATAACTCCTCGATCTCTGTACCGAATTTTTCTATGCTCCTACGGCCTTGAGTCACCTTAAGCAATTGTGTTTGTAATGCTACAAACGATTTTTTAGGTAACAAATAAATGCGAATATCTTCTATCAAACTTTCAATATCTGCGTAAGTAGTTTTAAGACGCAATTTTGCACTAGGCGAGAGACGTGTTTTTAATACAAACTGTATCAATTGACTTTTACTGGCATCATTGATAAGCGAGCTATAAAGTAAGATACCATCAATAAGCTGATTTGTCACCTGCTCCTGGCCATTCATCATCGGCAACAGGGAAATTGCAGTTTTAATATCGAACGTTTCAGCCATTTTTGTAACACTATTTGAATGTTCTATAAAATCCTTAGAACTAGTTTGACTACTACTATCTACTAACTAATTATTCACTTTTTAATACTAAAAATAACAATAATAAACGAAAAGTTACACAGTATGTATTAGAATTGCCTGTACCCAGAATCGAATTATTTAGGCGTAGTTGTGTTTACATGGCGCCTCTTATTTATAATTCTATACCCTCCTTTATAACTGATCTCCCTTACAGAAAATTCTGTATAGTTTTAAAAAAGTGGCTCATTTCTCACAGCTTTTATTCTATAAACGAATTTCTAAAAAAAACTCCATGTCAATCTTATCATTACAGGAATGTATTGTAGATTATTTTGTTATTAGTTGTTGTAATTTCTACCTACTGCCTTTTATGATATTATTTGATTTATATTTTATGTGTTGTTAACCATATAATTTCATAGTCTACTTAAGTAAGTAAACTAAGTGTGTTGAAAAGTTTACTAAACTTAATAGGTTAAATACCTAATAAAAATAATGTGTTATGAGATCTGCTTATTGTAAGCACCGTAGCTCATATCTTAATATTTGCATGCCAACTTATGGCGAAATGTGTCAGTGTGCTAATAACTTATTTATACCATCTTTGTACCGCATTTAATGCAAATAAATGGCTTTGACTTTGACTTTGACTTAAAGTCAGTAAACCCTTTATTTTCTGATAATTTGATTGAATCTCATGGATTAATGTTTGGAAAACCTCACAAGTTTCTTTGTCTAGCTTGCGTTCTTTAATTTCTTGGTTCAACTGAGTCAAAATACAATCCAGTTTACTGTATTCTTTTTCTGCTTCTACTAGTTTCTTATAAGCTAAATCTTGTCTACGCCTATCTGGACCTAGTTTCACTAAATATTCCCTTAAATATTTTAATTTAGCGTGCAAATCTTGCAATTGTTGGGACATTCCTATTCCCCAAATCGAAATATAAAATAATACAACATGATCTAATTACAATATTATGGAATATTGTAGAATATTAAAAAAAATTGCAGTGCAAAACTTACATTGCAGTAGGTACGTATTGTACTGACAACGTATAAGTAGGTCACGACGTGTCACGTGGCGTGGATGAACGGACTCCTCAGCACTGGACTCGGACTGACTCCGTAGGTCACGACGTCTTACATGGTGTGGATGAACGGATTCCTCAGCACTGGACTCGAACTGACTCCCAGCTGCTCCACATCGGACCCGAACGATTTATCTCCCGGCGCCCTGCATATCCTCTCATCATAAGGCTTGAGCATTCTCCCGGCACCCGGCAGCAACGTTCCTTTTCTGTCTTCTTATTTAATATTTTCACCGCTTCAAACTTATTCTTGGATTCTGTTTTTTTTCTTTTTTTTTTTTTTTTTTTTTTTTTTAATCTTCTTTTGTTTCTTTCTTCAAAATTTTCCGTCTTCATAAACTTCTATCAGTATATTTTTCATGATTTCTTCAACTATTGACGTCTTCGCATTTTAGGTAAGTTGCAAAATTTTAATTGCTGGCTAAGGGTCGCCATGTATTAGAGTGATGTAATCGAAATAAAAGAGAAGTGTTCGATTCAACGATTCGTGTAATAATGCTCATAAAAGGTGTGTGCAGTTACAAATATAAGGTTGGGCGAGCTGCACACTACACATTGCGTTTTGTAGCGATGACAGGTTACACATTTTTTCAATTGTTTCTTCATTGGTTTCATGCCGCCAAATGTCCAATATTTGTTATGTAGGTGTCCCAAAGTAAGCCTGGCACCGCCGTGGAGAGTGTTCTTGTGGGCTTGGTCAATCAAGAGTTCTGATCGGTTGTGGTTGTTTGTTAAAATGATCTGATGTTTTTGTGAGTTATTTAACTTGGCATGTTCAAGTGTTTCTTCCACTTGAAGGTTGCATTGCGCGTCTAGCATTGGGCTCAAACTCAAAAGTTTGCTTGTGGCCCGTACCTTGTTATGGTTCTGTAGGTGCGCTGTATCATCGCCAAAGGTAGCCGCAGTTTTCACGAGTAGGTTTTGAGACAGCACTATGCCTTCTGTAGTTAAGTGTGACAAGCGTTTTGTTCTTGTTGCGTAAGTTGAGTTGTTTATGAATCGTAAGATCCAGTCCATGACTCGGGTTTCATAAGTTATTGAACTGTATTTTTGCAGTAGTTGCTCGATGAGTGGCGCGTGTGTTGTTTGTATTGCGCAAGTGTGACCTCGTTTCCTTTGCTCTTCGTTTGTAGTAAATATTCCTTGTTTGGGTATGTAGTTGTTTTGAAGCCAGGAAGGGGTGGTCCACCACAGTTCGTGACCTATTAAATCAGATGGTGAAATGCCTCTGCTTGTGTAATCTGCAGGATTGTCTTCGGACTTGACCTGTTTCCATAAGTTGGGTGGAGTTCTTTGTGTATCTCTAGCCATACGTTTTTCTAGCGGCTTGAATTGCGCGACTGCTTGTGGCTTTGATCGTCCCATACTTTGTTCGAGGTTGGTCTCCATGGGGCTTTTAACTTCGTGTAGCCCGTCTTCTAGTCTTTTTGTTGTGTCAGTAGACAATCTCTCGCAGTACTCCTTTTCGACATTCGTGGACTTGTCGTCTGATGGTATCTCCGCAGTTTCCCAAAAGCGGGAGATGTCGTTAGTGTCCACCACGGCATGGCAGTTGAAAGTATTTATGTTTCCAACTAGTACCCAGCCAAGCTTGGTTTGTTGGGCTATAGGTGCGTATATGTCTCCTCGAATGATACTGCTCATGACTATGTCGCCATATACTCCGGCATCAAGTAGAATGTCAATCGGCCTTGATATGTTGTATTGTGGGTCGGCCAGGTTAATATTTTCTATGTGTGGCCAATCTTGTTTTTCGAAGGAATAGTTAGGTATATTGTTGAGTAGTTTGGTCATTACTAGTGCCGGCGTCGAGAACTGGTAATCTCCGTAAAGGGACTCACAGTCCAACTGAACGGTTCCGTTGCTCTGGCTGGCAGATGTGCCGATTCCCGACACAGTTGAGTTGTGGTTGCGTCGCGGAAGGCCAAGTCGTTGCACAGCTTATTCTGTTATAAGGTTCAGTTGGGAGCCTTGGTCTAGAAGGCATCTGAGTACGGCATAAGTTCCATCTGCGGCCTTTACTTTTAGCTGCACTGTTGCTAGTAGGACTTCGTTAAAATTGCCTGACACGTGATTGGATTTTCGTTCCGAGTTATTGTTGGTCACGTTGTCGGTCAGTTGACTTGACGACAGTGTCGCTGACGTAGTATCACGTGTTAGGTCATGTAGCGTGGTGTCGTGTGCACCGTTACACACCTTGCATCTTTTTTGCGAGTTGCATTTCTTTCCGTTGTGCGGATACATGCAGTTATTGCAAATGTTCAATTGCTCAATTGTCCTCATTTTGGTGGCTGGCGTCATTTCTTGAAACTCTTTACAGTAGAGCAAGATGTGGCTTGTTTTGCAAACAGGACAATTTCTGTCGGAGCTTGTATGGTTTGCCATGGGATAGCGTCTGTGTTTGTTGTACGCGTCCCTTTGAGCGGTTGTCGTCGGGCTCCCTTTGTTCGCGGAGACTTCGGTATCTGTTTGTTTGTATGGTTTGTTTGTTTTCTTCACCACTGATTCCAGCGCCGTGAACTTCCCTTCGATGAACTGGATGAATTCTTTGAAGTCAGGAAGTCCTCTTGGACTTTTCCTCGCCTCCATGTAGTCAGAGTAGGTCTGAGTGTCCAGTTTTCCCGTCAGGATATGCACCAAAATCGGGTCCCATGTTGTCGTGTCGATGCCCATGTTACGCAACGCGTGCACGGTTTCGAGACTCGTGTCGTGTAAGCGCTTCAACTCGTAAGCGTTTTGATGTTGAATCGTATGTTGACTCATCAAAACGTGCATTTGTTTGGTGAAGAGCAGCTGCAAGTTGTTATACCTATGGTGGAGGATTTCCCAGCAAGAGTCGTAGTTGCTTTCGGAGACAGATAAATGTTGCACAAGGCGCTCAGCCTCCCCTTTTAACTTTCCTTTCAGGTGTTGCATCTTCTGCCCTTTCGAGAGGAAGGGGTTGTTGTGAACAGCCATTGTGTGTAACTTCCAGAGAAGTCTGGTATTTCGATCCTCGGCGCACTGTCACGTTGTTGGACCGCCAGATTGAGCTTGCGGTTAAGATCTCGCTTTGTGCACTCGTACGTTTCTTCATACTTCGAAAACTCAAGCTCGTAGTTTACATCGCTACCGACGAGAATGTTATCGAGCTGCCAGTGTACTTCATCAATCACCCTCCAACGAGATTCGAGGGTCCTGAGCTTGTCTTCTATGTCCCATTTCTCGATAATGTCAGCAGTACACAAGTTGCGGGTGAAACGTGAGAAGGCTCGGAAGTTAGTTTCTTGTTGAGTTTTGAGCTCGTCCGATTTTGAAAGGACTCCAGTGCTCTTGTTCTCTTCACCTTGGAGACTCACGGGTTCCGCAGTGGAGGTCGGCCATGTTTGCAGCTTATGTTGTATGCTTGTGTATTCCATCTTGACCCGGTCGTATACTTTTGTAATGTAGTATATGTCGGTCCGGTCTGTGGCAATCTGTAGCACGCCATGGTTCATCTCGAACTCGTTCCAGTGTGCCTGGAGGGTATCCAGTCTACCCCTGATGTATGTTGCGTTCTTGCGGTCAGGGCCATCCTTTCCGAAGTTGACACCAATTTTTCGGATGCCCTCTGCAATGATTCCCTGCCGCTTGAGAAGTTCTTGTTGTCTAGCGTCCATAATTGTTGTGTGTATGTATATTGTTGATGGACGTTAGCTCTGTTGACTTCACTGTTGAATTGTTAGAATGTAATAATTGTTCCCAAATCACCAAATGTTGATGTTTCCTGTAGCGATCGCAGGGTCCGAAGGAATCTCTCCGTACGATATTGTGCACCTTCTCAATCTGACTGGGGCGATCCGCTTGTGGAAGACCAGTCAAACCGATTCGCTATCGTAAGTTGAAACACTTCGTACCTGTGCGACTTGCAGGACTGTTTGATCCAGTAGTGATGATCCGGCTCGAAGGACCAAAAATGTACGGGCAGTGACTCCGTACACTGAGATGTAGTATGTAGGTGGACGAATCACATGGGATGTGGTACAGGAAATAAAATCACCGTTATGTGTCCGTAAATGATTGACAGTTTATTATTAAAAACATTAAATTATATAATAAATTAAGTAGGTCACTAGTAGTGGGCGCGATAGCCTAGTCAGCTAATGTACACAAGTAATCGGTGTATTACCAAATGCTTGTTCAGGTAGAAACTGAAACAATACAAATCATGTGGCGATGCTCGTACAAGAGATCTGCGTACCCCTTTCGAGCGTACTGGCGTGATGTTATGTCATGAAATGGTATAAACAATAAACAGACATACGATTGCAGCAATCCCGAGAGATTTGCCGTTATTTATTGAAGAGTTCTGCTGTATATCTCCGAACTTCTTCATCAGATCTTCACCAAATTTAAATGGGACTAATTTCGAAATATGTTCTTTTAAACAAAACAAGATTTTTCAAAATCGGTCCACAATTGACGGCGATATCAGTATAAAAAAAAAAAAACATACATGAAGTCGAACATAGAAATTCCTCCTTTTTGGTAAGTCGGTTAAAAATAATTCGTGAATGGTTGGCAAAGGATATTGTTCTATTATTAATTGCTTGTTAATGGTCACCGAATAATCCGTACATAATCTGACAGAACCATCTCGTTTGCGTTTTTGCATCATTATTTAGTTTTAGTTTTACGTTATACGTAGTCTAAAAATACTTCAGGGAACTGTATTTGCAACCGCTCAATTATGCTTTGACTATCATTAAGAAACTTTACTTGAGCTAATTTTGATTTGAATACTGATATGAAATCGCGCCCTAATAGCGATGGGCCGCCCCGTGGCGTATGCCTGCGCGTGTAACTATAAAATCTCCTGTGTGACGTATGTAATGGTATACTTGCAAATAACTTTTTATAAGTACCCTAGTCAGATATGATTGTCACAGCTGATCCACTATCAATTTGAATTTTTAAATTTTGACTGTTTATTGTGACCGTTTCTGTCATAGGTTCCCCCCGAGCTGAACTAATGTTATAAAGCGACTTACCATCGTCGTCTTCGCTCACATCCGCCGATGACACGTAGTTCATTTTATTACACATCCTACGCAAATGCCCTACTTTTTTGCACTTTTTACACTTATAATTTGCGAACCGACATTGAGATGATTTGTGATTAGCCCGACCACACACCGAACACTTTTCTTTTTCGCATCGATGTTATTAGCGATGAACCACTGCGTGATACGACCTTAGTAAGTCTTCCAATCATTGACATTATGATCAACAGTTGTTAAAATTCCACAAAATTACTGTGCCATTTTTCAACAAGGACAAGTTAAGTAGGAACAAGTAAGTAAAACCCTGCTGGTCTTTTTTTTTAATTTTTTTATTCCGAGCCAATAGACACTCGATGCATAGAACTATCGTTGCAATGGCTTTTCGGCGAAACGGACGCTCGATCTAATGGCTATTCGAAATTGTGGTAAATCGATGCTATTGAATTTCGGCGATTCGGACGTTCGATCTGATGACTTCGGGGAATTAGCCATCGGGGATATTGGTACAATCCCACCGCACTATTCCCAAACCACTGCAACTCCTGAAAGCCAGAATCAACAGTAGCGACCACCAGAAAAGCGCCGAGGCAATGAAGCTCGACGAAGTCCCGGAGAATGAATATAACTGCCTTGGATCCCGCAACGAAATTAATCAGAAAAGAATAATGGAGGAGTAGGAAAACATATAAATTTCCACTTCCCTCCATACCAAGCAGGAGACAGAACAAACAAGGCCAATAGGCACAAAGGGTCGTTTACAACTGGGATAAGCCCAGTTGCCTAGCACCACGGATAAAAATTAGCATTAATATCAATGGGTCCTAACATTGTGAGCTGTTATATTTGATTTCAATAATAGGTATGGCAAAAACGCTTGAACGCACGGAAATTTGTTCTACAAGGTCCGTATAGTAAACAACTCCTGATGCAGCCTGTACATTATTCAACAAAAAATTGCGTTCATTCTGCCAAAGATTACGCTCCCATAAGATATGAAGTGCAGATTGTACATATTCGCAGTCAATTGTAGAACACTGACATAAAGACGAGGCAACGAGCTTGAAGGAAAATAATTTACTTTTAAAGTTACCATGCCCCGTGAGAAATCGGGCAACACAGTGATTTACCTCCAGCCATGTCCTGGCCAGCCGCACGCGAACGGATGGAAAGAATTGGTGGAGGTGTCGGCCCATGATGGAATTATCCCACCTACATTGCCATTCGGATAGAAGTTCCTCCCAGACTTCAATAGGTTATTTAAATAATCTAGAGATCTTCTCACGGTCACTCCGCGTTAAAAAGTCGGCGTCCGTGGCCTCTCGTGGGGAATAGTACATTGCAGCACGTCGCTGCACTTCAAGGTCGACCGGTAAGGCCCTCAGTACTAACCGTCCTGTATGCTTTGCATAAGAATATCAAAGCCAAACGCTGAATTTGAAATAATTTACGTCGTACCGCCCCTATTGTGGCCCTATCAGTCCAAACAGGCGCCCCATAGCACATACAACCCAAGTAAGTAGCCCCATAAATAGTCTTAAAAGTTAAAAAAGACAGACCCCACGTAGATTTCGATATTCTTCTTAATGCATATAAGTATTTTTTTGCTTTTTCACCGACTATTTTAATATGATCAATAAATGCAAAATTCCTCTCTAACGATAGACCAAGATAGCACACGGACTGATTCCTTTTTACGGGAACGTTATTAAATTTAATAGTAGGACACGATTTAAGATTACCCTTCAAAATGGGTTGATAAGTTTCGATCGCCCCACTGAGATATGACAATCGGAAACAAGCAGTAAACCCATCTACTGTAATTACGTTAAAATTGTGGTAATGCATTAGATAAACATAGTTGCGTTACCCCAGGCAACGCAATTTATCAAACGATAGCTATCGTTTATCACCATTGCTTGCGAGTGCTATTTTATTTACCTACGTCCTGAGTGAATATGTTTTATTGAGCTAAACAAAAATCATCATTGGTAAGTAGGTACCTACTGATAAAGAGAGTAGGTATTACAAGCAACAGTATGAACGCTAAAAATAAGATACCAAATAATACAGATCCTTAAGATAACGATCGAACTAGGTGAGGCAGCAAAAAATATTGCACACGGTGTGTAGACAAAAAATAGCTTAGTTGTTTATACTATAGCAACCAGATTGTAATGCGCGTAAACAAAATCAGTTGAAAAGGTAGATACTTCTTTATGATTTGTTCAAAACTATAATCATGACAATCTAAGAAGTCCGATGACGTTTCTCATTTTACATGCGATAACTTAGTACGTAATAAATCGAAAAATAAATTCATAATAATAATGAATATATAAAGACGAGTATCATTCGTAAGCCTCAAGTTTAATTGTTATTAATTATTTTAAAGCTGTCAAATCCGACTTCTTAGATTGTCACGACTATAAAATGGTGATGAAGGTGAGCAAGTCAAAGTCAAGGTCAAATATATTTATTTTAATTAGGCCAATAAGTGACACTTTTGAACGCCAAACATATATTTGGAGACGGATACGCTTTCATACAATTTTGGGCCTGGATGTAAAAAGATGAATTTGGTGTCAATTTATAGCTACTATATTATCAAACATTCACTGAAAATTTTGCAGATTTTGGCAATCTGAGAGCCGAGATAAAAGAGATTAGATAGTGAGGTTACATAACAATCTATACATAACAGCCGATTTTTGAACTGCGATTGTTTTTTAACCGACTTACCAAAAAGGAGGAGGTTCTATATTAGTTTTTTTTTTCTTATTTTTTTTTTTGTGTTTGTTCACCGGTATCTCCGTCAATTATGGACCGATTTTAAAAAAAACTTTTTTTTGTTTGAAAGAGTATGTTCTGAAATTGGTCCCATTTTAATTTGTTGAAGATCTGATGAATAACTTCGGAGATATACAACAGAACTCTTCAATAAATAACGGCAAATCTCTCAAGATTGATGCAATCGCATGACGATACGAAACGAGTAAGTATCAGCATAGGCCAGTGTTTTTCAACCTGTGGGTCGCGACCCCCTGGGGGGTCACAAGAGGTCGCGAAAACTACCTCAGTAAAAAAACAATAAGGTTTAAAAATATAGAACATCTCATGAAAATTCCAATAAGGCCAAACACGACTAGGATACATTGTTTTATTTCGAAGTTCCAGTGCCTACCTGCCCGCATCATCATCTGATCAGTTCAATGGTACCATTATTATCATTACTATTTATTTATGAGTAGGAATATGCTTCATCATAGTCAGTTATTCGAGATATCTTATACTCGTGACGTGATAAGGGTTTATCATTAAGAAGTTCCAGTGGCCATCTGTCTTTTTCTTCATCAGTTCCACTTCACAAAATGATTAATTCTGAGTGCAAATGATTGTATTGTTTATGAAAAATATATAATAACAATGCTATATGTATGCCTATAACATTTGAGGAGTTCCCTTGATTTCCATGGGATCCCATCAGATTCTGCCTTAGTGTCAATGGGACAACTTCGGGAGTATACCCTTTCAAACCCAAAAACATTTTTCAAAATCGTTCCACAATCGGCGGAGTAATTGTGGAACAAACATACAAAAAATAAAAAATACATACAGTCGAATTGAGAACCTCATCATTTTTGAAGTCGGTTGAAAAAAACCAAGTGTCGGGGTTCGCGAAATATTTTTTCACATTATGGGGGTCGTGTCATTAAAAAGGTTGAAAAACACTGGCATAAACTATACGTGTGTCATGTCATGCATGCACGGAGCACAAAACCACAGCATGCATGTCAACCTCAAGTCAGAGTTAGCACAGACTAAAAATACAATAATCGATTAGTAAACGTGAATCGATTTATCTTAATTATGTAGATATTTAATTGGTTTAAACTGTTTAATACGTTAATTCTAATAGATTTAATTATTTTATTTGAATTAATCATCTGGTGAAAGCATTTTCTTAAATAGTATGAACTCTGTCACGTTAATCGATTATAATTTAATTGATATTCGATTTACTTCGTAACCTTAACTTAATATTTGGATTTCTCATTTTCCAGATTGTGAATTAAGCTAATTTTTCACATTTTGAATTAGATAAATATAACCCTTTTTTAAACCATACGTCAACTTATTACATTCAGGCCTAGAAAACCCCGTCTCCAAGTAATAAACATTGATTCTACCGTGCATTCGGAACAGTAGCTTGTTATGGAGAAGAACGCACAAGAAACTCCATACTTACCTACTCTTTTAAAAAAAGAAAGGTGTTTTACAATATTTACATTAGTACTTACATTAATAGATTCATATATGTGAGGACGATGCACCCAAAAATAGCACTACACACTATACTACATACAGGTATAAAGTAATAAAAGCATTAACAGGTAAATTAATTAAATTGATAAATAGGAACATGGTTCTCACATACAAATATTGCAAACATAGGTAAAATAACTAATTCAACAACAAAGGAACAGTGTATGAGTCAATTTCAAAAAAAATAGAAAATAAATACAATAACTATGAATAGGAATATAAATTAGCAAATTTGATTTTGTTTACACTAAAGATTGCCCTATGGAGCAGGACCAGCATGTTTCCAAGCATTCCAGCAAGTGAAATGTAGTGCATTATTTTGAGGTCCTTGAAGACCAAGAGTCCGGTGGCCGACTGTGATTTGAAAAATGTACTATATTAGAGAAAGAAAGGTTTTCTAAAAATAGTATACGGAGTCAAATTAGAATAGCGAGAGAAACTTCGAAGCCCAAAAACAAAAAAAAAATGGTTTCTGTACCTACTCATATTTTAAGTACTTACGGGGCAACGGTCACAGGAAGGTAGTATTAAAAATCAGTTTCTTTATATAAACTTTCCAGACATGATTTCTGAGCAGTTTACAAAAGTCTAGCCATCAGGATAGGTACCTATCGAAATGCAAACACGATCTTACCAAAAATATCTAACGATCTTTGCAAAATTTGCCAAACTTTCATCATGGGTGGCGCTTTTATAAAAACTTTCTTTAAGGTTACACTAGTCGATAATTCTTCCATACAAACGTAGTCTAGGGATTACTCCACGGTTTGACGATGTACGTTCAAAATAAAAAATGATATCAATTTGTCTAATCATTATCTAGCTCTGTATGGAAACAAAAAAGTAAAAAAGAGAAATATTTGATAGTTAAGAGCGTCGAAAGTTCCATATTTCAACTCTAATTTTAACGCATCTTTGGGCGGCAATAAATACCATAAGAAGAAGGAAAATTGCAAAACGGCCACCTTAAAGGGATAGATTAGTAGTTTAACAATGCAAATAATTTTATTTTGAAAATATACATTTTGTCGTTTTTTCATGATATCTAGACTCCCAAAGGTTTGTTTATAAAATTTCGCGCGCTCGTTTTCGTCCTATATCATCATCCATTTCGCTACAAACTTGCAAAAGTGCTAATTCGTACTCGAACTAGCTTCTTACTGCTCATCACAGCATCTATCTCTTTCGCACGAGTTGTCGGATGAGATAGCAGGCATTTTAACCCCGCGTACAAAATGGTTCGTGCCGTCGACTAGTGTAACCTTAACAAAGAATGTTCAATATTAAAGAAAGTTTTTGTCTGTGTAAGTAGGTACCTATACCTAGCCTAGAATTGACTAAGGTATAAGTCTGCCTCTGTACGTTTGTGTGCATGAAGTAAATAAGTATGATAATGCAATTTAATTCGTTTATTGTTATACTTACTTGGAGGCACGACGCGACGCCGCGCCGTGTTGATGTGCCCACGCCGTTAGGCAATTCTAAGCAAGGTACCTACCTACACAGACTTTCTTTAATATTGAACATTCTTTCAGCAAATTGTAACCGCTAGATGATCCTTACCAACAAATTTATTAGTAGATACCATTACGGTTAGCGTAGTGGTTGAGCGATCGGCTGCTGCGCTGTGTGTCGCGGGTTCGATTACCGCACGGAACAAGTATTTGTATAGCTTACAGATAGTAGTTCCGGATCTGGGACTCTTGTGTATGTAAGTTTATTATATGTGTGTAAATGCACCCACGGTACATGAAGAAATTCCTAGTGTGGTAAATAAAACCTACGATCAGCTTGGAGAAAATTCTTTGAAAAGCAACAGGAAATGCAATTTCACAATTCTCCAGTTAATTTTCAGTCGTAAGTAGAAAATTTTCTCATCGCAAAAGAAACAGGTGAAAGCTGCAGTGATTATACTTGCAGAAGGCTAATCAGGGGCAAGGAGGAGGGCTTCACAATGGGGCTCGCCGACCTAGGTGACGGATGGACTTTGAGATGTCGGCCAAGATTTTCACTGTCTTGAGTAATTTGGCTATTGAAGAACTCAAATATATATAGGCCAACGGAAGAAATAATTAGGTGAATGGGGCTGTTTTTAGTGTTATTTTTTCATTAAAAGCATAGGTATGAAACAATATTAGAGGGCCTGCCACCAATATAGTTACATACCTAATATCTTATCTTATCTTGTGGAGGGGCCGGGAAATAACTCGGACACTTCGACCCATTGGGATCTATTGTGGTCCCCTAGATAACCTACCCCTTCCCACAGTGCACAGAAGGTGCTCCATACGTTTGGTATGCTCCCCAAACAACCTGAACATGGGTGTCCCGGTTAAACCCATCTTCATGAGCATGTCGTTGGTTCCAAAGTGCCCAGTAAAGGCCCCAAGCAGGTAGCGGATTTGCCCCCTGCTCATACTCTAAATGCATTCCCGTGCTTTGAACGTAGAGCGTAGGAATTTCTCGGAGTGTTGCAGACCGGTATTAGATAGCCAATGTGTTCGTTGTCTGTGATCTGTAAACTCCCTAAATGTGGCTTTTACGAGACTCTTCGAAATGCCTACTTTACTACTACGGTTCTAGACCCACAAAATCATTTGCTGAGTGCCAGTTCATCTGCCACTTCGTTACCATGGATTCTTTTGTGCCCAGGGACCACATCAGTCTTACTCTGTTATGCTTCCCAAGCCTATTTAGGGTTTGGATAGCATCCAAACCCTAAATAGGCTTGGTCCACTTTGTAGGATGCCATGGCTTTGATTGCAGCCTGACTGTCACTAAGAATATATATGGATTTACCTCTGGTTCCTCTATCTATATTCTCTTGAGCACAGGTTATTATGGCATATGTTTCTGCTTGGAATACAGTTGCCATCTTCCCTAAGCTTTTGCTACATTTGCAACCTTTTTGCGTATATTGCCGCTCCTGTACCTGTTTCCATTTTGAATCCATCAGTGTACCAAACCATCAGTGTATCTTATTCTGGTGGATCGAGTCCTTTCGTCCAGTCCTCTTTTGTTGGGATTTTGACTTTAAGAGACCTTTCAAACACAAAAATAGTTTGCATTTCATCGGATATCATGCTTGTTACCCGATCCAGGTCTTCATTTCCATCGAATTTTGTATGGTTAGTCTTTGGCTTAGACGCATCCCATAGTCCAGCAACAACAAGTCGATGTCTTCCTTGCCTCGATTTCAATCATCATATGCAGAGGAGGGATATTGAGGTATCTCTCAATCGCTGCCGTAAGTGTTGTCCTTTCTTCTTTCCTTCTATCTTTCTTTCCAATTTTAAATCAAGCGTTACACCCAGATATTTAACTTCGGTGGACCAGGGCAGCTTTATTCCATTGAGGGAGGGCTCTCCTAGGTTTCCTAGTTATCTCTTCCTCGTGAATGGAATAATGGCTGCTTTGCTTGGATTGATAGAGAGATGTTTCTTTGTACACCATTCCTCTGCCATCTTCAATGCCTGTTGTAATAATCCAGAGACTATGTTCGGGAATTTTACTTTTGACATTACATTTTGAAATCACAATATTTTTATGACATATATACAAATATTGTATTAACTTGACATTGTAATTTTTTGTGACATATAAATTGGTTTAACTCGATGTTTATTATTTGTGACATATATCGTATTAATTTGGAATTATAATCTTGTCACATATATTGTGTTAACTTGACATTATTATTTTTTGTGACATATATTAGTTTAACTTGACATTACTTTTATTACTTGTGACATATATCGTATTAATTTGAAATTATAATCTTCTCGCAACATATATTGTCTTAACTTGAAATTATAAATCTTACTTGTGAAATGTACTTAAAGGAACAATTTACTTCTTTTCTTTTTTGACATGTTGAATTAACTTGACATTATAATTAGTTCTTGTGACATACTTCGGATTGAATTGGAATTGATTTTTTTGTGACATACACAGTATAAACTTGACATTGTAATCTTATCTTGAGGAATGTATGGGATAAATTTGAAACTGTATAATTTTCTATTGGAACATATTTCAAATTAATTTGACTCAATTTTCTAATAATTTAATTTACTTTCAAGTGTATCATAATAATTCTTTTTTTGTAATTTTAATTATGTAATGTTCGACACAATGTAAATTGTTTGAGAATAAATAAATAAATGAAATTTACCATTAACCCTTATAGCTATGTCATCTGCATAGCGTACTGTGTAGAATGGTCCGGTATTGAGTTTAGTAAGTAGCGAGTCTACTACCAAGCACCACAATAATGGTGACAGCACTCCGCCTTGCGGACAACTTCTTGTTGTTTTTGCGCTAAGTCTGTCTCCCATCAGTTCCGATCTGACTAGTCTGCTTCTCAGCATATAGTCAATCCAGTTGCACGTGGTATCATTGATGCCATGTTCCTTTGCAGCAAAGCGTATAAACTCAAATGTTGTCTTGTCAAAGGCTCCCTCTAAGTCGAGGAAAGCCTCGGCACATATCTCTTGTCGCTCTAGTGTAGCCTCGGCTCGACTCCCAACATACTCGTAGTGCAATGCCGTAACACATACCTAATAACAAACAGATAAAGATGTGATAAAGTATCTCAGTTTAGTTTATAGATAACATTTAGGTATTTAAATAACAACACCAGAACCAAGTAACTTAGTTTTTGATTGAGTTTACCGATCACTACAATATGGCACAGTGGGACGTTAAAGACAAAGTATTTTTGATTACCGGAGGAGCTTCAGGCTTAGGGGCTCTGTACGCTCAAGCCTTTCTAGAACAAGGGGCAAAGGTACTTTAATCCTACTATATAGTATTACACATGTGGATGTTTCGAGGTTTGTTCACCAATCACGTCTCAATGGTTGAAAAGATTTGGATGAAACTTGATGCCTATATGGGAAGGTCATGTACTGGATTAGGACACTATACTTTCTTCAATCGGTCGATGTTGCTGGCAAAAACTATCTAATATTAATTCAAGTAATATTTTTTGTCGCAATGGTATTTTTTGTTTCTTACAGAATGTAGCTATCCTCGACATTGCCGAGGAGATCGGCAAGGAGACAGTCGAGCGTCTCAACAAAGCTCACGGCAGTAAGGCGGTGTTCTTCAAATGCGACGTGAGCAAGGAAGAAGACATAACGAACGCGTTCGACGCCGTGCTCGCTCAGTTCAAGCGGATCGACGTCATCATCAACAATGCTGGTGTTATGGTGGATTCACCTAGCATGTGGAGGACAGCTTCTGACGTAAATTGGGTAAGTGCTATTAAAGTATATTCTTCTACCTGTTACCCGCAGCTTCGCCCGCGTTAATATAGATTTTGTCAAACAATTCTGGTTGTCGACAAACAGGGTGAGAAAAATCCAATATTGCAATTTTAGTTTTAAGCAAAATCGGCCACGATTTCGGAGATCATGACACACAAAGGAGTCATCCTTTGATAGTTTTGTGCTATTCATTGGGCGTGGATGGCCAAATCAGAGTTATTGTTGTTATAGCGGCAACAGATATGCATCACCTGTGAAGATTTCAACTGTCTGGTTATCACGATTCATGAGATACAGCCTGGTGACAGACAGACAGACATACGTCTTAGTAATAGGGTCCCGTTTTTACACTTTGGGTACGGAACCCTAAAAAAGGAACACTTTAACGCGAGAAAAATGTTATTGTTCGTTGTTCGTCTCTGATTTTGAAAAGTAATTCTATTTGAATAAATAAGATCTAGGTACTACTTAGTTTTAATTTCCGCGCATTATTTGAGAAAAGTACTGTACATGCCTTGGCCGCAACTAGGCATTGATGGGTTTACGTATGTGCGCCTCGGCCCACATTTACACGTTCGTCCATCTTAGATGCTGAATTAAGCACCTCTTTTTCCGTCGGGGGTTAAAAATATTGGAAGACAAAGGAATGAGAAGCCACCAAAGTCAGTTTTTAGGGTTCCGTACCCAAAGGGTAAAAACGGGACCCTATTACTAAGATCCGTCTGGCTGTCTGTCTGTCTGTCCGTCTGTCACCAGGCTGTATCTCATGAACCGTGATAGCTAGACAGCTGAAATTTTCACAGATTATGTATTTCTGTTGCCACTATAACAACAAATACTAAAAACCGAATAAAATAAACATTTAAGTGGGGCTCCCATACAACAAACGTGATTTATTTGCCGTTTTTTGCGATAACGGTACGGAACTCTTCGTGCGCGAGTCCGACTCGCACTTGGCCGGTATTTTTATAAAATTTTGTTCCGATGAATTTTTAATTGCCCATTGACCTATAAACTTCAAATTTTGTGATAATGTTTATTATTACGTATATTTTACTAACAAATACCAATAAATTGATAAATTAGATTTTCTTTTCTTTGAAATGCCCTCATTTTTTCTACAGCCAACTTAATTTTGCGATTTGGTACAGAACCCTAAATGTGCCGACACGCACTTGGCCGGTTTTTATTTATTTTAATCAAAGTTAACACCCATGCAATCGATGCATCTTTGGCAACGCAGTGGCAGTTTATTGATGCCCTTTTTGAAGAAATTAGCTGGACGGGAGGTAATAAATTCTTCAACGGCGTTTTGTATCCTCGATATCGAGGCAGTAGATACAGGTATAGATTTTTATTGCCGGCAAGAAGTTACCCAATTTCTGGAAAAAGTAGAAGTCTGTAGGCACAAGGTCTAGTGACGGATGACGGAGAGCTTCCAACCCTAGCTCTTGTAACTTGTAGACCGTCTGCTGTGCGAGGACGCGCGTTGTCCTGCAGGAGCAGCGAATACGAGCGATTAACCAAAGCTGGTTGGAGACGGCGAGCTTCTCCATCATTGTGTTAAGTTCTTAACAATCCAAATCTGCAGTATTGCTCATCCCGTTTGGTAAGAAGCTGTGTTGAATCACACCGGCCCTAGACCATCAAACAGTGACCATCACTTTTCTAGGATTTAGCTGAACCAGGATCCAACCAACTTGCTGAGCGCTTGCGGTTGTCAAACAGTGTTCGCTCCGTAAACGTTGTTGATGTTGCGTGCGGCATGTCCCGCGTTGCTGTCACGACGGTACTCAGATTCCATTATTACTCGAATTAGTAACGTATCCATCATGACGAAAAAGATTCAAATGCGATGAAAAAATAACGCTAATCAAAACCTAAACAAATGACTAATATTGAAAAAGAATTCCATGTTTTTAAGATAAAAGTAATTTAAAATAAAATAAATTGTAGATCTAAAAACTAAAAAACACGCTTTAATAAAGAAAGAAAGAAAGAAAATACATTTATTTGTCACAAGCCATTAGAGCACACAATATAAAAAATGAAAAACAAAAAACAAAACTTAAAAACTATACGACAATAAAAAAAGAGAAAAACAATATAAGTATGACATTGTGTGTCCCACGGCTGCGCCAAATAGGACCAGTTCAGCAAAATGTCGCGCAACTAGTGCCCGACGCTGGTTTTCGACTGGACCTGTGACTGTGACGTGACGGACGTAAAGCAGTTTTATAGTGACACAATGTGTATGTAAAACAAGTACTTACTTATATAAAAGATAAAAAAGATGTGTTAATTACAATATAACATAACAGATACACCACAAATGAATAAATAAGGTGAGTGTGACAAGAAATGAGGTGAGTGAGGGTAGGTAGGCTAATGCGTCATATGATTGATTAATGGTAAATTGAACTAAAAAGAAGCTAATCCTGAAGATCTTGGTAAGGCTAATGGGACATACAATTTAAACGCGCACGGTAGAATCAACTTTTATTACTTGTAAATTTTAATTTTTGTTTGACTTTCAAAAGTACTTTGACTTTGACTTTGACTAAATTATTGCAGTGTCATCGGTCCTTGATAGGTGTGCAAAGTTTCAAATCAATGAGACGTTTTGAAGTGGGTGAAAATCACGTTCAAAGATTCTGTTACATTGATACATAGTTACATAGATACATACTAAGCTAATAAAAGCGTGTTAATGAGGATTCTTATGCCAGCTTTACATCCTTGCCAATCCTTGATAAACTTGGCATTTGGAAGTCGTTTTCATGCTTGTGAATGCGTCAGTGTGCTACGTACACCCAAGCATGGCGGACACCCATTTTTTCTTTTTATCTTTATGATTAGCGCCTTTGGGGTTCCAGATAAACGATTCGCTCTGGTAAAATGACAGAAACGATAAACTCTCTTCGTTCGATCAGCCATTAATTTTAAAACAAATAACTAAACATGCACTCGTCGCGAGATCACAATGGCTACTAAACGCGCACCAACGTGTGAATGGCAAGTGCTTGCCGCAAGCGCCCTTTGATCTGTGTCAAAAAACTGACACTAGACCGGTTCAGAGACAACCGTCCACAGGCTCACACAAGCCAAGCCAAACGCCCTCTTTACACGCTTGTACTTGTGGACGCTTGCCGAGCCTTGGCAAGCATGGAAAGGCACCATTAGCCAAACAAAAAATATCTTGATTTGAATGAAATGGCCAGTACTGCAGGACGGCAATTTCTTAGGTAAAGACCTATTATTCTCTTCATCTGCCAAGCATTTCTGTTTGGATTGGCTTATAGTCCTATTGGATGAGCTGAATACCAGTATTTTACAAAGATCCATTGCCTATATCTCCACAACATAGTCTGCTGTCTGTAGTATTATATTATCTGTGCTGCTGTGTATCACAACCCTGGGGAAGAGTTGAAAGCCAGACTTTTTTTTCGTTTCGTGACTTTGCCTCGCTAACGAGGCACGGATGGCAAAGTCACGAAACATTATTCTCATCAATTAAATTTTTCCAATTTCTTACTTTTCAGCAAGGATTGGTATCCTTCACATTAAAAGGCGTCAAGTATATGAGGAAAGACGAAGGTGGAGCCGGCGGTACAATCGTCAACATCTCGTCAAGTACTGCTTTGGGTGAAGTTCCATCTTTGCCAATTTATAGTGGCTCAAAACTGGCTGTCATACACTTTAGCCAATGTTTAGCGGTAAGACATCCAAAGATGACCTTTACTATATTTATTTAGCAGCCTTATTGCGTAACGAGCAAAGAGTATGAACAATCGACCAATCACATGCGAGATAAAAGACGCGATGTGGATTTCCGTCTATGTGATTGGTCGATTGTTCATACTCTTTGCCCTTTGCCTTGCCGAATTCATTACGCAATAAAGCTGCAGGTTTAGCTGGTGTGTGATAACCTCTGATACCCGACAGTACTTAGATACCTAGGCTACATCTTGAAAGCCTGATGTAAGTACCTACCTAAATGCAAATTATATATAAGATACGGACCAAATGATTAATACGGCATTATCCATAATGCCCAGGCTTTCTGAATAATGCTTATCAA
Source organism: Orthosia incerta (assembly GCA_948252205.1). Taxonomy (NCBI): domain Eukaryota; kingdom Metazoa; phylum Arthropoda; class Insecta; order Lepidoptera; family Noctuidae; genus Orthosia; species Orthosia incerta. The sequence continues at coordinate 12,039,137 of OX411749.1, read as the reverse complement.
TAATTGTACATATACGAGTACATCGTATAAATATACATGTCATGACATAACATACTCGTACATGACATGCATAATTTATTGTTTGCTGGGGACTTATCAAATATCTTTTATCTATCTATCTGTGGAAAGCCCCACAGATAGATAAAAGACATAATCTATTTGTATAAAACATTATTGTTACTGGAATATTATTACTCAATCAGATCAGCCATCTTAAAATGTTGTTTACGAATTTAATCATATCGGACCTTCGACCATTCAAATCACAGAGTTGCAATTCTTCTGCTATATTTCCCAAATTCTCGTTTCCAGGTGGAACCATTCTACGAAAATACAGGTGTTAGAGTTCTGACCATGATTCCAGGAGCTACTGACACTCCATTGCTGCATAACTTGGAAGCGAGGGCGTATGACTTAACAGTTGGGAAAGTTTTTGCCGACTCGATTGCGTCTGACAGATTCGTGTGTCAGAGGTAAGTTTTCAAATCTTTGACAGTCGTTATAGTTGTTCTATCTCACGATGACGGGTTACGTGACTTTTATGACGCCGAAATAAGATTCATATTGCTACGATCCATCCGTCAACGTAAGATAGAACAACTGTAACAGTAATCACAAGTTCGAAAGTCTGATGGAGTCTCGCCAGCTGGTATAGTGTTTAACAGCTAAATATTACATTTAGCTGCATCCGTTTCTTTTTTAGGGTTCCGTACCCAAAGGGTAAAAACGGGACCCTATTACTAACACTCCGAGATAAGTCTGTCTGTCTGTCTGTCTATCTGTCACCAGGCTGTATCTCATGAACCGTTTTTTTTTTAATAATCTATAGGCTCGCGTTTGACCACTATCTCGCCTGATGTTAAGCGATGACGTGGTCTACGGCGAAGCACTCTGGCCTAGGAGAAACCTATATATTCACTCTTGACTTTAAGACCCCAAGGTTGTAGCTATCAGGGAACAAAGACTCCGGAAGGGAATTCCACCCCGTAGCTGAGCGCACAATGAAAAAATTTGCGTATTTTGTGTGTATGGGAGGGATGTCCACCATGTACCGATGGCGCATGGCCGTGCGTCTTGTAGTCCGATGATGTAAAGGGCTAGACGGAATCAAATTGTACAGTTCCGTCGCACACTCCCCGAAATGTAACCGATAAAAAACCGACAGGCTGGCAACTCGGCGTCCATGTTCGAGGCTCTGGAGCTTTGAGGCGACCAGTGCATCGTTGCACATAAGCCTTTTGGCCCGTCTGTCAATCGACTCAAGTGCATCAAGCTGGTATTTGGCAGATCCATCCCAGAGGTGAGAGCAGTACTCCATGCATGACCGAACTTGCGCTTTATACAAGTTGAGCAGCTGTTCAGGCGTGAAGTACCGTCTCACCTTAGCAAAAATCCCCAACTTTTTTGCAGCTAACTGAGCTTTCGCCTCAATGAATGGACCGAAGTTGAGGGTCGATGTCAACGTAACACCGAGAAGTTCGAGATGGTCTGTTAACGGCACGGTTACATCACGGAAAGATGGAGCCGGGTGGAATTGGCTCTATTTAGCGGAAAAAAGACTCGTCTGGGTCTTAGCAGCATTGAAACAGACCAGATTGGCATCACCGCATTCGGAGACCGCCTTCAAGGACAGGTTCAATCGTTCAACCAAGGCCTCTCGGAGAGACCGAATCAGAGGCCCAGTAGCCCGTGCGCTGGACACGTATCTCTCTGCAAAAGTGCTGTCGTCTGCGTATCCAAAGGTTCCGGGTTTCAGCAGATCATTAATGTGCAGCAAGAATAATGTTGCCGAGAGCACTGACCCCAGAGGGACTCCGGCGTTGATATCTAACTGACCGGACGAGCAGCCGTCGATAACCACTCAGATGGAGCGATCACTCAGGAAGTCCGCAATCCAATCACACAGACCACTAGGCAGACCGAAGGAAGGAAGCTTACCAATGAGGCTTTCGTTCCAAACCCAGTCGAAAGCCTTCGAGATGTCGAGACGGCTAGCGCTTCCCCGTGTCTCTCGATGGCCTCACTCCAGATGTGAATGGCATACGCTTAAAGATCCCCAGTGGACCGATTTCGGCGGAAGCCGTATTGGCGATTTTTTTCTTGTTTAGATCTTTTTAGTTCGCTTTTTAAGCAGTCGGGTTTTTTGATATTTTTAATTAACTTTTTTATTTATAACTTTTGTGTTATATGTTTAAATATACCTAAATCAAAAAAAAATAAGTGTTATATATTTTTGAAATCACGTCTTAAAATCCTTTTTTGATACCCCACACGATGGGGTGGGAAGAAAAAATTTGGGCCCCCACAATATGGCGCCCAAAAGCCGCCATTTTTATATTTTCCAATTTTAATGTAGCCAGTGACACTCTCAGAGATAAGACGAATCGATTGACGTAAGAACCATCAAAATTGGCCAACGCGATTGGTCTCTAAAACGCCACATAGGAACAAACATACATACATAGACTGATAAACACATTACCCCCCTTCGGCAGTCAGGTAAAAAACTAAGTGGATGGAAAAGATTTATGTATTTATTTTGTCTATTTTCAGCCCGGCATCAGCAGTTGCAGCTATGCTTGAGATATTCAAGACTGGCCCACCAGGTTCAATTTGGTTGTCAATTAACAACAAACCAGCTAAAAATATTACTCCAATAATAGATAGTGTTTTTAATGATTTTGAGAAGCTTTTGTTACCATAATTTTTGATTAAATAAATAAGTAATTAAATGTTTTTTTTTACGTTTTACGTCTCTATTTTTAAAACTCATGTTTAAGTATGTAAAACTATTGTTGAGAAAATGTATTGTTTTGTTATAAATAAATTAAAATAAATCGGTAAATGGCTGTACCACGGCTAATCTACGAAGTGTGTTAATCTGCCAAACAATTAATTTCCGTGTCTGTACAAGATTTCGGGTACCTACCTAATAAAATAAATTAACGTTAAGTACTCAGTCTCAATTCATAGAGTATCTGTGTCGCGACGTCTGCATAATATTTAGGGATTCTATTATTCAAAGGAATCGTATGATACCTGAGTATTAGGTTGATCTCTTCTGAGGGAAGTAACCTTAGGCAGACGTAGCGAATAAGAAAAAAATTATTATTTCCAATTTGTACCTGGGTTTACTTTATCTGCTTCGCTTATTAATTCTTCATGGAGACGGAGCAAGGAACGCAGAGCAACAGAACTTGAACATAGAGGACCACTTCCACCATCTGTAGATAGATACCATCGATGATACTGACACTTTAATTCTTTTATAGATACCATCGATGATACTGAGACTTTGATATTATGGACATCTTATATTATTGGTATACACTGAAACCAAATGCCAAATATTAGATCTTGTATTATATTGTCCAACAGCTGGAAACCGGTATGGTTTCCGTCCTAGGAAGCTCACTTCCCAGAACACTCATGAGGCTGGCGGAGTATTATCACCACCTCATCTACTGAGGCCGGCGGAGTATTATCACCGCCTCAGTTTTGTATTACATAGCTCAACAGCTGGAAACCGGTATGGTTTCCGTCCTAGGAAGCTCACTTCCCAGAACACTCATGAGGCTGGCGGAGTATTATCGCCCCTCATCTACTGAGGCCGGCGGAGTATTATCGGCCGCCTCAGTTTTGTATTACATTGCTCAACAGCTGGAAACCGGTATGGTTTCCGTCCTAGGAAGCTCACTTCCCAGAACACTCATGAGGCTGGCGGAGTATTATCGCCCCTCATCTACTGAGGCCGGCGGAGTATTATCGGCCGCCTCAGTCTAATTGATAGCACTAATTGAGATCTCAAAAAGCTTCATTATAATATACAACTACAACATACAAAGTTTGCCAACATCGTTGGTTTATATGTAAACACTATTCATCAGTATTTCTGTATTCTCAAGAAAGACAGTTCGGTTCAGTGGATAGCATATATAAGTGTATACAAATAATAATAATCTTAAATCATAAAACACTCAGCTTTCAATCCAGGGATGCCGACGGCTCCAACCCCGATACGAACTCTCCTTGATAAACACGGCCTTTTACTAAACTTAAGCTAAACACAACAATACAAATACTGGTTCTTACCGCGCCAATACTGATTTGACAGGTACGCGCAGCGATGTCTCATCGATGTTGCCGTTGCATAAAATTATTGTTGTAATGTTGCTATGTCTGATTATTGTTGTATTTACATTCGCGGCTTACATCTTCTGTAAGTTCGCGACACTCCCGGCCGGGGAATTAAAGTAATGTCATTAGATTTCGCGTCCACTCTCTGATCCTTTGCAGAGCTCTCGTGGCCGCACCTCTTCTTTCCTTTGGTACTTCTTTCTCGATTTTCTTATACTTATTATTCTTATCTTTATCAATCTTATCGTCATCAATCTCATCGTCATCTATCCTCCCGTTGACCTCTAGTGATTCCTCACTATGTACTGATGTATCTCTAACGCAGTTGGTTTCGTCTCTTTGATCATTTAAGGTTTCACTGGGTTTTCCTATGTCTATAGGTTCCATAGGTAAGTCTAAAGATTGAATGTCTTGTGTGTCGAATCCTTCACTTCCACCTATAGGTTCGTTATATACTTGATCAGATTCATCTTGACTGTCCTCTATTTCAAGAGGATATAGATGTGCTAAAGATCTTATGAATCCTTTGTTACCTATTTTTACTTTAGCTACTCTACATAGTCCATCTATTCCCTTTTGAAGTGAGACTATAGTTCCTACTTTCCAGGTTTCTCTATTTTTAGAATCACCTCGCAACTGAACGATCTGGCCCACTACAGGTGCGATTCTCGCAGTTACTCTTGGTTCTTTGTGGGAATGCTGGTATCTCTCACGAAGACTTGGCAAGTATCTGTTTAGAAACATTTCTTTGAATTCTTGTAAAATGATTAAACCTTTCTTCCAACCTTTAATAAGATCGGTTTTGGTTACGGTACCTTCGTTGACAAAGTTTTCAGGTGAGCTCTCTACTGTTATACATTTTCCCATTGTAAAAAATCTGCTGGTTTTAGAACGTGTTCTAGCTCTGTGTCTACGCTAGTGAGTGGTCTCATATTTACAGATGCTTCAATTTCCTTTGAAACTGTAGTTAACTGACTGTGTGTCAGCATGTGTTTTCTCAATGTTCTTTTCAGACAATTTTTAACTATACCGATTAGCCTCTCGTAAAAACCCCCGAACCACGGTGCAAGTTGGGGTATGAATTTCCACTGAATTTCTTTATCGATACAGTATTGTTTTGACAGTATTTCAGTCATAAGTTTGAAATGCGTGGCATTGTCTGATGTTATGAGTGTTGGAATGCCTCTGGCAGCTATCATTCTCCTCAATTATAGTAGGCCTTCTGCTGCCGTTAGATCTTGAACGACTTCTAGGTGTATAGCTCTTACTGCTAGACAGGTGTAAAGGCAAATCCATCTTTTGGTTTCTCCGTTTTCTCCTTTCACCAAAAGTGGTCCCATGTAGTCCACTCCAACGAAAGTAAACGGTGTACTATAGTTCACTCTTTCTGGTGGTAGCGCTGGTGTAGGTGGAAGCTTAAAGGGTCCCCCACCATGTTTCACGCAATTCGGACATTGTCTCAGAAGTTTCTGAACCTGACTTTTTCCTTGAGGGATCCAGTAGGATTGACGTATGATGCTCAAGGTGTGATTTACACCCACATGATAATTTTCATTGTGTGTTTTTGTTATAATGTTATTGGTAAATTCACTCTCCTTTGGTATGAGAATAGGATAGCGTTTTTCAAAGGTCCAATCTGCATTCATCAAACGACCTTTACAACGTAGGATGCCGTCTACGTCTTTAAATAATCTCAAATTGCGACTTAAGTTAGTCTCCTCATCATTGTATTCTTGTGGGAAATATTTGGCTTGTAACTTTTCAATCGTTTCCTGCTTGTTTAACAATCCGCTCGTTTGGGCTTGCAAGTTTCTTTCTCGTTCTCTCGGCATGTTAATATTCTTTTCTGGTGTATCTTGACATTCTTCATTAACGTGTCTTTCGACTCGAGGTTCCCTCGGGAGACCCTCCCGGGACAACAGGTTTATGGAGATACCTCGCTTGTAGGCCAAGTTTCAGATCCTCGCGTCAGAAATTGAGGCCCATCTATCTCTGTCCTCTTTTGTACTCACTGATCGTGTAGCCACGTCTGCAAGATTAAGTTCGGATGGAACATATCTGATAGCCATTTCTTTGTTTCTCTTGATTTCTTCAATTCTTCGTGCAACGAACGGTGGCAATAATTTGTCTGTATTAATGGTAACAATGTAGGTGTGGCAAAGAATGTCTCTCTTAGTACTTGCGTTAGGTTTGTTATTATAAAAACGTAGTCGTAAAGTATCCTCTTTTAAATGCCATTCTAAACCTAATAATTTTATGGTCTGGTTTGAGTATATGTCAGAAATCTCCTGCATGAATTCTTCAGAGTTCGAGCTCCATTCTCTTAGATGCATTGATATAGCGTGAAATGTATCTTTACAGCGTTTACGAAGAATCAAGGCTTCTTGCACTGTCTGTGTACCAGTTACTAGGTTGTCCACGTATATGTCATTAGCGGCGTTCTTAATTACGGGATCTTCTGATTTCATGAGATGGTGTCTAATGGTGGCGTTAAGCTAAAATGGACTCGATATCACTCCAAATAGAACGCGAGAAAATCTCAAACATAACAGATTATCCTCTGTGACCGGTTTAGAAGTATCCTTAAGCCATAAGAATCGTGTGACGTCCCTGTCTTCCTCGTGTAATCCTATTTGAAGGAATGCCTTTTCTACATCGGCTGATGAGATCTGAATCTGATTATCAGTTTGGTTAGGTCTTCGAGCAACATCGGCCCGCAATACAAGCATTCGTTTAAGCTCTTGTATCCAATAACTTTAGCCGAGGCATCGTATACGATTCTAGTCGGCTTTCCTGACTGTTGAACACCGTGATGTGGTAAATAGTGTATAGGTCTATCTTTATTCGTAGTTTCACTAAATTTGGAAACTTCTTCAATTATTCCTTTCTGTCGCTGGTCTTGTAGAGTTTCATCATATGACTGTATTGATTCGGAATTCATTCGTTTGATTAGGCCCTTGAGGCGGCCGAATGCCATTCCGAAGTTAGTGGTCAGATTAGGTGGAAATTCTTTCCAAGGCCAGTGCACGTAATACCTTCCTTCAATAAGATTGGTGGTCTCATTGAAGCTTCGAATAGCTCATTCTTCCTTTGTTATTTTCGGTGAATCGGTTATCCCGATGGATTCAAGGTCCCACAGAGAGGATATGTTTACTTGATCCATTGGTAGGTCCGGCTTAGTTAACTTACCATCTTGCTCTGTTTGGAAATATGTAGTTACCGTTAAAGCTTCTTTACTTTCCGGGTTCATTATTCCGGATAATATCCAACCGAACTTGGAGTCAACTAGATACAGGTTTTCTCTGATTTGAATCTTCTCAGTTTTCATAAAAGTGTAGTAGTAATCGTTACCTATAAGAATATCAACTTGGTCAGATGAACCATCGTCAGCTAGTAATTCCTTTTGTTTCCAGTTACTTAACTCATGTGGTGCGACTGGTATTCCTTTACATATAATTGGTATTACATTTGCATAAATTAATCGTTTAGACATGTCTCGGGTTTTTAAATTTAGTCTAACTAATGCACTCTTGAGCTCTCGGGGAGCTTCTGTACCGAAGGTAAAAACAGATAAGTTTTCTTCTTCTTCAATTGGGAGATCTAATTTACGTGCAATTTTTTGAGTGACGTAGGATCTTTGTGACCCAGAATCCAACAAGATTCGACACTTAACCTGATGGGAGGTATCTCTTTCCTTTGAGGCCATAGCAACGACCGTTTGCAACAGTGTCTCTTTTACAAGTTTTTAATAAACTTGCACAGTATGTATGTATGTAAGTGTGTTCGGGTCAAATCTTGATAATCTAAATTTCATCATAATCACCGATTAAGATGAAATTTACAATACACGTTTAGTTTGGATGACAAATGCATGGTTAGCTAAGTGACGTCATTCTAAATACAATATGGCGGACTGCTCAAGATTGCGGACTAGTTAATTTTTGTGCGCTACCATGATATGGGTATCAAATGAAAGGGTTTACTGAGAAGAATATGAAAAAAACTTGTTTAAAAAAAAATAAAAATTAATGAATAACTTAATTATTGTTTATGGCTGACAGTGTAGATGACTTTACTTGAGAAGGAAATCGTTTGGGACATAATGCTCTATTGTGTTTTCCACTTTCTTTACAATGAACGCATGACCTCTGTGATGTGCAACTTCGGATGCCATGGCCAGGACGAAGACATTGATAACACCTGTCTTTTATCACAGTCTTTCTATCTGTAGTGGTTTTGTATTTCTCGCATTGGTCGTTGAAATGGTTACCATCGCAGAACATACAGGTCAACTTCCTCTTCTTCCTTCGGGTTTCTCCTATTTCCCTTCGCTTCATATTTTCCTTCGCCTCAATGGGATGATTTTTGTTTAACTGTGTAACATGTAGCGTTTCCACGGTGAAATTTTCAATTGAATTAGAGGTCCGTTCCTGCGTTATTCGACTCGCATCTTCACGCGCGGTAATGACTATTTCCAAGAGTTTCCTCAGCTCTTGAATCGAGTTATCAGACGATATTAATTTAAGTTCGTAAATTAGGTCTTCGGGAAATTTCTCGAAAATTAAATGCCTCAAATGATTATGGTTTATATCTTCACCAAGAGACTCTAGGACTCTTAAATGCCGTTCTACATTGTTTAGTACTTTCCTGCAATCGTTTGTTGTTTTATCGGCAGTTTTTACTTTAGACAACGCAGAGTAATGAGCGTCAACTAAATGGCAAGTCTTCCCATATCTTTCTTTCAATGTTCTCAACGCAATCTGATAGTTGGCGTTAGTAGTGTCGAAACCGTCAATAACCTGCTTGGCTTCCCCTTTTAAAGATGCTTTTAAATACAGTAACTTATCAACCTCGGTGATGTTTCTGGCATCGATGTTAGAACTGAATTGGTCCCAAAATTGATGCCAGTTCAATACGTCCCCATCGAACTCAGGTAAACTTAGTTTTGGCAAGCGGCCAGAAGTACTGCAGACTTGGTTGGCCCCCTGTTTAACCGTGTCGTCGCGTGTAGAAAACATTTTAATTTTTACATTCAGTTCAGCGAGGTTCTGTTCAGCTTCAAGTTGAACTTCGCTCATTTTTCCTATGTCGTCAGCGGAAGGATTATTTATCATACGAAAGTAGTTAGTGAGGTCTTCGTTAAATCTCTTTAATGAAGATTCGAGTTTAACTTTTATAATTTCTGCGTCATATCTTGTCTCATCGTTATGTATAGAGAGGCGGGAGGATAAGCTAGACTGATGTTCGATTTGATTTGCTAATAATTGCAAGCGGTGCAACAATAATTCTTCCATGTTCGTACAAGTCCTGTAACCGAAAATTGTAACCGAAAAATGTAATGTTTATTAAAATGTATAGCGTTATCGACTTAGTAATTATTGTTTTATTATGGCAAACAATAATAAAATAATTCCACCTTTATCATAGAATTACTCCAGAAGTGTATGAGTTTATGTAACAAATTTAGTCAGACATTGTGAAAAGTATATTCAATCTTAAATCAATGTATTACAAGAATGATGGTAGTACTCAAACTCAAATCATTCATTTCTATCAGACCAATACGGCACTTTTGAATGTCAAGAAAAGAAGTTGTTGTCCCAGTCCCAAGGTATAATAACTTGAGAAACTACTATAGTTTCCCATTCCCTAGCGTAGATCACAATGGAGAGGAAACAGGCAAGAACATCCATGGCCACTCTTTTAAATCAACATTATTGTTATAAATCCTTGGTTACATCATTTATGTTGAGATTATATATATATATGTGAGAACCATGTGCAAAGATGTCCACATCAAAGGAGTTCAGAGTAGAAGATTTAATCAACAATTTAAAAACTAATGTTATTAATATAAACCGTGGTGGCTAAAAGATTCCCAGTCCCGACAACTAATTCTCATGTACATCCAGTATGTACTTAATGTTACTGTTATTCAACAAGAGGTAATACATATAATTTTGAAGGATATGTTATACTCATTTAATACAAAAGGAAAAATTGTAAGAAAATAAAAAAAATATTTTCATATACAGGGAGTGAAATACTCATACTTCTATACTTCAAATTAAATTTCATATATATATAAAAATCCCATCAAAATATGAAAATAATTACTAAAATATTTTTATCTTGAACCATGAGACTTCTTGATACTGCCTTTTGTCATTCTCCTTTATCAGAATTATTACCCCGTTGTGTAAAGGCAATCATTTCCCTTTATTTTCAAATGTATTAAGTTTACAAGAAACTTAAATACCTTAAATGTATTCACAAATGTATAGACCACGCCTTGTTATGTATTGAAATGTTTAGATTTAATTTCCGTTGAACTATGAAAGTATAGTTGACATGTGTTTTAAAGGTAAGTAATGTAAGAACTTAACAAGTTCTATAATTTTAATGTTAAATTTGACATAACTAAATTACTGTGTTTTGTTTCAGAAATCTTTAGGATCCTGTTATAGATAACAGATTCAGCACAGACAAGTTCATTTCTATAATGAATAACATATGTAATAAGAAAACATAAGGTTTATAGTTCAAGAAGTAATTACTTCATGCCTAAGACGACCCACTGACCAACCACTGCTTTAAATTGATTAATGTCTCTTTGTGACAAATTGTCTCACATTCTCATCACCATGCTATAAACTATTCTTCAGTAACTACAATTAAATGTGTCCAGATAACACAATATTAAAAGACCAATAGTTAAGTTCTTATTGTGGTACTCACTAAATACTATGTCTCTCTACCTCTTTTATTTCCAATTGAGAAACATTTATTTACTTTCACCAGATATAGTTACTCAAAACTTTAAATAAAATCGTTAGGTATGTTGTGATAAATCTCACTTTTAGTATTGATTTTTACTCCGTCCACGTTCTGTGGAGTGTAGTATTATTTCATATCTGTCGGAATAGTTAACAGTCATAGTTGGGTACCTACTTGGTGAACTTTCAAATCGGTAATTCGTCAGAATTCTACTAGTGTAAATTATTTACTATAAACACGTGAGTAAGTGGGTATTCTTATTCGACGAAACCGATCTTTGAATTTGAAATTTGTATGTACACTCGTGGCATATAAAACGTGACAGATATAATTTCATCAACAAATCTTAGTAAATGTCTATTTACCTCTTGGTTGTGTAGGTATCCGTATTTCCAACTACACAAGGGGTCGTTCTCGGAGCTGTCCTTTCCGATAGGTAGTGGAGTCACAAACACTAGCCCAAGTTGGTCGATTTGCTTTCAATAGATTCTCACTTCTAAATTTAATGACAATATTTCAGTAAGAAAAGTATTCAAACTTTTTTTCGTCGTTCCAAACTTCCAAGCGTCACAACTTCGCGGGAACTTTGCCGGGAAAACATTGCGGGGGTGGTCAACTGCATAAATCGTAAAAACAATCGGTTTTGTCTATGATCGATTTCTAATTAATCGATTAGATTAATATTCCAAACTAAACGGTATCTCGCTCCTAACTTTATGTCAAATATCAAATTAATCATATAACAAGACATCAAGTTCACGATAATCGAGCGTTAAAGATAAAACATAAATTAAACAGAACCTCAATCGATTTCTGCGAGGGCAAATTCGGTTCAATGTCGCACATCTCTACGGACTAGTAAGTCAGTTGAAGTACTCTTAATTTTCTAACATGTTTAACTTATTATTCACAAAGAGGACACTTTGTCTAAACAACAAAGAAGTTAATAAAGAATTATTTAATCCTATAATGCGGTATTTAATCGAGATAATTTCTTAAATTGAATGGATTTTCCATTCGAGAATTGGCGCGTAGGAACGAACTGGATGTAGGAACATCCGTTACGATTCAATATATATATATATAAATGAAGAAATAATATACATTTTTTAATTAATGGTTTTCTTTAAACGATAGTTCACGTTAATTATTTACACCTTGATGCAACTGGCGCCATCTAGTGATTCATTCGTAAAACTTTGGTTACAAACAAGTAATCATAAAAAACTACAATATATTATTGGTTTAGATAATTATAGCTTAATAGAAAATTATGGTTCGTCGTGGTGTCGGTGGCCTCCGTTCAATCCTGTGCTCTGTTTACATTAGTGCATACTGCAACTAAATCTTTATTCACAACTTGTGGAGTGGTTTATATAACTTGAAGTATCTAATTGCTCTTCTCCATTGTTAGGGATACTAGTTGTGTCCATTCACTTCTCTCTTAGTCATGATGCTGCTGCCATGCCATGCATTAGGGTCTCTTGACACACATAACATTTTTAAAACCGATTCAAATCCCAGCATCTCCACCATGTCGCGACGTCTGCATAATATTTAGGGATTCTATTATTCAAAGGAATCGTATGATACCTGAGTATTAGGTTGATCTCTTCTGAGGGAAGTAACCTTAGGCAGACGTAGCGAATAAGAAAAAAAATATTATTTCCAATTTGTACCTGGGTTTACTTTATCTGCTTCGCTTATTAATTCTTCATGGAGACGGAGCAAGGAACGCAGAGCAACAGAACTTGAACATAGAGGACCACTTCCACCATCTGTAGATAGATACCATCGATGATACTGACACTTTAATTCTTTTATAGATACCATCGATGATACTGAGACTTTGATATTATGGACATCTTATATTATTGGTATACACTGAAACCAAATGCCAAATATTAGATCTTGTATTATATTGTCCAACAGCTGGAAACCGGTATGGTTTCCGTCCTAGGAAGCTCACTTCCCAGAACACTCATGAGGCTGGCGGAGTATTATCACCACCTCATCTACTGAGGCCGGCGGAGTATTATCACCGCCTCAGTTTTGTATTACATAGCTCAACAGCTGGAAACCGGTATGGTTTCCGTCCTAGGAAGCTCACTTCCCAGAACACTCATGAGGCTGGCGGAGTATTATCGCCCCTCATCTACTGAGGCCGGCGGAGTATTATCGGCCGCCTCAGTTTTGTATTACATTGCTCAACAGCTGGAAACCGGTATGGTTTCCGTCCTAGGAAGCTCACTTCCCAGAACACTCATGAGGCTGGCGGAGTATTATCGCCCCTCATCTACTGAGGCCGGCGGAGTATTATCGGCCGCCTCAGTCTAATTGATAGCACTAATTGAGATCTCAAAAAGCTTCATTATAATATACAACTACAACATACAAAGTTTGCCAACATCGTTGGTTTATATGTAAACACTATTCATCAGTATTTCTGTATTCTCAAGAAAGACAGTTCGGTTCAGTGGATAGCATAATATATAAGTGTATACAAATAATAATAATCTTAAATCATAAAACACTCAGCTTTCAATCCAGGGATGCCGACGGCTCCAACCCCGATACGAACTCTCCTTGATAAACACGGCCTTTTACTAAACTTAAGCTAAACACAACAATACAAATACTGGTTCTTACCGCGCCAATACTGATTTGACAGGTACGCGCAGCGATGTCTCATCGATGTTGCCGTTGCATAAAATTATTGTTGTAATGTTGCTATGTCTGATTATTGTTGTATTTACATTCGCGGCTTACATCTTCTGTAAGTTCGCGACAATCTGGATACAATTTTGTGATACAGTGTTCTGGGGGGTGACCATAATTTTTTATTTTGAGTGTGTGTTTGGGACAGATATGTATATGACTTTTATACATCTGTCACTTACGCGATCTCAAAATAACCTTACTCTAAGAGCTTATGGTCACCCCCAGGTAAGAAACAAAACAAAATCAAAAACCTTGACAAAGTATGTAAGCGGGGGCGCTTATTTTGTGCTAAATCTGTAAAAGTTTATATTTTTATTACGGTATTATTTAGCTAACTGATAGCAGAATTTGATACAGTATCTTGTTTACACATAGATATCACAGTATGATTTTGCTTCGCTCATTGAAAGAAACACTCCTTAGTTATTTATCAGAGGCATTGCAAATACAATGGCGCAGTGGGACGCAAAAGACAAAACATTTATAATAACAGGAAGTGCCTCAGGCTTGGGGGCGGGATAGAAAGAAAGAAAGAAAGAAAGAAAAATATTTATTTGTGACCCGCACAGGAGACACGAGATAAGAAAAACACAAACAATAATAAAAAATAAAAATAAATTACCCCGTGCGAGACCAAAAAGGCTCCTATCTCAGCATGAGCAACGATATCAAAAAGAAAATAACGCTGCGCTGATATTCTGATAGGGCCCAATGTTGATGCCACGGACACATTTACGGAAACGGATCATATTATCATATTTAAGAAATAAAAATAGAACAAGATATATAATATCAAAATAGTATAAATAAACACAGTAGGTGAGTCGCTGTATGTAAGTGTATACGTATAAAATAAATATCTAAATAAAACACAATAAATATACGACCAAAATCTCGACGGCTCTATGATCATAATGTCAAAACCGTAGACAAACGACAGAGCGCGTGTCAATCTGTGGTCGGCGTCGCGTCGGTTGTCAAAATGAAAATATCAAAATAATAATAATGGAAAATTATGTAAGAAATTGCTGTTAATAAACAAGGTGAAAAGATTGCTAGTATTCGATAAAACAGAATTGTGTGAATATTACTGTGTGTGGTGTGTAGTGTTCGGTGAAGTGTTCGCCAGAAAGTTTAAAACCAAGAACAAGGAACATGATAGAAGATAATATAACTGCGTGCAAACCCCGGCCGGGTAAGTTTATTCGCTGGCTTCCTTTTGCTTGCGTAATAAGTACTGCTTGAAATTAGTACTAAATGTTCCAATCGTCTTTATAGCGCGAAACGGCGGAGGAAGATCATTCCAGATACGAGAGGCAGCGAATTTGAAACTGCCACGGAATGCAGCAGTTTTGTGAGACGTCAATAAAAGGTAGGCAGAAGCTCTCGTTCTGACTTTGTTCACATCGCGGGACCAGGTCAGTTTACTGAATAGATAGTCTGGTTTTTTTGTGAGA
The DNA here is from genome assembly GCA_948252205.1 of Orthosia incerta. Taxonomy (NCBI): domain Eukaryota; kingdom Metazoa; phylum Arthropoda; class Insecta; order Lepidoptera; family Noctuidae; genus Orthosia; species Orthosia incerta. Next base: position 12,024,045 of record OX411749.1, on the reverse strand, counting down.
ATAGTGCCAAAGAGCAGGGTAGCCAAATGTAGCTTTCTACGATCTGACATTCTCATCAAATTACCCTTATTTAGAAAAGGAGTTACATGAGATCTAGGAGGTATGGAAAAACAAAATCTTGCACAAGCATTCTGTACTCGCTGTATCAACCTTTCGCTCCTGCCCAGAATGCACGCCCCATACACAGTGTCAGCGTAGTTCAGCTTGGATAGAACTAGTGACTCACAGAGCAAGATACGCATATCCACACTTATGTAGGGACGCACACGGTACAGGAGCTTAAGCCTGTAAAAGCAGTTGCGCACAGCCTCCATGATATGGGTCTCAAAGTGCAGGCACTCATCAAACACTACCCCAAGATTACGGGCTTCCCGGACCCTTTCAATGGAACAGCCGTCAATCTTCAAGTCCAAATTCACATTAGCCATTTTATTCAAAAAATCTCTAGATCCCAGTAATATAAATTTAGACTTAGCTGGGTTCAAAACTAATGAGTTTCTCATCGACCAGGCTGAGACCCTATCCAAATCCTCATTCAGTCCATTTACTGTGTCCACAGACTGCTGGGGATGAAAAGAGAAATACATCTGCAGATCATCAGCATATATGTGGAACTTGGTGTTGTGCAAGCAGTTAATGATGTCAGCACTGTACAGAATGAAGAGTAGCGGACCCAGGATCGATCCCTGGGGTACACCCCTATTCACATGCTTATGACTAGAGGATTTAACGGCTCCATCACTGTCGCACGTCACCTGGACAAACTGAGAACGGTGAGTCAAGTAACTCTCAAACCACTTTACTGTCTCAGGCTGACATCCATAATAAGACAACTTCGATAGGATACGCGGAGGCTTTCCTAAGACATGGAGCGAAGGTAAATATTGCCGTCTTTTAAGTCTGTACGATAATTTAGTGTTCATGTTATGGTAGGTCAGTACCTAAACCCCACCGAGGATATCTCCACGTTGACGTTGTAGTGGGGCTTACGTGTCTCAATACTCTTGGGGCTTTGCCGGTAGAGTTACTCAGGCCGGAGGCATGGCTAAGAAAGACACACGGAGGGGTCGCTCCTCATCAATCGACAAAGGATGCGACCATGCCGCAGCGGTTAAGGCGCACCAATGCGGCTAATTTTCGGCGGGTACGCTGTGTCGGGTTGGCTGATCAGCGAACGGAGGCATGTCTAATGCCGTCGTCGGCAGCTTGGCTTAACTGCCTGGCCCAGAGAAAAGACACCTCTAAGATAAAAACTACCCAATACTAAGCTTGGAGCGCGGCGAAAGGATAAATGGCTGGATGGGCTTCAGTCATTAGCGCTTCACCTGTAGAGTACCTGCCGCATTCCACAGTATGTAGGCTTACCTCGGTAAAAGGCTCTGCCTAGGTGAACTAGTAATTATTATATTACTCGTGGGCACTGTATGGATCAAATAAATTAAACAAACCAACAAAAATACGACATCTGAGATGGAGACGTTGGATGAGGTGCCTATTGGATTGGTGGAGGGGGAGTCGGGCGAGCGCGGCTGGGACGCTCCCTCCAAAGTTTGGGGGAAGGGTTCGTGTTCGCGCGGCAACAAGTTGAACCTAACGGGGTCGATTAGTCTGTCCTTGCCGACATCGACAGGGAGGGTCGCACGACACAGCTAGGAGCATCTGCTCTAGTGTCGTATCGCACCTCCCACGGTCGCTTTCTGAAGCGCTCCAATACGTCGATAGTCAGCGAGGTGAGCTACTTCAAAGGGGCTATGCAGGCGGACCAACGACACGGAGAACTCCGCCTCTCTGATCATCACTAAGGCGGACATTGATGGCGCGAGACGAGAGGGCCTTAAGGCCATAGCTTCGGCGGAGGTCGAGGGAATGTTCCGACTGGCCAGAGAAAGGCGGTCTAAGACTGCCGCTGCCACGGAGGGTTTGACGGTGGCAGAATTAAACCGGCAGATAGTGGACGGAGTGGATGTGGTCCTGAAGATGGTATCAAAAGCCGGCACCCTTAAGGGCACGTTCTCATGTGCCATAAAAGAGGCAGCGGACGGCATTAGGGCGGCGGTTGGAATCCTCCTTGATCGCACGACCTCGGAGGAGACAAAGAAGTGACAGGCGGAGAACAGCCGTCTCCAATCCAAGATGGAGGAATGCCAGTGGGTGGTCGTTTCTCTGAAGGCAGATTTCTGGCGGCACCAATAAGCTCTGGCCCCCGCTAACACCTTCTCCTCCATCCCATCCATATCCTTCGGCTCCATCTTCAGCCCCATCGACGGCCCCCGCACTTGCGAATGCGGAGTTTGAGAGTAATGTGCGCTTCTGCATTATCTTCTTGATTAGTTTCCTCTATTTCCTTGGAACTGACGCACGCTCGTTAATCAAAGCTTGCCACAGCAAAAATAAATAAATTTACTGTGAACTGAACGATCACTTTTTTTTAAGCCACAATTTTTTTTACAATTTCTGGGTAGTTCAGAAAGGATAACTTTGAATAGGTTCTGGGTGTGCCCCTGATCATCGAAAAACATAGTATTCATATAATGATGATCGAACTTAACTTACAGGTAAGTTCATTTGATTACTCATTATGTATACTTTATCTGCATTATGCAGTGCGGGCAAATGGTGAGTGCCCGGATGGAGGCCATAGAGGTGAGGCTGCTTCGGGCCGAAGCCTCCGCCCACCGCTCGCTGCGGACAGGTGGAGAAAGGAGGTGCGCGCTAAACCGGGGTCGGCGGCCGCAGCGCCTGCGCCGAGAAGAACTAGGAAAGGGGCCAAAAAGCCCGTGGAAGGGCCCAGTAAGCCCACTGCCCGATCGGCGTGTGTTACTCCGGTGCAACGCCTGCCCCCCGCTCAGGGATGCCCGGACGACGGTGGTCAATAGAAACCGCCGTCAAGAGAGGAAGACAGCACTGGCACTTGCAGGAAGGCCACGGTGCCGCCTTAAGTCAGAGTCCCACGCTCCGCGGCTGTAACGATCTCGCTGCAGCCCGTTTCGTTTTGTATTGAAACTGGATAAGTGCCGCACGGTGACAGAAAGGGGAAACCTCTTTTTTGTACAAATTGACATAACAAAACGTTTACGTTTAGGCGCTTGTCCCACCATTGACAAGTAAGCGGTTAGCTATCGACTATTTTCTTGGCGGTCAGAACTCACGCCGGGATACCAATCAGTGGTCATTTCTACCTACGGTTCGGCCGCACCGAGCGAGTGGTGCGAGTAATCGCTTGTCGCACATAAAGCGGTAAAGTTATCGGAATTACACACTCTCGCTACTCGCTGTTCGCCAACTCGTTTTTATTTTCTAGCTTTACTCGCTACTCGCTGATCGTCGGCGGTGGGACTATTAATGCCTTACGCGATCTACGGCCTCTGGGTCGTGAATTCGTGATAGGTACCTGTGAAAACTGGATATAGAATGACTCAATTATTTTAGAAATGATCAAACACAATTTAAAACACTATCCGCTACGGTTCCGAGGGAACACATTCACGGCATGAAAAGTATCCTACGTGCTCTTCCTGTCTATAATCTAACGCTGTGCCAAACTTTTGCCTTTGCAAAGTTAGAGTGATTACAGAATACAGCTATCCTAGACATTGCCGAGGAGCTTGGCAAGGCAACAGCCGAACGCCTGAACAAAGTTCACGGCAATAAGGCGGTGTTCATCAAATGCGACGTGAGCAAGGAAGAAGACATATCGAACGCGTTCGACGCCGTGCTCGCTCAGTTCAAGCGGATCGATGTCATCATCAACAATGCTGGCGTTATGGTGGACGCACCTAACTTGTGGAGGACTGCTTCTGAAGTTAACTGGGTATTTATTGTTTATTTAAAATAAAAATATAAACTTTAAAATATTTTTCCAGATAGATAACCTACTTTCTTTTATATCCAGCAAGGACTGGTTTCTTTTACACTAAAAGGCATCCAGCACATGAGGAAGGATGAAGGTGGAGCTGGTGGAACTATTATAAATATCTCGTCGATAGCCGCTTTGACCAGAAACCCGTTTTTGCCTGTTTACAAAGGATCCAAAATGGCGGTTCTGCACTTCAGCCAATGTTTAGCGGTGAGTTGAGTTGGGTATGTTTATCTTTATTATAAACTAGCTGTCCCACGTGGCTTCGCTCCCGTCAACTGGCTACGTACCTACCCTATCCTACCTACCCTAATCTACACCTACCCTACACCTACCCTACACCTACCCTACACCTACCCTACACCTACCCTACACCTACCCTACACCTACCCTACACCTACCCTACACCTACCCTACACCTACCCTACACCTACCCTACACCTAACCTTCACCTACCCTACACCTACCCTACACCTACCCTACACCTAACCTACGCCTACCCTACACCTACCCTACACCTACCCTACACCTAACCTACACCTACCCTACACCTATCCTACACCTACCCTACACCTACCCTACACCTACCCTACACCTACCCTACACCTAACCTTCACCTACCCTACAGCTACCCTACACCTACCCTACACCTACCCTACACCTAACCTACACCTACCCTACACCTACCCTACACCTACCCTACACCTAACCTACACCTACCCTACACCTACCCTACACCTACACTACACCTACCCTACACCTACCCTACACCTACCCTACACCACCCCTACACTTACCCTACCTACCCTACATACATGATTGCATAACTGAAACCGTTTACGCAGCGTACGCAACGGAAGCCCTCAAAAAGTAATATTCTTTCCTGTTTTTGCAACGTTTTTCATTTATGCTCCGCTCCTATTGGTTGTAGCGTGATGTTATATAGCCTATAGCACTCAGGAATAATGTAGCTTTCTACCAGTGAAGTTTTTTTAGAATTGGATTATTAGTTGCAGAGATTACCCCCTACATACAAACTTACAAATTCTACCTCTTTATAATATTAGTATAGATATATTTATTAAAAAAAACAGTATTTTTGAGCTGTTGATATCTAAGTCCTTTTTTTTTTTTTTTTTATCTAATATAGCCTCGCGCTACAAAAGTAAAACATCTTCTTTTATTTTGCATTAAAAGATTTTGTACATAATCTTCACGAAGATTTATTATTTACAAGATTTTGTACCCACAAAAGCATATTGTTGGTAATGTTTTCCAATTGTTATTTTTAGATGGATCTGGTGTTGAGGAGTAAATCGCGGCTTTTCGAAGGACCAGCGGGCATTATAATTTATGCGGTTTAAATTCCTATTGACAATGACAAACAGTGGTGAGCCAACCAAAGGAAACGGGTGGTGAAAGGACTTACTTGGTATCTGGAGTGAAGCACGTTGGTGTAAGGGCAGCAGAGATGATGACGCTCGTGTTCGATGCCTCTTTTTTTGTCACTTATTCACTTTTCACTTTTGCTCCCTTGGTCTGTATATGTCACACGCGTGTTGGCCAACAAGAATTATAAATTATTGAGCGGATTAGCGGTAAATATAAGTAATCGGCGAAGAGCGGTTGAAAAAGCGGTGCGGCTTGATTCACAATTCAGAACAACCAACCGTCGTAAGAGCCGTTGATTGGTCGCGTTCGATGAATAGTTCCTTCTCTCTCTGCAGTATAGGAATTAGGAAAGGAAGGGAATATAGTTAGCTCAAAACTGCTGTATTAAAATGTGAGATGCGTTCAGAAATATTGGTAGTAATATTTTATTTAATAAAACTTGCGCAAGCATCCTGCCCGGCTTTGAGGATAAGTAATATTCTCAAAAGGAAAGAAATTATATTAAAGCGGACTAAGAAAAGGGAAAAATATTTTAAGTATGTTAACTATAGCTAAATTAAAGTTTTAATTACGCGGTGATGTTATTGAGAAGGTAAAGGACATAATTTGACAATGGGTCTCTTGAAAGAGCCACTGCATGTCTTCACCATAGCAACGCGGGTTGTCCCATCCTTGCCGGGAAAGACTTCGGTGATTAAACCCATTGGCCAACGTAAAGGAGGGACATCATCCTGATGTATGAGAACCACTGTACCAATCTTAATATTATCTTCGGCATTTAACCATTTTTGTCTAACTTGAAGATTATGTAAATATTCTATACGCCATCTCCTCCAGAAACTACAAACCATCTGGTCAAGCAATCTTTTGCGGCAAGTTAGAGACTTCGTCGTCTCGGGAACATTCATGACGGGCAACGAAGTCAACGGAGAAGCCATTATAAAATGAGCGGGAGTAAGCGGTTCTGGGTACGGATCCTCAGCCAGGACACAGAGCGGTCTGGAATTTAGAACTGCCTCAATTTCAGTGAGAACAGTCGAAAGCTCCTCATAGGTAAGAAGTTGAGAGCCGATAACACGGTATAAATGCGTCTTAATAGATTTAATATTTGATTCCCACAACCCTCCAAAGTGGGGGGCGCGGGGTGGAATCATTTTCCACTCTATGCGGTAGCGGTTAGCAAGTAGTTCTTGCAATTGAGCCTTGGCTCCAACGAAATTTGTTCCGTTATCGGAATATAAATAAGAGACAGGTCCTCTGCGGGAAATAAATCTTTTAAAGGCGGAAATGAAAGTGTCCGATGACACGTCAGTAACCAATTCAATATGAACCGCTTTGGTAACGAAGCAAATGAATAAGCAAATGTAAGCCTTCTGACTTCTTTGACCTCGGCGTCTACATAACGTTACTTTAATGGGACCAGCGTAGTCCACACCCGTATGGACGAAAGCTTTGGTCTCCTGTACGCGACAAGCGGGTAAATCAGCCATCTTTGGGCTGGGGTGAGATGGTGAAACTTTAAAGCAAAAGTTACAAGCATGTAATCTTTGTCTTATTACACCTCTAGAAGAGAGGATCCAATATTTTTGGCGCAACAGAGAACTAAGAAGGTTTACACCGGCATGACAATAAATACGGTGGTAATAGTCTATTAGAACATGTGTAAAATTATCATGTTTAGGTAAAAGAGAGGGGTGCTGAGCTTCATAAGGAAGGTTCGCATTTGACAATCTGCCGCCGATTCTAATTATATTATGCTCGTCTATGAAGAGATCGAGTTTTTTATATTGTGAGCGAAGTTTCTTACTTTTAATTTCGTCATAAATATCTTTAAAATAAAATTGTTGAATACAACGAATTAAATAAATTTCAGCGGAAGCTAACTCACGGACAGTAATCGTCTTGTGTGATTTATCATAAGGAATAATACGTAAAAATCTTAGAATGTATACAATTATGCGCAATATTTTATTTAATGATGCAAATTTTTGAGAAATACTACATATTAAATTGAGTTCTGATGTGGTAGATACCAATGTTAGAGTTTTATTATTAAATTCAGGCAATTGTTCGTTGCATGACGAAACAAAAGATGTGATAGGCCACTCAGCAGTGGGGCGCAGAAGCCACTCAGGGCCATGCCACCATAAATCGTGGTTTAGCAACTGTTCAGGTAGGAGACCTCGAGATAGACAATCACTAGGATTTTGTTTTCCGTTAATATGATAAAAATGCTTAGGATCAAGATTTTCTTGACATTTAGCGACGCGGTTACTAACAAAAATGTTCCATTTGTGCGGTGAGGAATGAATCCATGAAAGAGTAATTGTAGAATCGGAAAAGGCAAATATACTATTAATAGCAGTACGAGAACGGTAAGTGTCATAAACTAATTTTATTAACTTAGACAAAAGAACAGCGGCACAAAGCTCTAGACGAGCTAGAGATACAACTTTAACAGGTGCAACTTTGGATTTAGCACACACCAAATTTACGTGTGTGTAACCATTTGAATCAGTGACATGTAAGTATATGACGCAGCCATAAGCATTCAAGCTGGCATCAGCAAAACCTACTATATTTGTCACGCAACCCATAGAAACGGCCACATGACGAGGCAATTTTAAAGAAGAAAGTAAAGGTAATTGTTCTTTAAATTTTTGAAAGAGAAGTACAATTGAATCGGGTGGAGTTTCATCCCAATCTGTATTTAATTTCCATAATTCTTTTATAAGTAATTTCGCGAATAAAACTACTGGAGCCACAAGACCGAGACAATCCCACAGACGGGCAATAGTGGAAAGTATGGAGCGTTTAGTACAACCTTTATCCAAATTAGATGTTGTAAAGGTGAAACAATCTTCAGAAGGAATCCATTTGAGTCCAAGAATCTTTAAATTATCCCCATCAGAAAAATTAATAGAAGAGCGGTTAGAATGTGGAATAGCCTCTAGAAGCTCCGAGGAATTACTTGCCCACTTAGTAAGGTCAAAGCCACCAGCCTTAAATAAGGCGATAAGTTCAGCGGAAAGAACCTTGGCATCCTTCAGAGAAGGGGTTGAATTAGCTAAGTCATCCATGTATAGCTCATGAGAAGCAACAATGGATGCGCGCGGGAAGCGATGTTTTTCATCTTCTGCTAGCTGGCGCACAGTGCGCATGGCTAAAAAAGGACTGGGCTTGAGACCAAATGCAACTCGATTAAATTGAAATTCGCGAATAGGTTCAGCGGTATTAAAACGAAACAATATTTTTTAGTATTTTCGATGCTCATCAATAACAGCAATTCGAAGATACATCTGTTTTATGTCAGCTGTAACTGCAATAGGGAACAAGCGGAAATTTAAAAGTAATAAAAATATGTCAGCCTGTAAATTCGGCCCTGAGTGTAACAAGTCATTCAACGACACGCCATTATGAGACTTAGCACTCGCGTCAAGAACGATGCGAACTTTAGTTGTTTGTTTATCATTTCGAATGACCGGGTGATGCGGTATATAATAACCTACAGTCTGATCAACAAAACTAGGTGTAATTTCAGTTAAATAACTTTGATCAATATATTCTTGAATTGTTTCATTATAACTAGCGCGCAAAGCAGGGTCGCGAAGCTTAGTTTTTTCCAAATTAATTAAACGTCGATAAGCGACAGCATAAGAATTTCCAAGTGAATCTGGATTTTTACAGAATGGTAACGCAGTACAATACCTACCACTGGAGTCACGTGACACAGTAGAAGCGTACAGCTGTTCACAATCCAGTTCCGCAGGGCTCATAAAAGGTTTTGAAGGTATTTCTTCAATGTTCCAAAATTTATGTAAAGATTCGTCTAAAGACAGAAAACAATGAGAATTATCTACACTTCGCGCGGTAGACAAGTATGAAGCGGTATTTATTTTAGCGGGACTATAATTATTATTATTAGATAAACTAGCGGGTACCTCACCCATAAGAATATAACCAAACACGGTTTCAATAGCGGATGGAGCGGTAGGTGAGATAATTTTATCGTGAAGTAATAATAATACGGGAACAGTTTTGCCCCTAGAAGCAATTCAACCTCACCAGGTACATACCATAGTGGATCAGCGAGCGGCAAATCAAACAAATGTTGCACTGCAGAAGTGTCAACAAAGTGGGATGGTAGGTTATCCGTGATACAATCTACAACAAGAGCGGAAATTTTAAAAGAATTAGTTTTATTTTTAGCAGTAAATGTTATCTCAACGTAACCTATGATAGGCCGCGAAGAGGTTCCGACACCCTTTATAGATGAGTTTGAAAGTGGTATAATGTTTAATTGTAGTTTTTTACAACAAGCGGAAGTGATTATATTATTTTGCGAAGCGTTATCTATTAAACATCTAACGGAAACGTATTTGTTATATTTGTTGTCAACATAGACTTGTGCAGTTGATAACAGTACGGTTGTACGCGGCATGTCTGTACTAACACGCGAGCATGCACACAGCGCCACCTGTTGTTGCGAATGCGCGGAACTAGTGACAGCGTCAGTCGATACCGATTTAGTCGGATGCGAACTGTTTTCCAGATGTAAAAGAGAATGATGTCGTTTATTACACGTCCTACAATTATGTGTGGATTTACACTGTGAAGCAGTGTGCGATATACTAAGACAGTTCACACAACCACGTTTGTTTTTAATAAAGTCCAAACGCGAATTGGCTGAGATTGATTGAAAGGATGGGCAAGTGTAAAGTTTACAATGGTCAACCTTATGGCAATACAAACAATTTTGATTATTATCACAAGCAACAAAAGTATGTACTGTACTATCACGTGACTGATTACGAGAAAAAATATTTTTATTAGGGTTGTTGCTTACTAACGCAGTTCGCGATGAAATAGTTCGATCTAATATTTTAACTTGCGATTTTATAAATTCAACGAATTCCGTATATGTAGGAATTTCCTTATCTCTCATATGCATTTCGAATAAATTTACGGTAGCGGGGTCTAACTTTTTTAAAGCTAAATTCAACAAAATGAAATCCTTTAAATCGTTAATTTTTAATTGTTCTAAAGCAGAAACAGACGCGTGAAAACTTTCAATGAAACTATTTAAAGATGCGGAATGATTAGTTGCGGGTTTAATATTTAATATGTTAGACATGTAGTGTGAGCCTAGCGCTCGTTTATCCTGATACTTTTTCACCAAACTGTCCCAGATAGCGGTATAATTATCACCTGACGGAAAAATTCCGGCGGTAATTTGCAACGCACTTCCCTTTAAATTACCTATCAAATACTGCACACGTTGAGAATCTGTAAGGTTTAAATTACTATGAATATTTGACTCAAATGATTCATAGAAAACAGGCCAGTTATCAATCCTACCATCAAAGAACGGAATTTGAATCGGTGGGAGTTTGACTTTATATTGTTTTGATGGGTTATCATGGGACGCTGCGTCGGTCGATGATCTCGAATACTTCGCGTCGATAAGAGATCGCATTCGCTCCACACGAGTATATACATCGTCAAAAGATGTAAGATTTTTATAATCGATTTTATAATCAGGGTTTAACTGTAAAGAATATGTATTTATATTATCTAAATTGGTACTAAATTCTTGACGAATAACTGAGAGAATTTCAGAATCTGCCATAAATAATTCCGAGGAACGAAGCTCGATACTAGTCGTATTTATTTTCTTAGACGTTTCGTATAATGACGATAAACGTTCAAAGATTGCTTGATTTTTAGCTTGAAGTAATTTAACTTTAATTTTAAGATCTTCCATGTTGGAATATTAACAGAAAATATAGCGGATAAATATTAGTTATAGCGGGTAGACTTAGAATAATGAATTACTCTAAGCGGGTATAACAAAGAATGCGGTTGAGAATAAGTTGTACGTAAATTAACCGAGTTAACTCACGAAAAGTAGCGGGTAGAATATTCACCTATGCTATTTCAATGCAGTAGGAGAAATATCAAGTTTGATACAGTAATTCTCAATGAATTATGTACCTACTTAGCGGGATTGTACGAACGCTAACGTACGCGTTCTTAATAGCGCTTTTATGAACTTTGTATTCTAGGTATGTGGACCTTAATCCTAGGTATGAGACCTATTAGGATGCGGGAAATTATGAGGAAAGTATAGAAGATCGTTGATTCTATGAATCCGACTCGATTGGACCAAAAAATGGTGTTGAGGAGTAAATCGCGGCTTTTCGAAGGACCAGCGGGCATTATAATTTATGCGGTTTAAATTCCTATTGACAATGACAAACAGTGGTGAGCCAACCAAAGGAAACGGGTGGTGAAAGGACTTACTTGGTATCTGGAGTGAAGCACGTTGGTGTAAGGGCAGCAGAGATGATGACGCTCGTGTTCGATGCCTCTTTTTTTGTCACTTATTCACTTTTCACTTTTGCTCCCTTGGTCTGTATATGTCACACGCGTGTTGGCCAACAAGAATTATAAATTATTGAGCGGATTAGCGGTAAATATAAGTAATCGGCGAAGAGCGGTTGAAAAAGCGGTGCGGCTTGATTCACAATTCAGAACAACCAACCGTCGTAAGAGCCGTTGATTGGTCGCGTTCGATGAATAGTTCCTTCTCTCTCTGCAGTATAGGAATTAGGAAAGGAAGGGAATATAGTTAGCTCAAAACTGCTGTATTAAAATGTGAGATGCGTTCAGAAATATTGGTAGTAATATTTTATTTAATAAAACTTGCGCAAGCAGGATCCGTTCTACAAAAACTCAGGCATAAGGATTTTGACAATATGTTTTGGAGCTACTGATACTGCTATAATGCATAATTTAGAAACGAGGACTTATGACCCCAGTCTTGGGCAGATTCTGGCTGCTGCTGTTGCGAAAAATTACGTTCATCAAAAGTGAGTTATTTTTCAAAACAAACCAGTACCTACCTACCTTTAGAATAGATATCGTTGGAAAACACTGATTAAAAGTGTGTTGTCTCTACATTAATTAATCATTTTACTGACGCAAATAATGTTCGTACACTTTCGTACACAATACAATGGTACTTATAGTTCTCGCCAAACTTCTTGGCCGCCCTGAAGTTGGCTACAATGGCTGCGCAGTAGTAAATCTCATACACATGGCCGTACCTAGGGGGGGCATTGTGGGTTAAATCCCTACCTTAAAAATACCAAAAACGAAGATAAATTATTATAATTAAATTATTTGTTCACAGTTTGAGATAAAAAATGTAGCGATAGGTATCTCAACTTTTCCAAACATACTACAGTTTGTGACATTCATTGCATTTTATAATAATTCAATGTTTGGCATAAAAAAGCGCCATCACAATAGCGATGGGTCTATTTTATTATAATATCTGTAATGCAGAGAGGATTCCCCGTACCATAGATAGCAATATGGGCTATATTGCAATCTATGGTACGGGTCCCCTTTTAAACTAAAATAAACATAAACTAGAGATTGATTATGATTGTTTTAGTCAAAAATCGATACAATTGGTATTTTATTGCTATAAATTGAAGATTCATTGATTTCGCGATGGATATATGGGCTTTCTTTGAAAAAAAACCGAAGAGTTGATGAGCAAATTGACCACGAAGAACCTCACTGCTCAAAACATTTTTAATAACATGGCGAATCATAGAATTCAGCTGTTTTAAATATTTTTATTATTAAGTTAATTATTATAATTAGTTTGCAGAAACATTATGGTCTAAATGGTATTTTTGGTAATATCTATTTACTCGTATCACCCCACCCAACTATTAATTATTACCTCTCACTCAGACATGGATCTGTACCTCCAAATCTGGAAGTTCAACCATCTTGTTCGCTAGTTCTTCATAACTGAGGATTTAATAGTTCTTAGATGCTCATGTTCTGTCACAGAAATTATTTGTCTACGAATAGCTATTGAATAATAATATATATGGTGATTGATTTAGGAGCCCGTGCTTCGAGGGCAGATCAATTATGATATTTTTTTTACTTCCGCCCTACCTGTAACCAATACTGCCCTACCTCAAATTCGACTCTAGCTGCAGCCCTGCAGTCATACAATTACTGCACCGCGCCGCGCCTTGGGCGTCGGAAAGCCAACTTCAAGGCGGACAAGAAGTTTGGTGAGAACTATACTAACTGTATTGGCATTTTTAACTTTCAGGGTGGAATCGGCTGTTACAGCTCTTGTTGAAATGTTTGAAATTGGCGCTCCAGGATCCATTTGGCTTTCCGTAGACAACAAACCCGTTAGAGAAATTACTCCAGCTATAGATCGCGCTTTCAAAGATTTTGAGAATTTATTAATATGAAATCTGTGTATATTTAAATATATTTCTATAAGAAAATATAAACCACTTTCTATCCACCTGTTCTATTGTTATTAATGTAAACCCCTCGAATGTATAACGCAGAGGGTACCTCTTGAGCGTATGGAGGGCAATACCTTGGGCATGTGACTGAATACGCGCAGACGACTCCTATTCTTAGCTTAAAAAGTAGAGCAGAACTCCAGGTGTATTAATAAAACTCTAATGCAAGAAACCCTTTGTTTGCTAAAAAAAAAAAAGTAAAGAAAAGAAAACCAGTACCACCATTTTGCGCCTTGAAAAAAATAAATGAAAGATTCTTGAATCCAGATCTTCCAACAAAAGTAAAATCAAATAACTGATGATGACGATATAATAGAAATACAATTAGAATTGTTAAACAAAGAAATTTCTGTAGGAATCGCGTGGTAAAATTACGTTGATTGTCTCAATCATGGTACATAATATACTCCGCCTGGTATTCTCTTCCCACGATGGCCTAAGACAACTTCACGATAAGTGTTACCATACCATTGATTGTCCTTTTCAGTAAGTTTAGGTACTTTTTCATTTAGTTAATCGCTAACCCCGAGATGGAAGGTTGTAAATCTTCCGGTCGGCGCCGCTGAACGCCCCTATCACATACTATAATAAGGCTCTTGGCAACCTGGCTCCGTCGTCGACGACTCAAGATTTATTTATTTATTTATTATTTATTATACGCTTTATTGTACACCAAAAAATACATTATTAAAAAAAAAAAACTTAAGTATAAAACACATACAATGGGCGGCCTTATCGCTTGCCGCGATCTCTTCCAGGCAACCTGGTATGGACAGTAATTGCTTGGACATTAAATGGGGCGGTCATTGGTGTAACAATAACATTGCTTAAATGATATACTACAATAGATACACAAATAAATACATAAGCTATGTAATAGATACATAAATACATACATACCCACTTAATATATAGGCAAATAAAAATAAATACAAAAAATTACGACAGTCTATTGATAATTATAGTATCTAATTGAAATTGACAAGCTAAGAGGAAGACAGCGACAGATAATGTTCCTTTACAAGTCTTTTGAACACAGGCGATGATTGAGCACGTTTGATTGGATCGGGCAATGCATTCCATAGACGAGTAGCCTGTACAGTAAATGATTTATCAAAAAAAGTCGTGCAATGCATTGGCATTTGAAGTCGTAAGTTTTCCGATGACCTAAGAACTCTCGTGTGGGAATCGCGGAGAAACTGGAAACGATTCTTGAGGTAAAGAGGGGTGTAAGGAGTAAAGAGTACATTATATAAAATGGAAAGATTAATTATGTATGGATGTAAAGGGTCGATAAGATCGAATCAAATAAAACACTATAATTATTTAAACACACGGCATGATCTGAGGGCTCTCAACAGTTGACTGAGATTCAAAAATTATAAGAAAATTATTTCTTATCTATTAAGACTAGTACAAGCGACTACAAAATTCTATTTGTTGCTGGGGGTGCTATATACCCTCGGCCCTTTCCATTATTGAGAGCCCCGCAATTTGTACAATGGGCGGTCTTATCGCACAGGGCAATCTCTTACAGACAACCTTTGGATGGACTGTACGTTAGGAAAAGAATTTAGGGCTGTCAGTGTACAAATGTACAATACCTAGATTTCCGCGTACTGCAGCTAAGTAGCGCCCCCTATCTATGTACCTATTCCATATACCTATATATCTAGGCATTGATAGCTTCCCTAGGCTAGTTCTATCACACAAAAGGACATTTTCCTTTGTTTTCCTACTATAAGTTAAATAACTTCTAATCTAGCCGAAGGATATTCTGTTAGTCAGGATGACCTGCTGATGCTTCCAGCAGGCTGTCTATTGACGGTTTAAAAAAGCTTATTTTCGGAAATTTTAGACAGGATATCATCCCGTGTGTGTCTAAAGGTTGTCTGTAAGAAATTGCCCTGTGCGATAAGACCGCCCATTGTACACTTTGTTTCTGAAAATGTTTGTCCTGTATGTTTTTTATTTTGTGGTGTACAATAAAGTTTATAATAAATAAATAATAAGTCTATAAAACTTTTAAGTCCTTCTATTGACTAACGGTATTTCTACTCAAGCTATCCAGGCTGTCACTACCTATTATGGGTGTCCTGGTAGCTGACAGAACGCACTTTACATATCTAGTGCTTCCATGAGTCTATCTAGATTTCTTGCACATATTGTGCCTCGAAAGGTGCCAAACCTACGGCTAGTCACTTTCTTTGTGGCTAGCTATCGTAGAAACTATCCACACAATTCTTAGTATTTTGGGACGACACAATAGCGTGTTTATCGGGCTATCGGGAGGTCCCCAACTATTCCTTATTTTTGGAACTCCCAGGGTTGCATAGTCCCGGGGAATGCCAGAAACGGACTAAAAAATATAATTTCAGATATCTTTTGTCAAATTTAAAAAATTTGGTGAAATTGTACTCAAACTACTTGAGCGATTATCACTCCAAAGGGATGGCTTGGTAGCTAGTCCAACAAGCCATCCGAAAGTACTTTCACTATAAGTACAGCTATTCCCTTCAAGGAGTTATTCGACCTGAAGGGCCTACAAATTTCAACGTTTTTTCGTTGTTTACATTTTATTATGCTGTTTAGCTCGTAGACTATCCAGGTGATCTTTCCCGTCTAAAAACCACCTGGAAGCCCTTTCGACAAGCTTTCCAATGGCAGTACTGTTATCTGTATGAAATATATGAGTAAAACAACGTGTAGCTAGTAATTCGGTTTATTCGGGACGGCGATGACAGACATTGCCGTGACAGACCACCAACAAGACAGATCATAAACAATAGGTATAAGGTTCCATACATTACACCTTCACCCTTAACCTGGAACCCTTTACATTTTAACAATCAATAAAAGGCTCATAAAAACAAAAGAAACTTAATATCACTTCTACACCTTCACCATAAATTATACCTAGCTGGCTTATCAATTCGACATTGACGAACGGGACGAGACTGGGGCGGCTCCGGAGAAGGCAAGGAAGGCTGTGTTGCGCTCTGAACCGGCTGTCCTACGCAGTCTTCAAAAGATTCTTCTTCCCCGTCATCCTGATGTGTGGTCGCTGCGGTCGAGCCTTCGCTCCGCGGACCGCCCGGACTGGGCGCTCCCTGTTCCTGCGTTACCTCAACCGTCTCGGAATTCTCACTGATTGGACTAGAGGGAGAAGGACAGATTAGTGAACTCCGTATCCGTGGCTTCAGCTGATGTTTGTGGGATTCTCTACCTAAAGCATCTACTACCTTATAATCAGTGGTCCCCATCTTTTCTGCAATCTTTCCAGATACCCATTTATCATGTCCACGATATTGACGCAGCCAGACCTCATCCCCCGGGCGTAGTTGACGCAACCCACTTGCGCCGTATTTTTGTTGGCGCTCCTGGGCATCCCTAACTCTACTGTCCCTACTTGGTCTTAAGGCGTCGAATTTTGTACGTAACCTGCGGCCAAACATAAGCGACGCCGGTGTTTCGCCTGTCGTACAGTGTTCTGTATTCCTATAATACAGAAGAAAATTATTTAAAAATAAATTTATGTTTAAGTTCTCTCTAATTGCCTTTTTAATAGCTCTTTTAACTGTATGAACTGCGTTCTGCGGGGTGATATGGCGCTGAAAATATCTGTTGAGAAAACTCATGGCTTGTAAAGGGCGGCCCGTTGTCAGAGACAATTTGTCTGGGTAATCCAAAACGTGCAAACACGTCACTTAAAACGCTGATCGTGTGACTAGCCGCTGTGCTAGGTACTTGACTCACTTCTAACCATTTGGTCCTGGCATCAACCATTACTAAAAATATCCGCCCCGTGATAGGGCCTAAGAAATCAACATGTACACGGGCCCATGGTCTATCTGGCCAAACCCATGGGCAGGGCATATGTCGAGGCGGTGCCTCGCTCTCTGCAGCACAGACACTGCAACCACGGCACGTTTTTTCAATTTCTTCGTCCATATCCGGTCACCAGACATAGCTCCTACCGAAAGCTTTAGTTTTAACTATGCCCATATGGGCCTCATGTAAATCCATTAAAACCTTATTCCTACACTCACCCGGTACGACCACCCTATGGCCCCACATCACACAACCTAACTCCTCGTATAATTCTTTTTTACGATTAAAATAAGGTTGGAGCGATTTAATTTCGTTATCAGACGGCCATTCATCACGAAGATATGTTAGAACTCGGCCTAGCAACTGATCTCGGCTCGTCTGTCTTTTAATCTCGTTATAATCTTTTACACCGGCGCGCAGCATGCCTTCTAGTCAGCCTCGACGCGATCGCATAGCGCGAACGGCACAGGCCGTGCGCGACAGAAAACCGGAATTACACCCTCACGTAGTCGTAACCGAGCCTTGCCTCCCGTGAACCGGCCCAGTCCCTCCGAAAACAAATCCTTATATCTGTGAAGTAATATTATTAATTGATCATTACATGAAACATTGCTATTTCTTTTGTTTGTTCTCAGTGTGATCATATTTAATAGGTATTTTAATGCCTAGTTCAGTAAGCCATTGTCGACCTAATAGCGAGGTGGTACCACCCTCTATTACAAACAATTCCATTTGTTTGGACTAATTACCATACTTAACCATTGGCCTAATCACCCCTGTATGTTTTGTAATAGTACCATCATAGAATCTAAATACTAAATTAGAATTATCCAAAGGTCTATGGCTAAACAGTTGATCATACTTTTCCCTACTAATACATGATACTAAAGACCCTGTATCAATCTCCATAGACAATTGGGTTTGATCCACATAAATAGTTAAGCTCACCGGTTTGTAGCTATTCAAACTAAGTTGATTCAAATCTTCTACTTCCCAGTCCTCCTCGTCTGACAAAGGAGGAGGACTGTACATCTATATATTTTCTAGGTACTTAGGGCACCTAAAACATCAGCTTTCGCCGAAATTCTAACAAACAGCATGTTTTATACTATATATCGACTTGTTATCTCAAGTAAATGGGCGTTATATTCAAGACTATGCTAACTATGAGCTGTATATAGGTTGCCCGTCTCGGTCTAGGTCCCCTATATACCCTAAAATTACTTAAAATCGTATAAATCACTTTTGAGATATCAAATCGATATTCTATCTATTGGCAACTATATGGTTTTCACATAATAACATTGTTATGTACTTAATCTATGTCTAGTACATAAGATAAGCCCTAAAAACATGATTTGAAGAATTTTGTACTGACTTTTTCTGGTGCGAAAACTATAAATATCAAGTATCGCCATCTGAGCTCTGAGCTCATTCATTTGAACTAAACCGCCGTACTGAGCGCACGCAATTTACGGAGACATGAATTTACGTTTCTTACTGTGATAACTATAATCAGTATATATGATGATTCTTCTACTGTACTAATATTGAACTACAGAACCTTATTACACACTGATAAACACTAAAAACATTATATTATTGCCATATAAATACAAGTGAAAATTCCTTATGCAAAAAACCATAAATATTGCCGCGCCCTCTAAAATTATTTAGTATGAGATAGCGCGGTGAGGTTAGCAGACCTGTCTGCCAATACAAACTTTTATTTACAGAAACCATTTAGTATGGTTGGTGACGCTTCGTCGCGAACAATAAAAATAAAATAAATTACTAACTAGCTTAATTACTCAGTAACACGTGTGATTCATCTCATCATCATCATCAGCCTATTAATGTTCCCACTGCTGGGACACAGGCCTCCTCTTTCTGTGAGAGGGAATGGGCCGTAATCCACCACGCAGGCCCAGTGCGGGTTGGTGGATGTCACATGTCTTCGAATGTTTGGTTCTAGGATATGCCGGTTTCCTCACGATGTTTTCCTTCACTGTTTTGAGAGCAGTGGTGATGAAATAATTTACACAAAGTAAAGCGCCTACCTGGGCTCGAACCCACAACCTACAACTTGTAAGTCACGGCTGATACCACTGGGCCACCACTGCTGTATCTCACTCTGTGATTCAAGTTTTAAATTAATTTATATATATAATTATTAGCGTATCGCAACTGATGACGTATTCTTTGGCCAATCACTATCACTCACTATCGCTTACCATCAGGCGAGATAGTGGTCAAACGCAAGCTTATCGATAAATAAAAAAATAAAAATCACGTGACCCAGCTGCCACGGGAAGAGAATATGTACCAGGCGGAGTATATACAATATGAATATATACATGGTTGTATATACCATGGTCTCAATGATAAATTATTATTTTATTTAAGGTTTTCTTACGCATTCATTAGTTTTTTCGATTTTCATATGTTCTTTCGGCATTCATTTTTCAATTGTAGTAACATGACAGGATCAGGATCAGGAGGAGGATTTTATTTCCGTGGAATTAATTTTAGGTGGACCATGGCCTATAGACATTTTTGATTGGTTTATTACTCATAATTTAGGTGATCCACCAGCAAGAAAAAATGGCCGTGGTCCACCCAGGTGAACTAAGCAGGTGGACCACGACCGAATCGAATATACAGAAAGACTTAAATGCCTATGACCTTAACATCGATAAAATCAATAGAGATACAGACTGTACAGATAATATTCTAGAGGTGCTTCGAGTCTATGAAAATCAATGAAATTGACATTGACATTTGTTTGCTAAAATCTGACATTTCGAAACGCTGTTGTACGTGTTTCATGAATTTGTTTTCAATTTCACATAAATGTTGATTCCATAAAATTCGGCAGTTTATGATATAAATTAGTTAATTTCTCTTTAAATTCTACTATCGTCATGTCGATCTCAGACGAGGATAGAACCGGACTCGCGGGACTGGTGGAGAAAATAATAAATGAGTTAAATCATTATCTGAGGAAACGTGAACTGTAAATATTTACTTCAAATTGGCACAATTTCAAGATGCATGATAAGTGAGAGTAAAGAACTTGCGTGTTAATCCTGTGTGTGTTTTCAGGACTGAGTTTGATATTATTGGTGTGGAGTCTACTACAAACCGATCACCTGTGCTGTATATTCAAACTTCGCTGGGACTGGAGTCTTGGTGTGTGAAGCATGTGTACAACTACTGCTATGCCGAACTAATACGCGACTTCTTGACTAATCCAAAGCGAAGGCTCAGCAGACTATCAAATCTTAACTATAACAGAATTATAAGTCTTCTAAATCCCACACTTCTGATAAACCCTGATGTAACCTCACTATGGAACAAACGAAGAGAAATGACGTCGCAACAGTTCCACGACTGGCACCAAGAGATGCATTTTACAAAATTAGTACTGACAAGGAAGCCGAAATGTAATGAAGCCTATTCATACAGGAGATGGATTTTAAACAGATTATTAGCCAGTAAGTGTAGCATTTTTATTATTTGAATGCATTTTGTTCCATTATTTCCATCATTAGTTAACTATTTAAATATTATCACAATATCCTATTGCAAAATCAGGCCAATACTGTAGTTACGATAACTCGTGACAACATCTACCTCTACCATGAACGTTTTTATATGGTTTTTAAGACAATTTCAGGTGTTTGTTGCTGTTATATGGTTGAACAGAATTGGATGGCATTTGATTGTGAATATATTATTATTAACACATTTATTTCAGATATAAAATCCATACACGGTTTTGTATTGCAAAACACAAAATAAAACATTGAGTATTAAAAATCACAAAATAAAACATAATTATAAATTAGATTATAAAAAAACAAATATTTTCAAACAAGTTTCATTTCATCACATACTTTTTAAGGAGATTTTTGAAGGGGAGGTAGCAGCCAGTTGAAATTAATCCAGTAAAACTTCCAAAGCAGTATGATTGTGAGATTGTTTTTTCACTTCTGGAAATATTCCAATGCAATACTTGAAATTAAGTCCATAATTATACTAATTGTCATCTTACCAGTTATGTTTAAAGTGCCAATTAATAGCAGCAAGCCTATTCCCATTACCATGCACAAACCCAAACCAGCCGGGCAGGCACGGCCTCTGTGACAGGCTTTAGTCACACATTTTATCAAGATTTTTGCTGCCACACTGCGATAAAAATGTGTGACTCAAGCCTGTCATAGTAGGCCGTGCTTGCCCGGCTGAGGGTGCTATTGAGAAATTCTATTCTGACATTAATATTTTGATGATGATAATTTCAGAGGATGATGTGCTAAGCGAAGAGTTTTTGAATCGTATCATTGCTTCAGAACTAAGACTGTGCAATAGGGGTGCTGATAAGTGCATGAACAATTATCACTGTTGGGACCATCGCGCCTTTCTAATGGACCTCAGCTGGCGCTACCGAAACACCTTTGACAGCACAATGCTCTACTTCAATGAATACAAATTCATTAAACAATGGACATCGAGCCATGTTTCAGACTACAGCTGCTTCCACTACCGCCAGATCTGTGTTAGAATACTGTACCTTATTGAGGAAAGATGGCCAGTCTTTGAAAAAATGATAGATGCAAACCTACGTGAGAATTTCCAAAAGATTTTAGATGATCACCTCACTAGTGATGATACAAACCTGCGTCACAACTGGATCATCGCTACCAAGATCTCCAAGAAAACAATAGATGATGATGACCTAATTACTCTTGTGCTGGGCTATACCCCAGGCAATTGCAAATGCTATGCAGCTTGGAAAGCAACTTTACGAAAACTTGAATTGCTGTTTTATGAATTGATATCAAATGAAGACTTGTTAAAGTACTTCACAAACCATCAGACAATCTGGTACCACCGGAGATTTATTGTGAATAATATCTTAAGCACTATGTATAGTTATTTGGGAGTAGAGAACAAATTGAATGGGATCATCAAGCAAATAGCGATGCCAGCTTCAGAGGTTGAACGCAAGAACAATTGTGCGAAGTGTTCTGATGCAGACTTGACAGAGCATCACAGTAATGTTGAAAATCAGAAGGAGGACTGGTTCTGGAATTGTCCACTTTATAAAGTCCTAATTAGGCATGAGCAGGCATTGATAAAAGACAGACGGAAAGAAGATTCGAAATATGCTGAAGCCCATGAAAATTACTTGAAGTTTTTTGAAGGGCTGTTTTTGAACTTCGACCCCTAAATAGTATGTAATAATAACCTGTATCATACTCAGTTTGTTATAGGTAGAATCATACCTAATTGTGGATTGGAACACTCTGCTGATTGCTACATGGTAGCAAATTTATGTGACAGCAAGGGTGAAACAACATCATAAAGTTTGAATCAACCTGTACCTATGCTGAGTCTATTACTCGTTTGTTCTGTTAGCCCAGTTCATTCCATGATGGCTAGACACACGCAGTGATTCAACTATTTTATCTTTACATTAACTTATATCATAAAAATCTAGTCAGCACTCATAAAAATAAACTTTTTTCATTAAATTCGTGTTCTGATTAATAGAATCTTTTATATTCATGAAACATAATCACTTATTAAATGTATACGAGAAGTTACTCGTAGTTCCTGTAGTGCTAGTTGCCAGATGCAGTTTGCCTATTGTTTCTTTGTTAGCCTGAATAGAATTATCTTTGTATTTTATTGAAATTACAATCAAATAAATACATTTTAAAAGTACTGCATTTGTTGGGTATTAATTTAGTTTTAGTAGTAAATTTAAACTTTTTTTAAAATAATATATTCAATTTATATGTTATACTTACTATTTAGAAAAAAAAATGCGTTCGACGACAATGTAGATCTCTGTTTAGTTTTTATATTGGAACTGTTTAAAACAGCTATCATTATGCACTGCAGTGAAATATCAACTATTCTAATTTACTCATCGTCATCATTTTAATGATGCAGTGCATATGATAAAAAAAAATGTAAAAATAAAAACATAATAATTAATTAAATTAATGTGCTAATACAGTTGACCGCACGTTGGTGGTAAGTGGTAACATTGTGATCTTCAGCTGGCCTAGCTTAGTACGGAGTTTCAAAAGAATTGAAGGGCAATTTTTATTGGTTTTGTTACCACTGATGTGCGGCCTGCTATACTTTTTATAGTTAGTAGACACTATATTAATCAATTTAAAGGGTACTTTTCTATAAGACGTTGACTGATGATCAATAATATAAATATTTAGATGTATTGACGTGAATATTTTATTCTGAAATAATTCGTGTATCTATCGCCACCTATTTGCAATACCTGTTAGGAAAGCAAATCTTTAAAATGATTGTATCATTACTATCATGGAAGTAAAAAAAATTGTTTACCAAATTGATTAAATACGAACTTAAATCATTGGTATATTCTTATCACAACTGCTGTGTTATTCTGTAAACGTTTCACCGTGAAAATGTTACTAGCATACAGATGCCTCATCCCATGCAAAGAAACCGTGCCGACGTAACTAGCGTTTTTCGTCTGATTATTTATTATACATCGATCGCGTTCAGTTCCGTTCCACGGCGATAGATAGATCGTGTTAGCAGCGCCTTGCAAGTAAAAGGAAATACTCGATTCGTGAATATATTTTGCTTTAAATTCAGTGACGATTGCATTTATAGTATTTTTTTCAAGTTTTTACATTTTCAATGCACCAAAATGTGTTATTCTACAATATAAATTTAATCAAATAAGTGGAATGTCTCAGAAATTTAAAACCGCGCCATCTATTGGCATCAATTTTAAATGATCCATTCAAATAATTTTTGACATGTGAATTATAATTTTACATACAATTCAATAACAAATCGGTGCATATTGCGCCATTTTGTGATATTTATTTGAACCAATTTTTCTTTCTTAGCGCTGGGACCCCGTGGTAAAGTGAACTTAAAGTGAGTGTTTAGAATTAGAAAGAGTGATAGTATACTTCGAGCTCACTCACTCACACACCTCACAAGTTTTCACGTTGAGGTTTTTTCCGAATCGACCGGCTGTTATTCTTCGAAAGTATAAAAATAAACATTTATTACCAACACTGTTAATCATAATATTAATAACAAACACTTAAAAAAAAATTCAATGTGGCTCAGCAAATTTTGAGCTCATTTATAGCCAGAGTACATCTAATTTCAATTCCAACAAGCCGAAACACGATTAGGATATATTGTTTTGGTCCTTCTGGCTTCATCATCAGATCAGTTCGATGGTACCAACCATTTTCATCAGTAGGTACAATTTATTTATATGTGTTTTCTTCATCAAAGTCGCTTAACTATTCGAGATAACTTATACCCATGACATACCTACATATGAAGGAGTTCCAGTACCCAGTGTGGTCTTCTACATCAGTTCCACTACACCAAATTATACTTTCTGAGTGCAAATGCTTACCATATTATTGATAATACCAAAATCGCTATATGTCTGCCTATTATATTTGAGGAGTTCCCTCGATTTCCATGAGGTCCCATCATCAGATTCTGATTTGGTGACAATAGTACCACATCGAGAGTATAGGTACCCTTTCAAACAAAAAAAATAATTTTGCAGATCCGTCTATATGACGGAGTTATGTCCGAACATAAATAAAAAAATATAATATACTAGCTTCTGAAAGCGGCTTCGCCCGCGTGAATGTCGAAAATTATCCCAAGGGAACATTTCCCCGGGATAAAGTATCCAATGTGCTATTCCTGACTAGGTATAATCTATCCCTGTGCCAAATTTCATCCAGATCCGTTCAGCCGTTCTGGCGTGAAGAAGTAACAAACATACAAACACACAGACTTTCGCCTTTATAATATTAGTTTGATACAATAATTGATAACATCCTCCTTTTTGGGAAGTCGGTTACAAAACAGTTGACACGAACGCGTCGTTACGCCGACAGAGAGCGCTTTCCGATTTCGCCTTACAAATGAATGCGACGGAAAGCAGTAAGGACCTGGCTGAGGCTGCCGAAGGATGGGCCTGTCGGGTACTTCCACGCAGCAACCGCGGACGGCAGCTTGGTGACCCTATCGCTGAGCTGCCGTCC
Source organism: Orthosia incerta (assembly GCA_948252205.1). NCBI lineage: Eukaryota > Metazoa > Arthropoda > Insecta > Lepidoptera > Noctuidae > Orthosia > Orthosia incerta. Next base: position 11,998,522 of record OX411749.1, on the reverse strand, counting down.
GCGGCTAATAGTAACTTGTGTGCCGGATCTCATTCGTAAGAGATTGGACTTGTCGCGATAGCCAGTGGCTAAAGCCGCCGCCAGATCTAAGAGGATCTGAAGGAAGCTGCAGTGGGCCGACAGGTTACTCCGGAAATTCACTAGAGAAAACCCCAAGACTGGAGAGCGAACGACAGCTCTTTATTGGCGTGAAGCCCTGCATGCGAGCATGGATTGAGTTGCGTGAATTGCCACTGGTTCTGCATGGCATCTACTGGCGCAGCATGCAGTAGGTATACTGGCCGGGACTTCGTGCAGTTCGTGCACACTCATGTAAACGCGCTCCCGTCGCGAGTACGCAATACACGGGGGCGCAGGACAGGTGTGGAGTCGGAATTGAACTGCCGTGCAGGTTGCATGGTTAGGAAAACGACGGCACACACCATCCAACAGTGTCACACAACACACGGCGGCCGTATTCAACGCCACAACTGAATTGCGGATGTCTTTTGCTCCGCCATGTCCGACAAGGGGCGGAAGACTGTGAAGGAGCCGAATGTCAGGACCGCGTTGGGCCTCAGAAATCTAGACATCATCGCCTCCAGGAATGGTGTGGGGGTAATTGTGGACGCACAGGTGGTCTCGGGTCAGCGATCACTCGATGAGCTCCATCGTTAGAAACGTAATAGGTACGGGAATCACGAGGAGCTTGTCGAGAAATACTACGCAGACATATAGGACTGCCTTGTAAGCAGAGTGTCCACTCGACCTCCTGCCTCTTATAGAGAGCTAAAGAGATTCGTTTGGCTTGATGAGGGACTGTTGGCCAGCATCCCGTCAATGGTTTTGAGAGGGTCCCACATGAACTGGACAAGGTTCAATCGCATGAAAACCCGAATTGACTGAGTCGGGGAGCGAGCGGTCGGATTCCTGTGGTTGCGGGCTGCAGCCGGGCCCAGAGGTCGAAGCTCCCACCAACGGTTTCAGTCGTTTATTTCTGTAACAATTTTCGACCAAATTTCGGCAGTTTGGTGATAGTAGGAGGACATGGGAGTTTTGTCACAACAATCCATAATGATTAGGTACATTAGTTTTCACGGATTGGTCGATGGCATACGGTCGAGCTAAAATTCGTGTTGCAATCTATTTCATTTAGATTCCGAAGATGCAGAATCTTTTGCTAGTTGAGGAGGTCAGGGTCCGAGGGCCCCCTGATCTTCAAGGCCCAGGAGCACGGCACCGTCTAGCCCTCCGGTAGCTACGGCCCTGCAAATAACGTCGTTTTTAGAGTGAAAACATTAAATAATAGGATTCGTATCTATGAATGTCTGTATACTTACCTAACTACTTATTTAAAAATGTAGGTAATATTCATAAAAAATACTATCCGACCTTTTCTGTCGCATGCTAATAAAGGGAGAACGCAATGTTATATTTTTAGTAACAAATATATACATAGGTACATCATACCTACATCACGCCTGTATTACTAAAGGATTAGGCAGAGGACGGTGTACCTACCTACGGTACATCACATTTGTCTAGTTATGTCTAAGACGACAACAGTCGCCACGCCAACGACCTTGAGGGAACAAAACGCGCACATATTTCATATCCGCGCGACCTAAATTTCAGTAGGTAGTTTTTTGTACTTTCTTATTCTATGACTTTAAACAAAAAAGCCTTAGATCAAAATGTAGATAATTAAATTGTCTTTAAGATGGTGTCAATTTCATTAAAATACTCCCTGCGTTTTGGACATAACTTTACAAATTAATTACACTATGTTATACGAATAAAACTCAAAATTTTCTTAAATCAAATGTATAAGAAAATGGTATAAAGAAACCCTTTTTTTTTTCAAAAAAATACTAGCCGTTTAGACGCGATTCTTATTTTAAAATCAGCTACTCAGGGGTAGCTGCGCCTTAAGCCTATTGCTATCAGCAAAGCATATTCCAGACTGTTTTGGAAAAACCCATTAACATTCTGACCCAACTCGATCCCAGGACTTCTTTCTCAGTAGTAGCACATGCAACCATTAGACCAACAAGGCAGCTAATAATAAGACGTTTATGAATAAGGGAATTGTTTAATATTGCCAATTTATTGGATTCAATTTTTAATGTTTACGATGTCTGTACCAAATGTATACCTAGTATTCAATAAGTATAATGTGTATGACTATGAATGTAATAGATTTTAATTCAAATAAAAGACACTTCATCCATTTCAATAAACTATATCAATGTAAATGTTGTTATTTTATTGACAACAAACTTTTGCCACGGCCTACCCTACATACCTACCGTGCATTTTTCTGGATGAAAAGTAGCCTACTTATGTTGAGAAATTATCTTTGATGCCTTTAAAAAAAAACAAAAATGTTTTAGAATAAAAAAACTGTCACTATAAATAAAAATATGAAGGTCTAAATTTTTTCTGTGATCCTTTTATTTTTCGATCGTTGTACCTATTATAACAACTGACGTGACAGGAAGATATTGATATTGACCGGCATTCATCAATGTACACATCTATGAAAAAAAACATCGGAGTCGCATCAATTATTCCACAAACATATAATCAAACGATGCTACCTTTTTTAATATTTATTTAGATTGGTAAAGGTATAAATAAAAAAGTTAATAAAACAAAATACCCGACTGCATGCGAACTAAAAAGATGTAAACAGGAAGATAATCATGCCGTGCAGTCGGAGGATACATATGCGCGAGCTTGCTCACCAAAACTATGTAGGTATCTTCCGACTGCACAGCATGATTTTCTTCTTGTTTACCTACATATTTTTAGTTCGCTTAAGCAGTCGGGTTTTTTTTATTTTATTTCCTTTTTTTATTAACAACTTTTTAAATATATTTTTTTTCGTATGACTTAAAATTATAATTGGGTAGATATATATTTTTGTAATCACCTCTAAAAACCCTTCATTTTGTTACCCCACTAGATGGGTTTGAAAAAAAAAACACCCAAAATATGGCGCCTAAAATTCGCCATGTTTCTTTTTTAAAGTCATCTATCTAAGAACACTTGGACGTTCAAGACCTATCTAACGATGTCTTAAACATCCGTCTATTGGTTTGAAAGATATGGGGTAAGAAATAAATTTACAAATATACATACATACAAGATACACGCGAAAAACATAAGCCCTCCTTGGTAGTCACGTAAAAATAATTTGTGAAACTGAAAGTTCGAAGGAATTCAACGAAATTAATTCTTGAATGATTCAGTTACTATTGCAGAAACAAGAAAGGTGTCCAAATAAAATAAAAAACAATGGAACATATTATCTAAAACTTTTTGGTCGTCCAAACCGTAAGGCGCCCTCTGTCGGCACAACAGCGCGTTCGGGTCCGCCAAACAAAATTATATACGTTTTTTGTAGGCACAACAAGGTTTACCGTTATTTCTGACCGAATGTATTACATCACGCCTGAAGTTCACGAAGGTTTAGGCAGAGGGCGTAACTGTAGGGTACACTCACATTTTAGTCGTCCCAATTCCCAAGTATTAGAGGGTAGTACTAAAGGGTGGTTTTGCCTTTAACCCTGTAAAAATTCAGACTCTAGGCTGCTACTGAGCAATGCCAGATGGAATTATCTGACCCGGGAATCGAATCCAGTATCATATGCTCAACAGTATGTAGATTCTTTAGCGCAGATCGCATCAACATTATTGACTTAAATCTTTGTTTTTATTATTATTTCATTTATTTATTATATATACATGATACTTGTACATTACTTGTACTTTTACATTTTTGAAAATTATTCTAAATAAAAAAAACATTTAAATATATAAAAGTAGTAGCACATCGGTATCGGGAACAGGGTCCAAGCTACCGAAGGCCAAGGCTAGAGGAATCTCCTGACTATACGCGCCGTGTCCAGGAGTACCGCTTTCTGGATCAAGCCCTTGATCCAGCTGCCCAACGAGAGTCTCCTCAGATGTTTATCGAGGCTATTGGCTATTATGCCATTGGCCGTCACGACTATCGGCACTATAACTGCTGTATTCACATCCCACATGTCGATATCCCCACGAGCCAATCAACTTTTCTTATCTCTCTCAGCCTTCACGAGGTCCTCGTCATGAGGGACCGCTATATCATTCATTGCGCGACGCTCTAGTCGGTCTATCACCACTATGTCAGGCTTATTGGCAACAATAGTCCTGTCAGTGATGATAGACCGATGTCAATACAACGTGACATTGCCATTTTCGAGAACTGGGTCGGGCACATACCTCTAGTACGGTATAGTCCTCGCCAGACTTCTTGGCCGCCCTGAAGTTTGTTTACCGGATGCGCGAGGCACGAAACGGTGCTGTTTTTGTATGAAATTTTCAATTGCGCAGCCATTGTAGCCAACTTCAGGGCGGCCAAGAAGTTTGGCGAGAACAATACTTCCGATTCGCCATAAATCCTTGTTTTATTATTATTTTAGTCAATAATTTGTTTTCAAACATTTTATGTATGCGATATCATCATCATGCTTTTGTCCTTATCTAGAACCTAAAAAACAGATAGATTAAAAAGCTTGACTGAAATCGTCGAGCCAACAATGGTACTAAATTTACTTACTACATTGTTTTTATTTAAAATCCAAGTTTCCAACTTTAAAACGTGGTAAATGATATATGATTGTAAGACGAAAATCTGGTTAGCGGTTGGCTGGGTCTGTCTTCGTAGCACAGTTGTCGTAGCAGTGTTACGAGAGAGTTATGCTCTAGATCGTAGCTCGAAGCTTCGTTCGTAGATGTCTCTGAATGAAGACGAATATACCTGACTAATTTTAGAATTCACTTCGTCTGTAATCTTCTATAATTTTATCATGATTTTACGCCGATTAATATAAAAATATATTTTAGGAAGTAATAATCTTGTCTTGTTGTTTTGTTTTTAAAGAAATCATCATAAAACTTTTTTTTTATATATAATAGCTAGGAGAGACTTAGCTTGTTATTAAAAACTTTGTAACTCATCAATACCTTTCCATATTATATAAACATACAGTTTAACACTATTCAAAAATATCGCCCGAAAAAGCCGCAATCACTCCATACGCGTGCCATTATCCATTTTTATCTCTCCGTCTACAAACAATAGTCGAACGCCTCCTTGCCGTACAACTCACACATTGAACTCACGCCATAGTACTAGGGTACTAATACATAACAGGTGCATACGCAGTACGCATCGTCCGATATGGGTCAGGAAGGCTCGCGCGAAACCACCACCTTTATAACTCACCATGTATAGCAAAAACAGATTCAAAAGTTACACCTTCCAACGTAATTTCTACTTTATCTTGAGAAGAATAGAGTTGGGTTTTGATTGGTGGAGGGTGGGACTTAGCATGTTTTGCAGTCTCATGAAATGTGACGTCACAGCAGTGTCGCTTGTTCGCGGGTAAGTTCCGATCGATATTCGGATTCGGTCGTTCCCGCAAAAGGTCGGAGAGGGCCGAATGACGCGGCACCACGTGTAGGTTACGTAATGATGGGTACAACTCATTGACAAAGATTATTTGTGGCAACGCAACGCCGCGCAAACACGGACGGACGGACGGACGTTTTTGAGGACAAAGGAAATGGTAGCGAAATATTTTAGCAAGCTTTTCGGTGATTGGAAATGAGTTGATTGATAAAGCACTGTTAACAGACACCATAATATATCGATCTATATATTTATTAAAAACATTAACTGTTCGTTAGTCTCGCTAAAACTTAAAAACGGCTTGACCGATTCGTTTTGTTCGCTTTAATACAGAATGAAAATATGAAAAAGAAAATCAAATTGTATAGGTGGTACAAAGTTCACCGGGTCAGCTACTTAATTAATAGATAACTTTATACCTTTCGTGAAGTTTGATGCCCAGGTCGGCAAAAAGTCAAAGCATTGATTTTAAGTCATTGTGACTTTTGAATAGTTAAGTATATGTCATTGTGTTGTCCCATCTCGAATTTTTCATCATCAGCATCTCGGAGACTGGATTTGTGACCGGGTAATGACAATACGTTGTCCTGTAATAGGACTCAAACATTACTGATGGTACATTGTGATACAAGGGTGGAAAGTAGGGCGATATAAGGGCGTCGTGTGATACACACCCGTGTATCACACGACGTTTTTCAATACAGTTGTGGGTAATAGTAAAAACAAATCAAATAATTATATTTGTTTATTCACAAAAAAATAAAATTTTCAGAAAATGCCGCGTTTATGCAACTGGATGTATTTTTTTTACACTGAAAACAGCCTATAAAGCCTATTTGATTTTAGACAAATGTTGATGTGAAAATAATTAAATTAAATGTGGTAATTAAATATATTAAACAACCATTTAAAACACTTTTGAGAATTCAATGCTAAAACGTACGGAATCATTCATTTTTCCTCGTACAAAATCTATTCCATTTTATTCTATGTATGAAAACTCCTTGCTACTAAACTTTTTTAAATTGACTTAAATATAATAAATAATAAATTTAAAACACAACTGCAAAAGTAATGATCGAGCTCTTAAACAAAAGTCACGACCGCGTAACAGAATGATGCCTATGCAAAAGATTTAATTTTCGAATCATAATTAGCCTCTGAAAGATGTTTAACAACTGTATTGAAATATAAGATATGTCTCTGCCTAACCCTTTAGAATATAGCCATGGTGTTACATTGTTTCACTAAAAGCGATAAACTGAACAACAACTTAGAAAAACTAGAATCAATTGTAAAAACAATTTATTTATTTATTAGTGTATCCTCGCACTGGAACGCCTTGCAGCAATTTTTTTTTGTTTTTAAAAACCTTTCCCCACACTAGGAATTTCTCCTGTGTCGTGGGTGCGTTTAAAACATATAAACTCACATACACAAACACCCAGAGCCGGAACAACTATTTGTAGATCATACAAATAATTGTTCCGTGCGGGAATCGAACCCGCGACACGCAGCGCAGCAGTCACTCGCTCAACCACTGCGCCAACCATGCGCCAATTGCACCAATGGAGCACGATCATATACTAAACTCACTATAAATCCAGGTTTCCTCACGATGTTTTCCTTCACCGCTGTCAGTGATGTCCATGATAAACTTAGAAAGTACTTAGGAATTGAATAAGTCACATTGGTAGCGTAGTACATACGTCAATGCCAAGTAACAAAAATTCAGTAACAAAACAAAAAACCATTTTGAGTTTTATGATGAATTTCATCAAGTCTCATTGATTTATTTATCTGTTGAGCGCATTCCCTAGCGATTTTCATCGAAATTGAATTCAATTCTTCTGATGCCACGAGAATTGTATGCTGCTGCATTTTCAATCGGAATTCTATGTATTGCAATAGAATATTTTTCAGCTATCGACGGTTTATTATTTAAGTCTACAAGTAATAAAATAACGAAGTAGAACAGTTGCGGTTTTTAACCGATTGCCCCAGTAAAGGAGGTTATGCTTTTTAAGGGTACACTAGTCGAAAATTCTTTCATACAAACGTAGTCTAGTGATTATTCCACTGTATGACAATGTACGTTCAAGTTCAATATAAAAAGTGATATCAATTTGTCTCATCATTATCTAGCCCTGTATGGAAGAAAAAAAGTAAAAAAAGAAAATATTTGAAAGTTATGAGCGTCGAAAGTTCCACATTACCGACACTAATTTTAACGCATTTTTGGGCGCAAATAAATGCCATAAGAAGACGGAAAATTGGAAAACGGCCACCATACAGGGATAGATTAGTAGTTCAACAATGCAAATAATTTTATTTTGAACAGATACGTTTTGTCGTTTTTTCATGATATCCAGACTCCCAGAGGTCTGTTTATATTTTTTTTATAATGTTTCGTCCAAAATCATTATCCATTTCGCAAAAAAATTGCAAAAGTTTTTATTTGTACGCGAAATAGCTTCCTACTGCTCATCACAGCATCTATCTCTTCCGCACGTGTTGTCGGTTGATATAAAATGCATTTTAACCCCGCGCACAAAATAGTTCGTGCCGTTGACTAGTGTAACCTTAAGGTTCCGTACCCAAAGGGTAAAAACAGGACACTATTACTAAGACTCCGCGGTCTGTATGTCTGTCTGTCCGTCTGTCACTAGATTGTATCTCATGAACCGTGATAGCTAGGCAGTTGAAATTTTCACAGATGATGTATTTTTGTTGCCACTATAACAACAAATACTAAAAACAGAATAAAATAAATATATATGTGGGGCTCCCATACAACAAACGTGTTTTTTTGCCGTTTTTTGCGATAGCGGTACGGAACCCTTCGTGCGCGAGTCTGACTCGCACTTGGCCGGATTTTTTGCTTTAAAGGATGTATTTGACAGACGTTCTGTGTAAAGTATTAGTAATAAAAAACCGTAGTTGGTTTTACACTGGATATCGTACCAACATTCAAAACTTATAAACCATATTAACTCTCAATTTTACTATCATGACTTTTTATAGGTAGCCAGTACAGTCCTCAAAGTCAAATATATTTATTTCAATTAGGCCAGTAAGCGGCACTTTTGAACGTCATACATATGTGAATTAAAATTTACAAGTAATAAAAGTTGAATCTACCTCTTAGGCAGAGACCTCTATCTATTCTTGCCGTTGTTCCTGTTTCTGCGCCACTTCTTGCCAATTCCTAAGGAAGACATCCAAGTCGTTTCGCCATCTCCTTCATGGTCTGTCTAATAATAAAATAATTAATTGTAAATTATAAAGTGCCATCTGCAACTACTAACTACAGACAGAATTCGTACGTTGTGCGTGTGAGTAGATACTTTAATGAGGTGTGCAAACGGTAAGACTTTGATCTTTTTGAAACGGGTGTGACCTCGGCAAAAAAGTGTTTATCTAAGGATTTTTTTAAAGCTTAATCTTTAGACTTTGTTTTTTATTTTGAAATCTAATTTTAAACAACTTGGTTCACATAGATAATAACCGGTAGCAATTATATTAATTTTGAAATATCTTAAGTGATGATCTACATGCATGTTGTTTTTTTGTTTAATTTTTGTCATTTCATTTTGTTTTTTATTTTGGCTTATTGGGCAGTGTGTATATTTTGTTCCACAGTACATTTATACCAGTCAAGCTCTAGACGTGAAGACTTGTTATTGGCTGTCAGATTGTCTTACTCAGTCTTACTGTTATTTATCACCATTGTATTTAGCTGTAAGTCTTCCAAACTCTTTAAATAAATAAATCTACTACCTAACTACCTATTAAAGGCTTAAACGATGTTGACAAAACAGTTCACTACTTCTCATGGCTTGTTTTATATATTTGCCATTTGTTTGGCCAGGGTGTGTGTTACCGCTCGTGGTCGTGGAGGCTATTTTAATGCACCCGCTCGCCGTACTACTTAGTGCAAAGTCGCCAAAACCGCAACTACGTGTGCCTTAGTCTTAGCCAACGTTAAGTAAAGTTTATTTCATTTGTTTTAACTATTAAGTTCTACAAAGACACTTTATATTACAAGCTTTTATTTAACTTGCAATGTATGTATGTATGTATGTGTTCGGGTCAAATCTTCAACTGAATGTTAAAGCAGTTATCCTCCACCGATTAAGATGAAATTTTGCATACACGTTTAGTTTGGATGACAATACATGGTTAGCTAAGTGACGTCATTCTAAATCCAATATGGCGGATGACCCAAGATGGCAGGCTAGTTATTTTTAATGCACTGCCATTATATGGGTATTAAATGAAAGGGTTGGCTGAGAAGAATACGAAAAAGCTTGTACAAAAAAAGGTTTTTCAATGAATATTTTTTTTACTTGCAATGTATGTATGTGTGTTCGGGTCAAAGTCATAGTCAAAGTCAAATTTATTTATTCAATTAGGCCATTAAGCGGCACTTTTGAACGTTAAACATTAAAATTTACAAGTAATAAAAATTGATTCTACCGTGCATTCGGAAAAGTAGCTTGTTATGGAGAAGAATGCACAAGAAACTCCATACTTACTCTTTAAAAAAAAGAAAATGCAAAAAATGCATTAATAAATTCATGTACGTGAGGACGATGCACCTAGCACTATGATACTACATATAGGTATAAAGTATAACAAGCACTAACAGGTAAACCCTTCACTTGATAGATAGGAATATGGTTCTCAAATACTTACAAATATTGCATACATAGGTAAATTACGTAATTCAACAACAACGGAACAGTTGTGCGAGTCAAAATTTTTTAAACAAAAATAATAGAAAAATAATAAAAATAACGCGTTACTATAATTATGAATATAATACAAATTAACCAGTTTGATTTTGTCTACACTAAGGATTGCCCTATGGAGCAGGACCAGCGTGTTTCCAAATCATGCAACTTATTTTTAAAGCAGTTATCCTCAACCGATTAAGATGATAATTTGCATACACGTTAAGTTTGGATGAAAATGCATGGTAAGCTAAAAATATTTTATAAAAAAGAAACAAAAAAAATCTTATATTTATTTTAATAAATATGATTTTCCAATATAAAAAAAGAAATAAAAAAATAAAAAATAGTCTACCGTAAAGATTAAAAAGCAATTAAATTTTTAAATACTTATGTTGCAAAATTATCTTTAAGAATGCGCCCAATGAACTTTATATAATAAGTACTATTTTTTTTATGAGAGACACACTGCTGCTAATGTGTTTCACATGTTAGATAGGGTGACAATAATCAAGCATTGGCAGTCTGCCCCGCCAAATCCGCTAATAACCAGAAAAAGGTGGCAGGATGAGTTGCACTCCTTTTTAAAACATTGGCCCACGAACGCAATAGACCCAGAGAATTGAAAGAAGGGCAAAGATGCCTTATACTCAAAGCTCGTAAAACACGATAGCAATGACAGTAAAGACCCAAATACTCAAAGGTCCTTAAATTATCTTAATATAGTTAAGTCCAACTAATTACTTTAATTGAGGAGTAGGTAGTAGAGAACTTAACAAGCTAACCTGCATGAGTAATGAACTGCTCGTTGCACGGAGGTTTATAAATGTAGCTGCAATATTATCTACTTAAAATAAGTAATGAATAAATTGAGGGCTAATAAATCCTAATACCAATATGTCATCATCATCATCAGCCTTTTAATGTTCCCACTGTTGGGCTGCTTTCTGAATTTAGCCAGCACATGTGTGAGTACTATGTATCAACTGAAAATCTACCATTTTCTGTACCTATATATCGTTCATTGACTTGTGTGTGCCCTGGCAGTTGAGTGTGTCATGCTCTCTCTAATGTATCTCTGATGTTGGCACATGTATTGGATCATTCGGTTCCCTTCATGATGGTTGAGCTGAGTGGTGCCAATCCATGCGTCATGTTCGTGAACGGGCGCCATCAGTTGGGATTGGTCATATCTTGACTACGGCCTGCTTTTAATTACGTACTTATTTAATTGTTTGTTTTACTCGAAACATTTTTACGTGCATGTCTTTTTACATCATTCTCACATATGTATTTTTTCAACAAGAATGATGTAACCAAATGATTCTAATTAAAACTTATGGAAAAGTGTGTCCGTGGAGTTTCTTGCACATTCTTCTCCATAGAGACCTACTGACGCTTGTGAATGTGCAACTAGATTGATATATTGTTTGACAATTCAATAGTAGAAACCTATATACGGTTTAGTAGAATTAAAAATCTTGTTTATTTTTTCAGCATCGCTCACGACGGTAAAGTATTTGTACATATAAACCATTGCCAATAAAAAAGAGTTAGTAGGTCACTGTACTATTTTTTTATTAACATACCTAATTTGAGTATAATGTGGTGACAATGCAGCAAACGAATGCCAATCGTACGCAAACAAAAAATGCACAGTTATATGTAATTTTCAACTAATATGACGAAACTCCTTAAAATAAAGAAAGTTAGTATCGTGACAGGTTATAAAAATATTGTGAGTCATTAAGCGAGTGAGTCATTAAGAGTGTTATGAGTAAAATACAAACTGTTTCACAAAAAATAAACCGACTTCTAAAGAAAACTCTAAAAAAATGCATAAATATCTTTCGTTTCGGAAGTCGGTGTCTTTAGTACGTCTTGTTTTATCGCTTTTCACCTCTGACTTTCGAAACGAGAGTTATTTTTAAGCATACAAACATGAAAACATACAAACATACAAACAAAGAAACAAACAAAAATTGCAAACATATAAACATGCAAACATACAAATGTAAAAACGTACAAACGTACAAGCATACAAAGATACAAACAGACAAACATACAAACATATAAACATACAAACATACAAACATACAAACATACAAACATACAAACATACAAACATACAAACATACAAACATACAAACATACAAACATACAAACATACACACATACAAACATACAAACATACAAACATACAAACATACAAACATACAAACATACAAACATACAAACATACAAACATACAAACATACAAACATACAAACATACAAACATACAAACATACAAACATACAAACATACAAACATACAAACATACAAACATACAAACATACAAACATACAAACATACGAACATACAAACTCTTATGAAATTTGGCACACATGTTTAGAAGCCCATATAGTACGTATGTATTGTGCAATATCAACAATATTACATACATACGTATCGAATTAATTACCTCCCTGAAAAATATCCCTGAGATTACAAACAATCTTGTCATTCTATTATTATGATGATGATGACGAAAAGTAAAAGCTCAACAATGAATGGGAAGGATTTGTGGATGTATAAAAAGAAACACCATCACAAGAAACCTCATACCGTAAAAGATATAGAGCAATTAATAATATCCTGATATTAACTCATAAAAGCATAATACCAAAGATAGTGGCATTCGGAAGTGGTAGCCTAGAGCATGCATGCCCGCGGCGTCTCAACGTGCATTGAATTTATAACCCATTAGTTGCACTCGACTACGTGATTAAATTCCTATTTCGCTGTATAATGCAATTTTGTACTTCACTGTACCTGAGAAATAGCACAAATTAAAAATGAACTTTTATAGCCAAGGTACAGTTGTCTACCGAAACACTAAACCTAATCTAAAATACAATTCAGTCTTAATAAGAAAAGCTCTAGAACAATCCTTTTATTCCAACAAAATTGATTGGTTACGTAGCGAAGTCTACGCCGCGAGCCAAGATTAGCTTCGTAGCAACGTACCACACAACGCGTAGCGCTACGGACTCGTAGCAGCTCGTAGCTGATAAGTTTCAAGGTGCAAATAATAACGTAGCAAGTTTACCTTGTAGCTATTATTACAAGTGCTACGACTGCTACGAGTCTACGAGGTCTCGGCTACGAACAGACCTTACTTAGCGAATGCACGTTCCGAAGGCTCTCACAAGACCGCTACGAAATTTTATCATAAGGATGAATCTTTGTGCCATAAAATCAAACTGCGGTCTCACAAATGGCCTGCAAAGTGTACTTGATCATGATAATATGTCCCCCAGAGCGTTTCTTGAAAGACTTTATGGGAAGGCTGATGTTTTCGCAGAAACAGGCTGATATAATAATACCTCGAAAGCGAGTTTATCGCTTTAAAATGAACCTACACATTTCCCGCCTCTACGAAATCGTTTAATTCATTCAACCGTTCCGCAGTCGATTAAAATAAATGGTTTGTAGCTCTGGACGTGGAACTAGATGTTCAATTGTGAAAAATATTTTCATTTTCATTTGTGCGTTGTTTTCGTCGTGATTGGAGCGAGTCTGAGTCAAAATATCTGGGCGAGACGCACTGGGACAGACAGTTCGAGATCGAGATAAAACTTAATTCCCTTTTTCTAAAGAAAAATGCTTCGCGTGCGCTCGTACTCCATGCTTCGTCCGCTACGATGATTTATTTTTACTACATCGCCAGCAACAGCATTGAAAGCTAAATTTAGATTTGCAGTTTTTCCTTTGTGAGAAATTACGCTTTTGAACAGACATAGCACGTTGTACAAACTGAGAACTGAGCGCAGAATTCTTGTGAAAATAATTAACGACTCATGAAACTCGCTGCAAACTTGTGCAGCTCTCGACCACTCGCATATTAAAAAGCGTGAAGACTGAAGACGGCTCCGATACTAATAATAATCGTTGGTTCGTCGCCAGCAGGCAGCACCTGCGGCGCGAGGAGTAAGGAAGGAGTTCGTTAGCGGTCATTAAAACTGCATCTGTAAGGACTAGGGCAGTGCAATAATTGCATCAAGTTTAACCGGGCTCGATCGATGTGAGGGTATTTACCTCGCCGGGCGAAAATAATCCGGGTACCGGTGATGTCAGAAGGTGGCGAGGGCGCATGCGCCAGACGCGAGTAGGTACTAGCGGGGCGAGCGCGCCGCCGGGCGTCAGTCGGTCGCCGGCCGCGCGTTGAGCCGGGCGCGCGTGTGCTACAGATGGCGCCCCGTGGCGGCCGGTGAGGCGCCGGCCCCGCCGACCGCCTCGGGTCGACGGGCCAGCCAGGCCAGACGGGCCGACGTCCCACCATGTCCTTGCTCAGCGTCACAGGTATCTAGTGCTCCGTGTTCCGCTGTGGTGCTAACCGCTTTGTGTTAATATATACGAGAGTTACGCAGCAATTTGTGGTCGTTATGGACGCGTACTGAATGTGCTCAGGTACTTATGGTGGTCAGGGCTCAGGTCTTCACCGAGGCAACGTAACACGATCAACTAATAACCTTGTTACATTGATCATTGAAGAGAAAAACAAGCTTCTTTCTTAGGCAACTATATAGACACACTACAAATATCACACTGTTGGTAGCTATGACCGCAGGCTTAATGTATTTCCGAGAACATTTTGTTTAACTGATATCAGATAAATAAAGTTTGATTACCACTTTCGATATATTAGTTTGTTTTGCGTGGGTTACAATCGCATATCGGCGTGTATCGCCCGTGTGCTGTTGGTTATAAAGGTCATAGTCACAACACGCGTACCATCAGGTTGCACTTTAGCATATTATTTATAGATTTTATTAACGTTCGTGACATTTTCTATAACAATAAATCGTTGAAAGTACGGCATTATACATTATTTAGAAGTGGTTTTTTCAGCGAGCCGAAACGTAGTTCTACATTGCGCGCCGATCATGTGTTTTGTTTATGCTCTACCGTTTTTAGCAGTCGGTGTACGCCGCCGCAATTTCTAGAATCGCAAAGTTGAACGTATTCAGACGTCTTCGCTGAATGTATTGAAGAAAGGCCGCATTATCTGAAGTGAGGTGGTTAATTCAATAGTGCTAGAGCGGGCGCATCGACGAGCCACGCAGGGTGGCTAAGTATAGCTATAGTATGTACAATGTTCTGCCCCATTTAATGCGGATGTAGGTCGTGACCATAACAAGATGCCTTTCTGTAACTTAAATAATTAACCGCCTTGTAACGGCCTGTTTTTTCACTGTTTCGGCTGTAGTTTTCAGCGTGAATTACTAAGCGGAATTTTGTACTATACATTTTCTTTAATCTGTTCAGGAGTTGTACTTAATATCAGTGTACGAAAAGGAGGCTTGCTAATTTATTTTCCTGGTACATTTAAAGCAATCACAGCTGCTATAAAATAAGTGGGATTCCCATCGTAATGAATGTCGGCGAAGCAAACGATGGAGAGAGAGAAGGCGGTACAATCCAGTTATTTATTGAGCTACATTATTTACTTTTTGAATTTGTTCAGAGTGGAATTTTGAATGGTTTAGTACTTTGTTTTATGGAATTCGTTTATTGAAAAAATACAAAGAGGATGAATCATGATGACTAAGTTTAGGTACATGAAAATTTATTCAAATTTATTTATTTATTTAGTCGCTGAACAGAAAATAACTCATCTATCAACATCGACATTTTTGGCGTCAAATTGAAAATATTTTCAGGGCGGCTTTTTATCTACGTTACACATGCGGTATTTTGTATTTTTACACGCACGTTAGTCGGTAATGAATCTCCTAAGTTGTCAAAACGTTGATTAATTCACTCAAGTGCGTGTAACACGGTACAACTACGTAATATATTTTCACACCCGCACGTTTGACGCTGAAAAATGCCCGCCTATATCGTTAACTGTACGATTTAAATAAATTTTTCACAAGCAAATTTTGGACTAGCATATCTTTGTCTATTAATTTGAAACTTTGTTAATCTGTTCTGATAACGCTACAAACACTAGACTCGAGTTTAAGGTTTCCTAAAATATTTTATTTGTCTCTCACCTGTCGCAGGTCTGCTAGAATAAACTTTTGTAATATTCAGTACGAGAAAAAAAATACTATATGAAACACATACATACAACACACAGACACAACACAAACATACACAACACACATACACTCACACACATCAACAAACACATACACAGAAACTACATACACACTTCCACACACCCACACAGACGCACACACACACACACTTCTTTCTATCTGCCTGGTAACTTTTTCACCCTATTTCCTTTCTGTTATAAAAAAAATGTAGATAGTATATGTTATTATTGTTTGATTTATTTCTCGTCTTAACTAACATAATTTAAGTACTACTAATACTATTGTTAAGGGTTTAGCATAAGCGTGTTATTATATTGTATGTCGTTTTGTGTCGTTTTTACTGTTTGTTCTCACCGAACCGGAACCATTCTAAAATTATAAACAACATCACTCTTGTACTCCCGGAAGAGTTAGACAAAGGTAAAAAATTCAAACACAGGACAGGCAAAAAATCGTGGATCAAACTAAACAGGATGATAGTTGGGGCTTTAAGGAGTAAAAAACAAAATTTAAAAAAAGTACTTTATGACCTACTGCAAAAAACCCTGTTTCCTTTGATCCATGATTTTTGACCCAACCTGTATAACACCGCATATTTCGCCATACTACATTTTTAACATTATCGTCTTCCATTCATCAAAAAACAATGCCAATTCATAGTCACTATCAAAAAATTTATTTAATCAATTATTACGAAACTTATTCAAAATTATGAGAAGTAAACCCACCGGAGGTTTTGCACTCGTATAATTAATTAAATTAAGTACAAAACTTTCTTCGGTGGTGGTAAAACCGAACCGGAATCCTGTCACTAGTTTTTGAGATTAGCTCGTATGTATAGACAGATGCGGTTCGAAAACTTTGTTTTATAACTGTTTGGTGGATAAATTTGGGGAATAAATTACTACTTTATAAGAATTCTAATTTGTTATTCTAAAATGTTCGAAGTTCTTCAGCAAAATGGTATTTCACTGCCCACTTTTATCGTGGGTGTCATTCGAAGAGAAGACAGAATTACGTCAAGTGGTGGGCAGTATTCTTCTTAGAATTAATATTTGTTTCAGGATATTTACCATGTATATTTAAATTTGGATTTTATCGAGCTCTCAACAAAAATCTAAATACACATGGTAAATATCGCGAAACAAATATTAATTCTAATGATTGTGACCATGTCAGCTAAAAAACTTATATTAGTATTCTTCTTGTGCGTCAATACTAACCAAATATAATATTGAGTTCACCAAAAATGTATTTGGGCCAATTGGCCAATATACAGATAACTTTAAAATGAGGAATGTAAATTCAAATGTTTAACAAGTTTTAAATAAAAAGTAAGCCAAACTGCGGTATTTGATAAAAGTTCAAAAATCAGCCTATGGTCATGTAAACTGTGTTTCTATGTTAAGTTTAAGTTTCCATTTAGACTCATACATAAACTCACACGTACATAAGCTCGTGGCTAAATAATAACAGCCGCACGAGTCGATCATCAAGGTTAAGCAACGCTTGACGAGGTCGGTCCGTGGATGGGTGACCATTTCAACATACCGAGTTTCCTCCGTGCCTCGGAAAGCACGTTAAGGCGTTGGTCCCGGCAGTCATTTGAAGATCTATGACAGTCGTTACGGGTAGTCAGAAGCTTGAGATCTGACACCAGTCTTGCCAAGGGGTACCGTGTTACCCAGTTACTGGGTTGTGGAGGTCAGATTGGCAGTCGCTCCATGTAAAACACTGGTACTCAGCTGATTCCGGTAAGACTGGAAGCCGACCCCACTATAGTTGGGAAAAAGGCTAGGCAGATGATGATAAACTCACACTTTTGTTAGTTTCTAAATATTGCTCAAAGAATTCTTTAATAAACACTTAAATTACTTGACTTTGACTAACTGTTAAAACGGATTAACTGTTAAAACTGGCCTAACTTTCTGATCCAGAAAATGTGTTTCTTCTGAATAAACGATCAACGATATTGAAATTGTCAATAAACCACCATGCTTTTTCATAACGTATTTGCGATTTCAGACATTTACTAAACAAGTTTTTCTCGCAGTATTTTCCTTCCCACAATATCTGTGATTAATGAACAAACTCTATAGTTTTTCGCCCCGGTTCGCTCCAACTCGTACGTCAACTTAGGGAACTTAATCAAGTATGTATGAAGTTAGAGACTTTGGATGATCTCCAGCTTTATTGCACTGAGTTTGCCGAGTATAGGTATACTTAGTACTTGGATGGAACCAGGGATGTTATGGATTACAAATTTCGGATCTGGATACGGATATTGAAATAATATTATTATACCGGTTACGGATATGAAAGTATTTCAAATTATCCGTTAGCTTCAGATGGTTTCGGTGACTGATATTAGATTTTTAAGAAATTGTAAAAAGTTAAACACATAGACTAGGTATGACTAAGCATTAGAAATAATAAACAAATATGCAAGTGAAGCGCGCAGCTAACCTGTTGTGTTGGCCGGGCAGAAAAATCTGTCATAACGTGTCTCATTTAGACTCCTCTCCTATCCGAAATTAGCTGAATCAATTTTATCGGATTCGGTTACAGTTACGGGTAGATTTTTATTTCGGATATCTGATGGTATCGGTTACGGAGCTTCTTAACATCCCTGGATGGAATAGTACGTAAGCGTGCAATTAGTAACTCTAAAAAGTCACAAATTAGAGTTGATACGAGTACATCAGGCAAACAAACAGACGAAATCATAAACCGTGACGTGTTGTTAGTGACAGCTATTGTCCAATTTCCAAAATATAAGAGATTGAACACATGATGATTCGATAACGTATGGCAACCCATATTACAGATAGAATATCACTTTATCTAGGCTCTTTGATTACACATAATAGTCATTTCTGTTTGGTCACCCTGAACCGTAAATGTGCAATTTGACCCTTTAAATAGTCACTTCATAGGCTGGTATTCCAGATGCTCATGCTTACGCTAATTTTGAGTTTGAGTCGAGTATAAGCCTTTGAGTTAATTTTGAGTTTGAGTCGAGTATAATACGGGCCATAGAGTTGATACATTAGGGGTTCTAGACTAGTGCCAGCATAATCATTTTCGAAAAGCTTAAATGCAAGAAAACGGTAACGTATGCCAATATACACCGAGGCATTTTAGTTGTCTTACAAAAGCAGCCCACTTTTTCTGCCGATGTATATGACATGAAAAACATTCTCCATGGAAGTCATAGGGAATTCCCAAAAAAAATTGGATTTGCCATACAAAGTTGTCGTCAGCTGGTCAAAAGAGGTTTTTTGAGAATTGTCTATGACTTCCATGGAGAAAGTTGTTCATATACATGGGCAGAAGAAGTCGGCTGCTTTTGTAAGACGACTAAAATGCGACGGTGTATATTGCTGATAGAATGTAATTTTATTGAGGCTCTCTGTATCCACAAAATAGTCATTTCTATTTGGATAACTCTAGCTTAACCCAAGATTGATAAACCCTGGTAAGCCGAAGATTCAATCAATCAAGTTTCAGTTTGTCCATTTTGCAGCATAAATCTCGAATACAAACACGTAATACGCTATTGGTCTTTAAACTGGTTTACTGGAAACTGCAACAGGTTTCCATGGAACTCTTACGGTATTGCCACGAACTTCAGCATCACTCGCTCAGGGCGCATGGTGGGCGGGGGGAGCTATGTCGAAAGCGATTGAAATGAAATCGAGAGTAATTAATTGTTCTCAGTTTATCGAATATTGGATTAATTTATTGTACACTGGCGGAGGCGCAGTGTTTTCAGAGGAATCCATAGAGAAAATAAAACGCGCGTAGAGAATGCAGGGGTGAACGTACATCGTAAGATACTACGTTTTGTTTACAAATTTGTTGGCATTGAATTTTCAATGTTACCTACAACGTAAATTCTGAATATTTCTATCGTCGTTTTTGAGATGCAGTTTCGAAGTATTTTACTCGATGCGGTCATGGTAAAACTACAGGCTACAACTGGCATTCTGAGTATTTTTGTCGAAGTTTTTGAGTTGCAGCTACAAAGTATTATAATCGACAAGGTTACGTATTTCTTATAACCACGTTTTTGTGTTTGGGGTTTTCTCTCACATCTAACCTTTGGATTTTGCAGTTGTAAAGTAGGATCTCCTAATTGTATAGATTCTATGTAATTGTTCGCACCGATCACATGTCATTAAACGACTGACCATTTTAATTCTAACCTGTTCTTTAAAAAAAAACTGTCACACTAATTGGAAGGTGATTATGCCTGACGAATTTTGCCGATGTAACTTCTAAGCTGTGTCGTACTGTATGCTTTACCTGATAGCATATATGAAACAGACTATTAATATACTGAGCGTTGTTGACTATCGCGTTGTTGTACAAATGTATTGTGTTATTTCGCGTGCCCAACAAACATTTCGCATTGATATTCACGATTTATAGATACCGGTAATATTTTGTAATGCCAAGGTAAGTAACATGGCTTATTTTGCTATCCTATGTATGTTTGGAGAGATTTTTTCCTTGATTGTGTCATGTGTCTTTGTTTTTATGACTGGTAGACGGTCAAACATGTAATCTGTGTCTATGCCGTAGTAGATTTGTGTTAACTATAGGAGTTGAATATGAAGTAGTTTAACACTATATCCTGCATGAACGGCTCGTACGATGTGGCGAGTAATAGATTATGCATAGCCATAGCATTATCCTACCAACCTGCACAGGGCCGGGTGGTGGACTATGGCCAACACACTCAGTGGTAGCTTTACACGCTGGTTATGCTAGGACACATGGTTATCGAAATATGTAAAGAAGAACAAAGAAAAATATTTTAGGTATTAATAAATTCTCACAGAATGCGAGGAAAATTAGGGGCAACAGCTATTTTTCTTTTTTTTTTCTTTAAAAAATAAACGTTGCCTCACACTAGTTAATGGTAAGACGTAGATACTGTTCACTTAGGCCCAACTCCACCAAAAACTTGACTGAGATTTAGTTGCCAACACGAGGTTAAATTAAAATATGATATACTTATGTAGCCCACGTTAGCTAATAACTCGGATTTAATAAGATAACCCAGGGTGACGCAAGTGGACCTTAGTTTAATACACACAATCGTATAGAATGTTGTATAAAACATATTGACGCAAAAAAACAGGAATTTATCCCAATATTTTCATCAATTATTTTATATTACTCTACCTGTTATTGCGCTACACAGTTAAACAAAAAAAATACAATATTTAAAAGGACTAAAAGCTTTTGTTTTATCATTTTTAAATTGATAACAGACACTCATTGTTTTATAGGCAATTTGTTTTAGCTTTTCCAATACATTACAAACAGTTTTTTTACAGTGCCGCTAGCAATCTAAACAATTGATTGGAAAATGTATTACTTTTTTATGCGTTAGTTTTTCATTTCCTATAAATGCATGCTAGCGTGTTTGTGTTTAAAGCCAGTATTATTTAGATTCTCTATTTCATTTCACAACTAGTGATCGATCGGAACTAACTGGAGAAGTTCTCGTGGCTAAATGATATCAGCTTCTTGACGGTTCGGTCCATGGTTGGGTGACGATCTTAACGTACCAATATTCCCCCGTGCCTCGGTTAGCACATTAAGTTGTTAGTCCCAACTATCATTTGTTCATGATGGCAGTTGTTACAGATATTCAGAAGCCAAGAAAACTGACACTAATCTGGCCAAAGGGGTATCGTGTTACCCAGTTACTGGGTCGCGGAGGTCAGATAGGCAGTCGCTCCATGTAAAACATTGGTACTCTGCAGCATTCGGATAGGCTGGAAGCCGGTCTCAACTTAGGTAGCTGGGAACATGTTTGGCAAGATTGACCGATTGGAACTATGTGTTGAACTCTTCAGTGATCAGTGTTAGATACATATACAAGTGAAGTGCTTATTTCAATAATTATTATCTACGGCACAAAAAAACAACGTATTTTTTTGCTGTTTTTGAAAGATTTTGTAAGTACATATTTTTTGTATTATTTAAAACCCTATCATCTCAATAAAGTGATTTAGAATACTCAATAGTAACAAATACAAGACGCAAAAGAGAAGATAAAGAGAAGACTTTGACTACTGTTAAAAAATACAATAAAATTGCGCTGAGCATACCAGATGTTTTGAAATCATCAATCAATACATATAATGTGTTAAAGGATAACCAACAGAACCTATTTCCGGCATTATTTGAATTTTTGTCTGTTTATCTGTTTGTCTGTTTATTTGTGCATGCATCACGTGAAATGTACGAAACCAATTTTAATAACTTTTATACATAAAAATTGTGCGTAACTTGAAGAATTATTTAGTTTTTAGCAATCAGTTCACTCTATCATTAGTAGTTAGTAGATGAATTTAAAGTATTCAAAAAGTAAAATTATCACAACACACGCAATTCATATACTCGGACAGTGGAACTCTATATTCGATAGATGGCGTTGTGCATTTGAAGTCATTTTCTGAATAGCGGTGTTAAGGTTCTCCGCGAAAGATGATGACTATAGAAACAAAAATGGTAGGTAGGTAAGTAGGGTAGGCAGGAAGGTAAGTAGGGTAGGGTTGGCAGACTCGCTAGAGTAAAAATGTTCTGTGTGGCAGACAGATGACGGGAGCGAAGCCGCGGGCACAGCTAGTATATAAATATGTAGATACTGTAAAATTATAGTTATATGTAAGTTTATATAAAGTATTCCAAATAGTTAGTGGTTTAAAAAACTAACTGAGCATTAACAAAAACATAATAGTTTGCTTAAAAACGGATACTTACACTCATTAAACTAAAGAGGAGATGCTAATGAAATCTCCGATACCGAGGTCTGCGTCCTTAGTTTTGGGTCGGTTTGTCAAAAACACTTGTAGGAGTGTATTCACAACCGACCGTTTTTTTCATGTTTCATGCATAGTGTTTTTCTTTATGTAATTCAGACAATGGATTTTCTCTTTTAAATCAATAAATTATATTTGTTTCTTTCGTTTTTGTGCAACGTATTTATAATTTACCTTTGTTTCTTGATGTAAAATAATGTTAAGGGCCTACATACGCTTTAGTGTCGTAAAACGGCAACTTTCTAAAGCAAACTCCTTAGTAACGGCTAAGTTAAAAGGTTTGAAAAAAAAATATATTTATTACTGATTCATGTACATAATTTTGAACACAAGGTTTTTACGTGTAAGTAATAGTTTTGCTTTAAAAAAATAAATAACAACACGATAATTTTCGCAACTTTTGGAAACTCCTCCAAAACGACTTGGATGTTTAAAAATATTTTTACACAGAAAAATTGATGGCTGGTATTTCTTCATAACTAACATAGCATATGTAAATCAAATGATATTTTGCAAACAAAACTGTTCAAAAGGAGGTTCAATTTTGATATTTTGGCATCGAGCGGGCGCACGGCCAGTACTGAGTTAGCATTGGGGTGTATCACATCATCAGCCTATTAATGTTCCCACTGCTGGGATACAGGCCTCCTCTCTGAGAGAGGAATGGGCCGTAATCCACCACGCGGGCCCAGTGCGGGTTGGTGGATGTCACATGTCTTCGAATTTTTGGTTCTAGGATATGCCGGTTTCCTCACGATGTTTTCCTTCACCGTTTTGAGAGCAGTGGTGATGAAATAATTTACACAAAGTAAAGGGCCTGCCTGGGCTCGAACCCACGACCTACAACTTGTAAGTCGCGGCCGATACCACTGGGCCACCACTGCTCTCATCCACCACCATTGGGGTGTATATATTGTCTTAAGTCAAATCTATGTTATTGCTTTTGTGTAAAACAAGATAGGTAACATTCCCTGACATAGTACCAAACATCCATGTATCTCTTCGCTTAGTTTCCGGCCGCAAATGTGGCCAAGCCGGTGCGTCCCACGGGTATCGGTTAAGGCGACTAAGGGATTATTCCTGTGAAATGGACAGAGGTACATAGCTTGTGTGTATATGAATAATATCTGGTATGATCGTCTGCCAAGAATTCAGGGGTGAATTGCCGAAGTTTTGGTATTTATGTAAAGCTACAATCGAAATTTGAAGACGATTTTTAAGAGTCCCGTGACGTGTTTAGACGAAACAAACATAGAACCCGAGAAAGATAATTATTTTCTAGTCTCGTCACTTTAGTATGGGTAGACCAACGAAAGAATGCGCTGTCCCTGTTAACACGAAAAATATGCAGTGGGGATAATTTGTGACATCATCATCTTGCCTAGCCTTTTTCCCAACTATATTGGGGTCGGCTTCCAGTCTTACCGGATTCAGCTAAGTACCAGTGTTTTACATGGAGCGACTGCCTATCTGACCTCCACAACCCAGTAACTGGGTAACGCGGTACCCCTTGGCAAGACTGGTGTTAGATCTCAAGCTTCTGACTACCCGTAACGACTGTCAAAGATCGTCAAATGACAGCCGGGACCAACGGCTTAACCTGCTTTCCGAGGCACGGAGGAAACTCGGTATGTTGAAATGGTCACCCATCCACGGACCGACCTCATCAAGCGTTGCTTAACCTTGATGATCGACCCGTGCGGCTGTTATTATTTAGCCACGAGCTCACGAGGTCATGAGTGGGGATAATTTGTGACATTTATGTATAAAACATCAATAAAGCATATGAAGACCAATTATCATATTTAAAACTTGTCAAAATTCAGAGATATTGCAGGTGTTTTAGGTAAATTGTCGTATTTTAAAATAACAGCAATTTCTTTTGAAGTCTCCATTTTATAGAGTTGTTACAAAAATACCTAGCTATAATGTTCTTTTCATAAAACACTTAGGTTCCCTCTATCGACTTTGCCGTCTTCATGCAATTGTGCACCTTATAATTGGCTGGTTAGAGCGATTCAGACATTTTAAAAGATTGTAGCACAACTTGTGAAAATTGGCTGCTCCGTAATACTTAACTATTTTATGAGACTAACTCTCAGAGTTGGCGCTTATGAGAAACTTTACAATCTAGTGTGTTTTGACAACAAATAACTAGTTGAAGTAAGAGTACAAGAGAATTTATGACTTTTTTATTTACAAGCTTTTAATTAACTTGCACTGTATGTATGTATGTTTGTATGTTATGTATGTAAGTGTGTTCAGGTCAAATCTTGCAGCTGAATTTTAAAGCAGTTATCCTCCACCGATTAAGATGAAATTTTGAGTACACGTTTAGTTTGGATGACAATGCATGGTTAGCTAAGTAACGTCATTCTAAATACAATATGGCGGACGGCTCAAGATTGCGGACTAGTTATTTTTTGTGCACTGCCATGATATGGGTATCAAATGAAAGGGTTTACTGAGAAGAATATTAAATATTTTTTAATGAATAAATTATTAAAGGTACGGGTAGGCCATTTTTTTAAACATCTTTATACAATGTGCTGTCGTTTTAACTAAAAGCTTGACATTTTATTTAAAAAAAAAAGACTTGTAAACATTGATGTATTAAATACATCAATGCTTGTAAAAATCTTTTTGTAGTATTAATGCCGCTTATTTATCCATTATGAACATGTAGATAAAATAAATAAATAAAACTGTGCTCAATGAGTTGGGTACTTCCTATGTTATATTTCCAGCTGAATAATATTGCTTTCAAACATCTGTTCAAACCATTGCTCCAATGCTTAGGCCTTTGTAAAACAAAAAGCGCTTTGTTCTAAAAACTTCTTTGATTTAACTTGCCTTAAAAACATGTTCCACTGAAGACCAGTGGCCTCTATATTTATTTAATGTTTTATTTATATTATATACTTTATTACCCATAGAAAAACAGCGAAGAAATAATTGAAGCTATAAAACCTTTCAAGCTCTCATGAAAGACTATCGATTCTTACCAAGATAATCCCATGTACACACAGTAGAGTCTGGGACATAAAGAATAGTTGCATGTTGTATGCGCTGGTGTGTCTAAGCCTTATGGAAGTGTACTGGAGCTTGCCTACATAGGAGTCTCACGTAGGCTCATATTGAAATATTAAACTGGTGTACGCCCTGTTCAGGTTACAAGCGATAGCGTTGTCATATCAGCAACATACATAAGTTCTTACTTAGTATTGTATTTTCAGTATAAATCATTCATGAAAAATGAGGTCTTTGAAAATGAGAGTCTTTGTTTCCTGATAGCTACAACCTTGGGGTCTTCAAGTCAAGAGTGAATAGGTTACTTCTAGGCAAGCGTGCTTCACCGTCGACCACATCATCGCTTACCATCAGGCGAGATAGTGGTCAAACGCGAGCCTATCAATAAATAAAAAAATAAAAATAAAAAAGTTGACGTTGACGTACTTTACTCTGCATTTATTAATAAGTTTAACAGTGTTTTGGCTTGACACAGATACAATAAGGTAGTTGACATAAAAATATATATTTAGTATCCAAAAAATACAATAAAAAAATAAAATACAATAATATGTATACATAATAATAAATAAAATACGTGTCCAATATAAAAAAATATTGGATACAAGTTTTTTTCCTTTGCCACGTAAACAAAAAATTACGACGATACAGTGCGTTGGAATATCGTGTGACGTCACGGTGTGCTACACTATACTGAAAAAGTGACGTCACAAGCCCCCACTTCTGATTTTTGATGCGCTTTGTCAATATTTATTTATTTGATAAAGCGAAAAATACGGATCCAATATTATTTGATAGTCTCACTGACGTACTAAATAGAATTATATTTTTTTACCCAGGACACATGCTTATTATTATGTTTGAATTCAGAACACAATCTGATATCAGCCCTACAATATTGTTTGACTACATACTGATGCTCAAAGCATTTCTTCCTGGAAAGCTTTGAGCATGATTAGGTACGATCAACAGCAAAGGAAACACGAATAAGAAGATTAACCATACGTCAAACAAGACTTCTATTATAAATAATAAAGTAAACTCTTATTCCTTTTCTGACATATTATCTACTAGCTGTTCCCCGCGGCTTTGCACCCGTGGACCACCCCACAGGACCCATTTTCTGGATTAAAAACTAGCTTATGTCACTCAGGAATAATGTAGCTTTCTATTGGTGATAGAATGTTTTAAATCGGTCCAGTAGTTTCGGAGCCTATTCGGTACAAACAAACAAACAAACAAATCTTTCCTCTTTATAATATTATAGTATAGAAGTATAGATAAACTTATATCCACATAAGAGATATATTTGAATACTAGCTGTGCCTGCGACTTCGCTCCCGTCAACTGCCTATCCTACCGTATGGTAGGATAGGGGGTTTAGGTAAGTAGGGAGTATTCCCTACTTACCTAAACCCTAGTATATAATAGTAGTCTAGGACTAGACCTACCTACCTACCCTACTAACGTACGTAATTACCTACCCTATTTGCACAAAGTACGTAAGCAGCAGCGCGTTTTTTTTTTTTTTTTTCTTCTAGCGTCTTTCTTCCGTGGCGAATCTTAACACCACCATTCAGAAAACAACGCCATCTATCGAATATGTAGTTCAACTTTCCGAGTATCTGAATTGCGTTTGTTGTAATATTTTACTTCTTGAACACTTTAAATTCATCTAACTTTTGATAGAGTGAACCGATTACGGAGAAACAAAAACTAAGTAATACTTCAAGTTACGCAAAAAAAATTAATGTATAAAAGTTACCTACATTGGTTTCGTACGTTACGTGATGCACACAGATAAACAGACAAACAGATAAAAAGGACAAAAATTCCAAACATACTGGAAATTGTTTCTGTTGGCTATCCAGTAACTACTGGTTATTTTTTTTGGAAATATTTTCGATGAACAAAACCTACTTTTCTAAAGATTTATTATATGTACGACCAACAGCAAGGGAAATACTAATAAAAAGGTTAACCACACGTCAAACAAGACTTCTTCTATTATAAATAATAGAGCAAACTTTAATTTATTTTCTGACATATTATATTATCGATAAACTTATATCCACGTAAGAGATATATTTGAATATGTGCCCAATATATCAGTTTTTACACTCAAGATCTGTCAACGATGTCACGTTCGAGTCATAGTTATTGAAACTGAAGTGCGAGTCGGTCTCCGGGGAAATCTTACTACTGTCTTAGAATTCATAATGGATTCAATCAATTTTACACTACTGAGTGAAATAGGGTAGATGTTATAGGCAGGAGAATATAACTTAGTATCAGCTGTTTTATAGATGAAATGTACTATTTGGTTCTTGAGTTTGGTTTACCATAAAAAAATAGCAAACAAATCATACTAAACTTATCTCTAAATATATTGATAGTTATAATTATAGCACTCATAGGTATAGATAGGCTAGGACTAGGTATGAACCTGTTGTGTCTCACTACAGAGCAAATGCTGAAGGCCTTCTGTATTGCCATGTTTCTCTGTCTTTTGCTACATCTGGCCAGTCCTTTAGGTACTAATTCATCACAACAT
Organism: Orthosia incerta; assembly: GCA_948252205.1. Taxonomy (NCBI): domain Eukaryota; kingdom Metazoa; phylum Arthropoda; class Insecta; order Lepidoptera; family Noctuidae; genus Orthosia; species Orthosia incerta. The sequence goes on along the minus strand of OX411749.1, from coordinate 11,969,832 downwards.
CTTCTTCTGGTCCTGTTGTTCGGAAGCCGGCTACTTGATAAAAAAATATACTATAGATCAAGTTAGAAGCTAGCACTACGTAGGCACACTAGGCACCCAGTGAATAGTACTATGACATACAGTTAAGAGTAGTCAGTGTAATATATAATGGAAAACAATGGAATCCCATTCGTAATGGTATAGCCTATTTTTTACCCGATTTTATTTTGTTTACCAAACCCATCGTGTGGGGTATCAAAATAAAGGTTTTCAAAAATATATATCACTTATATGTTTAAATTTACCTAATTCGAAAAAAAAATAACTAAAAAGTTATAAATAAAAAAGTTAATTCAAAAAATCAAAAAAACCCGTCTGCTTAAAAAGCGAACTAAAAAGTTAGTAAATAAGAAGAAAATCATGCTGTGCAGTCGGAGGATACATCTGGATTTGGTCAGCCAGCTCGCGAACCTCCGACTGCACAGCATGATTTTCTTCTTCTTTACTACTTTTTAGTTCGCTTTTTAAGCAATCGGGTTTTTTGATTTTTTGTATTAACTTTTTTACTTCACCACTGCTCTCGTCATTCAAACATGACATGCAAAAAAACTTGACGAAATTATGCAAAAACCAGACAACTTTAGGATTCCCTTCTATGCAGATTGAATTTGAAAATCAGATTAGCTATGCGAGTTCTTAAGGTCATTCCGAATAACTTAATTATGAAAGTTCCTCTCGCAACGAATTCGAAGTTGCTTCAGCAAGAAGTAGCAAATTGGCGTAATAACACGCCCCTTCTAACGTTAACAAAAAAACGTTTTTGGCATGAAACACCCTCGACTTGGAAATTATTTTTACTTGCATGTAATTTCCTACGTTAAAATTGGAATCATTTTGAATATTCAAAAGGTTTATAATCTCTGGTTCTTTATCATAAAACATGGATGGCATTGGCGCAGTGATTATGTATTAATGTACAGTCTATCGATTAATGGCATTACATGAATTTGTGTTTACATTATCATTTTATTTGTATCCCCCATATTTACCAACCTATTATGTGGAGTCAAAGTGTGGATCTATAGGCCAGTGACTGTGTACCCTACCAACTACAAACTATCAGCTTTCAGCCAGAGTGAATATGCAACTTCTGGGATCGTTCATTTTATTCTATCCTTAATTTTTTTTAAAGGTCTTGTTCTTTATCAATTCATGTGCTTATTCAAATCATGTACAATAAATATGCGGTTGGCATCTATGACAAAAAAGTTATCAATTACAATGATATAAAATCTTTCTCAAATATATATTACTAGCTTCTGCAAGCGGCTTCGCCCGCGTGAAAGTCGAAAGCCGTTTGAGCGTGAAGAATTAACAAACATACAAACACACACACTCACAAACTTTTGCCTTTATAATATTAGTGTGATGTCATTTTTAATTACCCAGTATCCTAAGCCAGGTTTATAATGAAGTTGTCTCATTTACAGCCCAGAGGTCTAATACTCGTAATTTTCAAAATTATTAATAACTTGTCGAACTTATAGAGTATTAGCGATCCATCCCGGCTTTGCCCGTGACAAATTATATTATATACACAAAAACCTGCCTCGTTTCTCACTTTTTCTATTAGTGAAAACCACATGAAAATCCGTTCAGAAGTTTTTGAGTTTATCGCGTACAAACGAGGTGGGGTACTTTATTTTATAATATGTAGTGATAGTGAAGTTATAAAAAACAACCAACACTAGGTTAAAAAAAAACCTATTCTCTAAAAATAAACAGAGAATCTGTAATCAAAACAACCACTTAAGCATCCAGTGTAGAGAACACAAGAAGAGGGAACAACAAGATGTAAAGCTATTCACGTATAACAGCATCTGTTGTTCATGAATATCTAAATGATTCCAGCTTCTGCCGATATGCCTCGCTTTATAATTCAGGCGAACACTGACAATCTTATTTGTGATTACAAAGGAATGGGGCAACATGAGTTCTGAGTTATAAAACGAGGGTTTACTTTTGACTTGAAACTCATCTAAAATCAATCGCAATTTACCTCTCCTTTGGTTTGGAAAAGGTTAGGTAAATTGCGATTGATATATTGAGTTGGACTTTCAGTTTAACCAGATGAAGTTAAATACCAGAATTTTACATCCCTATTTGACTTCCTCAACCAATACAAATATTACAATTGGGTAATACAATTATTTCAGATCAGATTTTCTGGATTCTGACTACCGGCATCAATTCTCAAAAGATCTACTAATGATCCCACTTTTAGAAGCCTTCCAAGCGTCGTCACATCGACTGTAATTCTCGCATCCAACAGTCCTCACCAGATCATCAGTCCGCCTCGAAGGACCACATCAGAAGGGGCGGCCATCTGTTGTGGTCCTTCAAGGCGGACGATGACCGCGTGACATTTAGCATTCTTTATTTCCCTTGTAAAATAACAATGTCACGTTTTTCACTTCGGTATCTTATATTAGGAAATCCAACTTATATTTCGTTCATTAATCAATCCTACATTTTTCATTTGACTGTCTGCGATTTTTTAGCCTGTTACCAGTTTTTACTTTTTTGAAGGAAATGTAGGCGGATTCAGACAGCTGTTCCTTCGTGTTTGATAAATGTAGATTCTGTTTTAAGCGGAATACTTGAGCGAGTGCTATTATAATTTCTTGTAACCTATTTGCAAAAAATATGATTTATTTATTGACTCCTTTTAGTTTACTGCTTAAATAATAGCATAATTTTTTTGTTTAAGAAGACAGATGGTGGGCTATTGGTCATTTGCTTAACTTATGGTACAGTTTCCTTTGAAAAAGAGGTAAGAAATAAGTGAAACCCAAAATTCACTTACCTACTCTTGCAAATGGCATAGAACCCACTGAGGCCCACTTGCGTGTAAAACTTAACGTCGAGTTAGTAGCAAACACGAAGTAAAATTGTCAATATTGTCTTACAACATCAGTGTTGTCCTCTGCTTTGATTGCTGCACCGTTTTAGAGACTTAAGGCACCCGTAGACAGGCAAGATTCGTTTATGTAAAAATAAACGAATGAAACTGATCTACGAATACGCATGTTTGAGCCCAGCCTTTCTGTGCGTCCCATTAAACTGAAATTATTTACTATTTAGTAAATAATTTAAAAACATATTTTATAAATTAAATCGCTCTTGTCAGATACTTTATACCACATCCAAAGACAGGTGTACTATAGCGGGGGAACTATGTCAAGATGAACCATTTTTAATCGTGTCGCCACGGTGTGAAGAGAGGCACTTGGACGGATTCTCGAACCTAAATACTGAATTAATACTCTGTTTGTGTTAAGACGTTAATTAAACACTTTTCTTTACGGTTTCTTGTAGAAAGGGAATAGTAAACAGTAGTGGAGTTACTTGTGCTATTCTTTTCCATAACAATCTTTCTTCTGCGAATGAAAAATTTTTGACATTCAAAAGTGCCGCTTAATGGCCTAATTTAAATAAACGATTTGACTTTGTAGTTTAAGAGCAAACTACAGACTTTTTATCACCCAATAGTTTCGTCGGATTGAAGATTATATTTATCATTACTGAATCGTCGTAATGTATTTTTGCATATTACCTCATACTGATTAAAGGCTCGACCAAACTATCGATATCGGCCGATAAAAAGTGTATTGTTTGCGGGGGCTTTAAGGGATGCAATATCTCATTGACACGATCGTAGCAGCAAGAGCGGTTTACGTAGTTCAAGTTATAAACTCAACCAAAGTTCAGAAAATCTCAGTAACACTAGGGAGTCATGTCGTGCTGCTGACAGAAGTGAAAACTTCAAACTGTGGAATATCTGTATTTTTGTCACACAAAATCACAGTTATTCCTTCACACGTCATAATAGCATGCCGCATACACGAACCCGAAAAAAAAAACCCCGAAAAAGAAAAGGCAATAGAAATTTTCAGATAAAAAATGCCGGTAGTACCTTACTTATTTATCTATACTAATATTATAAAGCTGAAGAGTTTGTTTGTACGCGCTAATCTCAGAAACTACTGGTTGGAATTTAAAAATATTTTTGTGTTAGATAGTCGACTTATCGAGGAAGGTTATAGGCTATATAAGAGCTTCCGTTGCGTGCGCTGCGTAAACGGTTTAAGTTATGCCTGTAATGCATGTAGGGTAGGTAGCGTAGATGGGTAGGTAGGTAGCCAATTGACGGGAGCGAAGCCGCGTGGGACAGCTAGTTATTAAATAAAAAAAAATAAAAACTCAGTGTTTGGTGGGAGATTCTATGTTTTGCAATCGTAAATACGAAAAATAGAGGAAAAGCTATGAATACAACTAAAAAAAGACCTTATAAATTGCCTAATGTAGAAAAAAAACAATTCAAGTTAACCGAAATTTTGTTAAAAATTTTGTCAATCCAATCCATTTTTCCTTTCTGCAACAAGAAAAGGCAGTGCTAATTGAGAGCACGACCTTTAAGCGAATCGTGACAACCGGCCGGAAAATCGCACAGACTTCGTATTTTTCCGTATTTTCCTTCTCCATACAAAAATGTCTGATTCTACAAATAATTATGTCACTTTTATAACGTAACCACGGCTGCCTGTCTCTCGAATGTCCATGGCATTGGTAAAGGACTGTCAGATCCCGAAGATATTAGACAGTATTATTAGTTTTGTGTTACACCTCACCTTAGTGAGACTGTATCTAAGGTGAATATGGAATTCGATTGCCGAGAGTAGACGAAATGTTGCCTCGTGTATTAATAAAGCTGTGTTATCACTAGGCGATGAATATACGTGACGATAGGTAGAGATGATAAAGCATTGCACAATACTTCGCAATATAAACGGTTCGGCACATTCTAGACATTTTTATTGGTCTTGGAATGACCGATGTCTCGAGATAAAGTAGACTAAGTATAGAGAAGCGAATAAGTTTCTATATAACCAAACTTTATTCCTCTAAGAGTTTAAAATGGTGCTATTAGTCTTCATTGCGTCTGAAACGCCAAGTGTTCCTTATTCACAAAGTGTTATTGACTAGCTTTATGACGTCAAAGGAATCGTGCATTTTTTCCGGAATGCATTCTGTACTTTGAGAAACAAATAAAAAAAAAAATACAAATAACCAATTATTCAATTTTAAATTTTTGTTTATTTCTCGTGTCTCCTGTGCGGATCACAAATAAATATTTTTTCTTTAAATAAGTTTCGATTAAGATAACAAACATTTTCGCGGTAAGTACGACAGTATGATATTGCTATATATAATAACTATCTAATTGTCTGTTTATTATCAAGTCTGTAGTAGTAGTCTGTAGTATATGTTACCTGATTGAGTAGAACACAGGTGTAGAAATTTAATGCCGGTAGTAATAGCATAATAGGTAGTTGTGTGGAATGGTGCGTATTGAACATATCGCAAGTATTTAGGTATGGTAGCATCTGTGGAATGATCAGCTTCGTAATTGATTTCCTGTGCATAATATAGCGCTTGTGCAAAGGTCAAGGCAGAGGGTGTACCTACGAGTATAGCATACCCTCATTTTTTCAGTAATGTTTAAGTTTCATAAATAGAGAGCGTGCCTTTATTGTCATCAACGTAAAAGAAAAACCTAATAATATTTTGCACGACTCAGGCATCAAAGTTAGAACCTTATGCTTAGCAGTACCTAGCGCTGACGACTACTACACCAATGAAGTGTCAATTCTCTGTAGATACATAACTAACATTAACATTAAAAGCGGGATATTTACCATGTTTACTGCTTACATGGTAAATATCCCGCTTTTAATGATAATTTTAGTGTTAGTGACCATGACAGTTAAAAAACTGATACATAACTATGTTTCGAACCTTCGAGAATAATGATTTTGAGTATACATATAACCCGAAACATATAATTATGTCTGAAATTTAGGTTCGACGCGTATGTAGGTCATTCAAACACTTACTTTTTTATGTATTCAGTTCGACAGCAATTACGGGCACTTATGAGTCGGTTTAAAAGCTCCCTACGCGTTAAAATCCGCTTGTAAACTTACACAACAAATTGTTGGCAGTAAAAATAAATGAGCATTTATGTGAACTTTGACCTTTTACTGGAGAATCGTGAGTTTAAGGGCGAGCTTTTATACAAGAAATGTGCGAGGTAGTTCACTTCGTTTGACTAGCCTGGCTTAGCGCAGCTCTGGTGGCAAAAAAACTAGCGGAGCTTCCTATACGACAAGCGAGAGATGTGTGCGAGGTATTTGAAAGAGTCCCCTTCGTCTAAGGATCCTCGCACTACTCAGCTTTTAAAACACACACACTCACAGCCACGCTTCACAGCCTCGCTACACATCCGGGCACCAAAAAAATCACACATTTTCACAGCGCCGATACACATCTTAGGCGCAGGCCACATAGAAATGGCGTCGGGCGCGGACATGACACGGGCGGCTTTCTATTCCATTCAAATTTGGCGCCCGCGCCTGATCAAATTGTGCTTTATTTCCATGCATTTTGTTTGAAATTTGAATGGAATAGGAAGCTACCTGTGCGATGTCCGTGCCCGACGCCATTTCTTTGTGGCCTGCGCCTAATATTTCTGGTGGAAAAGACCCTTAATATCGTGACTGTTGCCTACGCTTTAGAATTTTGAGGTTTAACATAGAGTAAATCCATTAAGAACGTGGGTATAAGCAGATTGTCAATCTAGATAATTTCTTCTACGCCCACAAAGATTAAAGAAGAATTAAAGAAGAAACAGCATTGTTGTTGTTTAGAAAAACTCTGTGAAGAAGAAAGGTAAAATGCTCTTTATTATGTGTTTAAATCGGCTTTAAGCCGTATTATTCATTATTGAGAGTATGATGGAGACTATTGATAAACGTATTAAGATTGCAACAGGCTTATTTGTTACAATAAATTAGTTTAAATAGAAACGGTAATTTAAAAATATCTTAAAATTTTCGGATCGAGTTAATACATTTTTACCAGACTGCGTGATGCAAAGAAGGGTAATGTGTTTATCAGTCTATGTATGTATGTATGTTTGTTCCTATGTGGCATTCTAGAGACCAAACGCATAGGCCGATTTTGATGATTTGCGGCTCGCGATTATGTATCCTCCGACGGCACATTATGATTTTCTTCTTGTTTTAAGCAGTCGAGTTTTTTTATTTTTAAATAAACTTTTTTTTTTATTACTTTAGCAATTTACACCCGTTAAAAACTTTCTCAGACCAAACGATTTTAGTAATCATATTTGTTTTCTATTATCTGCAAAGGAAAAGATTTTACCTACAGATAACAACGAAATGAAAAGATTGGCCAATATCATTTTATATTCCATAACTACAAAGATTGTTTCATTTAATATTCTTGAAAGCATCGTTCCCAAAAAATTTCATATTAGCTTGTTCTCAAAAACCGTTTTCCTACAAAAATGGGTACTGTTTGCGTCGTTCTATGCTCATATGAAATTGAGAGACATTCGTGCCGAATCGGAAGCCAGGCCAAAGGAAATAGTACTAATAATTTACATACTGAGCCTCTCATCTCTGCAAATGGAATTTCACTGGGGAAATACTCAAATATAAACACGGATACTTGTGGTATCTAAACGTTCCTTGCAATCATGAGTAAATATACTTTCTATTAAGTATTAAGCTTATCATTGAAGCAAACCCAAAGGAAGGTATTTTTTTTCGGGATAATAAGCAGCCTATAAATATGAGTAATATATGAATGTATGTAGTTATACTAACATTAACATTAAAAGCGGGATATTTATTTTTATTTTTTTATTTTAATATTCCGCTTTTAATGTTAATGTTAGTGACCATGACAGTTTAAAAACTTGTATGTAGTTATGTAAATAATGTAAAACACTTATTTAAAAAAAAAAGTAATTATGGAGTTTCTTGTCTGTTCTTCTCTATAAAAAAATGTTTTTTCCGAATGCACGGTAGAATCAATTGTTATTACATGTAAATTTTAATTGATGACGTTCAAAAGTGCCGCTTAAAGGTCTAGTTGAAATAAATATATTTGATATTGACTTTATAACAGCAACCGGCGGTAATCTATGTTTTGGTAATCAGATATTAGACCAGTCAGTGAGGATTTTTGCCCAAAAAAAGGTGGTGTACTAATAATTTTGAAATTATTTCTTTTATGTTTGTACTCTAATGAAAAACCCAAGTTTGTGACATCGAGGAGTGGTCGTCCAGGTCGCTGCCATCCTGGATAAAAGTTGTTTAAATCTGTTCTTTTTTCAACGGTTGATCCTACGACTAAAAACTTTCAGTGCACGGCTTTGACTTTAGCACCTTTCATCCAAGATGGCGGCCCGAGCGACCACTCCTCGAGGTCACAAACTTGGATTTTTCATCAGAACACAAACCTAAACGCTTTTATAGAGCAAAGGTCTTTTTTTATCCCTACTGACTGGACTATATACCATTACCTAGGTTTTATCTATCCAGAGTCTAACTCCAACAAACAACCAAAAATTTATCTTTTTTTATAAGTTAGAATTGAGCTTAAGTAGATAAGTAATACCTACAGCTTAGTTTTCTACTAAAAATAGCCTTCATACCATGCCTTATGATGTCCACGGAACAACTCAATAAAGGTCCGTAACGACGTATTCCGGCGGGATATTACCATAATCACCAATCTTCATAGGGGCACGAACTATGTTTGTGGAACACAGGATGATGCTCATCCTAGATATATGTTGTCTAACTTGGTATTATTTCCGCTGGAATATTGTCACTCATCATCTAAGTCACGACGTAGAAATATCTTACGATTTTTATAAGAATTTCAGTTGAAGTTAATGAAGGTAATGTTTACATGTTGACATTTCATTAGAATTAAGGCATATCTTTGTACTCCATTGTCTTGTTGTGTTGTCTCTATGTGAGTACATTGATTATAAAATAAATAAGGTGCATTTGATATTGACAGTTGTATTATTGAACGAAATTTATAGGAAACTTATACTGAACGGGTCAAATTCGCTCATTAACGGACCACTAATGAGCGAATTTGACCCGTTCAGTATTTTATAAATTTCGTTCAATAATACAACTGTCAATATCTTCCTATTCCTGACTATATTCTATCTTTGTACCTTTCATCTAGATCCTTTTAGCCGTTCTGGCGCCATTGAGTAACGAACATACATCCATCCAAACTTTAGCAATTAATATATTAAAGAAAAAAAAACGAAAATAAGTTTATTGTACAAAACAGTAACACAAGGTTAATTATACACTCAAAATTTGTAAAAAAGGTGGTCAGAATCAGGTTGAACAGCTGGCTCCTGAACTGAGTAAAAAGATACTTGTATCTCAGAAATCAAAGTTCCTTGTAAGCATTGAATATTGTAACTTAAATAAATGTTACTGACTCAATAATTACTATAATGATATTGTGTTTGTTAACATACAAAAATTAGTTTTATTAAACAAATTGGTTACACGCACGTTGATATTTGCAAAATTACAGGAATAGTCTCCAAGACCATTACCATCAAAAACTAATGAGACACACAATCTGCTCATTAATATTTATTACTAGTTTCTGCCCGCGGCTTCGCCCGCGTTCAAAGTTCAAATAAAAATGCTCCGATTGCCAACAAACCTTTACAGGATTATCCGCTGGGTTAATCTAAAGATTGTCTGAAAATTTCATTAAAATCGGTCCAGCCGTTTCGGAGTCTATAGGGAACACATTCATTCATACTTTCTCTTTTATATAGATAGAAGATAGATAGATTTTATGCAATGCATGCGTTTGCAAAATCGATTTCTGTATAGGTACCTATCATATTCCAGAAGATATCCCAACCATACAGAAGATACTCCGACGATCACCCCCTGAGTACCTTTGTCACTCATGAGGAGACCGCAAGAACATCCTCCACATCGCCGTAAGACAAATTCTGCAACCAATTTTTTAGCTTTGCTTACATATACAATGTAGAATTTTTTTTTAAATTTTTTTCGTGCAATCCCACCGCACTATTCCCAAACCACTGCAACTACTGAAACCCAGAATCAACAGTCGCGACCACCAGAAAAGCGCCGAGGCAATGAAGCTTGACGAAGTCCCGAAAATGAATTTGATTGTCTTGGATCCCGCAACGAAATTAATCAGAAAACAATAACGAAGGAGTAGGAAAAAAAATTCAAATTTCCACTTTCCTCCATATCAAGCAGGAGACAGAACAAACAAGGCCAAAAGGCACAAAGGGTCGTTTACAACTGGGATAAGCCCAGTTGCCTAGCACCACGGATAAAAATTAGCATTAATATGAATGGGTCCTAACATAAGTAGGACTAGTAGAATGGAGGAAAACCAGTTAAACCACAATCTTGCTTCAACCATAACATTCCAAATAATAAACCCCATCCATTTCTATAATCACTAAAAGTGCAAATATGAAGTGTACAGCAAGATACTTTGTGTAAAGAAGAGTCGTTGACTCGCCGCTCGCATTCAAAGCTTTTCTTTAGTTCTTTGTGTTGGTACGTTTCATTGCAGAGCCAAGTAGGTCAGTGACACATCACTTCTGATACACTGTTGGTAAATAGGTTATGATCCAACTTTTCTACTAAAACCTTCCATAACTGTGAAAGCCTACATGTATCTTTGGATGTTTGTCTATAAATCACGTCTTAGAGATTAAACGGATTTGGATGTTTGGAACATGGGCAGGCCATGGTCTGAATTAGGACCTAGTCCCCTTTGCCCTTGTTACTTATATACGGCTAGTATTTAAACGAGCGAAAAAAAATTCAAATTAAAGGTGTAAAAAATACTGAATATGGCTTACTGAAATACTAAGTGGGCGACAAACAGTGGGCGAATACAAATGTTTAAAACAGCGACTTGAAAATTATAAGTTTGTCGACAGGGCTCCTTTTTCTCTCTGCAGGGTCTAAAGTAACCTAACATGAAGGAGATGACGGGAGCTAAGTTCGCTCGCTTTGCTCGCTCACTTCAGCTCCCGTCATCCCCTTCGAACCTAACCTATCCGTGTCGGGGTGCCCTAAGTTCCCGAGCTCGCTTCGCTCGCTCTTGGACACAAATAAACCCGAACTCCCGCACTGCACAGTGATGTCGCCTCGATAGTTGTTCAGCTATTTTCAAAATAATAATATTCTAAAACAGAAAAAATAGAAACCCAAATACAATTAAAGTATGTAACAATATTATTACCGCAGCTCACAAAAATCTCCTAAAAGGTATTACTCAAATCGGATAAATAGTTACTTACTTAGTATAATAGTCGCCCATTCAGTATATTTTTCCCTCGGTTAATAATTTCCCCTTATATACCTCACTGGAGAAGCTGGTAAAACTTACGAGAGTATGTATCTTCGTCATATGTAAAGTACGAGTACGTTAGGTACTAAGTTTTGATTGGTATTTGAGTTCGAAACTTGTCTTCTTATTAATTGTTTTTGTTTGTGGTTTTATGGCAAATAAATAGACAAATAAACGTAGATTTTTGTTTTATGTTTTCTTTTATACAGTAAACAAGTGAGTAAAACAAAAAATAAATAAATTTGAAGTCTCTATTTGCCCAATGAAGGTGTATAAAATGTGTTCTTAAAGGCCTAGCGTATCGTGCTGAAGATTTCAATCTGTACGGAATAATCGGTGAAAATACATTAAAAAAAACATACACACATATCCTAAAATAGAACCTCCTTCTTTTTGAAAAGTCGGTTAAAAACTTATATTGTAATAAAAATGTAAGATGTAAAAATCTCTCTTTTTCAATGAGTCCCTCTTTACTGAGGATCGTGGTCATTGGATCCTTTAAGGTAGTCAATCATTCTTCCATACAAACGTAGTCTGGCGATTACTCCACTGTTTGACGGTATAAATTCAAAATAAAATTGATATCAATTTGACTCATCATTATCTAGTCTTGTATGGAAACAAAAAAGTTAAAAAAAACATATATATTTGAAACTTATGAGCGTCGAAAGTCATATTGCAAAACTAATTTTAACGCATATTTGGGCGCAAATAAATACCAAAAAAAGAAAGAATATTGAAAAACAGTCACCATACGGGGATAGATTAATAGTTCAACAATGCAAATAATTTTATTTTGATACATTATGTAGTTTTTAGGGTTCCGTACCCAAAGGGTAAAAACGGGACCCTATTACTAAGACTTCACGATCCGTCTGTCTGTCTGTCTGTTTGTCTGTCTGTCCGTCTGTCACCAGGCTGTATTTCATGAACCGTGATAGCTAGTCAGTTGAAATTTTCACAGATGATGTATTTCTATTGCCGCTATAACAACAAATGTTAAAAACAGAAAAAAATTAATATTGGGGGGCTCCCATACAACAAACGTGATTTTTTGCCGTTTTTGTTCTATATTAATAACGGCAACAGGTAGACGCTTGAAATATTCACAGAATATTAAGTTGTATATTACCTTAAAAAATAATAATTATTAAATTAAAATAAAATAAATTAAGGGGGTTCCCATACAACAAACGTGATTTTTTTGCCGTTTTTTGCGATAATGGAGCGGAACCCTTTGTGCGCGGGTCCGACTTGCACTTGGCCAGTTTTTTAATGATATCCATACTCCTAAAGGTCGGTTTATAAAATTTTACGCGGCCGTTTTCGTCCTAAATCATGATCCATTTCGCTACAAATTTGCAAGCGTGTATTCGTACGCGAACTAGGTTCTTACTGCTCATCGCAGCATCTATCTCTTCCGCACATGTTGTCGGATGAGATAGCATACATTTTAACCCCGCGCACAAAATAGTTCGTGCCGTCGACTAGGGCAACCTTAAGCGGACAACCTGTCTCCATCGGCTCCAGTCCAAAATTTCCATCACCACTTGCTGAAATTTGCTTGATTCTTTTACAAGGTCAGACCTTCGTGTTGGCGACGGCCTCGTACTTTCTTTTTTTTGGTATTGCCAACAATGACCAGCTTTTCGAGTCTGGTATCTCCCCTTCGCAGTTTTTGTCTGAAATAGGTTAAAATGTAGAATACCTACTTACTTATTTGCCTTTTACTTCTTAGGTACAGTAAAGAAAAATGTCAAGTGATTTTAATAGAATAGAATAGAATTTCTCTTTATTCGAGTATCCATGACTCAAAAGATGGTTAGTAAAACTTACAACTATGTTAGTAACACAGATATTAACAAACTGACACTACAAACACAAAACAACAAATAACAGTGGATCACCGTTGCGACAACCCATGTGAGATGGAACAACAGTGACCCACGAAAACACAGTCGAGGCGACACGAAATCATGCTAAGGATACTGTTGGAGCTGCCCCACACCCTGCGCACCATAGATGCGCACCTTTTGCGCATGGTTGTGAAGAAACAATCTACATGCGCATCCGCAAACATCCCCGACGCACTACAGAAGCGAGGCAGCCCCACCAGCATCCTAAACGCATTATTGTACTGAACGCGGAGGGCGTTGTACGATCTTTGCGTATAGCTAGCCCACAGGCTGCTCGTGTAAAAGGACGTACAGTAGGCTCGAAAGAGCGTTATTTTGACTGAAAGTGAGCATCGTGCAAACCTGCGAGCCAGCATGTTCGCTCTAACCGACAACGCTCTCCGCTCCCGCTCAATGTCGTCATCATCTTTGAGATTGGGGGTTAATATATGACCTAGATATTTAAACTTATGGACTCTTTTTAAAGGCGTGCCATACAGTAAAACAGGTGGCACCTTATTAGGGCTCCTACCCCCAGCCTCAAAGACCATGATCTCCGACTTCTTGATGTTATATGCAAGGCCATGTAACCCAGCATACGCCTCACAGTGGGCAACCAGTTTTCTCAACCCACAGATTGACGCACTCAGCAGCACCATGTCGTCCGCATAACTGATATTATTAAGGCAGATACCGTCTACGTAACATCCAACTCTGGTACTGCTGAGCTCGGCAATGAGTTCGTTCACATACAGGTTAAAGAGCGTAGGTGAGCTCAACCCACCCTGCCTCACCCCACACTCCAACCCGTACGGATGAGACAACGCCCCAGCCCATCGTACAGTGTTGATCTGGTTTCCATACCAAAACTTAAAAATGTTTATAAGTTCTGGAGGTAAATCAACCCGCTCTAACTTACTCCATAACATATCATAGGAAACCAGATCAAAAGCCTTAGATAGGTCAAGGAAGCAGGCATAAACAGACGTCTCACGCTTCGCATAGTATGTGACAGCATGCTTAAGACACAACACTGCACTCTCAGTTGACAATCCAGCTCTGAAACCAAACTGGTTGTCATGTATGGTTGTTCTTTTATTCAATTCTGCATTAAGCATGCTGTCAAAAACCTTTGATATAACAGTGGCCAGGGAAATGGGCCTATAGTTACTGCTGTCGGCGAGGTCACCAGTTTTGTTTTTAGCGATTGGTACAACCACTGTTCGCATCATCTCACTAGGCATGTAACTATGACCCATACAAAAGCTATACAGCATAGCAAGTACCCTAGGTAAGTGAGGGCCAGCATATCGGAGGTGCTCGATGCTAAGCCCGTCATAGCCGGGGGACTTACCCCTTGACATACATCTAATCGTTCGAGTAATCTCTGCGGCCTTAAATTTAACCCCTATTTCCATCCCGGGCATAACATCGGGCACCGACCGCGATGGGCCCAGAGGAGATTTGACAAAGAACGCCTCTTTAAAAAGATTTGCTATATCTTCTGGCTCATTCATGCCACCGACGCTCACAGGGACGCCCGGCCTGGCCTTCAATTTATTTGTGTGTTTCCAGAAACTACGAAAATCATTCTTAGCGTGGTGTGAGGCTAGAATATCCATTTTAACTTGGTCTTCATGGTCTTGGCACCACTTTAACCTTGACTTGAAGACTCTTCTAGCCCCACACATTTCGTCATAGACTAACCCACTAGTTGGTTTTCCATAAGACGCCCACTTCAAAAAATTCTGCCTAGCCACCCTGTGAGCCTCAGCAACGTGCTTGTTCCAGCCTACTATTTGCCGTTTTGAGCGCCTATCGCCGCTTCCCCGACCCACCATCGCAGCTGCACTCAAGGCATGTATAACGTCTGCATACAGCTTGTCAATAACAATTCTGTGATTGGAATCGTTACACATACTATCACAACATTCACCAAGTTCGTGTGGGAAGTCGATTAGCTTTAATTTTTCATGACATTTACGCTGATAATCTTCTATCTGAATTTGACTTCTCTCCCCCCACACAACCTTGTTCACACAAACAACATTAGCACATTTTTTTGGCAGAATCACATTCAAATCACATTCGACAACAAGTGGCAGATGGTCAGACCAAAGTACATCATAAATTACATACACATTTCTGACGGAGGGCACAGCTGCCTCCGTCACTACACAGTGATCGAGCCACCTCTTTGAGCCATGCGCCTCACTCAAGAATGTGTATGTGCCCGAACGTAATCCTAACATTTCTGTATCGATACACGTCCATGTTTGGTCACTACAATAACCGGCGAGTTCAAAATAAAATAGTTCAGATGGGTGCGCATTGAAATCCCCTAACATGTACACATAATCTATATTACAGTTATCAATAATCGCACTCACCAAGCTCAAGATATCCGTAAAATCCATTAAATTCGACACCGTGTCCGTGGGCATGTACACACTAAACACCAAAAAGGATTTATCCTGTACCACAATTTTCACAGCACAAATACGTGGATTACCGCACTGCACAATAACCACATTCTGGAACAGACTTTTTCTCCACAATAGGGCGACGCCACCGTAGGGTCTACCGCGTAGAATGCCTGCTGACGTATCCACCGCCGATACTCCGGTACAGCTGAATTCGTCGCTTATTGAGTCAAGAAACGTGATTTCCTCAGGCAGTAACCAGGTTTCTTGTAGCGCAATTAAATCATAATGCTCAAAATATCATCAATCAATATGTGAAGGAGATCGGTAATATTTCTTCTCTGTATAAAAGAATGCCTTTAAACTGCAGTGAGGCAATTTATTATCTGATGATAATATAAATATAGGTTGAAGTCTTAAGTCTACATTGCTCGCAGAACGGATGAACGATGGGGCCGAAAAGTACTGGAATGGTGACCGCGAACCGGAAGACGATGCGTTGGAAGGCCTCACACTACGAGGACCGATGACCTGGTCAAGGTTGCGGGAATCCGCTGGGTGCGCGACGCCCAGGATCGTTCAATCTGGTGACACCTGGAGAACGCCTATGTCCAACACTGGACAATTTTCGGCTCAAATGACGATGATGAGGTTGAAGTCTTAAAGTCGTCTGCGGTTTTTCGTAAATTGTTGAAGATTTTATTTCCTAGGATCGTGATCGTTTGATCGGAAGAAGACAATTTCCCTTCAAAGGAAATCCTTGTTTAGAAGAAAGGTGAGGCACAAAACACGTAAACTCCACACAGGTAGTGACTCGTTATCAAAACTTATATTATAAAATGCAAGTAACTTTTTCTCTCTTTTTCTCTGTCAGTTTGTAACGTTTTAGGCCTAAACCGCTGAACCAATTTAAATGACTTTTAATATAAAGATAGATTGGGCTTTGAAAAGGGACATAGGATGTTTTTGTATCCCGGGAGTAAATTTCCTTGGGATAATTTCTGATGTTCACGCAGGCGAAGCCATTGTCAGAAGCTAGTTGTTAATAATTTATTTGTGTCCGTGCTTCGCGCGCTGAGCTAAAGTTTCTGTTGTCGAATTGTCACCAGCCGTCAACTTCAACGAGTAAACAGTGACAGTTACTGACACGCTTTGTTTGAATGGATAGTTTTAAAACATACACACACACACACACACACATAAGTTTATAAGATTTTATATTGTTAAGTAACACCCTTTAAGTATTTTTATTTTATAAGTATGGACATTTTTGTTGTCTGAAAAAAAAAAAAAAAAATACCGTTTGCATCTCTAGCAGTAAAGCGGGCTTTTCGATGCTTTGGGGATAAGGGAGAAAATCTCTAAATAAATAAACAAAGTCGTTCTCCGCCTCTGACAACGTCATTATTGTTTCTCCGCTAACTTCTTATAAACCTTGCAACAGATTTTGATACAGTTTTCACTAATAGAAAGACTGACAAACTAGGAACATTTTTAATAGGCGGGTCACTAGTCTGGAATATTTTCAGGAAAATCTTATTGTATTATTTTTGAATTAAGTTTACATGATTGCTTGGCTTTTGAATAGTTGTTTATTTAAGCTCCCACGTGTTCCATTGTTCATGTGCCCCTGATCCTTAAGGAGGTTTCTCACTAATCCCGGGTGGTTGCGAACTTGTATCGAGATTTATCTCTCAACCAGACTGTCATAGTAAAGCTTGTAAGATTATAGAGCGTTTGAAATAGAGGAGTATAAAAATATACGTCTTGGTCTCAGTACTTTTTTATGCCTAAATTATTATTATTTAAATACTGTTAACACCACATAATAATTGTAGCAATTTAAATTTATTGGCATTTAAAAAAGCCTTTTACGAAATAAGAATTTTGTAATTCGATGAGTCCAGAGTCGTAGTTTCTCTAGATCTGGAAAAATCTACCTGAAGAGCACACATTTTGTTTCGTGAGGAAATCTAACACCTCTAATTCCCATTCTAATTCTAATCTGTGTTTCCCGATAGCTACAATTTAGGGGTCTTGTGAAGAAAATGGCAATAGTGAATAGGTTATTTCTAGGCAAGCGTGCTTCACCGTCGACCACATCATCACTTACCAGCAGGTGAAAACTGAAGAAAATAAGTAGCATTATCTAAGCTAATCTATGCCGTTCAAGTGTATGCATAGTCAAGGAAAATGTTTATTTGTCACCTTGACTTCTTGATTTAATGTCCTATGTCCCCTGGATGCGGCAAAGGGCATCCACAGTAGTCCTCGATCACGATTGGTCTTGAGCTTCACGCTTCACCTCGCTCCACGTCATACCGATGCTCGTCGCTTCTGTCAACACGGTGTGATGCCGGGTTTGACGGGGACAGCCATGGTTTCTTTGACCTTGGGTATTCCAATACGCGCTGTATTGCTTCAGTATATGATCAGAATCTCTTCGCAGCGTGTGGCCAATCCAACCCCATTTGCGATAATTGATCTGGAGGTCATGGCATTGCTCTAATAGCTCTACGTTGGTGATGGTCTCCAGTAAATACCGAGTATGCGACGAAGACAGCGGTTGACGACGACTTGGATCTGACTTGAGATGTCTTTTTTGACCTTTCAGTTTCGCAACCGTAAAGCAGCACGGATTTGACATTGACCCGAAGATTTTGAATTTAATGCTTGGAGTCCGCGATTGCCAAACAGGTCTCAGCTGCGCGAAAGTAGCTCGTGCTTTCGCGATGCTTGAAGCGATGTCCTCTTCACTGCCTCCAGTTTCTGAAACGACGCTCCCGAGGTAAGTAAACATGGGTCGCGTTCCACTGCCTCTGTGCCAATCAGCAACGGTGAAGTAATCTTCACACCAGATCTCATCTCTTGGGTCTTCCGGATGTTTATTGTTAGTTCCGTTTATGCCACTCCCTGACTTAAATCTTTCAATTTTACTTGCATGTCAGCGTGGGTTTGACTCAACAGGTATGACCTATATCGGTTTAATCCAAGTCCTCTAAGACGTTGGTTAATCCCCATTCCATCCCGCGGCGCGCTATATTTTTGTCACCTTAATTTTGTATACTACGTACTTGCTCGTCAATGAACGACAAAGTGTACCTATTCACCTTTTTGACTGTAAAATAGTTTTAACGTTAGTGAGGTTTCAATTAATGTGGTAGGTAGGTACTTAATTTTTCCTAACTTTATCGCCAGCTTTTTAGGGTTCCGTAGCCAAATGGCAAAAAACGGAACCCTTATGGATTCGTCATGTTTGTCTGTCCGTCCGTATGTCACAGCCACTTTTTTCCGAAACTATTAGAACTATGCTGTTGAAACTTGGTAGAACTATGCTGTTGAAACTTAGAAGTATTATGTGAACCGCATTAAGACTTTCACACAAAAATAGAAAAAAAAAACAATACATTTTGGGGGTTCCCCATACATAGAACTGAAACTCATTTTTTTTTCTTTGAACCCATATGTGTGGGGTATCTATGGATAGGTCTTCAAAAACGATATTGAGGTTTCTAATTTTTTTTTTTCTAAACTGAATAGTTTGCGCGAGAGACACTTCCAAAGTGGTAAAATGTGTCCCCCCTGTAACTTCTAAAATAAGAGAATGATAAAACTAAAAAAAAAATATGATGTACATTACCATGTAAACTTCTACCGAAAATTGGTTTGAACGAGATCTAGTAAGTTGTTTTTTTTAATACGTCATAAATCGTAAACCGCAATTTACCAAGTACGGAAACCTTCGTGCGCGAGTCCGACTCGCACTTGGCCTGTTTTTTTAATGTGTAGGTAGGTACTGTTATTTATTCAATCGCGTTATTATGACTGAATTAACAACATTTTGACGCGTAACTATGTTGCCGAACAGTTTTCGATAGTTAGTAACTCTTCTAAAGAGGTTAGAAATTGAGTTTTCAACCTCTTTCATGATCGCCAATCCGTCTTAGGACCATTGTCCCTTTGACATAGAGAGTCTTTGATGCAAAAGTGTCCACAGTTAAAATAAGATGGTTTCTGTTAACTTTTCTAAGATTACTTTGTATTGAATCGCTTTTGATAGTAAAATCGGCTATGCTCCCGTGACTTTTTTGTGTGAATTAACTCATCGTACTTGTAGGTAGTTTGCTGTGTAAGAAAGTAATTTCGTAATCGAATGGCTGTTTTCAGAGATTACCTCTCCTATACAAACAAACAATTTTATCTAACTATTTACTACTAGTTATGATTACAACTAATCAACGATTACCTTAACTTCTACAATGACAATTTTTTTTTTATTTTTTTTTTTTATAAAAAACTTTGCCCCACACTAGGAATGTCTTCCTGTATCGTGGGTGCGTTTACAAACATATAAACTCACATACACAAACACCCAGAGCCGGAACAACTATCTGTAGGTCATACAAATATTTGTTCCGTGCGGGAATCGAACCCGCGACACGCAGCGCAGCAGTCAATCGCTCAACTACTGCGTCAACCGTGCACAATGGTGCTAATAAGTTTAGGCACATTTTGCTTTTTATATCAATACATTTTAACATTATAAAAACGATAGTAACTCTGTTTGTTTGTTACCTTTTCTCAAATAATTTGGTATGAAGATAGTTTGAGACCCTGGGAAGGACATAGGATAGTTTTTATCGCGATAGTATTTCCCTTGGGATGATAAAACACTTTTTAAGTGGGCGAACCCGCTGGCACAAGCTAGTATTTTATAAAGTTATAATATCAAAAACATAACCCTCCTTCCAGGACAATCGGGTAACAATAATGCTCATCTGTTTATTTATACCTTTCATAAATACCAGAAGCAATTGTAACAATTCAGTTGTATAGTTTAACAACTATGCCCTAGAGGGAGCTACTGCCGTTGTGTGAAACCGCTCAAAATCACAGTTATGCTACTAACTAACTTTCCTTGTGTGAACTCGCGCGGAACTAACACTCTACGTAATGCTTTGAGTTCAACTTATTCTGTTACTAACGAACGACTGTCAGTAAGTCAGAAAGTAAAGCGTCGTATCCACTAGGTAACACGTGACGCTCAACATCTTCGGCTGTTCGGCAACGTTGCGCAACTACGGGCGACGTTGCCAATTGGCGAGTTTAGATGCTTGTTTCCGTGCAACAAGCGGTTCAGCATCAAATGTCCGTCAAGTGGAGACGTGACACTCAAAATTTAATGAACCATTGCTATTTTTATAATTTTCTTTATTTTTTTAATAATTTCTAACTCACCAACGAGGTGCTATCTTCTTGAACAGATTTTTTTACCAACTTAATAAAAAGGAGAAGGTTTTCAATTCGTCGAAATCTTTTTTATTTTTTTTATTATCTATAGGCTTGCGCTTGACCACTATCTCACCTGATGGTAAGGTTTTTTTTTGTATGTATTTTCTCCGATTACTCAAAGACCTGATCAAAAACAGTTTTGTTCAGATATATTTAAAAAATAATGTTACAATTATTTATTATCACTGTCATTTTTATTAAATGAAAATTATCTTTGTTAATTTACAAATCACAATAGTAGTGCTTACATTATTATGCATTTTCTTATTTCTTTGAATGTCCCTGAACGTGTTACTTTATCAAGTGTCACGTTGACAAAATATGAACAATAGTACCCAACACTCATTGTTGTCAAATTCTCTATTATTATTTTAAATAAAATTATTAAATGCTCCGCTACATGTTGTCGACTGGTCAGGTATGGATAGTTAAAGTTGCTTAACAAAAGTTCTTCGTTGTCGTTCAACATAATGAGCAACATGTTTTATTTTATGTCGCGCATTAAATGTTGCCTAGTGTATACGAGGCTTTAGTCTAACGAACGTCTTAGGTAAGAAGTAACTTCGGACGGAAGTAGAAGTTTTTGGTTGATTATAATAATATGGGCTTAATGAGCTTATTAATAAAGTTGATATGAGTCTGAATACTGCTATAATTATCACGGTTGTGGCTGCAATAGTAAAGTACTTATTATTTCCTCTCACCCTAAAGTTTCTTATTTATTTTTCCTACTTGGTACTCTAATCAACTCTATTTTTTTTTTATTATTATGGCACTCCAACGGATTGTTCACAGAAACAATAACAAAAATAATAATCTCAAATTTAATAACTACAGCAAATTTACCACTTATAGATGTGCATAGCACTTACATCATACAGAAAAAAACAATTAAAAGATACAAAATAAAGAATTAGTCAATAATCATTAACATGTAATCAATTAATAATAAAAACATACAATACAAAACACATAAATGTTCAATAATAATCAGTAATCATTAATAATAAAGATAAATCTTCATAAAAAATAAAAAGATACAATAATTATGGAATTAGGCAATGATGGAATAAAACAGTTAATAAATTTCCTCAAGTTGTCGAGAAAGTTTCTTTATAAAGCTGTACGAGTATTGAATGATCTAATTATACTTACCAGTGTGTGTAAATAACCAGTGGGCTTAGTGCGAGATTGTAAACGTGATCGATTGGGTTTACGTAAACGTCAATTTAAGCGTCATCTGGTGACAGTACCTATTGGGAAACCCCCTTTTCTTGCATAAAAATTGACATACGAAAACGTTTACGTTAACACGATTGAGTGCGTTTAAAAAGTTAATTTAAAAAGTCAAAAATCCCGACTGCTTAAAAAGCGAAGTAAACAAGAAGAAAATCATGCTGTGCAGTCGGAGGATACATGTTTGCGAGCTGGCTGACCAAAACCAGATGTATCCTCCGACTGCACAGCATGATTTTCTTCTTGTTTACATCTTTTTAGTTCGCTTTTTAAGCAGTCGGGATTTTTGATTATTTTAATTAACTTTTTTTATTTATAACTTTGTAGTTATTTTGTTTTAGAATTAGGGACATTTAAACATATATGTGATATATATTTTTGAAATCACCTCTTAAAATCCTTTATTTTGGGCCCCCACAATATGGCGCCCAAAATCCGGCATTTTTCTATTATCCAATTTTAATGTATCCAGTGACACTCGCAAGTTTAAGACGAATCGATTGACGTAAGAGCCATCAAAATCAGCCAACGCGTTTGGTCTCTAGAACGCCACATATGAACAAACATTCATACATACATACAATTATACATACATACATACATAGACTGATAAACACATAACCCTCCTTCGGCAGTCGGGTAAAAAGTCGCACTAAGGCCTCTGATGTGTTAACGTATACGAAGCAAAGGAAGTAAGGATCGTAGCAGGTGAAGTTCTGTAGTTTCTGATTACCCCCATGGCAAAGACGGGATTTTATATGAACTAGTTTTCCACTAGCTTCTGCTAGCGACTTTGCCCGCGTCAAAGTTGAAAATTATCCCGAGGAACCATATTCCCGGGTGAAAAAGTTGAGCGATTAACTGCTGCGCTGCGTGTCGCGGATTCGATTCCCGCACGGATCAAATATTTGTATGACCTACAGATAGTTGTTCCGGCTCTGCGTGTTTGTGTATGTGAGTTTATATGTTTGTAAACGCACCCACGATACAGACAGAAATACCTAGTGTGTGGCAACGTTTTTATAAAAAATAAAATAAAAAAAAGTATCCTATGCGCTATTCTTGACTATAATCTATCTCTGTGCCAAATTTCATCCAGATCCATTCAGCCGTTCTGGAGTGATTGAGTAACAAACATACATCCATCCAAACTTTCACAATTATAATATTAGTGGGATTTAAAGATTCTAATTTTAGTACAAAGCAAGCTATCGAAAACTTACATTATCCTACAAAAACCGGTCAAGTGCGAGTCGGACTCACGCTCGAAGGGTTCCGTACCATTATCGCAAAAAAACGGGATAATGGGAGCCCCACTTAAATATTTATTTTATTCTGTTTTTAGTATTTTTTGTTATAGCGGCAAGAGAAATACATCATCTCTGAAAATTTCAACTGTCTGGCTATCACGGTTCATGATATACAGCCTGGTGTCAGACGGACAGACAGACAGACGGATCGTGGAATCTTAGCTATAGGGTCCCGTTTTTACCCTTTGGGTACGGAACCCTAAAAAAGATTTGCAGAACCTACTTAAATACCTATAATATCGTATTATAGGTATTTAAGTAGGTTTCAACATAACCTTTAAATTTCATCTCTAAAAATTTCTGTCCTTCATTTATAATTCAGAAGGGGTCTGAAACTTTCAGCTTGTACAGGTTGGTAGAGGCAGGTAGATAGCATTTTTTCGTTTATGCCAAAGTGGATTTACTCGGCGATGTAGTTAAAGTACGTTGATTAAACTACACGCGAAATTAAAATTGTTTGGGTAGAAGGATACTGGCAATTACTTATCACGCTACTGACTTAGTTGTTTTAGTTGCTACGGCTTATAACCTACGTAAAAACAGGTATTAATAGTTTTTATTTTGAAAGACTAAGCAGAGGTGATTACTGAAGTACTGTAAGAATGCAAATGTGACGTTCCTGATATTATCGGGGCTCTAATACTAAGAAAGAATATGTGTATTGGTCAATATGTAACACTCATCATCACATCACATCATCAGCCTATTAATGTTCCCACTGCTGGGACACAGGCCTCCTCTCTGTGAGAGGGAAGCTAGTCTATTACAAGCGATATACTAATCAGACAACGGGCTATATTTAAATATGGAATCGTGTTTGTTTCATAATGTGTCATGCCATATGGTTTAGTTATCAAGCCAACATAAGTATATACTCTACAGTTCACCCAAATTTCGCCAGTCATGATTAAGAAGCGAACTAAAAAGATGTAAACAAAAAGAAAATCATATTGTGCCGTCGGAGGATATATATTCGCGAGCTGGCTGACCAAAATCAGATTTATCCTCTGTCTCGGAGTGGAGTAGCGGAGCGGAGTAGCGGAACGGAGTAGCGGAACGGAGTAGCGGAGCGGAGAAGCGGAGCGGAGTAGCGGAGCGGAGAAGCGAAGCGGAGTAGCGGAGCGGAGTAGCGGAGTGGAGTGGCGGAGCGGAGTAGCGGAGCGGAATAGTGGAGCGGAGTAGCGGAGCAGAGTAGCGGACTGTGTTTTTTCATACGCGGCGCTCGGTTGCACTCGTTTCTCCTCTCCATTTACCCGCTCCGCTTTAACGCTCCGCTTCCTCTCTCCACTTCCTCGCTCCGCTTTCCTGCTCCGCTCCCCCGCTCCGTCCCACTGGTCTGTTTCTCATCTCCGCGACCCCGCTCCGCGTAAATTTATATGAATTTTGAAACTAGTTTTCAAATCCCAATCCACTAAAAGAGGAGCGGAGTTATTATGCAACTCGATTGCTTGGCTCCGCAGCTCTTTTCCCCGCTCCGCGCAAAGTGGACAGGCAGCCTAAGAGCCTCATAACCGAAATTCGGTCAGGTTGACTATAACTATGTACCTGCAAACTGGCAATATTGTGACATGTCAACGTTTATTATTAATTTGTACACCCGAAACAGACATAAAGTTTAACGGCTTTCAGCATAGTGCAGCCGAATTTACGGCGTAGTAAACATACGCGGGGAATTAGTTATTGTTTGCACGTAACCTCCTTCCTATGTAAATGTATTGTGTGTGCGTCGCTTGTAATGATAGCCGCGTAGTGATACACCATCTTGGAACGACATGTTTAGGTTATGTTATTTTCCATTAGATTGGAAGCCATTGTTTTTTAGCGTCTTCTCAAAGCATTTAATGTATTTGGCATGGCATTAAATTGGGTAAAATATTACTAATACGGGTAATAGATAAATATTTCACAAATCATAATTCTCGAAGATTTGATAGATAGCTGGGTACTTAAACATAATTGACGTTTCTTTGGTCTAGTGGCCGTAAGCGTTACTGCTAAGCATGTTGTCCTAGGTTGGATTCCTGGCTCGGGCAAAGTGGGTCTGGATTTGTACCTTGTTGGTGGTAATAGGCTCGTCCCTAAAACATGGGACTTAAACATGATTGGCGTTATGGGTAATACAGGTTATGTATATTTAGATATACATTTTTTTTAAATACGTCTGTCTTTCATACATCTGTAAAAAAAAAGTACTAGGTAGACAGAAACAGATGGGAGGAATCAAGGATAAATAGTCATAGAACGCAGAACAAAACACTGGCACAAAAAAAAACAAGTTAACAATAACAGCCAGTACACAAAACCCACCACTAATTTCAAACAGCGAACCAAGTCTTTGTTCAACCCGTATGTTGCAACGCAATTGAACGCATACACTGCTCTTTGTAGATAATAGACTGCTCCTACCTGTCGCATTCAGCCCGCAATGAATAGCCCTGATGAGAATACATCGGGTTTTAAGCATTCGTGGGTGGCACTCGATGCAACTGAAGCTCGAATGCACGTTATGTATGGAACTCTTGAGTAACAATAGGTCAGCTTGTCAATTGTCGTAGGATCACTTGACGAGGAAATGTGGGGTTGTTAAACTGATGTTTTTTTTTTGGGGCACAGAGAAACCTGTAGTGCCTTTTGAACCTTCGCTACGTCCGAGGTTAGCAATGATCTTACACATTTAATCTACTTTAATATCTCTCTCATTTTTATACACGTAGGAAATATGATTTGAAATATTTTTATGCCGTATAAGTTCAGCTTGACCAATGTTTTCTCAAATCAAAGTTTTTGGTTGCAAAATAATCAAATTACGACACTTATGGCCGGTCTCTGAATTGAGAATTTGGAGTTATGAAAGTGTCAAACCCTAAAATTCTTAATACAGAAATCAGAAAATTATGGTCAAGAAAAAAATGAGCGAACTTTTTGGATAATATGATTCCTACTCTTGTTTACTGTTATAAAGCTTTCCTCTGGCTCGGATGATAAAATAACACAAGTGTATTAATAACCACTGTTAGGCAACAATTTCAGTTCAGTTTATGAACAATTATTTAGGCTAGCCTAGGCGCAGGCCACATAGAAATGGCATCGGGCGCTAACATGGCACGGGCGGCTTCCTATTCCATTCAAATTTCATAGAAAATGCATGGAAATAAAGCGCAATTTAGGACACGCGGTATGTCGTTGCTCGAACGTGGTTATGACGCGTCATTTCGGCGCCCGTGCCTGATCAAATTGCGCTTTATTTCCATGCATTTTGTATGAAATTTGAATGGAATAGGAAACCGCCCGTGCCATGTCCGCGACCGACGCCATTTCTATGTGGCCTGCGCCCTAAGTTCACACTATTGGATGAGATGAATACCCACATATAGCTTACCACAAATGTATTGTAAAATCAAGAACTGTGTGTCTTAATAACTATTCTGATTTTAACCTATATTTAAAAAAATAACTTAACATATTTTTTATTGAAGTATGAATTGAATTGTATACATTCACATCACAAAACATCATCAGCCTATTAATGTTCCCACTTCTGGGACACAGGTCTCCTCTCTGTGAGAGGGAATGGAACGTAATCCACCACGCGGGCCCAGTGCGGGTTGGTGGATGTCACATGTCTTCGAATTTTGGTTCTAAGACATACCGGTTTCCTCACGATGTTTTCCTTCACCGTTTTGAGAGAAGTGGTGATGAAATAATTTACGCAAAGTAAAGCGCCTGCCTGAGCTCGAACCTACGACCCGCAACTTGTAAGTCACGGCCGAATACACTGGGCCACCACTGCTCATTGTATACATTATTTTGGATTAATATTAGAGAATATTACAGTTATTGAGTGCTATGTACAACTCTCTTGTCATGTGAATTAGTTTCATTGTAATTAATATTATTGTTTACGTGGAATGTATATGATATAGTGGTAGTACTTTTCAATAAATAATTAAAGCTTTAAGATGATTAAATTAAGATGATGGCTGGTCAAACACAAAAAAATGCCTTTTTGGTAAAAAAAAAATTGCCAAAGTCATTTCGTATGAGGGTGCGAAAAAAAATGTTGTTCTTGACTATATTTCTGAGTTGGTTGTTTCATATGTATTTTTTAAATAAGAATGATGTAACAAAATACTTGTAAAACACTTTTTAAAAAACCGGCCAAGTGCGAGTCGGACTCGCGCACGAAGGGTTCCGTACCATTATCGCAAAAAACGGCAAAAAAATCAAGTTTGTTGTATGGGAGCCCCACTTAAATATTTATTTTATTCTGTTTTTAGTATTTGTTGTTATAGCGGCAACAGAAATACATCATCTGTGAAAATTTCAACTGTCTAGCTATCACGGTTCATGAGATATAGCTTGGTGACAGACGGACAGACAGATAGACAGACACACGGATCGCGGAGTCTTAGTAATAGGGTCCCGTTTTTACCCTTTGGGTACGGAATCCTAAAAAGAGTAAGTGTGCAGTTTCTTGTCCGTTCTTCTCCATAACAAGCTACTTTTCCGAAAGGACGGTAGAATCATTATTATTAATTTTGAATTTAAATGCTTGACGTTCAAAAGTGCCGCTTTATGGCCTAATTGAATAAAGAAATTTTGATCTTGTTTTTTTTTATCTGTAACACGTTTAAAATAAAAATAAAACTCTCAAACGATTTCTCACCAAACCGCACTGCCCGCGTGATGGATGGGCCGTATCCCTTTCATAAAGAGGAGGCCTGTGACCCAGCAGTGGAAACATCAAAAGGCTAATGATGAATAAATTAAATTATAATGCAGAACTTGGTGGTTTTAAACTACTCAACTCGTTATTGAGTAAATCAATAAAACACATCAGAATTATAATTTGACGATAAATTGCATTAATTGTGTCAATGCGCATCTCTTTCTCTTTAAAATTAGAAAATGACTGCGCATTTGATCATGATATAGCCATAAAAGCAAGTATTCAAATAAAATCTTATTAAGAACGCGGCGAACTAAGCTCGTAAATGCAATTCGAGGCGAGTGAAAAATTCATTCGGAGTATTGCTATCTCAGTTTGCACGCACACGCGGCGCTGCGTGTGTGCGCGGGTAGATACTCGCACACACACGGCTGCGCACAGCGCCGCGATAGATGGCTTCCTAAATTGTCATAACTACTCGAAAGCATTTAGAATATTATTATTTAGGTATGTTCATTATTTGCTTTTTTTTGTTGACTACTTTGGGGAATCGTTGGTAAATGTACAGACTAGTAATGCGTTTTTACGAAATTTCTTTAAAATATCTCAAGTTTAGGATAGCTAGCTATCGCTTGTCTTTGTACCTATAAAAAGAATCTAGCAGATACGTCATGCGTACCTTTCCAAATGGGTACTTTTGTAAAGCAATGTTGAAAGTTTATAATATTGGTGTTCTTGAATAAATAAGTAGGTACATCGTTTACGCAGGCAAAGCGTCTTGAGTCTTGGGGGCAAGCCGGTCGACGCGAACGGCGCCGCCGTTGGCGTTCTTTTGTCTTATTTATGTAGGTAGGTATTCCTTTTAATAAACCTCAAATATGTATTATTATAATAAATAATGAAAAAAGTAAAATAATACAAGCGTTACTTAGGCAAAGTATTAGTAAAAGACTAATATTCCAATGATTTATGCCTATTTACGCATAAGTACAGATAAATAACAGTGCTCTGAGCTAAGAATATTAAAAATAAAAATACGGATTTTGAATAAACATTTATTATGTTATTTTCTTACTTTATAGATCATCATTCATCTGTTTAAAAAATATAAATCGAAACGTGATAAAATCGTGTAGGTAGGGTAACCATAAATAATCGACTGAACAAAATAAAAAAAAATACAATAATCAGAAAACTTAGTGTCAAAGATCCACACAAAACTCGCTGATTTATAAGATTTTGCTTGTAGGTATAATAATATGTATAAATAGGTAATCTGCAGTAGGTACCATTCATAAGATGATAATCGACCGCAATAAAACGTAAGTAACAGTAGTATTTTAGTTTATGTACGCACTGTTTTTTAGTTTATAGGTAAGTACTTGCAATTTTATTTTATTAATCTTAGGAAAAATTACAGCCAATACAATAAATACGCAGAAACAACATGCAAAAAACGGCCAGTTAAAAGTTTTCTCACATATAAATATTTGCATAAAATACATATCAGCGAGAGTTTAAAATTATAAAGATTTGCATTTTATTATGAAGTCGATTAGCCAGCCAGTTATGAAAGTTTATTGGAACTGCCTCCCCAGGGTAAGGGTCACCGAAGGCCAGAAAAAAGCCCAGAATAATTAAATAAACTATAACGACTTTGGATTTTTAATTTTATTTTTTTGTAATAGGAATTTTACAAAAAACAGTCTAAACTGGACCAAGGGCATAAAGTCGCGGTTGTGCAGGCAAATCCGATCGTATGGTCACCCTACCCTGGGTGAGCCGAACTAACGTCACAGTAGGTAAGTAAAAAACCGGCCAAGTGCGAGACGGACACGCGCACGAAGGGTTCCGTACCATTATCGCAAAAACGGCAAAAAAATCACGTTTGTTGTATGAGGGCTCCACTTAAATATTTATTTTATTCTGTTTTTAGTATTTGTTGTTATAGCGGCAACAGAAATACATCATCTGTGAAAATTTCAACTCTCTAGCTATCACGGTTCATGAGATACAGCCTGGTAACAGACAGACAGACGGATCGCGGAGTCTTAGTAATAGGGTCCTGTTTTTACCCTTTGGGAACGCTTACGGAACCCTAAAAATGCAGTGTAGGTAAGTCTTAGCGGTGTCCTTGAGATAATTACCTACGCCCGCATTGTCTCATTCATGACATGAATAAAAAACGAAAAAACAAAGCTTCGTAAGTTGGTAGATAGGTAGGTAAATACTAATTTATAAAATATATAGATACTAAGGTAAAATATATAGGTACTATTTATGTAACTTATTTTATTATGTCATTGGGAAACTGTGAGAAACATCCCAACGTTAGGAGTCCAATTTAATGTCCATGTCGGCAACCAAACCAAATCGTAAATAATAACAGAGTCCGTAAACAACGCAGTTCGTAAGAAAGTAGATTACTCAATAACAAAGTTCAAATCACAAGGCAAATCCAAATCCATAGAATAGGTCAATAGTGTCAGAAATATTACAATAAGTACAATTTAAAAAATAAATAAATACGCACTTACAGCACAGTAAGTAAAGTAATCGACTAACCACAAATAATACAACAAACAGTGAAACATCCCCGAAGCACACCCGAAGTTCCCCGAACAATCCCCGTACGAACGATGCACGTGAGCAGTACGACTACGCACACATTGACATTTGCTTGACGCGACAGCAATACTAGCTATTGAAAAAGTATGATTAATTTGATGTGTTCCGTAATACCAAAAATGATGAATGAAAACTGAATGTTTTTTAAATTACTTTTTCAATTATTTGTAACTTGATAATATGAGCTATGTTCCTGCTACGACAATATTATAGATATTGTTTTTTATAATACAGAAAAATCAATAAGAAAACATGTCATTTACGCTGTAAAAATGTACGAAATGGAATTCGCTAAAACTTCATTTTAAGTAAGTATTTTGAAAAAATAAAGACGTACAAACCTAGATAAATACTGTCTAAATCCAAATATCAGCATAATATGGTGGAAATAAGCTCAACTTACAAATGATTTAGGTATTACGTTTGTATGGACAATTCATGGTTCGCCGCACCCTTAAGTTGACTCTGTCACCAAGACAAGATTCATAAAAGTTATGAAGATCGAAGTTATGAAGATCGAACGGCGGCGCGGCGGCGGTTTCCTATCGACAATTTAATTAGAACGGATCCTGACCCAATAAGCCGATTAGAACTCTATAAAAAACGTATCCACCGATGGCCTAGATTCCGTCAAGATGAAGAAAATACAGGAGGATCTAGTGCAATACAATTTGTAGGCAATTGCCGATAAAAAGAAATTATAGTGCGAAGGTTTATTTTAAACCTAGGACACGTGTTTCTTTTGAACTTATGTGATCGTTTTTACAGTTTGTATCATATTTCAAAAAAATATGACTGTGTTGATTATATCTATACTTAATATTATAAAGAGGAAAGATTTTTTTGTTTGTTTGTTTGTACCGAATAGGCTCCGAAACTACTGGACCGATTTAAAAAAATCTTTCACCAATGAAAAGCTACATTATTCCTGAGTGACATAGGCTATTTTTAAATCCCGATAACGGGTCCTGTGGTGTGGTCCACGGGAGCGAAGCCGCGGGGAACAGCTAGTTTTAAATAGTTTTACGCACAAAGACGGTGCCTTTATCCGGGATAAAAAGTCCAGTGTTGTGTCAGTTTCTTGGTGAAAAAAATTTCGTAATTAATCGTAGCTTTAACGACCGCGTGTGCTTAGCTTGCATTAATTGCTTCGTGTGTTTAAAAATCCGTCTACTCGTCGGCGTTACGACGGTATAATTTGCTTGTTTTAGCAAATTATGAGAGCAGTGGTGGCCCAGAGGTATCGGCCGCGACTTACAATTTGTAGGTCGTGGGTTCGAGCTCAGACTGGCGCTTTACTTTGTGTAAATTATTTCATCACCACTGCTCTCAAAACGGTGAAGGAAAACATCGTGAGGAAACCGGCATGTCCTAGGACCTAAAATTCGAAGACATGTGACATCCACCAACCGGCATTGGGCCCGCGTGGTGGATTACGGCCCATTCCATCTCACAGAGAGGAGGCCTGTGTCCCAGCAGTGGGAACATTAATAGGCTGATGATTTAGCAAATTGTACCGTCGCATTGACAAAA
The DNA here is from genome assembly GCA_948252205.1 of Orthosia incerta. NCBI lineage: Eukaryota > Metazoa > Arthropoda > Insecta > Lepidoptera > Noctuidae > Orthosia > Orthosia incerta. The sequence goes on along the minus strand of OX411749.1, from coordinate 11,937,539 downwards.
CGAAAGAGATTGCGATCGATTCCATGATTTTTTATGTTAAGTAAATATCCCGGAGCATTTCCAGAAATTACGTCCTGTAAAACTTTTTACCTTTTTATATAGATGAATCTTACTAAAATTATAAATGCAAAAGTTTGTATGTGTGTATGTTTGTTATTCAATCACACCAGAACGGCTGACAGATCTGGATGTTTTTTTTTTAGATTATAGTCTTAATAACACATAGACTACTTTTTATCGCGGGAATACGTTCTTGAGATTTTTTTTTGACAATCCCACCGCACTATTCCCAAACCACTGCAACTCCTGAAAGCCAGAATCAACAGTAGCGACCACCATAAAAGCGCCGAGGCAATGAAGCTCGACGAAGTCCCGGCGAATGAATTTAACTGTCTTGGATCCCGCAACGAAATTAATCAGAAAAGAATAACGGAGGAGTAGGAAAAATACAAATTCTTGAGCTTGTTAATACGGACGTATTGAATACATTATACATTCTGTTTTAATACAAAAAATAAATTATTTAATAAAATCGTTCGCATCGTTTTCCCAATCCACCTATTCCTCGTTGTTAAATAATTGACCTTAAACAAAACACTTTGTGGAAACAAGATCACGTTGAAACTGAAGCTCTTAAACATGACCTTCGTTAAAACAATGATGGAACAACAGGTAATTACAAATGTTTTCAAATCGTACCATTTTAGGAATAATTTGGTAACACCTACGCACGTTAGAAGTGTAGGTGGGATAACTGTTTGTCGAGATAAAATGTAAATCTTTGTAATACTGTTTGTTTATTCTAATGATACAAATATTTATTCGTGGAAGTTGCAATTTGATATTTTCTATTTTATGTTGTTTATAAAGCAAAACAACAGGCGTAGGTAGGCGTTTATAGAAATATACAGGCCAAGTACCTGTCGAACTTCGTACATTTAGGGTTCAAATTTTCACAATTTTATTTTCATGTTCACAATTTTCCAAACCGCAAAAGCAAGTTGGTTATAATACGAAAAATGGGAGCATTTCAAAGAAAAAACTGTTTTATCAATATATTGGTATTTTTTGGTAAAATATAAGTAATAATAAACATTATAACCAAATTTCAAGTTTATAGGTCAATGGGAAGTTAAAAATTTGACTTTGGTGATTTCTCATTTTATTAAATATTGGAAACACAGGGTTTCAAATATTTAATAAAATAAAATAAAGTATTTATTTCTCAATTAGGTCTAAACAAAGATACCCCACTCAATGGGGTAGCCATTTTTTATCCTGATAAACTCGGTGTAATGGTCTCTTGGGTTAATAAAACAGCTTTAACGCAGGCGAATCCACGGGCAGAAGCTCTCATATCACCATGTTATTTAAATGGAAACAGTAAACTTTAAAACTAAGTGCATTCCTTCGGCACCATTAAAATTCTAAGCGTTTCGTGCATAAATAGGTACTTTGAAACTTTTGTTTGAAACTAACTTCTACTGAACTAGTAGGTATTGCACTGAAGTTTGTTCAGAAATATTCGCAACTCAGGTAAAGTCGAAAACAAGTTCAACCTATGATTTTATATTTCTGACTCCATTTAAGTATTTCTGTTATTGCCAAATGTTTTTAGTTCATAAAGCTAAGAATAGAATAGAAAACATTGATTCGATACAGACGCAACACAACAGCTACAATCACAAAGTAACAGATAAGATGAAGTACAATAAAATATAAAAAAATAGAAGAAGAGTAGTTTTTAATTTCGAAAAATTATTTAGATTTTGAAAAATACACAAAAAAATAAACCTCTCTGCCGAAAAACTCTTTTGAAAAATATTTTTAATCTTAACCCTGTTTGACAATTGAAAAGTTTTGGTGTTTGACATCTTTGACTATAATGTCGTGACAACACTTTTTACCAGTATCAGGCACAAATACGTGTTCATCATCATTATATCAGCCAAAAGACGTCCACTGCTGGATATAGGCCTCCCACAAGCTTTCTGATAAAGCCCATTTTGAGCGACAACATCTCAGAGCCATAGGTCATCACATATACACATCGAAAACGTGTTGCTACGACAAAATTCCACACAGTACAAAACACCTAAAAAAACTTTTGCCCGACCCAGGAATCGAACGAAGTGGGGTAATTTGCTCGTTTTTCAGTAGTAGAGCTTGCAATCACTAGACCGACGCGACGAGGCAGTGTAATATCATTTATTTCTAAGCAAAAAACAGGGTCTAGAACGTGTCCAATCGACAGTGACCGTACAAGACATGTCGTTATAGATAGATTCGGTAAAAAACATTAGAAGCTTTTAGCGTGGGGGCCTTTGGACCGTCACGTCCTGACTGTTAAGTGAGCTAGCCGTCTGATATGAAGGGTTATCAATATGAGGAGTCGTGACGCTATTTCAGTAATACCTAGATATAGACGGGAGACTTAGTCGGTTAGAGTATATTTATAACTGATTATAAAAAGCCGACTATAAATGTGAATAAGACTAAGGTAATGGTGTTTGAAAGAGATGACGATGTATCGGAGTGTGAAGTGAAAATAAATGATAAGAGTGTGGAGCAAGTGAACGAGTTTGTATATCTGGGAAGTATGTTCACAAGGGATGGAAAGATTGAAGAGGATGTGGAAAGGAGAGTGAATGCAGCGTGAAGCGGCGTGTTGGTGCCTACACTTATGTATGGAAGTGAAGGTTGGGTATGGCAAAAAATACATGAAAGTAGAATTAATGCAGTAGAAATGCGTTCCTTGCGAAGTTTGTGTGGTGTAACTTTAAATGGTAGATTGAGGAATGATTTAATAAGACAACGTTGTGGTTTAAAAGAAGATGTAGTGACTAAAATTGAAAAGAGTATGTTAAGATGGTATAGCCATGTTGAGAGGATGAATGAAAGGCGACTAACGAAATTTATTTACAAGGCAAACGTGAATGGAAACGCCAGGAGAGGACGCCCTAGAAAGACATGCATAGACCAGGGGGGTGACCATAAGCTCTTAGAGCGGTATCAATTTGTTATCGAGTAAGTGACAGATGTATACAAGTCAGATACATCTGTCCCTTTTTCGATCTCAAATTGATACCGCTCTAAGAGCTTATGGTCACCCCCCTGATTAGCGATGTTGTTCAGAAAAGCCAGGTGCGCAGTACTCATAACCGGCCTGTGTGTTTAACTAGTTGTATGCATGTGAGTGAAGCAAAAGAAGTATGTAAGGATCGTAGCAGGTGGCGTTCTGTAGTTTCTGCCTACCCCCATGGGAAAAAGGCGTGGGTTTATGTATGTATGAATGTATAAAAATTTGTTTCGATATACGGTTGTTCTTCTATTACCCACATGTTCATTTATTACAAGGTTTATTTATTTAGTTTCACCTTTCCTTACACCGGTACAAGTAAAACTGACCACGGCAAACGCCTGGTCTCATTATTCCAGGTTTCAACATGACGTTTTAACATAAGAATTAAAAAAGCACATTGGTACTTGCCGCAATAATGACTAAATAGACTAAACTAGAACATGAAACTAAAGTACCTAGGTATACCATATATTTATTATGAATCATCAAATCAATTTAATATACTGTGCAACCCTGACAATAACGTTGATGGTTTTCATTAGAACCTAATAGAAACTTCAGCATTTCATTCAGAAATAACTTTATTGTTACGTAAAATATGTCCGCACTTAATTAATGTTTCAATTAAGTGGTTAATTGAAACATTAATTAAGTGCGGACATTTTTAGACCCATTTAAGCAGTGCGCAGTGGTTTTAAATAGGAACCGTATCAAGACAAAAATGGCACTTCAGAACAAAATTTAATAAATCTGCCGAGTCTAATTCCAGAACAAGTTTATGTTACTACAAATTTTACTTTTTAGGGTTCCGTACCCAAAGGGTAAAAAGGGTGTAATTTCCATTCTATTCTTAGATCTAACCGATGCTCTAATTAAAATCGATTGCGAATATTCGAGTTAAGTTATTATAGGAAACGGAAACACAAATACGCTAAATTCACATTAGTGTTTTTTGTCTCGTGGGTAACAAGGGTTTTCAATCGCGAAAAATGTTTTGATTGAAAAATATGTTGGTTACTTTTATCTTTATAAGCTCAAAACGGCCCTACTCAGAGCTAAACTCTTACGCATTTGCTATAGATACAATAAGTAGAAAAAGAGTAGATTTCTTGCTTGCATTTCTCTTGTGTGTGTAATAAGTAGTTATTTATTTATTTAAGTACACACATAAAACACTTTACAGAGAAAAGAAATAATACAGATTGAAGAGCACAAAGGTACTGCTTATTTCATTAGAAATTTCTTCCAGCAGACCTGCGACAGGAAAGTTGGATGATAAACGAAGACAGTGTGTAGAAAGAATAAGGAAATTTCAAATAGACAAAAATAACTTAATTAATCATATAAATTACACATATACCTTAACTTAATAAATATAGAAAATAAAAATACATATATATATATATACTTAATATATAAAATTACAGATGGTGGAGAGGTAAAGTTCTTTGACTTGTTTTTTGAATAAAGATAAATTTTGGGAGTCACGGATTTTAGGTGGAAGTGAGTTCCACAATCGTACTGCATGGACAGAGAAGGAGTGGGAATAGAAATGGGTTTTATGGGATGGGAAATTGAGATGTAGTTTAAGGCGGGCTCTGCACACAGCATCAGCAGGGCGAGTAAAAGTAAAACGATCGCGCAAGTAGCCAGGATATGCAGGGTTAAAAAGGATATTATATAGGAGACATAATATTCGAGTATTCCTGCGAAGACGGATAGGGAGCCACTTGAGATCCTTGCGGAACTGAGAGACGTGATCGTATTTCCTCAGACCAAAGACAAAACGAATGCACAGATTTTGCAAGCGCTCAAGCTTATTTAAGAGCTCCTCAGTGGCATCCAGGCAGGTAGTTATGTTTTACAAACAAAAATCACACACGCACAATCATTCAAGGCACAAGACAATTATCTGCTGGATAAATCAATTTTAGTTTCGTTCGGGAATCAAAATCTACAAAGCTCTAAAAAGCCAATCGCTTAGCCACTGCGGCAATCACGCCGTAAAATATACCTTCAAAATATAGCATAGCATAATCAGCCTTTTTAACGTTCCCACTGCTGGGACACAGAACTCCTCTCAGTGCGAGAGGGAATGGGCCTTAAGGGATGGGATTCAAGGACATGCCGGTTTCCTCACGATGTTTTCCTTCATCGTTTCGCCTTCATAATTTGCTTTTAATAAACCAAAACGATACAATTGTGAACTTAGCTTTAGCAGAAGCGCTTTCAATGTATGATATTCAAGCACATTGAAAGCTCTGTATTTCAGAATTCTAGATTCCAAAATATTCAATGAATGTCATAAGGTATTAGAGACTTATGTCTTTATAACTATACTTTTTGTGTGGGACTAATCCTTCGATTTTGGTTTATTAAAACCTGCGACGCGTCGTTTGCTCACTACGAGTATGTGTGCGTAAGCTATTGTTTTTCTATTGTCTCTGTAATTAGATGCTCAATGGCTTAAACGGATGTTAGAAATCTTAGTTCGAAGCTTACAAATGAAACATAGAATTTCAATACCAATAAATGCCATCATTAGGGGCCGTCTATTAATCACGTTATGTTTTTTTAACATTTTTAACCTGCCCGTCCCTGGTGATACTTGGTGAGGTTTAAGACTAAACTTTCGGTATTGCATTTAAATACGCATTCTGGATTTTTTACAATCGTTTTACTGGTTGAATCGACGACACGGTTGGTGCAGTGGTTTAGTGATCGGCAGCTGCGCGGCGTGTCGCGGGTTCGATTCCCGCAATATTTGTATAGCCTACAGATAGTTGTTCCGAATCTGGGTGTCCTGTGTATATGAGTTTAAATGTTTGTGAACGCACCCATGATACAGGAAGAAATTCCTAGTGTGGGGCAAAGTTTTTTTAAAAAAAGTAGAAAGAAAGTATGCCACTTTGACTGGTTTCTCATAACTCAATGCGTTGTGTGGTAGAGATTTCAGGATGAAAACTAAAATAATATAACTATATAGGTACTTATCTTGTAAAATGTCATAAATAGGCAAAGACCATATCTCACTTTATTTACTTAAAAACTCACTTAACCTGACCAGAGTGTTTGCATATTCGATTTTAAACCTAAAACAATAGAGCGTCTTCCTAAATCGATTTACTTTTTGTTGTACTTTGTAGGCCAAGGGTGAAAAGTTTCGAAGTATTTATACAATCTTTTGTTTCTCCACGATATTTAAAGAATTAAGGTTCATTAACTGGGTTTTGTTCTTGGACTTTCAACACCTTATCAAAAGCTGGTTGACCAGTTAGGACTAAAATAATAAAATCTGAGAAAGGTTTTATTGAAAGAGATAAATTAAAGACGATTTTTGTAAAAAAATACGTTATCTGTTTGACGGATGGGAGCTACACGGGCAAAACTATCCGACAGACACTTTTCCTATAGTACAATACATATATGCATTATTGTAATGCGGTTGTTCATTAGAAAGAGACTTAATGACGATATAGATAGAGAGGCGAAAGGAATTTCGTTCCTACCGGATGTCTTGCCTCTCGTTTTTTTTAAAATTAAAAGCTCACCGTAAAAAGCCATATTAATTAATGGCTGCGTTTACAGATTACTTTAGAAGCATTTTAGTCGATTCATTCTAGATTTATTTCCCATTCTGAAGTATAGAGAATAAATTGTAGGTACATAGGAAAACTTGAGAGGAAGGTCAAAGACGGCAGGAAAGTATATTATAAATAAATCACAAAAGATGAATTGTGTGGGAATTGGTATGAAAGAACGTGTGGCGTGACAGTTGACAAGGGAAAGTGGAAGCAGAAAACGTGTTGCGTCGACCCCATTTAACATAGGACAAAGATAGCAAAACGATCATGATAATACTCCTTGCAATTCAAAAGGTTGTACATTTGATAGCGACGAAAAATCCAAAGAAAGTGGTGCTAAAGTGTACCATTTCATCACGATCATATATCAACCGTTTAAACTCCAGTTAGTGATGACATAACACGGAACACTGGTACTTGTGCACTCAACAGGTTGCCAAATCATCATTCATAATACAATTTGTAAACCTTTTTTGTTTTGCCATTGTTTACCCTAGTTAAAATTCGAAAAACTCAGACTGGCCTCGACAAAACAAATATTTCAAAGTTGTCGTGTTGTCTCCGTTTCGTTCCTGTGGCCTAACCAATCTTTCTAGCACTTTTATTTATTATTTATTTATTATGTACACCACCAGTACTTTATTGTACACCACAAAATATATACAGTACAAACACTTTTTCACTTTCTTTCCTCGCACTTTTCTTGTACTTCAAGCTGTCAAATATTATGAAATGTCGGGTTTCAAGCCGCAGGAGGGACCTGGTGATCTGTAATAAAAAAGGCTTACAGAAACCTATCACAGGCACCTGTCTCATATAAAGATAAAACCTAGTCTATACTGCAAGGCATAACATATTAGGCGATTTACACACGGCACCGCGCACCGCCGCGTAGGGCGGTGGCGGTAAAGCGGATTTCGTAGCGGTGCGCCGCGAGGTTTACCCGCCTCTCCGCGCGGTTGGATTTAGCGCCGTTTCGACATCGAATTCCATTTTTGAATTGCAATACGTCCTGCACCTACGACGATTCCCGCGGTTTTGCGGCGCCCCGTGAGTGAGGTGCCGCCCCACCACGCAGACAGCAGCGGATTTAATAGAGACCAATGCGACATGAGATCCGCTTTACCGCCGCGGCGGTGCGCGGTGCCGTGTGTTAAAGGCCTTATCGTCTCTATATATGTATCTCATTGATCGAGTAATGTTCAATTAGAAATTTCTTAAACGAATCAGGGTTACCAAAGATTACCTCCTACAACAAACAATCAATGTAACTCTTTGTAGCATTAATTTGGGTATTTCGAGACAAGGTATAATTAAGTCTTACCTGCGGTTTTACCCGTAATTTAACAAAGTTCAGAAGTGTAAGCTCTTGGCATAATCATCATCCTTCTGCGCTTAATCTAATTTATTCGGGGTCAACGCATTCTGGTATAATGTAGTGGCAGTATACTTACCACTCTTCAAATCCGTTCAAGCTTAAGGACCCGACTCCACAAAAAATCTAGGAATTTACTAAACCAGTAGGTTCTTATTATGTCTTGAAAGTCTCTGTAACACTTACGGATTGATAGAAAACTTAATTCTATGATTGTTTAAACAAAAAATATCTTTGGGACCATGTATACTCAATAATGTGTTAGCTGTGGTTACCTATAATTGAGTGTGCATAACATGATAATGTTTTTCAATTTATATATTTTCTGTAAGTTTTGTTATGTTACTCGTTGGTGATCCTAAATCAATAAGTAAATAAATAAATAAACTAACTATTCCGTTGGTCACTTGTCGAAAGCACAACTGCTCAACGTACCATTTCAGGAAAAAGAAAAAAATATATTGGGTATTCCATTAGCTTCTCAGTGCCAGTCCCGCGTTTGGTAGTGATAATATAAGTACCTCCGGGGCTCTGGAAAGCACGTTAACCCTGGTGCCTGATCTTTCCTCGGCTCGCCGTCCCTTCGATTATAAGAGCGAAGGAAATCTTGAAAAGTGCACAGGCTTATCCGTGCACTATAACATTTCCCGTGTCAATGTCCCCGCTGAGATTAGTCACCATGGTCGAAGGTAGACGACTTTTATTATACCCACGTATGTGTACAATAGAGAATGCAAACAAGTAACTTATACATGCCAGCTAGCAAGATTTCCGATTCGCTGAACGTGAACAAGATAGCGTAAAATTGCATGGCATGTACTACGCAGTGTCGTGTGTAAAGCCCTTTACAAATGATAGCAGAGCGAATGCACTTAGAACGCAATTCCGTGTGTAACTGCACGCTTACTCGGTTGAGTTTTAATTTCCGAGACCATTATTTATAGTGAGAAAGAGGATTTTAAAATTAAACTATGGTATGAACATGGGATAAGGGCAGGAAGATGATGATGATGATGGTATGAAGTATTGCTGCATTAAAACATTTTTTTTTGGTGCTTTGATTTCTATTGGTAGTTAGCATAATTTGCTGATGATCTAACTCGAAGTTTAATTATTTTTTCACCCATATTTCTGCTGATGCCAGTTTAAGAGTTAAAAACACGATATTGCGACCTGAAGAATAGTTACAGGATTAAAGATACATTTTGTAGGAAATGCCCAAGACGTTAAATTTTACGAATTTACTTCACTTATCTACTGTGACCTTTATAAAAGTATTGAAGGATAGTGTTAGTGATTCATTTAATTTTTAACTGACTTTCCAAAAAGAAGGAGATTCTATGTTCGACTTTGTTTGTCTTTGTTTTTTTGTATATTCACCGATATCTCCGTCAATTGTGGACCGATTGTGAAAAATTATTTTTTGTTTGAAAAAATATCTTTAGAAATTGCTCCCATTTTAATTTGGTGAAGATCTGATGAAGAACTTCGAAGATATACAACAAAACTTTACCTACTCGTATAACGCCAGAAAATATTACCAAAATATCATGAAACTTGAACATAACCGGTGAAATGAGAGATCTACGTACTCCTTATGAGCGTACTGCCGTGATGTTATGTTATGAAATGGTATAAACAACAAACATACATGCGATTGCAGCAATCCCGAGAGATTTGCCATTGTTTATTGAAGAGTTCTGTTGTATATCTTCGAATTTCTTCGTCAGTCCTTCACCAAATTAAAATGGGACCAATTTCGGAACATACTCTTTCAAACAAAAAAATATTTTTTGAAATCGGTCCACAATTGACGGAGATATCGGTGAACATACACAAAACATACATAATGTCGAACATAGAACCTCCTCCTTTTTGGGAAGTCGGTTAAAAATGAAGAAGCTCTCTTGGCAAAATTATTAAAACAATTGAAGATCATGGAATAAAGTAAATCACTTCTCAAAGGTTGAATAATATTTTCAGTTCATTATAAAATTCATGAGACTAAAACAACCAAAACGAAAATAATGATAAAAACGTACAATCCCACTCTTTTATCTCAAGAAGATGGTATTATAATCAGAAAATAATTGGATACCACTCGAAATAAACGGTTGACAAAGATTTTATCCAATTAAATATAATAATAGACAAAATGAGAGTCTTCCGTCAGTTCCATACGACATCATTTGAATATTGGAAATGAGATCTTGTATTATTGGTTCGCGGAAATAATTTAACAGGCAGTTTAGGTATTTTCTGGCTTTTACTGAGAAAAGGAAGAAAAAAAACCGGCCAAGTGCGAGTCGGAATCGCGCACGAAGGGTTCCGTACCATTATCGCAAAAAACGGCAAAAAAACACGTATGTTTTTAGTATTTTTTGTTATAGCGGCAACAGAAATACATCATTTGTGAAAATTTCAACTGACTAGCCATCACGGTTCATTAGATACAGCCTGGTGATAAACAGACAGAAAGACGGACAGCGAAGTCTCAGTAATACCAATTTGGGTACGGAACCCTAAAAAGTGTGGAAATAATTTTCATGCTATCGATGAAACCTCATTTACTTGCCGAATATTTTTTTCTTTTCTTTTTATCTTTGAAATAGTAGTGACACTATTTGGTAGTTTAGAATTACAAATGTGTTTAGAGTTGGAAAATAGAAAAAAAGTATAGTGGTTTCTATCTCACGATGACATATTACGTGACTTTTATGACTCCAAAACAAGATTAATTTTGCTACGATTCACGATCGTGAGATAGTACAACTATACCTGGTTACTGAAAAGCGCAGTGTTGGTAGGACTCCCACAAGAGGGACTGATGTCTAGTTGAAGGCCGTGGGAATCAGTTGGATGCGACACGCAAGGGACCGGTCTATGTGGGCAAGCCCTATGTCCAGCAGTGGACGTCTTTCAAATAAGACAATGTTAATCTTGTGCCAAGAGACAAGAATAAATATATAATAAAAAAATAATCAAATAATACAATATATTTTTATGTGTTTTTTTAAGAAGCTTCAAAGTATTGACTAAGCAATTCTTAACCGTATACGAGATCAACCACTAGAAATTACATGTACCCAAATTAGACGAATGTTCGATGCGAATAAACTCCTATATTATAACAGACCCATGTGGAAGTGAAAAATAGGGGAACGCGAATCGTTACATTTATAAACTTTTGTCTGGTAAAAAGTGTAACATATGGTAAAAGGCACGTGCCTTGGTTTGTAAAAAATGGGAAATCCATAGAAACCGGTACCGTGAACGTTTTATATATAAAGGAAAGGGTTTCAAGGACATAACGTGTGACTGGTTTCATTATTACTTGCATTTCGACGCGGTTTCTTTCCGAAGACCAATATCATGTGCATGTTTTTGAATGTAAGTAGTCTGTGATATTCAACTTCTGAGGTGCGTTTTCATGAATGTTAGAGATCGCTTTGAAGGGCACTCTTCAAAGCGATCTCTAACATTCATGAGTCGCGTAGGACGACATTTGAATTATGTTATTTTTTCAAAAAGTAATTTTCCCATGCCTGTCAGTTTCTGATTTTGTAATTTAACTTGTATATAAATATATAAACTAGCTGTCCCATGCGGCTTCGCTCCCGTCATCTGGCTACCTACCCATCTACTCTGTCTACTCCACATCCATGATTGTTGCGTAACTTTAACCGTTTACGCAGCGCACGCAACGGAAGCACTCAAAAAGAATAAATTTTCCCCGTTTTTAGAACATTTTTCATTTATGCTCCGCTTTTATTGGTCGTACCGTGATTTTATATAGCCTATAACATCACACATCATCAGCCTATTAATGTTCCCACTGCTGGGACACAGGCCTCCTCTCTATGAGAGGGGATGGGCCGTAATCCACCACGCGGGCCCAGTGCGGTTTGGTGGACATAACATGTCTTCGAATTTTTGGGTCTAAGACATGCCGGTTTCCTCACGATGTTTTCCTTCACCGTTTTGAGAGCAGTGTTGATGAAATAATTTACACAAAGTAAAGAGCCTGCTTGGGTTCGAACCCACGACCTACTTGTAAGTCGCGGCCGATACTACTGGGCCACCACTGCTCTCTCTGCCCTATAACCTTCCTCGATAAATTGACTATCCAACACAAAAATAATTTTCAATTCCAACCAGTACTTCCTGAGATTAGCGTGTTCAAACAAACAAATAAACAAACAAACAAACTCTTCAGCTTAATAATATTAATATATATATATATATTATAGTATAGATATATTTGTTATTTTTTTATGCATCTACAAAAGTTACTGTTTCCTGCGTTAGTTACACCCCCTAAACTGAGGGATTGATAACGTAACATTTATTGATTGGAAAAATGTCAAAAATGTATGGAAATGTCAAACGCTATCTAATTGGCTTTCGATAATAAAATGTCACCTGTCTAGGGCCTCAGATGTGATGTAAGATTATGTTATGTTAATTCAACTTCTTTAATAGCTTTTCTTTAGATTTATCTTATCAATACCAAAATTATAAAGAGGAAAGATTTTTTGATTGTTTGTTTGTTTGTACCGAATAGGCTCCGAAACTACTGGACTGGTTTAAAAAAGCTACATTATTCCTGAGTAACATAGGCTATGTTTTAATCCCGAGAACGTGTGCTGTGGGATGGTCCACGGGAGCGAAGCCGCGGGAAACAGCTAGTTAATGTTTAAGTACTTTTTAATTAATATATATACACACACATATACACCATCACTCATTCGCATTAGTTCCATGATGACAATCTCTTTCTATGATCGATGTAATGAAGGCATGGAGTTCTGCAATACAGACCCATATTTATGATAAGGATGTAGCCAATTTCTAGAGGTAAATAAACATGTTTTACTTTAAACCAAAAATGGAACACATCCTCCTTGAAATTACTGCATACTGTTAAAGCAATATTCCTACTCCCACTAGTTAATACAAGGTATTTCTTCTTCTTCTTCTTTAATCAGTCCCTCATTACTGAGGATCGTGGTCAATGGACCCCTTTGAGCGGACAATCTGCCTCCATCGATTCCGGTCCAAAGTTGCCATCACCACCTGCTGAAATTTGCTTGAGGAGGTAGCATCCTTCACTTGGTCAGACCATCGTGTTGGCGACCGGCCTCGTGCTCTTTTCCCTTCGGTATTGCCAACAATTACCAGTTTTTCCAGACTTCCATCTCCCCTTCGCATTAAGTGACCGAAATAGGTCAAAATACGCTGTAAGCATACTCTAGACAATCTGCAGCCGAATTGCGTAAGTATATTATCCAAAGCAAAATAATCGATTCCTTCCCAAAAATGACTTTACGTATCAATATGCAATATGTAAAGTCAGTTTTGGGAATGAATCAATTCTTTTGCTTTGGATAATATACTTACGCAATTCGGCTGCTGTACTTGATATCGAGTTGGGAAAGAATAGACACATTTGTGCGTTTGGCTATCCATGGTATTCGAAGCATCCGCCTAAAGGTCCTAAAGCTTATTAAAAAGAAATACAATTTCAAATCTAGGTAACCTACAAACCTCTAGATATCTTTTTCATTGATTGTAAAACACGACAAACCAATAAGCCTTGTGTTGGCCTTGCCACATTTTTTGATTAGCGAATCGACATGCAAACTGAAGGCCTTCAAATAATATAAATTACTTTCTGTAGGCTAACAGTTTGGGTTGGTTGAAAGGGATCTTAGTTTCCTAGAGAGGAAAGTAGCAACAAAACGAACTTAACTGTATGAAATTGTTCACATCACATCACATCATCAGCCTATTAATGTTCCCACTGCTGGGACACAGGCCTCCTCTCTGTGAGAGGGAATGGGCCGTTATCCACCACGCGGGCCCAGTGCGGGTTGGTGGATGTCACATTACGTGTTCGTGTCTTCGAATTATTGGTTCTAGGACATGCCGGTTTCCTCACGATGTTTTCCTTCACCGTTTTGAGAGCAGTGGTGATGAAATAATTTACACAAAGTAAAGCGCCTGCCTGGGCTCGAACCCACGACCTACAACTTGTAAATCGCGGCCGATACCACTGGGCCACCACTGCTCTCATGAAATTGTTAGTAAGAGGCAATGAAGCTTTTCCATAAAAACATATCAGTAGAAAATTGTGTGAGCTAAATATGTTATCTTTTTGGCTATTAAAAGGTGATTAAATTAAGTGTTTTTTTTTCAATATGCAATTTAGTTTTGACAGTCTTGCCATGAGTATTTTATAATTAATGTACATGTCATGGACTAAGTGCACTATGTATCACTATGTTCCCGGGCATTAAGAAACGAGTCAAATCAAATCGGGAAATTTAATGAATACTGATTTAAACTTCTATATTTATCACATTATCTCGTCATTATGTATATCGTTATGTAACGGTTGGGCAATTCGATAAGTACGGTCAATGAATTAGTCCAAGAGCAAGCGAAGCGAGCAAGAGAGCTTAGAGCGCCCCGCCTCGGATAGGTTAGATTAAGTTACTTTAGACCCTGCAGACAGAAATATGTCGCCGTCGACTTTGTTACTTAAATAGTAATCGTACTTACCTATTTTATATTAAAATCAATATCAACCTTAAAATTATTTGATAAAACACATTGTTTTATTACCCTGCCCGATAAGTGATAGGCATTATTCAGAAAACCTGGTCAATTTAATTATTTCAATAGTTTTTTCAAATTGGCTACTCATATTGGGCATTTTTTTAATTGCCCGAGCATTATGAATAATGCCGTCACTTGGTCCATAATATACACACAGTATATTAGATAGAGACAAAATATAAAAAAAAAATTCTTAAACAATATATTTTTGCAAAGTAATGGGAATTTTCCCTGTATATTCAAGTATCTCTTTAAACCATATATCCTTACATACGTAATATGTAAGGCCAACAGAACAATCAAGCATTAAAATGCACTTATTTAAATACCGCCCCCGATCCGAGGACGCATCAATATGAGAGCTCACTACGTATGCGCTGAATATGCATATATAGTATGCATATTAAATGCACATAATATGCACGCGAGGGTGCTTCAGGCGTGTATGGGTTCGACCTTCAGTTTAGAGTACCACATTATATAGTGCGGACTAAGTTGGGAATTTAATGTGTTTCCTGTTAATTCAAATGTTGAAAAGATCGACAGTAATGTTTGTGTTTTGAACCTAACTGCGATCATATGTCTGGTTAGCTTGTTGATGATGATTATGGCAATCTTTCTGCAACTATAGGTACAGTCTTAACCTTTCGTGTGTATAGGAATCATGTTTCGTGGTGGCCCAGTGGATAAGACCTCGCCTTGAGATCGTGGTTTTGAATGCGGGCAAGTGGGTGGCGAATTTTTGGTTCTAGGACATGCCGGTTTCCTCACGATATTTTCCTTCACCGTTTTGAGAGCAGTGGTGATGAAATAATTTACACAAAGTAAAGCGCCTGTCTTGGCTCGAACCCACAACCTACAACTTGTAAGTCACGGCTGCTACCATTGGGCCACCACTGCTCCCCAACAATCAACAGCAATCTGTTGACTTATATTTACTATGGGCTATTCATGATTGAGGTCACTGTCACACAACTGTCAAACTACAAGTGCAAGATAGAGACAGAAACAAAATCTAAACGGTTTCTCTATTTGTCCTAACGACTCTTTTATGCCGCATTTCATAATTTGGTACCACTTGAGTTGTAAACATAGACTTGACTTGTAAATAAACTAGGCCATGAGTTATTTTTAAAACAAAATTCACACAATGACGTCAGTTTGTTGTCGCATGTTCATAGTAATGAATGTTTAAATAGTTATGACGTTCAGATTAATGATTCCGCCTGCGAATATAAATATTTATTTAAATTCATGTAGGTTTGTACTTAGTTAGGATCCTTATGTATACAAATATTTGTGGAAATATAAAACCTCCTATTTTAAGGACTAAATATAAATACACACTTTGTATAAAATCAGTTTAAGATAAATCGTTTTCCTGTAATAGTTCTTATTTTCAAAGACGGAAGATACTCATGCACCTTTAGTCACAATACGAATTAATGTGAGAAATTTAAGCAATATTTTTCAATTTTAATTGTATTTTTTTTTATTTGTAATGGGTTTGCTCTTGACTCTAGTCTAGTTCATAGGTGTGAGCTGAAGCTGAAGAAGCCTGTTCACTCTAACTTTGAAGAAATTCGGGTTGAATGCGTTCGGAAACACAGACGCAGGTAGTGAGTTCCATTCATTCGCTGTGCGCATTATAAAGGATGTTTGGAAGCGCTTGGTTCGAATTGGTGGAATGGCAACAAGGTAAGGATAATAACTTGCAGTGCGTCTAGATGTCCGATGGTAGAAGGGGGCTGGCATTTATTTTTTGTAAAAAAACGTTGCCCCACACTAGGAATTTTCCTGTATCGTGGGTGCATTTACAAACATATAAACTCACATACACAAACACCCAGAGCCGGAACAACTATATGTAGGTCACACAATATTTTTTTCCGGGAATCGAACCCGCGACACGCAGCGCAGCAGTCAATCGCTCAACAACTGCGCCAACCGTGCGCCTAAATTAATGTAAAAGTAATTTCTTCTTCTTCTAGTAGCTGTCACGAAAGTGATTCAAATACTGGTCCGAAAGTTCGCCACTTCAACGGTGTCGTTGGCACTTTGGTAGCAAAAAAATGATCCTAAAACTTATAGTAGTGCATTAAAAGGCTCCACAGTTAATGATAACATCATTTATGACTTGCTAGCTTCTGCCAGCGGTTTTGCCCGCGCGTTAAGTGTTTTATCATCACGTACACATTACACTGGCATGAAACTATGTGCTTTTTCAGACTATAATATACAAAAAAACCTTGACAAATTTAATCTAGATCCGTTCAGCCGTTCTGGCGGGATTGAGTAAC
Organism: Orthosia incerta; assembly: GCA_948252205.1. Classification (NCBI taxonomy): domain Eukaryota; kingdom Metazoa; phylum Arthropoda; class Insecta; order Lepidoptera; family Noctuidae; genus Orthosia; species Orthosia incerta. Next base: position 11,920,577 of record OX411749.1, on the reverse strand, counting down.
AAACATAAATCCACACATCGAACCGAACTTTCACATTTTTAATCACATCACATCACATCATCAGCCAGTACGGGTTGATGGATGTCACATGTCTTCGAATTTTTGGTTCTAGGACATGCCGGTTTCCTCACGATGTTTTCCTTCACCGTTTTGAGAGCAGTGGTGATGAAATAATTTACACAAAGTAAGCCTGCCTGGGCTCGATCCTAAGACCTACAACTTGTAAGTCGCGGCCGATACCACTGGGCCACCACTGCTCTTCTTCTTAATTTTTAATATGTAAGATTAATATCAAAACCTCTGTTGTAGAACCGTTTAAATCCTTATAATATCGCTTATAACTTACACCAAACACGAATTGTGGTCGGCAAGCCCGCCGTACCTCCATTCCAATAATTAAGCCTCTCTGCCGATGACGCGAGTTTACCGGATACTGTAGTTAAAATTAACCGATACATACCTTTATGTTTACAGCCAGATTGTCCATTATGCACTTTAGCTGTTGTAGCGAAATTAATAGTTGAAATCTATATCTATACTAATATTATAAAGAGCAAAGATTAGTATTTTTGTATGTAACGAATAAACTTATAAACTACTGGACCGATTTCAAAAATTCTTCCACCGTTGGGAAGCTACACTATTTATTTATTTTATACTTCATGCACAAAGGTACAAAGGCTAACTTAATGCCTTAGGCATTCTCTATCAGTCAACCAAGGGTGGTGAAGAGACAACATGGCAGGTGCATAGATTAATAATAAAAAACTAGTGGTTATTATACTAAAATAGGTAAAATACACGTACATATATAGTGAATATAATATATACCTATATAAATATATACATTTATGAAGTAATAGAGAAGAAGAAAGTGAGATGACTGCTTATTTGTGTCTATTCCCGGGTGACATAGGTTAATTTTTATTCCTGTTTTCCCACGGGAACGGGAACTACGCGGGTGAAACCACGAGGAGTCCGCTAGTGTTAAATAATAGCTTTGTGGCGCAGAGCTTTAAGTGCTTTGTGAAAGTTTGTATGTATGTTCGTCAATCACGTTTTAACCGCTGAACGGATTTGAATTTGAACTTTACATACAGATAGCTTATACATTGAATTTAAATATAGGGTAAATTTCATTCGGGTACAAGTAGAAGTGTTTCAATGATGCTGGTAAAACTGCGGGCTTTTTATGTAAAAAGGACGTATATTTTGGTGTATTTTTGGCTAAAGTTATGAATGTTTCAGCTTTAATATTCCCTTTGCGAACATTTCTGGTGCCGTGGTTATTTGTGTTGAAGAAGTTTGGTTTTAAAACATAGTTGCAGAGAAATATGACAGAAAACTGTTTTTTGAGTTTGGGTGTTTTTCCAAAGAGTTTTTTTTCTGGGTAGTTAAAAAGCATAACAGGTTTTGTCTGTTTACAAAAAAAACACATTTATTTCGTACATTTGAGGATACTCCTATCCACAATTATGTTTAGTTCCACTGTAATAAGATAATTTCCTTTTCTACAAATATTTATTTTAGCACCCTAACGCTCAATTACTCCTTTAAGGACTTACTAAGCACAATTCATTCGATCCCTAAGGCGTGCAAAATGAAAGAAGTTTTCTCTGAAGCTATTAGATCTACGAAGATGCTACGTGCTACGGCGTAGCAATATGCTACGCCGTAGCGAAGTGCTACGCAAAAACTACGTGCCGAATTCCTTGACAATCTGATACGGAATTTTAATAAAAGGGGAATGTAATAAGCTAAATTGAACGAAAGACATGTAGAAAAGATTAGTCAGTAAATCACGTAAGTATCTAATTCTTTTGTCAAGCTGTTTAGCTTTTGTGAGCCGACTTGAAGTTGCTACTGTACAGCTAGTCGCGGCTTTTTTGGTGTATGTATTGACTAGCTGTACAGAAGCAAATTCAAGTGACAGCTTTGGTGAGTTGTAGGATACTGCGCAGCAAAAAGTGGACTTCATAGACGTCATTAAGTTTCAATCGACCTTTACGTAATACGTTGCATTGTTTATATTTCGTAGAAAGCCTTTGTCCTCAATAGTGTGAGTTATAATATGACGTAACAGTGAATATGTTATCGCCCGCGTACATTGCCCTTGTCAGTGAGTCTATCGGTTTGTGTGTAAACAAACAGAATAGTATCGCTCCGTGTTAGTAAACATAGTGTTTTGGTAATTTAAACTGTTGGTTCAGTGTTGTTTGCAGGAGAAATATGGTTAAGTTCTTATGCGGTTGTAGTGGGTTTATTGTTTTTTAGAACGGTTGCACTTTTGCAGTTGACTAACTGTGTTGATCATTTGTATTTTCTAAGGACTATCTGGTTCGAATAGAAGAATTAGAATACCATATAATATGTTATTATAATTATTTATTTATTGCAATCAACTTTGGATCATACAATAAAAATAAATTAAAAGTTGTCAATCAAATTGAATTAAGAATGTCATTAAGATTTAAAATTGTACATTATCTTACATACACAATTAAAACAATATCCTATGTTATGTTGTACAACAAAAGAAAATGCCCATTTTGTATGGAGAAATGTACTGACCGAAACATTTGCGTGTCCTGATAAAAACACCTTTATTTGAATATGTTACCTTAATTAATTACACGTACCAACTTTAGTAAATTTTCATTGCGGGAGTAAGAGATATGCAACAAAATATGTTCCTTTTTAGACTATAGTAGATTCACAGCAATATGGATTCTATGCCAGCACATATTTAAGAATTGCATTTGTTTGACATTTGTTCAAGTGCTGGTAAGACATACAATGTTATTCTTACTTACCGGTGTAGAGCCAGACCCGTAATATGGTCAATATATTATCAGGAATTATAATGCAAAAATGCGGCAAAACATTACGTTTGCGCATTTATGGCGCCAACATCAAAGAACATTTGAGACACCAACTTCAAGCCGTAGCCATGTCGGAAATCACAAATATAAAGTCCTGTCTTATTAAGCAATATTTTTACAAAAACACGGCGGTGTTGTATTGATAAGATAAGTGTTTAGTAACGGGGGAACGGAAAACGCAACTCGACGCATCAAAACATACAAAATAGCGATGGGCGTTGAATGAACGAACTAGTTAATTCGACCGTTGACGTACAATGAACGATTCGACGGTTCACCGTTAATCAACGAACTAGTTGAATTCGTAGACGGCTAAACTGAGACTCGACTATGTTCATGTCGACTTGTAACGCGACGACCGACGCGAGAACTTAGTTGGGTAGTACAAGTTAATACGTCCGAAAAAATAAAAACAACGGATGAACATCGAGCAAATTAATTTGAACTCTAAATCTAGAGGCAAAGAGTTGATATTTCTATGAGCCGAAAGCCATTTTGGAGTAAAAATGCATTGTGTTAAGAAGAAAAGGACGCCAATAATTATAGTTTCACGTGTGCAAAAGAGTAAAGCGATTGACCGATCTAACGATGCGAGGTAAACCGGTTTGTACTTGTTTACGTTAAATCGGAAAGTTGAAGTCGAACCGTAGACGCCGCGCGTCGCAACTTCGCAAAGTTTATAAAGAACGTCTACTTAACATAGTTTACGTAATGAACTAGTCGACAAATTCAACTAGTTGATCGACTCGTCGATCAACAGAAATGGACGGTCTAGTTTCGTTAACGAAAAATACGTCGACGACCCATCTCTAATACAAAATACATCAAATGAAAAGACGACTACTGTCACATGACTGTCACTGTCAAATGAAATGACTGACAATTATAGGCATGTTACCAAATCGGTAATATAATCGTTTTATAAAAACATGTTTCATTTGTTATCTTGGTTTGCATTAAACCAGTAAATCAAACCTATTTCAAAATCAATTAGTTCTTAACATTAAAGAGGTGAATCGGTTCGATACAGGAAATCCTTGGATCGATTCAGTGTTTCAGGTATATTATAAAAAAAACGACTATTCGATTAATCAATGTCAGATCATGCCAACATGCCTCAACCCCTAACATAAATGGTGGAATATGTTTGAGCTATGAAACGGAAGTTAAATACTTATTAATTCAAGAAAATGAACCAGACTAGGAATCTTTTAGAAAAGAAGTCAAAATACTTGAAATATTTTTGTTTAATTTATTGTCCAGATATGATTGTGACACAGTCATTATTTTTACAGTACTGTCCATTCATTGGCATTCTCCTTTGAAATAAAATTATTGCTACTATTTTATAAATTATTACCTATGTGTTTTGTGTTATTTTGATGCATCTAAAGGATCCATAAAGGATCAGCAAATTATTATAAAATAACACTCACACAAATGTTTATTTTTATTATTTAATAATCCAGATGCTCGTGGCTAAATAATAACAGCCGCACGGGTCGATCTTCAAGGTTAAGTAACGCTTGACAAGGTCGGTCCGTGGATGGGTGACCATTTTCAACATGCCGAGTTTCCTCCGTGCCTCGGAAAGCACGTTAAGCCGTTGGTCCCAGCTGTCATTTGAAGATCTTTGACAGTCGTTACGGGTAGTCAGAAGCTTGAGATATGACACCAGTCTTGCCAAGGGGCACCGTGTTACCCAGTTACTGGGTTGTGGAGGTCAGGTAGGCAGTCGTTCTATGTAAAAACACTGGTACTCAGCTGAATCCGGTTAGACTGGAAGCCGAACCCAATATAGTTGGGAAAAGGCCTAGCGTTTTTGCAGCTTTTTTTCCAGATAGAATAATCCAAATATGAGGTCTAGGACAATTACCTTTGTAGTATTGTATCTGTACTACTAGCTAGTTTTAAATACATTAAATTGTAATCTGTGGAGAACATAGTGAGTAGCATAATTGTATAAATGTAATATTTAAGATTACTAGACTAGACTATTTCTTATTGTGCTACTGTTTATTTTTCCTTAAATAAATAAAATAAATTCTGATGCATCTTACTACATTATAAATGTGAAAGTTTGTGAGGGTGGATGTATGGAATGGATGATGGATGTTTGTCAGTCTTTTGAAACTTTACAGAAATATAGATTACTAGCTGTTGCCCGCGGCTTCGCTCCGGCGGACCACCCCACAGGACCCGTTTTCGGGATAAAAAATAGCCTATGTCACTCAGAAATAATGTAGCTTTCTATTGGTGAAAGAATTTTTTAAATCGGTCCAGTAGTTTCGGAGCCTATTCGGTACAAACAAACAAAAAAATCTTTCCTCTTTATAATATTAGTATAGATATAATAATAATAATATTGGGTAAAGTACTAATACCACGGCGGAGCCGCGGGTGGTAGCTAGCAAAGCTATATTACTGTGAACATACAACAAAATCTATTCAATGGTTATTGCGGGCAAGAGTAACAAACGTCAATTTATCCTCACAAACTTTCGTGTTCATACTAGTAGGATAACACTTTACGGGACTATGCTTGACGCAGACAGCGGACGTACGCGGTCCTTACCATAGTCTGGATATTTTAAATAATGTTTGCATTCTATCCTAGAATTTTTTGAATAAGTGTGTGTTTTTTTAAGTTTTAATAATATAATCTAGTCACACAATCTTCGATGCCTCATCAGTCCGTTCAAAAATTTGGCATTGTCACGTATTTTTTTTCAAACACATCACTATTACACACAATGTTCGCACTGGTTCATTTTAACTGTGGTATATTTATAGTGCGTTGTGGTTTTGAACAATTTTCAATCCAAAGTCGAGTCATTTATTTCAATTAAATCATTAAAAGGCATATGGAACACATTTGAATGTTAAAATTCAGAGATAAAAGATAGTAATTGATTCATATCGTCCATTCGCAAATATGTTTCAATATGGAGAAGAACGGAAAAGGTGAAGGGATCAATGACGTAAGCATATCAGAGTCCAGTTTTTAAACAGTATGCCTCTCTCTAATTGCATCAGAGTACCCGGTACTCTGCCTTTCATAATCATCATCATGTATCAATTTAGTACAGGAGGCTTAAGGGTACACTAGTCGACGGCACGAACTATTTTGTGCGCGGCGTTAAAATGCATTTTATATTAACCGACAAGACGTGTGGAAGAGATAGATGCTGTGATGAGCAGTAGGAAGCTAGTTCGCGTACGAATACATACTTTTGTAAACATGTAGCGAAATGGATAATGATTTAGGACGAAACCGAGCGCACGAAATTTTATAAACAGATCTTTGGCAGTCTAGATATCATGAAAAAACTACTAAATCTATCTGTTCAACATAAAATGATACGCATTGTTGAACTACTAATCTATCCCTGTATGGAGGCCGTTTTGCAATTTTCCGTCTTCTTATGGTATTTAGATGCGCCCAAAAATGCGTTAAAATTTGTGTCAAAATGTGGAACTTTCGACGCTCATAACTTTCAAATATTTTATTATTTTACTTTTTGGTTTCCATACAGGGCTAGTTTATGATGAGACAAATTGATATCAGTTTTTATTTTGAACGTACGTCATCAAACAGTGGAATAATCCCTAGACTACGTTTTTATGGAATAAATTTCGACTAGTGTAACCTTAACTACTCTTACCGGCACATAACGGTAAAGGTCAGAGGGAGACATAAAAATACAGTTATTTCTTATTAAAATGTTTTTCAGTCGTAAGAGGAAAGGTTAAGAGCAAAACCACCACCTACGTAGCTGAAAGTGAAGTACGTTGAAAAGGTCACATAGACTTTAGAGACTAGTCTTCCGAGAAGAGCAGGTCCTAGTCACTGACGCCGCGACTCGAAAGCGTTGGCGACTCGTACACACACGTTACACGGCGCTTAGGACTTTTTATCGGCGAATTCGCAGTGTCGTTGTTGGGTAAAATGGCGCATTTTTTACCCGACTGCCGAAGGAGGGTAATGTGTTTATCAGTCTATGTATGTTTGTTCCTATGTGGGGTTCTGGAGACCAAACGCGTTGTCCGATTTTGATGGTTCTTACGTCAATCGATTCATCTTAACCCTGCGAGTGTCACTGGCTACATTAAAATTGGAAAGTAGAAAATGGCGGATTTTAGGCGCCATATTGTGGGGGCCCAATTTCTTTTTTCTTCTCACCCCATCGTGTGGGGTATCAAAGTAAAGGGTTTTAAGAGATGAATACAAAAATACACAACACTTATATGTTTAAATGTACACAAACCAAAAAAAAAAACTAAAAAGTTATAAATAAAAAAGTTAATTAAAAATATCAAAAAACCCGACTGCTTAAAAAGCGAACTATAAAGCTGGCTGACCAAAACCAGATGTATCCCTCGACTGCACAGCATGATTTTCTTCTTGTTTACATCTTTATAGTTCGCCTTTTAAGCAATCGGGTTTTTTGATATTTTTAATTAACTTTTTTTTATTGACTGTTTTTTCCCGAATAACTATTTATATTTAAAACGACGAAACTCCATCCTCGTCACCATCATCATGATTTCGGCCGATAGACGTACATTGATGGATATAGGCCTTCGCCAAGTGTGGCCACATCGACCGGTCCCGTGCGCCACGCATGCACCGGTTGTCAATAACAGATTATTTCATGAGAGACTAGTTTTTTCTCGTGGATTCGCTGCTGTGGCCTAGATTTCAGAAACCGTGCTTTTTGGGACACAAAATAGCGTACAGCAGTCGGTAATAGTGTTGTTTTCTATCAAATCATAATTAAAATTAGACCAGCAGCCTAATTGCGTAAGTGAATTCGGCAAGGCAAAAAGTTTTGACCCCATCAATCCACCAATCGCATACACAGAAATCCACATCGCGTCTTTCATTTCGCATGTAATTCGAATTCGACTTACGCAATTAGGCTGCAGTACTTGTTCAGACCCGAACAATCAAAGAATTGTACTACTTTAACACGTTCTCTGCCGTAATTACTGAAATATTAAAAAAGCAATTGCGTATCGCGCGAGCCGAATCCGTGGCAGCGAACGTGTTAAATAACAGAGTGAATTAACAATACATTTATAAAAATAAACACATTGTACAAAATACTTAATAAACTACAACTAAATACATATACCTGCACTTAAATAAAAAACTACTAATCCTAAAAATAAACAAAATTAAAATAATTAGATCGTGAAAAACTCCTCCACACGCTTTCCACTGGTAAAGTGACTAAAAGAATTACAAAATTGCCACATTGCCTCTGACCAAGGTATACAAGTACGAGTATATTGCAATTTATTGTTAATATACTACGGAAAAGGGGAACAGAGACAGGATGCCAATATCCTGATACAGAATGGTGGAAGTCAGTGTAATGAGAGAAAAGGTCGATTACGAGTAGGAGTTTTTTGCATCCTTTGTAGGCCTGAGGCTCTTCAAAAATTGTAATTCCATATACCATCCCTTAAATTTTGGCATTTCGACAATTGCCATCGCTTTTGGGCGCACTACATCCAAACCGTGTCCGTGATTTGAGTTCCGAGTTCAAAATATTCTGAATTATGACAGATAGATTTCGGATCCAGTGCGGAAGCTTCCCTACAAGAAGTACTACAGCTACTTCGGAACCGAAATTTCACGAACGCGAATCGGATGTCGTGCGCCCAAAAGCGATGGCGATTGTCGAAATTCCAAAATGCAAGGGATGGTACATGTGACATTTGGAAAACACTTTTGGCAAATTTTTTGACGTTTTTTAAATCACTATAGCCAGGCTTTTCTTTATAAAATGTTACATGTCTAGATCATCTCAGTCGCTAGACAATTGGCATTTGATGTCGGCAACAGCGATAGTCGAAATATCAAAATATAAGAGATTGATCACGTGATTTTTAGGGTTCCGTACCCAAAGGGTGAAACCGGGACCCTATTACTACGCTAGACTCCGCGGTCCGTCTGTTTGTCTGACTGTCTGTCTGTCTGTCTCTCTGTCTGTCTGTCTGACTGTCTGTCTGTCACCAGGCTGTATCTCATGAACAGTGATAGTTAGACAGTTGAAATTTTCACAGATGATGTATTTTTGTTGCCGCTATAACAACAAATACTAAAAACACAATCAAAAAATATTTAAGTGGACTCTCATACAACAAACGTGATTTTTTTGCTGTTTTTTTTTGCGATAATGGTACAGAACACTTCGTGCGCGAGTCCGACTCGCACTTAGCCGGTTTTTCGATATCGCTTGTCAATCCCATACAATTTGCCTTTTTGACAATCGCTTTGGCCACGCTTTTGATGATAGAATATCTCTCTGATAACTTTCAAAGCGTGGGTAGCAAATTATTGCTTTTCAAAATGGAATTTATTGACATTGAACCTGTGAGAAAACAGCACGTGTTTTACCATTGTAACCTCATTGTTTACTGCTTATTTAATATACATGCTATAATATCGATTTGGTCTAGAAAATCAATATATCGTAAACTTATCAACAGTGGCAGTGGTTAGTTGACATCAACAGTGGGCCCTATCAGAACTTTTTAATATCGTTATCGTTGCAGATGCTGAGATAGGAGCCTTTTTGGTCTCGCACTGGGTTATATATTTTTATATTTAATTATTTTTGTGTTTTTTTTATCTCGTGTCTCCTGTCACGAATAAATATTTTTCTTTCTTTCTTTCTTTATAGGCAAATATTCTACAAGGTTTTTTCATGTTTTGTCACGATCACTGCTTAATTCACATATTAATTTCGGGTATGCACGACTAGAATAGAATAGAATAGAATAGAATAGAATAGAAAAGAATAGAATAGTTCTTTATTTCAATCTTCTTCTTCGTTTCGTTCTTTCTTTAAATTGAGAAACCCACAACCTAAGGGTCCTTAAGTCAAGTGTGAATAGGTTACTTCTAGGCAAGCGTCGACTGCATCATTTCACAGTCGACTGCATCATCGCTTAACATCTGCTGAGATACTAGCCTATCAGCTATTAAAAAACTAAAAGAAACGAATATCGTTACTTTCTCTAAAATATTCTTATTTTACCTTAACACTGTATAAACAAGAAACCATATGTTTTAAATGCCAGCACGATACTTCGGATATGCCTCAGGCGGGAATGCAGAGGTCGATGGCACAAAATTTATGAACAGAAGCTCTACTCCGGATTCATCTACTCTGTAGATGAATGTGTTTCGGAGTAGAGCTTCTTCGTTGCTTCGTTTCTTCGTACCGGAGATTTCTATTCTGTCGCTGTAGATTCTACTGCGACAGAAGAGAAATCTCCGGTACGGGATTTCCCTCCTTTGTTATACGCACAATGAAAATTTCGCACAAGCACAACGAACATGCACACACAGTATACCACACCCCTAAATATTGTATCTTTATTCATTGCATTACTTATTAATTACATGTTTAAATATTTTTATAAAATAAATTAAAAAAACAAAAACATTTAAAAATATAACAAAAAATAGAGGCCCACCGTATCGGGAACAGAGTCCAAGCTACCGGCGGTCAGGGCTCCAGAGAGAGGAACCTCCTAACAATGCGAGCCGTGTCCAGCAGTACTGCTTTCTGGATCAGGCCCTTGACCCAGCCGCCTAACGAGAGCCTCCTAAGGTGTTGGTCGAGGCTCGTGGCTATTAAGCCATTGGCTGACACGACTATCACGACAAGTATCTTTTTTTTTTTTTTTCTGAATCGGGTTGCAACCGTGGCTCACTTGGCTTTCTTTCTTTCAAAATGTTTTATGCGCCATTTGTTTTTATACGAGTATTACCGTAAATACGCATCTATGACATGTGAGCACGACTTTCATTTGGTTCAAATCGCCGTCGTCAAGGTGTAACAGAAACAACGCAAAACCTGGCAAGAGGTCAGTGTACTCATCACAGAAAAATGAAGAAAACATAATTTACTATGGGACCAACACGGAATCACGAAAAATTCGCTCCATGCAATGACCCCTTTGCAGGTTTTGCGTTGTGTCTGTTACAACTTGTATCAGTTATGCTTTTTCGGTCGTTGTCTAAAGTTGACCTTCTATACCTATTTACTCTGTGTCATTGGCGAAATCCGCCCTTCCCGAACGTCAAGGTCTCGGCCATTTCGTTACGTCATCACAAGGGATGTTGTGGCGCAATGTGGAGTTTAGTTCAAGTTTCAAGGGGATTCCGTTGTTGTATGTTTCATTTTGAATGGTTTAGTTTAAATAGTGTGGAAGTTTGTTTTTGAATTGAGATTTGTAGGAAAGATTAGCAGTTGAACTTGATAACTGAGCAATATTAACCTAACTAGTTTGCTTATACAATTTGAGTTCTATTATGCTATTCCAGGAATAGGCTAGGCTACCTTTTTTCAGACGAAAACTATATCATTTGGCTTCTATATTGAGTATATTGGCGATTTAGATTTCTTTACGAAAATTTAATTTATCGTAATTCAGCAGTGAATAAGATTACTACATATTTTAAAACATCCTGAATTGGTTTTGGTTAGGTTATCTTTCGTACTACTAAAGTCACCGCCAGATAATACAAAAATAAAAGTCATTAACACCTGTCATGTGTGATGTTACCAAAACTTCAAAACGATACGAAACAAATGTAAAAGCAGTGTCGCTAACTAGATCAAACAAACGTATCGCGGTAAAGGGCGTACTTGGATCGGCCCTCCGTAATGAGTTAATATCTCATTAACGCGCGATAAAATAGGTCTACGCCCGTACTGTTGTATTTGAGATCAAAACTATTAAAATATCTCCAAAAACAAAAAAATCATGTTATCAAGGTACGTAACGATATTTACTTTTTGGTAAAAGTCAGATCAATGACTTTTTTTTGTTTTATCTGACTTTACTATCTTGCTTTGCCCGACAGGCTACATAATGATCGCACTATATTTTAAGATTTTCAAGTTACCACTATGGAATTCAATAAATTGCACTTGCCATGTTTTTATCATCTTCATCACTAAGTTTGACTGGTGGAAAAGGCTTAAGGCGTTATGTCCACCTTTGTACAGTATTTTATTTATTGATTTAGGATCACCAACGAGTAACATAAAATAAACTTACAGAAGACATTATCATGTTATGCACACTCAATTATAGGTAACCACAGCTTACCCATTATTGAGTATACATGCCCTACATAACAATTAATACATATTTAATTGATTAAATCAAAATAACATTGTAATACAGATTAGATTCAATTAATGTTTAGATTAAGGTTATGTCAAATTAGCACTCAATATTGATGATGTCAAATTAGATCATAACAATAAAAATACAGGTTATCTCCAATTAAATTAAATCAAAACAATTTTAAATACAGGAGACAAATAAAATTACTAATAATCTAAACTAACTACAAAGTAAAATACAATTTAAATTAAAGCAAATTAAAATATAAATAATGTCAAATTAAATAAAAATTAAAATAAATCAACTTAAATATAAAATGCCAATTAAAATTAAAACAAGATAAATTTGTATTAAATTAAATGGAATTAAACGGATAACATTAAAATCAAAATTAAAATACAGATTGAAAGCAAAAGTAAATTTTATTGGAGTGGAGTGATACATTTTCGATCGTGCACAAACACACACACACATCAACAGCCTATTAATGTTCCCACTGCTGGGACACAGGCCTCCTCTCTGTGAGAGGGATCGTGCCTTAAGTTTTAAATAAATAAATAATTGAGTTTGTACTCAACTGTAACTTTGTACTCCAGTTAAAGGACTAGTTTAAACCGACACACAATCACGTAAAACCTATTCCACCAGTATAACATTCATTATTCTATCGCATATTCACGGTAATCCACTAATCGGTTTAGTCATACGTTACCTCAAATAATAGACAAGGTCACACGGCTGTTCATTGAGGTAAACAAAGCATTATCTCGCTTGTATACTTACTTACGGCCAAAGGAGACTTTATATAGGTACTTATTCACACTTCGGTGAGCGTATTAAGGCTTAAGCAAAAAAATGTGGTTCTATAGCAACAAAAAGGTATGACTGGTAAGAAAAGACATGGCCAGAATATGTATGGAGCTGTGCCCTAACAAAAAATATTCATTTACATTTGCATACAGCACGTCGTATTAAAGCTTAGAGGTATGGCTTTACAATAGTTTAAGTTTTATGGTAAGAAAAGAAGCGAGAGACACTATAAAAAAAATAACATCGTGATAGGATCAACGCAAGACTGCACCACAGACTAGATTGCACCAGTGCAGTGCGCGCGCGTAGAAACGTCAAAATGACTAAGACGTTCGGATAAACACTCTGGAATATAATATCGATGCTTTCAGCATTATAACCTGACGCTCGGCAGCTCAAAAAATGGTGTCTGCGATAATAATAAAACCTTAACTATTATTTTAGAGAAATTTACCTTAGCAATACGTTCTTGCAGTTGTCGTTGTTTTATATTTTAATCTGACCTTCAGGCGTACTTCAGAAACAGTGTTTGTCTTATGCATGTATCCAGACGCATATGCATTATTATTGAGTAATTTGCCCTGAAAAAGTAGCTGTTTTCTGTTTTAAGCTCGTGAAACTTGTAGGGACTCTTAAGTAGGAAGAATTTGACATCATTATTTGATCGCAGATAAGTAATCATCGTATAAAAATAAATCATCAACAGCTTTTTAACACATTCACCGATGATAGTTGGTTGCGGGGATCCGCTGGATACGAGACGCACGGGACCGGTTAATGTGGAGACGCTTGGGGGAGGCCTATGTCCAGCAGTAGACGTATTTCGGCTGATATGATGATGAAACAGCTTTTAATAACAAGAAACACTTACGCAAGTGATATCAAACGTTTGAATCAATGAAGCATTCGGAATATGGTTAGAATAGAATAGAATATACTTTATTGTACACCATAAAAAGAAAATACGCATATATTTTACAACAAATTAATACTATGGGTACAAAGGCGGTCTTATCGCTGACAGCGATATCTACCAGACAACCTTTGGATGGACTTAAAGAAAAAAAAGAATAAAAAGTTGTCAGTAGCCTGCATTTTTATCTTGGACATTCACCGACACAAAATGGCAGCCTGATAAGCCAATCTGTTTGCAAATTCGTTTAGTCATACTGAAATATAGATGTTACCTACCAGGCCCCTCAGAAAGTATTGCGAAAAAAAGTTTTTATATATGGGAGACTGGCCAGTTATAATGTTTTTCGAAAATATGATTATTTATAAGTAAAAATAAGTAAGTTCCAATTTCAAAATTTCCCTCCACATTTTTTGCGAGTTAATTCAAAGTATTGTGTCTCACTGAAATATGGATCTGCGCCGGGAACATTTTAGAGCTATGATTTTATACGATTTCAAGTGTCGCCTGAAACCGGATGAATCGTACGATAGACTTCAAATGGCATTCATGGATGAAGGCCCTTCCAAGGCAACCGTGTATCGTTGGTATAACGAATTCAAGCGCGGTCGACCAACTTTGGGGGATGACGAAAGAAGCGGTCGCCCTTTGACGGCTGTTACCGAAGAAAACGTGCTAGCAGTGAAAAATTTAATCCAAGACAATAGGCGAATTACATATCAGGAGATTCAACACATATTGAAGATTGGATCGGGAAGCGTTCACGAGATTCTACACAGCCATCTTCGCGTGAGGAGGATAGTATCACGCTGGGTGCCGCACAACCTCACCGATGCTCAGAAGCAGGCCCGGGTGGAATGGTGCCGTGATATGCTTAACAAATTTGAAGCAGGCTCGTCTCGGCGTGTTTACGACATCGTTACAGGTGATGAGTCCTGGATTTATCAATACGACCCAGAAACCAAGCGCCAGTCGACTGTTTGGGTGTTTCAAAATGAGCCAACGCCTACCAAAGTGAAGCGATCTAGAAGCGGGGGTAAGATTTTGATCGCTAGCTTTTTTAATTTGACTGGCCACTTGGTATCAATTCCCTTACGGGATCAAAGAAGCATTAATGCCGAATGGTATACTACCAAATGTTTGCCAGAAGTTTTCTCTGTTATAAGCAACAAGCGACCAAACACAGGGCTCCGCGGGCTACTGCTCCACCACGACAATGCACCTGCGCACACCGCACTCAAAACGAGGGACTTCCTGGACAGCACGCCAGTCAAACTCCTGGGTCACCCTCCTTACAGCCCTGATCTAGCACCGTGTGACTTCTTTTTATTCCCAAAAATAAAAAATCAGCTCAAAGGGATACAATTTTCGTCGCCGGAAGATGCGCTGGCTGCGTTCGAGCAGGCTGTAAACGAGGTGTCTGCGGCGGACTGGAAAAAGTGTTTTGAAAACTGGTTTAGGCGCATGAATCTTTGTATAGAGGCTGGTGGAAAGTACTTTGAAAAGATTTAATAAAAATATATGTACGTATAGAACAATTTTTTTTAGTTTCGCAAAACTTTCTGAGTGTCCCACGTATTCACAGTTTTATCTTTATATTTTTGAGATCGAGTGATTTTAATGTAGCTGTATTCAATTGGATACTTTCGTAGCTGAAAAAAAAAAAACAATAAGAGTGTGCAAGTTATCCCCTGCCATTTTATAACCGAGTAGAGCAACAGTGGTCAGGCAGGGGCCAATAGTCCCTCTATAGTTTTAGGTAATCGATCTACGAAACCTCCCAAACCCATAGCCCAATGTGTTTTGTCTCCATTTTCTGCAATAGTCCTGCACCAACCGGGGATTGTCCTTGGGTGCTTACTAGTGCATACAGGGAAAATTGCCGTTTGGTGTCACATTTCATCCTAAATGTCTAACAAGGCTCCTGCGAGTTGGTTTCGGCCCCTGGTACACCTTTAAAAGGTCCGGGACCCTAGGGCTCCAGGAATCTCGAAAAAACAATAACGTATTTACCTACATGTGTCTATGAATGACCCGATGTATGTATGTGTGCGCATACGAAGCAAAAAGAATCATTGCGAAACAGGCGTCAGTACGTTTTTCTTTTTAGAATGGTTCATCATCATTATCTTCCTGCCCTTGTTCCATGCTACTTAGGGTCGGTGCAACACGTTTTTTCCCACCATTTAGGATGTCTTTAGATTACTATTTACATTGTCTTCTCAATAACACAGAATATCATGCGACATTCTATATTCTACACAAACACTCCAACCTGAAATCTAATACCTTTGAACATAATTACAGTAAACCTCCTTGTTTCAGCTTTCTCAAAGCAAATCCAGCTAACTGCCGACCACTTTGTCTTTAGGCAGACTGTAATGGAACGGGTCAAGCGCTTATTAGTCTGCAAACAATTACTCGCATTGGATCGAGTTACCTCAGAGTCTATCTTAGATTAGGAGCTTCGTTGTCAAACGTTTCTACCTTGTCGGTAGTTTCATGCTTGTACGTACAAGCTGAACTGGACATATTTCGAGCAGCTGTGAGGCACCTCGTTCTTGTATTATTTACTATCGAAACGGTTTTATTTTATAACTAGCTGCTACCCGCGACTTTGTCTGCGTCAAACCCGTAAAACTGAAAAAATAATAAGGGTTTTACGCGGAACACTAATTATTTTTCCAAAATAAACCTACCAGTGAAGGACCCGTCAAAATCAGTCCAGTCGTTTCGGAGATTACCCGGAACAAACAGATAGACGGACAAAAATCATAATAATTGCGTATTTGTTATTGGTACCGTGCACTCAATAAAACGTAGTTTTTTTATACGGACACTTCAATTTTATTTAGGTATATAGACATTTTTTTTGTTGTTCTAACATGCGTTGGCGTGCCATTTGTGCCAAATAAACTTATTTATTCTTTTCACTTACATATCATAAGCAACAATATCATCAAACATTTTCCACAGCCTGACTTCGCCCACTGCTGAGTACACGCCTCTCATTGTAACCGAATTCAAAAAACTTTTTTACTAAAATACAACCGACTTCAAAATAAAAACACTACAAAGTGAAAAATAACTTAAATTTCGGAATTCGGTGTTCCTGCTATTGTTTCTTAGTTTTTTTTGACACCGACTTCCGAAATTTAAGTTATTTTTCACTTTGTAGTGTTTTTATTTTGAAGTCGGTTGTATTTTTGTAAAATTGTATTTTTTTTTCACTTTTTAGTTGTGATTCATAATATTTATATAGGCTAGGTACCTATAATACCCAAAGAAAAGACAAAATAGATTAACCTAATAACATGAAACTTAAACAAAACCCATGGAATGAGAGTATACCAGGGTGAACTGCTCACACCTGAGTACCTCTTTAGAGCGTACCAGTGTGATGTTATGAAGTGGTGTAAACAATAAACAGAATAGCTATTGCAGCTATCCCGAGTGATTTGCCGTAATTTTTTGAAGAGTTATGTTGAATATCTCCGAAGTTCTTCACCAGATCTTGAAGAAAATTAAATGGGACCAGACGACAAGCACCAGCTTTCAAATAAAAAAAGAATCATCAAAATCAGTTCACCCAGTAAAAAGTTCTGAGGTAACACACATAAAAAAAAAAAAACAGTCGAATTGAAAACCTCCTCCTTTTTGGGAAGTCGGTTAAAAAAGGAGGAGGTTCTCAATTCGTCGGAACCTTTTCTTGGGCCAATCTATGAGTGATGAAATCTGAGAACGTCGTACACCTTCTATATTTCAATTACCTACGTCTAGACAAAGGTTGGCAGCTTTTTTACCATTCTTGCTGACTGGTTAATCTCTTACGACGGTACATTCATACCATATGAGGTATTTTGTGCGTTCGATCTCTTGCGTGAATAAATATGACACGTATAAATCATCATCATCATCATTTCAGTCGAAAGACGTCAATTGCTGGACATAGACCTCCCCCAGGCGTCGCCACATTGACCGATCCCGTGCGTCTCGCATCCAGCGCCTTCCCGCAACCTTAACCAGGTCATCGGTCCACCTAGTGGGAGGCCTTCCAAAGTATCGTCTTCCGGTTTGCGGTCGCCATTCTAGAACTTTTCGGCCCCATCGGCCATCCGTTCTGCGAGCAATGTGCCCTGCCCGCCGACATAGCCCGAAGAATTGCCAAACTTAAGTGGCACGTATAAATGGGAAAATAAAATATCTCCCTTTTTTTTGTAGGTATTTACGGGTACAGCTTATTTAAGTATATAAAAAGGGCTGTCCATTGTATATTCATAGGTACTTACAATACTTAGTTCGCAAATGTCACTGTAAATGGAAATACTGCGTAAAACCCTTAGCTACAACAAAACACGGGGCTCCTAGGGTTAACCTTGAACTTTGTTTGGGTTCCCGCTGTTCCATTGTTCTTGACTTCCAAAGAAAACTTCGCGGAATAATATCAACTACATTTGAATTTGGTAACTACGCAATTTCTTCGGTAAAAAAGGTTCCTTGATTTTTTTCCTCGTGTAGGCAATGATTTTTGTTAACGTTATTTTTCTGGTTTATTGTTTTGATTTATTTCCTTTATAGTAGGAGTTATGTTGGTGTGGTTACAAAAATATTGTAATAAACATCGTGTTATTTGCGGGGCGAGTGTATAGTACAATCAAGTATATTCTATTAAGTAGAATAGAAAAAAAAGGAAGGAAGGAGGGAATAGTAAAATAGGTACACATATCTTTTTTCTTTTATGTATATATTTAATTCTTGACTTACATTTTATCGGCAACTAGCTTCAGCCCGCGGCATGACCCGCGTTCAAAGTTCAAAAAATATACTCCGATCGCCACCATACTTTGCAGGATTATCCGCTTGGTCAATCTAAAGATTGTCTGAAAATTTCATTAAAATCGGCCTTGCGGTTTCGGCGTCTTCAAAGAACATACATACACACTTTCTCATTTATATTATTATGCCCTTTATTTAATTTTCTTTCTTATTTCTAACATTTTAAATGTTTTTACAAAATAAATACAAAAACGAAAAACATTTAAAAATATAAAAAATAGTAGCCCACCGGTATCGGGAACAGGGTCCAAGCTACCGGTGGTCAGGGCTCCTGAGAGCAGGTCAGGGTTCAGGAGTACCGCTTTCTGGATCAAGCCCTTGATCCAGCTGCCCAACGAGAGACTCCTCAGATGTTCGTCGAGGCTCTTGGCTATTATGCCATTGGCCGTAACGACTATCGGCACAATGACTGCTGTATTCACATCCCACATGTCGACAACCTCGCGAGCCAGATCAAGATACTTACTTTTCTTATCACTCTCAGCCTTCACGATGTTCTCGTCATGGGGGACCGCTATATCAACAATCATTGTCTATCACCGCGATGTCAGGCTTATTGGCAACAATAGTCCTGTCAGTGATGATAGACCGATCACTTTTATGCTGAGATTTTGACTTTTAGAGGAGCCTTTTTGGTCTCGCACGGGGTTATTTATTTTTATTATTGTTTGTGTTTTTCTTATCTTGTGTCTCCTGTGCGGGACACTAATAAATATTTTTTCTTTATTTTTCTTTTAGAAATATTTTAAGGTTTACTGTTTTACACTAACAATGGCCATTAAATAAAACAAAACAACGTTATTTTAAGGCGAAAAAGGAAACTAAATTCAAATTATTGTGACAGAAATATGAGTAAGTAACCAAAATGTATTACGGGCGTAAGTAAAAGCCGTAACTGAATAAAAGTAGTAGAAAGAAGGTTTTATCCGCGTTTCGACCTTCGGGCCGTGTGAGTAAACCGATATAAAACTCGCATGAAATGACTGATCGTATTTTGTGCGTTAGCTTCCTCGGTGTTATGGCTCTAGTTCGGTTTTTTTACGGCAAAAAACGTTTAAAATGCTTTGCCAACCTAAAAAAATTAAATAAATGTATATAAGATAATATCTTACTTCTTAATAATATTATAAATGTGAAAGTTTTGATAGCATTCAACCCGAATCTCTTCAAAGTTTGAGTGAACAGGCTTCTTCTGGGTAAGCTCACTCCATCGTAGACTCTGTCTCTGTCACCTATGACCTAGACTAGAGTCAAGAGCAAACCCATTACAAAAAAAAAAAAAAACATGTGTGTGTGGAAGTTTGGATGTATGTTTGTTACTCAATCACGGCAGAACGGCTGAACGGATCTGGATGAAATAGAGATAGATTATACTCTGGAATAGCACATAGGCTACTTTTCATCCCGTTATAATGTTCCCTTGGGATAAAAAAAACACTTTTCACGCAGGCGATGCCGCTGGCAGCCTAATATGATATAAAATACTAGCTGACGCCTCACGGCTTCACCCACGTAGTTCCCGTTCCAGTGGGAATACAGGGATAAAAAGTAGCCTTTATCACCCGGGGTTAGTGTGTTTCTCAACGGTGAAAGTTTTTTTTAATCGGTCCTGTAGTTTTTAAGTTAATTCGTTACATACAAAAATACAAATCTTTTCACTTTATAATATTAGTATAGAAATATAGTATACTATAAATATATTATACTAGCTGTCCCACGCGGCTTCGCTCCCGTCAACTGGCTACCTACCTACCCTACATACATGAATGTTGCGTAACTTTATCAGCTTATGCAGCGCAGGCAACGGAAGCTGTCAAAAATTAATATTTTTTCGCTTTTGCAATATTTTTCATTTGTGCTCGGCTCTTATTGGTCATAGCGTGATTTTATATAGCCTATAACCTTCCTTGTTAAATGGACTATCCAACTCAAAAAGATTTTTTCAATTCCAATCAGTAGTTCCTGAGATTAGTGCGTTCAAACAAACAAACAAACTCTTCAGCTTTATAATATTATATTATAATATTAGTATAGATTCGACGTATTCGCACTATGCACTGCACACGATAATTGGGTAGCTTACTATGAGTGAAACAAATAAATAAATACATTTTATTGTCGCCAAAAGCCTAGCTATCTTACAAACATTCATAGATCAAAATTATAAAAGGCTTAAACAATGAAAATTTTACTATACGCTGACTCTTCAACTACTCATTAATGTGTATATTCCGGTGACTTAGGTGTCACTTAGGGAAGAAATTTTTGCAATACGAAAACTACACTTACTTTTAGAGATTATCTCATACAAACATATTATAAACAAACAAACAATTTTACGTCATCATAATATTTAGTTTTGATTAAGATAATTTAGTGAGAATTCTGCCTTTTGTTCGCTCTAAATTTCATCAAAGTTCGATTAAACAGATTTTAGAAATATGTAAAGAAAATTGGAGGAGTAGAAAATAATTATAATATTACTTATAATTATTTTCTACTCCTCCACTTTTCTTTCATGATTAATTTCCAAGAATGTTTTAATATCCTTGGGTCTTGTTCAGGCTTCTTTGTCTCTTTGTTTTTATTATTGTTTGTTCTCGGTTTTAAAGGCATTTCCCGTATTTAAATCAGACAAAAGCTAGCCTCAATCTCATCTCAGCGACAATCAATGTCTAAAGCCTGTATTTTTTTTTGGAAATTTCAGGTTTTTTTTGACAAATAGACGTAAGCACGCATAGGCGTGCTTATGTCGCCAGTAAATAATTATGGAACTTCAAAGAATGATAAAGTTCCATAATTATTTACTGGAAACCATCGACAAACAATGAAACTTTATGAAATATATTTTTTTTGTTTCCACTCCCGGTTTGTCCTGTAAAAGAAGCATTTTGTTGAAAGTTGACGAAACAGTTTTATTTACAATAAAACCTTTTTGTTTTTGACTTAGTTCAGTAGCTTTTAAGTTTTAACTACCGTCTAAGCTTGCCTTTGGTTTATAATGGCACTTAAAACAAACGACTTTTAAAATTACTAAGGTCAGGTTTGTTTGCTTAGTACTCGAAGTACCTAGTATTTTATGTGCTAGAACCATTAGGTATTTTGATACTGGCACAGTTTTGCTTATTAAGTCAGTAAATTTTGTAAATTGTCGCAGTTTAAGAACTTTATGCTTGCGTATTGTAATTATTTTTAATTTTATTATTTTTATTTTAGTTAGGCTTGCGCTTGACCAATATCTCACCTGATGGTAAGCGATGATGTGGTCTACGGTGTAACTCGCTTGCCTAGAAGTAACCTATTTACTCTTGACTCAAAGACCCCAAGGTTGTAGCTATCTGGAAACAAAGACTCCGGCAGGGAATTCCACTACTTAGCTGTACGCATACTGAAAGTATTTCCAAAATGTTTAGTGTTTATGGGTGGAATGTCCACCATGTACCGATGGCGCATAGCCGTACGTCTTGCAGTCCGATGATGAAACGAGCTAGGCGGAATTAGATCATGCAATTCCATCGCACCCTCCCCGAAATGCAAGCGATAAAAACCGACAAGCTGGCAACTCGACGACGATGTTCAAGGCTCTGGAGCTTTGAATCGACCAGTGCCTCATTGCCGATGAGCCTTTAGGCCCAGAATTAGATACACGTTTTTTAATGTGAGTTTTCGGTACACATTTGAGTTTGTGTTTTCGGATATTTTTTGTATATTTCACAAGCTGAATTAAGTATGAAGAATAACGTGAAAGTTTATCTTTAGGAGCCTTCATGATTAAATAGCATGGAATCTTGTTAAAAAAAGTTCTGTTTTCTGTTTTCCCTGTGACACTCCGCTTCTAATCATGATGTACCTTGTAAATAGTAACTACCAGGGTAATGATAGATTTTTTAGTTCTACCAGAACGTACGTTTCGTTTAGTTTGTAGCAGAACCGGGGAATCGCGAGTTCACTTCTCAAATAATGATATTTCATGTGCCCGTCTTCGGCGTCGTGGAGTCTATCATGCAGTTTGGTATTCAGCGTTGAATGGATTTGGTCAGACCATCCGATCGGATTGCGTGCCCTCGGATTTAAGTAGGACTATATCGCATATAAGTATCGTATCTTATATTTTCATCTCATTTTCTCGGTATCGGTTTTAACAGGTGGTTGTAATAACATCACGAAGCTATAACCAACTCGCTTACGAGGCGCGCTGATTGAGTTAAGGCCCTTAAGATCTTTCGCGGCGCGCAGCGGTAGTGAGGTAGGCTTCGAGAGTAGTTCGATATCTAGATAAATGAACACGGCCTTACCCATCCTTTATATACTTACCCTATCATTAAGGCCTATTAATTAACTTAGGAATTATTCGTATTATATGCGTTAATATGACACAATTTGATTATGATAATGTTTTTAATAACTACATAGAACGCGTTTCGAAAATAGTATAATAGTTATTTATGCTACAAGTGCGGAAGGTAGGTGATTTCCGATGAGTGAGAGAGTATTTTCCGACACGAGTCGGAAATCTTTTTACGCACGTGTATCATACAACGTTTTACTATGCATTGTGCGATGAAATAAAATATATATCTGAACCAAGCAAGAAATTAATAAAATGGCCGGTGTATTCAAGGGCGCTCAGCATATCCACAGATAAACTTTTACTGCGCATGTGCAAATAGCTGTCACGTCGTAACGCAAAAAGGCACGAGCAAAATATTCATTCTGCCAAACATATTTAATGAATATGTTTGGTAGAATGAATAATTAAAAACGCCTTAAATGAAGTATTAGTTTTGTTTTACCTTTTATATGAATGATAATCTGTACTTAACAAATTTTTTAAACTTTTCAAATAATAAATACTCTATGCGGCGGGCTGACGTTGGAGTTAAAAATTAAAAAAGTACAGGAAAGTAAAAAGCACTAGTAAAAAGAAATGACATTTTCCGCACAGTTTGGCTGCTTGGAAAACGCTCTTTTCGAGGACATGCATTGTAAACATATTTACACATCATTTTTCCGTTTCTCAAAAGAAATAAAAATATACCGTATATGATCACTTCGTTGTCTGTCTGTCTGTCCGTGTTTCAAGACCTTTTTCTCTGGAACGCCTGGCGGTATCAAGTTGAAATAAACATTATTTACTCAGGTTGCAGATCCCTTGGAGCTGTGAAAAAACCAAATTTCTACATCAACTCGATCAAAAGATATAGCCGTTTATGTCACATATTTAAGGAATCGTAAGGGAATCAAAACTTTTAGTTCCCGTTGATCTAGAATCATGCAATTTGATAAGAAGCAATGTCTTGCAGCACAAGTAAAGAAAAATAAATTGGAAACTGTAAATTTGTAAATATATTATTAAAAATAAAGATTATTAACTTATTTGCAGTCGATTAACTGACCGCGACCTCCATTGATGTGTGGGGACAACGGTTTACGAACGGCAAAGTTACGTAAGAGCAATGTTCGATTCTATCATTGTTTACGAACGTATTGTTACCTAATATTTTGGTGATTGTAGCTGTTTATACGGAACCCGCGGTGTGAGACTAGCACTTGGCCGGTTTTTTTTGTATTATTTATAATAAAATTGCTGCTAAAATTTGTAATTATTGTAAAATTCTCTACTTAGCATACTTATTCCCGCTGCCAAGCAGTGTTACTGCATCCAGGTGCTGGTGTACCTAACCACAGGAATATAAGTTACGTTTTAGTAGTAGTATTAGTTCATAGGGGTAGCAACGCACCTACAGGCTACAATGCCTCTAATATTGCAGATTCAGGAGTATTTAAGCGGCGCGCGGCGATTGCCATTAAGTAGGTACATACAGTGAGATTTTATGCCGAGAAAGGAGATGACTATTGAGATGACGTGCGAATTGAGATGTCAGAAGAAGAAGAAGATGAAGTATGCTGCACACCCCAAATAAATTGGGATAAAGTCAGGAGGATGTCTAATCAAACGGTTGTTAAGTTCGACTCAAAAAGCACTGAACATAAATCGATTCAGCATCAATATGACTCACGCTCTCTCAGAGCAAATGCCACTAGTATGAACAACATAACAACGATAAAAATAAACCCATAAAAACGATAGTTACTTGTAATAATATCAAAAACTTTATAGAATATCTGTTGCCGTGTAATAAAGGCATAATTTCGCACTGGCAAGCCGGGTATCCGTTATTGTTGGCACAGAGCCATTAACTTCTATCCATATTACGAAAACTTCCTATAATTCCACTTTTGTTATATTAAACCCTAATGTCGTAAGTTTACGGTTGAAATTTTGTTGTAAGTGCGCGGTATTTTGTAACAACTGGTGAATCTTTTTGTTTGAATTTTTTTTGACCTGACTATCCTATGTGGATTCCAATTAGAGAATGATGGTGAAGCGTGTGAATGGGTGTTTGTTTGTAGACGTGCACTGTTTTCCAAAAAAGAAGAATCCCTTTCGTTAGTTCTAGAAGATCCTAGAGGCCAACATAAGTTTCCTACAAAATTTCTTATCACCTAGTTTTTAAATGTGGTTTCAAAAGTTAATTTTAGTTGTTGTGATTGTTCGACCAAATGACCAGACACGTATCATAAGCTTAATAGCTGAAGCTTATTTGTTTCTTTCAAATTGTTCATTCCCTTCTGAGAAATGTTCCATCTCCGATCATTAGAAGACGTTCTTGTTTAAGACTAGACAGCCTTATTTACAGACCACGTTTTTCTACGAACCACGACCTCGATTAAGGAAAAAAAAGTAAAATAATATACAGCCAAGGTCTTTCAAGTTAGACATCGGATCAGCGCGATAGAAAGATTAATTAAACATGGTTGCCTCGCCGATATAATTAATGTACTTCGCAACTTCGTAAGAGATCGGAAATGTTCGGCTCGAGGAATAGTCCAGCCTTTAATGATATTCTGTAAATTGGTTCTGATATACTTTAATGAGTGTCAGTTTCTGGTTTCTAGAATAATGGTTAGCAAAATAATTAATAGAGTATTGAATTTATTTCTAAAAATAGAAATAACCTCGAGTTATAACTGTTATCACAGATAATATAATACTAGCATACAGATGCCTCATCCCATACAAAGAAACCGTGCTGACGTAACTAGCGTTTTTCATCTGATTATACCGAAATCGATCGCGTTCGGTTCCGTTCCACGACGATAGATAGATCACCATCTATATCCGCGGAACGGAACCGAACGCGATCGATGTACAAAAAATAATCAGGATAATCAGTACAGTACGTCGGCACGGTTTCTTTGTATGGGATGAGACACGACAGCTGTTATTGCCTTGCGCAAGGGTTTTTAACTGGTCTATTTTACCTATTTTACAAGTGGTCAAGTGCGGCAGTTGTTAATTTTTTAAGTATGTTGTTGGGCCGGCCTGTAAAATGGTTTTGTAGAAGACTTAATAAATAAATAATTTTATTATTAAATAAAAATTATCCTTAATGAGCATTTGACAATTCTCTACCGTATCATAATATAATGTAGGTACCGTATCATAATAAATATAATAGGCGCACGGTGGGCGCAGTGGTTAAGCGATTGACTGCTGCGCTGCGTGTCGCGGGTTCGATTCCCGCACAGAACAATTATTTGTATGATCTACAAATAGTTGTTCCGGCTCTGGGTGTTTGTGTATGTGAGGTTATATGTTTGTAAACGCACCCACGATACAGGAGAAATTCCTAGTGTGGGGCAACGTTTTTTTAAATAAAAAATAAATAAAAAAATGTCCTGCTGAAACTGTCATAGCACATGTTATGTCAAATTATCCCTAACCATACAATAACGCTAATACGCTAATGATTTATCTGTTACTACTAATTGTGTGAGTACATTCATGTATTTAGTTTATTTGTTTGAGTATACATTTGCATTGTACATTGTATTCATAGTTTATATTACCTGTGCCCGCGGCTTCGCTCCCGTTAACTGACTGCGGCCCTACCCTAATTACCTTCCTGCGTACCCTACATACCGACCTACCAATTTTTTTTCTAGGGTCATCTTTCTTTCACGGAGAATCTTAATACCGCCATTTAGAAAATGACTTCAAATGCACAATGAATAGAATGAACCGATTGCGATGAAACAAAAACTAAGTAATACTTCGAGTTACGCAAAATGTTTATGTTTAAAAGTTATCTACATTGGTTTCGTACATTTTACGTGATGCGTGCACAAATCACACACACACACACACATCATCAGCCTATTAATGTTCCCACTGCTGGGACACAGGCCTCCTCTCTGTGAGAGGGAATGGGCCGTTATCCACCACGCGGGCCCAGTGCGTGTTGGTGGATATCACATGTCTTCGAATTATTGGTTCTAGGACATGCCGGTTTCCTCACGATGTTTTCCTTCACCGTTTTGAGAGCAGTGGTGATGAAATAATTTACACAAAGTAAAGCGCCTGCCTGGGCTCGAACCCACGACCTACAACTTGTAAGTCGCGGCCGATACCACTGGGCCACCACTGCTGCACCACTGCGTGCACAAATAAACAGACAAAAATTCCAAATATACTGGAAATGGGTTCTGTTGGTTATCTTTTAACACCCTGGCTATTTTTTTTTGCAATATTTTCAAAATACAAAAACGAATTTTCTACAGATTTATTATTTGTATGGATGATGATGATTGTACCTATGTGTATTCAAATAAATATCAGGTACAATAATCAAGTTTAACTCTCAATATTGTACCTGTCACTATTTTTCTCTGCATCACCCAAAGGTTGACTGGTAGTAAATACCTAAGGCATTTATTTATTTAATACTTCATGCACACAAACGTACAGAGGCGGACATAATGCCTTAGGTATTTTCTGCCAGTCATTAATTAGGTGGGGCATTAGGTTCTCAGTTTCTGTCTAATTAAATAGATAATTGGTCCTTACAAACCAAAAGTACAGTCAACATCTATACCAATATTATAAAGAGGAAGGATTTTTTTGTTTGTTTGTTTGTACCGAATAGGCTCCAAAACTGCCAGACCGATTTAAAAAATTCTTTCACTAATAGAAAGCCACATTATTCCTGAATGACATAGGCTATTTTTTAATCCCGAAAACGGGTCCTGTGAGGTGGTCAACGGGAGCGAAGCCGCGGGGAAGCTAGTAATTTATATACCCATTATATTTCAACCAACTACAAAAAGGCGGAGGTTCTCAATTTACCTGTATGTTTGTTACGCGACTACTCCGCCAATTATTTTCGATTTTTTGGACAATTGAATTATCAGTTAAATTGTCCAAAAATTCGAAGACATGTGGCATCCACCAACCCGCACTGAGCCCGCGTGGTGGATAACGGCCCATCCCCTCTCACCTCTATGAGAGGGAGGCCTGTGTCTCAGCAGAGGAACATTAATAGGCTGATGATGTGATGTGATTCAACACCATTGCCCAAAGTCAGTGAGTAAATAATGCTTAGTAGAACAGCAACCCGCTCTAAACGCGTTCGAAATCACGATATCACTCACCGGTGCCGAAGCGTACAGACCTATGTAATACTGCAAATCAGTCAGGTTTGTACCCGGTTATCCTGAATCCAGGTAAAGCAGCAAGCGCATTCAAAATTACACTTTAAGCATGAAAATTTGAATGTATGATACGACCAGTTTTGTTTGCAGTATACCATGTAATAATTTCTACTTTTAAAGTCATCATGTTCTTACCATGGCATTTACTTCCGTACTTCTCTTTTTCTCTCGAATTTCTTTTTCTAAAATATCTAAGACTAGCTTCTGCCAGCGGTTTGGCCCATGTGAAAATTAACCAGGGAAATATTCCAGGTATAAAAAGTAGTGGAGTCCTGTGTCCTTCCCCAGGATATTAAGACGTAAAATGGTAGATAACAAATAGACAGACTCAATAAAAATATTAGTATGAGTTTATTTTCGTAATATACTGTAATAAATAACATAACAATGACCAGTTTTACTTAGTAAAAAAACAATGAAATGTGTTCTCCATTAATTTTATGTGCACATAACTTACTTGTCACTTAAAAATAACTTATATTCTGGTTCTTACCGCGCTAAGCTTAACACCAATGTACAAAGTTTTCCAACATTTTGTAACAATTTCTACAGTACAACAACAATAACAAGAATAAGATGAATAAACGAAAAACTTATTTACTTAGGATTTTTTTTTAATGATTTATTTGTTTTATGAAATATGTACAGTACAAACATTTTCTTAATGTCCCTCGGCAAACTTTGTGTTTCGTCTGTCGTCGGCTTTCTATCAGTTGCCCTTTGCACTTGGTGCAGACCGGACGCTCTCAATCAACTTGGAAGTATATAGAGCTGTTAATACTCTTTTAACATAATGTAATTTATAAAAAAATGGAAGGAAAGCTGCTATTTTTACAGCTCTATTTATTTCACACGGAAATCAAAACAAAATAACAATAAAGTACTTAGTTCTGAATTCAAAATATTATACACGATAAATCTAATAATTGATGGACGTGGAATCTATCAGTTGCCCTTTGCACTTGGTGCAGACCGGACGCTCTCAATGAACTTGGAAGTTTATACAGTTGTTAAAACTCTTTTAACATAATATAAATTATTTTAAAAATGGGAGAAGAGCTGCTAAAGCTGTTATTTTTACAGCTCTATATATTTTACACGGAAATAAAAACAAAACAACAATAAAGTACTTAGTTCTGAATTTAAAATATTATACACGATAAATCTAATAATTTATGGACGTGGAAATTAGCATTCGTTTGTATTCGGAAATGCGATGAAGGCCGAGGGATATTAAGAAAACAGTTGTACTGTACATATTTATTTTTCTGCAAACCGACGACATTTCAGGATAATAAGGGGGGTGACCATAAGCTCTTAGAGCGGTATCAATTTAAGATCAAATAGGTTATTGTTATTATGTAGTCAAATAGGTTATTGTTATTATGGTTATTGTAGGACAAGGGAGGGTACCAACAACGAAATAGGTACGAGAACATCCACCATCAAGAAGGTACCTTCTTGCTCTCACTTAGTTAATTTAAAAAAAGGGGCTAAGCAGAATTCCTTGAAATTATTCCATCAAAATATTCAAGGTTTTTCTGCGAAGCAATTGGAAATAGAACTGTTTTTGGAAAAAACAATGTTTGAAATTGTTTGTTTTACTGAGCATTGGCTTAAAGATCATGCAATGCTAATTAATTATGAAAATTATACCGTGGGCAGTTGTTTTAATAGAAATATTATGTTGCGTGGAGGTTCACTTATATTAATAAAAAATGGTATTAAATCAAAACCTCGTAAAGATATTGTAGATCTATCAGTTGAACATAGTGTTGAACTGTCCTGCGTTGAGCTGGATAAGCATGTTATAGTGTGCGTTTACAGACCCCCCAATTATGGAAACTACTCTATATTTGAGTCAGTGATGGAGGATGTTTTGGCAAAACTTGCAAATGGTAATAAACTAGTCATAATCTGTGGTGACTTTAATATAAATATTTTAGAAAATAATTCAGATAGCAGTAGATTATTAAATCTCTTCAAATCATTTAATTTGGCACATGTGTTTATGGAACCAACA
Organism: Orthosia incerta; assembly: GCA_948252205.1. Lineage (NCBI taxonomy): Eukaryota > Metazoa > Arthropoda > Insecta > Lepidoptera > Noctuidae > Orthosia > Orthosia incerta. Next base: position 11,890,399 of record OX411749.1, on the reverse strand, counting down.
CGAACAACTGTGACTACTGCTACATGTATTGATAATGTTTTTTGTTGCTGCGACTACTTAGACAAAGCCATTATGAATTGTCTGCCTTCGGATCATAGTGGGCTAATGGTAACATTTGAGTCCAACATACCAATAAAACAAGTGCAGATTCAATCCAGACCAATAACATCCGGTAAATTAAATAAATTTAACAGCACTTTAATCAGTAAGTTAAGTTATCAGGACCTCACAGTGAATGATGGTAATATTTTGTATGATGAAGTTTTCTCAGTGGTTCAAAAAGAGTTCAATAACACTTTTAAGAAGAAAACTAAAACTATATGCCCTAAGTTTTTATTCAGTGACTGGGCGACTACAGGACTTAGAAAAAGTAGGGAAAGACTTTACGAGCTATATGGCCTTAAGCCTTGTATTAACACTGAAACGTTTAATAAGTATGTTGCTACTTACCCAAGAATTTTTAAAAATACGTGCAAGGCAGCTAAGGCCTTGTACATTAGCAATAAGGTTAAATTTGCAGAAAATAAAATCAAGACTGTTTGGAAAATTATAAACAATGAAACGAATAGGAATAAAAAAAATAATACTGATTACACGCTTGAGACCACACACGGACTTATTAGAGATAACAAAAAAGTTGCGCAAGAATTTGTAAATTTCTTTACCAACATCCCAATTAAAACTACTGAAACCTTAAATTCTTCGCCCTCGCTTGCTTTCGGATTATTAAACGCGAACGTTTCAGCCTGCCCGAATGTATTTAACTTTTCACATATAAACCCCACAACAGTAATAAAAGCTTTTAAGCAAATCAAGATCAAGCCGACTGAAGATCTGTGGGGAATGTCCATCAAAGCTTGTACCTCCATTATTCAGACTATAGCGCCGTACTTGGCTTTGATTTTCAATTTGTGTGTAGATCAAGGAGTCTTTCCGGATCTAATGAAATATAGTAAGGTTATACCACTTTTTAAATCCGGGGACAGTAAAGACACAAATAATTATAGACCAGTATCCGTGTTGCCAGTATTCAGCAAGGTTTTTGAGAAGATAATGCTAAATCAAATGCTCATTCATTTTAATACGAATAACATCTTGCATGATAAACAGTATGGCTTCACCAGAGGACGTTGTACAACTGACGCTGGTGTCACCCTATTAAAACACATCTTTAATGCGTGGGAAGAGTCGCAGGATGCTATAGGTATCTTCTGCGACCTGTCGAAGGCGTTTGATTGCGTTAATCATGAAACGTTACTTCTGAAACTTGAGCATTACGGGCTAGGTCAGTCAGCGTTAAGTTTGGTTAAATCTTATTTGAATGATAGACAGCAATTAGTTCAAATAAACGGTGTGAATTCGTCCGGGTTAAACGTGAAAATGGGGGTACCCCAGGGCTCAATTTTAGGTCCTTTCTTATTCTTAGTTTACATAAACGATTTACCCCGTTTATTGGAAAACAAACTAAACATGGTGTTATTTGCTGACGACACATCTTTAATTTTTAAAATAAATAGACGTACTTGTCAGGTTGACGACGTAAATAACGCGCTACGGCAGGTTCAGGATTGGTTCACAGCCAATAATTTAGTTTTAAATGGTAAAAAAACCAAGTGCGTAAAATTTTCATTGCCGAATGTCAAAAGTACTGATTGTGACATTATGTTATACAAGGAGAAGCTAGAATTCGTCGATAAAACGGTTTTCTTGGGGATCACGCTGGACTCAAGGTTGCAATGGGGTCCTTATTTGGTATCCCTTGCGGGGCGGCTGAGTTCGGCGGCTTATGCTGTTGGAAAGATTCGTCGGTTGACGGATGTGGATACCGCGAGACTGGTATATTTTAGTTATTTTCATAGTATAATGTCTTACGGTATCTTACTATGGGGAAGGGCTGCAGACATTGAGTCAATTTTTATTCTGCAAAAACGAGCCATCAGAGCAATATATAATCTTCGCCGGCGCGATTCTCTAAGGGAACTGTTTAAGGACATTAACATCATGACGGTTCCTTGTCAATATATTTATGAAAACATCATGTACGTGAGAAAGAATTTACATCTTTTTAGTAAAAACGGCGACAGACATAATTACGTTACTAGAAATAGGGACCAATTAGTTCAACCAAGTTTCAGACTGGCAAAAGTAGCTTCATCTTTCATGGGGTACTGTACAAAATGTTACAATAAAATTCCTCCCCACATTCTTGAGCTGAACGAGACGAAATTTAAAACTTGTATAAAACGCACACTATGCAGGCTGGCATATTATAAGTTGGGGGATTACATCACTGATAAAAATGCTTGGCTAAATGCTATTCCTGCTCAACATCCACTAGGGCGCAAAAACAAGTGATATGCAGAACATTATTGTTTTGAAGTATTGTTGGAACTGCTGTAGACTGAATGAATATATTGATATTGTATAAACTCAATTTCCTTAGTATTGTATAACTGCACGGCACGTGTGTGAGTACTATGTACCCAACTGTAAATCTAACATTTACTGTACCTGTGTGTCGTTCGTTGACTTGTGTGTGCCCTGGCAGTTGAGTGTGTCATGCTCTCTCAAATGTCTCTCTGATGGTGGCGCGTGTGTTGGATCATCCGGTTCCCTTCATGATGGTTGAGCTGGGTGGTGCCATTCATGCGTCATGTTCGTGAACGGACGCCGTCAGTTGGGATTGGTCATAACTTAACTGCTTCGGATGTTAATGCTTTTCTAGCATCTATTATATAACTGCACAGTACATGTGTGAGTACTTTAATTACTTTATGCCTGTACGTAGTTTGTGTGTAGTGCTATTCTGGGTGCATTGTCCTCACATATATGAATTTATTAATGTATGTACTTATGTAACTAAATATTGTAAAAAAACATTTTCTTTAAAAGAGTAAGTATGGAGTTTCTTGTGCATTCTTCTCCATAACAAGCTACTTTCCGAATGCACGGTAGAATCAACTGTTATAACTTGTAAATTTTAATGTACCTAAACACATCACCCTATGGTCTTGTTTGCTGACGATAGCACTGTCGTCTTTAGTGGCAACAATGATGCGATGACACTTGAGAGAGAGATAAACCACTGTCTCCAAGTACTAGTAGAATGGATGGGCGCGAATAATTTGAAAATAAATATTGAGAAAACCAAAATAATGACTTTTGAGCAAATGACAAATCATAAAAAACCGGACATAAAATATGAAGACAAAATAATCTCAGAGACTAATACTACAAAATTTTTAGGACTAGAGCTAGACAGAGATATGTCGTGGAAAACTCACACTGACAGTGTGTGTAAACGCCTGAGCCAGCATTCATATGCTTTACGCAATCTCGCAAAGGAGGTAAATCAAAAAGTATTGGTCACGGCGTACCATGCTTATGTTACATCTACGTTACGATACGGGATCATATATTGGGGTAACTCCACGAATATGGAGACGGTATTTAGATCGCAAAAAAGATGTGTTAGGGCGATATGCGGAATTCAAAACACGGACAGCTGTAAACCGTTCTTTGCTAATTTTCGCATTTTAACAGTACCATGTCTGTACATATACGAAGTAGCAGTCTTTGTTAAAACAAATTTTCACTTGTTTGAAAAACTTTATAGCGCAAGACACAGAAATAAAATAAGCGGTAGACAGCACAAAAAAGCAGTGTTTCACAAAAACTTCACAGGAATGGCACCACAAATTTATAATAAACTACCAAATTCTTTGTTAAATATTAATGACATCAATATATTTAAAAAACAATTGAATAATTTACTATTAGGAAAGACATACTACACAATACATGAGTACCTGTCAGACAGAAATTTATCTTTATAAGTGGTGTGATTGGGGTGGATACTTAGGTCCGATTTGTTTACTTACTATTTTGTTAATCACCAAGACATTTGTATAATCTGACATTACGTATAAATACTTATTAATTTATGGCATTGTTTACGTTTTAATATTAATTTATGACATTGTATTCGTTTAAATTTTATTTACAACATAGCATACATTAAAATTTTTAATTTATGACATTGTATAGTATTTTATTTGTGATATTGGATATGTTTTAATTTTTGACATTGCAAGCGTTTTAAGTTGTGACATTGAACGCGTTTTAATTTTATGACATTTTATACCATTTTTTTTATTTATGACATTGAATACGTTTTGGATTTACTTTTTTATTTTATGACATATACGTTCAAAATGAAATTTTAATTTAATTTGTAACATTGTATTATTTTAATTATTATTGTAATTATAATTTTGCATGCCTAAATTGGTGGAACACGGTTGACTGCGCATTCACCTGACATCTGGAAGTGTAATTTTATTTACTGTGTTGAGCAATAAATGAATTTGAATTTGAATTTGACCTAACGTTCAAAAGTGCCGCTTGGTGGCCTACTTGAAATAAAATATCTTTGTCTTTGTCTTTGTCTTTGAATAAGGGACAGATGTATATGATTTGTATACATCTGTCATTTACTCGATCTCAAATTGATACCGCTCTAAGAGTCTTCTTCTTCTTCTTATTCGTTTCGCTCTTGACAGAGCGGTCGTGGTCACGATGAATTTTGTCCGATCGCTGGTGTTCTTGTCACTCGCCTCACGATCTCTCTCCATTATCCCCCAGGTCTAATGATTGTCAAAAACTTCATAATATGTGAAATTGACACGCACCATCGAAATGTCACGTGGTCAATACATTATATTTTTGACTTTTGATAGAATAGACTAGAACTAGGAACTAGAACAGGGTTCGCTAATTACTTTCACTTGGGATCTGTTTTCTTAATAATATGACTGTTGCGGTCCGTAAGGTAAAGACACCTACCCTCAAACTCCCTTAACATGGTCACGTGTATTAACTTTGTTAAAATTGAAATGATAAACGTAAATATATAAATATAGATGCAATATAAAAAAGATTTTGATGAGATGATACGTCCGTTGTCGTAGTAAAGACAAAGCGCGGCATAAATTATTAAATTACGTACTCAAGTAACACAAGTAAATTATATTGTACTGTTTACTTAAGGTCCACACAATATAGGTCGGCCCTTGGACTAGAATATGAGTCATGGTAGAAACCACAATTCCATATTCATATTTAAATATTATACAAAAACTTAAAATCGCATCCTTCATTAGATCTCGTGAAAAAAACGTTTGCCCAAATGTGGTTAACGTTAAGTTTACGTTTTCGGGATGAAATCCAAGTCTACAAAAGGGATTTAAATCGGCTTCAAATATGGTTGAGCTTCTGGCAATGCTAATAAAGTAATGTTTTAAGTTAAAGTTAAACAATTTATACAGATAACGCTGTTTTAAGATATTGTGATTTCAAAGTTGAGTCAATTTCATAAAAAGTTAAATAGCTAAAAGTTAGTTATTACATCCTTCGTTTTGTAATGTTAAAAAAGAAAAGCACTTAACGCCACGTTAATACGTTTAATTTTGTTTTGAAGTACAAATATACCGAAAAAATATAAAAAGGTTCATCACATTATTAAATAAAATAATTATAGAAAAAGCTGCAGTTAATGCAGAATAATAATGTGAATAATGATGATGTAATGTGATGTGACGATGTGAATAATGTGATGTGTATGTGTGTTGTGTGTGATGTGTGTGTGTGTGTGTAAAGTAAAAAGTATTAAGCTGAAAACACGTGCCTATGCTCAACGCAGTTGCAACTGGTTAAATTCTGGCTTAAGCATCCAGGTGGTAACGAATTCATAACGTTGTAAAGCTAAGCTTTCATCCGTGGAATTTAGAAAGTAGAAACTAACAAATAATACAGTTAATTCTAACACAAAAAAACAAAATATAAATAGAAATATGATACTTCAGTCGCTCGTGGGCGAACCGCGCTGGACGTAAAAAGACCGCCTTCAGTAGTAGCGCTACAAAACTGGATTATGACCTGAGACCGCACAGCAGTTCTCGTAGCCAAAGCACAGGCCATTAAAAAATATACGGAACCCGTTGTAAAATGTACGGAATCACGAAGACTGCTGGCGCACAAGGTATCATACGCTTTACCCGTTGTTAAATATTTATTTATTTATTTATTCTTCAACAAATTTACATTTGTGTCGAACAGTGGTTTTAACAATAGATATAACACAACAATCATCAAGCCAGGAAAAAAAACAAACACTACATTCTATATTGGTCCCAACATTACAAGTCTTAATGTAGCAATACAACAATACAACAATCCAACCTAATATCAATCCACAATCAATATAAATTCATTTAAAGAAATGTATGTCAATAAAATTAATTAATATGTAATGTCATAATAGAATACTAGATAGATTACTCCTAAGTCATTAAAATACAATCACATATCAGTTCGAGCTACTTTTATCTTTGAGAAACTCTTCTATGCTGTAATAACATTTCCTCAACAACAATGACTTTAGTTTTCTCTTGAATTCATTTGGATTCATAGAGTTTTTAAATTCTACAGGCAATTTATTGTACATATTCACTGATTGCACTCTTGAGGCATGTTTAACGACATTCAATTTAGGCTGTATGAAATTAGGTAGATCCCTTCTGCGCGTTTTTATTCTGATATGTCTCTGTTCTTCTGTTTCAAACTTATGGATATTTTTAATAAAATGACTGAGCAGGACCAGAATATAGAGGCATGGTACTGTGAGAATGTGCAGTTTCTTAAAATGATCTCTACAAGACTCCGTTTGTTCAATGCGAACCATAGTTCTCAAGGCTCTTTTCTGCATAACGAAAGCAGCATTAATATTGTATTGGTAGCTCTTGCCCCAGAACTTTATGCTATATCTAAGTCTAGACTCTACGAGTGCAAAATATACCATTCTGAGGTGAGCAATGGTTAATTCATCTCGAAGACTTCTGAGAGCATAGCAAGCACTACTCATAGTGTTAGTGACCACTTCCAATTCCTTCTTCCAATTTAAAACTGCATCTATTTGTACCCCTAAAAATTTTACATTGTCTACAGTATCTACTTTATTCCCTAATAAATGTACATTGACAGTATCTTTGTTCTTCATGGTTGATTTAAATAATAAACATTGCGTCTTTTTTAAATTTAGTTTGAGATCATTCATAGTGAACCACTTCTCAAGAGCACATAGGACAAAATTAATCTTCTTTTCTAAATTTTCTGTGTTGTCGCTAGCTATAATAGCGCTCGTGTCATCGGCAAAAACTATAAGTTTAGTATCTTCTGAAATACTTTTCATGTAAGCTATCAGATCATTTATAAATATTATAAAGAAGATAGGGCCTAGAACTGATCCTTGTGGCACGCCTTTATTTATTATAGCTGTGTCTGATTTGTGTATTTTTTCATGCCCATCTTCCTGAACTGTTTTAATTTCCACATACTGCGTTCTATTATGTAAATAGGATCTAAATAAACTCAACACATTTCCCCTAATGCCATAGAAATCCAACTTATTCAGAAGAATACTATGTTCCACTGTATCGAACGCGGAACTTAGGTCGAGGAAAAGTCCTGCTACTTTTAGTTTAGCATTCAACTTACCCACCACATCATCAATTAGCATGTCAATAGCATCTATTGTTCCTATATTATTTTGATAACCAAATTGATGGCCGGTTATAATTTTGTGTTTATTTAAATGACATACAAGCCTCACTTTCATAATTTTTTCAAATATTTTAGAACATACCGGCAACAAAGAGATAGGCCTATAATTCCCTGGTTCTGTTTTAGCGCCTTTCTTGTGTATAGGTAGTACTCTAGCTAATTTGAATTGCTCAGGAAAAACACCTTTATTTACATATTCGTTTATTGTATCAGCCAAAGGGCTAGCCAATACATCAATGTTTTCTTTTATGATAGTCATAGGAATTTCATCATGGCCGAAAGACTTTTTACTATCCATAAACTTAACTAGTTTGAAAACTTCGATAGGTGTAACAGGTTCAAAGACCATATCCTCTTCTACTCTCATCCCATGATTTCGTAGATATTCTTTTGCTGTATTAATGTCACTCAAGATAAAATTCGAACTACTACGGAACTTTTCCAATAGAATATTAGCTACTTCTGAGGGATTATGAACTATTTTATTATTATCCGTAAGTATCAAATCGTCATTACCAGATTTTTTAGGATTCCTTTTACTATTTACAGTTTTCCAAATAAATTTACTAGAATTCTGAGCTAGATTTATTTCCGTTCTTACTGCTAGTTGTTTCGCATATCGTACTATTTTTCTAAATACCCTAAAATAATTACTCCGATATTTTACTATTGAATCGTCACAATTATCTTTGTCAACAAAATTTAGAAACCAAAAAATTTAGAAATAAGGATTAGATCATGTTGCAATTTCTAAGAGAAGGATAATCCTTTATAAATGGGGTTTAAATCCATTACATATAATCTGCCATATTAGAAAATAGTAGTTTATGCAATGACCATATAATAGGGGTTATTAAAACACGAGCGTGGGTTTATCACTTGAGGCGAAGCCGAATGTGATAATATTAACACGCGAGTGTTTTAATACCTAATTATATAGCTTATACTACTTTATCTTCACTCTTAAATTTGAAATAAAACAAAAGTTGAAACGGAAAAAATATGTGGTATGGGGGGCAATTTAGATTCTCATTGCGCATGACAGCTCACCGCGCGCCTCCATAGATATGACACTACTTTTCGACATAAGTCAAGGAGCCCATAAACGCCAATAAATTAAAAAGTAAAAGTGTGCTATAAAATATAAAAAGTTATTTTTCAACACACTTGCTCATAAAGTGGCTCTAATTTCACCGCAATTAGGCATATAATGATACCTGTAATCAAACTGTGACTTTTTCATTGCTATTATTCACAAGTGAGTTATAGATTTTTTTTTAATGGTTTCCTGCCTTCATTTTAAATACTTTTAAATTAAACTAATTTTAAAAGTGTCACAAATCAATCCAATGAAAATTAATAAAATAAGTCATTAATTCTAATCCAGTTAAAATTGAAGTATTTTCAATATAATAAAATGTAACACTGTTAATCAATTAAAAGTGTCCCATTCGACATTAATCTCTTTCTATTCCTGTCATGGAAGTAGTACTTACTATATCCATAACATGATATGGGTAGTAATTACTATTTCCATGATATCCATTAAATACATAAAATGTGGCATAGCTTCTAGTCAAACAATTCAGCAAAATGCTAGAACCTAACATATTGCTTGCTCATTTCATGCAACTTCGTATTCAACTAGATAATTTCAACTTTTACGTGTTTAATAAATAAAACTTGCCCTCAAATATAACTTTTGTTTCTCTGCAATAAAGAAAACTTGAAATTCCCCATTTTGTACGTGGCTAAAACGTTATCCGCGAAAAGCTAAAAAAAGAAAGTAACCTCATTGTTTTAGTCTATGGCCGATCGCCATTGTTAGATGCGCGCGCATAGGAAAACTGATTAATTTACCCCGCCATTGCGAAAAATTTTTCACTACTCGTTTTCACTGTTGAAAACGACTTTTTTGGATTATTTTCTTCACAAGTGTGTTGAAAAACGTCGTATGATACACGTGTGTATTGATGATTACCGTCCTCGGCTCTCTTAAGACCCTCACCTACGGCTCGGGTCTCAATGGCGCCTCAGCGGTAATCACCAACATTGCACACTTGTACCATAATGTACTATTATGTTACAGTTGTTTGAAAATCGAAGGAAAATGTTGCACTGTAATGGGTTTTTTTTTAATTTTTACCTATCCACTAATATATAGTACCTGTTTATACAATATTTTTTGAATTCTTATTTGGAACATTACGTTGTGAGTGTAGATAAAAATCTTAAAATAGGTAATTCACTATATGAGTTTTCAGCAGGACGTAAATTTTGGTATCATTCAATTGAAGATGATAAATTTAATGAAAATAATGCAATTCGTTAAAGCCGATGTCGGCTTCTATCGACTGATATCAATTTTCTTAATATAACACTTTAGTTACAGCCTTTTTCAAACAACACGTTGCACTTTTCCCAGAGAAACTGGTCAAAGCTAGTCTCTCTGAACATTTTGCTCGCTCTTTAAAACTAAAATCGACGCTTTAAACAGCTGCCATAAATATATCAATAATATGTTTGAGGATTTGAATCCATGCATTTTGTATGAATGATATTCTATCATGAAAAAATATTGTCGTCTCTTTTCTTGTTAAACAATATTTGAAAACTTTGTAAAATGTAACCAACCAGTGACAAATAAAAAAAGGCTAAACCGATAAGGTTTGCGGCGCAACGCTACAGCATGTATTCATTTGTAAGCATGTGAGTACCTTAATCCTAACTATCAATGAGTTTTACCTGTTTATGAGTGTTATACTATGTACCTATACGTAGGGTAATAGTGTTATTCTGGGTGCATCGTCTTCACATATAATTAATATATCAGTATACTATACCAAATATTGTAAAACACTGTTTTTTAAAGAGTAATTGTGGAGTTTTTTGTTCGTTATTTTCCATAATAAACTACTTTTGTGAATGGACGGTAGAATACATTTTTGTTAATTATTAACTGTAAATGTTGTCATTTGAAAGTGCCATTTGATAGTCTAATTGGAATACTCATGAATGATTTGACTTTGACTTTTGACTTTGACCTACAAAGATATCTCTGAGAGTATTGATTCGATTATGAATATTCTTTCAATAATGAAAATAATCGCTGAATATCATAGGCCTAAAAATATATAGTTCCTATGGGATAAAATGCGATAAAAAGCTAGTGTTATATAATGAGGATCATTTTGTTTGTCCCAAACATTTTAACAAAACCAGCGAGCAGTGATTCTAGTTCAATCATTCACAATGTTCTTTAATTCTATTTAATGTTGCGGAGCCGTTCCCTCTGGGATTTGAGCCAACCGACCGTATTTTTAAATGTCACACTATCAAACTGTTAAATGGGCAGACAGTGCTATAAATATTGGAGCTACGTTTTAATTCATTTTGTGTGAGAATTGTGCTGATTGGTGAGAGGGTCCGATTTTCGTGAAAAAGGATGAGAGGGTAGAAATCTGACAAGTGCGAATCTAATTTTGTAATTTCTTGAGAAAAACATACTGGTCAAACAACTCCTTAAGTCAAAATAAAAATTATCAGCATCAAAATCACGGGACTTCCGTTCTTCTTCTTTTCGTGTGAGGGTGTAGCCACCTCTGGTGTCAGAGTTAATTAAGCCGCTTTTGGGTTCCCCACGGGCCTTGGCTATTTCAGACTTACATTAATTAGATAAGTCCAGTTTTTGTTTATAGAGTTAAATATCAACTCAGTTGCTCTATGGTGAATCTCAAAAGAGACCTATATGCGTGTTTTAAACGTTCTACTTGTTGTTTCATATATCCCCGTGTATGTTGGCGTTTATAAATATGCAACGCTCAATAAATAAATACAGTATGTGTATTTAAATTACTGTTTGCTTGGTCCATGAAATATTCGAGTTTCTTGTACCCACCCTTGTTATTTCCCTATGGAAAAACAGACAAAATATTATCATTGGATACTCGCTTTCCGTATCGCTCTTAACTTTCTGACTTAATTATTTTAAGGAAAGAGGTGAATAATATTTAGAGTAATAGAAAAGTTTACAGAACCTGATTTGGTCTCGGTAAATATGAATAGGAGGAAGGATTTTTCAGTGGGAGTTCTCTTTCAAGAATAAGTATTTCTTTAATTTTATTTTTATCTTCAGGATGCATCGTGTTTCATGAACTGAATATAAAAAAACAGTCAGTAATTACCATTGAATTATCAAAAATTGTTTTCTTTATATAAAACAACATCCAGAAGAAGCTACCTAGTCGCTAAACATGTCGAAATATATTTGGTCCTTCGAGCCGGATAGCAACCAGCAAAAAAATCAAAGATCTAATGAATCTTGTTAGTCATAGCGTATGGTTTATCAGACGATAATAACACTAGCCTGTTATTTATTTATTTATGTACATACAAAACACTTTAAAGAGAAAAGAAAGAATACAGATAGAAGAGCACAAAGGTGTTACTGCCTAACTGAAAAATAAATTTCTCTTCTCATACACATAAGCACGATCATTAATCACCACTGTAGCTTTCTCGTGTAAGCGTTTTCGGAATATCAAGTCAGATTTTCCTTACGACGTTTTCCTGCTCCGTCAGTGGTGTTTTAGGTACAAGCTTGAAGTTTGAATAAAACATTATTTTATAAATATCCAAACCCGACCTTCTTTCTTGGAAGTTTAGAAGCCGATATAAAGTATACAGTTATATATATCTATTATAATCTGACCTCTCATTGTATGAAAAGTGTGCAGAAGGTTAGGTTTGCTTATAACACATAGCATTGATCCAGTATTAGCTAACCTCTCATTGTAAGGGAAGCCTATTCAATATGAGGTCAGCTTATACAAAAAAATTGAGCTTGATATTATGACATATATACAGGAAGATGATGTTGATAACAGCATTACAGATATACAGAAGTATTTGGACTATTGCCAGCTTCCTTGTCACTTATTGCAATCTTTATCTATTAAGTAAAAGTTAATATTTTCTTAAGAGTCTTCTAGATATTTTTCCATAGTTAAGAAGATACGCTTTAGTCTCAAGCAATTCCGCTTAGGGATATGATTTCAAAATCACAACTATAAATGCTACGTGAATGATAAAATTGTTAATCACAGGTTCGTAGTTAAATACCCTTATTTATAAAAAATTCGACGCTGTTGACTAATGAGCAGATTCTAAATTCAAAAACAACAAAAAAAAAATTGTATCTGCTAATCCGTTGCTAAACAGGTCACTTTTTATTTTACAAAGTAAGCCTAATATCACAACCGGTACTTGCGCAAGCTATTGAGATCAATTTTGGAAACCTAACAAAAAAACGTCTGAAAAAGTATTAAATCGCTACAAAAATCTACAATAATGCCTGACACAGTCATAAAAACGATGTAATCGGGAAAAACTACCTCAATATCCTAGTCACGTCATTTCGCTAGAACACTGATAAATTTTTAATTATTTTTATTAATAAATTAGCAGTTATCGTAAAACATGGATGTAATTTAACAAAATTTAGTGCCCTATTTACATGCACTATGCCTATTTGTATTACGTGATCCGGTATTTGGAATCATTCTCCGGTAAGCTCGTGTGCGCTGTGCTTAATAACTGGTTAGCACGCAACTCTATGCTATTTTTGGTTCAGTTTTTTCAACACACTTATTAAGCGTTTTGTACACTGACGGGAAATTCTCGTTACATTATTGTTACAGTTTTTGGCACTAGTAGCGTGATGGATTTAGCAGCTTTTTAAACATAGAGAATTGACTGTGCAATATCTTCACATATTTTGACTATTCCGTGTAAAGAGGCAAACGATTGAGCGATCAATACATGTCATTGTGCAAAGTTGACACTGCAAGCCTGGGACGTGGACCAATTATAATATTTGAAAAACAAGTACTGGCTGGCAGGCTTTATCTCTTTCACACTTTTTTTGCCTGTATTAATTCTATATCAGGCAAAGGAAAGCTCTATTGGCAGCTTGTAGTTCCCAATTTAGTCCTGTCATCTGGCGGGTATAACAATATGGCGGGTTAGAAATTGGCTGTCAAAACTTTTACCATACACAGTTTTAAATGCAAAAACATATTCGGTTGAATGTAGTGTAGTGAGTGGGAATGAAAATGGAACATGTTTGTAAGTCCTAATATTCCTCGTTACACACTCTTCACAACATTTTTGGCATAAATGGGGCGGTACAGAGAATTAACCGGACTTTTATATTAAACTAGCTGTTCCCTGCGGCTTCGCTCCCGTGGACCACCCCACAGAACCCGTTTTCGTGATTAAAAAATAGCCTATGTTACTCAGGAATAATATAGCTTTCTATTGGTGAAAGATCTTTTAAATCGGTCCAGCAGTTTCGGAGCTTATTCGTTACAAACAAACAAAGTAACAAAATTCTTTCCTCTTTATAATGTTATATTATATTAAGTATAGACTAGATTCTCCAGCAGCCAATCCCACAAGATCCGAACTTTTTCCCGAAATAAAAAATAGCCTATACACTTAACGATAGTGCAACTTTTGTAATTAAATCATTATTTTTAGATATAAAGAAAGAAAGAAAGAAAAAGTATTTATTTGTGACCCGCACAGGAGACACGAGAAATCAGCTTAAAATTAAACAAAATTAAAAATAAAAACCCCGTACGAGACCAAAAAGGCTTCTATCTCAGCATGTGCAGCGATATCCAAAAAAGGAAATAACGCTGCGCTGATATTCTGATAAGACCAACTGTTGATGACATGGACACGCTTACGGAAACGGAAAATACTTAAATAATACAGTAAAATAGAATATATAAATAACAAACAAAATAAAATAAAAAAAAACAAACAATTTTATCTCTATATAATTGATATTAGTTTAGATTAATGCTGTGAAAATCTCTCTCTCACTCTCCATCTTTCTCATTGAATTAATCAATAATAATATAATCTTGATAAATCAAGCAAAATACTTAGTTGCTGCGGTACTAAATCCAAAAGGTTAATATGCCTATAATTCTAACTCTACGACCCATATATTTTAACACACGCAATTCTAATTATACTGTCACATTAATTACGCATTTAATTATCTTCACGATATCTTGCCATCAATTTGATCTCACAATAATACGAGTATCTTGAGTTGCAATTATCTTTTATAACCTCTCATTTCTTTTAGTTTTATCGTTTTAATCTTCTAATAAATTTTATCTCAAATGTAAATAAAAAATTTGGTTACACTGTTTTTGTACGGAAAATTTCTCAAATCATCCTATCTATACTATAATCTATACTGTACATCCTATCTATACTTTGTTTTTTTGAACGCGCTAATCTCAGGAACTACTGGTTGGAATTGAAAAAATCTTTTTGTGTTGGATAGTTCATTTATCGAGGAAGGTTATAGGCTATATAACATCACGCTATGACCAATAGGAGCGGAGCATAAATGAAAAATGTTGCAAAAAAGGGAAAAAATATGCCATTTTGAGAGCTTTCGTTGCGTGCGCTGCGTAAACGGTTTAAGTTACGCAACAATCATGCATGTAGGGTAGGTAGGGTAGATGGGTAAGTAGGTAGCCAGTTGACGGGAGTGAAGCCGCGTGGGACAGCTAGTTTTCACATAATATGCCACAAAAAACGTGTATACTGAATACAGTATTAGGTCCAGGACTTGTATACATCTGTCACTTACTCGATCTCAAATTGATACCGCTCTAAGAGCTTATGGTCACTCCCCAGTTAGAAAAAAAGTACACGCTAAGTCAATTTGCATTGTGATAAACGTCAAATCATCAAACATCTTTCAAATAAAGACAGATGTGATTTAAATATACGGATAAAGTCTGTTGCTTTTACAACTTCTCTAGTTGTTAAACTTTTAATTTGCTTAGGCAAATTAAAAGTTTATCAACTACAAGAATTAACACTTATCATTCCTCCAAACACGAGTCAAAACAATTAACGCTTATCATTAAAAGTAACTTCTTTAGTAAATAAAGTAATATCGACTGCCGACTTTAAAATTCAACCTCGTTTCGGCTTGTAGCCTGAGGGTAATTTAGAACTATGGATTAATAATGAGGGCCGACTGTCTATTTGTTTCGATGTCGCAGTACGGTATACCTAGGACCTATATTTACGTACCGTGAAACCTTTACTTCATTTATACATATAGTAGTTACCTATTTTGCAAAATAATATTTTTTCCTGTTTATTTAACACCCATTTTTTATATTCGAACTGCTATTCTAAAAAATTAAGGAATTTATCGTTATGTGATATCTTAGAAACCAAAATTCAAAGACATGTGGGAACCGGCTTTCAGAGTCCCAGCAGTGGGGCAAAGTCCTCTTCACACAGAGAAGCATTTACACTGCATAACATCAAGCTTACTCACGGCTGGTTGGCAATTTCAAACTTATGTGAACATTGGTCCAGGTTTCCTTACGATGTTTTCCTTTACCGTAGTCAGAGAAGTCTAAGAAAAAATAAGTACATACATATGAATTGAAAAAGTTGCATTGGTATTTGCCCGGATTTAAACCCACATCTCAAGGACGAGCAGTGAGATCTTAGCCATTGTGGCACTAGTCATGGTGGCCCCATGACTAGTTAGTAGAACATAAGTTTTAACCAAACGTAATAACTATTTATTTATTTAACAATTTATGTACACACACATAATACAAGAACAAGAAGAAGGAATAGAAAATAAGTACAGAGGTCATGCTTATTATTAATGACTTCTCCCGCTCTGGGTGAAGCGGGAGAGCGTGTCAGACTTATACTGACTAGAACCCAGCCGTGTTCCTTCAGTTGCTTGAGCCAGGGCCGCGGTAAATCTTTTTCAAATTTGTCCGCGACCCAGACAGGCATAGGGCCGACAGTTTTTGCTGACATCTCTTTGAGGCGCGCGTGGAACACTACGCACCGTCGACTCGGGCCTGGTCTTTATCGGACGGCGAGCTACCCATTACTCGCTGCAAGCTTGCGCCTACGGTGGCCGGGAATCGGCTTGCGACTCCCGATGCCCAGAGCGTCTCCATTGCGTTGCCCTCACGCGTTCTGCCTCCTCCTTCGCGAGCATTACTGCTTCGCAGAAGGAGGTGACAGCTCGCTCCGTAACATGACCTGAACCAGGGCCGGACGCGAGAGGTCGCCACCACCGATCGCCTCCACTAGGACTCGGCGTTGCTCCGCCCAAGCGTTGCAGACCTCCACCGTATGCTCTACTGCGTCCTCTGGGTGATCCACACAATGGTGACACCCGAGCCTTTCCTCCTGCCTTATCCTGACCAAGAACCGTCCGAAACAGCCGTGTCCGGTGAGCACCACCGTCAGGCGGAAGGTGAGAACGCCGTGAAGCCTCTAAAGCTACTCCTCAAATACGTTATAACCTAACGCAACTACTCGTTTAAATAAAACATGTTTATACGGATATCAGATAAACTCCATGCCATTTTAATTTCGCTATCAACGATAGTTAATGGGATAACTTTAAATAAACCCGGCTTCGGCAAACTGCAGTGAAAATGTTCGGGTCAAATTATTATTAGACTTTATTTTGGGTTTGTTCCCTGTGTTGACTTTCTGAAAGTTCTCAGATGCATTTGAATAATATTTTTGTTAGTTTAGTTTTTGTTCAGATATTGTTATACGAACTATAAATTGTAGTATGTAGTATAACAAGTGTTCTTGTTGTGATAGTACGTGACGTTTTGCGGAAAACACGTTACAAAAACTTGATTTTTCCCGCGTCTTCGATGTGGTGGCCTATACTACAGAGACAGTAATCCTTTTCGCGAAAAAAAGTAGCTTATGACACTCAGTAACACTAAGATTTTTGGTAATCGAATTAGTAGTTCGAGAGGTTAACTTTTACAAATAAACAATCGATTATATCACTTTTTAATGTGAGTTTTGATTTAGGTAGTACCGATTGATTAGAGAATGTTCACGTGTTTCTTTGTAGCAAATTTTGTTTTATGAAATAAAATAAATAAAGTTGAAATACTATCTACCTTATATTCCTTGGCCATTATCTATGACAAGGAGAGCACCTAATATTAAAACAATAAAAAAACGATTCCTAGCAACAACGTCGCTAGAAATCAACGGTGCAGAAAGAAAAGCTCTCTTGTTACAAACAGCGCTTTAAAAGCTTTATAAAGCGTCGCCTGAAAAATAACAGCGCTAAATAACGCTGCAACGTTAATTTACTTGCTAGCTCTGATTGCTAATATTGAATGTGTTCTTTAATATTATTTAATGTATATTTTCCTAATCGAGCTTGCATAAAAAGTACTCTAGTAGCAGCCGATGCTGAATCAATATCTTAGGGAAATTATAATCATGTTTATTTTTTGATAGAGGACATTAGGGGTCACTGATAAAAATTGGAAAAGGCCTATTCAGAAGTACGATTTAACGAACGAAAACATACTCAAACTATATCTGTACATTCATCTTCATAGATAGAGTTATCTAAAACTGAACGACTATTCAGAGACCTATTTTCCAGAATATCTAAAAAGAAGAATCTATCCAACATCCGTCTGTCCCGAAAAAATTGGCTGCCCCCAATCACTTTGAACCGAATTATAAAAGTGTAAAAACCTCGTTTTTCTTTATTTATCTTTGGACGGAGACTTCAGAGTCTATAAAACTTTATTTCACGATGGTGTTTATTGGAGCCCAGAAGTCTAGCAGACTGTCGTTGACATAAAATCTTAATGTTATGTACTAAGCCTTATTCTTGGCCCACTAACCGCCAAATGCTGGTAATTTATCTTCCTTTATTACGGATAAAATGAAGTATTGGAATATGAACATTGGTTTATTTTTCCTATAAAAGGTAATAGGTCACCCAAAGGGCAATGGAGAGGGCTATGCTCGGCATTACCTTGTGTGATCGAATGAGCAATGAAGACATCCGCAAGAGGACCAGCAGCCTAATTGCGTAAGTTAATTCGGCAAAGCAAACAAGTCGATTCTTTCAAAGAATCAGAATCATTTCTTTCAACTTTTTCGGTATTGTGCAACGACAAATCCTAGGCGCCAAAGGAATCCGGCATGACCTAGAATCAGAAATTCGAAGACATGACATCCACCAACCCGCACTGGGCTCGCGTTTTGGATTACGGACCATCCCCTCTCACAGTGAGGAGGGAACATTAATAGGCTGATGATGAGAATTGACAGCTAAGAAGTAATTCCATCTCTTTCTACTTTAACATTTTAGTAAGAGATAGAACTATTTTTATTTAAGCTCAGTTGGTGGCTCCTACAATCTGTGGTAATGTCTCGAAGGCCTCATGAAAATTCTGGAAGAGGATAAACGACCTAAATCCCCCATGACCTATTTACTAAATAAATATTATCAAAGATTTATTGTTTTACTCTCCTTCTGAGAATCAGTTTCTACACTTTACGACGCCATTTCATTGTAACTTGACAACAAAATGAGGATCAAATGTTTGAGTGAAAACTTTTAGGAATTTTAGTGACTTTCTTCGTATGTTGCATTTTGCGAGTTGGTTGTAATGTAACTTCAGTTTAATTACTTGTGTTTTGGTGGAAACTCTTCCTTATTATTTAAACTTCATGTAAAACTCGGTATGTGCCCATCCACGGACCGACCTCGTCAAGTGTTGCTTAACCTTGATGATCGACCCGTGCGGCTGTTATTATTTAGCCACGAGTTTTTAAACTTCATGTAACATGCAGGACCATATTTTATATTTCTACTAGCTGTACCCGTTTATATTTCTTCACTCCCGTGGAACACCACACATAACCCGTTTTCGGGATCAAAAAATAGCCTATGTCACTCAGGAATAATGCAGTTTTCTATTGGTGAAAGAATTTTTTTAATCGGTCCAGTAGTTTCGGAGCCTATTCGTTACAAAAAAACATACAAACAAAAAATCTTTCCTCTTTATAATATTAGCACAGATGATAACTGACTACCAGGCAACCAAGAGTGGTGAAGAGATAGCGTGGCAGGTGCATAAAAAAAAGAAATGATATTTTGTGTAAAGGACACATTTATCCGCATTTATGGTGTATGCAGACACTACCTATTGATTATATGCTTCACAGATAGGGTTCAAATTCCTAAGTAACTCGGTAAAAATTAAGTAGCCCAACTGATGCGTTGATCTA
Organism: Orthosia incerta; assembly: GCA_948252205.1. Classification (NCBI taxonomy): domain Eukaryota; kingdom Metazoa; phylum Arthropoda; class Insecta; order Lepidoptera; family Noctuidae; genus Orthosia; species Orthosia incerta. The sequence continues at coordinate 11,870,629 of OX411749.1, read as the reverse complement.
GTGGCCGCAAGCGACGATTACTTCATACGATACTTCGATTTACGGGTCATGCAATAATTTTATTTTAGACCTTTGCCCCACACTAGGAATTTCTTCCTGTACACAAACATGAGAGCGTTTACAAACGTTTAAATTGGACATACACAAGACACCGAGATCCGCAACAACTACCTGTAGGCCATACAAATATTTGTTTCGTGCGGGAAACGAATCCGCGACACGCAGCACAGCAGCCGATCGCTCAACCACTACGCCAACCGTGTCGTCAAATTTGTTGAATTTGTTACATACCTCTGCCAAACCCCTCGGGGAATACAGGCGTGAATTTATCTACTTTATGTCGCTTCCAGATTTATCTCTAACTTTGACAAAGACACAGACGTGCTTACGTTCATCAGGTAAAAGAGGCACTTTCAATCTTCTTCGACTGTTTTAAAACCCAGGTTAAACCATAAGGCCTATTGTCCACGGAGGCTTAGCTTCATAGACGTTTTAAAATACGCTCTGCTGCTTGTGCAGCCCAGCTTTCTAAATCCACGAGGCGTATTGCGCACGTACGTTTTCAATAATTTCAACAAATTCGCCCGCCATTTTTTCAAAACAATTAACACTTGCGATCATTCGATGTAAGCCCCGGCGTATAACATACGGTACGGCAGGCGTAGCGATGCGAGCGCTATGTTTACGGTCGACAGGGTTTCATAGATTTGTATGTAAGCTGCAAGCAGCCGTACACCAAGCGTATAATGGACGAATACGCGTCTATGAAGCTACGCCTCGGACAGTACGCCTTTTTCTATATTTGCAAGTCTTGGTTGCCCCGTCTCAACGTTGTGAATACAAGCTTGAAATGCTTGATACAATTTGTCAAACACAGTTTGGTTGGTACGTCTTAGGTACGTTCCAACCTGTGTCTAATCCTATAATCTGATTCAATTTCAACCCAGCATCGGTAATGGAATTGACATTACGTAGTGAGATTGCGGATACTCCTACTGCAAACAAAACAACGGTAATATCACAAATAGCAACGCTTTATACATTTTCAGGCAACTATAGGCCCATAGATAAAATACATACTAATGCATTTTGCACAATTTGAGAAACAAACTAATACTCTACATTGTGTTAAGCTCGCTTTTGTTAGAAACTTTTTTTTCGCTGTGAACAATGTTGTTTTGTGTATAATTAAGAATTTGTTTATTTAATAAAACGGACTATTCCAGCAAGCTGATTGCAAAAACCTAAAAAAATATATCCCGATATTTGTATATACGTCAATTCAATTAAGTAAGTAAAACAAAATAAAATTGATATTTATAGAGCTGTCATAATGTCATATTTTCAGACCAGTGTGTCCAGTGTCCAGCTAATTGCCAAGCACTAATCTTACGTGAATATCCACCAACCCGCACTGGGCCCGCATGGTGGCCCATTCCCTCTCTCACAGACAGGAGGCCTGTGTCCCAGCAGTGGGAACATTATAAAGGCTGATGATGATGATAATAAATCTTACGTGAAATAGAACTTACATGCTGTTAGTGGCGCCCATAATTCAGTTGTCAGTTTAAGCCTCATGTTTCTACACATCGTTATAATAATCGCACCGACATTTCCTACTGCGTGGGCCATATTACCTGCAATCCATCTTGTAAGACTTTTTCCATCTTTTCTATGCCGTGACTGAGCAAAAAAACTTCATTTCAATGCTTTTGCTAGACCAGAGGAATCACATCACACTAAAATTATAAAGATGAAAGTTTTTGACTGTATGTGTGTGTGTTTGTTACTTCTTCACGCTCAAACGGCTGGACGGATCTGGATGAAATTTGGCAAAGAGATAGATTATAGTCTGGAATAACACATAGGATACTTTTTATCCCGGGAATATGTTCCCTTGGGATAATTTTCGACATTCACGTGTTCGAAGCTGCTGGCAGAAGCCAGTCTACCTACATATTCTTTCATGTACCCTATGTGGAGATAGAATTTTCCGGCCAATCTTTTTGGAAACTATCCAAAGGAATATTATTACAATATCCGATGATGAATGGTATGGGTATGGCCTTTTAAAACAAATAAATATGATTTGAATCGGATTCGTTTCGTGTATTTCCGGGCGAGAAATGTTCGACTCTTCCTCAAGTAGTGGTTATCATCAGATATGGCTACTATACAAATATACAAATACAATTGTGTGTACTTTTAACTAACATAAACTAAAACCTTGTTTGGGTCACCCCGTGTGTATTTTCATATCAAATACACAGTTATACAAAAATCTGTTAAAGAACACAGTAAAAATAAAAATAATAAGTGCAGTCCGTCCGTTGCCCAACTGGAAATCTCCAGGGCCAGACGGACTGCAAAACTTTTGGATTAAATGGTTCCAAAGGTCGCACGCTCGTTTGGCAACTCAGTTCCAGTCTGTCTTAGAGTCAGGCTCGCTGCCCCAGTTTCTAATGACAGGAATAACCCACCTGCTCTATAAATCGGGTAGTACTGCGGAACCTAAAAATTATAGACCGATAACGTGTTTACCGACGCGACGGTCTATAAAGTTCTTACATCCATTCTGAGAGCGAAAATTAATCAACATATTGACAATAACGCCATTATGTCTGCTTCTCAGAATGGATGTAGGAACGGGTCTCGCGGTACTAAGGAGCTGCTCCTCATAGACATTGCCATTAGCCAACAGGTTCACCGTTCCCGCAAGGATCTGGCGACATGTTGGATAGATTACAAGAAGGCCTATGACTCAGTGCCACATACATGGCTCATGAGGGTGCTGGAGTTGTATAAAATTGATACAACTCTGCGCGCCTTCTTGGCGTCATGTATGGGGCAGTGGAGGACGGTCCTTCACTATCCAGGATGTCGACAGATTCAGGAAAACAGCGAACCTATAAGGATCGAGCGCGGAATATTTCAGGGCGACAGTCTGAGTCCTCTGTGGTTTTGTCTAGCCCTTAACCCTCTCAGTACACTGCTGGAGGGTTCAGGCCTGGGCTATCGGTTGAGGAGAGGTGGTCAGGTCATATCACACCTCCTTTACATGGATGACCTGAAGCTCTTTGCCCCCAACAACTTGCAACTGATGAAGCTACTGAAGGTAACGGAAACCTTCAGTGACGCCATCAGGATGGAATTTGGTGTTGACAAATGTGCAGTCATGCATGTAAAGCGAGGGGAGATTATGGAATCTGTGGGAATACAACTCTCGGACTCCATACACCTTAGATCCCTTTCCTCAACTGAGACTTACAAGTATTTGGGTATGTCGGAAGCTCTAGGCATCAATGTTACTGACGTGAAACAGTCGTTGAAGGAACGCTTCTTTGGCCGCCTGAAAAAAGTACTAAATAGTCTTTTATCAGGCGGGAACAAGGTGCGCGCCTTCAACGGCTGGGTCATGCCGGTCTTGATGTACTCTTTCGGCATACTCAAATGGACTCAGACAGAACTTGACGCCCTGGATAGGAGAGTCCGCACATTGCTTACCGCAAATCGTATGCATCACCCACGGTCATCGGTTATGAGACTGTATATCCCTCGGAAGAGCGGGGGTCGTGGCTTTTTAAATGCTAAGACCCTGCACAACCGCGAGGTATGCAGTCTTAGGGAATACTTCCAGGCCGCTGACGTGGGTATGCATCGAGATGTGGTAGCAGTGGACAAGGGCCTTACCCCGCTCTCCTTGGCTAACGAGAACTGGCGCAAACCTATAGTATTAGATACTAATGACCGCATGGAGGTATGGCAGAGCAAGGAGCTTCACGGACGCTTCTACCGGGTCCTACATGGGCCCGATGTAGATTTTTTGGCGTCCGTGGCCTGGTTGCGATTTGGTGACCTTTTTGGGGAAACCGAAGGTTTTGTCTTTGCGATTATGGACGAAGTTATGATGACGAACAACTACCGGAAATATATTGTGAAGGACGGCACGGTTGACATTTGTCGGGCATGTCACCGGCCGGGGGAATCAATCAGACACATTATTTCCGGTTGTTCTAGTCTGGCTAACGGAGACTATTTGCATAGACACAACCTTGTAGCCAGGATTATCCACCAGCAACTTGCTCTTAAATACAATCTTGTGGAATCAGAAGTGCCTTACTATAAGTATGTGCCCGACCCAGTTCTCGAAAATGGCAATGTCACGTTGTATTGGGATCGGTCTATCATCACTGACAGGACTGTTGTTGCTAATAAGCCTGACATAGTGGTGATAGACCGACTAGAGCGTCGCGCAATGATTGTTGATATTGCGGTCCCCCATGACGAGAACCTCGTGAAGGCGGAGAGAGATAAGAAAAGTAAGTATCTTGATCTGGCTCGCGAGGTTGTCGACATGTGGGATGTGAATACAGCAGTCATTGTGCCGATAGTCGTGACGGCCAATGGTATAATAGCCAAGAGCCTCGACGAACATCTGAGGAGGCTCTCGTTGGGCAGCTGGATCAAGGGCTTGATCCAGAAAGCGGTACTCCTGGACACGGCTCGTATTGTTAGGAGGTTCCTCTCTCAGGAGCCCTGACCACCGGTAGCTTGGACCCTGTTCCCGATACCGGTGGGCTACTATTTTTGTATTTTTAAATGTTTTTTTATTTTATTTTTTATAGAATGATATTTAAAAATGTAAAAATATGTAAATATAATAAATAAATGGAAAAATAATAAAATAATAATAATATAAAAATAACATATAAAAATATTAATAAAACTAATACAATTAATATATAATAATAAAAAAATATATTTATTTACATATGTACATTATTATTTACAAACTAATATTAGAACTAAAATAAGAATAAACATATGTACAATTACGGAGCGTCAAAAAATTCGTCCACATCGCTGTCAACAGGAAAAGTGCCTAGAAGGCTGGCAGCATTGCCACGTTGGATGGCAATTCTGATTCTTTGGCCAAAGAAAAGGCCAGCCCTCTGGTCTCGTGAAGAGTCGACCAACCGCTTGGCGATATCCCGAAATAATAGGTGTGCACTCGGACCCCACGGCCCTAGTGTTTCAACCGCCCGTTGTATTTGCGCCGTTTGAGGTTTTCAGCACCTGCAGCAGCCGCCCCAGCGCAACCCACCGTGCTAGGAAGATGGGATGGTGCAAGGGTGTCGACACAAGTTGCATCCCACACCAAAGACCTACCCAACTTCCAAGGCATTATGGTCATACCATCTGGTCTCTTCCCATCAACGCGAAAAAAAAATACATTATTAATGTATTATTTGTTTTTTTTTTAATATTAATAATATTTTTTCTTTCTTTCTTCTTTTCTTTCTATAAAATAGCAGCACTTACCCTAAGATATGTTTATTACCTCACACTCGAAGATGTACTGACTATGATGGCGTTTGCTACGCTATTTATAACCTTGAAAAGGGCGGGAACGAGAAGTGTACACTTACAGTTCGACACTTGACAAGTAGGAATCCATTGTTGCCAGCGTAAACATATCAACTGAATTATTGCCAACACAGAAAAATCACTTGGTTTGTTCAATTTAATATAAGAATACTAACAATGAGTGATGGGAAAAACCTAACCTGGTGTTGTTAGCAATCGCTTACCGTCTTCTTTCCATCCATTCCATGCCCATATTTTCTGTTTGAGATCATTCTCTGTTGCGGCCAAAACCTATTGTGAACTTCTATATGCTAGAGTCTGGCAAACGAAAGTAGACACTCGAATTATTTGCAAACTTTTTATATGGCAATGCTATACTATGACCCCAATTTTCCGTATGACGCTACTAAGTTGATATATCGCTTTGTTTTAATTCGTAATCACTATTTACCTTTTTGTAAAAACATTTTCTCTATTTAATAATTTAAAAAGTTTCATTATTAATGTAGAAAACAATGATTCCTGTAACTCTTATGAATCTTTTCACATGGAAGTCTTAGATTCAGATTTTGATTGATAGTGAATAAACCAATTTTTTTATACAATACTGTTGCTTTTTTATATTCAGATTTATATATCTAAAGTATTACCTACCTAACTAAATGTACCTATAGTATTTTTATTCAGACGAAGTAATATAAATAATTCTAAAGTATCAAATTAGGTTATTCCAGGTATTGCATACTAGTTTTTGGGGTTGCTATGCTGATATTTTATATTTGCCGCGCTTTTTCAGTCTCTACTTTCGTTTGCCAGACTCTAGAATGATGATGGGGACATTAACAAAAAGCAAACCTTTTAGTTCGAAATCCCACCGCTAAAATCCGGCTAACTGAGAGCTAGCCACTTTTTTGGCCTATTTTCTACACCACTTTATTTCAAATGACGTTGTATTCACTTGAAAAACGTTTGTAGGTATCTGGGTTTAGTTAACAAACATTTATTTAAATTTATTCACATAGTATTTGCGGCTAGTTACCAATATTTTCTACTATCAAGTATCATTCAAGAAAATTATGTTTTTCTTTATAAATCTGCAAGGTTTTAAGTGAGATTCTTAGGCTATTTGTTTCCTCCTCAAAATCGTGTAAATAAAAAGAAGTTACCCATTTATCACCGTGGTAAAAAGTTTAGGTACAAATCGACCTTTTTAAGTACACCCTCAATTTGTTATTAGTCCTTTAAATTGTCCCTTTCACCCTTCCACTTAGATTGGTTGGAAAATAAATACGATCCGTAAATCTTCGCATAGTCGTTTCTCCAAGCTCAAGAAAATCGATAGTGTCGCGATGTGAACTCTATTATTTGGTTGTAAAATTGGTTTCGTATTGAAGTGGTCGCATTTTCCATTATTGTTGAGGTTTGTTCAGAAATCGCAGCTATTATCAGTATAAGCCAAGTATTTCATGGCCACAAAACGACACACAAACAATACATTACAAGAACACAAACAGTCGTAGTAGATTTTGAAATCTAAACCCTTAAGGCGCAGATACCCCTGAGTAGCTGATTTTAAAATGAGAATCATGTCTAATAGGCTAGTCGTAATTTTTTGTAAAAAATATATGTTACATAAGACCATTTTCTTAATAATTTGATCTAAGAAATTGACACCATCTCAAAGACAATTTAATTATCTACATTATGATCTGAGGCTTTTTTTTAAAGTCTTAGAATAGTAAGGAAAATACAAAAAAGTACTAAATTTTGGGTCACGCGGGTGTGAAACGAGTGCGCGTCCAGGTTGTTGGCGTTAGTCGTCGGCTCATTTGCCTATTTATGTTTACTCATTTATTTTATTTTTTATTCATAAATAAAACTGTTCGCTCCGTCACTTGCTACTAAGGTTTTATTGGTTCAGAGTCACCCAGTCGACACCGGCTATCACTGAAAACCAGCGCTGTGGCCCTGTCTCGCACACGAGTCCCAGCATTATGCTGAGCGATGACCGTTTGCGTAGTTGTGACGCATACTTTGTAATAATTGTATTTATGTTATTTTTTTTTGTTTTTTATGGTATGGTCGTGCCTGGCGCAAATAAACAATTTTTCTTTCTTTCTTTCTTTCTTTTCTTTCTTAACGATAGTGTTAGTAGTTCTTAAATTATGTTAGAAAAGTAAAAAAAAAGACAAAAATATAAATGAGAGCATAAATATAAGCAGATGCATGTCGTGGTTGTGGCAAGAAGACTTCCACTCAGCATAATGCTGTGCCGTGGGTACCCACAGCACTGCGCTGATTTTCAGTGCTCGCCTAGGACTGCTGTGTTCAACATTATCATTTCCGTCAAATTGAATTAAGTTTACCTACCTTATTTCAAACGGATTAAATGAAATGAAGGCGCTTTACTTTGTGTAAATTATTTCATCACCACTGCTCTGAAAACTGTGAAGGAAAACATCGTGAGGAAACCGGCATGTCCTAGAACCAAAACTTCGAAGACATGTGACATTCACCAACCCGCACTGGGCCCGCATGGTGGATAACGGCCCATTCCATCTCACAGAGAGGAGGCCTGTGTCCCAGCAGTGGGAACATTAATAGGCTGTTGATGATGATGATGATGAAATGAAATGAGTACGGAGCCAGTTTTCGGAGGCTCAAGACATGTGCCATTTGATGTCAGCGATGGAGATGGTTGAAATGCCAAAATGTAATCAAGTCACATTTCGATATCGCTTAACAATCGTGATATTTGAGTCATTTAGCTTCAGATCCAGTTAAGCTCGAATCACCACCGTAAGATACATGGGACTGGTGAAAATTTTATGACTAAAGTTGTCAAAAAATAAAAGTCCCGTTTAAACTGTAAACTTGATGCTTGCGAATGATACTCGTTGTCATATTGTATTGGTCATTTACATTTTGAAAGACCTTAATTTGACATAAGCTTTAAAAAAAATGCACTTACCCTAAGACACATTTACACAGACACATAAAGCACTTTATGAGGCTACTTTCGCCTTTCAAAGTTTATAATTATAACAATAAGAATTTATTAAACTGATAATATTGTGTTGGTAACACAGTATTTAATTAGGATTATGAATTTGATTTTTCAATTTCTTACGTAGAAAGTTATCGCGGCATGTAAAATGAGAAACGTCAACGGACTTCTTAGATTGTGACGACTTTAAGTATTACAATTCTCATAAAGTATTTTTTTAAATATTTCTAGTTAAGTTCTCAGAGTATGAAAAATTTTGTAAGTGGTTTACCAACAATAATACAACTGAGAGCTTTGTAGAATAGAGTGCAATAATATTTGGAGCTTATTTTGTCTTGGTTAAAACACAGAATGAAGAAAATACTCATAAGACCAAGTTTATTTTCTTACGTCTGCAACACTGCTACTTATGTATTTAAAGCAAATGGTATTTTTACTGGCTTGTGTTTTTAATACAATTTTGATTAGATTACGTGTACAAGTAATTTTAATTCTTTTTTATGTGACTGTACTTATAAGTATAAAAATATTTATGTTTTTAGACTTATTATCTATTTACTACTAATATTTTTCTTCTTCTACTACTAACTAATATTTATAGAGGTTTATTTTAAATTATAAAAAATAATTAGCTTTTCGTTAGTAATAATAGCAGAGAACGGCTATTAAAATTTTAAAGGAAAAATTGGAGAAAAGTCCGGAAAATTCTGAAATAACTTATAGTGTTTTTCATTTGAATTAAGGACATTGCATATACCTACATGCCATACTCGTATTAACTAAATGGAATATGCCTGAAATAAAAGTAGTATTTTTTTTAATTATATCAACGCCTGTCGGGTTTAAATAATAGTTTTATTAATAGTTGAGCACAGATTTGCCGTTAAAAGCTGTATAGCACATTGGAAAATTCCATTCGAAAGACTTTAATAGTTGTAAAGGATAGTCAAATACATCATCCGAACGAAATAAAATGAAATAGAGGTAATCATCATCATCATCATCATCATATCAGCCGAAAGGCCTTCCAACGCAACGTCTTCCGGTTCGCGGTCGCCACTCCAGAACCTTTCTGCCCCATCGGCCATCCGTTCTGCGAGCAATGTGCCCTGACCACTGCCACTTACGTTTGGCAATTCTTCGGGCTATGTCGGTAACCCTGGTTCTCTTGCGGATCTCTAAATTATAGAGGTAATACTTTACAGTAAAACTGAAACGAATGTTCACCCAGTTTCCTTAAATCTCCCTACATATAGCAACCGATGTATACAACGGGTATACATTTATGTATATGACTCGTGAGTTACATTCTGTAGGGCTAAGAAGCTTATACTTTCTGCATACGAAATGTTTCGAAGAAAACGGGTTTTTCATACATGAAATGTAACGGTTTTGATATTAAGCGAAGTGTGCGTAGGATGATCAAATATAAGTTATTATGTGTAAATCAAATAAATAAGTAAATAATTTCAGTTAAAAGTGAGGTATCTGTAGATTAGCGCCTACCATCTACCTAAAGTCACCGCCAGAGAACAAAAAATTAAAAATCTTAAACACCTGTCTACCAATGTATTCCAATATGTCAAAACGATACAAAAAAATGTAAAGGCAGTGTCGCTAACACGATCAAAACAAACTTATCACGGTAAGAGGCGTCCGTGGCCCATTCACTTGGTATTCAATAATGAGTTAATATCTCATAAACGCGTGGACCGATTTACATGATATAAGCGGACAAAATTCTATCTACACATCAAAATAGGCAGCTGTTTTCTATGACTGGAAAATTACTTTGGCTGATAATTAACGCAAAAAGCCCCATTTGTACGTTAATACTAAGATTTAATAAGACGTGGGTATGAATTTTAGTGTTATATATTTATTAAAGTTTTGGTACACACAAAACATACCTAAGAGTAGATGAGAACACAGGTCAAAGAAGGAGATTTATATTATTAAATAATATAATATAAAGATGCTCCCTGAGCTGGAGCGTTCGTTTGTAATGTAACATTTCAGATTCGATTTTGAGCTTTACTATACAGTACTGCCTCCCTGACTTGACGAGCATTCGCCTGTTTTGTAAAATTTTAGATTCGGTTTTGAAATTATTTTAATTTTGTGATGCTCGGTTCTCTTCCCTCACTAATGTAATGCTCGAATCTGTAATATTACAGGTTGCGCACTGTAATGCTCGGTTCTTCTCCTCGACTCTGTGACGTTACATTATAGGCGAATGCTCCAAGTGAGAAAATATTTCTAACTTGAAGATACTTAATACAGGCTAGATTCCTAACAAGTATATTTTAATTCAACTTGGTGTTACTAGGGTGGCATATAAATAAGAAAAATGTAACGCTTTTTCCGTATTACATAAACTATTTATCTCCCCAACATAATGCCATGTAACACAATCATTGCAAGTGCAGCATATCATAGCAGTAAGTAATAAATTTTCGCATCGTTAGTTATTATTTCAATATTAATCAACGTAATAGGCCGGTAGCTCAGTGCTACTAACCCGACCTATTGACCCCAGCTAGTAACATGACGGGAAGTGCTTGGAAACATGCTGGTCCTGCTCCATAGGACAATATTTAGTGTAGACAAAATCAAACTGGTTGATTTTGAATTTCATAATTATTACATTGATTTTTGGTTTAAGAAATTGACTACGAGTATAACACACTGTTCCATAGTTGTTGAATTCGGTAATTTACCTATGTTTGCAATATTTGTAAGTGTGAGGACCATGTTCCTATTTTACTAAATGAATGTATTTACCTGTTAGTGCTTATAAAATTTCAAACATATACGTAGCATAGTAGTTTTTTACTTGGTGTATATGAATTAATGTACCTATGTATGTAAATATTGTAAAACAATTTTTTTAAAGAGTAGGTATGGAGTTTCTTGTCCGTTTTTCTCCATAACAATCTACCTTACAGTAGGATCAATTATTATTTTTTATATTTAAATTCTATTTAAAAAAAATACCTTGACTTTGAAGTTTAGGTATAAGGTTTAATATTGTTTAATGCTTACTAAGTCTTGACTTGGAGTAAGCTACTCTTGACAAAAGGATAATGGGAAGGATAAGAAATATAGTTGTCTTATAAGGAATAGAGTTCTTAATAAGGAATAGAGTTCTTAATAAGGAATAGAGTTCTCTTATAAGGAATAAGGTTCTCTGGTACCCACATCATACCGGGCTTTCTCCGTGTTTCGGAAAGCACGTTAAGCCTTTGATTCTGAGAACGTCACGATTGCCCAAAGTTCACTTGATCGAATAACGTTCAACTGAATCATCGTTCGCCCGAAGAACGATCGCCCAAAGAACCCGAATGATCTATCCCCCAAAGGTTCACGGCTCTTTTATTTCTTAGACATGATTGAGTTCTAAAAATAATAATTTGAGCATCTAATGACTGTACTATCATGTGTGTTATCTGTGCCTATCTATGACTTCTTTGGAGAAAGATGATCACTTACAAGGGCAGAAGCAGTTTTTAAAATATGATCACACCTTTCCGCTACACTCTGTATATTAAAGACGAATAAATTGTGTCTCAATTCGCGATAAATGTTCACGAATCTAAAAAAACGTACCTTGTATTCTAGAGAAATGGTTTTTGAATTATAAGCACACCAACGGACAGAGAGTTGTTGCGATTTAAAACATGTGAGGAAAAGTCGAAGTCGTCTTATAGTGAAAGATTATTTTTTTATGTCTTACCGAAATAACGTGCTTAATTTAATCACTAGAGACCAGCAGTTCAATGACTATTTATTATTTACTTTTTTGTACACCACATATTAAGAATAGGACAAGCATTTATTAAAACAAAATGCGCAGTCATACCGCACAGGTAATTTCAGGGCAGTTCAATCACTATACTCCATTTAAATAATAGACATTTACATAATCCCATTTTACACCCCGTTCAACCGATTTTGACTTCTATTACGTTAGTGATATGACAAATGGCAGCTGTAGTCAAAAGTTAGTTTTAGTAACAGGTTTTTGCTTTTTATGCTATCCTTATATATACGGGATAGAACTCAAAATCGGTTGAACGGACTGTTAAAAAGAGTTGTAGAAATTTCTATTGTTATTTCAAATGGATTACAGTTTTTTTTTTTAAACCAAGTATGCTAGAGAAAATTCTGAAAGAACTGACCAGTTTTGTGTTCAGCAATTAGCCTTGGAAGTCTTTCCAATCACTACATAGAACTAATCTGTGTTACGGTAGTTCTGCACATTGTACTGAGTTCAATCGTGTGAGTATAATCCCTTTGTCTGCAAGGGTACCGAAAGGGACACATAAAGAAAAATAATTTATAGTCCAAGCACGTAACTTATTGTTGTATGTGACATAAAAACCTTCGCAATATATATTTCACTTACAATAACTTAGAAAACTACTTATCTTAGACATCCGTAATGGTATCCGGGTTTAAAAAATATATTTTTCACTTCTCATGCTCTGAAATTGCTTATTTGTGCAGGATATATCCTGCACAAAATGGATTTTTGTGCACAAGTTCATTAACGTATCTACTTATAAATGTATCAATATTAAGGCAAAGAAAATGAGCCATACAGCAAAACACAATAAAAAGTTCACAGATAGAATTTGTTATTTTATAATATTTACTTTAATTTTTTTGGTAGGTTATTTAATTAATTAAAAAAATTATATATTACAAAATTTATTTAATAGTAGGCTGTATAGGTCTGCAGCCCAAGCCTAATATCAATGTAGTAAGATTTAAAAAAAAGCGGCGGGAATTGTTTTTTCGTGCGTTTATTAATTTCTTCAAATTTGCTAAAACTAATTTTACTTTGCATATTAATTAAAGAAATGCTACTACTTTTTATTTCCTCGCAATCGAAATGAAAAGCAGAGTTTATAACTCGTCCACAAAACCATTTTATCCTCGACAATATCAGCCCTCGCCTTCGGCTCGGGCTGCTAATAGTCTCGGATAAAAATGGTTCGTTTTGTGCACTCGTTGTAAAATCTACTATTGTTTATGCTTAGCGTTGTATTTTTCAATATACATATATGTCAGTATTTTTCACAAAATAAATATTGTCCAATATTAACGCCTGGGTCTGTACGTGTATTTGAACACCAGTCACTATGAGTCTTGCGTGATTTGAGATTATGAACCTTAATACTTTTAAGCATAGTTCAGATTTACTTGCACTTGAATTTGTTTAGTGTCTATTCCGAACTCAACTTAGTACTCATATCAATAAAGTTGATATTTCTGTACGTTCTAGTTTCGTGTCGGTGTAGTATACAATTTCTTTAAGAATTCATCTCATATCGTGCCAACGTCATGCCGCTCGAATTTATTACGTTCCTACTATTGTAGTCCGACTGTTCCTTGAACAGATTTTAGCAGCGTCATCTATGATTTAAGGAAAATGGTATGTTATGAAGAATCTTCACCTTTTAAGCGAAAATCGATGTTTTTCAGGTAAATCTGACGTAGTAGTCGTTTACGTTATTTAAAAAAAATGTCTAGAGGGAATTTATGTGCAAAGCTTTTACGCTATAAATACACGGAATTATGTAAAAAATTGGCTGTAAATCATTACAGAAGTTAACAAATTTGATAATATTAAAATAATCGTTTTCGCTTAAAGTAATTTCGATAAAAGGAAGATAAGACTTTTTATCATCCTTAAATCTCTACGTCCTTCGAAAACATATCACCTTGAACAGATAAAAAGATACGAAAGTTTAACGAGACACGTGCGATGAAACGCATTTATAAAAAACCGGCCAAGTGCGAGTCGGCTTGCGCGCGAAGGTTTCCGTACCATTATCGCAAAAAAAACGGCAATCAAAACACTTTTGCTTTATAGGAGCCCCACCTAAATATTTATTTTATTCTTTTTTTAGTATTTGTTGTTATAGCGACAACAGAAATACATCATCTGTGAACATTTCAACTGTCTAGCTATCACCGTTCATTAGATACAGCCTGGTGACAGACGGACAGACAGACAGACAGACAGACAGACGGACCGCGGAGTCTTAGTAATAGGGTCCCGTTTTTACCCTTTGGGTACGGAACCCTAAAAAACACCAAAAAATTTGTTAAAACTGAAATTCAATAACATTTAAAAAGACGAGTTTTTTATTGGTTTTCTCGTAATTGTTTTGCTTATGGTTACAGCTGAGATTTTTATGTCAGCGATGCCATAAAGGGTGGATCATAAAAAAATGTTCCACTCAGAACTATGGGTACTATGGCATGGTTTTATGTATATCGTTTCGCCGTTTCCGCTTATCACGTAAACAGAACATCATGTTAATCTAAAGTATGCCCATGTTCGTTAATAGCGGCTGCTTCTATATGCATAATAAGTAAGTAGGTTTATGTGATTAGTAACACACAAATAAAATTTAAAATTCACCGACACATTTTTATTTCATGCTACATAATTTATTTAGAAGTAGTCACGCTGTTTTTGACACGAACGACAATACTCGTATCTTGCGAAAACACTCCGATTCAAACAGTAAAACGCCCATAACTTTGGCACGGCTGAACCGATTTTCAAAAAACATAGCTATAGACACTCTCGATAAAGTCACCTTTCAAACAAAAATAAAATCAAAATCGTTTCATCCGTTTAGGAGTTATGATGCCACAGACAGCAGATACACAAATAAACATATACACAAACTTATAATACCCCTTTATCTTAATCTTATCTTTCCGTTGGTGGTTAAAAATGACGACACACAGTCGCAGGGTGTAAATTGTAGTGTAGCTGGTTGTAAAAGCATAAAATCATTCAATTATCTTTTCACATTTATTTTTGTGAACTTATCACTTAATGAGTTCCTTTTCACCCAAAACTTGACTGGTAGATAGTGGCATAATGTCCGCCTATGTATCACTATGTATAACAACAACAGATACACACATCACGCTTCTAATACCCGAAAGGTGAGGCAGAGATTTCCAGCCAATTATGCTTAAGTAAAATAATAAAATGGAATAATAGAAAACAAATAACAAAGACACAACACAACGACAACAATCACAAAGTAACAGAGAAGAATAGTAAAAAAGTACAACAAGATTTAAGAATTATTGCGCCGGGCGTGCCCACACCGAAAGGGTTACCAACTGAGCATTTGCTGGGCGTCAGATACCCAGCGCTGATTTTCAGTTGGCACCCCGCTAGTGACACACGGACGTGGGTTAGTAAAATAGATACTTAAAATAATGTCATAATGTGAATATGTAGGTCCGCAACTTATAAATTGAAAAAATATGTAAAGAATAAGTAAGTCGTATATAATAGGGGGACGAGCCTATTACCAACAGGGCTCCATAGTATAAAACAAAGTCGTTTCCCGCTGTCTGTCTGTCCCTGTATGCTCAGATCTTTAAAACTACGCAACAGATTTTGAAGCGTTTTTTTAATAGATTGAGTGATCCAAGAGGAAGGTTTACACGCAGGTGAAGCCGCTGTCAGAAGCTAGTGAATAATAATTTATATGCAGTAAAAACAAAAAGCGTTTCTTATATGTACGTATAATGAATGTACCCTAAAGTTCCTTGTTCGGAAGCTTAGGAAGGATTTTTGAAAATTTGGATGTTTAAAAGTTTGTCTTGTCCGCCCTTTTCGCCGAAGGCTCATTTTGAACGATACAAAATTAGACTTTAATCCATTATGAATTAAATACAAAGTTTTGTCCGTTTTAGTTTACTAAAATATTTGTATATTATAAACGAGAAAGTTTGTTAGCATGGATGGATATTTGTTATTCTGTAACGTAAAAACAACGGAACAGATTTTGATGAAACTGATCTTCACAGTAATATAGCTTATTTATCTGAATAAGACATATGTTTTCTATACTAATATTATGAGGAGGAAAGATTTTTTTGTTTGTTTGTTTGTTTGTACCGAATAGACTCCGAAACTTCTGGACCGAATTAAAAAATTCTTTCACCAATAGAAAGCCACATTATTCCTGATTGACATAGGCTATTTTTTTATCCCGAAAACGGGTCCACGGGAGCGAAGCCGCGGGCAACAGCTAGTAATTTATAAAGGCATAGACACTAATTCCGCGCCGGTAGAGCAACGGGCGGCAACTAAAAATATTTTTTTTTTATATGTACCCAAACTTCAGATAGCTTACAAGTAATTCGGCTATTCTACGGATATTTTTGACAGTCAGCACAGGCAGCCAAAATCCCGAAAGCCTCTGGTCTTATTCTTTCTTTCTTTCTTATTTACACTGATAATGGCCTCCAATGTAGACAGCTGGAAACATTTGAAATATTCGAAGAGAGAAACTAATTTACTACCCATAATAATTGCATTATAATTGTGAAAGTATGGATATTGGTTACTCAATCACGCCAGAACGGCTGAACGGATCTTGGTGAAATTAGGCACAGATATAGATTATAGTCTGGAATGCTCCCATGGGATGATAAAACACGCGGGCGAAGCCGCTGGCAGAAGCTAGCTCTCTATATACAAGAACAACATCCCCACCACTTAAGCGTGAGAAAGTGCCTCAATCTACTTATCTTACATTACAAAGTAAACCACTTAGCTTAATCATAGTCCGTAGTAGCTCATCTCATGTTTAACTTAATACTCACTTCATAAATGTAATTACTTTAACATTATCATTCGTAAAAGAAAAACTTCTGAAAAAGGCTTAGAGGGTTGGCCATGTTGAGAGGATGAATGAAAGGAGACTAACAAAAGGTATTTACAAGGCAGACGTGAGTGGAAACGCTGAGAGGGGACGCCCTAGAAGGACGTACACGGATCTTAAGGTTACACTAGTCGATAATTCTACCATTCAAACGTAGTCTAGGGGTTACTCCACTGTTTGACGATGTACGTTCAAAATAAAAAAATATATCAATTTGTCTCATCATTATCTAAAAAAATCTTAATTTATGAGCGTCGAAAGTTCCACATTTCAACACTAATTTTGACGCATCTTTGGGCGGCAATAAATACCATAAGAAGAAGGAAAATTGCAAAGCGGCCTCCATAAAGGGATAGATTAGTAGTTCTTGAAAGCAAATAATTTTATTTTGAAAATATACATTTTGTAGCTTTTCGCACGAGTTGTCGGATGAGATCAGGCATTTTAACCCGCATACAAAATAGTTCCTGCCGTCGACTAGTGTAACCTTAATATTGATGTTCTTCAGAAAGGCCAGTTGCGCAGTACTCAGAACTAGCGTGCGTGTATGACTAGTTGTATGAACGTAATTGTTGGAAAACGAATATTAAGGATCGTAGTAGGTTGCGTTCTGTAGTTTCTGCGTACACCCATGGCAAAAAGGCTTGATTTTATGTATGTATGTTTTGAAATGGAAAACGAAAACGTTAACAAAAAATCGGGTGAAATTACCTGCATGTAAGCCACTTAAAATGATTGCGGTTATGGATTGTAAACTTTATTGCCATCACACACAGTTCAGTTTACACTGCAACTGAAATTATTTTATAGCCTTTTTCACACTTTAATTATACAAAAATAAACTTTGTTGTTATGTTTTCAAAGTGGATATTTGCGTGAATTGCAAAAAATATTAGTAAATAACCCTTATAATGACCCCGGTCGTTTGGAAGCCGGGCTTTTTATAAATCCGTTGTGTTGTGGTTTGACACGGCTTTTCGAAGGCCAATAATGGGGAGGCAGGAAGGGGGGATGGGGATTAACTTGCGTTGTGAAACTATTGTTATAATATTTCCGTTATTAATGCTTATGTTGTACGGTGTTGTCATTTGTTATTATTAAGCTTCTGAAACTGCAGAAGTTTGTAGTGATTATTAACATATATATTTTTGTTTAACTATAGTTAAACTTTAGCAGGGTATCTCTGAAAATTGATAAGCACCGTTAGTCCGTTACATTTTACTGTTTACTTATTTTTATTTTAAATATGATTATTATATTTTTAGAAGCTTATATTTGTTTTTTTTTTCAAATTGTCCTATTACCATTTAGTTTTATTTAAGTAATTTATTCAAATGCATAATTATTATACTCGTATCTTGTATTGTAAGACGTTTTTAATACCGTTGACATTTAAATATTTGTATGCCACAAAGGCCAAACATGACTGCTCCAAATATTATGTAATAAAATAACTTGCATGCTCTGTATGGGTCCCGTTTTCAACCTTTGGGTACGGAACCCTAAAAACTAATAAGTATTATATGTTTACGAAAACGTCTTTTTAGCAGTATTTGGTTTATTTTTTTCTGATAACTTGAAGTAGACGTAGACGATGGATGTGCGGAGTGATGAGAATGGATAAAGTGAGAAATGAGTATATTAGAGGAAGTTTGAAAGTGGCGCCAGTGACTGAAAAGTTGAAAGGAAACCGTTTGTCCTGGTATGGTCATCTGATGAGGAGGGATGACACGCATGTTACTTAAAGAGTTATGAATATAAATGTGGATGGATGGAGAGGGGACGGCCAAAGAAAAGATGGATGGACTGTGTGAGGAGTGATATGAAAGAAAAGGGAGTCAGTGATAGCGTGACGGGGGACAGGACGGTATGGAAGAAGAAAACGTGTTGCGCAACAAGGGCAGGAAGATGATGATGAACTTGAAGTAACTTTAAGTAGACGTCCTTGTATTAAGAGAAGGTTTCTTAGTAGAAGATACAAGCCTGTTCTAAATAAAAAGTTAATCAAAACGCATAAAATATGAAGAGGTAAAATAGGTTTACATGAAATAAATCTCTACAAGTCCTGATTATGAAAGTTCTTTTACTGATAATTAACTAAAGAAGAAACTTTTAACAAAAACGATACAATTAACGTCATTGTAACGTTACGATTATAACGTTACAATGAGCGTAACGTTACATTGAGCGTAACGTTACATTGAGTCATCCTTTTTCGTACGTGCAGCCGGCGTTCATCGATTTATTAGACGTTGTCACGTCACAAAATTAAATCATCATACAAAACGAAACACTACAATGCGAAAAATAACTTTACAATGCATGTCCTCGAAAAGAGCGTTTTCCAAGCAGCCAAACTGTGCGGAAAGTGTCACTTTTTTTTACTAGTGCTTTTTACTTTCCTGTACTTTTTTAATTTTTAACTCCAACGTCAGCCCGCCGCATAGAGTTTTTATTATTTGAGAAAAGTTTTAAAAATTAGTTAAGTACAGATTATCATTCATATAAAAGGTAAAACAAAACTAATACTTCATTTAAGGCGTTTTTAATCACTCTAGATTTAGATTTTGATCAATAAATTAATTTTAAATATTCATAAAATATGTTTGGCAGAATGAATATTTTGGTCGTGCCTTTTTGCGTTACTACTTGACAGCTATTTGCACATGCGTAGTAGAACTATTAGTTAATCTGTGGATATGCTGAGCGCCCTTGAATAAGCGCCATTTTATTAATTTCTTGCTTGGTTCAGATATATTTTTTTATTTCCTCGCACAGTGCATAGTAAAATGTTGTATGATACACGTGCGTAAGATGATTTCCGACTCGTGTCGATTTATCCACTCACTCGCTTCGCTCGCTCATGAATAAAATACCACTCATCGGAAATCACCTACTTCCCGCACTTGTTGCATAAATAACTATTGTTTTCGAAAGTACGTGAAGACGCATGAGCATTCAAATAAAAAAAAACATCAAATCGGTTTTTCATTGGCGGAGTAATCGCGTATAGTGCCCGGCAAGTAAGTTGGCAAGGTTTTGGCGCAGTGGGGGTAAGTTCGCGCATATTCTGCGCACTGACCAACCACCATTATAGAGCGAACGGAACGTGGACGCGACACGATTGGTCAGTCAATCTTTGTGTCAACTGACCAACCAATCGCGCGCTCGGAACGTTCCTAACCGTTCCCCGCGCCCCGCTCCACTACCAAAGATACCTAAAAAAAACCGGCCAAGTGCGAGTCGGAAAATTTCGGTTTACGATTTATGACGTATTAAAAAAAAAAACTACTTAAAAAATCTCTTTCAAACCAATTTTCGGTAGAAGTTTACATGATAATGTACATTATATTGTTTTTTAGTTTTATCATTCTCTTATTTTAGAAGTTACAGGTGGGGGACACACATTTTACCACTTTGGAAGTGTCTCTCGCGCAAGCTATTCAGTTTAGAAAAAAATTATATAAAAAACCTCAACATCATTTTTGAAGACCTATCCATAGATACCCCACACGTATGGGTTAGTTGAAAAATATTTTTGAGTTTCGGTTCTAAGTATGGGTAACCCCCAAAATTTAATGTTTTTTTTTCTATTTTCGTGTGAAAATATGAATGCGGTTCACAGAATACATCTACTTACCAAGTTTCAACAGCATAGTTCTTATAGTTACGGAAAAAAGTGGCTGTGGCATACGGACGGACTGACAGACAGACAGATATGACGAATCCATAAGGGTTCCGTTTTTGCCATTTGGCTACGGAACCCCAAAAACGACTTCTGCGCATCTAACGACTCTTGCCATCTTGCCAACTTACGTGCCGGGGATTATCACAAACACACAAAGAAAATGTACAGTTGAATTAAGAATACTCCTCTAAGTCCTTCCAAGAAAAGAGAACCTTTTTGAAGTCGGCTGAAAAGATGCACTATTGCTGAGTGTCATAGCCTGTTTTTTAGCCTGGTAATATGCAATCTGGGCGCACGGTTGGCGCAGTGGTTGAGCGATTGACTGCTGCGCTGCGTGTCGCGGGTTCGATTCCCGCACGGAACAATTATTTGTATGATCTACAAATAGTTTTTCCGGCTCTGGGTGTTTGTGTATGTGAGTTTATATGTTTGTATACTCACCCACGATACAGTAGAAATTCCTAGTGTGGGGCAACGTTTTATAAAAAAAAACTTCTTGTGGGACATACTACGGGAGCAAAGCCGCGGGTTAAAAGCTAGTACAAAATATACATAGGTTCAAAGATTTTTTGCTATTATACTACACATAAATAGAAGGTTAACCTTCGAACATAACACAGTACACAAGTGCCATTGTTACAGTTATCAGTAAGTCCATATCTAGAATTTATGGCCACTTTAGATGTAAAATTAAATCTCCATTATGCTTAATAGCTTTTATATCGAAAACAATCAGACTGAAAGTTTACATAATGTGTTTGACGGGATTCGTTATGCATTATTTAAATGAAAATTTAAATTGCTGTGTGCGTGCTTCACGAGAAATTAATTTATTGTTGTGTCAGTTATAGTATGAAGACTGTAATGTATATTAACGTTTGAAAATGCTCTGCCCAAGGTTTATAAAAAATCAACAATATTAAAAGAAAACACATGTATTTATTTACGGTTAAGCAACGCTTGACGAGGTCGGTCCGTGGATGGGTGACCATTTCAATGTACCGAGTTTCCTCCGTGCCTCGGCAAGCACGTTAAGCCATTAGTCCCGGCTGTCATGTGAAGATCTTTGACAGTCGTTACGGGTAGTCAGAAGCTTGAGATCTGACACCAGTCTTTCCAAAGGGTACCGTGTTACCCAGTTACTGGGTTTTGGAGGTCAGATAGGCAGTCGCTCCATGTAAAATACTGGTACTCAGCAGAATCCGGTAAGACTGGAAGCCGACCCCAATATAGTTGGGAAAAGGCTAGGCAGATTGATTGACATGTATTTATTTACATACATACAGCTATCATTACAGATGCCCAGTTCGATAGTGTAGAAAAAAATACAATGCCAAATAAACTATACAAAAACTATATTAGAGATGTGCCGATTATGACTTTGGCTGACTAGCCGATTAGTTGTAAATAGGCCGACTATACGGCCAGGCCGATCAGGGTTTCGGGGGTATTCGGAAACTTCCGTGACGTTTTGATTACAGATGATTAGCGCAAAAGTCGCAACCACCACCTGCGATCGTGTCGGGACATGTTTTGTTTACTTCGCAATGTTTCTTGATTTTTGCTTTTGCACGGATTCGAGCGGTGTTTTATGTAAAAAAATTAAGACAATACTGTTATTATGTTGTTTGTATGTTTCGTTTCCGTGAGTGTGTCCGTGGCATCAACAGTGGGCCCTATCAGAATATCAGCGCAGTGATGTTTTCTTTTTAATATCGTTGCACATGCTGAGATAGGAGCCTTTTTGGTCTCGCACGGGGTATTGTATTTTTATTTTTTATTATTGTTTGTGTTTAGCTTATCTCGTGTCTCCTGTGCGGGTCACAAATAAATATGTTTACTTTCTTTCTTTCTATTGTTCATTAAAGTGAAAGAAAAATTTAATCATGTCAAAAAGAAAGTCTCGTATATGGATTTTATTTTATCTTATATACATTTTATTGAGAAACACATACAAAGTAATAAGCCGGATAGACGACAGTCTTTGCCGAATAGTCGATGACTACGAAAGTGGCCAGATAGTCGGCTTTATCGACTAGTCCGCACATCCCTAAATTAACTAGCTATTCGTTCGTTTACAGGAGCATTTATTGCTATAGACCTCATATTAATAAATATTATGGTAGGGTTCTCCAGTCTGCCCGTAGATACTATTTATGTACGCATTCGTAATAAAATACTAACTTCTTGTCGCTCTTTCACACCGCAGGCCCTAAAAAGATAATTTTTCCAGAATAAAAAGTAGCCAAAACACTTAGAGATTGTGTAATTAAAAGCGGATTGATACTTTCAGAGATAATCTCCTACGGGCAAACAAACAGTTTTAATTATCTAAGGATTATTGTGGTTAAAAAGTTTGGGTTTGTGCAAACGTTAGCCAAACTATGTGAATACCCAAGAATTATTCACCAACAGATTTATCAAGTACTCTAGATTCTGTTTGCTTTGTTTTATAAGCTTTACATAAAGAGGGTCATCGCAACATTGTCCTAAAAGCTAGTACAATGTGGGCGGCGATCAGCGGTCAACGGTGGGCGTTCTATGCCGACCTCTGTCATTGACGGTCAAGTAATAAGCAACAGCGTCCTTTGTAATAGACCTTTGTTTGGATTTCCTGAAACTCTCTGATAAACGTGGGATGTTGAGTTCTGGAATATTTAATTTGAATCAATTAATCAATGGGTGGATTAATGGATAAATCTAATTCCGCCCAGTCCGTTTCATCATCGGACTACCAGACGTACGGCGATGCGCCATCGGTACATGGTGGACATCCCACCCATACGCACTAAACCTTTTTGGAAATACTTTCATTATGCGTACAGCTAAGGAGTGGAATTCCCTGCCGGAGTCTGTGTTTCCAGATAGCTACAACCTCGGGGTCTTTAAGTCAAGAGTGAATAGGTTACTTCTAGGCAAGCGTGTAACACCGTCGACCACATCATCGCTTACCATCAGATGAGATAGTGGTCAAGCGCGAGCCTATCTACAATAAAAAAACAAAGAATAAATATAAAGAAGGTAAAAAGAAAGATAATAAATTATTTGACCCAGATTAGGGTACACAATTTAAAAATACAGACAAATAGCAGTTATTCTTTTAGGATGTGATAAGTAACTATTTTTGGTATAATATAAATTATTCGATTTTAAGCACTATTGTGCATTAATGGCAATTTGTATACTTAATTCTTCTGATGTTTGAGTTTGTAATGAAAGTAAACTTTATTAGACTACTCACGGCTATAGATGACGTGATGTTATGTAGACGATAAACCTATAACTTTTTTGTTTGGACTTTTGGGCAAGACAAGGGGGTGTGGGATTACACCTTATTAAAGCCACCCCGGTTTCCCTTTGTGATACACCTGTAAAGGCACATCCCTGAAGAGACTGAAAAAACGCCTCTCCTGAGTTCTGCCTCGCTGTGCACGGCAGCGCGAGATCACTAAGGCAACGTCTTTCCTGGAATTAGCACCTATGTTATTTATTTATTATATACTTTAATGTACACCACATATAAACTACAAGACAAACATGTTTAAGGGTAAGTGTACAATGGGCGTTCTTATCGCACAGGGCAAGTTTTTTTTTTTTCCAATTAAGGTGTCTTCGCGATGTTCAGGAATAGACGTTGACTGCCAGATAGAATCTCTTTCTAATTCCAAGATAGTCTTCTTGTCCAAACTGGGCAAGTATCCAACCTGACGTGGTACAGTCCCTGGCCAAAACTGCTTAACCCACCCAAAATTGTCTAACCCACCGGCATATCTTGGTAAGCCATTTTAATCATTATCTTTTAGCCTTAAAGTTGAAAATTGTCTGACCTACCCAACATTGCCTGACCCACGGACATATCTTGTTAAGCCATTTTAATCATTATCTTGTTGACGTTAAAGTTGAAAGGCTTTCAAGTGACAGAACTATAATTACTAGCTAATCTTTAATTTCGAGCGTTCACAGTAAGTTATTGTGGCTTCGCGGTTCGATGCTGGATTGGCGATGAACAACATGTGGGTTCGAAAACTCACACCTCCTATTATCAATTTCTTTTTTAATTTGTTTTCATTTATTATTTCTACAATATTTCTTGCTTTAGAATGACCAATATGATTTTGCCTAAAACTTATCTTGTAAACAGGTGGGTAAACAAAAAAAACTGAGTCCACAGATGAGTAGATTCGAAGTTAAATATGTTTACTTCGTGGGGTAGATGGATAATTAATTGATCTAAGTGACAAAAGTCAGTCTAACTACACCTAATAGCAGTGACTGCGCACAAACATTTCTAAAACGTTGGACGTATATCGTAGTCTTTTTAATAAATTTGTTGTAATCAAACCGTCATGTCGCAACTTAATGACTATACAAAATATAAAATAATATTTTTACATGAGCAGAATGTTGGCATCAGAGAGATTGGTCGTAAACTTAATATAGCGGTAAGTGATTTAATACCTATTTTATTTTACTCTTTAAAATTGACGAAGTAAATAAGTAAAGACTAACAGATTTTATAAAGACATGTGATAAGTATTTCTTACAACCTAGTGATCGTGTATTTGGCTATTTTCCCATTACACCCACTCCTTACAAGTTCACACATACACATTTCCAAAAATTATATTTTTTTTTTTTGTTTTAGAGAAATACGGTCAGGCTATGGCTAAGACGTTATGGAGACACTGGAAATATTCAGCGAAATCGTCCAGGAGCAAAACCCATGATGTATAGTCCCGAATCCGAACGCCACCAGGCCATTGTTTCAAGCCATGTCCAAAATCCCTTTATGCCTACTCGTTTTACTGCAATTAAGCACAATATTTCAGTGAAAACAGTGAGAAGACATTTACATGCTGCTGGGATTAGAAATTATAAACCGGCACAGAAAATTGCATTGACACCTGCTCATCGCCAAGAAAGGGTCCGTTTTGCCTTGGAATATTTAAATTTCAATTGGGAAGAAAATGTCGTGATCTTCACTGATGAAAAATCGTTTAAATCTGATAAAGATGGACGCAAAATTTTATGGCGAAAAAAAGGAGAACGCTACAATGAGAAGTGCTTGC
Organism: Orthosia incerta; assembly: GCA_948252205.1. NCBI lineage: Eukaryota > Metazoa > Arthropoda > Insecta > Lepidoptera > Noctuidae > Orthosia > Orthosia incerta. Next base: position 11,844,784 of record OX411749.1, on the reverse strand, counting down.
TACCGTGTAGAACAAGCGGTAGAATAACCCTCGGCTACTGGGGCTGGATGTCGTCTATGGGACCTGGTGAATTGGTAGAAGTTGGTGGTCGGTTTAACAGTAGTCAGTATTTGGAGATTCTGCGTGACGTCATGCTGCCGACTGTGCGAATTGCCTATCCAAATACAAATATTTACTTTTTGCAAGATAATTGCTCCATCCACCGTGCAGGCATTGTGCAGAATTGGTTAGCTGCTCAAGAAGGTGTAACAGTTATTAACTGGCCATCTAAAAGTCCCGATTTGAACCCTATAGAAAACCTATGGGGTCAAATGGTTTTAAATTGGGACACATCTGAAGTGCGAAATAAAAACAATTTGGCTGAGATCGTGTCTTCGACGTGGGAGCACATGAGAGGAAAAGATTTGTGTTGGAACATGGTGTGCGGTATGCGTAGCCGCTTACAGCAAGTTATAGAAGCAGACGGTGCGCCACTTTGCTACTAACTAATCTACTTATAAGTATATTTAAACACCCTATGTAAGTAAATGCTCAATTGAATGAATGCTAAACCGTCAAAATGTTGAAGATTCTGTGGTGATGTTATTGTTATAAATGGAAATACATTTTCTATTTAAATAACATGTTGATTCACTACATTTATAGCTATATATCTGTAAAATCTTTTACAAATTAATTAATTTTCTTGATAAAAAACTTCGAAGCATTAGCATACCTTATTTAAAATGTTTATAAATTGTTAGATTTTAATATAATAAATGATTACAAAATGTATATAAATTTTGAACTATGAGCATTTACTTACTTTATCTTACTTAAGTATGTTTTAATGAAAAAATAAACATTTTCATAACTTGCAATGATTTTATTTCATTTCCATACAAACTGCTCGTTTAAAAATGTAATTCCCGACTCCGTTCGTTAAAGAAAAGTTACAAAAAAGATAATAATTAAAAACAAAACATTGTGAACAAAAACCATAATTGAATTATGGCTGGTTTTGAACGCAGACAACGTTGGATGCCGATCTACCTTAGTGACCGTAAGACCAACTGAACTCATATACTTCGTATTGAAATTTGACCTTAGTTGTAATGCTAGACGCAATATTCTAATGAATTTGAACCATATAGTATATTTGCATAAAGTTTATTATCGCACAAACGCAGCAACTGTTAAAATAGATCACGGCATTAGCTATTATACGTAGACTGTTAACTTTATTGTTCCTGATGATTTTTTAATCCACCCTCGTCTTGGTTAGTTATAGTAATCGTGTTACATATTAGCTTTTCAACCTTAATGACAACAATATAATGATTACAATCGCTTAACTACATGATTTATTGAAATGCTTTGCGATAAGGTTCAAATTCGTTATTACTCAAGTGGGTTCAATATTGCTGGCCACAGACTGTACTAACAGTTCTCATATCATACACTTAAAAGCTTACCGCTTGGAGAGGAACCAAATGTTCGATGTTGTGATCTTTGGCAGAGTTAGGCGTGTTGGATTAAAGAAGGTAGCACTGTGTTGATAGCCATCGAACAATTTACACGCGTCAAACTGGCTCTGTGATTTTAATAATAGTTGTTATAATTGAATGTACATTTTCTTTTAATTCTTTCTTAAGGTTCCCCTAGTCGACGGCACGAACTATTTTGTGCGCGGGATCAAAATGCATGCTATCTCATCCGACAACACGAGAGAAATAGACAGATGCTGGGATGAGCAGTGAGAAGCCATTTCGCGTACGAATCAGCACTTTTGCAATTTTTTTGCGAAATGTATTATGATTTAAACCGAAAACGAGTGCGCGAAATTTTATATACAGACCTTTGGGAGTCAGGATGTCATGAAAAAACGACTAAATGTATCTGTTCAAAATAAAATTATTTGCATTGTTAAACTACTAATCTATGCCTGTATGGTAGCTGTTTTTCAATTTTCCCTTCTTCTTATGGTATTTATTTGCGCCCAAAGATGCGTTAAAATTAGTGTTGAAATATGGAACTTTCGACGTTTATAACTTTCAAATAATATTTTTTTTTACTTTTTGTGTCCATACAGGCTAGATAATGATGAGACAAATTGATACAATTTTTTATTTTGAACCTATATCGTCAAACAGTGGAGTAATATCCAGACTACGTTTGTATGGAAGAATGATCGACTAGTGTAACCTTAATGGGAGTAATAGGCAACTTTCTTATCGTGTTTAAGCCAGTAGAATATTTGAAATAAGTTGCCCCAGATTATTATATCATCTAATTGATTGCGACAGAATTTATAAAAGTTACTTTTACATTCGAACGTCGTGTCTGTAACTTATTGAACTCATCGGACAATGAACACTGACTCATCTTTGAATCATAGAGCAGTCCAGTTTTTAAATAATATTGCGTAGCTTTTACAAACTATGTGACACATTCCTGTTTATAGTTGTTTACAAGTTGACTCACTTGTTTAAATTGCCCAACCAATACAGATTTTTATTTGATACTTTCTCTCTATTTGCAAAAGCGATTTTTTTCTGTGATTAGATGGCGTTGTGGTGGAGCAGCCAGTGTTGCACCTCCCACTTATAGAACGTGTATTCTTTTTTTTTCTTTTTGTAACTATTGGATTAGGTTGCAAAGTTAGGCTTTTATTTATTTATTACTTCATGCACACAAACGTACAGAGGCGGACTTAACGCCTTAGTCATTTTATACCAGTCGACCTTTGGGTGATGAGGCGTCCCTTCTGTTGTTTGTTGAACCGTTCAATTTCGTCGGCACGCACTGCATTTGAAGCTAGTCGTGGATCTGGTCGTTCCTAGTAAGATCGAAGGAGAAAACACGTTTCGCCGACCACAAATAAATTGGTACAAGGGCAAGAAAATAATGATAAACTTTTCACAACTCAAAGTAATTATTTCAACAAAATCATTTGTTGTTCAAGTTGGAGAGTTATTTGTAAGTTCCGAACGTTTTCAAAATGTAGACCTCTATAAAACAAAACAATACTTTAAAACTTAAGTTTTTCTCTTCAGCCTCTCACTCATTCATCTTTTAACTATTTTTATTTTTCATAGCATATATAAGGAGTTTTAGACTCCTAAACTAAGGTGGTAGGTAGGTCGTGGGTTCGAGCCTAGGCAGGCGCTTTACTTTGTGTAAATTATTTCATCACCACTGCTCTCAAAACGGTGAAGGAAAACATCGTGAGGAAACTGGCATGTCCTAGAACGAAAACAAAAACATGAAAGGAAAGAAAGAAAAATTGTTTATTCTGCACAAACTAAACGCACAATACAAAATAAAGAGTGGCATTCACTATAGGTACAAATTAGCCAAAAGCATCGTATTTAAAAATATTTTTTTTTGTCTCTTGCTTGATGAGAGCAATACACAGTTATATCTGTGGGTGAGAGGCCAAAGACAATTTACTTGCGTAATATGTTTCGACATTACCAAATAAAAACAAACAAAACATTAAACGAAATGCCGATTACTGAGTGGAAAATTATCCATCTTTGACACAAGCTTTCAACAAGAACAAATAGGCTGTGCACATGGATAGGTGACATCCACCAACCCGCACTGGGCCCGCGTGGTGGATTACGGCCCATTCCCTCTCACAGAAAGGAGGCCTGTGTCCCAGCAGTGGGAACATTAATTGGCTGATGATGTGTGATGATGTGAAACTAAGGTGATCCTAAATCTGAAACTTCTATGATGGGGTTAATTTCTAGGTGAAAAATAATAATTCTATTTAGTCCGTCAGTCAGACCACCAAAAAATATTGGACACGTATCTTTTGCTTTATTAAATTAATAAAAAAATACAAAGATACATCACATCAAAGTTCAGGAGGAGAAACGACAATTTTGAGTACAAAGTGTACTAAAACGTGACTCCACACGAAATTTTAAAGCACTGTATCGGCATCATTATGTGTTTACATGAAAAAGGAAATAAAATACATGTTCTGTACCTATCGACCTGATATCTGAAGGAAAAAAAAAGTTTTTACTTGTCATCCCTATTCTGTGTTCGCTCTTAAACACAACTTCACTTAAATAAAAACTTCTACATTACACTTGTTACGTATGCCTAGGAGTCTGCTGACATTGCGGAAACTAAGTGTTCATAGACCTTGCAACGGTGCAGTTAACTTGAGCACGAAACGAATAGCTTAGGGATTAGCTGACTTGCTGACTCAGAAAGTAGTGTCAATACAGGAAGTTACTGACGGTGCAATTACCCTGAAGCCAATGCAGCCTTGAACGTCAGTAAATCAATCGATTTCGAAACCAATATTAATAAGCATTTTTTGTAAGAAGAAGGCATTCCATATTCCTACCTCGAGTAGGATGGATATTAGTAAGCTCTTTAGTTGTAGTTAGTCTATTTAATTATTGTAACCATTCCATGTCCTAATATCGGCTTGGAATGGACATCTGTAGGTTAGCTAGTTGAAGTTAGTAGTTGTAACCATTCCATGTTCCAACCTCGACTTGGAATGGACATTTCTAGGATAATTTATTGTAATTAACTTTAATAATTAAAAGTTTAGAATCATTTCGGGTTTCTTTCCAATACCCCGGCTGTGGTAAACATAATTCACTCAAAGACCAAACGCGTGCAACTACTTACAAAGGACAAGAATATATATTTCAGAGCCGCGTGTTATTATACAAGGCTTCAGTCTATAATAACATTATGCATCGATGCACTCTGCCCTAGCTCCTACACTTGTTTACATTGTTACCGGGAAGTATGCATAGTACTCGTGTGATGCATTATGCTCACTAAATGAATCAATTTACTGGAGAATTGTGTTATGTTTCCAGTTGAGGGTTAAGAGGGTTATAAAAAGCTAGCTATTGTTAAAGTAGGCAACAAAAAATGCGAATATAAGTTATAGATAGTATTCAAATGTGGATGGACGGAGAGGAAGAGGAAGGCCAAAGAAAGGATGGGCTCAGTGAGGAGTGATATGAAAGAAAAGAGAGTCAGTGATAGTGTGACGGGGGACAGAACGGTATGGATGAAGGAAATGTGTTGCGCCAAGCTCAAGTAACATGGGACAAGGGCAGGAAAATGGTGATGTTGATGAGTATTTTTAATCGAATGTAGATATGTATGAATGCTGGGAAAATACAGGTGTTGCTTTCCAAACGTATTTTGTTAGTTAATATTGCTCATCATTGTGAAACTTTAACCCACACCTACCTCAATTTACTAAGATAATTAAACGTAGGTTATACTTAAAATAAAAGTTTTAAGTGGGATTCAGACACGTTTTGTCACAACGAAAATTGGCAATATTTTGTATTATTCCAACCACTTTTAAATTTTTCTTATCAAAAGATACCGTAAAATAATCATTTCAGTGGGCCCATGGGTGTCAATAGAAGGCACTGTACAGTTGTGGCCAAAGTTTTTAGAACAGCTTACGAGACTTGAATAATTTACGAAAGTTGACAAACTTTTATGTTTACAATGAACGCTTACCAAACTATGATGGCTTGGAATACGCGCGTGTGATTCTGAACTTGTTAAATACTTTACTAATCTTCTTTTAATGTAAATCAACATACAATATGAACTCTTAGCGTAGTACTCAATGGCTACATATAATTTAAAAATATTTTTGTTACATATACAGCGTCATCTAGATTTTATGGCGTCCTTTTTCCATTTTACAAGTCATCATAAAAATTCCACAGAATATTAAAACGTATACTTTACTTTACTTATGAAACTATAAATCTACTGATTATTTAATAAAAAATCTCTTTTATCGTCAATTCAATTCATGTTATAAAAACTATGTAAAAAAATATATAACAAAATGTAAGCAATTAGCAATCAAGAGTCGGTTTATCTGCTCGACAGTGCACGTGGGTGTCGTAGCAAATTGTGGAACAAATCCCAGTTGTAACTACACGGCTAGAATAATTTAAAATTAGAGCGAAGCGTCTGGATCCTCCGATTTTATAACTAAACTACGTAGGTACGTCGTTTCAAATTGGGAATTTGGCTAAATGTCGACAGTGTAAAAGGAAATTGTGGGTATTTCGACACTTAAATAGTTATTGAAAATTTAAAGGCGACTAACAAAAACTATTTACAAGGCGCAGGCCACATAGAAATGGCGTCGGGCGCGGCCATGGCACGGGCGGCTTCCTATTTCATTCAAATTAAATACGAAATGCATGGAAATAAAGCGCAATTTAGGACACACGGTATGTTGTTGCTCGGACGTGGTTATGACGCGCCATTTCACCGCCCGCGCCTGATCATATTGTGCTGAAGCCGCCCGTGCTATGTCCGCGCCCGACGCCTGCGCGAGTGGAAATTCCGGGCGAGGGCGCCTCCACACAGAAATGGCGTCGGGCGCGGACATGGCATGGGCGGCTTCCTATTCTATTCAAATTTAATAGAAAATGCATGGAAATAAAGCGCAATTTAGGACACACAGTATGTCGTTACTGTGTGTCCTAAATTGCGCCGATCTCACTGGTAACGTTCTTCAGAAAAGCTAGGTTCTACTCATAACCGCCGTGCATGTATGACTAGATGTATAAACGAAAAGGAATATGTGATCCCGGCAGTTGGCGACCTGTAGTTTCTACCTACTCCCAAGGGCAAAAGGCGTGTTTTCATATGTATGTATAAAAATTACCTAAATGAGACATAAAATTGTGGGCAAATTATTACATTGATTATCTTGTGAACCTCCAAAACCACATCACACCACTCAACCACAAAAGTAATAAATTATTTATTTTCTGTAAGTTGGTTTGCCTAGATGAGGTCGGCGTTTCCTATCTGACTACTCTGAGAAGAAAGGCCGAAACAAACTCAAAGGTCTCACAGTCTCTTTTAAAGTCCAGACAAAAACTTGGTTAATTAAATTGCATTATCTAATTTCGCCTAGCCCGTTTCATCATCAGACTGCGTTACATCGATACATGGTAGACGCACTAAACGTTTTGGGAATACTTTTATTATGCGTACAGTTAAGAAGTGGAATTTACTGCCGGAGTCTGTGTTGCCCGATAGCTACAATCTAGGGGTCTTCAAGTCATGAGTGAATAGGTTACTTCTAGGCAAGCGTGCTTTACCGTCGACCACATCATCGATACCATCATCATCATCGTTGAAATAGTGGTAAAGCGCGAGCCTGTATTAAATAAAAAGTAAATAATAATATTTCTCTCATAACGGAGTTGAACCGAAACAGATATATCTATCAACCTATAACTTGCAAAATAAAGTCTAAAGAGAAAAGAAAATATAGCAAGAACTCTGTAATCTTGTTATATACTCGTAAACTATCTGAATAAAATTATAATTCAGGTTTGTAGAAATAATTTTTGCTTTAAAGATTAGCTAATGAGCTTGTAAAATATACCTACAAGTTTATGATTTAGGATTTTGGAGGCAAATAATAATGAGATAAGTATTAAATTACTCAAGATTATTTTCTTGATTATAATTCAGAATGCTTTTTATCTTTGATATATTTTCACTATCTATTAAACATAACAATGTTGACCTTGTTTTCAAAATCTGAGTCTACCAAACGAACTCTCAGTTTTTTAAGAAAAATTTTGGTTTGGCAAGTTAAACTCATTTATTTTTCTTTCGCCACGATACTAAAACTCTTAGTCCTCACTTGACACACAACATCACACGATTTGATATATATTTCAAATTGTGTTGTGGTGGACACACCTGGGTGTAGACTTAAATATTTATGACCTTAATATTCTTTGCAAGCAGGAACTAGCCTAGACTATAGATGAAGTGATATTCTATAAGCGGTAGAGACTATTAAAATACCAAAATGTTTGGCATAGACTTCTTCTTAGTCGTCATGACCTATCGGTAGTATATGCGGCAGATGTAATGCGTCTTACAATATCTCGCCACCTTACCCGATTAGAAGTCATCCGGGTACATTCGTACACGGGACCGCCCACAGCAGACATGATCTGGTCAGTCCAACAACTGTGCCTTCCACTTTTCCTTGGACGACTAACCGCTCTATGGACTGACTGTCTCGCCTTGAAATGTGCCCGAAGAAAGTGAGTATTCGGGACTGTACTATTGCGGACAGACGCTGCTTGATGTGGAGTTCTTGGAGTATCGAGACATTTGTGCGAAACCCGGTCCACGACACTCCGAGCATTCTTCTCCAGCACCACATCTCCAGAGCGTCTAACTTTTTTGTTTCCACCTCCCGCAACGTCCACGTTTCTGCAGCGTACAAAAATATGGGTAAAATTAAAGTGCGCACGAGCCTGGTCTTCGTGGCTTTGGTGATGTCTCTGTTCCTCCCTATTTTTTTTCATTTTGTCCATTGCAGATTTTGTGATCGCCATACGCCTCTTTATCTCGTCAATGCAGCCGCCGTTATTCGAAATTAAAGCTCCAAGATATACATAGGATTGGACTGCGTCGCAGTTCGCGATCTGAGTAACTTCTGGCGAATTATTGTTAGCACGGTCCACAATCATCACCTTGGTCTTCATTTACTAGACAGACTTCGGCATAGACTACGTGACATTTTAAAAGTACATGTCCATATCATACATTTTTAACTTTTTGAAGATTGTGAAGATATAATGTAATTTTGTCTGGAGGCTCTTCTAAATGTTAATAGTAGTCCATCAACTATTTAGAAGATTAACTATTGAATTGTACCGACATTTAATTATTTGCGCAAATTCAAAGCGAATGTTATTCATGACAATAATCCAGTGCAGTATTACATCTTCTTAACAAATTCTAAACGTTTTTTCATCATATTGCAGACCCAATATTCACCATTATTTACGAACAAATAAATCTCTTGTAGTCTATTCACGCCGAGAGTTCCATTAATGAAATGGCGCTTATTTAAATTTGTGGTAGAGTCGTTGTTTTTTTTTGTTATTATGACCATAGAGCCTACTTCTCTTTGCTTTTGTTGCTTAAAACCTTCTTATTGTCGACAGAAATGAAACCTTTGTTGGAAAATTTTATTGTGGCATAAAATGCTACAAAATTGATAAAATTTAAGACTGAATTTGTTTGGTATTCTGTCTGAGGTGCGTTAATATTTTTCGACATAATATTATTATAGATCAAATATTTGTGGATATTTTGTATTGTTATAATTTTCAATCAATGCATTTGTGGTGGCGCCTTTTTCTACGAAAACTAAATTAATATAAAACCTATATAGATATCGTCAAACAGCATTCTTTATAAAAATTGCGCATAATTTTATCTAAAACCACACTTTCGAAACCTAAATACTCAAAAACTCGTTCGAGGGCAATGCTCAACAAAGTTCAAGGATAATGAATCGGTGCGTAGGGAATTGACCATCTGCTACGACCGCGTAACCGCGACGTAGCATTGTCGTAGAGTTTGCTACGCCGTAGCAACATTACTTTTATAAGTATGTAGTTTGGATTTTTACTTCGCATTTATTAAGATTCTCTTGTTATTTTACTCGTATGGTTCCGATGACAATAAATACTTTTTAATTTATTTTTTCTGCCCTGGATCGGCAAAACAGGAATACATAAGACGAGGCTCAGTGGTATGATGATGCAGGCTCGCAGTAGCTAAAAAATCTTTATTTTCCAAGGCGTACAAATCTTCTATAATATTTGAAACAATCATTTTCTTAACCACACAAATCCTGAAAACATGTAAACATTGCCATATTCTAAAACATAATCCCTTAATCGCCTTTTCATAAAATCAGAAAATACATGAAACAAACATACATAAAGATCGGCAGCGTTTTCACAATAACGAATTCAGGGGACGTATACCCGGCCTACTGCAGGGCACCGACCAAGCGAACGAACGAAGTTAGAATGTGAAGGCGAGCGTGCGGTTTCGAGCATAGGCGATTGCCACTCATTGGGCCTTATCTAGAGTGAACGCGCGATGACTTGTTCGTTTCTCGCGTGGTTGTAGCGGCTAGAAATGTTTCCTTAGGGCAAAACAATGCGGCAAACGACCACCTCATTGCGCTAGGCGCTCACTATAATCACTGAAGTGACTATAGTGAGTATGGGCGCAACGGAGGTTTTATATGTTTGAGTTGTCGTCCCATAAAGCCAACATCGTGCGATTTTACGTATTCGCGACTGTCACGTTCATTTGTATGGTAAAACTGGAGAGCCCCATCGGTCGGCGAAACTACGACGATGCAATACAAATGAACGCAATTTTCGCATATTCGTGCGATATTCGCTATATGCATTTGGACGCGATGCTTGAAACTATGCGCTCGTCTTAGTATCCACGCGAGCTCCTCACCCTGGCGCTCGCTCGTTTGCTTTGTCTGCACCCGGCAATAATGTGTGTTGGTATAGGCGGTATCATAAAACGGACACTGGTTTCGGGACGCGACCCTTCTGGACGTATGACGTAAATAATGTAGTTTTACGACGATTTGTGTACGGAGAGTTCGTACCTAGGTCGTTAGGATCTGTTGTACGGGAGGTACTTGTAAACAAAGAGTGAGGAAATCTGTTTATATTATTCGAGTATATAGTTTATATTGTTTAGAATATTTGGTGAGTTCAAGTACTACGAGTTTTGAATCGATATTCGAGCGCCTAGTGCTGCGGGAATAATTGCTGATATGGTGAAGCTTGGCGGAGTTCTATGTTCAGACTTGTTTCGGTTAATTCGATTTTGTTTCGGATTATCATAGCAGTAAGAGCGACTTGCATAGTGCAACTATTCATGGGCGGTTGAAAGTACCATGTCAGATTGTTTCTTAAAATTGATTTGCTGTTCGAAGTTCTTCTTCATCGTGTCGCTGGCACGACAGCAACTCAGATTGTTTTTTTGCCCAAAACTTTGCCACTTTTACGGCACCGAAGTTATAATTGGTGTAAGAACACTGCTGGAACTGGACACGAAACATCGAGATTAGAAATAGATTATTACATAGGCATATATGAAAAATACGACGCAATAATAAGTCAAACCTTTTTTCAAAACTACAAATCTTTGTAAGCTGCTCTAGATGAAACGAGTAATTAGTTTCTTTTATTCGAAAATCCGCATCAGAAATGAGGATATCCACAGGAGAACCAAAGTAGCCGACATAGCCCGAAGAATTGCGAAACTTAAGTGGCAGTGGGCAGGGCATAACGGATGGCTGACGGGACCGAAAAGTTCTGGAGTGGCGACCGCGAATCGGAGGACGGAGCGTTGGAAAGCATCCCATTAGGTGGACCGATAATCAGCTTAAGGTTACGGGAATCCGCTGTACACGTGATGCACAGGATCGGACAATGTGGTTACGCCTGGGGGAGGCCTATGTCCAGCAGTGGACGTCTTTGGCTGAAATAATGATGATGATGATGATGATGATAACGTTATTTAACTTATACTTATAGTAAATGAAGGAAATAAAAAAACAAACTAAACTAATAATTAACGACACCGTTTCTCACAAGAGGTGACGAGACCACCTAGACGCCTACTTGAAGGGCTGGTTTAAGGTGGCTCAGGAAAACAATACCTGGAAGACTTTTCTGCAGCAGTGGGACAGTGAAGGCTAAATAAAAATAAAAAAACCACACTGATCACTAACTCCACTAACGAATCTTCTCAAAAGATATCCAGTACTAAAGAAACAAACACTTCAACCATCACACGCAGAACTTGCCAACTAAATCCTCTTCTTACATTTAATTACCACAGTTTGAGAAAGTTTGCTGAATAAACCAGTAAAGGCAAGAGGCACACAGGCATTTGCATACGGAAGTGCTTTAGACATATAAGCCTTCAACTGCCTTCGTATAAATTGCATGTTGTCTGCCTTGCTTCGGTATCTCCAAGCTTTGGAAGCCTAGGCCTAAACCTACAACTTTTGGGAATAATTATCGGTAGTAACCTCACTACTTTTTTAGCGTTTCGTACCCAAGGGGTAAAAATGGGACCCTATTACTAAGACTCCGTGGTCCGTCTGTCTGACTGTCACCAGGCTGTACCTCATGAACCGTGATAGCTAGACAGTTTTAATTTTCACAGATGATGTATTTCTATTGACGCTATAACAAAAAATACAGAATAAAACTAATGTTTAAGTGGGGCTCCCATACAAACATACAAACGTGTTTTTTTTGCCGTTTTTTGCGATAATGGTACGGAACCCTTCGTGCGCGAGTCCGACTCGCACTTGTTGTTAGTAGAACCGCAAATATTCGCTGGTTGCAAAAGGCTCAGGTCGATGTTGGTTGCTTCAAACTGTAAGTCTTTAAAATGAATTGAAAAAAAAAAGATTTAAATAAACATAATGTGTGATCAATTACCTTTCAAGTTCTTACGACAGCCCTCTTACATGCTGAAATGTGAATTATGAAGTAGAAACTACAGTACCCCATATACTTAACGTTACTTCATTTGCTTGTCTCCAAATCGCACATACACAATTTCTTATCCAAAGACTCCTTTTAATACTTTACAGCTGTTTGCCGACACCTACACAACAAAAAGTAATATTAAAAAGTATTTTGTTTTGAAACGACGCCAATATTTATTCGATGTCGCTTGAAAAATTGTTCAAGCTTAGAAATATTTTACGTACCCGTTTTTTATGTACTTTGACTACAAAAGGACAAATTTACATACCTTAAACTCGTCGGCGCTGCCTCCGTGTGACCTTTTTGCGGTAATTTTTATTTGCATGCGAAAATACACAAATGGCAACATGCCTCACGTAGTTAAAGGACTTTCAGAAGTATTTTACTGACGAAAGCTGCTGGGTTGGTTGTACGCCGCTCTATTTTACTGGGCTTATTTAATTTTTGGTGTGTTGTAAAGAGGGTGCGTCTTTAATTCTGATCTTTTTGGTCCCTTTTACTCAAAGAGGATGAATTTATTTGGTTGTTTTGTAAGTATATGAATTTATAATAAGTAGTATAATAAGTATATGAAGCTCGTGACTAAATAATAACAGCCGCACGGGTCGATCATCGAGGTCGGTCAGTGGATGGGTGACCATTTCAATATACCGAGTTTCCTCCGTGCCTCGGAAAGCACGTTAAGCCGTTGGTCCCGGCTGTCATTTGAAGATCTTTGACAGTCGTTACGGGTAGTCAGAAGCTTGAGATCTGACACCAGTCTTGCCAAGGGGTACCGCGTTACCCAGTTACTGGGTTGTGGAGGTCAGATAGGCAGTCGCTCCATGTAAAACACTGGTACTTAGCTGAATCGGGTAAGACTGGAAGCCGATCCCAATATAGTTGAGAAAAAGGCTAGGCAGATAATGGTGTAAGTATATGAATTAACATAACACCACGCTTGTTTTCCCAGATGAATTGAGCAGAGATGCACCTGTAATGCATTCACATATCGTGAGCCTTATGTTATCAACCGTGCACATATCTAGACTGGGGAAATCCACATGGAAAAACCAGATAAATTAATTTTAGTTCGTTTAGGGTCTTACGTAATTTAATGATGTGATATCATTGCAGGAACTTTTCCAAAGAGAAAATAAGTAATTGTAGATCTAAGCCATAAATATCGGCTCGTTTCCGTCTACAAATGAACACGGGTTTCTCACTGCAATTGACAATCTTGGCTCGGTAATTGGTCATTGCGGTCGGCAGTTGTATTGGTGAGATCGGAGTAAGATATATTTAGGAGTAGAATATTCTATGAAGGCGTACAACTGAGAGAGGTGAGATAGTGGTCAAGCGCGAGCCTATCAATTATAAAAAAAAAACTAGTGTGAATTGTGGAAAATAATTTATTTTGGTTATCGTACATGCCCCAAATAGTTTGTTTCTCTTGATATTGGTATACTTCCCTATTGTATCTCTCAAATTGTATTATTATATACGCTCGTTATAATATATATCTTCAAAGATTGAAACGCAGCATCGCATAACAATCAAGTAACATCAACTAACATGTAACCACGTTGCATGGATTTTCAAAAAGAAGAACTGCTTTGCATAGTTTAAAAAAAGTATCAGACAATTTTAAGACCTACACAGAAAACATCAAGATCACTTTTAATTTTATACACTTACTTGTTTCCTATTTTATAACAGTAGCGTTGTAGAGATATCTAGATTTCTAGAATCTGAAGGCAAAGTGTTGGTCCGGGAGAAAGTTAGGCCGTCCTGTGGGAGTGAATTAGTTAAAGTATGCTTCAAGTTGTGAGAGGACAGAAGCTCCATGTTTGCTTGGAGTTATGGAGACAGACTTTTTATTTGAGTAGGTGACGTCACTCACAGGCAGTTAATGATCTAACCCACATAGTTTTTTTTCCGGGCTAGTAGGTCTAGAGTGGTTTCTAAGGAGTACTAACTCTAGCGTATCTGATTACGCTATGTTTGAATCTAGACTTTCACGCAGAAAGTGGTTTCTGAATGTAGGCCATACCAAAACTGAGCGATCTCTTATTTTCGTCAAATCAAATCAAATAAAAATATTTAATTTCAAATAAACAATTTAAAGGTATTTTTGAATCATCAAACAAAATATGAATCTACATAGTTGCACATTCGCAAGCGTCAATAGACCTCTATTGAGATGAATGTGCAGGAAACTCCACGGACACTCTTTTCCATTAGTTTTAATTACAAGTATTTGGTTACATCATTCTTGTTAGTAAATTAAATATATGTGAGAACGATCAATCTTGATCCTGATTTTAATAAACCATGATTGTACAATCATGGTTTATTTATTTTGCATGCCTATCGGTCGATTCACTTGAAACATGTACTATTCAATAACACCATTGTAACAGTGTTTTCTGCAAAAATAAATAATTTGATTTGATTTGATTTGATTTGAACGATGTATAAAAACATGCACGTAAAAGCATCTACGTGATCGAATCAGAAATTTAAAGATCCGCAAGAGAACCAGGGTTACCGACATAGCCCGAAGAATTGCCAAACTTAAGTGGCAGTGGGCAGGGCACATTGCTCGCAGAACGGATGGCCGATGGGGCAGAAAGGTTCTGGAGTGGCGACCACGAACCGGAAGACGTCCGCCTGGTGGTGGACCGATGACCTGGTGAAGGTTGCGGGGATCCGCTGGTTGCGGGACGCACGAGACCGGTCAATGTGGCGACGCTTGGGGTAGGCCTATGTCCAGCAGTGGACGTCTTTCGGCTGATATGATGATGTTGATGATGATGAAAAGCATCTAGAGTAAAACCAACAATTCAAAAATACAATAAGTACCTAATTAAAAACAGGCCGAGGCAGCTAATGGCGTCGACAGACTATGTCAAAACTTTTTTTACGTATTAATAATTTTATTGGGATCCAACTTGTTCTATCGATTAACTTATAGCTATAACCATGAACTGAATCGCTACAATTTACCAACCGTTGCCTCTCACAGTATTCAAATGTCAAAGTTTAAAGTTTTTGTTATCTACCGCCGTGGGAACGATGTTTTCAATGAGCAAACTTTTAGTCAAGTCCCCTAGATAAGTCTCCGAACTCCGCCTTCAGGGGATTTGATAAATTGATACAGATTGTGGGTAGTTCAAGTTTTTGTGTACCTGTTGTTGGTCTGTACCCCCGAAGGGACCGGCTAACAAATATAATTGGAGAACTTCCATTTATCAAAGTATTAATTAGATATTTTTGTGTTTGAAACAATCGTAATTCATGTCTAGAGTTTAGAGGTTGGGAGAAACTTTAATGTAATAATTGGTTCGGATAGCCACTCTGTGCGTCTTTTAACCGACTTCTTTAATAAATAGGCCTGTAACTTTTTTATTAGAATTTGGGATCTAGGAAAAGTGCCTTTCTTTCAGCGGTTACGAGTGAAATCATTAAGTCATCTTCCTACCCTTATTCCATGTTACTTGGGGTCGGCGCAACACGTTTTCCTCTTCCATACCGATCTGTCCCCTGTCACGCTATCACTGATTCAAAATCATTTTTTTTTTACATAGGCCTCATGGGCACTTATAAAACGTCGACAAAAGGTGCACGGTTCGGGTTAGTCGTTTCCTATGGCAAGTTTCCGGCAAGAAACTCCATGGTTACTCTTTTAAAAAAATGGTTGGGTTTACAACTTTTCCATGTTACAGCATTAGTGCTTAGATATGGCGGGACAACGTAGGCCCGACAATAAGTCGTAAGAAATGAAATAAAAATAGTTAAACGAGATGAAAAGTTAACAAGCATCTAGAAATCTAGATGGCCTACAATGTTCACACATTCACAAAATAATCGGTAAAAGAATCTATACAAAGGTAAAAAAAAAACAAATTTAACATGTGGAAACTCGTTTTCCTCAACACGCACTCCCTTTTCTTTCATATCACTCCTCACACATTCCATCCATCTTTTCATTGGCCTTGCTCTCCCTCTACTTCCATCCAGTTTAGTAACATGCATTTCATCCCTCCTCATCACAAGACCATACCAGGACAAACGGTTGCCTTTCAGCTTTTCTGCCACTGGCGCCACTTTCAAACTTCCTCTAATACTCACTTCTCACTTTATCTTTCTCTGTATAGATTCTTTTACCGATTGTTTTGTGAATATGTGAATATTGTAGGCCTTCTAGATTTCTAGATGCTTGCTAACATTTGTTAACTTTTTATCTCGTTTATAAAATGTTTTGTTTTTTTGTTTCTTACGACTTATTGTTGGGCCTACGTTGTCCCGCCATATCTAAGCACTAATGCTGTAACATAGAAATATGGTAAAACCAAACCAATTTCTTAACGCCTTTTGTCGACGTTTTATAATTGCCCATGTGGGCCTATGTGAAATAAAAAATATGATTTTGATTTTTATCTCTATTGCCGTCACTCCGCAAATCCATCTCATCTAAGTGCAAGCTATTTAAAAGTCCAAAATATTTGGCACTAGCTTCTGCTAGTGGCTTTGCCCACGTGAAAAGTCTTTTATCCTCCCAAGGGAACATTATACGGGGATGAAAAGTAGCATATGTGCTATTCCAGACTATAGTCTATCTCTGTGCCAAATTTCATCCTACCTTCACCTGTTCCGGCGTGATTGAGTAACAAACATACATCCATTCATCCATCCATACCTTCGCATTTTTTTTTATTTTTTTTTAAACTTTGCCCCACTCTGGGAATTTCTCTTGTATTGTGGGTGCGTTTACAAACATATAAACTCACATACACAAACACCCAGAGCCGGAACAACTATTTGTAGATCATACAAATATTTGATCCGTGCGGGCATCGAACCCGCGACACGCAGCGCAGCAGTCAATCGCGCGACCACTGCGCCAACCGTGCGCCCCAAAATATTTATAATATTAGTAAGATGATATATCGGTAGCGCTTGTTATCGCCAATAGAATGGTCTACGCACACTTATAAATACTTATTTTTCATGTTTAATTACGATTTATCTTGTACCTAATTTTAAGTGAAAACGACTTACATTTAGGGTTGATATCACCAATGAAACTAATCGCGATTAGTTCAACTAAACTCAGTTTATGCAAATACAGCGTTTTAATTGGTAGTTTCTCAGCGGTCTCAACCAATCCGAACGCTGAGTTTAGTTGAACTAATCGCGATTAGTTTCATTGGTGAAGGCGGCCCTTAATCGTACCTTGTCGTTCCTTCATTCGATTTAACTGTAACACGACATTATAGCCTAAGACCACCATGAGACCACGTTCGAACACGAACTTACGACCTTCACAATAATGAATCATCCTGAAAACTGTAAAGGCGATATATTTGACGTTAATCTTTTAAATATAAGAATTAAAAGTCCAAAGTTAAAATTATTTATCGCCTTCAATACTAAACTAAAACAAATTACAGTCATATTTATTACCGTCCATTGAGCACGTACAGTTTTCTTAATCTTCAACAAGTCATATGGTGGGGCAGTACCATCGATTGTGCCACCTATTCTTTTAGTAGCAACAGTACGCACGCAAACGTTGCACGTGGGTAACTTACATAGCCATTTACCTCATTTTATGATGGCAAGAAAAGTGATTTTATTGCACAGTTATGTTGAGCATGTTAGGAAATTATTAGCTCCTTGAATATAAGACTGGACTTTTGTAAATTCAAACTTTTCGTTTCAAGTGAGAGGACTTTAGACTGTATTTTGATCGTTTTAAGATGTTTGTAAGTAATGGAGTAAGTGTTTAAGTGAAGTTGTAAGTGAATACGAGGCAATTCTTTTGTAAGTGAAATTTAATTCTCAAAGATGTGATAGAGTTCTTGTGCTTGCAAACTACGTGTACTTTCACTGTTTTTGTTAGGGTTCCGTACTCAAAGGGTAAAAACGGGACCCTATTACTAAGACTCCGCGGTCCGTCTGTCTGTCTGTCACCAGGCTGTATCTCATGAACCGTGATAGCTAGACAGTTGAAATTTTCACAGATGATGTATTTCTGTTTTCGCTATAACAACAAATACTAAAAACAGAATAAAATAAATACTTAAGTCCGTAAGTGGCCGGTTTTTTTAAAGCCAAGCAACTAGTCCATATTTTTGTGTTCAAAGTACGTCTCAGAAAGTATTTTGTGTATGGCACCATAAATCACATATCTGTGTCTTTCACATCACATCATCAGCCTATTAACGTTCCCACTGCTGGGACACAGGCCTCCTCTCTGTGAGAGGGAATGGGCCGTAATCCACCACGCGGGCCCAGTGCGGGTTGGTGGATGTCACATGTCTTCGAATTTTTGGTTCTAGGACATGCCGGTTTCCTAACGATGTTTTTTTTCACCGTTTTGAGAGCAGTGGTGATGAAATAATTTACACAAAGTTAAGCGCCTACCTGGGCTCGAACCCACGACCTGCAACTTGTAAGTCGCGACCGATACCACTGGGCCACAACTGCTCTTTTATCTGTGTCTTAATGTCAGCTATAATTTTTCTGTAAATACCTGATTAGTCATTAAAGTCCCAAGTATTTCTAAGAATAAACCTTATTGGTATTTCAGGCATTCACCAATATATATTTTAACTGGATTTCAACCAGAATAATGAATCAAATCAAATCAAATCAAATCAATCTTTATTTGTGAACATAAGTACAAAAAGGTGTTATTTATACATTTTGGCTGATCTGTATGTTCGGCCAATAATCGGCATACAAATATAATATTAAAAGCAGGTTATTTTTACTATCATAATTATTAAACATTAGGATAAAAGAAATGAAGCAATTGAAAAATGTCATGAGCCGCATATAATAAAGTAATTGAATTATATTATTAATTATTAAGAATATCAAAGAAAATTTAATTTAGTCACAATTTGTCATTTAAAAAGTCTTCAATCGAGTAATACGTCTTTTCAACTAGAAACAGGAACAACTTTTTTTTAAAATGGCTGACATTTTCCTCACTTCTGATACACTTTGGCAATTTATTGTATAATTTTGGAGCCATTACGAAAATACTGTTCTTGTATAAAGCAGTTTTAGATCCAACAGTTTGTAGCCGATCCGCTCGACGCTGACTACCTACTCGGTCAAATTTATACAGATTATTTTTGACGAACATAGAAGTCTGGTATATGTACAATGAGGGCACTGTTAAAATTTTCATACTTTTAAAATATTGTTTACAGCTGTCAGTGGTTTGCAGGTTACAGATCGCTCTAATACACCTTTTCTGACACTTAAACACCATATCTTTACCAGAGGCGTTTCCCCAAAACATAATGCCATATCTTAATGTCGAGGCTACTAGACCATGATATGCAGTTAGTACGGTGTTTCGATTGGCCGTTTTACTTAGCATACGCAGCGCATGAGAAAATTGGTTTACTTTACTACATACTTTGTCAATCTGGGTATTCCATTTTAATGTGCTCTCAATATTTAATCCCAGAAATTTTGTCACATTCGTCTCATCAATCCTTTTATCATTATATCTTATATCTAAATTTAAATTCTGATTTACTGTTTGTTGAAATTTCATTATTACTGTCTTGTCTAAATTTATTACCAAATTATTATTCTCTAGCCAATTTATAACTGATTTTATATTAGAGTTAATGTCTGATTCTAATGTATCTAATTGGTCACTGTTGAAGAGTAGAGTGCTGTCATCTGCAAACATTGTCATGGGATAGGTCGATGCTTTTGGGAAGTCATTTACATATATAATAAATAGGAGAGGTCCAAGTATGCTACCTTGTGGAACTCCATACATCACTGTTCTCGGGCTAGATTTAAATGTTGTTTCATGTTTTTTACATATTCTATTAATAACTGTTATTTGCTGTCTATCTTGTAGGTATGATTTAATTAAATTTGATATGTTACCTCTAATCCCGTATGCGTCAAGTTTATTAATTAATATTCTATGGTCTACGCGGTCAAAGGCTTTCGACATGTCCATATATAGAGCCAGAGCCGGTTTTCTTTTATCTACTCTGTTGCTAACGAGTTTTAAAAAATCATAGATTGCCATGTCAATGGACTTATTTTTCCGGAAGCCCTTTTGGCAATCGACAAATAATTTATTTTTCTCGAAATATGAATTGATTTGATTGTATATTACTCTTTCAAATATTTTTGACAAAATAGGTATCAGTGCTATAGGTCTATAGGAAGACATGTTGTCTTTATTATCTTTTTTGAAAAGCGGTTTTATGATACAAATTTTTAATTCCTTTGGAAAAACACCATGCAAGACGCACATATTGATCAGGTGACTAAGGACAGGTGCAATTATTGTAGATACTGTTTTAATAATTTTTGTGCTAATACCATCATATCCAGTGCTGGGAGTATTCTTTAAAGACATAATAATTTTATGAATATCTTGTGGTATTGTTGGTTTCATAAACATGGACGAATTTGGAGTATTTATTGGTAATTTATTATTATTATTATTTGAACAATTAATTGATTTGACTTGATCCGCAAAATAATTGTTAAAAGCCTCTGCTATATCAAGAGGGTTGGTAAGTATTTTATCATTTGATTTAATTCTCATTGTGGCTTGATTTGGTAAATTATGTTTGTTTTTATTTATGACTTTCCACGTTGCCTTACATCGATTCTTAGCCGAGTGAATGTAACGGTTATTGTGGGCTCTCTGCGTGAGATTGACAATTCTTTTAAGTCGGTTAGACAATGTTTTGAAGTTTGTTTTATTATGTTCAGTCGGTGATAACCTGTATTTCCATAACAAATCTCTTTTTTTCTTGCTACATAATCTAATACCGCGACTAATCCAGTTTGGTTTTACTTTCGTCGATATTTTTATTTTAATGTTAGGAAAACATAAGTCATATAGCAATTTAAACCAGTCATAGAACAATTTGAATGCTTTTTCAGGGTCTGTTTCCTCATAAACATCAGAAAATGACAATTGTTTTAAATAGTTTGCGAATTTTTCTATATTTTCTATTGAGTAGTCCCGTTTTGTACAGTGCCAGTAGTCTAAAAGGCACGTTTGTTTAACTGGACATCGTAAAAATTGTGCTGTGTGATCGGATACTGCTAGTTCCAAAACTTCTCCTTTAACTCCTCGCACATTGTGGATTATATTATCAATGCAGGTCCCACTGCTTAATCTAGTTGGAACGTTTACGGCAAATTTAAGATTATAACCCATTATTAAGTGCTTGAATTGCTGCGAACTTGTGGTATCTTTTAGCAAAAATGAGAAAATGATATCCTAGAATAATGTAACTTAATTGTGTCTAACTGTTAAAGAGCTCTTAAATACTTCGAAGTTAGCGTGGAGTGTTATAAATAGCGATCTAGAAGACTTAATGTCAAGTATCTTGGCATTTCTAAACCATAATGGGTCCTTCTGCGTATTTTTGGCTGTCCTTGTGACTTAGAAATTTAGAAATCTTGAAAGGCTCATGTCTAAATAATATCAATTGCACAGGTCGATCTTTTAAGTTAAGCAACACTTACCGAGGTCAATCTGTAGATGGAGGATTGTCCATTTAATATCGAAGCACGGGAGCGGTCAATGTGGCGACGCTTTGGGGAGGCCTATGTCCAGCAGTGGACGTCTCTCCGCTGATATGATGACGGAGGGGTTTCGTACCACTATTACGTACTACCATTCAATGCTTTTTGATAGTTGTTAACAAATATTAGTACTTTAGTACTAATTAATATTCATTTGCACCAGGTAAGGAAACCGACTCCAAAATACATGGGCAAAGACTAGCCAGATGATGATAGAACTTAAGGAACCTTATAATTATGAAAAGATCCTCAAAAGATTGGTCTCCTTCAATTAATTTACTTTCACTAAATAACAGTCCAACTCCACTAAAAAAACCTAAGTTAAAAGTGACATGGGAGCTCTATTGAAAGTAAAAGTAATTCATCATCATCATCGTATCAGCCAAAAGACGTCCACTGCTGGACATAGGCCTCCCCCAAGCATCGCAACATTGACCGGTTCCGTGTGTCCCGCATCCAGCGGATCCCCGCAACCTTCACCAGGTCATCGGTCCACCTGGTAGGAGGCCTTCTAACGCAACGTCTTCCGGTTCACGGTCGCCACTCCAGATCTTATCTGCCCCATCGGCCATCCGTTCTGCGAGCAATGTAAATATATAAAAAAAAACTGTAAATTCAAATATGTCTTGTGCAAAAAGCACAGCTTGCCCTCTGAATCCAAATTGACCAAATAGTCCATCATATTAAAAAAAAAATACAAATGGTATAATTCTTGATATTGAGCGTTGTTCTGGTTGTGTCAATTGATTTATTACATCAGGAACATCACCAGGATCTAAATTGTTCCATTAAGCTTTGGCTGGCGCTGCGGTTTTCTTGCTACTAAGATGTTTATTGCAACGATGACTTAGAAATATAATTGCTTTGCTTGATAGGTCACCAGGTATTATAAAATGTTTATGGTTTTGTTAAAAGTTTCTATTTGTGACTTTTCTGCTGATCGTACTTAAGAGATATGCTCTCGTAACGCACTTAAACGAGCCTCTCGCAGATCAGTACTTTCGCCTGCTCTAACCTGTGAGCTATGTTCTCGTAACGTCCTTAAACGAGCCTCTCGCTGATCAGTAGTTTCGCCTGCTCTAACCTGTGCGTTATTTTCTCGTACCACCTTAAACGAGCCTCTCGCAGATCAGTAGTTTCGCCTGCTCTAACCTGTGCGTTATTTTCTCGTACCACCTTAAACGGGCCTCTCGCTGATCAGTAGTTTCACCTGCTCTAACCTGTGAGTTATGTTCTCGTAACGCACTTAAACGAGCCTCTCGCTGGTCAGTAGTTTCACCTGCTCTAACCTGTGAGTTATATTCTCGTAACGCACTTAAACGAGCCTCTCGCTGATCAGTAGTTTCGCCTGCTCTAACCTGTGAGTTATGTTCTCATAACGCACTTAAACGAGCCTCTCGCTGATCAGTAGTTTCGTAGACCTGTGAGTTATTTATTTATTTGTTTATTTGGAAACTCAACAGCTTATTACTAATTTACATGAATAGATGTTCACCTCACTGTTAATGAACAGCCCAGTGCAGTTGCATCAACGTTACTTGCATCTTAGTAAACACACACATATTGCACAGTAACAGCGAGATGATGACAATTATAAAGCACTTAAATGAGCCTCACGCTGAACGAGGTAGATTCGGCTCTACGTATTTTTTTTAGCATGTAGTATTTTTTTTATTTTTCGTATTCTTCTCAGGAAACAATTTCATTTGATACCCATATCATGGCAGTGCACAAAACATAATTAGTCCGCTATCTTGGGCCGTCCGCCATATTGAATTTAGAATGACGTCACTTAGCTTACCATGCATTGTCATCCAAATTAAACGTGTATGCAAAATTTCATCTTAATCGGTTGAAGATAACTGCTTTAAAATTCAGTTGCAAGATTTGCCCCGAACACACTTACTTACATACATACATATATACAAACATACATACATACATTGAAAGTTAATTAAAAGATAATTAATTACTTTTCTTCCCTTCTTCATTTACCCACTGCCACTTAAGTTTCGCAATTCTTCGGGCTATGTCAGTAACCCTTGTTCTCTTGCGGATCTCTACATTTCTGATTCGATCACGCAAGGAAACTCGAAAAAAGAAGTGAACGGAGCGTCGAAGCTTATGTACGGTCGCGGACTGATATGTTTGTCACTCCCACACACTGCTGTGTAACCTATATATATTTTACAAATAAAGTTCTAATTCTGAGTTTGATTCAGACAATTGAAAAACAAACTTGTTCAGAAAATCTTTCTTCTAAAATGCAATAAAAAATGTTGAGTCATGAAATTGTAAGTTATTTCCTACTATTCTAGATATAAACTTTTCCAATGAACATTTTCGGGATCATAAAATATGTGTAAGCAATTTTAGACTTTATGGTGACAAAACCTTTCAGACCGCTACTGAAGTTAGTTATTACTAAGAATCCCTTTCAACAACCTTAGTAATTTCTAATATTGTATACGAATGCGGGTCGTTGACCCTCTTCGGCCATTCCAGCGGTCAACAGGGTGTAATAATAGAGAAATAAAAGGTGATTATTTCTTTGTTTCAGTAAAAAAGGCGCGCTATGTTTCCATGCAAGGTAAGATATTGTTTTTTGATTTTATTTATTGCCCCTAAATATCAGTTTAGTGTGACAATTGTTGATAGTAATTTTCCATTCATATAACTTACACTCGGTTTTTAAATTGAGAATTTGGAGTTGGGAATTGTCAAACTCTAATGACAAAATATGTTGACAAGATTTCACAGTAAAGTTCGACAAATTAAAGTTCTCAATTCAGAAGCCGGGTTTAAGTGAAGTGACGTAGATATCTATGTGAATTTATTTTTACGTAACGTTTTTCCTACAATAATTAATGTTAGGTAACAAATTAGAATTACAAATATTTTTTTTCTTCCATCAACGAGAATTTTGATTTCAGATACTTTTAATCCAAGCCCATGCAGTACTTGAATAAACTAAATAATTTTGCGAGTAAACAAACTTGTATAAGGAATAATCTGAAAACCCCAGTTCTATTTACAACTCAGCGGACCCTTTCAGTTACGTTAAACATGTCCAGCGGTCACTCAGACCCGCACAAAACCCTTACAACTACATTCATTCTAATATAACTTTCAACACTCATTAGTTCTTTGATTGATCCTATACTAGGAATCCAGCTATATCGTGGAGTCACTCTTTTCATTCGCTAGACTACCTTGTTTCATTTGCCAAGGAATTTTAAACTTACAGGCAGTTCAAATAAGGTTTGTTTTTCAGGAGTACAACAGTTCAACACTTACGTGACACTCAAACTACAGAATGTCAAGTCCACGACGGTGACAGTTAAGGGCCAGACTCCATGTTGGGAACAAGACTTCCTATTGTGAGTATTTTTAAACTTTTTTTCTTCTTTGTGCGTGCAATTATACGTGCTATCGTATTGGTTTAAGGCCGAGAATTGCGTGAAGTAGAGTGCTTTCTAGTGATCTAAATGAGAGGTTTACTTTTTTGTAAGAATCTTGTTTAATTAGTGAATACTTTGGATTCCTTTGTACTAACTTTAACTAGTATTTACCTAGCTGCCCAGATGTACGAGTATTAAATGTTTGCACTAGTACTTAAAGGTAGGTAGGTACATTATAATTCGACGTTTCTTTTTGTTAATAAGTAAGTCCAATCGTTCAACACCTCAAAATGACAACCCCAAACTAAATGCAGATATCGATTGTGACTTGCCTGTCACACATAATGTTATCTTCAAATTCCTTCAGTAATAATACACCACGTAAAGTGTTCTTTTAATTTAAAGATTAACAAAAAAATCCAATATTAAGTACCTATATATTTAAGAAAAAAACAAGTAAAAATGTTTTTTTTTTAAACAAGCTTTTTAGCTTATCGTGCATTATCATCCAAACCATAACATGTGTCTGCTAAATTTGAGCTCAGTGAGTTGAAGATAACTGTTTAAATTCAGTTGTAAGATTTGACCCACACATACTAACAAACTAAAAAGGCAAGTTAAGTAAAAAAAGCTTGTAAAAAGCGTCAAAGTAATGTTTCCAATAAAAGACTGCTAACCATTCACTAAAGTGCAAAATCATTTCCCTAACAAACGACTATTCGCATTATGTCTTCAAAACAATAACCTTTACACATAGGTGCACATATTATTAATCTATTTAACCCTACAAATGCCGAGCGACGAACAATCTGTAAGCGAGACAATAGCTTCGCAACGGGACGTCGTCGTTCTAACTGACGTAGGTCGCAAATGCCTACTTGTCATTCCTAACCGCGTTCTAGGGTTGTATCGACTCCGAAAGCCTAGGATTTTATGTCTTTGCCTCTGTGTAGGTCGTATAGGTTTATGTGCATACATTTATGTATGTAGACGTAAGTGGTTTTGTCAAATAGATGGGTCAAATTGTGGGCATTTTTACCCGACTACGGCGAAGCCAAAAGGAAGAGTTATGATTATCCGACTACGGTGAAGCAAAAAGGAAGGGTTATGATTTTAGCAGTCTATGTAATGTAGGTTTGTATTTACGGATGTTCCTCCGAGGCGCCTAAACTATCTGATTCTTTTTTGAAAGTATAAAGTTCTGGCTAGTATCGACGCTTTATTCTTTTTTGAAAGTACATATAAAAACATGTGAAAAAGAAAATAGGCATGTCATCTAGCAGAAACATGGGATAAGGGTAGGAAGATGAGATGATGAATAAGGGTCAAATTGCATGCATTTATGTATAGTGAGCTTGACTAGTATCGGTTATCGGTTAATTTATTTATAATTGGCTGGCTTGATTGGGTCCACCAAACCCAATAATAAAATCAGAATTTGGTATTAAATATTTACCTTCCTTAACGGTATATTTATTTTTAGAGCGCCAATATTCCAATCGTTGGCTCGTATAGATGGCCAAATGTTTGAGAATATATTTTCGTTATGAATTCAGTCGTGTATTAGCCAAAAATTTGTTTGTGCAGAGGTGAATACCCTTAGGTATCAGATAAATCAATTTTTTAACAAAAAAAAAAATTGGTTGTCTATAAAGTCGGTTTACGGACGATAGTTTAACGTGATAACGTCATAACAAAACATTGATGAAATGATTGCATACTTAACGATACAAATAACGTCATTGTAACGTTACGATTATAACGTTACATTGAGCGTAACGTTACATTGAGTTATCCTTTTTCGTACGTGCAGCCGGCGTTCATTGATTTATTAGACGTTGTCACGTCAAAAAATAAACCGACTTCTAAAGCAAAACACTACAAAGCGAAAACTAACTTGATTTTCCGAAATCGGTGACTTTGGTTTGTTTTTCAGTTTTCGACACCGACTTCGTAAAACATGTTAATTTTTCGCTTTGTGGTGTTTTGCATAGAAGTTGGTTTATTTTTTTTTTGTTAAAAAGATTATGACTTTACTCTTTTTAGTGTTGGTACTTCATATTACCGTGAAAATCATTTATAGCCAGAATACATCTCATTTCAGTTCCAATAAGCCCAAACATGACTAAGATACATTGTTTTATTACGGAGTGCCAGTGCCTACCTTGCACCTTCATCATCAGATCAGTTCGATGATATGATGTTTGATTTTCATCAGTAACATTTATTTATATAAGAGGCTTGAGGATTTTATTCAAGAGGCTCATTGGCGACGTTGAACTGGTGGACGCCAAGCTTCACAGCTTGGCTCATCGCCGCAAAGTTGCCTGCTTGTCGGTCTTCTTCAGACTGTACTTCGGTGAGTGTGCTCAAGAACTCCACGACCTCATCCCACCAGCCCCCTTCTACCATCGGACATCTAGACGCACTGCAAGTTATCATCCTTACCTTGTTGCCATTCCACCAATTCGAACCAAGCGCTTCCAAACATCCTTTATAATGCGTACAGCGAATGAATGGAACTCACTACCTGCGTCTGTGTTTCCGAACGCATTCAACCCGAATCTCTTCAAAGTTAGAGTGAACAGGCTTCTTCTGGGTAAGCTCACTCCATCGTAGACTCTGTCTCTGTCACCTATGACCTAGACTAGAGTCAAGGGCAAACCCATTATGAATAAATAAATAAAAAAAAAAAATATGTATTTGCTTCATCATAGTCGCTTAACTATTCGTGATACCTTTTACCCATGACATACTTATAAGGAGTTCTAGTGACCATCTTCATCAGTTCCACTTCACCAAATGATACTTTCTGAGTACAAATGCTTGCCATGTTATTGAAAATATCGAAATCGGTATATGTCTGCCTATAATATTTGAGGAGTTTCTTCGATTTCCATGGGATTTCATCATCAGATTCTAATTTGGTTACAATGGGACCACCTCCACAGTATACCCTTTTATACAAAAAAAGATTTTTGCCAATCCATCTATATAAATGACGGAGTTTATGCCCATACAGAAAAAAAGGAGAGACATCCGAATTGAGAACTTTCTCCTTTTTGGGGCAGTCGGTTAAAAATAAAAGATATAGTTATCAGTATTTACATCTTCTTACTTATGTGCCATGTACTTGGGGTTGACGCAAAACATTTTTTTCTTCTATTTTTAACCGACTTCAAAAAAAGGAGGAGGCTTTTAATTCGTCGGAATCTTTTTTTTTATGTATTTTCATCGATTACTCAAAGACGCCCAGACCGATTTCAGAAATTCTTCTTTTGTTTTGAAGGGTATACTTTCTAGTTGGTCCCATAGTCATCAGGTCAGGATCTGATGATGGGATCCTAGAGAAATCGAGGGAATTCCTCAAATATTATAGGCATACATATGGCGATTTTGGTATTTTCATCAACAATGCAATCATTTGCACTCAGAAAGTATCATTTGGTGAAGTGGAACTGATGAAGAAGACCACAGATGGCCACTGGAACTCCTATGCTAAGTATGTCACGGGTATTAGATATCTCGTATAGTTAACCGACTATGATGAAGCAAACATTTATAAATAAATGGTACTGATGAAAATGGCACCACCGAACTGATCTGATGATGAAGCCGGAAGGTAGGCACTGGAAATCTGATATAAAACAACGTATCCTAGTCGTGTTTGAGTTTATTGGAATCGTCATGATATGTACATTGGCTATAAATGATTATCATGTTAATTGGCGATACCTACCAAAACTAAAAAGAGAAAAATAAAAACTTTTTAACAAAATATCAAACCGACTTCCAAAACAAAAAACTACAAAACAAAAAATAACTTTCTTTTCCGAAGTCGGTGTCGAAAAACGGAAAACAATGGGAACAAAAGACACCGACTTCGGAAAAGAAAGTAATTTTTTGTTTTGTAGTTTTTTGTTTTGGAAGTCGGTTTGATATTTTGTTAAAAAGTTTTCCTGTCAACCGTTAAGCCAAAATTCACTCCTTTTCTTAAAATCCTCACACAATCCATTCACTTATTCTTGCCAGTAGATTTTTTTTAAACATTCCGGTACAAATTTTTCAGAGCATCAAAGTTTAAACCAGAAAAAAACTCTTCAACTGAACGAGGACGTACTTAAACTCTTAAAACATCAGCCCAATTTGAATAAGAGATGCATTTCGCTTCATTAATGTGGTACGTACGTACCAGGAGTCCAAAAATACCGAAGAGTTTGGTCTCTAGCCGTGGGTCATTAATCTCAATTGAGTCTCACAACTGGTGTTGCATAGTAAACAGATGGCACATCTCGTTTTGTATTCGTTTATAGAGAGCAGCGTTACTTGTTGTGATCCTAGGTAATGGTTTTGTTTTATTGGGTAAGGTGTAATAGAAAGGCTACCTGGAAAGGAAAGGGAGGAAGCATAAACGTTCTAACAAATTAAATAATTAACGGTACACGAGCCTTCTCGTAAAACATTAAACGCAATGCGAGGTTTCTGCACTTCAAGATAGAGTTGAAATTAAAAGAAAGGAAAATAAAGCCGGCCAAGTGCGAGTCGGACTCACTCACGAAGGGTTCCGTACCATGATCGCAAAAAACGCCAAAAAAATTACGTTTGTTGTATAGGAGCCCCACTTAAATATTTATTTTATTCTGTTTTTAGTATTTGTTGTTATAGCGGCAACAGAAATACATCATTTGTGAAAATATCAACTGTATTTCTATCAAGGTTCATGAGATACAGCCTGGTGACAGACAGGCAGAGAGTCTCGTTTTTACAAATTAAGACATGGTCAATCATACATACTGAAACTAAAACGAATAAACTAATAAGTCTATTCATAAGCCCAAGTTTCACATATTCCATTAAATCCAAAAACATAAATATAATTTAAAAACAAGCTCAAAATTTCCATCCATTTTCGGAGACGAGCAGGAAACCCCGCCTTCGCCAACCCTGTCACTGGCGACTACAATTTGTATTATATTAGCATTTCAAACCCCACTGTCGCTTGTTCATTGCATAGCGTTGAGCGTTGTAAAGTCACAATATGCGACTATACATCATTGTTGTGTGACGTCTGATGGCAACACAGGATTTGTCGAGGGGTGAAAATAGATTGCATTTAGCATTGTTTGTGACTATTTATAGAATGTTGTAGTTAATTTCAGGCGCTTTTATACGTATAAGGATAGCAAATCTGTCTGAATGGAGATGTTGAGCTATCGTCATCATTTTCTTGCTCTGTTGCTTGTTCATAGCAGTGTTGAGCATTGTAAAGTCACAATATGCGACTATACATCATTGTTGTGTGACGTCTGATGGCAACACAGGATTTGTCGAGGCGTGAAAATTAATAATATTTAGCATTGCTTGTGTCTATTTTTATAAATTTGTAGTTAATTTCAGGAGTTTTTGTACGTATAAGGATAGCAAATCTGTCAGAAAGAAGATGTTGAGCTATCATCATCATCTTCCTGTTATGTTGCTTGTTCATTAAGCATTGAGCATTGTACAGTCACAATATGCAACTATACGTCATTGTTCTGTGACGTCTGATCGTAACAGGATTTGTCGAGGCGTGAAAATGAATTGCATTTAGCATTGCTTTTGTCAATTTTTATAAATTTTTTGTTAATTTCAGGAGTTTTTGTACGTATAAGGATAGGAAATCTGTCTGAATGAAGACGTTGAGCTATCATCATCATTTTCTTGCTCTGTTGCTTGTTCATAGCAGTGTTGAGCATTGTAAAGTCACAATATGCAACTATACGTCATTATTGTGTGACGTCTGATGGCAACACAGAATTTGTCGAGGGGTGAAAATAGATTGCATTTAGCATTGTTTGTGACTATTTTTAGAATGTTGTAGTTAATTTCAGGCGTTTTAATACGTATAAGGATAGCAAATCTGTCTGAATGAAGACGTTGAGCTATCATCATCATTTTCTTGCTCTGTTGCTTGTTCATAGCAGTGTTGAGCATTGTAAAGTCACAATATGCAACTATAAGTCATTGTTGTGTGACGTCTGATGGTAACAGGATTTGTCGAGGAGGGGAAATGGATTGCATTAAGCATTGTTTGTGACTATTTTTAGAATGTTGTAGTTAATTTCACGAGCTTGTTT
Organism: Orthosia incerta; assembly: GCA_948252205.1. Lineage (NCBI taxonomy): Eukaryota > Metazoa > Arthropoda > Insecta > Lepidoptera > Noctuidae > Orthosia > Orthosia incerta. Next base: position 11,813,305 of record OX411749.1, on the reverse strand, counting down.
TTATGTCTACAGGAGAGAAAATCTGTCAGTATGAAGATGTTGAGCTATCATCTTCATCAGCCAGACATTTTCCCATTTTACTTGGGGTTGGCGGTACATGTTGAGCCATTTGTATAAAAATTGCAGCGTTGAGCATTGTAAAGTCATAATATGCGATTATAAGTCGTACAATTTGTAGTGAAAATATGGATTTCATTCAGTTTTGTTTGTGGTTGGTTACATTTAGGTTTTTTAAAAAACAAAACTTTTTGGGCCTCAATTTATTTATATTAGAATTGGCTGCGGTCTGGCTGACAACCACAAAACGTGCGAATATTGGTTGTATGTGAGAATAAGATATTTTGTGCTAACCCCATATAAATAAGATAAGGGCAAGATAATCACGATGACTGACTATTTTTAACCGACTTACCAAAAAGGAGGAGGTTCTACGTTCGACATTATGTATGGAGTTTTTTTTTTCACCTTTATCTCCGTCAATTGATAACCAATTTCGAAAATTCTTTGTAGATTAGAAAGAGTATGTTCCGAAATTGGTCCCATTTTAGTTTGGTGAAGATCTGACGAAGAACTTCGGAGATATACAACAGAACTCTTCAATAAATAACGGCAAATCTCTCGGGATTACTGCAATCGCATGTCTGTTCATTGTTTATACCATTTCATAACAAAACATCACGCCAGTATGCTCTAAGGGGGCACGCAGATCTCTCATTTCGGGTTATGTTCAAGTTTCATAATATTCGGTTAATCTATTCTGGCGTTATAGCTAACTTACTGAACAACTTGCCTATTAGGCAGGTACAACTAAAAAGTGAAAAAGAAAAATCATTTTTGCAAAAAAATACTACCGACTTCCAAATAAGAAAATTACAAAGTGAAAAATAACTTTATTTTTGGAAGTCGGTGGCCATTACGTAAAAAAATGTTACCTACCAAAGACACCGACTTCCAAAAATAAAGTTATTTTTCACAAGTAATTACTGAAGAGGTGGTTTCTTCCGATGGGAGGACGAACCTCACTCGACAAACATACACACAGCCCATCTGCTAATGGCCTGCTAGGCCGATCGCACGAAAAACAAAAAAAAATACTTTACAATTTTCTAATTTGGAAGTCGGTAGTATTTTTATGCAAAAAAGTTTGTTTTCAAAGTACCGTTCAAATGGCATACCATCACGACAGTATTGCCCAAAGAGATAGGCAGAGGCGTATCTTATAGCACACCCATATTTTGCTATGGGGAAGAAGGGCATATAAAAAAATCTATCATTTCAAAACAAAACAAAACTCCGCATCAATGGATTGTTGAGCTGCAAACAGAGTCGTGTTAATCCTAGATAAAGAAAAAGATAGCATCTACACCATCTTTCTTGTCTTGTCTTATAGCCGACTGTAAAAAGGTATGTTGATGGCACGATAGTCATCTAGTGACCATTACTTTGCACCTCGCAGTGATAAAGTACGATGAAAGACATTCAACAGGTCTTCCTTAACATGTTCTTTAATGGAATTCTGATCATATCAGTTGTAATAGATAGTCGTTTTGTTTGTTTAGTACTAATTAATTACACGGATAACCTACCTGTGCGGGTGTTTTATAGGTGAAAATCCTCTGCTTAACCTTGCCGGGCATTCAGGCGTGATGTTATGAAGCACTGGTTGAGTCAAAACTCCAGAGCCTTGAACATCCTCGCTGAATTGCCAGCTTGTCGGTTTTTTATAGGTTACATTTCGGCGAGTGTGCGATGGAATTGCATGATCTAATTCCACCTAGCCCGTTTCATCATCGGACTACAAAACGTACGGCGATACGCCATCGGACATGGACATCCCACCCATACGCACTAAAAGTTTTGGAAATACTTTTATTATGCGTAGAGCTAAGGAGTTGAATTCTCTGTTGGAGTCTGTCCTTCCCAATAGCTCCAACCTGGGGGTATTTAATTCAAGAGTGAATAGGTTACTTCTAGGCAAGCGTGCTTCACCGTCGTCGACCACATCATCGCCACAGTATACATATTGACGAACAGTACGGCAACCACCTACAAACGCTCGAAACGACACACTCACACAAACATGCGCATTGACGAGACCCCTAAGCAGCCCGCACTACTGACAGCATCGCAAAAACTGCTTAGAGGTCTCGTAGATGCGCATGTTTTTGTGAGTGTGCCGTTTCGAGCGTTTGTAGGTAGTTTCCGTACTGTTTGTCCATATTTATACTGTGTCATTGCTTACCATCAGGTGAGATAGTGGTCAAGCGCGAGCCTATCTGTAGCTGTATAATTTTAGAATCGTTGTTATTTTGTCTGAAATTATGCTAAGATTTTTTGCATTGTTATAAATTGGCACATAATATTTTCATCCCAACCACGCGAGCGAATCCATGAAGGAAGCTAGTTTACAACTAAAAACCATTTCATAAATAAATCGGTGGCGGTATGTCGTTTACGAGATGAGTTTTCGCGACCCCTTAACCATTTATAATAGAGAATTTTGATGGAAAAAATCGAAAAATAAGGCTCCAGGTTTAGTCAAGATGAATGAAGAGTGTTGCCCTAAAAAGATGACATACGTCAAAGGCAGGCCTAGGGATATAAACCCTTAGGTATTTTATTTAATAAGGATAGTAATGCCTTCAGGAATAATGTGTCTTGTGAATGTAGATAATGGAGGCGGTGTCATATTGTGATATGTTTCATTATGAGTGGTTGAATAGATCAAAGGTTTCTTTCTTATATTATGTTCTATTTTAAGGAACATTTGTGGATTTAAATGTTACCAACAGAAATTGGGTGTGCTTTTCACCTATGCCTAAGCTTTCAACGAATACACGCGTGATAGTCGGTTGCTTTGTATAAATAATCTTTTGAATATGAGTGGCTTTACAATTTTCTTTCATTCTTTTGCAGTAGAATGTTAATGTTATTTTATCAAAAATGGTATGTAATGTTGTCATAACATCTCTAAAAAGTATCCAGAAAGTGAACTCTACCGGAGACTTATTCACAACTGTCCAGTAAGAAGCGAGATTTTAAATTTGGAATCTCCTACTGTCCAGTAAGTAAGTATGTAATTTACTTACTGGACAGTAGTAGGGATTGGTCCGATATATCAAAGGTAACTTATATCGGAATGTGTTAGATATAATATCATATCGATATCTATATCAAAATAACCGATATTACAAAAACTGTATCTAATAAAAACCTTACTAGCATGCGAGAACGAATAATATAGGAAAACGTACGAACTACGAACAAAACGCAAACTTCACAAACGATAGGAACCATATGCGCTACCTCTCTTTCTAAGTATTATTTCGCGTTCGTTGTTAGTTTGCTCATCTAAATATCATTTTAACTTATACAAACTGTAATAAATGATATCGATATCTGAAAACCGTTTTGGATAACGATATGAAAACTGTATATCGGTTACATAAACGTTTGTGCAAAAAACCGAAAACGCCCATATCTAGACAGTAGGTCATCCTCTTTAGATCTGCTTAGAAAAAAAACATAGTACCAGCCAGACACCGATTAGAGTTAAGCCATTATAACAGGGTTATAGGAGGGAAACTCCAAATATATATCTATCTCTCTTTTTGGTATGACATTTTATGAGATAGATATATTTTTGAGTCCGTTAATCTAGATGTACAACAAACAAATATAAATACCACCGGTAAATCGATCACAATATCTATCAGTACCTAATTGCCCTAATATGAATGTAACCTTCAATATTAATTAAACGAATTTGTTGTTAAACCTTCTTTAATTTTTGAGAAAAGCATTATACAAGCCTCAACCAGTAAAAAATCCATCCTTGCCTCATAACCGGACCTCACCTGCGGTTCGGTCCGGTTAACTCATACTTGGCCAGGAAGGCTTACTTACTGGATTCTGCAGTAATGTACTATTTTTGTTGTCAGGCTATGCAGATGACATAGCTATAATGGTTAATGGTAAATTCCCGAACATAGAGACTATGATTATTAGAACAGGCATTGAGGATGACAGAGGAATGGTGTACAAAGATCCATCTCTCTATCAACCCAAGCAAAGCAGACATGATTCCATTCACGAGTAAGAGACAACTAGGAAACCTAGGAGAGCTCTCCCTCAATGGAATAAAACTGCCCTGGTCCACCGAAGTTAAATATCTGGGTGTAACGCTTGATAAAGAACTCAGGTGGAATACTCATATGGAAAATATTACGACAAAGGCCCTACGAGTGTTCGGCATGTGTTGTGTCTACGGTAAAACTTGGGGTCTAAAGCCCAAAGTGATACGATGGCTGTACCGGACAATTATAATACCTATTATCACATACGGAAGCATAGTGTGGTGGCCAAGAATAAAGCTTGCCTCGTGCAAAGCGCCACTTACCAGGTTACAAAGGACAGTGTCTCTCGGCATCACTCTCGGGTGCTTTCAGGACAACACCTACGGCAGCGATTGAGGGATACCTCAATATCCCTCCTCTGCATATGATGGTTGAATTCGAGGCAAGGAAGACATTACATCATCTTGCTGTTGCTGGACTATGGGATGCCTCTAAGCCAAAGACTAACAATACAAAGATCGATGGGAATGAAGGCCTGGATCGGGTAACAAGTATGATAGCCGACAAAATGCAAACTATGTTTGGGTTTGAAAGGTCTTTCAAGTTCCAAATCCCTACAATAGAGGACTGGACGAAGGACTATAAATGTCACCAGATAACAGCTGCTTCTGTTTTCTAGGACTTTCATAATTTAGAGAGAAAGGGAGAACAATTTTAATTTCTCTGAGAAAACCCAAAATTGCTTTAAACTTTTGTTCAGAAAAGTTTCAACTAACTTTTTAGACGTTTTTGGTTTTCAAGTTTTTATGAAATGCCGTATCCTGCTACACTGTTACACTCTTAAATACATATTAAACACCTAAAGCAATACCAAATAAATTGTTAATTCATACCAAGTGGATAAGGAACTCAGTAAATTATAATATATGTTGTTTATATCACGCGAAGTACCGATCGATAAAACGAACACTAGATTTTTATCAAATGTGCAGGTTATTAATACGATAAGTCTGTGTGACGTAGCTAGTAGGTACTTACAGCTGTCAGTAACCAAAAAGCAGTAACTCGAAAAAAAACGAAAAGTTATTTTTTGTGCAGCGGTTATCCTGAAACATTCCGCATCGGATGAGATTGTCGAAAAATCTGTAACTTATTGGAACATTATAAAAAACACTATCCATACTTTTATGTCATAAAAATGGGCAAATAATTCTGTCTGTTTGTTTTCTACGTTATTATGCCTAAGCCGCATTATAGATCATAATTCAATTAAACATAGGCATACCCTAAGACCTGGAGAAGTACTAAAATAATAAATACTTTTTATCAAAATACCACGTGGTTGAAGCCGCGGTCTGAAGCTTGTTTTAAATATTTATCATTAAGTTGATGCAAATTTGTTTTTTTCGAAAACCTCGTTCATTGAGTTACCACTTTTTGGCTTCCGGACGTAGCGTAGGTAGTAAGTAGCATTTTTGCAAACGAGTATTTAGTTGAAGCCTTTGAGTATCGATTTTCGATGTTAGTACGTATTAGCCTTGGGCTTTTAAATCGATTGCAACAGTGGATTTGATTGATTGTGAGAATTAAATGAGTGGTGATTTCAATATTGCCTAATAAGACGACGACAGTCATGAATGACCTTGAGGGAACAAAACGCGCACTCGTTTCACACCTGCGCGACCCAAAATTCAGTAGTTTTATGTACTTTCCTTGTTATTCAACGACTTTAAAAAAACATCGCATCAAAAAGTAGATAATTAATTTGTCTTTGAGATGGTGTCAATTTTATTTTAAATTCGCCCGGTGGTTTTGGTGCGATTGTCGTTTATTTGTCCGTGATAGCCATAACTTTACAAATTAATTACACTAAGAAAAACGAATAAATCTCAGAATTTTCTGAGATCAAACAATTAAAAAAAAGGTCTAATATAACATATATTTTCCCAAAAAATTACGACTAGCCGTTTAGACGTGATTCTCATTTTAAAATTAGCTGCTGAGGGGTTTCTGCGCCTTAATAGGAAATAAATTGACAGTAACGTTTTTTACCAAGATTTTAATGACATTTATAGAGTATTTGCTTTTATATAATGTTTATCGTGGCAAACATCGTGTAGAAATTGCGTATTTTGTGACAGCAAATATCAAAACTCTTTTTTTTCTTAAACGATTCTGGCCCAAATCGAACACGAGAAAAAAGCGGCAATATTGCACGAGAACATTACGTCATCACTACGGAGTTCGGAACATCTCGTTTGTGGCCTTGTCATTCGACGAGGTCACAAGTGCAGATTGACCGAGGTCCACGTCCAATAGACGTCCAATTTAATTCCATACGTCTCTCAGATGTCTGTCGTATCCTTAGACAGACGTCTCAGAGGCTCATTTTGATAAAGGACTTATAATACAGGGATCTTGAGATTCAGAGCTCGTTTCATGCTAAGACTGCCTGAAATGCCTTTTGAAATAACGCGTGATGTCAGACATTTATCTCGGGACCTTGTACCTACTGACTGAGTGTACACCTCTAGAATTATTTTATCAATCATCCTTTTGAAGATTTAATTCTAAGTATCACCTATCAACATATTTGTTTAACAAAGGAGATTGCTCATACACAGGCCCCTTATGAGGTATCGTGTCTGCGATTTCAATATTATCCAAAAATAGGATTTATATTTGTGTTTTTTTTTCATCCGTATCATTTCATATGTACAGACAACAACAGATCAGGTCCCTCCACTTGGATATTTGTATGCACCTTATTGCATTGTAATAAGGGTTTATTTCAAGAACACAAACATCGTTATATCTCTAGAACCCCGAAAAATAAATAAATAATGTTTTCTAATTATGAATATAACGTGTTTTTCTACAAATTCATCAAGATACAACCATTTTTTCAAAGGGTTGTATGTTGTTGTATCTCCCTTTAACTGTTTTATTATAAAAAAATATTTTTCCTGCGATTATTAAGTGGTGTACATTAAAGTATATAATAAATAAATGCATAGAAGCAAGTATATTAGTATTTACTTACTGACATTCAGTTCATTTTGAAGCGCGAACATTCGGTGTTATTAAAAGACTCTGATTATGAACTAAGTACTAAGAACTTGACATTCATATTAAAGAATATTACGAACAATAAAGTATATAATAAATAAATACAAAGGTGCAAGTATATTAAAATTTATTTACTGACATTCAGTTCATTTTGAAGCGCGAACATTCGGAGTTATTAAAAGTGTCTGATTATGAACTAAGTACTAAGAACTTGTCATTCATATTAAAGAATATTACGAACAATTGATTATTCTAATATCCATTTTAATTTCACTTTAGACAACAATTAAGCCTTAGATAAAACAACGTTTATTCGGCACAGAGTTTGTTTAATAGAGCGTAAAATTAAGCCCCGTTTGATTGTTCTTACAGGGTGTGCACTTAACTTCAGAACATTGTTACGTAATTAAATGTAATTCTTTTGATAAAGAAAGTTTTGATCTAACAGTGAATATAAAAATATTAGTATATTTGACCTCGGCTTCGCTCCCGTGGTTTATTTCACAGAACTGCCACGTTATGCAAAGCCATAGCAGTAGTTTTTTTTTTTTTCTTTTTAAATTTTGCCCACACCAGCGGTGCCTCATTCCATATAAAGAAACAGTGCCGACGTACTGTACTGATTATACTGATTTTTTTTTGTACATCGATCGCGTTTGGTTCTGTTTCACGGATATAGATGGTGATGTATCTCTATCTATCGCCGTGGAACGGAACCGAACGCGATCGATTTACCAAAAAAATATCGGTATAATCAGTTGAAAAACGCTAGTTACGTCGGCACGGTTTCTTTGTATGGGATGAGGCATCTGTATGCTAGTATTATATTATCAGTGCCCACACTAAGCAATTCTCCTGTATCGTGGGTGCGTTTACAAACATTTAAACCTACTCTCTATCAGTTATAGAATGTATGCATTCAAATACTCGAATGAGTAAATACCTGCGATTTTTTTTTTATAAATATTTAAACAAACAATAATTTTATTGTTTGTTTGTATGGAAGCGGTTCTTTTTCGTGTTGCTGGCACAAAAGTCATTTATATTTTTTGGCCAAAACTTTAGACAGTCCCTTAAGCATTGTATGTAGTTTGACAAAAATACTACGATAGTTGGTCTGACCTGCAACTTTATTTTTATTTTATATTTAGCTGTGCCCACGGCTTCGCTCCCATCATCTGTCTGCCAACCCTGCCATACTTACCTACCTACCAATTTTTTTTCTATATTCATCATTCTTTCGCGGAAAATTTTAACATCGCCATTCAGAAAATGACTTCAAATGCACAACGCCATTTATCGAATATCGAGTTCAACTGTCCGAGTATCTGAATTTTGTGTGTTGTAATAATTTAACTTCTTGAACACTTTAAATTCATCTAGCTTTTGATAGAGTTAACCAATTGAGATGAAACAAAAACTTAAAAATTCTTCAAGTTACGCACAATTTTTGTGTTAAAAAGTTATTTACATTGGTTTCGTACAATTCACGTGATGTGTGCACATATAAACAGACAAACTTATCCGTTAACACCCTGGCAATATTTTCGATGTACAAAAATTACTTTTCTATATATTTATTATATGTATTGATTGATTGATGATGATTGATATTCATCTGATTTCACTTTTAAAAAAGCCAAATTCCAAATTCGAATCTTCAAGTATTCGCCCTGTATTCTTGAATATAGCATGTTATAATGGAGCATTAAGTCGTTTTGTTCGGGCTCAATGGGTGCAATTAGGACAAAGTAGAGAGGTGACTTCGGGCCAAAATACGAAGCTTTTGCCTATACAGATTAGTCGTGATTTTAAGTTAAGTCAATTTTAACCCACATTTTATAGTTTGTACTAACAAATTTGTGATGTTTGGTGATTGGAGATTATTGCCGTGGTTCAAAATTACAAAGGTGTATTTATTTTTTATTTGTGAGGGGTTTGCTCTTGACTCTAGTCCACGTCATAGGTGACAGAGACAGAGTCGACGATGGAGTGAGCTTACCCAGAAGACGCCTGTTCACTCTAACTTTGAAGAGATTCGGGTTGAATGCGGTCGGAAACACAGACGCAGGTAGTGAGTTCCATTCATTCGCTGTGCGCATTATGAAGGATGTTTGGAAGCGCTTGGTGCGAATTGGTGGAATGGCAACAAGGTAAGGATGATAACTTGCAGTGCGTCTAGATGTCCGATGGTAGAAGGGGGCTGGTGGGGTGAGGTCGTGTATTTCAACTATGTACCACGTTTACGCTGCGAGAGAAAGAAACGTACGTTAAATTTTGCAAGCTACATTCAAGTGGTCAAGCGCGAGCCTATCAATAATAAATAAATCTATATTGAAGTAAAATTTATGAAAAACTGTATTTTACAAGCTTTTATTTAAGTTGCAATGTATGTAATATATATAGGTAAGTGTATTCGGATCAAATCTTGCTACTGAATTTTAAATAATCTATCCTCCACTGATTAAGATAAAATTTTGCATACACGTTTAGTTTGGATGACAATGAATGGTTAATTAAGTGACGTCATTCTAAATCAAGATGGCGGACTGTTTATTTTTTGTGCACTGCCATGCTTAGGGTATCAAATGAAAGGTTATTTTTATTTTATTTTTTCTAAGAAGAATACGAAAAAAGATAGTTTAAAAAAAAAAACACGATGTGGATGAACTAAATAACGGTAAAAGTGCCCAGAACGCTGGCAGCATTGCCACTTTGGATGGCAATGCTGATTCTCTGGCCGAAGAAAAGGCCAGCCCTCTGGTCACGTGAAGTGTCGACGAGCTTTGTGCTAATTTCTCCAAAAACTCGATGCGCACTCGGACCCCATGGACCTAATGTTTCAACCCCAAACGGTTCAAACATATAACTTCCAATAAGGTTTTTTATATTATGTTATTTATTGTTGTTCTATTATTATAGATTTCTGATTTATAGACATCGATGTGGACGAATTTTTTGATGCACAATGAGCTCTTTTCCGTCTCCTTTTTGTATTTGTATCTAGGTTTGTTTTTTTTAGAATAATTAATTGTATATATGTTAATAAACATCATTACTAAATAACGTCAGTTTAAACTGGGAACGTTGACTAAGGTCTAACTGTCAAAGTTTTTTACGTAGGTATGCCTACTACGAGACTTGACGCTGTACCAGCGCCTATAGCAGCAAATTCATAGCCCCCATTATTTACCTACTTTTACCTGGAAAAGTATACAAAAGTCTCTGCATTGAAAGTAAAACAAGTTAAATCAAATCAAATCAAAATATTTACTTGCCAGAAAATACATTGTTTAACAAGGAAAGATCTTTAGGGTACACTAGTCGACGGCACGAACTATTTTGTGCGCGGGGTTAAAATGCATTTTATATCAACCGACAACACGTGCGGAAGAGATAGATGCTGTGATGAACAGTAGGAACCTAGTTCGCGTACGAATACACACTTTTGCAAATTTGTAGCGAAATGGATAGTGATTTAGGACGAAACCGAGCGCGCGAAATTTTATAAACAGACCTTTGACAGTCTAAATATCATGAAAAAACTACTAAATCTATCTGTTCAAAATAAAATTATATGCATTGTTGAACTACTAATCTATCACTGTATGGAGGCCGTTTTGTAATTTTCCGTCTTCTTATGGTATTTATTTGCGCCCAAAAATGCGATAAAATTAGTGTCGAAATGTGGAACTTTCGACGCTCATAACTTTCAAATATTTTCTTTTTTTACTTTTTCGCTTCCATACAGGGCTAGATAATGATGAGACAAATTGATGTACTTTTTATTTTGAATGTACATCGTCAAACAGTGAAATAATCCCTAGACTACGTTTGTATGGAAAAAAATCGACTAGTGTAACCTTAAAGCCTAAAAGTTATTGTATTCTGCCTGCAAGCAAGCGTGCAAATTACTTTCAACAATAAAGTCATTAAGTTTTTAGACATCATACCCAAAACACAATTGTAAACATTAGATTAAAAAAATAACCAGACCAAAACAAAACAAGATTGATGCATTCCATACTTTCAATTGTCAGATTATACAATTTAAAAAATAAATAAATTAAAAAGTCAATCATCATCTGCCTAGCCTTTCCCCATCTATTTTGGGGTCGGCTTCCAGTCTTACCGGATTCAGCTGAGTACCAGCGTTTTACATGGAGCGACTGCCTATCTGACCTCCACAACCCAGTAACTGGGTAACACGGTACCCCTTGGCAAGACTGGTGTCAGATCTCAAGCTTCTGACTACCCGTAACGACTGTCAAAGATCTTCAAATAACAGCCGGGACCAACAGCTTAACGTGCTTTCCGAGGCACGGAGGATACTCGGTATGTTGAAATGGTCACCCATCCACGGACCGACCTCGTCAAGCGTTGCTTAACCTTGATGATCGACCCGTGCGGCTGTTATAATTTAGCCACGAGCTCCTCAATTAAAATATCAATAATTAAAATTGAATGTCAATCAAATATATTTAAATGTCAATAACTAAAATTCCAATACTTAGATCTTATAACTATGAAACCTTTAATGATTTCGCTATATCCGTCTGTATCTTCCCGTAAAGAAGAAAGTTTAAAGCCGTTATCATTAGACCTTACAAAACTATTGAAGTTTCTACGCTGTATCCAGAATTAGAAGTTACGTGTTTTCAATTTAAAACTCTAGTCCACCTATAAGGCTGAGTTTATATGTGCTGATCAAGTTTCTACACGGAAGCAGGATTCACGGAAGGATGAAACTTTCCTTACGTGTGCACTATACTTAATATTTCATAGTCCATGAACTTTATGCTTGTACCACGGACGTTTTAGAGGTAAAATTTTAAGACAGTTTTCAAGAATGGATTGGAAGGCACATTTTGTGAAAATATACCGAGAAAAGAATCTAGACACATATGTTATGAGGGGCTGAGGAATTCTTTAGAGACAAGTAGATGTAGAAAAGTATGCATGAAGTATTTTGAAAGCCTGCAGCGATTTTCTTTTGAAGTTACAATCACATTTACATCATGCAAACATTACAAAATTCATAGCACTCTTTTTTTAGGGTGCCGTACCCAAAGGGTAAAAACGGGACCCTATTACTAAGACTCCGCGGTCCGTCTGTATGTCTGTTTGTCTATCACCAGGCTGTATCTCATGAACCGTGATAGCAAGACAGTTGAAATTTTCACAGATGAAGTATTTCTGTTGCCGCTATAACAACAAATACTAAAAACAGAATAAAAATATATTTAAGTGGGGTACCCATACAACAAACGTGATTTTTTTTGCAGTTTTTTGCGATGAGTCCGACTCGCACTTGGCCGGTTTTTGGGTAGCCGTGTAACTGATGAAAGTAAATAGTAATAAATAATAAAACTTTAGATAAATATTGGTCCAAGATCCGGTATAAGAAATTTATACCCTCATATGTTATTTAATGATGATAAGGATTATATGGTTGATAATAATTATACATTTATACATCGCAAATAGATTGCGTAGCTTAATCGCGTACCGATGATGTAAAATGATAAAATTTGTTATAAAATGTAGGTAACCATGGATTCAATCAACTTTTTGATAAGGCAAGCTAATTCAGTTGGATTGGGAATTAAATAACCTTTCATTTGATATGTAATCCGATTTAATAACTGATGAGGGTATATCAACAACGTTTACTCAACTGTTTATTAAACACCTCACATCCATAGTTGCACAGAGGGAAAAATGGGCAACCTTTATTTTTCAGTTCCTTTGGGTATGTTCTTTTAGCTGATGCTCGATTTTCATAAACAACTAATCGAGAAAAATTATCGAAAACATTTTTTTATTATTGACGAAGCATAAATTTACTGTGTTTTACACAGCTAACAACGTTATTTAAGTACTTTTTCAATGGCATTTGTACAAATAATAAGTAATAAGTTGGTCGACTATTACTCGTAAACTTGCAAAGCCTACTTATTTGTGATAGTTTTCCTTTTAATTTCGTTATAACTACTGCTGTGAATTTTTTCACATAGAGCAACCATTTCGCTGGCAGAGGGGGGGGGGACACTTGACTCTAACATAAATTTGCATTTTAAAGCTTAATTTTACGCAAACGGATCTAGGAGAACGTCTACAGGAGGAAACCAAAATTTTTTTTTTTTCGTGGTTTTATTTTACCACGTAGTTGGAATTATTAATATGTATATCCATGCCAAATTATAGCTTTCTAGTAGTTAGATTCTCTGAGCTAAACTGCGGACGGACATACGGACAGAGCGAAACTATAAGGGTTCCTTGTTGACTTCGGAACCCTTAAAAGCGGTAACTACACGTGGCGTTTACATAATTGATGATTGCGCATTAGTTAAAAGGGTCAACCAAGATTAGGCCGGGTCACAGAACTCACAGACAGGCAGATTAATTTTAAACAACATAACATCACCCCTGTATACCCTAAAGGTTAAAGCAGAAGTGCAGATACAGTACATCTACTTTTCACCAATTATGATTAAGTCGCAAAGACAAAGACAATAGTACATTATGGTACAAGTGTGCAATGTTGGTGATTACCGCTGAGGCGCCATTGAGACCCGAGCCGTAGGTGAGGGTCTTAAGAGAGCCGAGGACGGTAATCATCAATACACACGTGTATCATACGACGTTTTTCAACACACTTGTGAAGAAAATAATACAAAAAAATCATTTTCAACAGTAAAAACGAGTTGTGAAATTTTTTTCACAATGGCGGGGTAAATGAAATCAGTTTTCCAATACGCGCTCATCTAACAATGGCGATCGGCCATAGACTAAAACAATGAGGTTACTTTCTTTTTTTAGCTTTTCGCGGATAGCGTTTTAGCCACGTACAAAATGGGGAATTTCAAGTTTTCTTTATTGCAGAGAAACAAAAGTTATATTTAAGGGGAAATTTTATTTATTTAACACATACAAGTTGAAATTATCTAATTGAATACGAAGTTGCATGAAATGAGCAAGCAATATGTTAGGTTCTAGCATTTTGCTGAATTGTTTGACTAGAAGCTATGCCACATTTTATGTATTTAATGGATATCATGGAAATAGTAATTACTACCCATATCATGTTATGGATATAGTAAGTACTACTTCCATGACAGGAATAGAAAGAGATTAATGTCGAATGGGACACTTTTAATCGATTAACAGTGTTACATTTTATTATATTGAAAATACTTCAATTTTAACTGGATTAGAATTAATGACTTATTTTATTAATTTTCATTGGATTGATTTGTGACACTTTTCAAATTAGTTTAATTTAAAAGTATTTAAAATGAAGGCAGGAAACCATTAAAAAAAACTATAACTCACTTGTGAATAATAGCAATGAAAAAGTCACAGTTTGATTACAGGTATCATTATATGCCTAATTGCGGTGAAATTAGAGCCACTTTATGAGCAAGTGTGTTGAAAAAATTCTTTAATTCAACTAGGCCATTAAGCGGCAGTTTTGAACGTCAAAAATATAAATAGGTTAATAATAATTGATTACGTGGCTAAATAATAACAGCCGCACGGATCGATCATCAAGGTTAAGCAACGCTTGACGAGGTCAGTCCGTAGATGGGTGACCATTTCAATATACCGAGTTTCCTCCGTGCCTCGGCAAGCACGTTAAGCCGTTGGTCCCGGCTGGCATTTGAAGATCTTTGACAGTCGTTACGGGTAGTCAGAAGCTTGAGATCTGACACCAGTCTTGCCAAGGGGTACCGTGTTACCCAGTTACTGGGTTGTGGAGGTCAGATAGGCAGTCGCTTCATGTAAAACACTGGTACTTAGCTGAATCCGGTAAGACTGGAAGCCGACCCCAATATAGTTGGGAAAAAGGTTAGGCAGATAATGAATAATTGATTTTACCATCCATTCGGAAAAGTTGCTTGTTATGGAGAAGTAATAAGGGGCTAGCCTGTTGCCTTAAACCGAGCACAAAACTAGACAGCGGGCTGCTGAGAAATTCCAGGAGGAAAAGCCTAATAAAACTGCCCAATCCGGGTAACGTACCCTGGATTTCGGGTTTTTTTTTCTATTGCGTGGTGAAAAGCTCATGCATACTGCACCATCACGGGGAGATAGTGCAGTTATGTGGGACTCTAACCCACTAAAACTCCGCGGTGTTCTCCTTTGCCGCTTATGGCGGGAACAAGGGCACGCGTTAGCACTGACCGCGAACCCGCCGCGGCTGTTCGTCACTGGACCCTCCTCGGGGGAGTACCCCCCATCACCGGCGCAGCAGAACACACTGTTCGCCGTGACCACCCCAGGGAACAAATCAGCATATAATATGGGGGCCAGACGACCCCGTGTATGGTGCCCTTGGTCCCCCTGTGTTGGGTCAAGGTCATGTCTTGCCCCGCCACCTACCATTTTTCAACCGCAGGGGATAGGGAGAGCGACTAACGCAATACCGACACTCCTCCTCCCCTGCGGACCCATCGCGTCCGCCATCAGACGGTGGCGACCCCGTCCGGGCCGAGGATGGTAGGGATAGCGGCGCACCACAATACCGACACTCCTCTCCCGCCGCGGCCTCCAACCCTCAGCCGTGACATCTTATGGGACCTGAGAATCTCCATAAGACATCGCGGCCCGCCTCAGTTGCGGAGTCGCCTGTTACCAAGCGGCACCGCAACCTACCACTTGACCGCTACGTCGTCGGCTTAATCGGCAAAAGCTTTGACGAGCGGCGCCTCCTCGGGTTCCTCTTCGCTTCACCGTCGGTGACCAAGCCACGGTTACTGAGCCCCCCGCCTCAACAATGCGGGAACCCACCGGAGGGGGTAGATTTCATGCTTAGCGTAGCGTTTGCGACCACTAGACCAACGGCAGTTTAAAAATTTTTGAATGAAGAATGTAATTTTTAAGGGGAAAGAAAACAGGTTGAAACAACTCAATGCATGGATAAACAATAACATATTAAAAAGATTGTACACATTTCTGTTAGACAACAGAACTAAAAAACTTAAAATCATGTTGTGGAAAACCGGTCTCAATAAAAATCTATCCCCTTTTGTTTCTTATCAATTTTGCTTTCATAAAAAACTATATTTCGATAGGAGTAAAGATTTTGGCGTTATACAGGTTGTTTTTGGTTTAGTTGCCTGCATTCGGTGAGAGGTTGATTCTACACGGCATTCAATTGGTGAGAAAAAAAAAGAAAATTTCCACAGGCGGTTGTCAACCGAGTACTTTTTTGTGTTATCCCTTTCATTTCACTACTAGATAGAGTAGGTGAAATTCAATATATTCAAACGACTGGCCCCATTCCGACAGCGTAAGCTATGACCGTAGCGTCACCCATTAGGTAAATAGCTGCTGAGGCTAATCCCCACTGCTTCATCCTTATCCTCACCTAGATTTATATAAACACAGATATGGGGGCTCCGCTGAATGCGAGATGCACGGGACCGATCAATGTGGTGACGCTTGGGGCGGCCTATGTCCAGCAGTGGACGTCTTTCAGCTGATATGATGATGAACAACAGGATAGGTTTCAAAAGGTCCCACTCCGTGGACAAAATGAAATACGTACCTTTTATTTGTAAAATTAGATTTATTATTAAGTTACGTACTGTACTAAAACTAGAGAAATAAATTAATTCTGATTTAAGTACTTCTTTTCTGTGGGGATTGAATATAAGTTTCATAGAGTATATATTTCTAAAATATTTAATATATCTTAAAGTCAAATTGTTTATTGCACTCGAGTCAACCGTAGTTTTGGTGGTCACATAGCAGTTACTTCATGTGACATCTTACTACGACTATAAACGTGAAAGTTTGTGAGGATGGATGTTTGTTACTCTTTCACGCAGAAAACTACTGAACGAATTTTGATGAAACTTTACAGAAATATTGCTTCACATAATAACAAATAGGCTATAATTTTTAAAGATATTGGGAGAACTACTAATAACACGCGAGTGGAGCTGCGGGCGGCAGCTAGTACTGATTGATATATTTTGACAGTCATTCAGACAGTAAGAACTTACTACCTATAAGATATTTAGTAAACTTTTGTTCTGAGGAAAACATAAATTGCCTAAGTCCTATATTTTTTAGCCTCACTGTCCCATTACCACTGTGAAAAGGTTATCCCAAAATCTTCCATTTAATATTTGTTCTATAAATGAAAATAATACCATCAACCTTCAAAGTAAAATCTTACTTTCTCCGTGTTAAAGACAACCATAAAACTAAAACATCCAAGCAGCATCAAAGATAATTCATTTGCCCCTAATGCCTATGACCCATATAATAAAATGCACAAATATTAACTGTCAAAGTAATCCATCTAAGGCGCAGGCCACACAGAAATGGCGTCGGACGCGGACATGGCACGGGCGGCTTCCTATTGCATTCAAATTTAAATCATAATGCATAGAAATAAAGTGCAATTTAGAACACACTGTATGTCGTTGATCGGTCGTGTTTATGACGACATGCCGTGTGTCCTAGGCGCAGGCCACATAGAAATGGCTTCGGACGCGGACATAGCACGGGCGGCTTCCTATTCCATTCAAATTTTGAACAAAATGCATGTAAATAAAGTGCTCTCAAAAACTAACAAAGAAAAGTAGTTATCGAAATGAGGTCTATTACATAAACGAAACAACGATTTTTTCAAATTACCGATACAACTTTCAAAAGCAGTTTTTTTTTTTCGGGGCGTCTCGCAGTTCACCTAAAAGTGATTGACTTCTACTTAACCACGCGATCCTGTGGACACTAAGCTATGTAGCCTCCAGCCAGGCATACATTTCTAAACCTAAGTGACTACGCTGAGGGCTACCCTAGGTGGGGTCTAACCTCGGCTCAGGGCGTCGCCGCTGGGAGGACAACTATGGCTGGATCATGATAAGTGATTTTACCATCCGTTCGGAAACTACCTACGTGGAAAAGAACGGATATGAAACGCCTTTAATATCTAATAATTTAAGTAATGCTCAGCTTCGCGGACTGGCGGGAATTTATTGAAAGATACCGCGACGGGCCTCGGTGGCGAGGATGGAACGAATTTCTTTTCTTTTTTTTTTTTTCTTTTTTTTTTATTTGTGATGGGTTTGCTCTTGACTCTAGTCTAGGTCAAAGGTGACAGAGACAGAGTCGACGATGGAGTGAGCTTACCCAGAAGAAGCCTGTTCACTCTAACTTTGAAGAGATTCGGGTTGAATGCGTTCGGAAACACTGACGCAGGTAGCGAGTTCCATTCATTCGCTGTGCGCATTATAAAGGATGTTTGGAAGCGTTTGGTGCGAATTGGTGGAATGGCAACAAGGTAAGGATGATAACTTGCAGTACGTCTAGATGTCCGATGGTAGAAGGGGGCTGGTGGGATGAGGTCGTGGAGTTCTTCGGCACACTCACCGAAGTACAGTCTGTAGAAGACCGACAAGCAGGCAACCTTGCGGCGATGAGCCAAGCTGTGAAGCCTGGCACCCGCCAGGTCAACGTCGCCAATGAGCCTCCTGGCTCTGCGTTCCACCGAGTCAAGCGCGGCAAGCTGATATTTAGCTGAGCCATCCCAAAGGTGGCTGCAATACTCCATGCAGGATCGGACTTGCGCTTTGTATAGGGTTAAAAGCTGTCCAGGCCATTTCTAACGTAGTTGTACTCGCTAACTTTTATAGGTTTTTAAATTAATTAGCAGCACCTAAAATTTTAGCTTGTTTTTTACAGTTATTTCCTTGTACTTCATCGTATCGTGGGTGTGTTTACAAGCTTTTAAACTCACATACACAAGACACCGAGATCCGGAACAACTATCTGTAGGCCTTACAAATATTTGTTCCGTACGGGAATCCAACCCGCGACATGCAGCGCAGCAGCCGACCACTACGCGAACCGTTTCGTCTTGTCCTATAGTAGAACAAGTAAGCAAAAAGAAGAAGTAAGTAGTATAAATTGGCATAAGAGAATAATTCTCTTATGCCAATTTATTTAGGGTTGGCGTAACATGCCGTCTTCTATACTTCTCTATTAGGCCCTTTCCTGATGGCGCGACGCAATTTTGATCACGCACGTATTTTCTAAGCAAAATTCAAGTGCTTATCGGTCGGATTGCATCGCATCGCGTCCATGTGAACAATAGTAACACATAACTTCGAATTTTCGACTTAAAGATGACGCGATATTATTCGATTTTTATCACACCAATAAGCGATTTTACTAAGAGGAATTGTAAGCCTGTTCACATGGAGACGTAGAACATAGAAGACGGCATGTTACGCCAACCCTAAATAAATTGGCATAAGAGAATTATGTTACTAGTTGTAATACGCTATTCCTCTCTCTTAGATACAGTATGTACAATGTTGCTGTGCCCGACAGGTCCATAATTATTTCTGTTGCTTATTCTTACAAGACGACACGGTTCGCGTAGTGGCCGACCACTGCTGCGCTGCATATCGCGGGTTCGATTCCCGTACGGAGCAAATATTTGTAAGGCCTACAGATAGTTGTTCCGGATCTCGGTGTCTTGTGTATGTGAGTTTAAAAGCTTGTAAACACACCCACGATACGATGAAGTACAAGGAAATAACTGTAAAAAACAAGCTAAAATTTTAGATGCTACTAATTAATTTAAAAACCTATAAAAGTTAGCGAGTACAACTACGTTAGAAATTCTTTCCATTCTCGCCACCGAGGCCCGTCGCGGTATCTTTCAATAAATTCCCGCCAGTCCGCGAAGCTGAGCATTACTTTAAATTATTAGATATTCAAGGCGTTCCTTATCCGTTCTTCTCCACGTAGGTAGTTTCCGAACGGATGGTAAAATCACTTATCAAGATCCAGCCATAGTTGTCCTCCCAGCGACGACGCCCTGAGCCGAGGTTTGACCCCACCTAGGGTAGCCCTCAGCGTAGTCGATTAGGTTTAGAAATGCATGCCTGGCTGGAGGCTACATAGCTTAGTCTCCACACGATCGCCCGGTTAAGCAGAAGTCAATCACTTTTAGTTGAACTGTGAGACGCCCCGTAGAAAAAAAAACTGCTTTTGAAAGTTGTATCGGTAATTTGAAAAAATCGTTGTTTCGTTTATGTAATAGACCTCATTTCGATAACTACTTTTCTTTGTTAGTTTTTGAGAACTGAGCCGAAAATTAAGGGGTAATTGTGGCAAGTTAACAGAAATATTTTTGATAAGCTTTTTATATGAGGCAATCGGAACCATTTGAAACATAATTTGAATTTTTGTTGTAATATCTTATTTCGTAGTTCTCTTATTCGGGGTGACTTTTAAATCATTGGCAATATTTAAAGCTATGAAAAAAGTTGATCATATAAACAACTTACTATGGAATCAATACACAACAATATGAGAACTTACATTTTTAATTTTTATGTTCGCATAGTTCGACTAATTGTGGGTATCAAAGTATAACCACTGATTTTATTTCATAATTATTTCAGAGTTTATCCTATTGTATAACTTGTTTATATTCATGAGCACTTTACTTTCACCCACTAAAATATGGCGTCAGCATGTCAGTCATCCTGTTTTACAGCCTTTCAGGTTATAAGGATAGAGTTTCTAATAAATAAGTATTCATTAACACAGGCATTGTTTGGCCCATATTCACAAGGAGAGATATGTAGGAGGCTTCCTAAACACTTAATAAAAAGCTTCACCAGAAAAGCGATTGTCGAAATGCGTTAGCCATAGAGCAACACGGACCAACGGCGGACCGTTAGCAAAGGAACTCCAAAGCAGTAGCAAAACAAAACAGACTCCTGAGATAAAAATATATGAAATACTAACTTCAACAATAAACTAGATTTCTCCCTTGTCAGTTATTTCTTTAAATGCACAGCAAGAATAAAAAGTATGAAATTTTATTAACTACGAGAACAAAGGTTGCTCTTTATACAGTAAACGAATTAATTGTTTTAAGAGAGGATAGAGTAAATGTGCTTTTATGTATCTAAGTAGTTTCTGTTAATATGATATTTTCTTAAGAGATTAGTAAGCCTCGCAAAAGGGTGTTATTTTGGTACGAATTTGATTTCCTTTCTTATTTCTTTTTCTTATTTAATGATATCATAAATTGTTCTTTTTTTATCTATTTTTAAAGATTAGCTTTTACAAATATAATTGTAAAATTTACCGAGTGAGTGCTAAGCGTCTCCGTGTCAGCCTGTGCTAAAATTCTTTCGTATGCCCGGCGGATGTCCGGCTGTTTGCCTGTACAGGTCGCATTTCTCAACCGATTTTTGTGAAGTTTTGTGAGCAAATTCGATAATTATATGGAATATTTATATCGATTCAGTTTTTTTTTTATTAAAAAAAGACAGATTCGTGAGGTCTACAGTTCCAAAAGCCACTAGTTAATCAATCAAACAAAAAATATTCTTTATTGACCGAGCGAGCGCAAAGCACGAGCGAAGCGTCTCCGTTTCAGCTTGGGAAAAATGCTTTCGTATGCCCGGATGTACGGCGGCTATCCGGCTGTTCTCCTCTAGAGGTTGCATTTCTCAACTGATTCTTGTGAAATTTTATGAGCAGATTCGATAGCTATATGGTTTTTTTGTCAATTCAGTTTTTATATAATATTTATTTTAATTATCAAAAAGACAGATTTGCTAAGTCTACCTACAGCTCACAGAGCCACTAGTTTTATTACATTAAATTATATTAATGTTAAGTACTTAACAGTAGTAATAATATTTATTAACTTTTTGGCTTATTTGTTAATACTACAGTAACATCATAATAACAAGTTCTGCAAATGGGCAAACAAATACAGTTATGTTTGTTTCTTAACACTCGAAATACAAATTAGCTCTGCAGAACTCCGAATTAGTTAATACTCGTACATAACATAACCAGTTATAACTGGATATGTTTGCTTTCAATTGTACGCCATTTAAATCAAAACTTTGAATTAAAGCGAGAAAATGAAAAATATGTAGATACTAGCGCGAAGAAAAATATTAGTTCATAAAACTTTACGTTTTCCTACCTCTAGTATGATGAATATAAGTTAAACTTCTTGTCTCCGCCACTCCGGGCTAAGAAAACAAATTTAAAAGAAAAACACGGTTCTCTATTCAAATATTAGTATATTTTGACAAGTTTTAGTGGAAGAGGGAGCGGTGGTGAATCACAGAAGGCGTGTCTATGGCTTGTTATAATTAGGAATAATTTGTTTTTATCATAAAGATGGTTTAGTGGTAGTTTCTGTGTTGATAGTCGAGTGGCACAGTACAAAACTAAAGGCTGCCTTTCCACTTCACTTTAGTGGACAGTGATTTGAAAACTAGTTTCAAAATTCATAATTATATTTACGCGGAGTGGGGCCGCGGAGATAAGAAACAGAGCAGTGAGGCGGATTGAGGGCGCGGAGCGGGGAAGCGGAGTGGGGAAGTGGAACGCGGAAACGGAGAGGAGAAACGAGTGCAACCGAGCTCCGCACATGAACCACAGTTACTCCGCTACTCCGCTAGTCCACTCCTCTACTCTGCTTCACTACTCTGCTCCGCTACTCCACTCCACTACTCCGCTCCGCTACTCCGCTCCGCTACTCTACTCCGCTACTCCGCTCCACTACTCGCTCCGCTACACCGCTCCACTACGCCGCTCCGCTACTCCGCTCCGCTACTTCGCTCCGCTACTCTGCTTCGCTACTCTGCTCCACTACTCCGCTCCGCTACTCCGCTCCGCTACTCCGCTCCGCTACTCCGCTCCGCTACTCCGCTCCGCTACCTAGCTCCACGTCTATGGACAGATACAGTCCGCAACTCCGTTCCGCATCTCCGCTCTGCTGCCTCGATCCGTTCAAATGGACAGGCAGACAAAAACGCCAAATACCGAAAGAGACCCAAGATCCCTATACCTTAAATTCCGCCGGCCAACTGCTTTGCGTTACTTGTGACCGGATATGTAAAACCAAATTCGGCCTGGCAAGCCTTATTATAAGCATAAGCAAGAAAATATTTCATGGGATTGCCATTGTCGAAATCGACAAGGAGGACTATATGTAAAAAATTGTATTACAATACTGTTTATCATTGAAGACTTCTGTAGTACAAAACAGAAGTTAGTTTTGTTTTAATATTTTCACAGGAACCGTACATTTTTACGGGATTAAGTAGTCCATGACACCTAAAGGTAATATAGCAATTTAATTTTATAATAACGGTGAATATATTTTTAGGCAATCGGAAGAGTATCTTCTAAATTGCACAGATTACCGCCTACAAACTCGTATAACGTAACTCAGACTTCTTTCTAAATCCAGTGATGAAAACTTAATTTTACGACGTTAAGGATTCTTTACCACCTGGAAGCTTAAGCCAGAATTTAACCGGTTGCAACTCTGTTGAGGTGTATTCAGCCATATATTCAAGCCTTGCCAAAATTACACTTCTACGTTTATATATTGCTAAATATTACAAACAATTAATACGTTTTCTTTAACTGCGGTTTTTTCTGTATATTTAATCATTTAACTTACCTTTCTATCCTAGAATTGCGTTATTATTTGCATTTGCTTTTTTGTACTCTTTTATATATTTTCGGTAGTATACTATAACGACCATCGATATACATACACTACACACTTGATGTAGCAATCCGAACACTCACTCTGTTCGACTGAACTGTACTGCAATCCGTACACCTTACTTTGCACTATGTTGAACGAAACGCGTAAATGCCATGAATTTCATGACGTTTTAATCGCGAGTAAACTAAACACTATAAGCGATCTAACGCTACATGTTTTAATAGTTTGATTAGACAACATAAATATTTTAGCGCTGCAGCGAACTTTAGTTCATGAATGTACTTGTCTATTGGTAGAATGTTTGTCAATGGCAATTACATTCTTTCTATCCTTCTTTCTAATACTCTATTTTATGAAAAATTTATGAAAACATACTGCGCGTTGTAGCGCAGTAGTACAACCCATTTTCTTACCTTTTCTAAAAGCTTACATACATAATCCAGAAGTTCATACATTTAAAGAGTATTTACCTACTCTTTGATTGCGAAATTATGATACAAATTCAAACGTTTATGAGTTCTAGTTGATACGACTTAAATACCTACTTATCGACCTATCAATACTATCGGCCAAGTTTCTCAAGTCTCATAAACATAACATTCAAATAATATATAATATAATCTAAAAATACGAGAAACTCGGCAGCACAAAATCCGCTCTATCCATCTTATATACTGCAATAATTTGAAACGCCTCTCCCAAGACACATAAATTCCGCTAAACCCGGAAAGTTTTCAATTCTACTTTACTGCATGAAGATAGCACCGTAGCCATGTGATTTGTTTATACCATAGAGCAGCGTCGGCAGCGGCTAGAGATGCCATCCATACTTAATATTATAATATGCGAATGTAACTCCGCCTGTCTGTTTGTTTGATACGTTTTCACGTCTAGTACAGACATAGATTGGACCTTGAAGAAGGACATAGGATCATTTTTTGTTCCGGGAGTAAAATTTACGTGAGTCAAACCACTGGCAGAGGCTCATCATCAGCCTATTAATGTTTGTACTGCTGGGACGCAGGCCTCCTCTCTGTGAGAGCGAATGGGCCGTAATCCACCACGCGGGCCCAGTACGGTTTGGTGGATGTCACATGTCTTTAAATTTTTTGGTTTTAGGACATGCCGGTTTCCTCACGATGTTTTTCTTCACCGTTTTGTGGTGGTCCAGTGGTATCAGCTGCGACTTACAAGTTGTAGGTCGTGGGGTCGAGCCCGGGCAGGCACTTTTCTTTGTGTTAATTGTATCTTCACCACTGCTCTCAAAGCGGTGCTGGCAGAGGCTAATTAATAAATAGTATTCGTACCCACGCTATTTGCGCTAATAAAAGTTTCAATTGTCATATCCATTGTCAGAATCCTCCACGCTTCGATAGCACGTTAAGCCGTTGGACCCAGCTGCAATTTTAAGATCTTTGACAGTCATTACGTACGCGTGACTACCGTCAAAAGCGAGAAATTTTAACACCAGTCTTGCCAAGGGGTATAGTGTTACTGGGATGTGGAGGTAATATATGTAGGTAGTCGTTCTATGTAAAATATTGTTATTCAGCTGTAACTGGTTAGACTGGAAGCCGACCCCAACATAGTCAAGAAAATCTTAGGCAGATTGATTGATACATATTAAAGAAGAAAGGAAAGAATGAAAAAGTATTTAATTGCCACAAAACGACATACAAATATTACATTACAAGAACAAGAACAGTCATCATCTGCCTAGCCTTTACCCAACTATATTGGGGTCGGCTTCCAGTCTTACCGGATTCAGCTAAGTACCAGTGTTTTACTTGGAGCGACTGCCTATCTGACCTCCACAACCCAGTAATTGGGTAACACGGTACCCCTTGGCAAGATTGGTGTCAGATCTCAAGCTTCTGACTACCCGTAACGACTGTCAAAGATCTTCAAATAACAGCCGGGACCAACGGCTTAACGTGCTTTCCGAGGCACGAAGGAAACTCGTTATGTTGAAATGGTCACCCATCCACGGACCGACCTCGTCAAGCGTTGGTTAACCTTGATGATCGACCCGTGCGGCTGTTATTATGTAGCCACGAGCTCCTCTGAACACAACAAGAACAGTATTATTAGAAATTCAGAATTGTCAGAGCTCGTCTAGAGCTGGAGTCAGCTTCACCTGTTAAGACACTTGCACCCGAACCTCAAACATCTCCACCTTTGCAAAAGTCTTCCGATTTGTACCAGATCTAGGATCCATTTTCTCTCAATACACTAAGAAGTTAAGAAACTTCAGTTATCCACCCGACACGCGGTCACATGCGAGTCCCGTCAACTAAGGAACTAAATTGCAAAATATGGAAGAGTTAGACAATGCTGTTTCTAGTATTGACCACCGAGGCATGTCCGTAACTCTGTGGTTTATACGTACGTTGGCAGGACGAAGCTACACTGAAGTAAGCTCTTTTATATCGTAGAGAACCGATTTTATGAACTGTTTTACGTTTAGTTGTGGTTGCTTTTTGTTTTTTTTTCGATTTCGATACATGCTGAAGATTGGCGTTTATTTTGCTAGCACGTGGTTGGTTTTAGGTTGCTTGAATCAAAATGGTATATACCTCCTGTTGGGTATACCTATACAATTTTGAATCAAGCAACTTAAAATCAACCACGCGGCCTGTTGGTTTTTAGTCTGCATGAATTATGATACTGTGTTTAAAGATTACATTAGACAGGCTGAAAGAAAACCTGAAAATTCTGAGTTAAGCTTGACTGTGTGCATATAATCTTTCCGAATGAAAATTGCATAAAAAAAAAAAAAACAAAAAGACCTTTTTTGTGTGCAACATAAAATAAGAACAGGCGCGACACGACAATGCTACTACCGAAATAGTAGATACCGGGGCCATGTGATTAGTAATTTATACCGTTGGCAGGACGAAGCGACACTGGAGTAAGCTCTTTTATATCGTATAGAGCTGATTTTATGGACTGTTTAGACCTTTAGTTGTGGTAAATTTTGTTTTTTTTTGCGGGTGTTACATGTTGGAGATGGGCGACCATATTGGAAGCTTGTAAAGTCGTGATTGGCTTTTGTTTAGATTTCAATATAAAAAAAGGCGTAAGTGAATTCGGCAAGGCAAAGGGTTTGACCCCATAAACCCAATCGGTACGCAATATCAATGACATATACCGATTAGAAATACTAACGAACGAACTCAATGTTTTACATTTAATTACTGATTGATACTTTATTTCTCATCATGGTAAGGATATTACAGAATAGACCGACTGGTCAGTTTAATGCATATTATGTCGTGGCCAGATCTTAGATTTGATCACTTTATGATGTGGCCGACCATTTCATGAAATGGTTGTATTTCATAATATGGGCAGCTAAAACTGACCATACAGTTTAAACGTTAACGATTGATGATATGTCAATAAAGTCCGCCGCCATGATACAACACAAAAACATAACGATATCAGCGCCTTTAACGGTGGATTATATATATTTTACGATATGGTCACTAATAAATGATTTTATTTCTGTAAGTTGGTTTGTACAAACACTTTTACATGTCGATAATGATAAAAATGTTTGGCCATATGATGAACTAGCCGAGCGTTTAGCTGTTCATATCGTCAAACGCTGTTCATTGATCTGGCCAGACCATTATAATGATGTGGCCAGTGGTTATTTTCTATTTCATGAAATACAACCCTTTCAAGAAATGGTCGGCTACATTATTAAGTGCTCAATTCTAAGATCTGGCCACGACACATACATTAAACTGACCAGTCGGTCTATTCTGCAAACAATTCACCGTGAAAACTGAACTGAAGTTTGAAGTGAACTGTTAGTCCCAATTAATTGGATAGTTTGATAGCTCACTTCGTGTTTACTCCACTTCACGGTGAGATTTTTACAGAATAGCACTGTAGATTAGTTTTGTCGTTAATACTAATATCAAAATTTTTGTCCAACAGTGAAATCAATGACATCAACCTGGGTCTCTTAGTGGAGGTGTGGAACAAAGGCGTCATCTGGGACAAAGCGCTCGGCTACCACTACCTGCCTCTCACTTCCGTCGCATATAACGAGGTAAGATATAAAGATACAACATACTATATAGAATTGTAATGCTTGAAATTATTATACGTTGCAGTGGCAGCGGGACATGAAGGAAATTATAGTGTTAATAATGAATTCTGTGTGCTTTCTATTTAGATGATAATTCGTTGTAAATTAACTAGCTGATCCCACAGACATTGTTCCGTCATTCTCAATTCATACAGAATCTATAGAAAAAACATTCTCAGTTTTTCTTTACTTGCAAACCATATTGAGACTGTAACGAACATTTATTTTTAAATTAGCCAGATCAGTTTAGCCGTCCTTAAATAATGCGCTTACAGAATTACAATTTTATGTACAAAGATATTGGTTTCTATGATAAATGGTACCTAAGCTTTCAATCCTTCTCTATTGCAATGGTGTATATTTAAAAAAAACATAGGCTCTTTGCAATGTCCAACAATTTTTACTGTTGTTTTTTAACCCCCCATCTAAGAGCTTGAATGTTAGTAACACAAAAAGGGGGGTGCTAACACCGAAAATATAGCCATCCATAATGATCCTCCTATCTACTAGTAACAACAAATTGCTATCACTAACTACGGCGATCAAGGCAATTTCCTCTTAAACTGTTCCTTGCACCGATTATTGGGTTTTGTGTTCAGCACTGAAAGTTTACGGGCTGTAAAATCGAGTGCAAGTAGTTTATACTCCTACATAAGTTACTGAAGTAAACTGAGTTAGGAGCATTAAATACATGTGCTAGTATATTGGCTCTAAACAAGAAACCTATCACTGTTTATGATGTAGTAAACGTGGGATGTTATTATAGAAGATGTGTTTAAATAGTCTGCAATATGGTTTAGTAGCAATGATCGCTTCTTCTGAAGGAGTATATACTTAACATAAGCTAGTATAAATTCTAAACGGGGTTAAATACTTTCAAGCAATTGAGTATTCCCGTTTATTTTTATGGATACTATACACTTTATGAACTTTGTTACGCGGTGAACAGCAATTCACTAAACGAACACTTTGGTGTCAAATCCGCTTGATTTGAGACGCAAAGAATCGGTTTAAGTGGCAACATTGGAGAAGTCCTATGTCCAATAGTTGACGTCTTTCAACTGAAATGATGATGATGACGTGGAAACACGAATATAAAATTCTAATAACTGTGCTCGCGAGCGAATGTGTGTTTTGCGAGTAAACATTCGCCGCGTAACTGCTGCTCTTGCAAAGCCATTTGAAAGTCAGGATCTATAGTAAAACTTCTTATATTTACTTACTCGATTCCTCTTAAAAACTTAAGTGAAACATCGATCAGTCCGTAGAAGTTGGATACAAACGACACAGAGGCACAAATGCATCAGAGAACTAAAGTAACACAGTAACTAAGCACAGTCAATAGAATTTGCTCACTAAAATAGCCTTCAAAAATCTTTGTATAGTGCCTTTATTGTGCCTCTATCAACTGAGACTGTCAGACAGCCTTAAACGAGCAATCCCCTTTAAATGCTTCCTTAAATGTAAACGGGGTTTCGTTACGCAATCCTTGGTATATTGCATAATACCTAAAGATATATTTGGAATAGAATGAGATCTTATTTTAAAGAGTTACAGTTAGTATTTTTTCGTTATGCGTTTGAGCGACAAACAAATGGGCAATTGTTTGTTTGAATATGTTTTGTGTTAGAGATTATGCAGTTTGAAAATAGACTATCTGAAGTTTGAGATCTAACTTACTGTCTGATTTTAAACCATCCAATATTTTACCAAGCATTAATAAGTACCAATCAAAAACATGTTTTTTGCATACATCAAATGTTAAAAAAATGTGGGGAACAGCTTATTTACTGCTCAATTTTTTTTTCATGTTGATTAAAATTCAGTTTACTTATAGAAAAAAACATGCAATATTATGCTATAACCGTCTTAGTCAAGGATAAAAAGTACATACAGATATAGGAAAGATATTATATCAAGAGAAGCAACTGCTATCATTATTCAATTTACCTTTATCTTTATTCAAATGGTGAGTTCTCTTCGTTCCTTATTCTAGGAGTATATTTTACTAGGCTTTTACCACAAAATAGAAATGCGCCGCCGCTTATGTAGTTTGTGCTTTTACTAAGCTATAGTATTTAAATTAGGAACACAATTGATTTAGATAGAGGGCTTATAAATAACAAGTAAAATTAAAAACCCTTGACTCATTTTTATTTCATGCTACATATTTTATTTAACAGTAGATAAGCTTCGATCGACAATCTATTGATCACGTAATTATGACACAATATCTTGCGAAATACCCCGATTCAAACAGTAAAACGCCCATAAGTTTTGAACGGCTAAACCGATTTTCCTTAAACATAGATAAGAACACTCTCGACAAAGTCTCCTTTAAAACAACCTTTATCAAAATCAGTTCATCCGTTTAGGAGCTATAGTGCCACAGATAAATACAAACCTACACAAATAAACAAACACATATGTACACACGTAAAATTTAACATTACTTACTTACTTGTCGCTAAGGAGTTGGTTGTATGTTCCTTATCTTGAAAACTGCTGAACCGATTTTGATAACACCCCTCTTCTTCCGTCGGGGGTTAAAAAAGAACATTATATAAGCGAAACGACACGAATGTGACAGTGACAAATATTTTGGATTGACCACGTAACATTTCGGCATGTCATTTTGGTTTTTTTGAAGTCGGCCAAAAACGGAGGTAATCAATTCGACACGTATGTTTGTAATATTTTTGGCATTGCACAATATTAACAAATGTTACTCTGTATGGGCATCTATACACGTGTGCCATATTTCATAAGTGTATGTATGTTTGCTTGTTTGTATGTATGTTTGTCCACGCATTTCTCCGAAACTACTTATCGGATCGTGATCACTATTTTTAATTGGATTAAGTATCTCTCAACTTAGTAAAAAGTGCAAGTTTTATCAAAATCGGTTCAGCAGTTTTCAAGATAAGGATCATACAACCAAACACCATACCGACAAATATCACGAATGTGTAAATTTAGTTATTATAGGTATTTTGTCAAGCTCGTGGCTAAATAATAACAGCCGCACGGGTCGATCTTCATGGTTAAGCAACGGTTGACGAGGTCGGTCCGTGGATGGGTGACCATCGTCACTTAGTGATTTTCATTCGTGCCTCGGAAAGCATGTTAAGCAGTTGGTGCCGGCTGTCATTTGAAGATCTTTGCCTGTCGTGACGGGTAGTCAGAAACTCGAGATCTGACACCAGTCTTGTCATGGTTGTGTGGTGTCATGTTCCCTTGGGATATCGTGTTACTCAGATATTGGGTTGTAGAGGTCAGATAGGCCTTCGCTACATGTAAAACTCTGCTACTCAGCTGAATTTGGTAAGACTGGAAGCCGAGCCCAACATAGTTGAAAAATGGCTAGGCAGATTGATTGATGGAGATGGGAAGCGTTTTTGCCATACTTATTATTGGAAACAAATATAGCAGCTCACAATGTAGGACCCATTAATATTAATGCTAATTTTTATCCGTGGTGCTAGGCAACTGGGCTTATCCCAGTTGTAAACTACCCTTTGTGCCTATTGGCCTTGTTTGTTCTGTCTCCTGCTTGATATGGAGGGAAGTGGAAATTTGTACTTTTTCCTACTCCTCCGTTATTCTTTTCTGATTAATTTCGTTGCGGGATCCAAGACAGTTAAATTCATTCTCCGGGACTTCGTCGAGCTTCATTGCCTCGGCACTTTTCTGGTGGTCGCCACTGTTGATTCTGGCTTTCAGGAGTTGCAGTGGTTTGGGAATAGTGCGGTGGGATTGTCCCAATTAAAAGATTGATTGATGGGTATTTTGTCAATCCTTTAGGTACCTTACAAAATACTGGTCACTTTTTAGTGATAGGGTACTAAAACTAAAAGTGAAAAAATAACTTTCGTTTCAGAAGTCAGTGTTGGAAAACGATGAAAACAAGAGGTACGAAAAAGACACCGACTTCCGAAACGAAACTTATTTTTTGTTAAACCATTATTACTGTTAGAATATAACTATGTCTTTGTTTTTTGATCTTGATACAATTTTTTTCGTGGAACATACAAGTATTTATCTCATACAGGAAAAAAAAAAACAACGGAAGAAAAACGTGTCTTTGGCTTATTAAATCTACCGCATGTAATAAGTACCGCAAAATATAATAAGTGTACTAACGTGGCTTACTGCCTTGTACTCAGTGAAAATCAATAAGTATTTATAGCTCAGAATACGGTCTCTCTTGTCGTTAGAATGCCATGAATTCTTGAGAAAATCAGAAAACAGTAATTGTTTGTGATTGCCAGTAATATGTTGAGTAAAGAGGTTTCGTAAATGAGAATGCCGTTTTTTGGGTTCCATACCCAAAGGGTAAAAACGGGACCCTATCACTAAGACTCCACGGTCCGTCTGTCTGTCTGTCTATCACCAGGCTGTTTCTCATGAACCGTGATAGCTAAACAGTTGAAATTCAATTCACAGATGATGTGTTTCTGTTGCCGCTATAACAACAAATACTAAAAACAGAATAAAATTAATGTTTAAGTAGGGCTCCCATACAACAAACGTGATTTTTTTGCCGTTTTTTGCGATAATAGTACAAAACCCTTCGTACGCGAGTCCGACTCGTATTGGTCGGTTTTTTTAATTTTTTGGGTCTCAATCAGAGAAGTCACCTCTAGTATTATTTGATTGGATCTGTATCATCAAATCAGATAATAGAAACATTCTCATGAGATAAGATTTTAGACAGGCCAGGGATAAAGAAATTACACTTCGTTTAGATACTAAACTCATGCTCAGAACCCGTTCAAATCTCACAATTACTTTTGTCCTACAGTTTTGGAGCATATGACACTTTTGAACCAGTTAGAATTGTACCGAAATCTAAAATTCGAACGTTTCAAATGCTAGCCGATATGTTCCCAGTCTTAGTTCCAAAGTTGAACTGTATTAATTTGATGATGATGACAAAAGTGTTGGGCGCCAAAAAGGTTTTGGTAGTTTGATCCTCTGACAAATTCTTTAATTGAAAATAACATATACTTATAGTCCAATAAAAAATGTGGTTGTGCAAATATCTAAAACTAGAGATTGGTTAGCAATTAGCAAACAATCAAAACGAAATAAGTAGGCCGTCAACAAAGCCAAATATTAACGAAGACAAGAAAATATAAATTACAATCAATACTCCTTTGTTTCAATGGTCCCCACAGAAAACAACAAATTCAAAAACGGAACGTGGTAATTAAAAAAACGCATGGAGACTTGGAAACTCACGTTTAGCCAGCTTTTACTGAACAATGGATGTTAATTTTCATGGAAATCATTGTTAAGCCCGATATATGGGGTATCCACTTACTATGGTACGCAAATTGTATAGAATTTGCATACATAAAGGCTGTAAGCGGCATTTTCCGTGGCGTTGACACAGCTCCGCTTTTATTAACACGGTAACCGCTTACCGGATGAGATTTTTTAATGAATACTGAGTAACAAGTTGTGGGTTTAAACCGGATTTAAAATTAAATGTGGTTGTAAAAAGTCGGATGTTGGATGATCCATGAAGATTCGTTTACGTCCCGTTTCTGTACGCCTGGTCTCTTTGTTAAATTCTGATTCCAAATAATTAAAGAATGTCATGCAATCCCATATTCCTAGGGACACGGTATCGATACTATGCTCATGAGTAGTATCGAAAAGAAAATATCGTACTCATAAAAGTATCGATACTGCAAGGTATCGAGTACTTTTCTTAAGGCCCCTAATGCGCATAGAGCATAGGTCAATATCAGTCAGTAAATAACGTCAGTTTAACTTCAGTAGGCCAGCACATGAAAAAACAAATGGTATTGGTACACAAATTTAATGCAATAATAGAGAAAGAAAAGCGAGGAGCTCGTAGCTAAATAATAACAGCCGCACGGGTCGATCATCAAGGTTAAGCAACGCTTGACGAGGTCGGTCCGTGGATGGGTGACCATTTCGACATACCTTGTTTCCTCCGTGCCTCGGAAAGCACGTTAAGCCGTTGGTCCCGGCTGTCATTTCAAGATCTTTGACAGTCGTTACAGGTAGTCAGAAGCTTGAGATCTGACACCAGTCTTGCCAAAGGGTACCGTGTTACCCAGTTACTGGGTTATGGAGGTCAGATAGGCAGTCGCTCCATATAAAACACTGGTACTTAGCTGAATCCGGTAAGACTCCACCGACCCCAATATAGTTGGGAAAAAGGCTAGGCAGATAATAATAGAAAAATACTACTAAAAATTCAAAAATAAAAAAAATAGAAACAAAATTAAATTATTTAGTACTTTAGGCATATAAATTAAAGTTCCCAGAAGGTTTAGAACGAGTGAACTAGATGGCGTTGCCATAACTATATACATAAGTCGTAAGATCGCAAGTTTAAAATGGGTAATTTCTAAGATTACCCATTTAAAACTTAATTTCTTATTCGATACGATACCAGCCAAAAAGTACTCATTGAGTAAAAGTATCGAATGTAAAGTATCGAGTACAAAATTATCGGTATCGAATGGAAATGTACTCGATACCACAAAGTATCGATACTTTTTTCGTGTCCCTACATATTCCATGTCTTTGTGTGAAAGTACTGTAGTATTTCAGAAGGAAAATGCAACAAAAAAAATACAAACAACGTGCCATAAAAAAAATCATTTAACGGCAGAACGACCACGCGACTCAGTCAATACGTAATTGTTACCCAGCCAGTCGTCAGCCGTCAATTGATCAGATTACCTCTGAATTATTAATGAGGATTGGTATTGATGCTAATGAGGCTCTGACTGATTGACTGCAGTACTTTGCTGGTTGTTTCCCTTCATTTGCGAATAGCTGTGGACGGATTGTTCTAGGAATGTTGTGTTTTAAAGTGTGAGAGGTTAGTGCGTTGTGTTTGTGAAGTAAAAACTTATTTAGCCGTGTTGAACAATTTTTGGTAGGGGCATAACTTATGGGTTCGCGTGTCAGTGACATGCTAATATGACAGCGTCAGCTCTGCAGCCATTTTGAAGATACAATGTATACTAATAAAGTAAATCAACATTTATTTTAGGGCTACACTCTACTGAACAACAAAAATAAAACAAATTTGATATTTAATGTTGTATTTTTTGTACATCGAATTAACTGAGTTAGTACTGACAGATAAAAGATAGTTTGAGAACATAAAATAAATAAATAAAAATAAATTTTCTGACCCATTCAAAATAATAAAAATCCTCAGTTTAAAAGCAGGTATCTCAATTCGCGTTGAATTTCTGCTACCATTCCTATTACCAGGGGGGCAGCTTAAAAGCACAATATCCATCCTTTGGGAGAGCTTGCATTTGCATTTTCTTACTCATTTACTCTTTAGGGGTAATTGGTACGTTGGAATGAGAAGGAATTATCGTAAAGTTTGGTATTCATATTCATGGAATATAAGATTCGTTCGTACTTGGTGCACTGGTATCCTGGTCCCTGGCTAATAGAAGGGGGATTACCGGTATAACCGTATCCTATATTCCCACATTTTGCAGTTTCATCTTGGAACTTACTATATTCGTAACGAAATAAGAAGTCCGATGACGTTTCTCATTTTACATGCCACGATAACTTTGTATGAACGTCAACGAAAAATCGGACTTATAATCCTTATTCATTATTGTGTTACCAATACCCTATAACAACAAGTATCATTCGTAAGCATCAAGTTTAATTTAATATAACGTATTTTTATCTACTCTCATATAGTAATATTCGAATTATAAACTTCAAACCGAGTTTATATTGACATCTATACTTACTAATATTATAAAGCTGAAGAGTTTGTTTGTTTGTTTGTTTGTTTGAACGCGCTAATCTCAGGAACTACTAGTTGGAATTGAAAAATTCTTTTTGTGTTGGATAGTCCAATTATCGAGGAAGGTTATAGGCTTTATAACATCACGCTACAACCAATAGGAGCCGAGCATAAATGAAATATGTTGCAAAAACGGGCGAAAATATTCCTTTTTGAGAGCTTTTGTTGCGTGCGCTGCGTAAACGGTTTAAGTTACGCAAATATAATGTATGATAGAATTGTTCTTCTTTAAAAGTTCTAAAAAAAAGTCCGCGACAGCATATGTCTATCTTTTAAGATTGACTCACAATAGCAGCTTTTATGTTCTAAATTTTAATTAAATCGCCGCCGCCGGTAGAAATAAAAGTTTACAGGTTACATTCGTATAGTACTAAGGGTAGGTAGGGTAGGTGTAGGGTAGGTGTAGGGTCGGTGTAGGGTAGGTGTAGAGTAGGTGTAGGGTAGGTGTAGGGTAGGTGTAGGGTACGTGTAGGGTAGGTGTAGGGTAGGTGTAGGGTAGGTGTAGGGTAGGTGTAGGGTAGGTGTAGGGTAGGTGTAGGGTAGGTGTAGGGTAGGTGTAGGGTAGGTGTAGGGTAGGTGTAGGGTAGGTGTAGGGTAGGTGTAGGGTAGGTGTAGGGTAGGTGTAGGGTAGGTGTAGGGTAGGTGTAGGGTAGGTGTAGGGTAGGTGTAGGGTAGGTGTAGGGTAGGTGTAGGGTAGGTGTAGGGTAGGTGTAGGGTAGGTGTAGGGTAGGTGTAGGGTAGGTGTAGGGTAGGTGTAGGGTAGGTGTAGGGTAGGTGTAGGGTAGGTGTAGGGTAGGTGTAGGGTAGGTGTAGGGTAGGTGTAGGGTAGGTGTAGGGTAGGTGTAGGGTAGGTGTAGGGTAGGTATAGGGTAGGTGTAGGGTAGGTGTAGGGTAGGTGTAGGGTAGGTGTAGGGTAGGTGTAGGGTAGGTGTAGGGTAGGTGTAGGGTAGGTGTAGGGTAGGTGTAGGGTAGGTGTAGGGTAGGTGTAGGGTAGGTGTAGGGTAGGTGTAGGGTAGGTGTAGGGTAGGTGTAGGGTAGGTGTAGGGTAGGTGTAGGGTAGGTGTAGGGTAGGTGTAGGGTAGGTGTAGGGTAGGTGTAGGGTAGGTGTAGGGTAGGTGTAGGGTAGGTGTAGGGTAGGTGTAGGGTAGGTGTAGGGTAGGTGTATGGTAGGTACGTAGCCAGTTGACGGGAGCGAAGCCGCGTGGGACAGCTAGTAATAATAATAATATTATAAAGAGGTAAAATTTGTAAGTTTGTATGTAGGGGGTAATCTCTGGAACTAATGAACCAATTCTAAAAATTTTTTCACTGGTAGAAAGCTACATTATTCCTGAGTGCTATAGGCTATATAACATCACGCTACGACCAATAGGAGCGGAGCATAAATGAAAAATGTTGCAAAAACGGGAAAGAATATTAGGTGTAGGGTAGGTGTAGGGTATTTTAGGGTAGGTACGTAGCCAGTTGACGGGAGCGAAGCGTGGGACAGCTAGTATTTTATAAGCGGCGAAGCAAATTACTCATAATCTCTTACCAGCAAAGTCGAGATTATTATATGATGCATTTATTTAAAACATAGGTATTTAGTAGGTTCAATCCCAAAATGTATGAGTGTAGATAAAGTAGTGTATGAAACTGCACATAACTAGGTATTAAAACATTCGTGTGAATACTATTAAAAACACACACTCATGTTTTATACCCCTTATTATGCAACAGTATCATAAACTACTATTATCTACACCCATGCTATAAATCCTCTATAAAAGTTCTTGAAACAGTTAGCTTATTGCCAACATTAAAACAGCCAGTGTCATAGTAAATGGTTTAATATCATCAAAACGGGTGTTATAATGTTGTACTAAATTTCATAATGCAACTCCTTTTTTACTCATCGAACAGACACATTCTCATGGCATCTTTATGAATTTCAAAAAAAGAACATTTTCATGCACGCGCGTTTCACTACCACAGTAATTTAAAAAAAATCTTATTCGATTTTTTGAATTGACGTCGTATCCCGCCATTTTTGTTCAATAATATAATAGTATTGAAAAAAAAAATATTTAGTTGTTTACAAAAATGAGTGATACAAGCTTTGATAACACACCACCAGATATTTCTAATGCAGCAAAGGACATTTCTAACCAATTATTACCAGAAAAGTCGAGAAAACATTATGAAAAGACGTACCAGAATATCATGAATTGGAAAATATCAAAGAGTAGTACATCATTTTCTGAAGATGTGCTACAATAAATAATTATATTATAACCTATACATTGTTTGTATTAGATATTCAGTAATTAAACTTGCCATGAATTTACATAGAGTTCTTACAACACTGTACAATACCCTATAGTTTCAGAACCTTTATAGGGGATTCATATCATGGGTGTATAAAGTCTTGTATGCAACTGTTATAATTTGGTATTAAAACACGAATGTGGCTTTATCACACGAGGCGAAGGCGAGTGTGATAATAGTATCACACGAGTGTTTGTGTTTGATACCCCTTATTATACAACAGTTACATAAATAACTATTATAGCTGTCAAATCTGACTTATTAGATTGTCACTTTAGTAACCTACATGGTAAAATCTCCAATACCTACTATGGTGGTTATTGATTCTTGGATACAATATTCCGTGTATTTTACCTACTTATCGAATGTCTCTCGTCTATCTTCATATATATATCCCGTGAGAAGGCGCGCTATGAGCAATTTACTCACACAAAAATTTAAAGCAAAATGTTTTGGCGATACCGACGCCCTAACGTCTCGAGCGCCTAGATACCTTCCTAACTATTCATCCCCTCCCCCGTGACGCAACTCTCGTGCCGGTCAGTTCTGTTGCGACCGCGCAGCTAAGTGTTTGTGGAGGCCGCGTACCATCGTGCGGCAATTTGCTCATCACGCGCCCATCCGTGTAAGTATTTATTTTCCAATTAATAAAGTATAATTGTGTTTTCTAGATTATATTATTTTATTTATTTATATTAAATTGGTTAATTATTTCGTAAATACTCTATATTAATATTTTAATAATAATATTTTTTGTTTGAACAACTGCGGTGGGTACACTGCGAAAAAATAAGAAAGAGATTCCGCCATTATTTTTGTCGACGAAGGATAGGCCAATGCCAAGTTCCATTTTTGGTTTCGGTGAAGATATGATGATCTTATCATATGTACCAAAGAAGAAAACCAAGAAAATTGTCCTTATGCTATCATCTCTTCACGATGGCGATAAAATAGACCAAGAAACTGGAAATGAAGCTAAACCCGAGATTGTAACATTTTACAATTCCACAAAAGGAGGAGTGGATGTAGTAGACCAAAAGAAAGAGGATTATTCCGTTGCCAGAATCACTTCTCGATGGCCAATGCGCTTATTTTTTTCCATTTTGAACATAACTGGAATCAATGCCCAATTGGGGTGGTATGGGATCTACCTCCTAGTGGTCCACCCCGGGCAACGGCACCACGGGCTTGCCTGTGGTACGGCTGAAAGATCCCACTTAAGCGGTGGTAGGCTCCGCAAGGGGCCGCCTGGCTCGCGACCACCATCCCACCGGAGCCCGGCGCCAAGCAGCTTGCTGTATTCCGTCGGTGTGTGGGAGTGCCAGTGCCTTTGGGGGAGAAGGAGGTTGTCAGTTGCGCTTTTCAGAACCGGTCGTGGTCTCTGAGAATAACTTGCCGGGTAGCTCATTCTGGAGGGTAGCGGGATCCGAAGCACGGTGCCAGCCGTTGGCCGACCGCAGTCAGTAGGGGGCCCAAGTAGCACGCCAGCCACGTGCCAAAGGCTGCCCCGCCAACTCGCGAAAAATCCCGGTATGCTCCACCGTGCCAGCTGGCGACTGGATGGGAGGACCCGGTGGCCATATCCGGGGGGGTTCGGGCGTCCCCGCAGTCTCCAAATGAGTTCCCCATAGGTTGAGTTGGTTTTAGTGGTCCACTTGGTTATCTGAGCAGCGCCTCGACAGTTCAACTTTTTCCCCAGCAACTCTAACAATATCAATGACCAAAGCAAAGAAGAGAAATAAGGTTAAACAACGGCTGCACTTCCTCCCACTTAAAGTGCACCTCATTAACATCAGGGGGTTGCACTCCAACCTTGATCCGGTCCACCACCACCTAGAGACCGAGAAGCCGCACCTGTTCTTCCTAACGGAGACGAAGATAACAACTCCGTCGGACGTGGCGTACCTCAACTACCCGGGTTACTCTCTTGAACACAAGTTCAAGAAGCAAGCTGGGGTCTGTGTGTACGTCCGCGATGACATCTGTTGTCGTCGTCTCCGTTGCTTTGAGAAATCGGGTTTTTCTGCCATATGGCTGCTTGTGGACACAGGCGTGGAGAAGTCTATCTACGTCGGCGTATACCGATCCCATAGCGGTGACCAGGAGTCAACAGCGCTCTTTAATAGCCATGTAGAGTCGACTGATGTAGCCCAGCAACGATACCCAACAGCGAAGCTTGTTTTTCTGGGGGACTTCAACGCCCATCATAAGGAGTGGCTGTTCCCGTACCAGAAAACCGACCATGCCGGGTTGGAGGCGCGCAAGTTTGCTTTAACGCTAGATCTTACCCAGCTGGTGAATGTGGCAACGCGGGTACCGGATGTAGACGGCCATACACCCAATTGTTTGGACCTTCTGCTGACAACTGATCCGGACAGTCATTCGGTGTCGGTCTCAGCCCCGCTGGGAACGTCTGACCACTGTCTAGTGAAATCCGTTTCGACTTGCTCTCCTCCAGATGAGAGCCCTAGAGGCACGAGGCGAGTATGGCGATACGAGTCAGCAGACTGGGACGAGATGCGGCACTTTTTTGCGTCTTATCCTTGGCGGCATGTGTGTTTCTCCTCGGGTGACCCCTCGAGCTGTGCGGACGCGGTTGCGGATGTGATTCGGCAGGGAATGGAATATTTCATTCCATTCTCCGACATTCCGCTCGGTCCCAAATCCCGACCTTGGTATAATGCTGAATGCGCCCTCGCTGAGGCCCGAAAAGAGTTTGCCTACCAAGCCTGGGTCGGGGCCCGCGACCGCAAAGTTAGAGCGCGTAGGGTTCGCGCGAAAAAAAGAGCCTTTAATTCTGCCGCCAAGTTCTGCAAGCGGGTTTTGCGTCGGGCACGTTTTGACCATATTGGACGTATTGGGGCCAAGCTAGCATCGCACCCTCCGGGTAGTAAACAGTTTTGGTCCCTGTCTAAAGCAGTCGAAACGAATTTCTGTCGGCCCACTTTACCTCCGATGCTGAAACCTGATGGGTCGCTGGCTCACTCTGCGAGAGACAAAGCAAATTTATTTGCATCCCTTTTTGCTGGCAATTCACGTCTGGACGCTGGCTCCAAGCAACCACCTACTGTACCTCACTGTGACTCTTCCATGCCGGAGATCGCTGTGCACGCTAAAGAGGTCCGGAGAGTATTGTGCAGTCTAGACGTGAACAAAGCCAGCGGGCCTGACGGCATCCCAGCGAGAGTGCTGAGGCAGTGTGCGCCAGAACTGTCTCCTGTGTTGACTCGTTTGTTCCGCCTCTCTCTTGTAAAAAGAACGGTACCGAAATCCTGGAAGCTTGCAAATGTGCAACCAGTGCCCAAAAAAGGCAACCGTGCAGACCCTGCCAATTACCGTCCGATCGCCATTACCTCCATTTTGTCCAAAGTTATGGAAAGGGTACTGAACAGTAAGTTGCTGACCTACCTTGAAGACAACAATCTCCTCAGTGACCGTCAATATGGCTTTCGCCGGGGACGGTCAACTGGCGATCTTCTTGTGTATGTCACGCACTGCTGGGGCGAAGCCATCGAGAGACACGGCGAAGCACTTGCTGTTTCGCTTGATATCTCGAAGGCCTTTGATAGGGTCTGGCACGCGAGTCTACTCAGTAAGCTTCCTGCTTATGGCATCCCCGCTGGTTTTTGTAGCTGGATATCAGACTTCCTCAATGAACGGTCGATCCGAGTGGTCATTGACGGCTGCTCCTCTGACTTCATGGCTATTGATGCCGGAGTACCTCAGGGGTCTGTTCTCTCTGCAACTCTTTTCCTGCTACACATCAATGACCTACTTCAGCCTGGTATTATTGGGTACGCAGATGACAGTACTGTTGCAGAGAGATACTTGTCCAGCGCAAGAACCAGCGTGGAT
This sequence comes from Orthosia incerta, assembly GCA_948252205.1. Classification (NCBI taxonomy): domain Eukaryota; kingdom Metazoa; phylum Arthropoda; class Insecta; order Lepidoptera; family Noctuidae; genus Orthosia; species Orthosia incerta. The sequence continues at coordinate 11,771,537 of OX411749.1, read as the reverse complement.
GAAGTTCGTTCCTTGAGAGAGGCTATGGTGGAAAGGACAGATTTGACCTTAAGCCTTGTCTCCCAGTGGGGTGATGACAATCTGGTCTCCTTTAACGCCACCAAAACACAGGCGTGTCTTTTTACCGCAAAAAGGAGTATCTTCGATCAAACTCCTACTTTTCGGGGTGCGTCTGTTCCTGTGACTGATCGGCTCGAGCTCTTGGGCATGGAGTTGACATCCAGCCTCAACTTCGGCGCCTCCATTGAGTACAAAGCTCAAATTGCGGCCAAAAAGCTGGGCATCCTAAATAGAGTGAAGCGATACTTTACGCCTGGACAGCTTTTAACCCTTTACAAAGCGCAAGTCCGATCCTGCATGGAGTATTGCAGCCACCTTTGGGATGGCTCAGCTAAGTATCAGCTTGCCGCGCTTGACTCGGTGGAACGCAGAGCCAAGAGGCTCATTGGCGACGTTGAGCTGGCGGATGCCAAGCTACACAGCTTGGCTCATCGCCGCAAGGTTGCCTGCTTGTCGGTCTTTTACAGACTGTACTTCGGTGAGTGTGCTCAAGAACTCCACGACCTCATCCCACCAGCCCCCTTCTACCATCGGACATCTAGACGCACTGCAAGTTACCATCCTTACCTTGTTGCCATTCCACCAATACGCACCAAGCGCTTCCAATCATCCTTCATAATGCGCACAGCGAATGAGTGGAACTCACTACCTGCGTCTGTGTTTCCGAACGCATTCAACCCGAATCTCTTCAAAGTTAGAGTGAACAGGCTTCTTCTGGGTAAGCTCGCTCCATCGTCGACTCTGTCTCTGTCACCTTTGACCTAGACTAGAGTCAAGAGCAAACCCATCACAAATAAAAAAAAAAAAAAAAAAAAAATGCCCAAATAATATATAAAGCTAACACCAAAACTTTGATTGAAAGACGTACATTCCTAAAAGAAGTGGCGCTTGAGCTGGTAAAACCACATATTTCACGCCGAATTTAACTTTAACTTTTTAGCTTGAGATCTGAAGATATCTTCAGATCTCAAGTTTCTAATGAAGCGATTTGTGTCGGCTCCTAGACCTATTTCAGAGCCTAGGCCAAGCGGATTCTGTTCTATATGTCCTAGACGTAAGAATAGACGGTCAAAAAAAGCTTACACTTCGTGCAAGCAATTACTCTGCACCGAACATATTACATACATGTGTTTAATGTGTTTCGAGAGGCACACTTGTCCAGATCACATGGAAGAGTAATTTTTTAAAGTTTTTGTTATGTAAGATTTTTTATTGTGATTTATATGAAGACTGTCATAATTAGAAAATAAAAATTTATTGATTTGTTATTTGTTTTAAAAGTTGCTTTTATGTTTCATGTTTTTAATAAAAATACTTATTTTCTTACTTATTAAACCTTGTTTTATTCATATAAATCCATTATAAGTCAATAAGTACTATAAAAGTAGAAATATGAGCATTTAAAGTAGTGTGAGTAATTTGCTCGCGCGCGCCTCTCCATGTAACAAACAGAGGCGCGCCTTCTCACGGGATATATCCTGTGCAGAGCAAGGACACGTAGCCATCGTCAAAGATGTCATTTTACAAGAGGAGAGATTAGTTATTTTATTCGAAAACAGGACGAAATCTTGGGCCGACTGCGATACAAAACGTATTTTATTCGTACTCGTTGTTATAGTGTACGGGTAATATAGTAATTAATTAGGATTATGAATAAGATGCCGCAATAACTTTTTACGTAAGAACTTCTTAGATTGTCACGATTATCTATCTTCTAAATATATAAAAGAGAAAGTATGTATGTATGTTCCTTTTAGACTCCGAAACGGCTGGACAGATTTTAATGAAATTTTAAGAGAATCTTTAGATTGACCCAGAAAATAATCCTGTAAAGTTTGGTGGCGATCGAAACATTTTTTTTTTTACTTTGAACGCGGGCGAAGCCACGTGCAGAAGCTAGTAGTGTATACAATCTGTACGATACTAAACCCTTTGTGCTCTAACACAAGCAATCTTGCCTATACACCACTGTAAAATCGAAAAAATCATTTGTATAACCCCACCATTCCTCTTGCAGTCGGACGGTGGGGGGCGGTGGGTGGAACTGGAGGCGCAGGTGATGATGCGAGGTGGCGCTGTCGTCGGCACCACGGGCCCCACTGGCAATGCCTTGCTACTGGACTGCAGGTTCGAGCCACCCTTCGGTAAGTACTTTGTCAACATTATCATTTCAACTGGAAGAAGACGTGTGTAGTATTTTGAAAAAATGTAAGGATTGTCTCTGTTTACTAACTAATTTAGTTACAGAGCATTTGCTCATTCAGTGAACTTTATACAGGCCCCACACGAACATGGAAATCAACATATCCCTTTTAAAAAAGGAATGATGAACGATCGTAGGTGTTCACGGCTTGGCCATATTTTGGTTATCTTACGTCCATTTTTTCACTAAAAGTACGAAAAAGCTACATTCTCCTTGCGTGATCCTGTTGCAGAAAAAGCGGGTTCGTTAAAAAAGGGGAATGCCACGAAATTGTTAAAAAAACAGACTGTACTAAATTGTTCTGGTACGGACAAAATACGTAGAACAATACTGTTGTCCATGCATTTTTTGGTGAGTTGCAATTCAACACTGCTTTTGTCTGTGACAGTGTACCTACATTTATGTTATTGTGCTACGTTATTGCATATAGGTATAGCAAGTAACAGGTACAAACTGGTTTTTGGGTAAGATGTTTTTGTGTGTTGAAATAGTTATTTATGCTACAAGTGCGGAAGGTAGGTGATTTCCGATGAGTGGATAAATCGACACGAGTCGCAAAAAAATCTCACGTACGTGTATCATACAACATTTTACTATGCATTGTGCGAGGAAATAAAAAAATATATCTGAACCAACTAAGAAATTAACTAATAGTTCCTCGGGCATATCTGCTGCGCATGTGCAAATAGCTGTCACGTCGTAACGCAAAAAGGCACGAGCAAAATATTCATTCTGCCAAACATATTTAATGAATATTTAAAATTAATTTATTGATCAAAATGTAAATCTAGAGTATTTAAAAACGCCTTTAATGAAGTATTAGTTTTATTTTACCTTTTATATGAATGATAATCTGTACTTAACTAATTTTTAAAACTTTTCTCAAATAATAAAAACTCTATGCGGCGGGCTGACGTTGGAGTTCAAAATTTAAAAATACAGGAAAGTAAAAAGCACTTGTAAAAAAAATTGAGACTTTCCGCACATTTTGGCTGCTTGGAAAACGCTCTTTTCGAGGGCATGCATTTTAAACAATATTTCTTCTTGAAACACAAAGTTTCACAGACGGGTCGTCAGTCTTTTTTCTTGTTTTGTCGTATTAACGCATCACGTCTGCGAAGTTTTACTAGCTTATTTAACATGACCTTGTCAAGTGTTCTTTAAGTTACAATTTATAGAAGAAACAAACATAAGTCTTTAATAAAACTAGGAATCCTGCTTCTCCTTGCGTTGCTGCCATAGTGCTAGGGGTCATATCAACAACATGCTTTCCAAACTTTCTTCTTTACTATATTTCTCCACTTGCTCTCTCAGCAACATGCAAGGTTTCCGAGGCTTTAATTTTCAACGATGCTCGGATTTGGTCTAACCAGTGTATAGGACTTCTTCCTTTAAGTCTTTTGCCTTCAAATATACCACTGACAATATACTTTAGAAGGTCTTCACCCAGGTTTGCGGGTTACAGGGTCATAGAAGTCAAATATCCTGCGTAGGCATACATTCGATAAACCAGGAATATACTTGCCAATTACTCGTTCAAGATTAGGCAAGGAGCTTGCAAACTGTTTAGATATACCCATGCTATCACTGAGCAGAGGTCACCACCTCTGCACTTACGTGTTGTACGTCGTGGGTCCGGAGAACCCAGGCAGGCGCTTTACTTTGTGTAAATTATTTCATCACTAGCTGACCCTGCGAACGTTGTTTTGCCATATAAATTATTTCAAAGAATCACAAAAATTTTGCACGCATTGAGTATTATAGTATTTTTTACTGTCGTTTAATAATGGAATAGTTTATACAGGTAACACAATGGTTGTTGTTGGCAGGAGCTCGTGACACGTGTTGAATACTATTAATTTATATGAGATCACTTAATTAACGTGAGAACTATCTTACCTACTCGACCTACCTACCCTATCAATCTCCCACCTACCCTACCTACACACCTACCTGCCCTTCTCTACCCTACCGTACATGCCTAGGTAGGTAGGTACCCTACCCTACCGTAAATACCTACCTACCCTACCCTACCTAGCAATATACCCTACTCGACCTCCCTACCCTATCCTATCTAGGTGGGTAGATACCCACCTACCAACTTATCTGCCCTACTCTACCCTACCCTACATATCTACCTACCCTACCCTACCCTACATATCTACCTAACCAACCTACCTACCAATATTTCTTTTTGATCTTAAACCATCTTCGCATTGCCTTTCTAATGAAACCGGTTTGGGGCATATCGGTTGGACGGTTTTAAAGTCTGTAACGGACATAGGTAGAAACATTTTTTGTGTTTTATATATTAGAATTATAAGATGAATTTCAGAAAAATTGCAACGCCATCTACTGGCAATACTGGAAAGAGCATACAACACCATGTTCATATTTGAGAGTGCTTTTTTTCTATCATATATCAGAGATGGCGCTGTGTTCGCAAAATGTATGGATTTCTCTTTATCGTAAATTTTTTCGATGTTTAATTATTTATTATCCTATTCCGGACGAAGATAAGCCCAAAAACACAAAAATCGTAAAAATTGGGCCAGCCGTTCTTGTGTCATAAGTAGTGTAACTGCTGTAAAGCGATGTAGGCAAACATCGTGAGGAAATCGGCATGTTAGAACCAAACATTTGAAGACATGTGACATCCAGTAACCCGCACTGTTCCCACGTGGTGGATTAAAGCCCATTCCCTCACCCACAGAGAGGAGGCCTGTGTCCCAGCAGTAACATTAAAAGGCTCATGATGATAATGATGCTATCACCAGAACTTGATTTAGTAACATTACTGAGATTTTTTTGTTGGCGTTAAACTATAATTACACAATCAAATAATGTAAACACTAGTCCTAGGCTATAAAGTATATTCTCAGACTTCCTAGAGCAAATGAAATAGGATATTGGCTATCAGGGTTTATGGAAACCCGACGAATTTCGCCAGCAATTTATCTTGCGAACGATTTCCTTTAAGCCTTCTATAGCGGAAATATTCTGTCACTGAAGATAAAATAAACTTTTTTTATGTCTCTTTGGAATATTAATATTTAAGGAAAAATTTCAAACAGAGAATGACGCATCATTAATAACGCTCTTGAATTATGTTACTTGTTTGTAAAATCTGCTGCTGTATTAAATAATTTAATTTTATGAATCTCTCGCTTTTGAAAATTTCATTATGAAAAGTGCAACATGCGAAATAATTTGATTTTGATTTATAATGGTATCTAACATTAGTTAACTATTATGAGAGATTTTAATTACTTATAATGTGAGATACAAATTCGTTTTTATGTTATTAATGATCGATCTTCTAAAGAAAACATTATCTGTTTGTAGTTATTAAGAGGAAACGGGGGCAGAGAGCGCCGACTGAACTTCCTTAGTAAAAATCATAATTCGAGGTTTGGCTCTCGTCTGTTTCCTCCTCCAATATTGAACCAATTTAAAAGATATTCCGTAAACTGAAAATTAAAGAAATATACTATGTCTCTATGTTTTCTTTTTTGATGCAACATTATCTTTAGAAGCACTAGAGCCCTCAAAAAATGCTCAAAATTGCACTGTCAACAGAGGCTTAGTGTACAAATTTGATAAATATAAATGAAAAAAAGGAAAACATAGGGACATAGTATATATCTTACTTTACCAGTTTATGGAATATCTTTTAAATTGGTCAAATATTAGAGGAGGAAAGAGACTTTTTACTAAGGAAATTCAGTCGGCGCTCTCTGTCCATATTTCCTCTTAAGGTTTCCACAGACAAGCGCGACACGAAAACGTAAAAACGCGTTTCAGAAGTTGTCCTATAGGTATATCCATAAAATAATATTTGAATGAAAAAAGGCTATCGCATCGTTGTCGCAATGTCATGTCTGTCTGCAGGCTCCTTTATATCGTGTTCACCGGGTGTTGCTAAAAAATAAAAAAAAATCCTAAGAGCCCGATATCGCACAACTTCTTAATAACATTTGAAGTTAATTTTATACCAAACACAAAAGATTACTCTTGCGAGCTTCCTTTACAATTTATATGAAAATAATAAATTAATCCAGATACTTTATGAGAGACTTTAATAATTAACGGCAATTTAAGCTTAATTATCGCATCTAATTATATAGATGTACACTCTCTTGTAAAATTAACACAATTGTATTTTTGTTGAAGAACATTTTAAAAGCGATTCTGGCTTTTTATTAACACGCTTTTATTAGCTTGGTATGTATGTTTCTATGTATCAATGTAACGGAATCTTTGAACGTGATTTATACCCCTTTTAAAACGTGGGATTGATTTGAAACTTTGCACACTTATCAAGGTCCGATGACAATGCAATAATTTGGCCAAAGTCAACGTCAAATATATTTATTCAACTAGGCCAATAAGCGGCAATTTTGAACGTCAAACTAAATATATATTTTTTTTAATTAAACAGTTTCAATCAGAGTGATTGGTTACTGCTTAACCGGACTATCCTGTGGAGACTAAACTAAGCCTCCAGCCAGGGCACAATTTTCTAATCCTAATAAAAACTGATTCTACCGTGCGCCTTCAAATAGTTTGTCCCATTAGCCTTACCAAGATCTTCAGGATTAGCGACTTTTTAGTTCAAGTTACCACTATAGCGTGTTTTTTAGTTTTTAGAACTACAATTTATTACGTCTATAATTTGAGACAATAATATCACACCTAGATATCTCTAAGGGGTAGACTGAGAAGTACCAAATTTTCACAAGTTTTTGTTTAATAACGTAATACAGGGTAAGCCTAGAGAGGCTTCCCTCTCACAGAGAGGAGGCTTGTGTCCCAACAGTGGGAACATTAATAGGCTGATGATGTGATGTGGGTAAACCTATCGAAAATGACTCATATTCAGTTTCCGTGCTACAGCTGTCACTGAAAAAAATGTTACGGTTAACAGAACAAAAATCCGTCACCTGAGTATCAAACCGAGGACGTTAAGCTCAGCTACCCCAATAGCGATCTAACTATCGAGACAGTCCTGAATTTACCGGCTTTAATTCACCGTTTGTTTTTTTTGACGGTAGCGAAACCTTTAAAACCCGCCTGGAATTTTGGGAAAAAGACTAGGTAGTGTCGCATTTTACCTTACTAAAACGGGTCCCGTGACCTGTCAAAATACCACTCCGGAACCCCCTCTGTGCAACACCTGTTAGGGCAAATCCCTGATGAGATTAAAAGAGCACCTCGCTGTGCACGGCAGCAAGTGATCACTGTGCCACCGTCTTTCTTGGAATCACTTGGTGGGCGAACAGAGTCCCCAATCTGACCGCCCATGACCCCGGAGTCCCGTCTGCCTATAATTCAGGCGGGATATTGGCGGTTTTAAGCGTCGAGGCGGTTGCTTCCACGACGTCTTTTTCTCCGAGTGGGATCGGCCCTCTCACGATCCCGCTCGGCAGCCTCCTTTTGTACCATCACGGTCTCGCAGAAGGAGGCCTTTTCTCTCCAGTTTTCTGTCTCTGCCAACATGGCATACACAACTGCTGGCAAAAGCAGGTCTCGCCCGTTTCTGGCGACCAAGGCCTGCCGCTCAGAAGCCCACGCAGGGCAGTCCTCGAGCGTGTGCTGGTCAGAGTCAAGGTCGCCTCGGGTTTAATTCACTTATCCTTGCTTTTGTCTAAGTTCTAACGCGTAATGAAGCCAGCAAGTTTCCTTCTTAAACTTTTTAATCCTGTCTATCCATCGCTTTATTAGTAATACCCAAGAGCATAAGACATAAGGAAATGTTAAAACTTTCATTTGCAATTTTACTAAGAAACTTACATACATTACATACGAACATAAACATTCTCGCACCCTTCATCTTGTCTCTCTCTGACCCAAGAGGGGGAAATGAGATAGAATCTAACTGAAACAATGTAAAACTTAAACAGTAAAACATTTGTGACCCAAGACCCTTGTCACGAAAACTGGTGTAGGTCCGAGGAGGCGTAAAAAATAGTTTGTTGGTTTCCTTCAGGACATTTCGTATCCCATAACCGATAAAGAAAAAGATATAAAGTCGACTTGGCACAAATCTCAAGTATGTCAGATCGGCGCCTGCTTGGCTGTTGAGCTTGGCACGCTACATGTCCTGATTTTCGAGAATCTATGGTTAGGTCAGATCAGTAAATACGAGTAATGTTCTCTGATGGTTTATTCCACATTCGTATAGGTCGTTCTTTTTTATGGATCGAAAGAAAAAACTATTTTTTTCTGATCTATTTTCACCGGACTGCAAGGAAAGGGTTATGTTTTTCACGCGTATTTTGTATGTTTGTAATGTTCTTTATTACCTCATATCTTGCAAACCGCTAGAAGGATTTATATAATTAAGACATCGTAAGATACGTCTTCACTGCCCGAGTGTTCTTAGATAAGTGACGTTAAAGAAAAACAAAAATGGCGGATTTTAGGCGCCATATTGTGGAAGTCTGAATTTTTTTTCTTCCAATCCCATCGAGTGGGTTATCAAAATGAAGGGTTTTAAGAGTTGGTTACAAAAAATATATCACTTATATGTTTAAAAGTTATTCGAAAAAATAAATTTAACTAAAAAGTTGTAAATAAAAAAGTTAATTTTAAATCAAAAACCCGACTGCTTAAGAAGCGAACTAAAAAGTCAGTAGAAAATCATGCTGTGCAGGAGGATCAGGTGGTCAGCCAGCTCGTGCAGAATATGTATCCTCGACGGTTTTTGATTTTTATATTAACTTTTTTTTTGTTTTTTCCTTGTCTTAGATTGACTTCGAAAATACCTAGGTTTTTTGGTATTTAATACGAGGCATAACCAGAAAGTGTGCTAGATTTTTGTAGCTTTTAAGCTATTTGGGCATTTAAAAAAATGTTTTTACATGGCACATAATGAAGTGTTTTTTTTTCGTTTTTTTCGCTTGCCTATAAGTAACCTATTCACTCTTGACTTAATAACCCCAGGTTATAGCTATCAGGAAATACAGATTCGGACAGGGAATTCCACTCCTTAGCTATACGCACAATGTACATTTGAATTGAAAACAGTCTCATCCCATCCACGTTGGGTACGTGGATGGGATGTACAAGACGAGGTCTTAATCTCTAGGCGATCTCTACTGTTTGCCAATTCCTACTTAATGATAATGTAAAACTTTCTCTTCTTCTTTCTCTTTTTCTTTTTCTTTTTTTTTTTCATTTTCTTTCTTTTTCTTTTTTTTTCTAGATGTTTGTGATGTAGCAGATAGCACAAACATGCACTATGTAACAATTAGCGCATCAATTCTTTTAATCAAGATGAATAACATCTTCTAAGGTGCAAATAAAACCAGTGTATCTGTAAAGCAGAGGTAAAAATAAATAGTACTAGTACCTATCCTAGATGATAATAGATTCTCTTAAGAGTTTTCTAAACAGACCCACTTTTTCTTCATGTTCGAGAAAATTGCAGTAGGTAATCCAATTTAATTTGGAGTACCCACAGAGCAAGGAGACGTCTCGTCAGCCCTGTCAACAATTTATCTACCAACCAAGCATATAATGTATGACCGTTTACTCTCACTACGACACCAACTGGTTCCACATATAATTACGATATTGGAGAGTGTCCATCCTGGCTTGCCCTTTACCAGATCAAACCAGAATCCTGCACAAACTGTCATTTTTTGTTACAAAATTGATAATTTTAGCTGTAGGTATTCAGTAAGTGATTTAGTTGATGTTACAGGGCGACGTTAAAACTTAGCGATAAAGTCCATAAAAAAAAGAAAAAAAAATTGTTGGGTTACAGTCTAAACGGATTCAACTGAGTGCCACTATTTTACAAGGAGCGACTGCGTATTCAGATACTTCCCCCATAACCCAGTAACTGTTTAACGCGATACCCCTTGGCAAGACTGATGTCAGATTATATGCCTCTTGACTACCATCACGACTGTCAAAGGTTTTCAAATGACAGCTGGGAGTCCGGGACCAAAGACTTAACGTTTTTTGGGGCACAAGGGGGTAATAGATCCGGCGCCCCGTAATTTTGTAGTCTTGCTTTCTCCAGACACAGCCGCCGCCTCGCTTCTATATGCTCTGTGGCAGTAACAGACCCTAGCGATCTATTTCCTTCGCTTTTCCATTACGTTATCTGATGAGATCACATCTAGAATAGCCACTTAGAAAGTCATTTACTACCCTATCTTTTATTCGGAGCATTAAAAACTTTTAGGACTGTTGAATTGTTGATGTTAAATTGAAATAGAAACTGGTAAATTATGGCCGAGTTTGTTAATTACTGTAGAAATCCTTAATTAAGGAACATGCTTAAGTATTTTTTTTTACTAAGTTCATTTAATCCCACTGCTGGGGAAAGGCCTCCCCCAATTTTTTCAGCTCTTACCTTCTTAAACAAACATTAAAAAAAGCGTTATTATATTAGTTAGAATTTTTAAGTAAAAGCTGCAGTATTCATTGAACTCTGACTTTTAGCAATTTTCAGCCATATCAACAACATTTTAAAAGTAGAACACAATTTTAGAACACGACAATTAAAAAGTAAAACGCAAAGGAAACAAAAACATTCAGCCAGGACGCGTCGTCACTAGGACGAGACGGTTTTTTTTTATTTTTGTTCACAATGTAACAAACATCAGGCGCCGTCTAGGCGGCTATATGAGACTCGTGGGCGAAACGCTTCGGCGCGCGGGTGCCAAGGTCGCTGTGTCACGTGACCAACTGGGCGACCGCCCGCCCGACCGATAATGAATGGACAGCCTTATTACGTCTATGGCTGGCTGTAGACGATTTGGCGCGAAATGCTGTGTGTTCAGTTCTATTTTTGAATGCGTGTTTTTTTTAATGTTGGCAGCCATTAGCTGCAGTTTGCTTGTTCTATTTTTGGAGATGAGTAAGACGGGCTTGAGATTTAACTAGTTGTCGGTTTCAAGGTCATTTTCAAAATGACAATAACTACCAGTCAGCGAAGACAAATATAACATCAAGCAGAACAACAATGTGAGTATTTTAAGAATTGTTTCTCAGTAAGTCTCGTGGTTCATCCTCAGACATAGTAAAATGGAATCACGCTTCAAAACATTTTTTTTTTTATTCGTGATGGGTTTGCTCTTGACTCTAGTCTAGGTTAGAGGTGACAGAGACAAAGTCGACGATGGAGTGAGCTTACCCAGAAGAAGCCTGTTCACTCTAACTTTGAAGAGATTCGGGTTGTATGCGTTCGGAAACACAGACGCAGGCAGTCACTCTTTTGCTGTGCGCATTATGAAGGATGTTTGGAAGCGCTTGATGCGAATTGGTGTAATAGCAACTAGGTGAGGATGGTAACTTACAGTGCGTCTAGATGTCCGATGGTAGAAGGGGGCCGGTGGGATGAGGTCGTGGGGTTCATGAGCACACTCGCCAAAATACAGTCTGTAGAAGATCGACAAGCAGGCAACCTTACGGTGATGAGCTAAGATGCGATGATTACACTTAATCACAAAATCTCATTCATCAAATCCGTGCCCTACATTAGAACATAATTACAAAACATGAGGTGCTTAAAAGCTATATATTGGCAGCAGGGTGGTTTCGTACGTCAAAATTGATGGATTGTGGTCGTATTAGGCGGTTCCTATACTCGTACATGTTTGATAAATCGGGGGTCGCTAGACGATTAGCTTCGGAAGGGGAGATAAAAGTACTGGCGTTGTAAAAGCTATAAAATATGTGCTTTTAAATGTTTTGATAGAGACAGAACTTTAGAAGTCTTATCTATAAGTAGGTAAACATAGGTCAGTAGGTATCTATGCTAACAAATATCAGATATTTTCACCATTTATTTATTTTAAACTTCAGTTATTAACTCGAGAGCTTTTTAGGGTTCCGTATCCAAAGGGTAAAAACGGGACCCTATTACTAAGACTCCGTGGTCCGTCTGTCTGTCTATCTGTCTGTCTGTCACCAGGCTGTATCTCATGAACCGTGATAGCTAGACGCTTGAAATTTTCACAGATGATGTTTCTGTTGCCGCTATAATAAAAATACTATAATCAGAATAAAATAAATATTTAAGTGGGGCTACCATACAACAAACGTGATTTTATTGCCGTTTTTGCGATAATGGTACGGAAACCTTCGTGCGCGAGTCCGACTCGCAGTTGGCCGGTTTTTCTTTCTGTTCATTACTAAACTGTTTTTAGTGGTTTTTTTTAAACTTTATTTTTTTCCAACCTATTTTTTAAATATGTTTTATTATCAAAATTTCGGTCACCCAAAAAGATAAAACTATATAGTTGCCCCGTTATTCGTTCCAAAGCGTAGATGTCGTCTAATGAGAAGAACGGACAAGAAACTCCACAGAGACTCATTCATGATGAAGATAGGTATTTTTATGATGAATGGTGTCCATATTCATCGAAGACTAGCTTTTGCTAGCGGCTTCACCCGCGTGAATGTCGAAAATTATCCCATGGGAACATATCCTCGGAATAAAAAGTATCCTATGGGCTATTCAAAACTATAATCTATCTCTGTGCCAAATTTCATCCATCCGTCTAGCTATTTGAGTGTGAAGAAGTAACAAACATACAAACACACTCACAAACTTTCGCCTTTATAATATTAGTGTGATAAAGTAAGATATTTAAATTGTGGTATTTTGTTTTAATAGATGAGTGAAGTGATAGTTTAAATTTAACAATGTCTAAATACAAAATCGTGGTATTTAATAGAACTAACAGTTCAGCGCTCGTTGGTACCTATCTGTCTGTTCTGATATTAATAGATAATCCATCCTACTAATTTTATAAATGCGATATTTTGGATGTCAATGTTTGAGTGTTATCGATGCACTCTAATTAACTATGAGTGCACACGCACACTACAATGAATAAACTAATCATTATAATAATATAAAGAAGAAGGATAGACTGATCATATAATTGGTGGGGCGCGTCTTCGTGGATTGAACGAAATATACCATTACAAAGATTTTGCATTTACGTAGGCATTTATTTTACACCACGACATGAACTAATTCATCTCAAACTGTTCAAGCAGTCTTAAAAAATTGATTTGCCAGCTGATTATTTGTAGTTCATTTATTTAAAAACAGTCACCAGTATACCAAAGATAAGTTTAAAAAAAGAATAGGTACCCGGTGCTTTTCTATTTTTAGCAAAATACTAAACTCTGAAGACAATATGGTTAAAGTTTTTAAACTGTCATGGTCACTAACACTAACATTAACATTCGAAACGGGATATTTAAAATGTTTACTGTTTGTTGTGAGTTTCCGATATTTCGGTGCTGTTGTAAGCACCATGATCACGGATAAACACATGATCCGTGATCATGGTGCTTACGTAAATATCCCGTTTCGAATGTTAATGTTAATATGCTTAAAGTCATAATTTCATCTATATTTTTCCAAGTTAAATTTTCAAGCTTCTTCCACCCATAGGAGCCATACAAAATATAATCCTGTAACAATAATATCCAGTTTCATTTTAATAACGCCAAAGTTTCCGACAGGCTTCTTGATAAGGAAAACGTTATTCATTTGATTCTGCTACCCTGATAACCGAAGTTTCTGCCAATTATAAATGGATCCAATTAATTTTTATGCAATTTGATTAAGCGGATTGAATGCTGAAAAGATTCTGCCTTTTTCGAAAGTAAATATTTTGATGCAGGCAACTGAAGCGGCTTTTGGAATTGCCGTGTGAAAATAATTAAGGTTGTATTTTTATGCATGGCAATCACGTGCTTTTACCGTTCCACTAAAAAAGCTTTGCAACAGCGACCGTTACACGCTTTTACCAAAAATAAAAAATGGTGCAACATAAAAGCCGTGAGTTTAAATTTTTACAATCAATCTTCGGAGACAGAAAGAGGGAAGTAATCCTTTGTCCTTGTGACCCGTTTCTATTAATAACAGAGTTATTATAAAAACGGGTAAAAACTTTATAAGTTACTAGGCGTGTTTACTTTAAAAAAGTTTAATGATGTCTACAATACTTTGGTTTACAACGCGCAAAACGTTCTTAGAATCCTACAAAATTAGAAGCATTCGATTTGAGAAAATAATTATGTATTTTCAGACCAATAGTCGCTGAATTATTTTACATATTAAATTTAGTAGTACGTAGTGTGGGTATCTCTTATAGGTGCACCGCTGCTTGACCTTTCGAGAAATGCAGGCGTGATGTAATGTTGTATTGTTGTTATTTTATTTCAGTGAATATAGTTGGTTACTAAACTCACTCTTAAATAATATATGAAGTATAGCGGACGCCTCGTGTAGCTTCCCAACGGTGAAAGAATTTTTGGGAATCGGCAGTATTTAAGTTTATTCGTTACATACAAAATATAAATCTTTCCTCTTTATAATATTCGTATAGATAGTATAGACTAACTGCCGCCTGTGTCTCCGCTCACGAATTAGTACTTCTATCTATATAAATTATAGCCTATATGATGATGCAGCTATATTTTTGGGGACACTTTTATTATGCACACAGCTAAGGAGTGGAATTCCTTGCCCGAGTCTGTGTTTCCCGATAGCTACAATCTAGGGGTCTTTAAGTCAAGAATGAATGGGTTTTTTCTGGGCAGGCGTGCTTCACCGTCAACCACATCATAGCTTGCCATTAGGTGGGATGGTGGTCAGGCACAAGCCTATAGACAATAAAAAAAAAACTGTAATGTTTTATCAAAATCCGTCCAGCAGTATTTGCGTGAAAGAGTAACAAACATACATCCACCCACCCTCACAAACCTTCGCGTTTAAAATAGTAGTAGGATCTTCTCCATTTTGAATTGAAAACAAAACAAATTCACGGTCTTTCAAGTAAAATTGTATGTAAAGTGTATATATACCTTGATATAGATAGAAGTACAAAGTCAGCCGACATCCGTCTTGTTTCCGCTTCCTCAGATACTCTACAGGAAAGTAGGGAACTGGGTGAAGGGAGGGTGCACCGTCTAATCAATGTATTGTACTTTCCCGTAGGTACATATGTTCCACATCATTGTATTAAGGCGCTTGTATACACGGGAAGGGTGTTTTTCACAGGAGATGTACGAGGTAACTAGGGCTTGCGAAGATGTGTTGCGGTGCTCTAAAAATGTGTCATGGTTTTTTTATTATTATTGATAGTCTCGCGTTTGACCACTATCTCACCTGATTGTAAGCGATGATAGAAGATAGAAGTCACCTATTCACTCTTGACTTAAAGACTCCCAGGTTATAGCTATCAGGAAATAAAGACTCCGGCAGGGAATTCCACTCCTTAGCTGTACGCACACCACTAAAGTTGTGCGAGGAGCTTGCGTTGTGTGAGGATGTGTAGCGAAGCTGTAAAACAGCGTGACGTTGAGTTGTGCGAGGATGTGTAGCGGGATCTTTTCAGCAGTGCTCGGACAACATGCGATGTGGTAGGCCATTGGAATCCCTTGTACACATTTCTCGATTGTTTTTATGTACAAAATACCTAGCTCTTGCAAGCTATTCCAGTAGAGCTAGCGCTAAGCCAGGCTAGGAAAATAAAGAGTTCCCATTGGTGGATTTATTCCCTCTTGTAACGCATAGCTATCTCGTACATTACTGGTGGAAAAGCTCCCTAAGCCTTGATTACACGTAAGGTTGTATGCGTGTGTGTGTTTTTCTCTTTTATCAATGCCCATTAGTGAGGTATGTAATGGAAAAAGGTTGAGGGTATACTCTTTGTAATATCTTCTCATAAGGCGTATACAAAGACTAGTCCGATCTAATAATGCTTTGTAGAAACTAAACTAAGTAAAAACACAGAACTGAAGTCGTCGGTTTTAACAGTTATAAAAATACGTTATATAAGTTAAACTTGATGCTTACGAAGACAGAACATTACGAATGATACTCGTTGTTAGAGTTGGGTAACATAGTAATTAATTAGGATTATTTATTTATTATTTATTTATTTATTTAATATTAGGAGAACCAACAGCTATAACAGATGGATAACAATTGTATATGAGACATAAACAGGTTCTCACGGCTATAAACAGAAAAAATAGCAGAAAACTTAGGATCACTTACAAGCACGACTTATACGATTAAATAAAGAACAATAAGAACTAAACATTTAAAAAAAACTTAGCATTCAGCCGAGTGCGTGCCGAATAAGTTTTAGTGGTAAATGGATGGATATTATGAATTTGATTTTTCATAGACGTTCATACAAAGTTATCGCGGCATGTAAAATGATTGTCACTTCTTAGATTGTCACGATTATTATAAGGCAAATTGCGTACTGAAATATTATACAAAAAAAAAAATTGAATGAAAAGTCTGTTCCTATCCTTATAGTTTAGTATCATCTCTATTGTGTGCTGTTTTCGCTTTAAATGTATCAGTTTTGCCTGTCTCAGCTTTTAGATTTGTCCAACGCCAGGCTGTTTGTTCACGACGCGACACACGACAGAAAAATGTGGTTACGATTCAGAGCTCCATATATTTGTATGGACTGTTTGTTCGACACCGCACTACACGCAACCCGTATACAAACGGTTATTCGGCTATGTCGTCGATGCCGCTATGCCGTCACGACTTTTTTGCAGTGACGATTTAGCAGCTGTACAAAACAAGTATGAGCTTGTTGATGACACGACACACGTACCGCACTGCTCACGCGTGGTTCGTCACTCACGCGCTTGTAGAACAATACAAGTGCACTTCAGTGTCGTTGCAGAATCGTGTCTAGTGAACAAACGAACGTTTGACAGATCAAGTGCAGTGCAGTGTCTTAAAAATCGTGACAGCAAATCGTGTCGTGCGGTACGTTGTGAACAACCGACCATACTATGTATTGTCATCTTTCCACAGCTATAGGCGTCTTCTTTACTAAAAATCTCTCTTCACTATAGTTGAGAGTTGTACGTATCTAAACTACTTAACTGCAAACATCACTTATTGTATAGAGTTAGTTACAACAAATTAAAAGTAATTTCACTGATGACTGAAGTTGATTAATCTGTCTGGAAAATTCAATCTCGAAAGTTCTAGAGGCAAGCTTTTAATATGAAGTAAATAATAGATTACATTCGTTAAATATTGGTCAATCAGAATGCTTGTAATTTCGTCCTTTGGCACTTAAGTTCTTGATTAATCGTCTTCAAAGAGAGGAGAGAAGTAAGTCTTCTTGACCCTCACGATTATCGGCATCATTTTCAATTACCTACTATATTTAGATGGAGTAATTATTTTCGGTAATATGTTGCTAAGTAACTGTTGCCGGGGCCTCTTGTGGGAACGATTTCTTTTTGTATAAGAATTGTGTCTACTGTCTCCTGTTTATGAAGGTGACGATTGATACAGTATTCCAGTTGCCGGGGAAACCTTAACTTGGACGAGTTAATCATACCGCAACCAGCTAACCCAATCGAATCGACCCACCGCTGAGCAAAGGCCTCACCCAAGTCCTTCATTATAGGTACTCTCATCACGCACCACCTTGAACCAACACTTATTCTACGAGTCCAAATCATCTTGCCACCCCTTTCTCGAACACCCTTGACGGCTCTAGCAAGCTAAAAACGTAAATCTAAATAGGCAAGCCTAGCACTATCTTACCTGATGGTAAGTGATGATGTGGTCGAAGGTGTAGCACGTTTGCCTAGAAGTAATCTATTCACTCTTGACTTAAAGACCCCGAGATTATAGCTATCGGGAAACACATACTCGGACAGGAAATTTCACTCCTTAGCTGTATGCATAATGAAAGTGTTTCCAAAACGTTGAGGGCGTATGGATAGGATGTCCACCATGTACCGATGGCGCATCGCCGTACGACTTGTAGTCGTTGTGTTGTGTGATTAATTCCCTTTTTTTTTGGGTGAGAAATCATCCAATTAGTCTCCCGCTCTGGGTGAAGCGAAGGGGCGTGTGCTGTCTAAAACCCACCCATGTTCCTTCCGTTGCTTGTGCCAGGGCCGCGGTAACTCTCTTTCAAATTTATCCGCGACCCAGACAGGCATCGGCCCTAGCGGACCTCGTCAGTTTTTGCTGACATCTCTTTGAAGCGCGCGAAGAACACTGCGCGCCGTCGACTCGGGCCTGGTCCTTATCGGACGGCGAGCTACCCATTACTCGCTGTCTGTGACTGTTTGTTCGACACCGCACTACACGCGACCCGTATACAAACGGTTATTCGGCTATGTCGTCGATGCCGCTATGCCGTCACGACTTTTTTGCAGTGACGATTTAGCAGCTGTACAAAACAAGTATGAGCTTGTTGATGACAAGACACACGTACCGCACTGCTCACGCGTGGTTCGTCACTCACGCGCTTATAGAACAATACAAGTGCACTTCAGTGTAACAAACGAACGTTCAACAGATCAAGTGCACTGCAGTGTCTTAAAAATCGTGACAGCAAATCGTGTCGTGCGGTACGTTGTGAACAACCGACCTTACTATGTAATGTCATCTTTCCACAGCTATTGGCGTCTTCTTTACTAAAAATCTCTCTTCACTATAGTTGAGAGTTGTACGTATCTAAACTAATTAACTGCAAACATCACTTATTGTATAGAGTTAGTTACAACAAATTAAAAGTAATTTCACTGATGACTGAAGTTGATTAATCTGTCTGGAAAATTCAATCTCGAAAGTTCTAGAGGCAAGCTTTTAATATGAAGTAAATAATAGACAACATTCGTTAAATATTGGTCAATCAGAAGACTTGTAATTTCGTCCTTTGGCACTTAAGTTCTTGATTAATCGTCTTCAAAGAGAGGAGAGAAGTATGTCTTCTTGACCCTCACGATTATCGCCATCATTTTCAATTACCTACTATATTTAGATGGAGCAATTATTTTCGGTAATATGTTGCTAAGTAACTGTTGCCGGGGCGTCTTGTGGGAACGATTTCTTTTTTGTATAAGAATTGTGTCTACTGTCTCCTGTTTATGAAGGTGACGATTGATACAGTATTCCAGTTGCCGGGGAAACCTTAACTTGGACGATTTAATCATACCGCAACCAGCTAACCCAATCGAATCAACCCACCGCTGAGCAAAGGCCTCACCCAAGTCTTTCCTTATAGGTACTCTCATCACGCACCACCTTGAACCAACATTTATGGTACGAGTCCAAATCATTTCACCACCTCTTTCTCGAACACCCCTGACGGCTCTAGCAAGGTAAAAACCTAAATCTAAAGAGGCAAGCCCAAAAATAAAAATAAAACAGAATCGTAGCTGTACACGGGTTGCTTCTTCTTCTTAGTTAATGCTAAATTAATACACATCATTAATTTGTCTCTCGAGATCAGAAACGTATCGGTTTTTTTTTATATATATGCTTGCGCTTGACCACTATCTCACCTGATGGTAAATGATTATGTGGTCGAAGGTATAGCACATTTGCCTAGAAGTAATCTATTCACTCTTGACTTAAAAACCCCGAGATAGTAGTTATCGGGAAACACATACTCCGGCAGGAAATTCCACTCCTTAGCTGTACGCATAATGAAAGTATTTCCACAACGTTTAGGGAGTTCGGATGGGATGTCTACCATGTACCGATGGCGCGTCACCGTACGTCTTTTAGTCGTTGTGATGTGTGATTAATTCCCTTTTTTTCGGGGTGGGAAATCATCCAATTAGTTCTCCCGCTCTGGGTGAAGCGGAAGGGCGTGTCAGACCTTTACTGACTAAAACCCACCCGTGTTCCTTCCGTTACTTGTGCCAGGGCCGCGGTAACTCTCTTTTAAATTTATCCCAGACAGGCATCGGCCCTAGCGGACCCCGTCAGTTTTTGCTGACATCTCTTTGAAGCGCGTGAGGAACACTACGCGCCGTCGACTCGGGCCTGGTCCTTATCGGACGGCGAGCTACCCATTACTCGCTGTCCGCAGTGATTAATACCCTTGGTGTTACATCTTCAGAAAACCACTAGGATATTTATGCAGCTCTCAAGTCCCACTAATAAAAATAATAGTAGTTTCCTCTTGTCAAAGTCCTCTGTTTGAAAATATTTTTAACAGCAGTTTGGGTCGTGTGGGAGTGCTCCCACGTCTTGTAGTCGTTGTGTTGTGTGATTAATTCCCTTGGTGGTTATCTGCAGAAAACCATTAGGATATTTACGTAGCTCCCAAGTCTCCCAAGGATTGTTTGGTTAAGCAGTCGACAACCTCACAGGTTGAACTGTGAGAGGGGATTTATAAAAAAAAAATCAAGCATTTAGAATTTCGACAAATTATTGCTGACGGAATATCATGTTATATAGGACCTCGTTTTAATGCAATTGAAATTCAAATATTGGAAACCCGTTGGCATGGGCATGTGATGCAGAGAAATAAGGAAAACAGTGTGAGAAAAGTTTTTAGTGCCACGAATCATGTTGCGTGAACCATGTTGCATGAACCATGTTGCATGAACCATATTGCATGAACCATGTTGTATGAACCATGTTGCATGAACCATGTTGTAAAGAACGCCCAAACTGTGACACTTTTCCCCCACTCACTCATTATTTATCACCAATTAAGCATCTTCGCGCAGGGCCCAACTTTCTGTGGACTCTCCCATTGATGACATTATTATATTCATTTTATATTGACATTTATTTAATTCAATGATGCAATTTTAATGGGCTTATCTGTTTAGTGACTGCATGATTATGATCAATAACAATTTTTACTAAAATTGTAACTCTATTTTATATTTGCACGCCGAAATTAAAGGCAGAATAAGAGAACAATTTTGTAAATTTTAACAACCTTCTGTACCTTATTTATGCAAATAAAGGAATTTCGATTTGATTTGATTTGACTATTTGAAAGTCCCTGAATCGTCTCAGAATCCAAGTAGGAAGATGTAACATCTACTCACAAAATGCGACTACTTCGACGGAACAGTAGCAGTAGGATATGGAGCTGTGTCGCAAACCATGCTCATCTCTTGTCCCATGCCCCAAAACATGCAGCCAAAGTGATATATGCGCTACCACCGACTATGTCGTGGAAGTGGCAAAGTTTTGGACCAACTAAATTTCAATGATTTTTCAGCTGGAATGTGTGAAGATGAGTATGGTTAGAAAGGTGTGACTACCAATTATGTTGCGCCTGTCTACTAAATGAGGTTAAGAAAATGTTAAAGTGGCATTTAACATTAAAGTTACACTAGTCGATAATTCTTCCATACAAACGTAGTCTAGGGATTACTCCACTGTTTGACGATGTACGTTCAAAATAAAAAATGATATCAATTTGTCTCATCATTGTCTAGCCCTGTATGGAAACAAAAAAGAAAATTTTTTGAAAGTTATGAGCGTCGAAAGTTCCATATTTCAACACTAATTTTAACGCATCTTTGGGCGGCAATAAATACCAAAATAAGAAGGAAAATTGCAAAACGGCCACCATACAGGGAATAATACACCATAATAGATTAGTAGTTCAATAAGGCAAATAATTTTATTTTGAAAATATACATTTAGTAGTTTTTTCATGATATCTAGACTCCCAAAGGTCTGTTTATAAAATTTCGCGCGCTCGTTTTCGTCCTAAATCATCATCATCGACCCTGGGAAGGACTAAGGTAGAATAGTTTTAACCCAGTAGTGTGTTCCCTAGGGGTGATACAACACTTTTTACGCGGGTGATGCCACGCGCACAAGCTAGTTTAATTATAAACGGCGCCATTTTCACAAAGTTTTGCCATTTAATGTGCTCATCGGAGCGCGGGATATAGGTCTTTGATGTTTATCTAGGTTATGGTATACCTTGTTTATAGTTTCAGTGCCGTTTCTATTCGCAGTTATATGGGCATCTATCATTGGTTCGTTTAATTCAAACTAGCTTTGTGTGTTCACTGTGGGAATAAAACGATACTCTACGCTGGGAATTCTTTTATGTCGTGAGAGTGTTTACAGACACTAAATTCTGATGCAATAACACTTAGATCACAGAAATATTTACCGGAGGGGCGTAAACCTTTCTTTAAAAATCTTTTCGCTTTGGACGCGGGGAAGAGTTTACTTTCTTGTATATTGTTAGATGGTGTAAATATAGTTAGTAAGTACAAGATGTAACGTTATACGTACATCATTTAATATAATTACCCATATTTTACCATTTTACAAAAATAAATATATTAAATCCTAATCCTATTTAAAATCAATAGTTAAAATATAATAATTTAAAAAGTAAGGCATACATTCATCAATACGAAGCGCCATACTGTGTGTGTTCACTGTGGAAATAAAACGATACTCTACGCTGGGATTTCTTTTATGTTGTGAGAGTGTTTACAGACACTAAATTCTGATGCAATAACACTTAGATCACAAAAATATTTACCGGAGGGGAAACCTTTCTTTAAGAATCTTTTCACTTTGGAAGCGGGGAAGAGCTAACTTTCTTGGGTATTATTAGATGGTGTGAATGTAGTTAGTTAGCACAAGGATATACACGCATCAGGAGACTTGGGTGCTGGCTTGTTCGCTGTGCTTGCGAGTCACACCCTTGCACGGGCCCAGTCCTATGACCCTCGCCCTCTCACTGCGCTCAAATCTCTCTTGGACGCGAATCCTGACTATGATGTATTGGCCAACGAATGAAAGACGATCATGTTAGTCTGCTATAGTTCTGTGAGAGCAGTATGAGTAATTTGTGTATTATTTTGATAAAGTAATATGACTAAATAAATAAGAGGCAGGACACAGGCTAAAACGATTACAAATTCGGTGATCAATGGAGCTGACTAAAGCATTCTATTTAAACTCAATAAAGTATTTGTTGGACTGCCTCGTTGGTCTTAAGCAGGCGCTACTGCTGAACCTGAGGTCCTGGGGTCTATTTTTATTGGGTTTTCCCATCTGGAATTTGCCGGAGTCTGAATTCGTGCTGGGCTGATTGCAATAGGCTTGCCGTCTATTACATGGGACTTAAGCATAGCTGGCAAAATGTGGATATACTATAAACGCAACTCTGCGTTTTTTTTGTTTACGTGGGGAATTATTTATCTGATGCTCAGCGGATTTTACCTCACTAAAACAACTCCGGTGATCACCATCAGCCCTAGTGACCTCTCAAAAGACCTTCCCGGAACTACCTCTGTGCAACACCTGTTAGGGCATATCCCCGGGGCGACTTAAAGTGCCTCCCCTGAGACTAGCTGTGCACGGCAGCACGTGATCACTGTGCCACTGTCTTTCTTGGAGTCACTTGGTGGGTGAACAGAGTCCCCAATCTGACCGCCTCGAAGCCTAAAACGTTAAAGTTTTAAGCTTTGAAGCGGTTGCCTCCACGACGCCTTAAGAACCGAGTGGGATCGGCCCTCTCACGATCCCACTCGGCAGCTACCTTTTGTACCATCACGGTCTCGCAGAAGGAGGCCTTTTCCCTCCAGTTTTCTGTCTCTGCCAACATGGCATTCACTACTGCTGGCAAAGACAGGTCTCGCCCGATTCTGGCGACCAAGAACTGCTGCTCAGAGGCCCACGCAGCGGACTCCTCGAGCGAGTGCTATGCAGAGTCAAGGTCGCCTTCACAGAATTGGCAATTTGCCGTGGTCCCTCGCCCAATCCTATTCAGGTACTTACCGAAGCAACCGTGCCCGGTCAGTACCTGAGTGAGCTTGTAGGAGATTCGCGAAGAGAATGGCTCTTCAGCCAGGTTTTCACCAGGTTTTTTTGTTTTTAGGTTAAACTGGTTGTTAAGGACAACCATGCTGGTCAGCTGGTCTCTAAACACCGCACTGTGAAACTTGGAGAACTGTAATTCCACCTTGATAATATTATCAAGCTCACTTCTTGTTCACCTAAGTTTTCACGGTTCTACAGTGGGCTTAGTTTGAGTCTTTCTTCGCGCTCATTCGCGTTAACGTAAACGTCAATTTGTATTGAAACTGGATAAGCGCCGTCTGGTTATGGTAAGGAGAAACCTCTTTTTTTGTAAACATTTTGACATAAGAGATTTTATAGAGTTTTACGTTATCATGATCGAGTACGTTAGAAAATCGGAATACGCACACAGAGCATTACAGTCTAGGTTTATTTTGTCGGACGAAACAGTCATGTATAATGTAGCAAATCACGAAAAAAACGAGTAGGTAGTTGATCTAAGCTCGCATTTTATTTATTATTTTGTTTACTTTCTTAAATTACTTTTTCATCTCTCTGATGATGGGATAGGGCGAAAGATATTGTGTAGGGAACATGATTTTTATGGGTAAATATGAGGGCTTCGCTTTAAGTAAATAGATATACGTTTAAGTAAATAGTAGATTGCGAGACTGATTTATGTTTTTGTGAAGTTTTTATTTGTAAGACTTTACTTTCTTCGATTTTAATAAAAGACTAGCATATTTTGCCGGTTTCATTCCCGTGGCCATTTATACACCAACTGTGTTTTTTCCGGTATAAAATTAGACTATCATAGTTTGTATAATGGTGGCTCAATGGTATCGGCCGCTGAGTAGTGGTGGCCCAGTGGTATCAGCCGATGATTAGTGGTGGCCCAGTGGTATCGGCCGCTAAGTAGTGGTGGCCCAGTGGTATCGGTCGCTGAGTAGTGGTGGGGGCCCAGTGGTATCGGCCGCGGAGCAGTGAGCGGTAGCCGCAACTTACGAGTGGTAGGTCGTGGGTTCGAACCCAGGCAGGCGCTGTACATTGCGTAAATAATTTCATCACAACTGATGACCACCACTCTCAAAACGGTGAAGGAAAACTTCGTGAAAACCGGCATGTCCCAGAACCTGCACTGGGCCCGCGTGGTTGAGGGAGAAGGGCTGTGTCCCATCAGTGGGACCATTGAAAAGGCTGATGATGACGAATGATCACAGTTTGCGATTGTGAAACTTTGTCATCCAAACTAAACGTGTACGCAAAATTTCATCTTAATCGGTGGAGGATAACTGCTTTAAAATTTTGTTGCAAGATTTGACCCGAACACACTTACTTACATACATACATTGCAAGTTAAATAAAAGCTTATAAAAATAACGTACCATTACAAATATATCAAGCGACAATAGTGTTCTTTATTATAATAATAGTTGAGATTTACATCTCTCAAAATTTTGCAGTTGAATTTTTTTAAACAATTTAAACAGAAATATTTTTTATTAGGTGTAGCAATATTTATATTACACAGATCAATATCGCCCTCATCGTATTCGTTAAAAGGTCCTTTCGTTTCTATGAAGATAGCAAAAGAAACATCTCTAAAATAATAATAGTGTCTCTTTTATTGTAATCGCACACTTTAGTTATCGTTCAAAACTTTTTCAATTATCGCATATTTTTATTAATTTTTTTAGAAAAAAAGTAATTTGCGGCCACAAACGATTCTACTATTATTAAAAGCTATCAAAATTGTCATCACAATCTTCAATCCAGTATAAAAGATTTTTAATGAAAGACGCATATTTTGAAAAGTTACTTTCCCACTCGCATACCGTTGGGTGAAATAAGTTATGTATTATAGAAAGGCTACCCACCCTCGCTTCAGCACCCCAATCAAAATTCAAGACAGGATCCCGACTCAAAATAGCATTTCGGAACCTAATTCTCTTTTATTGCAAGCATAATACCAATTAACTTGCGCCCAAGGAACTTTGTTCGCGAATTTGTACTTTGTCGGGGCTTATGACAGTCGTGATATAGGTAGGTATCGTTTTGTATTATGTAAAGATCTTGTGAAGACAATTTTTCAGTTGGGTATCTGACAAAATGACGTTTTTTTATACGTGTTTTTGCTTATGTCGCATGATAATTATAAATAATTGAAACTTACTAATATAAGGATGTTCGTAGAAAACCAACCTAACTTAGGTTAATCGCAAACAGCGGCTTATAACTCGAAGCGCGCCCAATTTGAAGCGCACCTCATGAAGCGCTTCTAAAGCATTCCTCGAAATGCATGAAAAATTGATTAGTTATTAAGACGACGACTAACGCCAACGACCTTGAGGGAACAAAACGCGCACTCGTTTCACACCCACGCGACCCAAAATTTTGTAGTTTTTTGTACTTTCCTTATTATTCTATGTCTTTAAAAAAAAAAAGCCTCAGATCAAAATGTAGATAATTAAATTGTCTTTGAGATGGTGTCAATTTCATTAAAATACGCCCAGCGTTTTTGGTGTGATTGTCATGTTTTTGTCCATTTTAGACATAACTTTACAAATTAATTACACTATGTTATACGAATAAAACTCAAAATTTGCTCAGATTAAATTACTAAGAAAATGGTCTAACGTAACATATATTTTTTTCAAAAAATTACGACAAGCCATTTAGACGTGATTCTCATTTTAAAATCAGCTACTCAAGGGTATCTGCGCCTTAAAACTATCAGGAAAGCAGAAATGACTGGAACTAGGTGCCTAAGCTACAACTACTTAGCTCAATAATGGTAAAAATACAGGTTTTGAAATTGAATCATTTGTTTGTTTGAAAAGTACCAGGGTGACAGAAATTAAGAGAAAATATGCGCCTAAACGATCTCACTAAGTTATGCAGTAAAGATTAAACACAAAGAGGAATATAAAGTTTTCGTTACTATTCCACATATCGATAGAAGTCTTAAAATTCTACTGTTCTATATCTCTTACGGAAGAATAAGATGTTTTTAAATATCATCATAGTACTTATTATGAAGCCACGTACGAATAACATTTATATTCTCAGAATTAACTTGTAAGAATAGAAATCGTTTTTTATCACGATGGCAGCTGGAACAGTTTTAAACAAGTGGAAATGTTATATTACTGACAGCTGGATTACATAGATGTAATTGCCAGTGAGTCCCATGGTAGACAGTTGTAAATAATATAACAAGATTCACGGATTCACGTTATTTGGTCTGTACTGAGAATTAATAATAATAAATTTACAGTCTATATCTATCAATTATTGAAGAGCCCGTGGCTAAATAATAACAGCCACACGGGTCGATCATCAAGTTTAAGCAACGCTTGACAAGGTCGGTCCGTAAATGGGTGACCATTTCAAAATACCGAGTTTCCTCCGTGCCTCGGAAAGCACGTTAAGCCGTTGGTCCCGGTCGTCATTTAAAGATCTTTGCCAGTCGTTACGGGTAGTTAGAAGCTTGAGATCTGACACCAGTCATGCCAAGGGGTACCGTGTTACCCAGTTACTGGGTTGTGGAGGTCAGATAGGCAGTCGCTCCATGTAAAACACTGGTACTTAGCTGAATCCGGTAAGACTGGAAGCCGACCCCAATATAGTTGGGAAAAGGCTAGGCAGATGATGATCTATCAATTATTAAATATTGTCGCCGTAACCATCGACTCGAAAAGAAGAAAAATTAGAATGTAAAACCCTTTTTAACAAAGATTTTCACAATTTGCCTGCCTTCGAACAGTCACAGCAGTAAATAAAGTCAGTACCTTCATATTTTTTTAGAATGAAGAAGAGTTTAGCGAGGGGTCTAGTTGTGCTGGTCTCTGACTATACTTAGTGCAAAAAGGTAAACCCCTTCTAAGGAGCATATTTTTTTAATAATATGTTGAATGGTCACATCAAGTAATTATTTAATTCGGGTATCACCCAATTAAATGATTTTTTTTGTTTAGTTACAAGATGAACAAGAGCATGCTGACAAGTTACAGCTTTCAGTTTTTACCCGACTAAGTCGAAGCAAAAGGGCGGGTTGTGTTTTTGACCGGTATGTGTGTATGTATATATTATGTATGCATGATCATCTGGTCCCTTATAACTTCTAAACTACTTATCATTATTTGACAAATGAGGTGTCGTTGGCAGCGTATTGTTCGTGCGCTGGTTATAGGTTAGGTATGTGAGGTCACATTAAATTGAATATGGCATCCTCTAAATATTTTTTCCGTCCCTCGCCATAATGTGTGACAACCCCACTGACAACCCCACCAATGACAACCCCACTTCAAGTCCAGACAATTACTGTCCATACCAGGTTGCGCGGAATGCGATAAGGCCGCCCATTGTATTTGTATTAATTTTAAGTTTCTTTGTATAATTGTATTTTAAGGTGTACAATAAAGCATATAATAATAATAATAATGTGTGGTATCATTGAACAGGGATTTTAAAATAAAGGTAGGGTTTGGTACAACATATTTTTGTCAAGCGTACCGTTTGCGAGACATAATATCCCGTCAAAGTCATAAAAACTAATTTTATCCGACTACGGCGCATCGCAAAGTGTTTGTTGATAATGATAGCTATGTACGTGTGTAAGTATGCACTATGCATTTATGTTTATTTTCAATACAGTTGTTAAACATGGCGTACTTTCAGAGGCTATAATTATGATTCGAAAGTTAAATCTTACGCATAGGCATCTTTCTGTTACGCGGTCGTGACTTTTGTTTACGAGCTCGATCATTATGTTTGCAGTTTAGTTTTAAATTTATAAGTCAATTTAAAAAAGTTTAGTAGCATTGAGTTTTCATACATAGAATAAAATGGGATAGATTTTATACGAGGAAAAATGAATGATTCCGTACGTTTTAGCATTGAATTCTCAAAAGTCTTTTAAATGGTTGTTTAATATATTAAATTACCAGTTTTAATTTAATTATTTTCACATCAACATTTGTCAAAAACTCGAATAGGCTTTATAGGCTCTTTTCGTTGAAAAAAAAATGTCCAGTTGCAAAAACGCGCCATTATTTATAAGTCAATTTAAAAAAGTTTAGTAGCAAGGAGTTTTCATACATAGAATAAAATGGGATAGATTTTATACGAGGAAAAATGAATGATTCCGTACGTTTTAGCATTGAATTCTCAAAAGTTTTTAAATAGTTGATTAATATATTTAATTACCAGTTTTAAGTTAATTATTTTCACATCAACGTTTGTCAAAAATCGAATAGGCTGTATAGGCTATTTTCTTTGTAAAAAAAAATGTCCAGTTGCAAAATCGCGCCTTATTGAAAATTTTATTTTTTGTGAATTAACAAATCTAATTCTTTGATTTGTTTTTACTATTACTCACAACTGTATTGAAAAACGTCGTGTGATACACGGGTGTGTAGGTTATTGCAAACTCGTGTTATTACAATAGGTTATTACAAACAGCTCGTTTGCAATAACCTACTTTCCACCCTTGTATCACAATGTACTATTGTTATCTCAGGCTCTGCAAAATCCCCAAAATAATTTAAATATAAAATTATTTCAACAACTAAAACCCAACTACTAAAAAATCATGCTCTAAAAAGTATGAAACATAAATTTACCGTAGTCGTATGCTACTTTGCAGAATGTATTGTTTTGTTACGGTAGGTAGCATACGACCACGGTAATTACGGGTATATTTTTTAGTTTCATTCTTTTAGAGCGTGATTTTTTAGTCATCTCTTATTACGGCACGGTTCTGTTATTAATTCATTACACAAATTCACCCGACACTGTATCGGATCATTATAACTACCAGTAAAATAATTAAAATAACTTAATATTTAAGAAAATATAACCATGATTAATTTAAAAGCAATTATTTCCATACTTATCCATACTGATCCATACTTAGTACTGTATATGTCAAGTCGAGGTACCTATGAATTATAGGACCACCATCATCAACTCCAATTCTAGAGGCAATTCCTTCATTCTTTATAGGAACGGGTAAACTTCAATAACACACATCACTGGATTGAAACTCGAAAGTATTTATTTGACTTAGTTACAGGCACTTTGAGTTTTCATTCGAACTTGAAGTTAAAACCACATGGTGGCTCGCTAGGTCACAATCCCTCGTCGATCTCTAGAGAAGACCTAGCAAGAAACTCTAGGATACTCTTTTAAATCTTTTTACAGTTTACACAATCACTTTAAAACAATTGACGTTACATGTTTATTAGGTTTTCAAACATCTAATCAATCAGATTTATTAAACAGTTATTATTTTACACACGCCATACGCGCGATGCGCGTTGTAAGTTGGCGGGACTTCCATATTGTTTTTGGTTAGACACTAATTAATTGGATAGTTGAATAAAGCTAACAAACAATACTAAAATGCTGCTCAGTTAATTATTTTAACATTAAACAATCCCAATACTCACAAATACAAAGTTGTTCGTAGATTATTACTAAAATAATCACCTCAACTCAAAACTATCCAAGTTTCCGGTGATCTGAATATCTTACTAACCAGAAGGTTTCTCATTATTACATAGCTGTGTAAAATAGTCTTATTACTTTATAGTATTTAATCAATTACTCAAATTTGTTTAGTTCTCGTATTAAATTATTAAATCTAGTTATTGGTCATTAAAATTATAACATCCGCCATTGTTGACAACTTTTCGTAAGGTCATAATCAAACATATTTACTTCGTCAAATGTGCAATAGTTAAAATGAGAACAAATCTAAAAGTCCTACAATAAGTGTTCCCGTTTTATTTAAACATCTCGTATTAATTAAACATTGAAAATTAACTTATCAAATGATCTTCATTCAAACAAATCAATAACTAATTCCACAATAAGCCAATAGATGGCGCTGAACCATAAACCAACATAAACAGACATTTAATAGTTCTAGCGAAATCTCAGAGATGACAGGATTATAGAGTTTGTGTTAATTGACAATTTAAATTATTAATTTGGATAACGAATTAGCAAATCCACGCCTCCGCGGCGACATATATATTTGTCTATATAATATACTAGCTGTTGCTCGCGGCTTCGCTCCCGTGGGCCACCCCACAGGACCCGTTTTTGGGATAAAAAACTAGCCTATGTCACTCAGGAATAATGTAGCTTACTATTGGTGAAATAATTTTTTAAATCGGTCCAGCAGTTTCGGAGCCTATTCGGTACAAAAAAGCAAACAAACAAAAAAATCTTTCCTCTTTATAATATTAAGTATAGATATGTATATATGTATGTATTTATTTTATATATAAATAGTATACCAAAGATTACAGTACTGTCTTTCCTTCCATTTTTTAAATCCATCCAAAGGTTGTCTTAGAGGAGCTCGTGGCTAAATAATAACAGCCGCCCGGGTCGATCATCAAGATTAAGCAACGTTTGACGAGGTCGGTCCGTGGATGGGTGACCATTCCAACATACCGAGTTTCCTCCGTGCCTCGGAAAGCACGTTAAGCCGTTGGTCCCGGCTGTTATTTGAAGATCTTTGACAGTCGTTACGGGTAGTCAGAAGCTTGAGATCTGACACTAGTCTTGCCAAGGGGTACCGTGTTACCCAGTTACTGGGTTGTGGAGGTCAGATAGGCAGTCGCTGGCACTTAGCTGAATCCGGTAAGACTGGAAGCCGACTCCAATATAGTTGGGAAAAGGCTAGGCAGATGATGATCCAAAGGTTGTCTTGAAAAGATCGCTTTTAGCGATAAGGCCGCCCATTGTGTCACCCAGTGTAATGTTTTCTTCGTCTATACTTTCTGTAACTTATATGGTGTACATAATAAAGAGTATTCTATTCTATTATTTTAAGTCTATATCGGATTATAGGCTCTGAAACTTCACCGTTTTGTTTAACACTAACTTCTGCCGATTTCAGTAAGGAATTAAAGATCTCTAGTCAGTTTATATTTTACAACTAATATGTTTTGGGCAATGAAATCCTATGTTTGTTGAATACGTACTAGTAATACCATTTCCATTCTAACGTTGAAATCGTTATGTGATTTTAAACTTAACTTTGTGGTAATGAACTTATAATATATTTTTGTTTGAGTTTGAATGTTCATATTGGCTTTGAAGTTATTTTACAAAATGTTTACATCCAGTTGTTTTACGGTTGAGTAGTTAAGGGTTGTTGCCACGGAAAATAGTAATTCTTGTGTTATCGGTAAAATCGATATGTAGGTTAGCTTGATGGGTGGTCATATGTTTTATTATTAAGATTTATTATACGCATGGTTATACACGTCATCACCATCAACCTTTTAATATTCCCACTGCTGAGACACGGGCCTCTTCTTCTTTCTTTCTTTCTGTGAGAGAGGGAATGGGCCTCACCACGCGGGCCCAGTGCGAGTGTGAGTTGCATGGTTATTATCTCAAAATAATACCGTATCCATAGATAACTCAATAATATCTCCGATTTTGAAATAGACGGTGAGACGGTGACAAAGTTCGTCGATGAGCATTTAGAAATTTCTTTAATATACTAAAGCCTAAACCTACCATACATAAAACGATAAATTAATGGAAATATAAAGTTAATTAAAAAAATAAAAAAACTTATTTTCGCAAGCTGGCTGACCAAAACAAGATGTATCCTTCGACTGCACAGCATGATTTTCTTCTTGTTTATGTCTTTATAGTTCGCTTTAGAAACGAACAAAAGAGAAGAAGAGCAGTCGGTTTTTTGATTTTTTATTTATAACTTTTTAGATCTCAGTTTTTTTCGAATAAGTTACATTTAAACATTTTAAATATGTTTAATACTTCTAATACTCATTCGAAAAAAAATACACTACACACAATACTTATGTGTTATATATTTATAAAATCACCTCATAAAACCCTTTATTTTGATACCCCTACCCCGATGGGTTTTGAAGAATAAATATTGGACCCCACAATACGGCGGCCAAAAGCCGCTATTTTCCCGTTTTAATATAGTCATTGACACTCGCAAGGTTAAGACGAGTCGATTGTCGTAAGAATCATCAAAATCGGCCTACGCGTTTGGTCTCTAGAACGCCACATAAGAACAAACATATACATACATACTGATAAACACATTACCCTTCTTCGGCAGTCGGGTAAAAATGCATGGTTCACATGGCCACAGAACCAAAGCCACGGGAAGAGTCTAATTTCCTATATAATATTATATACCACCAGTTACTGTTGTACATACCCACTATGTATGGCCCATGGCTGAATGTGTGTTCCGGGTCAATGTGTTTTGAGAGAGTGATTTATGGCTGTTCATGTTCACACGATACGTTAAATTCGTACGCTGAGCTAAGTTAAATGTTGGATTTATTTTATAAAATAATATAACCAAGCAATACCAGTCAAACTACACACATTCTTACCACACACTCTACTACAAACTCACTTTACTACACATTACTTTAAAAGTGCTATAAGTTACTTACATAATTATTTATACGTAGCTATGTCTAATTTTTGTTCAATATTTTTAGTAACCGACTTCTCGAAAAGGAAGAGGTTATCAATTTGACTGTATTTTGTTTTTTATTTATGTTACTTTTTACTGGGTTGAGGAGCTCGTGGCTAAATAATAACAGCCGCACGGGTCGATCATGAAAGTTAAGCAACGCTTGACGAGGTCGGTCTGTGGATGGGTGACCATTTCAATATACCGAGTTTCCTCCGTGCCTTGGAAAGCACGTTAAGCCGTTGGTCCCGGCTGTCATTTGAAGATCTTTGACAGTCGTTACGGGTAGTCAGAAGCTTGAGATCTGACACCAGTCTTGCCAAGGGGTACCTTGTTACCCAGTTACTGGGTTGTGGAGGTCAGATAGGCAGTCGCTCCAAGTAAAACACTGGTACTTAGCTGAATCCGGTAAGACTGGAAGCCGACCCCAATATAGTTGGGAAAAAGGCTAGGCAGATGATGATGTTACTTTTTACTGGGTGAACCGATTTTGATGATTATTTTTTTATTTGTGTGTTCATGTGCTCACATTTACATTTAATTAAGATCTGATGAAGAACTTCGGAGATATACATCAGAACTCTTCAATTAATGACGGCAAATCACTCGGATAGCTGTAAACGGGATGTCTATTTACACCATTTCATAACTTAACATCACACTGGTACGCTCTAAATGTGTGCGCAGTAACTCTCTCTCTCCAAAACTTCAATTTTGGAAGTTGGTGTCAAAAAACGAAGAAACAAAAACAGGAATACCGACGTCCGAAATAGAAGTTATTTTTCACTTTGTAGTGTTTTTATTTGGAAGTTGGTTGTATTTTATTGGTTACGAGTACAACCAATAAACAATTTACCTACAGGTAGGTAATCTCTAAAAGTACTGATCCAAAGTCAAAAACATTTTTTCTTATTATAATACTTTTTTCAGCGATTACTGATTACTTTTTATCCATACATGAGGCACGGTGCCTTTGACATAGGTCGCGGGAGCGAAACCAGGGGAAAGTTCTAGTGGAAAAAGCACGGGAAGTAGCCAGCATATAATATGCTGGCTACTTCTACGCAAGCATGCGCCATCGTAAACCGAATGTCCATTTTTACATCAGCATGCGTAACTTCAAAGAACGTAACGTCATATGAAGCAATGAATGCAAAAAAGCGCATATGCGGCGCATTCTTGCATTAATTGCTTCGTATGTTTAAAATTCCGTCTACTCTGCAGCGTAAAACACGCAATGTTGAATTGATAAAATGAAATCATGAGCGCGTTCTTTGATACGTAATTAGGGTGCGGAGTAAAACGGTCAAACACGACTTTGTCCAAAATAAAAGCTTTCGAAACTAAATAACTTATTAACATACAGAATATACTCCGAACAACAGTAAATAATTCAGCCTCTTTATATCAAACCTACCTTATTTCAGGTTTCTAATACCTTATTACGAAATCTGTTTGAGTTGAGCATCGTGTCATTTGATGCCGAGTACTCAACTATGAGCGAAGTATTGCCATAAATAACTACAAACAATGCTCGAATATGATATCTTTGTGTACTTAATTACCTACTCTTCTATGTGTGTGTTTTTGTATGTACTTTAGTCTTAGGGCTGCCATAGACAGGCTTGACGTAACATTGCGACGACGATCCTTTTTTGCCTGGCTGCAAGGAAAGGGTTATGTTTTTCGCGTGCATCTTGTATGTATGTATGTAATATTCTTTAATACCTCATATATTTCAAACCGCTAGACGGATTCTTATAATTAAAACATCGTTAGATAGATCTTGATCGCCCAAGTATTCTTAGATAGGAGTTAATAAAAAACAAATAGGTATAGTGGATTTTGGGCGCCATATTGTCCGGGTCCCAATATTATTTTCTTCCAAACCCATCGAGTGGGATATCAAAATGAAGGGTGTTAAGAGTTGATTACAAAAATACATACCACTTTATGTTTAAAAATAATTCGAAAGAAATATGGTAATAACTATCTATCTGCTTAGCCTTTTCCCAACTATATTGGGGTCGGCTTCCAGTCTTACCGGATTCAGCTGAGTACCAGTGTTTTACATGGAGCGACTGCCTATCTGCCCTCCACAACCCAGTAACTGGATAACACGGTACCCCTTGGCAAGACTGGTGTCAGATCTCAAGCTTCTGACTACTCGTAACGACTGTCAAAGCTCTTTAAATGACAGCCGGGACCAACGGCTTAACGTGCTATCCAAGGTACGGAGGAAACTCGGTAAGTATGTTGAAATGGTCACCCATCCACGAACCGACTTCGTCAAGCGTTGCTTAACCTTGATGATCGACCAGTGCGGCTTTTATTATTTAGCCACGAGCTCATCAAATATGGTAATAAGTAAAAAGTTGTAAATAAAAAAAGTTAATTTAAAAATCAAAAACCCGACTGCTTAAGAAGCCAACTAAAAAGCTATAAACAAGAAAAATCATGCTGTGCAGTCGGAGGATGTATATTCGCGAGCTGGCTGACCCCCTGATCGTCCGACTGCACAGCATGATGTTTTCTTGTTTATAGCTTTTTAGTTCGCTTCTTAAGCAGTCGGGTTTTTGATTACAATATTAAGTTTTTTTATAGAAAATTTTCGATGGATTATTTCTATGAATATGTGTTGTCACAGCGTTTTTATTACCAGCTACTCGCTCTGCGTCAGTCTGCGATAGCATTATCATTTAATCCACTAACTAGTAAATGTTGCGGAAAATCAATCACATCGAAATCCTACTAAATTTGTAGCAATCAAGTCAAGCTGCGATTTATTCATTTCTGGTAAAATTCTCTATCTTTTTCACCTATTACCGACGTCAGCCAATACCTTCCATATCTTTTGAAATATTTCACTTACCGGGCAATAGTCGTATCTATTAATGTCCACATAATGGACCTAATAACTGATAGAACATTAATTATTTTATGGGCTTCAATTTGTTACAATCGATATAAGTTTTTTTTTTGTGAAACGCCATGGGAGGTGCCCCATGGCGTATTCAATAAATTGCTGCAATTACATCCAATTCGATTCTAACAACGTCAGGGTGGACAAATAGATCGTAATTATAGATTTTAACTGTGAAAGTTTATTTTGGTTTTGTTCGTAAACAATACTAAAGCAATAGTTAATATAATTTATGAGATTGGAACGAACTGTGAACCTGTTACGAACGAAATTGGTATTAACATTTTGGAGGGTTATTCCCCTGGGAATTTGGAATATTGAATGCTGCTCGGGATTTAGGAATTCGCCCTAGTAAAGACAGGTAAATAATTAAATGTGAACATAGTGTTACCGCAGTTGATGAATTAAGGGTGTATTGACTGTCCGATTTTGCGGCAGGCACCTGGATGGTAAGTTGCTAGAGGGATCACAGGCGCGTTTTCATCACAGAGACTATTGTGAATGCCTTATGTGCATTGTGCAATGCTGCTCCAGTGGCTCTGTGTTAAATAGGTAGGTATGGTGGTAGTCAGTACCTCCAGCCACGTGTTTCTAAAAAGACCTGTACAGCTGCTAAAATTAGTTGTCATAAAGAAACTTTTAATTTTATTTTTTATTTTAGATAGACTCGCGTTTGACCACTATCTCACCTGATGGTAAGTGATGATGTGGTCTACAGTGTAACATGCTTGCCTAGAAGTAACCTATTCACTCTTGAATTAAAGTACGGATAATGAAAGTATTTCCAAAACGCATCTCATAGTTCGAGCACTTTATTCACGTAATTTTCCTTTCCAAGCTTTAAAACAAACATGTTATTTGTACCAGTTATCAAATCGTTAAACATAATACACAAATCTCTAAGCATTAACCCTCTCCTGCCGCAGCAGTCCGTTTAAATAAACCAACGCTCTCTAGGTAATGACAAGATGGCTCCGATTACGAAATACCGCATACATTATTCGAGGGTTGAGTCCCCGGTCAAATTGTATCTACATAGGTAGGTAATATCTTCGTTTCAATATCACTGCTAACATGGGCTTTATTAGAATATTCATTTCAACTAACAAGGGGTTTAATATTGTGGATTCCTTGTTGAGCAGTTGTCATTTGTCTTCAAAAAAGTAGTTCTGTGACTTGTTTTCACATCACATCACATCATCAGCCTATTAATGTTCCTACTGCTGGGACACAGGCCTCCT
Source organism: Orthosia incerta (assembly GCA_948252205.1). Lineage (NCBI taxonomy): Eukaryota > Metazoa > Arthropoda > Insecta > Lepidoptera > Noctuidae > Orthosia > Orthosia incerta. The sequence goes on along the minus strand of OX411749.1, from coordinate 11,734,043 downwards.
CTTTGTGAGAGGGAATGGGCCGTAATCTACTACGCGGGCCCACTACGGGTTGGTGGATGTCACATGTCATCGAATTTTTGGTTTTTGGACATGCCGGTTTCCTCACGATGATTCCCTTCACCGTTTTGAAAGCAGTGGTGATGAAATAATTTACACAAAATAAAGCGCCTGCCTTGGCCTGAACCCACGACCTTGTAAGTCAAGGCCGATACCACTGGGCCACCACTGCTTACCCTTGACTTGTTTTGGATAATAAGAAATAAATAAAGAAGTTTTGAGGTATTGTCAAACTTAAGCGGCAGTGGGCAGGGCACATTGCATCGCAGAACGGATGGCCGATGGAGCAGAAAAGTTCTGGAGTGGCGACCGCGAACCCGAAGACATTGCGTTGGAAGGGAGGCCCACCAGGTGGACCGATGACCTGGTGAAAGTTGCGGGGATCTGCTGGATGCGAGACGCACGGGACTGGTCAATGTGGCGATGCTTGAGGGAGGCCTACGTTCAGCTGATATGATGATTATGATGGAAGATGTTTTTATTTGCGCTAGATATGACGCATATAAAAAAAAAAAAGGAAAAAACTTGTAAGAAAAGTATGTATCTCATCCGCGCAAAACGGCCATCGCTCAGCATAATGCTGGAAGTCGCATGCGAGACAGCCACAGCGATGGTTTTCGTATTGTTTTCTATCTCTTAATTCTTTAGCCCTTATCTTAATTCATTTGGAGTTGGCGCTACATGACTTCTTTTTTCATACTTCTATATTAATCGTCATCTCAGTTGTCCTTTCCATTTCCTTTCACTTATTTTTTACCATCCAAATAATTTTCCAACACATAATTTGAAATCAATCAATGACGAGCTCGTGGCTAAATAATAACAGCCGCACGGGTCGATCATCAAGGTTAAGCAACGCTTGACGAGGTCGGTCCGTGGATGGGTGACCATTTCAACATACCGAGTTTCCTCCGTGCCTCGGAAAGCACGCTAAGCCGTTGGTCCCGGCTGTTATTTGAAGATCTTTGACAGTCGTTATGGATAGTCAGAAGCTTGAGATCTGACACCAGTCTTGCCAAGGGGTACCGTGTTACCCAGTTACTGGGTTGTGGAGGTCAGATAGGCAGTCGCTCCATGTAAAACACTGGTACTTAGCTGAATCAGGTAAGACTGGAAGCCGACCCCAATATAGTTGGGAAAAGGCTAGGTAGATGATGATGATGATGATAATTTGAAATCAATATGGTTGTATGAAAATAACAATCATACAAAAATATATACCCATAAAAAAAAAACATGAACAAACATGGGCATTGAGCCTATATCTCAATGCAGGCAGTTTATCATATCGTAATCTTCATTATGGCACGTTCTTCAGCTCTCAAAGGAATCGACAGTTGTCATTGTGAAAAAATATTGGAATACCGATAAGCTTTAAGAGGAAACGAATGGAAAAGCCTCACGTATGCATTTTAATGACACAATATTTTTCCATTTATTTTTCCGGCGCTTTACTTTGTGTAAATTATTCCGTCACCACTGCTCTCAAAACGGTGAAGGAAAACATCGTGAGGAAACCGGCATGTCCTAGAACCAAAAATTCGAATACATGTGACATCCACCAACCCGCACTGGGCCCGCGTGGTGTATTACGGCCCATTCCCTCTCACAGAGAGGAGGCCTGTGTCCCAGCAGTGGGAACATTAGTAGGCTGATGATGTGTGATGTGTATTATTCCGGTTGTTTGTAAATGCATATTGTGACTCGTGGTTTTTTTTCAATTGTAAATTTCTTCATGTGCATATAATGCTATTTATTCTTGTGATAGATGGATCGACACCGTAAAACGAAAACAATGGTTTATTTCTGTAAACAAAAGAAACGACATTCAAAGTTTATTATTGATGTCGATTCCTAAATCACTGTAATTTAAATCCTTTTTACAATCTTTATAATGTATGCAATACGCGTAGCCATTAACAAAAAACACTCCCTTTAAACTACAGATAACAAAATCAGTCTGCTAGCGCGTCATGCGCGAGAAAATTAAAAAATAGAGAAAATATTTTTTTTCTTTACATGCAAATTGCGTATTGTTCTCTTATCCTATTCCTCTTATCATATTTGGCAGCGAAATTATCTTATTGTCTGAAAAAATCGGGACAAACCCCTTTATTTAGTTATATATACTTTATTGAACACCAAGATAAAAACAAAAATACAACAGGCGGCCTTATCGCGTTCTGCGATCTCTTCCAGGCAACCCAGAATGGAGACGACATGGGGTTGCACTCGTTGCAATTTTAAATCAAATAATAAGTTACAAATATAGCCCTTTCTGAAGCACAAAAATGAATCATCTAAATTTCCTCGGTAAACGATGCACCAGATAAAATGAGGTAATCTGTGGTAGCTATACTTGTATGTAACATAGATACTAGCTAGCTAGTTTTACTTATAACTATGTGATATAACTAGCTGCCTATTTGGGCGCATTTGCCGTCTAGCTACCAAGAGCCTCAGTAAAACGGCACCCATAATTTTCATGAATTTATTCATCAAGATATTAGGTATCTCTTACGTACCAGTCTAAACATAATCCTTAGATATAAAGCCTAGCTGATATATCCAAGTTTAGTACACAGCACTAGCTTACACGGCCGTATTTCAACGAAGGTACACAGTATAGTGCAAACAGTAGCGGAACTTGGTAGGCACAGCCGATTCAGTTCGTATGTTCTCTGGCGTACGACGTATGTCACTGATAAAGTATTCAAGAACAGTATATTCGGTAGCACTTTAGCTGTAACCAATTCCGAGGCTTTGTGTCTGTGTTTTTTGGGTACCAACGTGGGTGTTATGGTGAATTCTTTGGCCGTCTGGTTTTATTAATTCTGATAAATTGAAATGAAATGAAGCTCGAGGCCAAATAATAACAATTGCACGGGGGATTTTCAAGGATAAGCAACGCTTGCCGGGGTCGATCTGTGGATAGGAGGCCATCATTTATACCGAAACTCCTTCGTGCCTCTGAAAGCATGTTGCTTCCGGCTGTCATTTACCGATTTTTAGACTGGTTACGGTTAGACCGAAGCCAGATAATCTGAGACCAGTTTTGCCATGGGATATCGTGTCATATATTTACTCGATCGTGGAGGTTAGATAAGCTGTCGCTCCATGTAAAATATTGAAATAAACAATTGAAATAAATGATGGTTATATCACAAAAAAAGCGTCTTAGATCTCGTAGAACCTTTTAACTCGTTTAAAATCTGCCACAAAAAGGTTTCGCTTAGCAAAACAATACTGAATCAAGTGCCACGTATCTGAGAGCATAAAACAGTTAGATTTTTCACTGTCACGCTACTGTTTCCCATTATCTGTGGTATATAGCTCGGCAGTTATCACGTGAGTACCTCTTGATAAATGGACCGATGGCGAGAAGGCACCATATCTTTCTGGTTAATAAACTCTTGGCCTAATTCGCTTTCTCTCGGAGGAGCTGCGCTATTTAGAGAACCAATCACATTGATAAGGACGTTATCCTGCTATATCTCGCACATTATAATGATATTTGCGTGTTTGAGTGCATGTTTATCACAAGAGCTTCCAGATAAGCTATACGGGAATCTCTCGGCAGTTTCGAGAGAGTTCTAGGTTACTCAAAGTTTAGGTATAGCACGTTTAGGAGTGCTCGAATAAAAAACTCCATTGCTATGTTTGAGTTTTTCAATAAAATAGATTTCTGAACAGAGTGAAATATTTATTAGACCGCCTTATTTGGCAAGTGATAAGACACGTTTACTATACAAATACATCAATGTATCAATAGAGAATTAATCGACTAATCAAGATTCCCAGTTTAATTCATTAAGAAGAATGTAATACAACTTTTAGTAGTGAAAATCTAAGACAGTTTAAATCTCTGAAAGTGGAAAGCATAACAGTGTTTAGAATATACTCGTATCCCGATTTCCAATACCCAGGCAAGTTTAAACCGGTTTTAGCGTTGTGGTTTAGTATATTAACAGGTTTTTAGAGTTAATTAGCTCTGGCCGCAATGGCTTTCGGTATTAAGCTAGTAATAAATTCGTATTTAAAGTTAACCGTGATACTTAAGTGCAATTTAAATGGTTCAGTTTTGAGGTTCATAGTTGTTTTACTAGAAGTCTCTACGTGTATATTTTGGGATTACTAAAAGTAGTTTTGAACTCAAATGAAACTTCTATTTCTATGTTCAGTACGAAGTAAGATAAGGAGTTTGATTTTATCACAATAGAGAAGTTTGCTGAATAGAAAAATTATAATTAGTCCGTCAGTGAGATTATCAAATAATACTGGACCCGTATTTTTTTCTTTATCAAATAAATACAAATTTACAAAGATAAAGCACCTCAAAGTTCAGGAGTGGGGGCTTGTGACGTCACATTGTCAGTATAAAAGTGTAGCACACCGTAACTTCACATGATATTTCAACGCACTGTATCGTCGTATTTATTGTTTACGTAGCAAAATAAAAAAAATTTAGGTTGTCTAACTGACGGACTACACATATATTTTTTGTCATCATCCCTATTGTTGTGTATCCACAGGGTTCTTCACTCAGGGTAGACTGATGATCTGGTTAGAATGGCAGGAGTCTTTTTTACGCGTAAAGCACAGTATCAGACGATTTGGATACTCTTGGATATAGTTCAGCAGTGAAATTTTAGCTGAAATGATGATGATCATTTTAATTGTTTATTTCTAACCCTGTTCATATCTCTCATGGTAATCATCATTTAAGCGGCATAAGTGATAAAAACAAATGTATATGTGAATGAATAGGTAAATAAATATAGTCTGCAGGAGACCGAATTTCGGCCAAGGGGGCCAATCTCAGAGGAAACTAGCCATCGGTGCGGGAGATATTAAAGTGCACAAGTGTGTGCGCAAACGCTGGTACCCTGTTCCCTTACTCTTATAGTCTGATGGGTTGGCAATCGGAATCGACCGGAGAGAGATCATGCACACGACCAACGGCTTAACACGTTCGCTGCCAAGGACTCTTCTCGCGCGAGGCAGAACGGCTTAACACGTTCGCTGCCATGGACTCGCTTCGTGCGAGGCAAAACGCCTTAACACATTCGGTGCCAAGTACTCGCCTCGCGCGAGGTAGGCAGCGAACGAGTTAACCGGTCTTGTGCTCATAATTAGTGAAACAATAGAAAAGCCATTGTGTCTCGCGTGGAGTCACGTTTTAAACACACGAAAAGTTAAGTGCCTTTCGAGGCACGATGGTGTCACACCACCAAATTCCATACTACGGCCTGCAACTGAGAAATTTCAAATGAAAAAAGCCAATATTTATTTACTTAAACTAAGAGGTACACTGGCGGACAAAGTGAAACATCATTTTTTTCTGACCTGGGCATCAAACCGGGGATCTCACGTCTAGGAGTCCCACTTAGCAATTACAGCCCAACGAGGCAGTCATATTATCAGGTGGTTGAAACGTTACTAAGTTTTAATTACCTACGGTCATTATTGAAAGCAATTTTCCTAGTTCTGACTATATAAATTAAACTAGAAATATAAAAAAAGGTAGTTAAACTTACTACTGTTTCAATGTATTGTTTTCAAAATTAACTGTAGTGACTAACAATGGTAACTGAACAAATAACTTAAAAGTTAATTGTGTTGTGAAGTCCATTATGTTTTAAGATCAAAAGAAATATTAAGGCTGATACAAAATTATCGATGTATTCTTGAGTGCGTGTTGCTTTAAATTCTATTTGGTTAAAGCTTTTGATGGAAGATTAATAAGGGTTCTTAAATTAGAAGCAAGTTTAATTCAAAATTACAGAAGGTTTACATACTAAGAACTTTTTTTTAAATCGCCTGGGTCAAGGCCTCTTCTCATTCCTTCAACTTCCCCGGGCGTTGTGCTTCATCACGCTTATTCTTGAAGAAGCCTCCCATGAAAAATACAAACAGGAAAACTGAGTCCTTATATTTTGACATATCATTTACTCATCAGTCATTTATTTACCAACCAATCCATTCCATTCAATCTTCGAGTTAAAGGCCCTTTCATTTAACGTAAAAAATATTGACGCATTACTCACACAAATAAAACCACTCTACCAAGTGACCTGACTTAATAAACTGGAAAACCCCAATGCGGTCTTGCAATTTTCTAGTCGCGAATATCGAATAAACTTACACAGTTACATTCCCCATGTGTTCGTAACGACCGAACATGCCACAAGAGTAGATATGTAACAGATGCCGAACTTAGTACAATCGTGGCACGATATACAACGTTACATTTTGATCAGTTTAATCCCGTAGAGGGTTGATTCGGTGCATGAAACGGTATTGATTTTGAAAGATTAACTTAAAAAATCACAAAGAAATAAACTAACTTCCAAAGACAAACACTAAAAAGTACAATAATAACTTTCGTTTCGGCAGTCGGTGTTGCAAAATGATAAAACAAAACGTACCAAAGACATTCGTACGTCTGAAGGATCTGAAGTCGAGGTGCCCTAAATTCCCGAGCTCTTGGATTAATTCGTTGAAAATAGGGCTAATATTATTAATATACTCAATGAGTGGCACCGCTTGGAATTATATTTTATGCTAACCGATTTTATAATCCTGCTGACCATTTTGTAGTGAAAATAATTTTTTCGCAGATTTTTCTTAGTGACCGAATATTTAAAATAAAAACCATAGTAATGTAACAATTAATATCGAATTGCCCAACAGTTACATTCATAGTGACCAGACAATGAGATAAATAATGCGATTTAAATCAGTATTTAGTATCAGCCCGATTTGTCTTGTTTCAGTTTGCCCGAGCATTAAACATAACGCCCTGATTAATTTTTTGGTCCATGCTCTGTACACTTGCAGAATTAAAATAGCGCATTTAGCGCCTGATTGTCTACAACAATAAACAAATATACTTTATTATCAAACAAAAGTACTTACATGAAGTTTTTACAATTACGTATCCTTTTCGTTACGTCAGTGAACACACAATCAGGTAGTGTGTTACAGATTTTAACGGTCAATCGCACCGAATGTAGCGTTTGCGAACAAGTCAAAAAAACTACGCACACATTGCTGTTCCGTCCACGCGTGAGATAATTAAAAAGAAAATACACTAATCACATCACATCATCAGCCTATTAATGTTCCCACTGCTGGGACACAAGCCTCCTCTCTGTGAGAGGGGATGGGCCGTAATCTACTACGCGGGCCCAGTGCTGATTGGCGGATGTCACATGTCTTCGAATTTTGGTTCTAGGACATGCCGGTTTCCTCACGATGTTTTCCTTCACCGTTTTTGAGAGCAGTGGTGCTGAAATAATTTACACAAAGTAAAGCGCCTGCCTGGGTTCGAACTTACGACCTACAACTTGTAAGTCACAGCCAATACCACTAGGCCACCACTGCTCTCACCAATACACTAATAATACTTATAAATGTGAAAGTCTGTAGGTTTGGATGTTTGTTAATTAACACACGCCTCAACGGCTAAACAGAATTGAAAGGAACTTGATATAATTGATAGACAATTTCCATGTCCTTCCATATGACCTTTTTTCATCACAGTAGTACTTGGGATAACTTCAGAATTTACAACAGCACAAAGTTGAAGATTTCCTTAGTTAGTAAAGGGCTCCTGGAGACGCCACCCACAACTTGTGTATTAGGCTCGGACTCTGTCGCACACCTACTCATGCATACATACTCCGTTTACGGAATACGAGTTGAGCTCCGTTTTTTTTCCTTTCAAGTTTAAAAAGTTTCGTTGTTGGCACAATAATAAAACTGCCGGCTGTTTTGAAATGTGCGGGATTACGACTCGAGTACGGCCATTTTAAAGTGTTCCGCTGTGAAATATTATGTTTCTTTATACATTTTTTATTTGGTGGCAACCTTTATGCTTAAATAAAAAGAACGGAATGATCATTGCACGGTTGAAAGGAAAAAAGATTTTGTTAATCTTTTATGGAGCAATCACTGGAATGAGAAAAAGCAGTGTTTTATTTATACAATTGACCCGTCTCAGTTTTGTTTGGTCAATTACAGATATATTTCTCAAGAAGAGATTTGATAGTAAAATCCAAAAACAAAACGCCATAACTTAAAGCTTTAAGAAAAAGAGCAAAAGAAAATAACTAAAATGGGTACATGAATAAAAATACATATTTAATCGAATAACCAGTAATACCAGTTATCAATCATTCGCATATAAAACCCTTTCAAAAGGTCAGTTCATTCGCCTCAGCAACTTTCATTTTATCGCAAAATGTCACTAAGCAATTCAAGTAAATACGTTGGAAAATTTCCTCTACAATGACGCAGATAAAACAGATTACACGAACTAACTCATTAAAACTAAGGCTCGAATAAAAGTTCAGTGGTTCCACGCATTTTAAAATAGAAGACTCGCTTTGGAATCGCACGTTTCGGTATACCAATATAATTTAACCTAGGTGCAAACAAAAGTGAGTTTTAATAACTTGGGATAGAGTCGTGTTTACGTTGTCCGTGTGTCAATAACACTGGTTGGTTTGTGACGAAACGGGGACATCTTCCGAGCTGTCACGATGACCCACCGTCCTTGTTTAATAATACTTTCAAGCTTCGCCAGTGTGCTACAACAAATTCTGTTGTAATAATGTGTCTACGGCGTAGCGTGCTACGGTGCTACGAGAGCTACGTAAGTGCTACGTACAGAGCTTTGAAGTTATTTATAAGTCGTTTTAATTGGTGTCTTAGTTTCGCCTTGCTTTTAATTACTGCGGCTATTTTAGTATGTACTTAGTTGGCTTTATTGAAACGTAAAATTGGTGTGTTTTCTGCTCAAATTGTCGTATAAAATTACGAGAATTTGTGCCGAAAATCTCGCCTAGCCGCGAGTCGTTCGCCTCGTGTGTTTGTAGCGGGTGTCAAACGGCAGAGTGACGTTACGGCGGCAGCGCCAAATGCAATATTTTGACCGAGTAATATTTACAACTTTTTTTCCGGCCATCATCTTCGGGTGTTATAAGTTTGACGTGTATTTGTCTATGGCATCATAGCGCCTACACGGATGAACCGATTTTGAATTAGACTGTTTTCGTTTGAAAGGTGACTTTATCGAGAGTGTTCTTAGCAATTTTTGATGAAAATCGATTCAGCCGTTCAAAAGTTATGGATAGAAAGAAAGAAAGAAAGAGAAAAAAGAAAGAAAGAAAAATAGAAAGAATGAATATTTATTTGTTACCCACACAGGAGACACGGGCAATAATAAAAAACAAAAGCACGCGTATATTACTATTTAAATCAGGGTGTTTTTACAAGATTTCGTGTCATAACTACGTGTTTAATAGATTGTTGATCGAAGCGTGTCTTCTACTAGAGAAATTATGTACCTTGAAATAAAAATTTGTCGAGGGATTTTTAAATTATGAAATTTTTCATGTTACTAGTTGTATTTTACGGCAACTTGTAAAGGCGGATACAGACATTACGAGGCATGCGCAGCGCACGGCGCTCATCGCATGCTTCGCAATGTGTGGACGTTCATATTCGTGGTGAGGCATGTGCTACGACAACTCAAATCAAAACAAAATGCGTGCATTGCGAGGCGTGCGCAGCGCATGTCTCGCAACGTCTGTATCCGCCTTAATCCGTTTTTCACACACTTCCTGGCATCCGATTTTGCTGAAACTTTGCGTACTTATGAAAATTTGAAATCAGTAAAATAATATAGGCGCTGTGGAGCTGATCTGTTGATGGAGCTGGAAGGTGGTTGGTCATAGCAAATCCTCATCCAGACCAGATAGCAAAATTGTGTTTGGGATAATTGGATGTGTATTGACTAGTGATAGTGATATTAAGTACCTTTCCCTGAAAAAACGGTATTTAAAAAAAAGATTTTGCCTTAGGTTACTTATAGTCGTTCATCATCATCAGCCTATTAATGTTCCCACTGCTGGGACACAGGCCTCCTATCTGTGAGAGGGAATGGGCCCTTACCCTTCACGCGGGCCCAGTGCGGTTTGGTGGATGTCACATGTCTTCGAATTTTTGGTTCTAGGACATGCCGGTTTCCTCACGATGGTTTCCTTCACCGTTTAGAGAGCAGTTGTGATGAAATAATTTACACAAAGTAAACCGCCTGCCTGGGCTCGGCGCCGTTTTTTTTTTGTCATCAACTTTTAAAATACTAAACTAAAGCCAAAAGTGTTTGATACCAGTTTTTAATATTATCAATAAGACTCATTGTTGATTCATGCATATAAATTACCAGGTATTCATAAGTCACGTTGCTTTGTTTGCCATACATATGTGTGTATGTGTAATGATTACTTAACTAAACTGTATAGTTAGTTGTTTGAGTAATAAACCAGATAACGCGTTAACTGCACGAGTTTACGTTCAAACAACGCGTTAGGTAACTGATCATTGTATAGATATGTAATTAGCTATTGAGATTGTTTCAGATTGTTCTGTAACTGAAACTGTTGTGGTTTCACACCCTTTATTTATAAGTGTTATAAATTACACAGTATGAAGGGATTTATACTCGTAATAAATAAAATAATAAGTACAATCTAGTGGAATCGGAAGTACCGTATTACAAGTATGTGCCCGACCCAGTTCTCGAAAATGACCATGTCACGTTGTACTGGGATCGGTCTATCATTACTGATAGGACTATTGTTTGCCAATAAGCCGGATATAGTGGTGATAGACTGATTAATGCGCCGCACAATGATAATCGATATCACCATCCCACATGACGAGAACCTCGTGAAAGCTGAGAAAGAAAACAAATCAAGTATCTTGAGTTAGCACATGAGGTTGTCGACATGTGGAATGTGGACTCGGCGATCATTGTGCCGATTGTCGTTAGCCAACGGCCTGATGGCCAAGAGCCTCGACGACCATCTGTCGAGGCTGTCATTGGGCGGTTGGATCAAGGGTCTGATACAGAAGGCAGTACTCCTCGATACGGCTCGCATTGTGAGGAGGTTCCTGTCTCTGGAGCCCTAACCACCGGTAGCTTGGACCCTGTTTCCAATACCGGTTGGCTTCTATTTTTTTTATTTTTAAATGTTTTTTAAGTTTTCTTTTTTTAATATTAAAAAAATTAATAAAATAAGAAAGAAGATGAATAAACGACAAAATAATAATATGCTTATTTCTCACCACAATATTACACAATACATCATTTAGAATGTTACAACAAGCTTATTACTATTGTGGGAGACTGGTGCCTAAACTAGGCTGCAAGCCTGTATTTCATGACTCCACCCTTAACACAATCTTTATCTCGATTCATTATTTTTAGGTAGGTGAACACGAACATAATAGCTATTGACAAGTTTTTGTTGTTATGTGTGTATGTTTTGTATCAGAGTGTGTGGTGGTGAGTGTGTGTGATGGTGCGTGTGTGCGTGCATGTTTTTTTACATTAGTAGTATTACACTAAAGTAGCAAGTAGTTTTTCGGTGTCGTCATAATTAAATTCTTGTAGGAATGTAGTTATTTTCTTTTTTAAACTTGTTCTTAGTGTGATTAACTATCGGTAGCATACTATTAATTTTATTGTAAAGAAAACCCCTTGATGGCAAAAGAAACGCTTTGAGAATTGGATTGAAAGACGAATGTCTGGGCGATCTACGGGGTTGTATCGTCTCTTATCTTGTGATGTCGAAGGGTGATATTTTAGCATAGAATGTTGTTTTAAAATCATGCTTTTAATGAAAAGTTGACGCACTGTCATAACTTTGGCTTCTTTATACAAGAGCTCTGTGGGGTGGTTAAATCACAATGGGAAGGCTGTCTTTACACGTAAGGTAATCTTCAGTACTTTTTATTAGATGATCTGATGGACGTTTACAAATATTATTTTTTCCTATTGCTTTAATATGTAACTACCTATTGATTTCATGAAATATTATTAGACTTATAATACAAATAATTCTTATTCTTTAGTCAAGAAATATATAACGAACAACTGATACTACGTAGATACCTGTTATCTAAAATAAATAATCATTATTATTCCATTTATTTACTACATTATTATACATATTTATAAAATTTTAAATATCTATAAATAATCGTAGTATTTTATTGGAAAAAAACTTTTTTGCAATAAAATACTACCGACTTCCAAATTAAAAACTACAAAGTGGAAAATAACTTTATTTTTGGAAGTCGGTGTCTTTCGAAGGTACATTTTTCGTTATGGACACCGACTTCCAAAAATAAAGTTATTTTTCACTTTGTAGTTTTTTATTTTGAAGTCGGTAGTATTTTATTGCAAAAAAGTTTTTTTATTTTTGTCTTTTTAGTTGTACCTACTGTGACTGTACCTAGCTGACCCTAGACTGATAAAAATTTCGTTTTTCCTAAATGCCTAGATTTCGAGTTAAAGGACGGCTACTTCTGAAGAAGTAGAATCTGTGCCCCAACCAGCCGCACAGATTTGTAAGGTTCGTCTTCCTGACTTGGGCGCCTTTCCACCGTGTACACGTGAATTCCAAATTATGGTTTTGTTTTGTTTTGGAATTCACAGTTATAAAATTATAACTTGGAAGTGGTTTAGAAGGATAAAAATATAACTAAAGGGATATAAACGCTAAATTGTTACAATTAACTAAAGCTTGTGAGAAACTCTTTACACTAATGTATAGAGTATTTAAATCAAAGACCGAATAAAGGTCGCATATAGTGAATATACATTCAAGTATTAATACAAATATAAGTAACTAATTTGGCAGAGTTTTAACTCTAGAAGTAACTGGTTGATCTAATCAACTCACTTACAAACAGCCCATAGATCGCCCACCCGTCATCATTTCCTAGTGTAATTGCTGGTAAGAAGAAATGATGAAACAAACTTCCCAGCACACTTTTATGTCTGTTAGTCATAAGGACTATATTAGTAAAACAATAGTGATGTATGAAGTTACTTAGACAAAGGGATTGCAAAGTGCATTATATAATGACAGGGTTAGGATAGGAACGTTACGCTCGCGCTTTTCTACATTAAATTTTCACTTTACTCTACGTTATTTATTCAACGTTTGAATACCCCATTTAGTGACATGGACTGTTGCCTCGTCATACATGTATTACTAGGTCTACTCGCACAGAACCACTACTTGGACACTGCTACGATTCTAGCAATTCATGTTCCCTAAACTCTTTACAACTGTCCCACACAATCCTAAGTCAGAGAACTCCGATGTTCATCTGAAATTGTGTAAGACCAGTTAAGTTTAAATAACTGAAACGCGTACAGCTCTGAATAGCACCCTTTACGGCATCCTATCCCATTACGACGATAACAAAGAATAACACAAGCGTTCCGTAGACTCAGTCTGTAGCAGAACCACTTGTGTTCGGTATTGCTGCACGCCGAAATGGATTAAATCGTCATTTCACATTTCATTTAATCTGCCCACTTCGTGGATATACGGGGCGGCTCGGAGCGGCTCCCATCCAATATCGTGTCTCGCTAAATAATGTCGATTCAGTATTGCCTACAATTGGCTTGGTGTGGTTTTAACGAGACACGTTCCCTAGCGTACTTAGACGATTTAGTTTGTGGTTCTTTGTGGAGCCTACCGTGTGAAGCCTACCCCTCTCCCGAAATGTGCGGCAGCAATCCCTATACAAGTTGCTCTGAGCTAGACCTTATAGGAAACAGTACTCATCAACTAACATTTGGTTGGCCTACATGCAACAATAAGAGCGGCCATATTTAGCCGAATTTATACAGAAGTGAATGATAGCGGTTCCGCCTTCCATGTATGTAATGTCGGTTAGCGCTCAATAAAGGTTCATAATCAAATGAGTAATTGTTTAGTGTATAAATGATGTATTAGGGTATGAGAGTGTTAAAGAAGACTTCACCGCTTCCCTAGACCAAATGCTAGTGACAAATACCTGCCAAGGTGTGGATTAGGAAGTAATTACAAGGTCACGCCATGTAAAACAAAAGGTAAATTAGTGATTGGCCCTACCTATGTAATAAAACAATTAAATTAAAACTTACCCATCCATACTGTCACGCACTCATCATCTATCACTCTCTAGCACTCTAATAATATCACTACTACGCCCTCTTTCGATCCTCACAACACGTCCGTTCCATCTCTCTGCCTAGCGTCCAGTGTCCTCTGTCATCCACAACACAACCGACCGCCCTTTCTTTCACCAACCTTTTCCTGTTCCCATAGCCCAATGCTACCTGCAGCGACGCTACAAGACCCTTTCGACTTCGTCGCCTAAGTGTTGTCTTTGTAAGTGTTTTCAGCTTGTTAACACATGATAAAGATAAATCTAAAACTAAAGAGTTTTTGTAGTGAGTCTCGGTTCTTGAGTCCCTCTGCTTGTACTTTCGGCCACTTTGTTTTTGTTAACAGGTCCAATGTTGCATCACCATTTTAAAATGAATAGATTGTTTCGTAATTTATTGGGGTACATGTCACACCGTACTTATAGCCGAATGTTTATGTCTCAAAATGGTTTGCACATGTGCGCGATAGTTAAATAATATTCGATGATTAAATAAGATAAATGACGTGTAGTCACACTACCTTATAGGAAAGTTGTTTAGTAACCTATAACGCCAGAATAGATTAACCGAATATCATGAAACTTGAACATGACCGGTGAAATAAGAGATCTGCGAATCCCTTAAGAGCGTATTGGCGTGATTTTATGTTATGAAATGGTATAAACAATGAACAGACATGCGATTGCAGCAAACACGAGAGATTTGCCGTTATTTATTTAAGAGTTCTGTTGTATATCTCCGAAGTTATTCATCAAATCTTCACCAAATTAAAATGAAAGCAATTTCGGAACATACTCTCTCAGAATTCGGTCCACAATTGACGGAGATATCGGTGAACAAACCCAAAAAAAAAACATACATAATGTCGAACATTCCTCCTTTTTGGTATGTCGGTTAAAAATATATAAAATATTACCCACCGGTATCGGGAACATGGTTCCAGCCACCGGTGGTCAGAGTTCCTGAGAGACGAAATGCGCCGTGTTCAGGAGTACCGCTTTTAAGATTAAGTCTTTGATCCAACTGCCCAACAAGAGCCTTTTTTATACTGAATATTATTATTTATATGCGCCAAAATGTCAAGAAGAGTTAGGGTTTGGAAGGTGAAACTCTTCAAGAGTCAACTCGTGACACATAATTAAATATCTCCCCTTTGTTTCGCAAGTTCTGCATTGCTTTGTGTATTTATAAGCCTCATATTTTCAACCCAAAAAATTATATGAGAAAGGGGTAGGAACTTAGGTCACACCAAAAAAAACAGCCAACACTTAATCAACCCGTTCACAGTTATATAAAAACTGGTATCAATAATTTACGTACCTATTTAAAACGATCAATAAAACTCAGCTCGCATTTTGTTCTACACCCAAAATCTGACGAAATTGTTCCACATCTACAAATTGACACGTGTATATAAACCAACATAAGTGTGCCGCCATTTACCGACATGTTGTTTCCATACACGTGCATATCTTCGTATTTTACGACCAATGGGCGGACGCATTTATTGCAAAACGATATAACATTGTATGTTACGGTACACGATATGATGAGGTGTGGTTTTACTGTGAGCGAGTAACAGGAATTACATAGTAGTTTATTTTGTTGATTGGTTGTGGCTAAATAATAACAACGCTGGCCGAGATCGCTCTGTAAACGGGTGTATGCATTACAAACCAAGACTTCGTAACTCGGAAACCAAGTTACACCGATAGTGCAGGCTGACATTTGAAGAACATCGATCTTTGGTCGTCCTGTATAGTTAGAAGCCTGAAAATCTAGCAGCAAATCTTGCCAAAGGGTTGTCATCATACCTTACACTGGGTTTCTCCTCACGTCAGACCTCGTCTCTCCTCTCAGATCTCCAAGGTCTGACAAGCAGTCGTTTCATGTAAACTATTAACTGGTTAGACTCTGGGGAGAGAGAGAGATAGACCGCTGACATCTCGGATGACGAGTGTCCATAAAAACCGACCCCGAGTAACGAGAAGTGATGAGGTGGAAGAAGAAGAACTGGTTTTGGATGTCGACACTAAAGCTGTTGGAAAATGGCCAGGTAGATAGGTTTTTGGTGATTCGAACTTCCATCTACGGCTACCGGCGTAGGATGTACCCGGAGAAGTTTGACACTGCAGCTGCATGGTTAATTTGTTTGTGCTATGCACTTGTGCGTAGTGTAGCTTAGGCGTGTCTGAACACTCTTGGACAGAAAGCATACTTTATGGTTCCTGTCGTGGTCACACCATAGTCAAAATTCTTGTCTTTTACAAAATAAATTATCAGTCTTTATTTGTGAACACAGGTATTACAATCAAGGTCTTCTGTTTACAATTCAGTCGAGCTCTATGTCCTACCAATGAAATTGGTGTACAAATATATTAGGTTTTTTCTGTAATCTGAATCTACATAATACAAAGTCAAGTTCGAGTAGATACTTTAAATGTAGGTACTATTTATAAATAATTAATCAATTATAATTTATTTTACATGCATGTCAATGGTAAATTATAGTAAATAGCCAAAAATGAAATATTTTATGAATTAAAAATTCTTTGTTAGACTAATATGTCTTATCTATTAGAAATAAGTACAATTTACTTTTGAATTTGCGGATACTATCTTCATCCCTTATACATTTTGGTATTTTATTATAGACCCTTGGTCCCATTCAAATACACAATCAGTTTTCATTGAAAGGGATGATCTATCTATGTGTTGAAGCAAGCTTGATGTAAGTAAGATATTTTTTATTTATGGCATAGCCGATGAACAGAAAAATGAACCTATTAGAAATTCTGTTCTTGAGTTTTTGTTCTTCAAGTTTAAAGGCATATCAACTCTTTCGTTCGCAAAAAGAGTCTCCCAACCCTAAAATATAATATCTCGTTCGATGCTAGATAGGACATAACTGTCCCTTTTGAAGCCGTTTACGAACAAATAAAACACTCACTCCGCGTTTAAGATAACAATGTTACATGAAAATGGTCTCCTTTCTTCACTTAACTTCAAAAAGGCTATTTTGTAAAGGACAATGTAATTTAAGAGTTTTTACGATTTTCATATCTTATTATACGAGTCGACTAATACTCGGCCTCTGAGATTTTTGAACGTCATTTTGTATAAATTTATTGAAATCCTATGTTATGCTTTGTTATTTTAAGGTACCTACTTGCAGTACTTGCATTAATATGTTAAACGATCTTATTAGCTGGTTACCTCAACTTACGATAGAAGAGTACATCTTCGTCGTCTAAAATAATGTTCGTTTGTTTGTAAAAGATAATTTCTGGAAGTATGAGAAGGCCAATTCTCGTACGTAAAAGATGTACAAATTCAAGTCGCAACATCATCTCGGTGATAATCAATGTTAAAAACTTGTCAAAATGTAGGGAAATCAGAGATGTTTTTGACAGTTTGCGACTCGGATGCCCATGCGAAAGATCTTTAGATCAATGGCAGTGACGCCGTTGTTTTTAAAAACCGGCTGTCATTTAAAGTAGATCTTGTACAGTCGTTATACATTTATTTGTTTAACGTAGTACTGAAGCGCTTTGAAGCTATTACACTACTGGAGCACAATCATACAAATCCTAACGAAATAAGTCCAGGTTTCCTCACGATATTTTCCTTCACCGTTGTCAGTGATGCCTAAGATAAACTTAGAAAGTCATATATTCTTTATTGTACAAAAAAACATACATATACAAATACAGTAGGACAACTTATGTATAAAGGCCTGCTTAACCCATAATTGGGTTCTCATAAAGCAAACCTCAGTGTCATGGAGATTACATGTACAAAACATAACACAAGTACATTTGTATTGAAAAAGTCACATTGGGACTTGCCTGGATTTGAGCCAACGACCTCAAGCACGAGAGGTGAGATCAGACACTGGGAATGAGAAGTCAAGTAATCTGGCACGAGCTGTGTTGCCAAGCGGTGTCCTGTTACCCAGTTACTGGGTTGTGGTAGTCCGAATGGCTGTGGTTCCATGTAAAATACTGACGTTCAGCTGCAACCGGTTTGAATGGAAGTAGACCTCAACGTAGTAGGGAATACGCTAGGCAGATTGAATAGTGTAGGTCAGTGTTTTACAATCTTTTTGAATACGCGACCCCTTTTTAAGTAACCGGTCCTACGACCCTAGGACCGTCACAGTACGGTGAGCGGGCGAGCGCACTGTCGCCTTGTGATCAATTTTAGAATTTATAGGTACGTTTAAGTTGAATATGTTTCTAATCACACACAAGTAGTGTCAAAAATATAAAAAAAGATTAGAAAATATATTAAAAGAATGAACAGGCACAGCCTTCTTTTTATGAACTTTGTGTAACACACACGTTTTACTTTTGCCCTGGCTTGTGACCGAGACCCCATTAGCAAGACTTTACACACTTTGAAACACACTAGTGTAGATGGATGCAACAGTGCAAATGATAGATTCAACCAATACGCATCCGCAGATAAGATCATGATCCCCGATATGTTATGCCTTACTTTACGTATACTCCTACTTGAAAAATACCCAAGTCTCATTAATTATGTTGAAAACTGTAATGTTGTTCGAAGTTTAAATGTCAAAGTCGCTTGACCCTTGTTTCAGTTGTAAATAATGCAGTGTATTCTAAATTGTACTAATTACTGTTCTTAATTGTACTAAGTACCGTTTCTATTTAGGTACTTTTTAGAAGCTAATTAAAAAGAAATAGGTTTCCACTTAACGTTTGGTTATTTTATAGGAACAGAACTTTTATTTAATTAATTATGTATGACGTTAGAACGTGGAGAAAATTTTATATTCTGACGTTTTTACTAAGACTTACAGCTGGCGTGCAATTGAGTTTGAAAAATGATTGTGCTTAATTACAATTTTGTGCTTATATATATCTAGCCTTTTCTGCTGCTCCGTTCCTGGAGTTATTAATTGTTAATACTTTGTCCTAAATCTGTATCGTGTTACAATATACCGAATACAGTCAACAAAAACTTTTAGTCCAGCAATTTTTGTTAAAAAGGTGTTTTATTTCGCTTTATCAGTTTACTTAATTTCAACAGAATCGGTCCACAATTGAAAATTCTGTGGGAAAATTATTAATAAATCCTTTTTTTCTACCTTTAAGGGTGGTTTTAATTTTTCAAATATAAATGGGACCAGTTGGCCCCATTTCAGTCCAGTTGGTTTCTTTTTTACTGGCATGAGTATACCTGAAAGTTTTCAGGTATACTCTTTCCAGTAAAGAAGAGACTTTTTGAAATCGGACCACTCTATAAAGAGTTATGCGTGGTGGTACATTAAAAATATACAGGTCGAATTGAAAATCTCCTTCTTTTTTTTCTTCGCTTAATAATGGCATGCTTGCCAAGCAAGAAATACTTACCTTAACGAACCATTCAGCACACGCACAACACATGTAACAATGTAGCTGTATTTAGATGACTCTACATTACATTTTAATGTTCTGTATAAAACATATTACGTTTCATCAAAATACTGTGGCAAAACACGCAATGGCACCATACAAAATGCGTGTTATGCGAAGGTAAATGGGTCCTTAAAATACGTCCTGTCCTTTTCTATATGGTGTCCTATTGTGTTCGTTATCAGCTGTAGCAATGTCAACTTTATAGCTTGATCGTAAGCACTAAAATAAAATGACGTATAAAAGACTGACCATTCAATATCCGTACTCCCTTGTGTAGTCATCCTGCGTATCTGTTGAAAGGCGTTCATGAAACGTATGGATACGTTGCGATAACGCGACGTTGATTGCAAACAATCACGCGTAGACTGCGCTAGCGTAGCGTATACACGGCGTAACGCCATGTTAAAAAGTCAGATAGGGACGCTCCATTAACGTCGATTGTACCAATTACATTTTCAAAGAAAGCTTAACATAGGTCTGTAATTATCATCCAAACAACTAAATTGCAGCAACTCTAGTAAAAATGCGTCATGAGACCTTCTCCGAAGCCATTGATTGTACCGATTATCTATTGAAGTCCACAATTAAGCCGCAATACGCCATAAATCGTTTAAGTAATTCACGGGGTTACTGCATACGTCAAACGGACCAAGTGATTGCTTGTTCATGCCCGTTATGCAAATTCCGGCCTTGTTCCGATAAAAATACGTACGGAAAAAATATTTTTAATTTTACGAGCGAAAACTCTCGTGATTGCTCTAACTTTTGATGGGATTATGGTTTAAAGTTTATATTTATGCGAATGGACTTTGAGTTAACCTCCGTAAAAGTCATAAAACGAAGAATTTCCGTATATCTCGAACTTGATGTTAGTTATTTTCTGCCTTACTAGGAAATATGGCTGGAAATTCAGCCTGCTCGGTTGCGGTTGGTTCTAAATTCGATTTAATATTCCCAGTAATCTTTTCCATCTTTCCCCAACGTTGTTTGTTCTAGGATGCGGGAAATTTCATGTAAATTATGTTTTGAACCCGCGGCCGCTGATGCCAAGTTTACTAGACTGGTTTAGAGTGCAATGACCTGAGGTCACGGCGATTGAAAGATTTGGTTCGTTGGCTTGATTACTGACCGTTTATTGACTCGCAAACTATTTTGGTCTTATGTTATCAAGTTCAGCTGGTCTATCGAACACTGTTTAAAGTTGTTAAATGTAATTATACCTACTAGTTGTTGAATAGAATGTTTCGGAGACAATGACTTGATGTCAACCGACTTATATACGAGTAGTTCTTACAGCGATACTTAAACTTTCAAAATAAGAACAGACAATGAAAACGACGATTAAAATCATACAATCTTCGTTTGTTTATTTAAAGGCCGATTTTTCAATAGTCTTATAACTTTTAACTGAGGAATATAAAAGCCGTTTAACATATTTTCTATACAAAAGCTGTCATACCGCCATTTTTATTCCTCTGTTAAAAGTTATCAGACTATTGAGACGTTTTCTCAATAGTCTGATAACTAAAATAAGCATTCTTATAAACCTAGATGCAAACTATGTCTACGAACATCCTATACACACTAATTTATCAATTATCGTCTACGTAACATAGTTCGCTAATGACATCTTAAGACGAGGGTCACAGGGGAAATGAATTTAATCTACGAAATTGGGTCTCCCGAACAGTATGTTAAGAAGATGCTGCCTACCGTCTTTTTTTCGTAGTTATTTTTTTTTAACGCAGTATTTAGGTTTTATTTAAAATTGTATTATTATAGTTTTCCTACTAATATTTGTCATGTGAAAGTTTGTTTTAGAATCACACAGAAATGGGTTAAATTGATTTGGATAAAATTTTGCGTACAGATAGTTCATAACCTGGATTGACACAGATACTATTATACCGGTATAATGTTACCTTGGGATAATAATAGTACATTATGGTACAAGTGTGCAATGTTGGTGATTACCGCTGAGGCGCCATTGAGACCCGAGCCGTAGGTGAGGGTTTTAAGAGAGCCGAGGACGGTAATCATCAATACACAAGTGTATCATACGACGTTTTTCAACACACTTGTTAAGAAAATAATACAAAAAAAAACATTTTCAACAGTAAAAATGAGTTGTGAAAATTTTTCACAATGGCGGGCCAAATTAATCAGTTTTCCTATGCGCGCGCATTTAACAATGGCGATCGGCCATAGACTAAAAGAATCAGGTTTCAGGGATAGTGGTTTAGCCACGTAAAAAATAGGGAATTTAAATTAATTACAGAGCAAATAAAATTTATATTTGAGTGAAAGTTTTATTTATTAAGCACGTACAAGTTGAAATTATCTATTTAAATACGAAGTTGCATGAAATGAGCAAGCAGTAGGTACAATAATTTATTTGTTTGAGCACGATGTTTTTTGTATCGAAACTTTTTTATGAACAAAGCAACTTAACCATTGAAATTAAAAAAAAACTCTATAACTCACTTGTGAATAATAGCAATGAAAAAGTCACAGTTTGATAACAGGTATCATTATGTGCCTAATTGCGGTGAAATTAGAGGCACTTTATGAGCAAGTGTGTTTTAAAATATTTTAACGGCGGCTGAAGCCGCAGGTTGACAATAAATAGAGGCTTGCCTATCATCAGGATCTCATCAACTCAATTTCCGTTTTGAACTGAAAATAAAATATTTTACAAGAATTACTATGGTTGTTTCGTTTTAGCATGGTAATAGCAGTCATTGACCTGTCCCAATATACAATAAACGCTATTTTTCAAAGTAAAAAATGTTTAGTATCTCGTTAGATGACTATTCAGAACAGCTGTATGCCATTAATTTTTATTTTTAAAAATAAGAATCTCTTTAAATGTCGATAGGTTAATGACTGGTATTGCCATGATAAAATGCATTGGCTATAAGGGACATTCAAAAGAGGGGAGGGGCTTCGATGTAAATTGTGCCGTTAGGCGATATCACGCACGTATTTTCTTAAGGATAGTATTTAAACGAGCGAAAATAAATTCAAATTAAGGTGTAAAAAATACTGAATATGGCTTAGTGAAATACTAAGTGGGCGAATACAAATGTTTAAATAAAACAGCGACTTGAAAATAAAAGTTTGACGACGGAGCCCCGCGCAGCTGTCTGCAGAGTCTAAAGTAACCTAACATGAAGGAGATTACGGGAGCTAAGTTCGCTGGCTTTGCTAGCTCATTTCAGTTCCCGTCATCTCCTTCGAACCTAACCTTCCCGTGTCGGGATGCCGTAAATTCTCAAGCTCGCTTCGCTCGCTCTTGGACTAATTCGTTGAAAACACGAATACACCCGAACTCCCGCGCTGCACAGCGATGCCGCCTCGTCGGTTGTTCTGCTACTTTCAAAAGAATAATATGCTAAAATAGAACCCCAAATACACTTAAAGTATGTGACTATATTATTATCGCAGCTCAAAAAAACCTCCTAAAAGGTATTACTCAAACCGGAGAAATAGTTACGTACTTAGTATAATAGTCGTCCATTCAGTGTATTTTGTCCCGGTTAATAATTTCTCTTTTAAAAAAAATGTACTTCGGGTACGGAACCCTAAAAAATCAAGTGCAAATCTGTCGAATTGCATCGCATTTCGTCCATGTGAACTATTTGTTATTGCATTAAAAAAAAAAACCTTCTCTGTAACTGCCAGAATTATGGTTCCAGTTTCTGTTCTGGCAATTTTGTGTTGACTATAGTGTGCTAATGGTGTTTTCATGGGTTGTGGATAGATTAGGGCTTTGTAAGCGCTTAGGGTGATTAAGCTTACTAGTTTACCTTCCAATCCACTGGTACAATATACTGTTAGTAAACATTTTAGTATTTTTGTTGGCAATCAACTATTCTAAGAAATATTTTAGGACATTCAAAATGTTACTTATAAGTTTATATGTGATGCAACTATATTGCATATTTTGAGATGATAGCGAAGTTCTTCTTACAGGGAGTATCTTGGAAATGTAACCTGCGATTTGTAATAAGGCTTATGTAATAAAGTTCCTTCTCTCTTTTTTCCAGACGCAGAAGGCACAGGTGGTGCGGACCTGCAGCGCAAACTGGACCTGCTCAACGGCACGCTGGACGCAGAGAGAGCCGAGCAGGCCCGCAGGCAGATGCAGTACATTGCTCACTGTAAGTACTCGTGGTTATCCTAACGTAATAATCTTGAACGGATGATTTCAACTGGTTTGAAATTTTCCCTCCAGGGGGCTTGGTGAAATGAAGTACATTGTTCATTGCAAATAATCAACCTTGCAATGATCCCACTGTTGAGATACAGGCCTCTCTACGAGAGGCATTAGGCCGTAACCCACCACTCGGGCCCAGTCCGTGTTGGCAGGTCACAGAGAGATCTAAGGAAACATCAAGGCAGATGAAGTACATCATCAATACCTGTAATAAATCTGTAGAAATGTCGTTTTTGTACATCGAAAATATTTCCAAAAAAAATTGCCAGGCTGACAAACAGACAAAAATTCCAAAATGTTAAATGTTGTTGTTTTATGTGTGCACGCATCACATACATATAATGTACGAAACCAATGTAGATAAAATGTATAAATAAAATTGTGCGTAACTTGAAATATTACTTAGTTTTTGTTTCATCGCTATATCAATAGGTACACTCTATCACAGATAATATAATACTAGCATACAGATGCCTCATCCCACACAAAGAAACCGTGCCGACGTAACTATCGTTTTTCATCTGATTATACCGATCAGTATAATCAATACAGTACGTCGGGACAGTTTCTTTGTATGGGATGAGACACCACTGAATCTATCAAAAGATATATGAATTTAAAGTGTTCAAGAAGTAAAATATCACAACACACGTAATTCAGATACTCGGACAGTTTAACTCTACATTCGATAGACGGGGTTGTGCATTTGAGGTCATTTTCTGAATGGCGTTGTTAAAATTCTCCGCGGAAGAATGACCCTAGTTTTTTATCATTAACCATTTTATTTATTTAAAAGATTAATATCCATACCTAAGTCCTTTGGAAGGAAAACAGTGAAAATTCTCCGAATCGACGTCGTTAATGTCTATATTTATTTATTTATTATTAATTTATTTATTTATTAAAATCTCCCTTATAACTATCATTACAGGTAGTATACCTAATGCGATAGCGCGGTCTTACAATTAAATTATATAAACTATGAAAAACTTAAAAACTAGTAGTCCTAACATCTAATAATAATATAAACTAAGTTTCCTAAATATGAATACAATATTTAAAATACAAAAATACAAAAACAATAAACATAACATATAAACTACTCTAATCTTCCTTATAACATAAAATAAACAACAATATTCTTGCGAATTCACTCAAATAGCATGCAAATACATCGATCTTGACGTGAAGATCGTTTATAACCCGAATTGCGCGGGTCAATGGTGTTTTGGCGAGAAGGTTGGTCCTGGCAAACGGTACGGCCAGGAGCGGCGGGCGTCGCCGCCTCCACACATAGCGGTCCGGTACACACAAACTCAGGTGCTGCTGGACTCCTGGGTTATGCTCAATGCCACGAAGTAACCTAACCAGATACGAAACCAGCGTGAATTCCCGTCGCACCCTCAGTTGGTTGTACCCGACCATACCGAGCACAAACAGAGTGGGGTACATCAAGGGGTAAAACGGATATACCCCGTATAGTTTCTTGAACAAGTGGCGCGTGAACTTGTTCTGTACGCGTTCCAGCATTCCTGAGTACTTAGCCTCATGCGGAGCCCATATGACAGCACTATGTTCCAGATGACTCCTGACAAGTGCGTCATACAGGACCCTGACTGTTGCGATGTTAGTAAAGTGCCTTGTCTGCCTCAGAACTAACCCCAAGTTTCTAAATGCCTTTCTACAAATCCTCGAAATATGATCGCGAAACGACAGTTCAGGAGTGACAGCAACCCCCAAATCCCGCACCTCAGAGACTCGTTGCATAGGCGAGGCATCCACTACGTACTCGTGTACTAGAGGGGCACGCGCGCGCGTAAAACTCATCACCGAGCACTTCAACACATTGAAGAAAAGCTTGTTGTCATGACTCCATTCCACTACCCTATCTATATCCTCCTGCAATCGTTCGCAATCGGATTTACTATTTACCTCGAGCAGCAACTTAAGGTCATCCGCAAATAACAAACAAGTGCCATGTTTGACGACTTCCGGCAAATCGTTTATCATTATAATGAATTCGAGAGGCCCCAAATTGCTGCCTTGGCTCACACCGGACCAGGTGTAATATGGTTCGGATTCACACCCATTATAATCTACGTACTGCTGTCTATCTCGCATATAGCTGGCGAAGTAGTGTAACAGATGTGGTGTGCAGCCGACTTCTGCGAGCTTCGTTATATATATATGTATGTATAACAGTGTATAGTCGAGGTGGAGTCGAGTGGGGTAAAATGGAAATGACTGGGGCATATTTGAAAAATGGTTATTTTCATAAAAAGCAAATTATTATAAACAAAAACCCGACTGCAAAAAAATAATTAACTGAAAAGAGAAAAAAAACAAGTACTAGGTATAATTATGAGGTGCCAAACGAAGTTTTGGTAGTATTTTTGTTTGTTCCCCCGCCTATGTCACTCTCACAATTGAGGCGAATCTAACCTCATATGGCATAATCCGTCAAGCCGTTTGGGCTGTAGAGCGCGCTATAGAAATGGAAATACATACATACATACTTACTTCATCATCAGCCTTGTAATGTTCCCACAGCTGGGACAAAGTCTTCCTCTCTATGAGAGAGGTAATGGACCTTAATCCAGCAGGCGGGCTCAGTGCGGGTTGGTGGATGTCACATGTCTTCGAATTTTTGGTTGTAGGACATGCCGGTTTCCTCACGATGTTTTCCTTCACCGTTTTGAAAGCAGTGGTGATGAAATAATTTACACAAAGTAAAGTGCCTGCCTGGGTTTGAACTAACGACCTATGACACGAAAGTCGGGGCCGTTACCACTGTGCCACCACTGCTCTCCTATAAACTTACATACATACATACTTATATACAAACATACATACACTCGAAAAACATTCAAACATAACACGTACCATGCAAGGGGATTATGACTTAATATACATATACTTGTAAATCTATTGAGTGTGCAGCTGTAGCTTACCAAGAAGATTAATTTATAGATATGTATATAATGATTTTAATATAATGCACGTAAAGCCGATTTAGTTAATCGTTCTACAAGCAGTACCATATGTACCTACTTACACATAGTTTAACAGGTACGTTCATACATATTATGTAGGAATGTACATTTCTACCACGAGATTTCTATATGCGTCTATTTTAGCAGGTGACAGAGAATATTTCGCAGATCGATAACCCTTTCACAAATCTTTATGATAATAAAAGGTTTTTAATTGTCTATACTTATCTTTTACAAGCTTTTATTTAACTTGCAATGTATGTATGTGTGTTCGGATCAAATCTTGCAACTGAATTTTAAAGCAGTTATCCTCCACCGATTAAGATGAAATTTTGGACACACGTTTAGTTTGGATGGCAATGCATGGTTAGCCAAGTGACGTCATTCTAATTCTAATATGGTAGACGGTCCAAGATGGCGGACTAGTTATTTTTTGTGCACTGTCATGGTGTAGGTATCAAATGAAAGGATTTGCTGAGAAGAATGCGACAAAAGCTTGTTTTAAAAAGGGGTTTTTTAAATGAATAATTTTATTTAACATCATGCCTGTATTCATCATCAACCGGGCATAAATCTAGACTCTTGGCTGCTAGTGAGAAATTATAGATGGAAAAACCCAACAACACTTTGCCCGACTCGGGAATCGGACCCAGAACTTTATGCTCAGCGGTAGCGCTTATAACTAGATCCACGAGGCAGTTGTTGTACCTAGAAAAGCTAGAGATAATTATGTTAATTAGGGTGGCATCAATATGCAGTGAAGTAACAAATAGTTCGAACATGGATGGGTGTCTGATGCCCAGCAAATGCTGAGTTGGTAACCCTTTCGGTATGGGTACGTCCAGCGCAATTTGACTTTACACTTCTTTTTAGGGTTCCGTACCGAAAGAGAAAACGGGACCCTATTACTAAGCGGTCCGTCTGTCTGTCCGTCTGTCACCAGGCTGTATCTCATGAACTGTGACAGCTAGACAGTTGAAATTTTCACAGATGATGTATTTCTGTTGCTGCTATGAGAAGAAATATAAAAAAAAAATGTAAATCAAAACAAAAAACCCTACTGCAAAGATGTAAACAAGAAGAATATCATGCTGTGCAGTCGGAGGATACATATTCGCGACTTGGCTGACCAAAACTATAAATATTCTCCGACTGCACAGCATGATTTTCTTCTTGTTTACATCTTTGCAGTCGGGTTTTTTGATTTGATTAAAAAAAATTATTTACAACTTTATAGTTATACTGTTTTTCTTTCGAATACCTTTAAAACATATAAGTGGTATATATTTTTGTAATCACCTCTAAGAACCCTTTATTTTGATACCCCACTCGATGTGTTTCGAATAAAAATAAAATTGCAACCCCTACATTAAGGCGCCCAAAAGCCGCAATTTTTCTTTTTTTTAACGGCTCTTATCTAAGAACACTTGGGCGAGACCTATCTAACGATGTCTTAATTATAAATATCCATCAAGTGGTTTGAAAGATACGAGACAATAATATTACATACATACGAGATACGCGCGAAAAACATAACCCTTTCCTTGCAGCCGGGTAAAAACAGAATAAAATAAATATATAAGTGGGGCTCCCATACAACAAAAGTGCATTTTTTTGTCGTTTTTTGCGGTAATGGTACGGAACCCTTCGCGTGCGAGTCCGACTCGCATTTGGCTGGTTTTTGTCTTTTACTCCATGTTTGTTGCTGTTGTCTTGTGCCTTTGTCGAATAAATATATTTCTATTTCAACGAATGAAAGAACTCCAATACCTAGGTATAAGTTTCTTCTCTAACCGCATCACACGGAGGCAGGCTGCGATTAGGGAAGTTGCAAGCTGTTGGGCGTGCTAAGTCTCCAATAACTCGCATTGTGACCGCACTTAATCTCTTGGAATATAATCCAACAAATGATCTGTGTTTATGCAGAGTTTTTTTTAACGTACTCGGTAGTGATAATGTTAATGAACTCTTGTGTATACAAAATAATAGTTTTAAAACTAAAAAACACGCTTTGATGGAAAACAAAACTATAAGTAGAAAATTATTTTCAATTAATTTAAATTATGAATAATGTGACTGACAAAAAAAAATTGTAAAAAACCGTGTGGTGCTTTTTAAGATATTTTTAAATTGACTCTACTTTTACCAATATCTGTCAATAATTACAAACTGTTATATCTATTGACATGTCGTGGTGGCCCAGTGGCTAAGATTTCGCCTCACATGCTTGAGGTCGTGGGTTCAATTCCGGGCATGTACCAATGTGACATTTTCAAATTCATATGTACTTTCTAAGTTTATCTCGGACATCATAGGCAACGGTGAAGGAAAACATCGTGAGGAAACCTAGACTTACATAGTTAATGTAAGTCTGAAATAGCCAAGTCAGAGGCCTGTGGAGTTCCCAGAAGCGGCTTAATTAACTCTGACGCCAGAGGTGGCCACACCTCACACGAAAGAAAAAGAATTGATACCAAACACCCCATGCTTTTTTACAATAATAGTACATTATGGTACAAGTGTGCAATGTTGGTGATTACCGCTGAGGCGCCATTGAGACCCGAGCCGTAGGTGAGGGTCTTAAGAGAGCCGAGGACGGTAATCATCAATACACACGTGTATCATACGACGTTTTTCAACACACTTGTGAAGAAAATAATACAAAAAAAAACATTTTCAACAGTAAAAACGAGTTGTGAAATTTTTTCACAATGCGGGCAAAAGTAATCATTTTTCCTATGCGCGCGCATTTAACAATGGCGATCGGCCATAGACTAAAAGAATGAGGTTTCTTTTTTTTTTTGCTCTTCGTGGATAGTGTTTTAGCCACGTACAAAATAGGGAATTTAAATTTTTCTTAATTACAGAGCAAATAAAATTTATATTTGAGTGAAAATTTTTATTTATTAAGCACGTACAAGTTGAAATTATCTATTTAAATACGAAGTTTCATGAAATGAGCAAGCAATAGGTACATTAATTTATTTGTACTATTGAGCACGATCTTTTTTGTATCGAAACTTTTTTAAGAACAAAGCAACTCAACCAAAAAATAAAAATAAAACTCTATAACTCACTTGTGAATAATAGCAATGAAAAAGTCACAGTTTGATAACAGGTATCATTATGTGCCTAATTGCGGTGGAATAAGAGCCACTTTATGAGCAAGTGTGTTGAAATAGTTATTTATGCTACAAGTGCGGAAGGTAGGTGATTTCCGATGAGTGGTATTTTATTCACGAGCGAGCGAAGCGAGTGAGTGGATAAATCGACACGAGTCGGAAATCATCTTACGCACGTGTATCATACAACATTTTACTATGCATTGTGCGAGGAAATAAAAAAAATATATCTGAACCAAGCAAGAAATTAATAAAATGGCGGGCTTATTCAAGGGCGCTCAGCATATCCACAGATTAACTAATAGTTCATAGTTCCTCGAGAATATCTACTGCGCATGTGCAAATAGCTGTCACGTCGTAACGCAAAAAGGCACGAGCAAAATATACATTCTGCCAAACATATTTAATGAATATTTAAAATTAATTTATTGATCAAAATCTAAATCTAGAGTAATTAAAAACGCCTTAAATGAAGTATTAGTTTTGTTTTACCTTTTATATGAATGATAATCTGTACTAAACTAACATTTTAAACTTTTCTCAAATAATAAAAACTCTGCGGCGGGGTAACCTTGGAGTTCAAAATTTAAAAAGTACAGGAAAGTAAAAAGCACTAGTAAAAAAAAGTGACACTTTCCGCACAGTTTGACTGCTTGGAAAACGCTCTTTTCGAGGACATGCATTGTAAAATATGTTTTTAATCACACTGTTCTCAATTTAACTTCATTGAAAATTATTTTCTACTTTTTAGCTTGTTTTTCTATGAAATCGTGTTGTTTAGTTTTTTTTAACTCATTTAATTTTAACTTTTTAGTTCAATCGCTAATCCTGAATATCCGGGTAATGATAATGGGACAAACTAGTAAATTTATTGCAATGTCATCGTTCCTACGAGCAGTGGTGGCTCAGTGGTATCGGCCGCGACTTACAAGTTGTAGGTCGTGGGTTCGAGACCAGGCAGGCGTTTTACTTGGTGTAAATTATTTCAGCACCACTGCTCTCAAAACGGTGAAGGAAAACATCGTGAGGAAACCGGCATGTCCTAGAACCAAAAATTCGCAGACATGTGACATCCACCAACCCGCACTGGGCCCTCGTAGTGGATTACGGCCAATTCCCTCTTACAGAGAGGAGGCCTGTGTCCCAGCAGTGGGCACATTAATAGGCTGGTGATGTGTGATGTCATCGGTCCTTGATAAGTGTGAAAGTTTAAAATTAAGCCGACATTTTGAAGGGGGTGAAAATCACGTTCAAAGATTCCGTTATATAGATACATACATACATACCAAGCTAATAAAACGTGTTAAAAAAGAGGTTTGCCCTTACTGTTAACAGATGGCGCTTAAACAGTTTCAATACAAATTGTCTTTCACGTTAACGCGATCCAGCGTGAGTAAAGTGTTTGCGGATGAATAGTCGAAGATTTGACTGACATATCAGAAGTATATTATTGCGGGTGTTACACAATGAAAGTGTTGTTAACTTTTATGTTCTCACTTTGAATTTATCTTTGTTTTGTTTTAACGTGGACATAACTTGTTACTATTTATTTTTGTAATTGGTGACCTACCGTTGTAATAAAAATAAAATTTACATCTATTTCAGCGGGTTACTCAGAGGACTCGGACTATACGTCGGACCTCAACTACCCAGTGGGGCAGCATGCCAACTGCAGCGCATCACAGTTCAGGAGCCATGCGCACCAGATGCACACACCACAGGTAATTTTCTTTAACCATAATTAAAACGGCCCTTATTGCTGCGGCATTAAGGTGCTACTGATTCAATTGCCTGAACGCACCGACAATAAGACAGAAATAGAACAGAAAAAAAAAGTGTGCGATTAAGAGATCTCAGTCAGGAACAAAGTTCCTCACGCGGATAAAGATTCATTGAGAGAAATAGAAACGCATAGAAAGGGGATATCCTGAAAAAAATTTACGTCACGTGACATTTTCTCTCGATTCTAACCTACCGCGAGCCAAGTTAAGGAACTTCGTTCCAAAACTATACAACGGAAGAAAATCTTATTTAAGTATTTTCTATTCTGTCTTGTATTCCATGCCTGCATATCTCTGATAGGAACTAGAGAGTCATCATTATCTTTTTGTTCTTCAGCAGAGTTACAAGATACCACAGAGTTAAGAGTATAGAATTATGCTACTATAAATTGCTCTCATCATCGTCATCAACATATCAACCAAAAGACGTCCACTGCTGGACATAGGCTTCCCCCAAGCGTCGCCACTTTGATCGGTCCGTGCATCTCTCATCCAGCGAATCCCCGCAACCTTCACCAAGACACATGTCCACCTGGTGGGCCTTCCAACGCAACGTCTTCCGGTTCGCGGTCGCCACTCCAGAACCTTTCTGTCCTATCGGCCATCCGACCTGCGAGCAATATGCCCTGCCCACTGCCACTTAAGTTTGGCAATTCTTTGGGCTATGTCGGTAACCCTGGTTCTCTCGCGGCTCTCTACATTTCTGATTCGATCACGCAAGGAAACTCCGAGCATAGCCCTCTCCATTGCCCTTTGGGTGACTGTAAGCATTTTGATGAGGCCCATTGTGAGTGACCACGTCTCAGAGCCATATGTCATCACTCGTAAATATACATATCGCAACACACACTGGTCATAAACTTTCATCTTGAGGCACTGTGGTAACTTGAACGAGAAGATACCGCGCAACTTCCAAAACGCTGCCCAGCCGAGTCAGATTCGACGGACGACCTCTTTCTCAAAGTTGGCCCTACTCAACTGGACCGTTTGTCCGAGGTAGACATTGTCACCCACAACTAAAGTCTCTGACCTTGATAGAAGTGGGTGTAACATGGGCATTCAACATCACCTTGGTTTTGTCCATGTTCATCTTAAAACCCATTCTTTCGGAACCTATACTGAGGTCATCGAGCATTGTACTGATGCCATGACCACTATATCGTCGGCGAACTGAAGGTGAGTTATGTTTTCGCCATTGACGTTGATGCCTTGCCGTCTCCAGTCCAGAACCTTGAAGACATCTTCCAGTGCAGCGGTGAAATTGCTCTAATGCATTTCAATCGCAATATCTAATCTGCTTCATAATGGCCTTCCTAAAGGCTTGACGCAATTCGATTTATATCACACCAATAAGCGATTTTGACTTAGTAGAAATGGCATTTACTTTCATATGGCACATATAGCCAATCCATTTTTTAATGGCAATACTAGTCATCAACCTACCGACATTTATAGATTATTATTTACAAAAACAAAACATAATGAAATACAGCCGCTTTGAATCGTCATCTATCGAGATCCTAAACATTTTTTACTATGAAAAATGTTAGTTTATCGAATATTGGAAAGGAAAATGACTGCTATTGTCATGCTAAAAAGAAACAACCATAGTAAGCGATATCGCCTATCGACGTAATTTTTAGTGTCGGAGTCTGTGTTTTCCGATAGCTACAATCTTGGGGTCTTTAAGTAAAGAGTGAATCGGTATTTTTATAGGCAAGCGTGCTTCACCGTCGACCAAATTATCGCTTACCATCATCAGGTGAGATCAAAAATATTCTAAATCAACGGGTGAGATAGTGGTCAAGCGCAAGCCTATTGAAGATACAAAATAAAAAAACGCACAATCATTTATTTATTTATTCATTTAAAAATACAATTATTTTTACAGGTAGAACCCATGGTAACAAAAGTAGTCATACAATGCGACACTCAGAGACGCCCCGTAAAACTGATCACACACCTTTTTCGCGTCCATAATTGACCAGTCCCAAGTAACGGCTCTGGGCGTCCGCACAAGTTAAATAGAGGACAATACAGTAATTGTCATCCTCTGGAATTCCGCCAAAGTGCAGGAAAAAATGTCCAAACGCTGAGAGACGCTATTAAGAATCGTAACGGATGTCGCTAAGAAGAAAATTTAATATTGCAATTGATATATTGATTCGAATTAGAAACAGCTTAACAGTTGTGAAACTATTTCCACCTTCTTGAACTTATCTTTGTTTTCTCGCACAAAATTACCTACTGCAGCAATTATTATTTATTATTATATCTGTAGAGTACTCCCTCGTTTTTAACCATTTCCCTGCTTTCTTTTTCAGAGATCCTTGGAGGTATCTCGTGAGAATTCGTACGAGAGGGACGAGTACCATATACACGGTGACACCGATCCGCTGTATTATAACAGTCAGCCGCGGACCAACAGGTAAATATCATCATGATTAATTCAGCCGAAAGACGTCCACTGCTGGATATAGGCCTTCCCCAAGTGTCACCACCTCGATCGGTCTTGTGCATCTCGGGTCCAACGGATTCCTGCAGCCTTGACCAGATCATTATACAAAAGTAATTTACTGTTTTTGGTCCAGAAAAAAAGTAAAAATAGAAAGAAAGAAAACTTTTTACAAATAAAATACAACCGACTTCCAAATTAAATTTAACAAGATAAGAGAAGCTTCCATTTATTGTATTTTCACTAAAGCACGAGCTCAATCAATCACAGACACATAAGATGCAAATTTGTCCATTCCTAAAAAAATCCAGTTTGGTAGAAAATCAGCCTAAGGCCTCTCACACACATTCTGGATTCCTCTCTGAATTCAAACTCGGAATTCATATTATTATTTAAGAAAGCCCGGCAATGCATACAATTTCATTATGCCCCACACACATTTAGATTTTTTCAGATTATGATTTACTCATTGCCGCAATTTAGATACGTGTTATGGCGAATAGCCGTTTTTAGTAACAATGCGTTATGTCTAGTTGAAACTAGTTTATAGAAGGGGAGCTGGCACGGCTTTTGACCAAGCATGTTTAAGGCAAACACCGACAATGTATCTGAAAAGTTTCAGATAAGTACCACAGGTCAGGGGTCAACTTTCAGATTTCCAAAAAGGAGACATAAAGGATTCGTATTTGAAACTTAGCTATCAACTTTTTGAAGAGCAAAATGGTAATGTCAGATCATTTCAATATTAGTATAGATTGTAAATGTAAACTCTTCTGTATTCCAAACTGAAGTTCTCGTCTTCTAATTTCAGAATAGACACGTGGTCGCAGCTGCACGCACAAGTGAGTGTGGAGTCAGCGATATCATGGAGGACCGCGGCTGACTGGCAGTCTGGAGGTAACCGTAGACATCAGTCTCACAAATAATGCATCAACAAGTAAAATTTGAAAATCTCCTGAAACATTTTTATTTCATGCTACATAATTTATCTAGTAGTAGACACTTTTCTATCGAAAACCTACTGAATACGTAATTATGACACGATATCTTGCGAAAAAAACCCTATTCAAACCGTGAAATGCCCATAACTTTTGAACGACTGAACCGATTCCCATCAAACATAACTAAGATCACTCGATAAAGTAAGTCAACATGCAAACAAAAAAAAACGAAATCAAAATCGGTTGATCCGTTTAGGAGCTACAGACAGATACGAAAATACACAAACACACAGGTACTCACGTCAAGCTTATAACACCCCTCTTTTTCCGTCGTGGGTTAAAAATATAGAAACAAAGACAATTGTTTATTTGTCAAAAACAACCTACATAAACCAACACAAATTTTGATTCAACTAAACTCTTTACGACAGTATTACTAATACTTAAATAAGAAAATACAAAAAAAATATACTACTCAGTAGCATCAGTACCTACGCTTGCCCAAAAAGACCTTTATCCAGACGGATAGATCTAGGCGCAATTCAGATTATTTATTGCTTTCGTCTTAATTCTTTATTGTACACCAAAACAAAACATTTACACAAAAAGAAATCAATATTCATGTACAAAGGCGAGCTTAACTCCAAAATGGAGTTTTCTTCCAGCAAACCTTTGAGTGATAGAGATAATAATAATTGAGGGCAGTAATTCAGTGTACAATTTTAGAGTAAAATACTAATAAAATATATAATAATTATACATACATAAAAGAACTACGTTCATAAATACAAATATTTATATATCTACTAATATTATGTATTGCGTTGAAAGGAAATGCTCCTTCACATTCCTCTTGAAAACTTCGAGAGAAGGGCTATATATAGCGTAGGGAATGTGGGAGAGAGTTTTGTCACAATTTTCTCGAACCAGATTTAAGTTGTTTTGGTTGGGAAGAGAGAGTTCGGTTACGTATTTCGTAACCTACGGTATGGTTAAACACGTTTTTGCTTTTACTGTACTTAGCTTTACCCTCACATACTTATTTATGCCGATAGGTATATCTGTAAACGTACCGGATCGACCACTATTCAATCTAATTGCTATACG
The DNA here is from genome assembly GCA_948252205.1 of Orthosia incerta. NCBI lineage: Eukaryota > Metazoa > Arthropoda > Insecta > Lepidoptera > Noctuidae > Orthosia > Orthosia incerta. The sequence goes on along the minus strand of OX411749.1, from coordinate 11,697,922 downwards.
GGCAAAAAGGTTGACTAGGGATTTGGATACTTATTACGGAAGTTACTGATGCAAGGCTTTATAACAATAGGTAAGTCCAAATATAATACAAGAATGTTTCCGTTACAGAGGAGCAGCGTCGACCGAGTCTGGAGCGTCAAAACACGCTGTACGATGACAACATGCCTATGTATGGGTTCGAGACCTACAGCACTAGTATCACGCACACGAGGTACGTTCATCTACTCTAATATACCATACGAAAGCCTTTGATGAAACCTTTGGGGTATCTCTGGCCCATTAATATATATATGGTTTAAGTTTGGCTGGATTCAAAATATACAGGGGATGTCCTAAATTGTCTTATTTTCCGGCCAATTAACATTCTACCGACAGAAAAGAAAATTCATGAAAAAATAGTGTCAAATGCTGGTGAGTTAGAACTAAAGTTCGCTGCAGAGCTAAAATACTTACATTGTCTTATCAAACTATATAGACATGGCAGCGCTAGATCGCTTATAGAGTTTAGTTTACTCGCGATCAAAACGTCGTTTGCACCATTAATTAATTCATGGCGCTTACGCGTTTCGTTCAACATAGTTTAAAGTAAGTCGAACAGAGTGAATTTAAGGTTACACTAGTCGAAAATTCTTCCATACAAACGTAGTCTAGGGATTATGCCACTGTTTGACGATGTACGTTCAAAATAAAAAGTGATATCAATTTGACTCATCATTATCTAGCCCTGTATGGAAGCCAAAAAGTAAAAACAGAAAATATTTGAAAGTTATGAGCGTCGAAAGTTCCACATATTGACACTAATTTTAACGCATTTTTGGGCGCAAATAAATACCATAAGAAGACGGAAAATTAGAAAACTGCCTCCATATAGGTATAGATTAGTAGTTCAACAATGCAAATAGTTTTATTTTGAACAGATAGATTTAGTCGTTTTTTCATGATATCTAGACTGCCAAAGGTCTGTTTATAAAATTTCGCGCGCTCGGTTTCGTCCTAAATCATTATCCATTTCGCAAAAAATTTGCAAAACTGTGTATTCGTACGTGAACTAGCATCCTACTGCTCATCACAGCATCTATCTCTTCCGCACGTGTTGTCGGTTTATATAAAATACATTTTAACCCCGCGCACAAAATAGTTCGTGCCGTTGACTAGTGTTATCTTAATACATAACTATAATAATATATCGATGGTTCGGTATGAATTTTGAATTTAGATGCAAAGATAATATTCATTACCAAAAGCTATCCTTTATTTTCAAATTCTGAGCTTCATTTTAGACAGAGTATAAGACTCAATCTACCTAGCCCTTTCCAAACTATGATGAGGTTGGTTTTCAATCTAACTGATTAGATTCTAACGGATGCAGCCGATTTCCAGTTTACCTGGAGTGACTGGCTATGTGACTTCCACAACCCAGTAACTGGGTAATACGATACCCTTTTCGCAAGACTCGTGTCAAATTTCAGGTTTCTGACTACCCGTAAAGTACTTTCCAAGAATGGTCACCCATCCACGGACTGAACTCGGCAAGCGTTCCTTAACCTCGACCACATTATTAAGCCATGAGCTCCTAAGATAAAGATATTTGGAGGTCTTATCCCCAAATTTTCTATTTTCCAGGGACCATTCGCATTTATCTCAGCAGCCCAGTTACGAGGAGTTCTACGACTCGTCGTCGTACCCCTACCAGACGTCGTACGTCGGCGACGACTCACGGCAGTGGGACAGCGGCGGCGGCGGTCAGTACTTCTACGACGACGGTCATGGACCCACGCCGACGGAGTACGAGAATGTTATCAATAAGAGAAGGTCTTCAGTTGTTCAGTTGCCGCAAGTGCCGCCTAAACCGGTAAGTGCATCATTATCATCCGCACACAATGGGCCTCATCAAAAGGCTTAAAGGCAACCAAATGTTAATGGTGAGAGCTACGCTTGGAGTTGCCTTGCGTGATCGAATCAGAAATGAAGACATCCGCAAGAGAACCAAGGTAACCGACATAGCCCTAACAATTGCCAAACTCAAGTGATAGTGGTCAGGGCACATTGCTCGCAGAACGGATGTTCGTTAAAGCTGAAAATTTCTGTAGTGGTGACCGCGTACCGGAAGATATTGCGTTGGAAGTTGGCCTCCCACTAGATGGAGCGACGACCTGGCCAAGGCTGCGGGAGTCCGGTGGATGTGAGACGCACAGGACCGATCAGTGTGGTGACATGTTGATCACTGGAGATGTATCGACGCCTGGGGGAGGCTTATGTCCAATAGTGGACGTCTTTCGGCTGAAATGATGATGATGGCATCTATCACAGAGAGGATGCCTGTGTCCAACCAGTGGGAACATTATAAAGGACTATCCACACTTATCAGGGCCGTGCCCGGAATGTGACAGGGCCGGGCCCAGGCATTGAAGCTCTGTCACTAGCCTGTGCACGGCCCTTGCATGGACGTGTGTGAACGAGTTCATATAAAATGTACACACCGATATTTTTTTGAGCCCCTAACGGGGCACGGTCCGTCCACGTCCCAGGCACGGCCCTGATATGTGTGGATAGACCTTTAGGCTGATGATGATTCATTAAGTTATCCAGCAGACATATTTTCAAATAATTATTTGAACTAGCTGTTGTATAGCAGTAGTACTTGACCGGTTCCCACAATATCTTTGAAAATAATAGCCTTTGTATTATTCTGATATGTAAGCTACATTACTGTTATTTGCAATACGTTTCCATTTGCATATTCACCACTTTATCATAGATTCAAATAGTAAAAGTACGGCTGTCCGAACGTTTACTTACTATTCGGTAAAAATAACTGTGCACTTGGCGTTGTCACCTCACGCTGACGTTTGACTATTTGAGTACAAGGCGAACGCGGGTCGCCGGGCGGGTAAGCGGGAGTGGGGTCGATGTGCACTGTTATTTTGGCCTTGCTCTACACGTTTTTACCGACCCCTCCCGAAAATAACCGATCACGTGGCAAGTTCGCTTCGCTACGCCCTACTCCTATACAAGCCTATGTTTAAATTGTTTAGGATGCTTTGTTTTGCTTTGCAACACGCTCAAAAAGATATTCATTGATGTTTTGTTCTTACAGTTGGTGCCATCGTCAAGGTATTCCGACTACAATGAGATGGCGCCGTACAGGCCGCGGCCGCGAAGATCTGCCGCTAGTCTTCCAGGTAACCCGCTTTATGACTCCTTGTCTATAACAACAAATTTAGCTTAAGCAACAATATTATATGGAGAGAGCTTAATAAAAATGCAATATATTATGAATGTTGTGATCATCATCTTCCTGCCCTTGTCCCATGTTACTTGGGGTCGGCGCAACACGTTTTCTTCTTCCATACCGTCCTGTCCCCCGTCACGCTATCATTGACTCCCTTTTCTTTCATATCACTCCTCACACAGTCCATCCATTTTTTCTTTGGCCGTCCCCTCCCTCTCCATCCATCCACATTTATATTCATAACTCTTCTAGTAACATGCGTTTCATCCCTCCTCATCAGATGACCATACCAGGACAAACGGTTTCCTTTCAACTTATCTGTCACTGGCGCCACTTTCAAACTAAATATTATGAATGTTGTGATAATAAGCAGAAAATCGCCGATAAGAACGCTGGTTGTATTTATTTACTCAACGAGTTCTAACAACGATGATAACCGTGCGAAACTTGATGGGACACGCCCAGTTATTTTTTTGTATTTAGAGAGCCCTTAAAAGAAAAAAAAATACAATTTGTATGGCTTTCGGTCAAAAAGATGCTTATACTGTAAAAATTTAAAGATTGTAGCTCCAATAGTTTGGCTGTAAAACCTGTGTGACAAACAACGGACACTCCCTCCATCTTCCCATGGCCCGACCAACTTTTGTTATACCGAAAGCAATAGGACCGTTTGGACCCTTCCGGTACGGAACCCTAAAAAGCCAAACGTTGCCTCTGGCCGGGGAAATGTGACGAACTACACAAACAGTCTAGTACCCCGGCTAAACGTAGTTGGAGATCGCAGTTTGGTTTTAGTTAGAAGAGCCCGATAGAAGATTTTTCTCGTCTCTGAAGACATCCTGAGGTAAAAAATTCGAGTATTTTGACGTAATAGATTTAATCACGCAAAAAAGGTCGACTGGTAGAAAATGAATAAGGCATTAAGTTCGCCTTTGTACTTGTGCATAAAGTTTATTAGATAAATAAATAAAAGGCCAAACGGCGCTATCATTGAAGTAAAAAAAGGCAAAGTCAAATCCTTTATTTCAATCAGACTAGTAAGCGATAATAACTAAAAACGTTCGCATATAGTTATGGAGTGAAGAACGGACAACAGTTACTCTTTAAAAAAAAGTGTTGTACAATGTTTACATACAAACATTTATTGACGATGCTCCTAAGTAAACATACTTACCTACGTATAGGTGTATAAAGTATTCAATACAAGCAATAAGAGGTAAATTAGACAGACGCCAGAAGCTGCTGGCTCTCTAACTCAAGAGCCTAAAGCTGCCGTCGCTTGAATCTACGTGTTTCTTTTCCAGCGACGCCGTCGTCGACTTTTATATATCATCCAAAACCCTGGATGAAAACTTTGGGGCATCAACGTATCAACCAATCAATGTATGTCTATATAGCTTCCCAGGGAAAATTATCACAAGATCCAAAGATCACAGATAGTGGACGATCTTTGAGAAGGAAGACTAAACGATAATTGCCACAGCACCTTGTCGTTTCCTTCTGAGTTGTCTGGCATAACAACTCCTCAGACGTCAGAAGCTGCTGGCTTTCTAATTCAAGGGGCCTAACGCTGCCGTCGCTTGAATCATCGTGCTTCATTTCAGCCACGCCGTCGTCGACGCCCAAGCGGGGCCGCGCGCTGCCGGTGCCGCCGGGCAGTGAGTCGGGCTCCACGCGTGGCTCCCGCGGCCGCCGCCTGCCGCAGCCCCCCACGCCGATGACGTCATCTATGACGTCGTACGGCAGCTTCACGCGCCCCAGGCGCGCGCCTTCCGCCTCCACGCTTACGCACGTGCCTTACGTACCCGGTGAGCTGAGCTTTCAATAAAAAAAAACAGCATTTGCATTAAACTTGTTTGCATTAAAGATATTCCAGAAATGTATGGAGCCTGGGCTAGCACTATGTAGTATGTACACTCCACGTAAATATTGCTATACGGAATGAGTTTTTTAAGTGGGCATGGATGGTCAAATCCGAAACATATACCGTCTTATTAATAAACGTGGACTAAGGTAAGAATAACTTTATTCCAAGTATTAGGTTGGTACTAAAAAAAAACCGTATTAATAAACACGGAATAAGGAGGGATTATACTAATCTGACACTAGTCTCAGACTAAAAGTTAAACCATGGTGCCAGCTAGTTTAAGGTCGGAATAAGAGTAGTGTAACTATGACAACCACATTTTTTTTAATTTTTTTGCATCGCCCTATTCGGGCAGGCTAAGGTCTTAGACCATACCGCCTCGTGTTCAGTGCATTTTATCCTTCTTGAATTCTTTAGTATGCATTAGAATGCGGATGCAACAGATTCTAATGTTTTTTGGAGTATTTGGCAGCAAATTGTATCAAGTCAGCCTTATTAAGCTTTGCGGGAGGTAGTCAATACTACAATAAAATTCGCCGCTCCACTATCCCGAGATCGCTTCTGTCAATGCTTTCACAGATTGACCAGTTGCGTAGACAGACATAATACTACACCAATTTAATATCACAATATCCATTAGGAATAAATTTGCAAATAATATTAACAGCCGCTGAACTACACTCGAAAAAATCCCGCCAAAAACTCTCGCAACCACAATTATTACATAGACTCTGATTTTTTATTTCGTAGATGTGGAACATTAAAAAAAAATAAGGTCATTGGCAGCTGTTTAGTTTTAGTCAACGAAATTACAAATTAATTAATTAATTAATCATCATTTTATGTAATTTTTAAGTTTATAGGTAATACGATAATTTGAAAAGGAGGGATCCTTCACCTTTACTGTCAAATCTCTATGGTAGATGGCATTTTTAGTTTTTTTTTCTACATAATGTCTTCAACTTGCTTATTTTTCATTCACTAGTTCATTCTTTTTATTTTTAAATTCAACTGTGTTGCCAGAGCTTACGCGTAAATCCAAGACTAAGAAATGAATAGTTAGTCCGAGGTTATTCCATGTTTATTAATAACATTGCTAGATCTATGTTAATCCTTAGTTACTCCGGGATTAGCTAGTCTAAGAGTAACTTCGGAGTAAGCTGGGAATACGCCATTTTTATTAATAAGACTGCTAAGGAATAACGAAAAGCATTCAATGTAGTTATGAGCCCGATTTTGATAAAAACTCAAACTGCATCATTGGTATTTAAAAAACATATTATTCCTAGCCATGAATCGAACCCGCTGATTACGAAAAAAAATACACACGCAATCACTAAAAACTCCGAAACACATCCAATTCAAAGTAAAGCAAAGAAAGGCTCAAAGACGTCATTTCTTAATACTGTCAAACGTCAAATCTCATGCCAAACACAACTGTCATATTAAAAACTTTTGAATTGGTATTTTTATCGCCTGTACCCTTCGTCAATTTAATTTGTTAGTATTTTTATGAAACTCCCCTATTTTTTTCCTATTTATCTATGTAGTGTACATAGTGGTAGTCCAAAATTAAACATCTCCGAAAAAGTAATTAAATGAGAAAGCCTTGGTACCCAAGTACCATCAAAGATTAAACTTTGCTTTGATTAAAGCTTGAGTGTTAGATCATTGTACGCAATTTCAAAACTTAAAAAAAAACAACTGATAAACAGTACAAACTGAAAAAACTTCAATTTCGGAAGCCCGTGTTCCTTTATAGTTTCTTTTTTTTTGACAGCAATTTTCGAAATTGAAATAATTTTTCACTTTGTAGAGCTTTTATTGCGAAGTCGGTTGTTTTTAGTTTGTAAAAATAGTAGATTATTGCATCGAGCACAAAGTAATTTATTATTGCACCGAGTGCCTGATTTAGAGCCCGAGCGTTAGCGAGGGCTCTAATCTAACAGGCACGAGGGCTATATAAATTACTTAAAGCGAGGTGCATAATCTGCTTTTCTTTCAACTATTACCTATAGGAATAGTAGATAAAAGAAACTCATATCAAACAGTTAAAATAGAATTTTAAATATTGAAATTAAAAGTTTTACTTGAGCAATTATTAAACGTAAGGTTAAGAGTTTTATTGGGCAAATTTATATTTGTTTGTTTAACTTGGGACTGAATAATATTATCAGACGAGGTAGATGGGCCTGGCTGATTTGTTACAATGAAGTCGTTATCACGGGAAGTAGATGGGCGCGGCGATGTCGAAAATCACTTTTTAAAATCTCTTTCATTTTTAAATCAGAGTTAGCAGCAATCATTTTTTAAATTTGGAACAAGTAGGATAGAAACGAATAATACGTACGTAAAAAAAAAGTATTGATATCGGCTGGCTGAATGGAGCTAATCCACTGAGGTTGGCACCTTTTGGTGCGATTAAAAAAAAACTGTGCAATAATGAAATTTCATACATTTTTATTGCTCTAGAGCATTAAAGACTCGCTTTGTACTGAGTTTTTAGTGTGATTGTGCTGAAATTAAAGCATAGTTGGAAGAAAAGATTATTATTTTTCACTTTTTAGTTGTACATATTGGACAAGTTCTATAAGGTACCTGTAATGCCTACTATAAAAAGAATAAATAGTAAACTTGAACATAACCGGTGAAAAGAGAGTTTACCAGGGTGAACAGTACAAATCTACGTACCCGTTTAGAGCGTACTGGCGTAATGGTATGTTATGAACTGGAATAAACAATAAACAGACATGAGATTGCAGTAAACCTGAGAGATTTGCCGTCATTTATTGAAGACTTCTGTTGTATATCTCCGAAGTTCTTCATCAGTTCTTTACCAAATTTGAATGGGCTCATTTCGGAATTAACTTCTGTCAAACAAAAGAATATATTTTCAAATCACTTTATATCTGACGGAGTTATGCCCGAACATACATACAAAAAACATTAAAACAGCCGAATTTAGCACCTCCTCCATATTGAGCAGTCGGTTATAAATAAAGATGTTGCCTATATTTGCCTATAATTTAGGCCTGCTTGCACATTCGTAAAATACTTAAATTTCTGTCATATCAAACGACTTACTGAAATAGAACGCCATTTTTAATTCGATTAGCCCAATATGCATTTAGAGACAAGTGGGCCTTATTGCCTGAACGACTGAACTTGGGTAGGAGAATGCAACTCCAATACGGTTCTCAGATTTTGCTCAAGTATGCAGCATTGTAAAGAACTGACTACGCCACCGTTCGCTACATGGCATTTTTCGAGCAACGATCTAACAGTAAATATATCAGTCAAACATGAAGTTCCGCTAGCCCATTATAGTACAGTACACAAGGCGACTTTATGGACGACTTTAGCGGTGAAAAAAGTTCGTCTCTACACAAAGAAATCGACATAGCTTTGAATTGGCTGTTAAATATCTGCGTGGCCGTGAGGATTTGACATCACTCGCGAGTCACCATTGATCCAAGTGGCGGGTTGTTTACCGAGCTAATGTTATTATACATACACAACCGCCACTTCGATTTGACATGGTTACCAAATACCAACGTTTATCTTTTTACAAGTTTTTATTTAACTTGCAATGTATGTATGTAAGTATAAATGTGTTCGGGTCAATTCTTGCAACTGAATTTTAAAGCAGTTATCCTCCACCAATTAAGTTGAAATTTTGCATACACGTTTAGTTTGAATGACAATGCATGGTTAGCTAAGTGACGTCGTTCTAAATCAAATATGGCAGACGGCACAAGATGGCGGACTAGTTCGTTTTTGTGCACTGCCATGATATGGGTATCAAATTAATGGGTTTTGCTAAGAAGAGTATGAAAAAAGGTTGCTTTATTTTTATTTATTTTTTGAATAATTTTTGATTTGTCTTAAATATAGGGCTGAAAAAATTTACTTAACATTCCTATTAAAGGTTCCTTTTATATTACAGAACCTGAAAAAACTATTCCTGATGTGAGTTATGGTTACGATAGCTTCGGGTTTCAGCAAGACTTTCAAGACACTGCCACAGAACCGTATCAAGATACTTGTTATAATAATACGACGTAAGTACAATCACATAACAGGTCATACTGAGGTAGTCAACATCATCAACATCAGCGTTTTCATGTTCCCACTGCTGGGACATAGGCCTCCTCTCTGTGAGAGGGAATGGGCCGTAATCTACCACGCGGGCCCAGTGCGGTTTGGTGGATGTCACATGTCTGCGATTTTTTGGTTCTAGGACATGCCAGTTTCCTCACGATGTTTCCCTTCACCGTTTTAAGAGCAGTGGTGATGAAATAATTTTAATGAAGTAAAGCACCTGCCTGTGTTTGAACCTAGGAACTACAACTTGTAAGTCGCGGCTATTACCAATGGGCCACCATTGCTCTCCGAATTAGCCATTTATTTTATTTTCATAACTAGCTTTTGGAAGGGAAAACACAAGCGAGCGAGGATATACTTTTCGTTTCTATATGAAACAGTTTTCATAGAAAAAGCTGTTGGAAGAATATCAAAATAAAACACTTTGTAATAGAAAGCATTTTTGCATAATTTTATTCCTTTGGCGCTACAACCCTATGAGGGTTTTAGCCTCCTCAACGATCTTCATTCACTCATCCACTTTGTCTCTGGCCTTCCTTTGCAAAGGTGTTTTCCTTCCTATCCTCAAGCGAAATTGTTTGTCTTTTAATTCACGCTGAGAAAGTCGTAAGTAAAGCAATCCGGTTTCCTTCTTTGTGTACTTCTCAAATAGTTTTATTTTTATTATGATTAGTGGTTCATATACATTTTTGCATCTAAAACACGACAGTCCAGATTTTAAGGAAAACTTTCATGGCCGATACTATCGATGAACTGTAAAATGCATTTACAAAACCATTTGCCTGAATGAAAGGAACTTTTCAGATTCTGAAAACCTATCATGTCATCAATCAACATTATGCATAAAATGATACATTATAATATCCAGTCACCCATTTAGATAACACGTGTTACCCGAACTTATCAGATTCATGATTGTGTTCCCATTATCTGCAGACGGGAAACACCCACTACAAAATTGCTTTACTAATAATATTAGGTCACTAGCTGTGCCTGCAGCTTCGCTCCCTACTTATCTAGACCTACCTACCTAACCTACCTTACAGACCTGGTCACCTACTGTACCTACCTACCATTTTTTTCTAGGGTCATTCCTCCGCGGAGAATCTAAACACCGCCATTCAGAAAATGACGTCAAATGCACAACGCCATCTATCGAATATGAAGTTCAATTGTCCGAGTATCTGAATTGCGTGTCTTGTTATATTTAACTTCTTGAATACTTTAAATTCATAAATCTTTTGATAGAGTGAACCGATTGCGATGATACTTTTTATGTATAAAAGTTATCTAATTATCTCCAATGCACAAGATATCGTCTAAATAACACACTGACTCAAGAACGTGTTAATTGAGATCAAAGATAATCTTCATAACCTTATTGAATACCCGTGGAACTACAGATAGACCGAACGGCATTCAGTTAAAGCTAAATGTATGCTTTTTGAGCGAATTATTGGGTAAAATTTAAATTTTAAATATTTACGGTCAGACGGCCGGATACTCGTCACAATCTAAGAAGTACGTTGACGTTTCTCATTTTATATGAAGCGATAACTTCTACTAATTAAATACTATGTTACCGATACACTATGACAACGAGTATCATTCGCAAACATCAAGTTTAATTATTATTAAGTATTTTCATAGTTGTCATAACGGGCCTTGTATTTTTGACAACTTTAATGCCTTAGATGAAATATGCAGCTTGCTAGCTATGCAGCTAGGCAAGTCATCACAATAATGATCGAAGTTAATTTAAGTTAATTTTATCATATATTTTTGTGTATAAAATTTATCTACCATGGTTTCGTACATTTTACGTGATGCGTGCCCAACTAAACAGACAAAAAGACAAACAGAAAAAAAACAAACAAAAATGCTGGAAATGGGTTCTGTTGGTTATTCTATTGGTTGTTGGGCCCTGGCTATTCTTTTTGGAAATAATTTCGATGTACAAAAACGACTGTTCTACAGATTTACTAAATGTATTAATGACGATGATAATTGCAATAGGTCCAAACTCTCGATATGTTCGTTCTTCTTTTATCACCCTTTTTGAGACTCACCTAAATGTAGCAAAGAACTTCCATGGAAGGATTGATTCCACCCAAAGCCCAATTTCGCTCACTGTAGAGATTGGCCTCTCTTTTCTTGTGCCAATACCGTCGTTCCATGTTGAAATTCTAAACATTTCAAAAAGGTTTATTCTCTAAAATTATAAACTCTCCACTTGTCTTATCATTTGTCTATCTTACTCTTAATAATTTGTTGCAGTTATGATTCGGATGGAATGCAACCATTCTTTGATGAAACACCTCACGCAACTCCGCCTGCAGCTGGTAATTATAAAATGATTATCTTATTATTCATGTATATCACCGACATTGTAAGTAGTTTGTTAAACTCGATAGACCACCATTGACCACGAAACATCTTATCTAGTTAGATGTCCAAATCACTGTAGTCTGGCAACAAATATGCGACAAAGTTGTATATTTAATCTATATATATACGCACCGTTTTGCGATATCAAAATTATGTCAATGTCAGTACAACAGCAAGAATTTAAAATAATTCATATGAAAAATTATTCAGTTACATAAATGATAAGAACTTCCGCACCACGGCGTTTAGATTTGTTATTAACATCAGTACTTTTTATACCGTAAACATGACGGCTCGTTTCATACAATGCTTGTGTGGCGAGTTCTCATTTAATATTTACAACGTTTTCTTCCAATTTCCAGCTCAAAAAACACCGTGGACCGAAACAGAGACAATATCGCAGTTCACATACCCTATTACTAGTGAGATTGATTCGTTGTTACCGAAAACAGTGCCAGCAACACTTTCGTCTTATTTACCTCATCTGTCAACGAAACAGCAAGATTTGTTTCGAGGGAAAAGTTATCCGGAGGTCGATTCACAGTACGATGATCAGCAATATCGTTTTGACCAACAAGATCAACAGTTTACGGACCAAAGCCAGTATGAAGATAAACAACAACATCTACAGCAAGACTACCAGCAACAGCAAGAATATCAACAACAGCAAGATTATCAGTATGATTCACAATTCGAGTCGCAATACCCAGAGGAAGAAAAACAGCCAGTATCGCAGCAACTTTATACGCAACAATTTGAACAAGATCAACAATATTTACAAGATCAACAGTACTTTCAACATGATGAACAACAGAAGGCACACCAATTGCCATTCCAACAACAGCAGCAACAAGACTTACAGTTTCAACAGCAACAACAACAGTTGCAATTTCAACAGCAACAACAGCTGCAGCAGCAGCAACAACAGCAGCAGCATTTGTTGCAACAACAACAGCAAGCCAAACAACCTGCGCAGCAGCTGCAAACAAGCGTAATAGCCGGTGCTGCTACCTTAGGTTCATTTATGGCGGGTAGTGCAAAGAAGTTGGGAAGTTTCTTCGGTGCAGCCGCCGCGGCGGTGTCGGCTCCAGCAGTCAGCCAGCCTCCTCACACAGTACCCGCGACGACAGCTCCCACAAGCCACTTCGCTTCATCCGTAGCTCCTGTGACACCGTTTACAAGTACTGTGTCAGCGACAACATCCGTCCCAGAAGTATTGCCGTCAGTGCCAGTGTCTACTGTGACTGTGACCACGTCTGCGCCAGTTTCATTACCTCGAACTCCGTCTCTAAGGAGACAGGAGTCCATACAAAGACCTTCGGTGCGTCGTACACGGACGTTACCAGATGCACCCGAAGAGTTAGCCCAGTCGAGTTTCGACGAAAGTGCCTACGAGGACGAGTATCATAAGACTGAATACGATCAAACAATAGACCGCGATAGGACTTCTTTGGATAGGTATCGTGACGACGATTATGCTCATGATACCATCCTTGAGGAAGTCTCCGAAGAAAGGCGTTTTTCGGAAGCGCCGCCGAGCCCCAGCTTGCAGAAGCAGGCGTCTCCGACGAGGGCTGTGGCTCAAATAAGGAAACCTTCAGTCGACAGCTATCACAGTCAAACGCCGTCGATTGTTGATCGTAGAACCTCGCAAAGTTCTTTTCATCCTGAAGAGAAACTTGCTGTCCCGACTACACAAGAAGGTAAATGTTTTTGTTCTTAACATTTTTTTTAGATGTCCAATAAATATTTATCTTATCGCAAGTATGTGATTGTACGCACTCATGTACAAAATAAAAATTGAGACTGTAGACTTTTCAATCTGAATGTTGTGGTTCATAGCTAAAAATATCTTCTAATTCTTTTGCTAATTTAAATTAATTTTTAATAAGATTTCACAATATATTGTTATGTCAAGTTTCTCTGATCAAACAATTTACCAGAATATCAACATAAAAGAACATTAAAATTCAAATTCAAATATTTTTATTTGTAGAACATAGGTAAATAAAAGGTACAGTTGACAATGTTAATAAAAATGAACGCTATGTCTTGCCATCAACGGCGTACAAATATTCTAATTATAATTTTTAATTAATAATTGGTAAGAAATAATAACACATTCAAAATTAATAAATAACATGTCATAAGATTACTGTATAGCCCAATAGATCAAGAAGAGCTTTTTTGAAGTGGTTTATGCTGTCAAGATCTCTTATTGTAATGGGCAACTTATTGTATAACTTGGGTGCCATTCCTAAGAAGCTCTTTGAGTATAATGCAGTCTTGTAACATTGAACATTCACAATAAACATCTTTCTTCAATACCCAACGAAACTTCCATTAAAATGGTTAAGCCTTATAACAGAAAAGCTTCATTTCACAGATTCACTCACGGATAAAACCAAAGTTTCGTTCCAAGAAGAGCGCACGATGTACCACGAGGTACCTGAAGAGACTGACGGCTTCCACGAAGCTGAACCTTTATACGACGACCAAGTTGAAGTGTTCCATGACGATCACGTCACTTACAATGGTCAAAACGACACTTTTCGGGAAGAAAGGGAGAAGTTCGATGACCAGGAACAGTTCCAAGAGACAGACGAACCCTATCAAGAAGAAGATAGTGTATTCCGTGAGGAGCAGGACAGGCCGGAGAAAGACAGGCTGGACTTCCAGCCTGAACAGCCGAAGTTGACGCCGAGGCAGAGGTGGCATCGTGCTTACAACAAGATCGTGATGAAGCTGAACGTGAGTAAACTTTTCGATTATAGCGATGGGTTCAGAAATAGAAATTTATGAGATATGATTTATTTTCTCCTTTGAATTGATTTTGTCTTGTTTGATGTCAATTTTCGTCTTATTTTTATTAAGATTTAATTTGTTTTGGTTATTTTTATTTTCGTTATTTCAGTTTATTTTTCGTATTGTTTAACATTATTTTTGGTTGTTTAATTTTTCTGTTTGTTTTGTCACCTGATTATTAATAATTTAATTGTTATTTCAATATTTTATGTTAGATTTTTGTTATACAACCATGGAGAATTAACCATAGCTTTCAATTGAAAAGGACCAGGTAAGTCATAATCACTGAATGCAAATTTGAAAATAATTTAATAATTATAGGTAGGGGCGAAACAAGGTTGAATGTGTCGTACATTGTCCCAATTTAATGAACATTTAAATACATATTTTAGCAGTAGAAATAGAAAAACGGAATTACGAAAACAAAGAATTTTCTGTTTGGAAAATTCAACACGGTTTTTTACTGCAATTACATTTTCGTGTGAATGACGTGAATTTATATGAACCTATTAGATAAGTAAATGTAATTTCTTGTATGCTTGTCAAAGTATAATGAGGGTTCCATTTAAATACTGTCTGCGCTCTACTTTTCCGTTATCATTTTAGTGTAACTTCACTTTTTTTTTCAAATTTTGTATAAGAGCAACCTGAATTTGAACAATTTTGGAGTGTTAATGAATTATCGTCGATACCATTGATGTATAAATAAAAAATGTTAAAACAAGAAAGCCACGTCCATGACTAGAATGTTTGATTGTATACTAAGGATTCAGTATATCCTAAAGAGAAACAACATAATTTCTGAAAAAAGGTGTTTGTACTCATAATTATGAAAAAAAAATGCTGTAGGACTAAAAACGCGAAACATTTATCAACTACTCATTACATTAATGTCTGCATCTCGACAAAATGTACTGAACTGTTGACTTTTTTTCACAATTTCAGGGTACATAAAATTGTTCATAAAGATGAGTACAACAATTCCTTTTAATTGCGTTTTTCCAGTTGCACCTTGTATTTATTGTACATTTTACTTAGCAAAAAAATGTAGTTTATGCAACGTTCATATACTAGGGGTTATTAAATTACGGGTGTGGGTTTATTACAAGAAGCGAAACCGTATCACACGAGTGTTTTAATACCTTTATATGCCGTTGCATTACACTATTTTATCTTTATTCATACAGTTGAAATAGCTCAAAACTGGAAACGAAAAATATATGTGGTATGGTGGGTAATTTAGATTCTCATTGCCCATGATTGCACAGAGCGTACATCCATAGACAATGACACTATTTTTATAATGAGCCCATATGCACCATAAATTAAAAACTAAAAGTGTGCTATAAAAATAAATAGTACATTGTGATACAAGGGTGGAAAGTAGGTTATTGCAAACGAGCTGTCATTAACAAGCCCGAGCCGAAGGCGAGGGTTTTTAATGACACGAGTTTGCAATAACCTACACACCCGTGTATCACACGACGTTTTTCAATACAGTTGTGAGAAACAGTAAAAACAAATCAAAGAATTAGATTTGTTTATTCACAAAAAATAAAATTTTCAATATGGCGCGTTTTAGCAACTGGACTTTTTTTTACAAAGAAAACAGCCTATACAGCCTATTCGATTTTTGACAAACTTTGATGTGAAAATAACTAACTTAAAACTGGTAATTAAATAATACTAAACAAATATTTAAAAAAAAAGAGAAATCAATGCTAAAACGTACGGAATCATTAATTTTTCCTCGTATAAAATCGTATATCATTTTATTCTATGTTTGAAAACTCCTTGCTACTAAACTTTTTTAAATTGACTTATAAATTTAAAACTAAACTGCAAACAAAATGATCGAGCTCGTAAACAAAAGTCACGACCGCGTAACAGAAAGATGCCTATGCGTAAGATTTAACTTTCGAATCATAATTATAGCCTTTGAAAGTACGCCATGTTTAACAACTGTATTGAAAAAGTTATTTTATGATGCAGTTGTTTGAAAATCGAAGGAAAATGTTGCACTGAAATTGTTTTATTTAATTAACGAAAAAAAAGTCCGTGTTTAAACAATATTTAATTCATATTTGGAACATTATGTTGTGAATGTAGATAAAATACATTTGGATCTAAGGATATATTAATATATATTAATTTCAAAGGATTCCTTTGAAATTATTTTCGAAACAAAAGAAGACCTTTGTACAGTATCCACCAAACGATCTATTTTTAATTCTTCTAAGATATCTCTTACGAAATCCACATGGCTCTTGTAAGGATAAGTGCCGAACATACATAAGACCACACTAAGAGCGTCTGGCCCAGCATGGGTTAACCATGGATTACCCCCTGCCGTGTAATAGCCTTACTGACGATTTAATGGACAAACTAATTATGTCTTAACACCAATTGAGGTTGCCAAAAGTGGCGTAGGCAGAAGAGGTTGGACAAAGGATGTTTTCGTATCGAATAATATTACTTTTTGATTGAAGAGGCAATTCATTGTTGGTTATATTTATTTGTTATGGTGATTTAAGTATCATCAGTTGTTAGGCAAATAAATATTTAGTAAGAATCTTCCTTTCGGGTTTCGAGGAAATGTTTGTGGTTGTTAATATTCAATATTATGTATTCAAATCTTTGTTGTGTTACCACGAACTCTGTTCTACCGTGGAATTTTGAAGGTAAGTACGCAAGTTGAGCTCATATTATTTGTATATTTAAACTTGGTTTCATGTTTCTACGAAAATGTTTACTAAATAACCATCGAATTCTAAACTTACTATATCTTAAAACAGTGCCGTATTTTTTTCCTTGGCTTTTTAAAACTTATAGAAATGTTGAACATATTTTTTATCGTATTTTTTGACCTGTAATGCACTATGAAAACTGTAGTTCTGTGTGCATTATGATGTACTTTGTATGCAAAACATTGCTATTCATATAAAAGTAATAGTGAAAAGTCCTGTATATCTCTGTACACCGAGCATAATACACGAGAAATGCATATACGTATATAGAAGTAGTTCTGTGCTCTACTTAGAAACTAAATGTACTTTAACACTATGATAACATAGATATTACTTGTTTTTTGTACAAAATGAAGTTGTAATATCGAATTTTAATTTCTCATTAGTGGTTCCTACTTTCTGAACATATAAATTTTGTTTCCTGACAGCTATATGTGTGAAAACTAAAATTAACGTCATATTTACATTCAAAACTCAGTTAATATGCTTATCGAATCCTTTTAAAAAAAAAAAGAAACGAAAAAAAAATTACAATGAAATAAATGACTCATTTATTACGCTCACCAAAACGAAAACAATATGCATAATAAAATGAAACGACATAAAACGTACATTAAAACAGAACAAAAACCATTCGAAATTCAAGTCTACAATTCCACAGCATAGTGGAGCAACTGAACTTTAATCCAAATGCATTACGAGGTACGCAAATAGTGCAAAGTCCTGTACAATTCTGGAACAAGACAAACGCATATAGAAACAGAGTTGTGCTTTACACCCCGCTGCGCCATGCGGGTAGGCACATAATCAAGATGGCGGGAATGAAAATGGCTATGTTGCTATGTGGCCTTCGTGTTATAACCTTGAACGGGGTAAATGGGAACTCGATAAATAGTAGATTGGGAGATTATTGATTGGAATATTGGTGTGTTGATTATAGTATGGTCTAGGAAAAGTGTGACTTTCTTTTAAATTCTATAGTTGCAGTTTCAATAAGCCCACCATTAAGTATAACGAGCGCATATAAAGATTCAAATGATAGATTTTTATTTAAAATACTTTTGCTTTTCTTCTTAGGTTTTTAAAGAATGATTTTTGCGTTCTATGCCATAATTACATAATGAAATGAGTACATGATTTGTGTGCAAATAAAATATGAATTCATTCATGTTTCATTGTTCTGTCTTTCATTCATTTAATCATTTAATGGTCGGTGGCCCGAAAACACGCTGATTTTTAAATGTTTGCTAGAGGTAAATCACTTTTCTTCTGAAAAGTACACATGTTGTTATAATATTCAATGGGAATAGCAAATGGGATCCATCGCCAATACCTAAAAAATAAGATCTAAAAGTGGGATCCATTGAAAATAAATCGTAAGTACAATACTAAAATATTTTGTAAATTGTACGTACTCTCTGTAAATAAACCAACAACAAAATAATCTTAGTTAAATCTCCTACAATTCCAGGACAAACGAAGCTATTAACACGCTTGCATTAGAACAGCAAACTATGCTGTAGCAAAGTTGTCCGGTCAAGTAGTTTCCAACAGTCCGCTAGTAATAACTAGTAAGGACTTTAGTACAGTAATAGTTGTACTATGCAATGCTATGGAAGCTGGTGAAGTCGATTTAACTTTGCCGCTCTTGAAGATTAGACGGGCGTTGACATTGCGATGCTTGGTAAGATTTGTTCGAAGGGGTTCTGAACATTCCGGTGAATAGATACGGAATCATTACTAAACATGTCAATGTTAGCAACAATGGCTTTGGCTGAAGGGCATATTATTTACCTTTGTTCTCTAAACTACACGAATCTGGCACGAAAATACATACATAAACAACTTGAACAAAAATTACAAATAAGTATTTATCTCCTTAAGGTTAAGTGTCACGTGAAAGTATTAAAACGACAAGATTGTTTTTCAACACACTTGCTCATAAAGTGGCTCTAATTTCACCGCAATTAGGCACATAATGATACCTGTTATCAAACTGTGACTTTTCATTGCTATTATTTACAAGTGAGTTATTGAGTTTTTTTTAATTTTATTGGTTGAGTTGCTTTGTTCTTAAAAAGTTTCGATACAAAAAAGATCGTGCTCAATAGTACAAATAAATTAATGTACCTATTGCTTGCTCCTTTCATGCAACTTCGTATTTAAATAGATCAACTTGTACGTGATAAATAAATAAAACTTTCACTCAAATATAAATTTTATTTGCTCTGTAACAAAGAAAAATTGAAATTCCCTATTTTGTACATGGCTAAAACACTATCCACGAAAAACCAAACAAAAAAAGGAACCTCATTCTTTTAGTCTATGGCCGATAGCCATTGTTAAATGCGCGCGCATAGGAAAAGTGATTGATTTTGCCCGCCATTGCGAAAAAAAATTTCACAACTCGTTTTTACTGTTGAAAATGAATTTTTAGTATTATTTTCTTCACAAGTGTGTTGAAAAACGTCGTATGATACACGTGTGTATTGGTGATTACCGTCCTCGGCTCTCTTAAGACCCTCACCTAACGGCTCGGGTCTCAATGGCGCCTCAGCGGTAATCACCAAAATTGCACACTTGTACCATAATGTACTATTATAAGTTTGTGACTAAATCAAAATTAATATATATTTTTTCAACACACTTAATACATTTCATAGGTATAGTGTTGATACTGTATTACAGTGGGGTGTATAACAATTGTCGAACCGCTTCAGTTCGAATATCATTCTATACGATCCTATCCTAATAAACCAAGTTTCAAACAAAGATTATGTGGTGCAAACATTGCCGGACTCTGGGTGGATCTAATTGCCCCACTTCCAATCAGCTTGCCTCATGGTAGCCAAGAGATTTGCATAACTATGATTTTATCTTCATATTTTATGAATAAGTAACTTGTTCTAGAGTTACGTGTGCAAAAGTTGCAAACTTATTAAGCATTAAGACATGCAGAAATGAAAATGTATTTCTGCATAAAAGCATAAGGTTGAACAGCACCCTAATTGCGTAACTTTAATGGCGCACTCGTGCTTTGCTTTATATGTTAAAAATCTGTCTATCCAATAGTATAAAAATATATGAATACTGATATGAAATGAAAGGGAGCACGCGTGTTTCGAACCGTCAACACAGTTAAGCAATTAGGGAGTAGATGTATAAAAACGAAACAATATCACATCTAGTTCAGTTTGAGTTAACTTGTAAATAACAATAAATCACAGCATTGCTGAAAAATCACTGAAGTAAACTATTGAAAAATAAAAACACGTTTGGACAAAGTCTCTTTTGTGAAACAATTACTGACACATGAATGACCAGGCCATCGCGTCTATAACAATATCAGGTACATATCTATAAGATTGGACACCTGTAGCATCAATTATCTATTTAATAACATTGTACGTATTCTTGTGTAGATTTTATCCATTGACCTCCTAAAGCAGCGTTTAGAAAACGTACCTTTGTGAAAACTGATCAACTTTTGTCATCAATTGAAAGATTTACAAATAATTCAACTGTTTGATTGAAATAGGTCTAGTATTCAAGGCTGTTTCTAGTAAAAAATTGTAGTTCTAAAAACTAAAAAACACGCTTTAATGGTAAGGATAATGGGACAAACTGTTTAAATTATTGCATTGTCATCGGTCCTTGATAAGTGTGCAAAGTTTCAAATCAATCCAACGTTTTGATGTGGGTGAAAATCACGTTCAAAGATTCCGTTACATTGATACATAGATACATACATACCAAGCTAATAAAAGCGTGTTAAAAAAGGATCTCAAAGGTATTGAGTTGAATGAATTATCAACAGCCAATCGCATCAATTAATTTCACTGACTTTAATTTGTGATACGCCTATAATTTCTTTTGAAAACGGGCGTTATGATCTTACAGAACTCCAAAGAGATTAAGATTTATTACAGGATTCACTTATATGTTTGTATAAATACGATTCTTGTAACGCAAACTATTTCAGAGTGACCGGAATCATGGTCAGATAATACCAAATAGTTTCAGTTTGTCAACGAGGTAGTCTAGTGTAACTAATGATATCAAATAGATTGTCATGGGGCATCAGATTAGATACAAGAAGCTTTGCAAATTGCGAAGTACTAATAGCTGATAGGTAGGTAATAATTGTGTTACAAACGATTAGATTACCACATATAACTCAATTTGGTGGGCCTTATTTACCCATACCTAACAAGACTATAAGGGCAAGTTTCATGAAAATGCCAGCTGAGTAAATTTGAAATGCCCCCATGTTTATTAAGTATTTACGACACTTCATATTAAGTATATTGTTTCTTAGAATAACAATGTAACTGAGTACGGATTCCCTAAGAAAACAATGCTGTACCAAAACAATTTGATTCGTCTACGTAAATATTTGACTTGATTGGGTTCATAAATTGATTTGATATATGAATTTTTGAATAGAATATCATTTGAGAACAATTGATTGATTAAATCATAACAAATTAAATCAAATACCTGTTTTTGTTTGCTTATTGAATGAAAACCCCAATACACGTTTGATTCGGTATATTTATGCGAATAAATCTTTTTATTCATGTATTCAAAACAATTAGTAGCAAATCGATGGGAGAACTTCAATATAATTATGTAAGTATATTGAGATTTTTTTGCGATTTCTAAAACACAGCCAATTAGATTCGTAATGGTTTTACAATATTATGACACTTAACTTATCCAAAGTTTCCTTTAGAGAAGTTACAATATCTGTAATCCTTTTTAGGGTTCCGTTTCCAAAGGGTAAAAACGGGACCCTATTGCTAAGACTCCACGATCCGTCTGTCTGTCCATCTGTCCGTCTGTCACCAGACTGTATCTCATGAACCGTGATAGCTAGTCATTTGAAATTTTCACAGATGATGTATTTATGTTGCCGCTATAACAACAAATACTAAAAACAGAATAAAATTAATATTACAGAATAATACACATACAGCAATATACATTATGGCAAAGCATTCATGCTTAATAACGTTATGCGTAATGATCATCATGCTGAATTTCGTTATGCCAATGTATATTATGGGAATATATTTTATGCTTATCATTAGTAAACTAACAAACACAACTTCTGTTCAAAGTTGAACGCACTCTCACAATGCCTTAACCATACTAACATATCCGCAAACGTAACAGAAATAAAAAAATAAACCTCTTTAGAAACATCTCAATGAGTTTCATTAACATATTCTCCACGCAGTGATGGACTAAAAGGCGATCCACTTGGCTTCAACTTGTTCGGTAATTGATTGAACCCATCTCAACGAGTGCAGTCATAAAATAACACTTCATTAGCTTTTATATGTCTTGTTAATTAATTTTCGCACATCGTTAACTAAGGAATTTAGAGAAGAAGTTATATTTTTGAAATATGTCGTCTGGTTTTGCAAGGCTAGGAGAAAATCTTTGTTGTATATTGCACTCGTAATTCCATTACATCTTTACAAGTTACCATAATAATCCTGATACCGGAATTTCTAACACATAAAAATGCCCAGTGCAATATTGTCACGCTTAGCAGAATTATGCCTAGGAAATTCTGATACGTTTTTCCGGACACATTCTTTTTTCTTTCTATATGCTCTATAGGCTCGTGCTTGACCACTGATGGTAAGCGATTTATCTCAAGCATCAACTTTAAAAAGTAATCTTATTATGACATGTCTGCTAAGTACCCAGTTTTGTTTAACCACATTGAATGCTTTTGTGTCGAGTAGCCTACCATACCATACCTTCTGAGAATTTTCCTTTAAATATTATGTTTTGAATTTAATCTAAAATTAGAATGGCTAAAGTGATTCAATATCACAAAAGTGTCTGCGAGTTGTTGAAGTTTCTAGGCAATCTAGTAACAAGTTACGTATTAAGATTCCCAAATAACAATAAAATAAAATTAACAAAATATTTGGGAAACCTGCTAGACGTACAATATTTCTGTTTAAACAGCATGAGTTTGTAATAACTTTTGAAGAATACCTCAATTTAATACGGCCACCAAATTAAAATACCTACAAAAGTCAAATACCGGTTGCTGATTAAAATGTATAACTCCGAATAGGGCCATGAATAAATAAACGAAATTATGTAGATATTTACTGTTTCAATAACAAAAGAGTTCTTATAAGATAAACAAGGCAAAAACCTTTTGTTATTAAATATACGCTGAAAAATTTCCTATCGTTTAATATTGCCCCCGGCTAATTGCGGGAAAGGCTTCCCTAGTGAGTGAATCAGTTTAACTTTTTATTAAAGATACAAATTGAATATTTAACTTTTCGTTTTTCTTCGAGGCTTCTTCATTGTTTTTCTATGAGCTATTAGCGCAGTGGTGGCCATCGCCTGCAGAGACCCTAACGCCTTTGAACTCGATCACCTCATTAGTCCAGCTCAGTTGCTCCATACATACGCACATATGAAACTACGCGTTCCCGCTCAGTCCGTTAACAGACTTTGTTGCGTACGCACCCCTTAATAAAAATCACAAGAAATTCGAAAGTGTCGTTCAGGGTACGAAACATTGCGCAAGCGATGGCGGCGGAAACTCGCGAGGACGCGATAGCGACATCCTGCGGGCGACCATGGCCCTATTGATATCACCTATCACTCGTTTCTATGCAAATTCTTCGCTCAGGTGTTAACGTTCAGTGCTGTGGTAGACGTTGATGTGTCATCACACGTTTTTACAATGTTTCGGAGCAGGAAAGGTCAAGCGATCAGCGAGGCGGATGTGCGGCGGGAACAGGCGTTGCAATATCAGAGTCGCTCCAATGTGAGCGGTTCCCGCCTCCGCGTCCGCCGCGGATCTAGTTTGACGGATTTGGACAAGTTGCGTTGTGGTGGCGGTTCTAGCGGTGGTGGTTCTATTGGGGATTTGATGAACATGTTCAGTGGTAGTGTGAATTCTGTCGGGAGTGACACTTTGGTGGCTCGGACTGTGCCTCTGGAGACGGTCAGGAGGAATGTGCCACTTTCGTCGACGCCGCCGCCGCGCCCGCCGTCCTCTCCGCATATCCATGTGTCCAGACCCGTGGGTCCGCTTACCATGGCCCAGCGAACGCTAAGATTTAGCAGACTGCTCAAGTACCAACCTTGCTCCGCCGACGTTCTTATTACTCTGGTGAGTGGCTTCACTTAGTTTTATTATTATGGATTTATTAACTTGACTCATAAATACTCGTCTTTAACCTTTATGTACTCCAGTATTTGTTTTTATTTTTTTCCAGTGAAGTTAGTGTGTACAAACACAATGTTTTACCAGGTTTATAAACGTTATCAGTCAAGTGTATCGTGATATCGGTCGTGAAAGCTCGTCAAATAGCCCTGACGTGTGATAATTGCGTTATTAACTCATTATCAATTGATCACTTCGATATCATTTGACATTATCGATGCAATATGAAGTTTTTGATAATGATAAGCTTTGTTCTTTGTATTTTAAACTTTAGTGTTTGTCTGAAAACAAAACACTGAATGTAATGTAGGTGTAAGCAGAGTTCAATGACCGTCGGGTGATAAGTCATAGCTGGCTTTAAAATGTCAAGCAAACCCATGTTTAGTGTACATAGTAAATTATTTATTGACGCTATTAGAGTATAACAACGAATTTAGTTAACTTAAAGTATGACAAAATTGATAAAAACGTTCACTAACATTAATGTGCTTTACGATTGTTTGATCTTCTCTGATATATAATGAAAAAATCAAGTTGAATTTCTTTGCAATTAAGTACATTATACACCTGTATTATGCGACGGTTTGAGTTATATTTTAATACAATAATATCTTCAAAAGTGACTCCTAATATAAATTTATACCAATTTAAGTAGGTAGATACTTTAAAATAGCCTTGTATTATTGGAATAGTGTTTTTCCAGTATTTCCTGTGTGTCATAGTGAAGTGATACGTGCGAAAGCAATCATATTATTTTATTTAGATGACGTCCGTCAATTGTCTAGAGCGGAGAGTTAGACAAATGGACTTGAAGCCTGCAAGTTGAATTAAAAATAAATAAATGAAGAAATGACTCTTCAAATAATTGGGTTGTAAACTACGTGACAATCTGTCAGCAATAATCGTTATTGCTGACAGTTTGTACTGGGTAGGATAGGATAGAATAGGGTTGCCACCAGTATTATATATAGTATCGTACTATTTATTTTCGTCAATTGTACGAAAAATACCATAGATGTTTATAGTTAGGTTTGATTTTAACCCAACTAACCGGCTTAACCAATGCCAATTTGAATTAAACAACTAGAAAATCTATTGGATGCTTTGAGTTTAGTTAATAAATTTAAACAATAATTTTAATGTCATTTTTTTAATTTTTTATTTGAGATGGAGAGCAAACGCTCTTGACTCTAGTCTAAGTCAGAGGTGACAGAGACAGAGTTGACGATCGAGTAAGCTTACCCAAAAGAAGCCTGTTCACTACAACTTTGAAGTGATTCGGGTTGAATCCGTTCAGAAACACAGACGCAGGTAGTGAGTTCCACTCATTTGCTGTGCACATTATGAAGGATGTTTGGAAGCGCTTGGTGTGATATGTATTTAGAAATGACGAAGTCAATGATATTATTTCAAAAGTCAGCTTCCAATCTAAAAATACTGCTGAAAATTGGATTTGAAGAGCAAAGAAGATACCCACCAATTTACCAAATATGTTCATTATTATCATTTAATTTCTTCTCTATTTTTGCTAACTCCGCTTATATATTATCTTTATAGGATATTTTGATACAATTATGATATTGCACCATCCCATCTTCCTAGCACGGTAGGCTGCGCTGGGGCGGCTGCTGCAGGTGCTGAAAACCTCAAACGGCGCAAATACAACAACTTAATTGGTAATTATGTGTTTGAGCCGTTTGGGGTTGAAACACTAGGGCCGTGGGGTCCGAGTGCACACCTATTATTTCGGGATATCGCCAAGCGGTTGGTCGACTCTTCACGAGACCAGAGGGCTGGCCTTTTCTTTGGCCAAAGAATCAGCATTGCCATCCAACGTGGCAATGCTGCCAGCCTTCTAGGCACTTTTCCTGTTGACAGCGATGTGGACGAATTTTTTGACGCTCCGTAATTGTACATATGTTTATTCTTATTTTAGTTCTAATATTAGTTTGTAAATAATAATGTACATATGTAAATAAATATATTGAGAGTTGAAAAAAAAAAAAATTATGATATTTAATACAAAATAGAGAGAAGAAAGGAATACAGAATCAATTAATTTTGTAAAAAAAAAACTAAATATTTATTTATTTTAATATAGATCTAAATAGTTCAGAGTCATAATTACGATTATTTTATAAAGGAAAACTTTGATAGTTAAAGCCAAAAAAATACCTTGATTAATAAAGTTTAAAAGAAAATGCTTTATATTTTTCAATTTTTTTACAAAATGCGGGTTGTCACATGTCTTCAAATTTTTGGTTCTAGGACATGCCGGTTTCCTTACGATGTTTTCCTTCACCGTTTTGAGAGCAGTGGTTATGAAATAATTTACACAAAGTAAAGCGCCTACCTGGGTTCGAGCCCACCACCTACAACTTGCAAGTCGCGGTCGTTACCACTGGGCTACCACTGCTCTCGCGATAACGACTATCAAAAGTCCAAAATGTTTGGGATTGATAGCGTAACTTTACGATAGCGCTTGATAATCCCATTCAGTTTTGACACTTTGCCCATGACGATTCCAAAACCATTTCGAGACTTTAGATTTCTAAGCTTTATTTTTCAATCTTTAGGTTTTAAAATTTCAAGATCGTATTTATTTTCACAAAAATACTTAAAATCATTTGACTTTTACTTGACCTCTAAATGACGTCTTACAGTATCCTATAAAGGAAACTTTCAGGGCCTCTTGTAATGAAATAATTAAGGCCTACTTGCACGAAAAACTCAACCCAGAGCTAGTTAAAAAACACAAGGTAAAATTGACAGTTCGTCATACAATATTTTCAATTTAACGTCGCGCTAGCAACTAACTCCGAGTTAAGTGGTTTGTGCAAGTGGGCTGTTGTTTTGTACGTGTCAAGCGTCAATGTCAACCTCAAGTCCTATGCCATTCAGACTACTTTATGACGTCAGCACGAACAAAACACAAAAAAAAACACAACTACTGATAATAGTATCACACGAGTGTTTCAATACGTAATTATATGATGCACACACTATTTTATCTACACTAAAACAAAAAAATACCTGAAAAATACTTTACATACCGAATTGCTGCCGCGTCACTTTGGTTGATAGTCACTTGTCTATAGCCTCACGTGTAATTTCAGTAGCGCTTCAAAATTTTTTACTTTTGACAATAATTGTCTGTGATGATGAACGTCTATTTCTACACAGCCTCTTGTTAGGCTTCGATGAGTATTCTATAATCATCTCTCTTTGTCTAATGTATTTCCACTTGCAACAATGTAACGTCTAATGAAGACTACAGTGTTGATAACTAAGCAAAGACGAATAGTACATACGAGATTGGTGGTTTCTGAAGTTCGTGCAACACAAACTCGTTACAGGTTTGTGTTGGAGTAACTTGTAACTGGTGTTGTGTAACGTCGTATCTATTCACCATCAATTATTACCAACCCATCGTATGGTACACCATAATTATTTACCTTTAATAAAAATTAATAAAAACCGCTCATTCAATTCTCCGTATCTAACGACGATAAATGAAAAATCAAAACTCTACCAGCATTATTTAAAATCATTTTCACCACATGATTACTCAATTCATATTCTCTATAGAAAATTTGAATTAAGAATAATATAATCAATTTTTTTTATGGACCTTCATTTCAAGTAGATTACTACACTGCCAGTAACCGTTGACCCTTTACTCAGCCTGTTGTAGATACCATCTTGAAATGATTAGCTTATTTTTTATTTTCTCATCATATATCCAATTCAATTCGAAGCCATGTATAAGGTATACCAAATAATGCTCCTTTGTATTCTTCTATAATGTCACAAAAATTTTACACGGACGAACCAAAATTTTCTCGTTAAATATCTTGCAAAATAAGCAAAAACACGTTGTTATAGCTAAAGACAGGAAAACCGCAATATAGGTGTTTCTCGATACAAATCAAATTGTCGCCTTCTTGGAAGACTATTTTTCCGTGTGAATACACGTCAAATTACGTAGTGAGGCAAAATGTTCGCGTTGGTATCAAGCGAATGTATTTTTCTAAGATGTCTAATGTGAAAGTTTTCAGAACTATAGAATAGAATAGAATATACTTTATTGTACACCATAAAATTATACACATTTTCAAGAAAAACTATATAAGTTTTTATATTTAGTCTTCTCTTTGAACTCTTGATTTATCTTGTAAGGATCACAATGTATAAACAGGGAAATTAATTCTTAATCACATTAAAATCGGGCATATCTACTGCGCATGTGCAAATAGCTGTCAGGTCGTAACGCAAAAAGGCACGAGCAAAATATTCATTCTGCCAAACATATTTAATGAATATTTAAAATTAATTTATTGATCAAAATCTAAATCTAGAGTTACAAACGCATTTAAAAACGCATAAAGAAGTATTTTTCTTTTCGAGGACATGCATTGTAAATAAAGTTCCAAGTTCCATTGGTCCTATATAGGTAGCTAAAGTAAAATATCGCCATGTGTTTTACTTTATAATGAGTATGACGTCTCTATAGGGAACTATCCGCAAAGCTGAGCTCAGATGGCGCCACATGAATCAGAGTAAACAAACCATACTGTCAAAGTCGAGCGACAAAATTTCGCAGTATATGCATACAAAATATAAAACTAATAGTGAAAGTAAAATGGACTAACTAACTTCCCCAATATTATTATTTGTTTTTTGAGCACAAGTTATACTTAAAAACAGTAAAAAATCGTTCGGTAACCACAAACAGTAGTACAGTTTTTTTGTTAACTCTGAGCCGTCAAGCGCCATCTGGCGGGACCAATTGGCAATAATGTTCCCTATTGGTAAAATATCATTGCCTATCGGTGAACAAAATATGTCAATTTGTCTCATTTTATGGTCTATTTTATTTAGTTTTAACCTTAGTGTACTTTCAATTCACTGGGAATTGTTGTGAATAGTGATAAACAATTGCTCATACTACAACTTTTTTATCGATGAAAAACGTTCACATTCGATACTAATGACATCTCTGAAAGCAACACTAGCATTGTTGTATCTTGCCTTTGTACTCGTGGCTTTGTGACTCTACTAAGTAGTTCTAACCGCGTAAAACAGATGGCGTTGTAATTCTACTCAGATTCGTTTTGAAAATGGAATCTTATTTCACAATTTAATAAGCACTAGATTTTTAAACTTTTTCTTCGGTTTCGGCTTTTCTAGCTCTTTCCCGCAGCTTTGCTCTCAACTATTATCAAACTTTCTATCACACATAATATAACGCCTTGATTCTGTAGGTGGTCCTCTGCTGAATTATGAAGGGTTCGGCAGAGGATCACCTACAGTACACGCACACACAGCGTTCTATCGTATGAAAGAACTACTTTTAAAGATATAAACAATTAAAAATATCCTCATATTCTAATAACTTTATACGAGCAATTCTTGTATCATCATCATCATCATATCAGCCGAAAGACGTTCACTGCTGGACATAGGACTCCCCCAAGCGTCGCCACATTGACCGGTCCAGTGCGTCTCGTAATCAGCGTATCCCCGCAACCTTCACCAGGTCATCGGTCCACCTGGTGGGAGACCTTCCAACGCCACGTCTTCCGGTTCGCGGTCGCCACTCCAGAACCTTTTTTTCGGCCATCCGTTCTGCGAGCAATGTGCCCTGCCCACTGCCACTTAAGTTTGGCAATTCTTCGGGCTATGTCGGTAACCTGGTTCTCTTGCGGATCTCCACATTTCTGATTCGATCACGCAAGGAAACTCCGAGCATAGCCCTCTCCATTGCCCTTTGAGTGACTGTTAGCTTTCTGATAAGGCCCATTGTAAGCGACCACGTCTCAGAGCCATACGTCATCACTGGCAACATACACTGGTCATAGACTTTCGTCTTGAGAAGTGTCTCGGTATCTTCTCGTCCAACTTACCACAGTGGTGGTAAGTTGGACGAGAAGATACCGAGCAAATCTTGTATATATATGTAAATTTATTAATAATCTCAATCTTGAAAACGGCTCCAACGATTTTGATGAAGTTTTGTATGCAGGGGGTTTCGGGGGCGATAAATCGATCTAGCTAGGTTTCATTTTTAGAAAACGGCGTGAGCTTGGTCACCCAGGTTCTATTAATTTATCCGTAAGTCCCATTTAAGGTCCTGACATTTCTTGACAGTTCTTTAATTGCTTTCATGTATTTACTATTCAATAAGAATAAGTGAGTTTTCTCATATAAAATAATAAAACAACTTCAGTGTCAGTGACCTGTTTTATTTTCCTTTAAAAATTCTTTCAAGACAATTTCCTAGACTCTGTGTTGAGATTCAATGAATCGAATCATTGAATGGAATAGAAAATTGCTTTCTATAAGCATAAGGAAGTAGTGACGTCACAGCATGGCTGAATTCCATGAATTTTCAACTAGCCAAGATTTTTATTTAAACGGCTGTCTTTTCATTCGAAATGAATGCAAATAATATTGAGTGTGTTCTGTCTGCGTGATTTATTTTATTATTTCTTCTGTTTTATTAATTGGTGTATCTGCCAATATAGTTTTTAAATTAAATTATAAATTTTTTGACACCGTCTAAAATTTTACCGTAGCATAAGCATAGTATAATCAACCTTTTAATGTTCCCACTGCTGGGACTCAGATCTCCTCTCATAGAGAAGGAGTGAACCATCACGCGGGCCCAGTGCGGATTGGTAGATTTGAATATTTGGTTCTAGGACATGCCATGCATGGACATACATGACATAAAAACCTTGCGTTGTGATTACGCAATATTTGCCCTCTTTCGTAGGTTTGCGGTTGTTACTCAATTATCGGTTTATTTACGGAAGAGCCGAAAACAGAAAACCTATTGTATATTATAATGTAAATCAAGACAATGAATATCAAAATCAGATTATTTATAGATATAATTTGACAGAGATATTCAGGAAAACTTATTCAAATAATGAATAAAACATAAGACAATTAATGTTTATTTATTTCATAAATTTCACTACAATTTAATAAAACGAATGTTACTAAGAAAATCGTTATTTACATTTTGATTAAACTCATGCAAATCGTAACATTCATGCTTGGGTTGCCATTAACAAATTTTTTTACAAAGGCCAATAGTCTTACTACAAAAGATTGAAATACTGTCATAGCTAAGTAGCTAAAGCTAAATAACACTTAATTATTATCAACTTCTAAATTATACTTCTTAATGGATAAAATAATGTTAATTACTAATATTGTATTTAAATAAAATCAACCCTACCATATTAAATCAAAAAAGAAAATTGGTACTTCAGCACTGGGAAATTCGTATGAAAATTTATTCTGCCAAAAAATCACATAAAAATTGGCAACCCCGCCAGACTCAACCACTCGCTCATTCAGGCATATTTCTTCATGAATTTGAGTAAATATTTCAGTTTTGGCATCTCTATGTTGTGGATGCATCTGTTGAAGTCTCCGATGACCTTGACAGAGTGGGTCATCATCCTGGAGATGATGTCCTTGAGGCACACGCTAAGGTCAGACACTTCTTTGAAGCCATGGATAGCTATTTCAGCCATGACAACCGGGAACGGTGATGTTTCGTACAGGAACTGAAAATAAAACACGTACACATAACATTCAAGTCTGTATTCCCCAAAGGATTGGGTAGAAGTGCGCCAATAGAAAGCCATAAAAATAAAACAATTTGTTATATCCTATTGAAGGGCAAACGCCTTCCTTTCTTCCATACAAAAAATACGTGTCCAATATTATTTGATAATCTCACTGAGTCTGTCAGTGAGATTACCCAGGAAACATCCCTATTATATTATTATCACGACAATCATGAAAAAGTAAGTTATTGCATACGAACTGTCATTAACAAGCCCGAGCCGAAGACGAGGGTTTTTAATGACACGAGTTTCAGGTTCGCGTTTGACCACTATCTGCCTGATGTTAAGCGATGACGTGATCTACGGTGAAGCAAGCTTGCCTAGAAGAAACCTATTCACTCTTGACTTAAAGACCCCAAGGTTGTAGCTATCAGGAAACAAAGACACAGGCAAGGAATTTCACTCCTTAGCTGTGCGCAAGTTAATGGATTTTTATATTTCTTAATAGATCAACAATGGGTGAGGTTTAATTTGTAGATACTACTAGATTGAATGCAATACGATTGGTTTAATAGATTGTTGTAATTGGCATCGTAAGTATCTAAAAATAATGTGTTTCTTAATAATGAATCGTCGTTAGATCAGTAATCTATCTGCTACAATAATAACGATGGTTAATCTTTTCTCTCAATTTCAAAAGATTTAATTTCTCCATAAACATTTTTCCGCCCAATATTCCGGAGCCAGCCAGCTTCCTGTTCAGAATCAAGTATAGATACAAACTCAATTCCCGGGATCACGTATCCGGTTGCTACTCAACTGGCCTCTTGGGTTTGGTACTGACCTAGCTGTATATATTGCTATTTACAAGTTTCTGTTTATTTGCTTGCTATTTGATACTCAGGAAGTTGACGACAGGATTTTGGACGGTAAACAACGAGAATTATTTTTTTGGAGCAAAAAAGTCAAGTTTTAGGAAAACCTGGGTTTGGAATACAGTCATGTAAAAACTATTAGAGAAAAGATTCAAATCGTTCAAATTCAAGCAGATTATTTAATGATTGCAACAGTCAAGGGATAACAGCTGCGTTTTAAAAGTAAAACTTTATATCATCCATGGGGTCCGAGTGCTCATCGAGTATTTCGCGATGTAAGCAAACAGTTAGTTGACTCTTCACGTGATCAGAGGGCTGGGCTTTTCTTCGGTCAGAGAATCAGCGTTGCCATCCAACGTGAAAATGCTGCCAGCGTTCTGGGCACTTTTCACGTTGACAGCGATGTGGACGAAATTTTTGATGTCCAATGACCTTTCCTCTTTTTATACGCGTTCGTAGTTTTTTTTATTTAAGTGTATTTCATACTATGTAAATTTATATATTGGTAACTAGCTTATCCAAGAAACATATTAGGTAATTAAACTAAATATTAAGTTTAATATTCTGTGCTACAATATATGTTCATATCATTGGCATTAGATATAATTAGTCACCGGATTATATTGGATAATTGAGAGTAATTTATATTTCGATTATATCTTCGAGTATTATTATATATTATATATATAGTATTATGTATGAATTCACTTAGTCCACTATAAAGCTTTAATTTAAAAATTGTCCGCTATTTTACAGTAAATCGGTATTGGCAAAGTTCTGCTACTTACAACGGTCCTCTCGAGGTCTTGACTCTCGTGGGAGCAGTTCCCTCCAACTTGCTGTTGCTTCTGACATTCGAACAGCTTTGAGGCGGAATACTTCTTCAGATTCTCCAGCGTTTCGAAGTGGACCTGCAGTTTTTCTGAAAAAATATAAACGTATTTTTTATATCCTTTCGGTGTATTTTCGGTTTTTTGGGATTTTGCACGTTATGCAGATGCAAGGATTTTCCCTCATAAAAACGTTTCATCGTCGTTCGGAATATTATCATCTATCGCACCCTTATCAATAATAAAATATACAATATTATTGATAAGCTCGCCTTTGTCTTCCGTCTCATCAGATGGTTAGTAGTGATATAGTGGTCGAGTTATAGTGTTAAATGTATGAAAAACTGATTCCAATTAGAATTCGCCTCATTAGTTTGACAAAGCATATTAAACAAATTCCCATACACTCCATTAAAATCACGTTTATCGTCATAATACTGGATTTTACTACGGCACATATTGGCTTTGTTATTATTACCCAACGTTACGTTTGTTTTGGCCACTACCTGTATTGTCACTAGTGGATATGTTGACGTTGATAAACAAGGAGTGTTGTCCCAAAATAATACGGACGTATGTGGGTTGACAAAGCGGACGGCCAAACCGTAAACAATTTAGATTTAAAGTAAACACGCCTAGTTTACTGACAACCTATTTACTTATGTTAGTTTCGTACTCCCCTTTTTGGTAAATAGCTGGTATTTATAGAGGATTTTGTACTAGGAAGTCTACTTACCTTTTCATGAGTATATTAAATAAATGTAAGAAAACTTTTAGTGTTTTCATTTTATTTTCTAGGTACCTATGCTAAATCTAACTAAACATTTTTTACCCGAAGACGGCAAAAAAAGAAACCAGCCAAGTGCGTGTCAGACTCGCGTACGGAAGGTTCCGTACCATTATCGCAAAAAAACCCGTTTGTTGTATGGGAGCCCCACTCAAATATTTATTTTATTCTGTTTTTAGTATTTGTTGTTTTAGCGGCAACAGAAATACATCAGCGGTGAAAATTTCAACTGTCTAGCTATCACAGTTCATGAGATACAGCCTGGTGACAGACGGACAGACAGACAGACGGATCGTGGAGTCTTAGTCCCGTCCCGTTTTTACCCTTTGGGTACGGAACCCTAAAAAGGAGGGATAAGTATATTGCGGAGTGCGGGCCTTATAAGACTTGTCAATTATATATGTAAGATACGGTTGCTATAAATAAATACATATTCACCTAAATTGAAATTAAACTATCAAACGTGCATTTGACCCAAAATCCTGAATAACTAATTAACCATCAGCTGTTAAAGTCAATAAGTTTTCCAATAAATGTCAGTTACTACCAAGTAATTTAATACCTTGACGTGCTAAAAGAGAAAGGATATGGCCAGTGCATAATCGATTTTCCGACAAACAGGAAGGCCGATACAACTGAGCTCGACCGCGGATTCATTAAGTCAAAACTACAACACAGACTATGTACACAATAACATTGAACCGACCGGAAGGCAAAACTGAACGTGGATATCACCTATATTGCCGTGGAAGTGGAAAACACCATTGTGTTATGTAGTTTCTTAGTATATCTTTGCACAGTTTAACGTTTGATACGACCATTCAAGTTATATTTTCAAAAATTATTGTAGATGCTCATTAGATTTTGATTTGTCGCTCGGTGTTCCCCAAGGAACTCAGTTTAACGTTTGATACGACCATTCAAGTTATATTTTCAAAAATTATTGTAGATGCTCATTAGATTTGATTTGTCGCTCGGTGTTCCCCAAGGAACTATATTAAATCCTTTCTTATTCTCAAATTCTACTCATTATTAAGACAAAAACTGCTTGTAGAGTGAAAACTGATGAATTTATTTTCATTAGTCATGTAAACAGAAGATATACAACAGAAGTAGTTTAACTTAACACAACATCACGCCCGAAAGGGACAACGTGTAGTAAACGCACACCACGTACGTGGATACTCCACGTACGTGGTGTGCGTTTTCCTTATCATTACTCTATCTATATACTATATATCTTCTATATTATAAAGCTGAAGAGTTTGTTTGTTTGTTTGTTTGAACGCGCTAATCTCAGGAACTACAAGTTGGAATTGAAAAATTCTTTTTGTGTTGGATAGTCCATTTATCGAGGAAGGTTATAGGCTATATAACATCACGCTACAACCAAAAGGAGCCGAGCATAAATGAAAAATGTTGCAAAAACGGGCAAAAATATTCCTTTTTGAGAGCTTTTGTTGCGTGCGCTGCGTAAACGGTTTAAGTTACGCAAATATAATGTACGATGGAATTGTTATTCTTTAAAAGTTCTAAAAAAAAGTCCACGACAGCATATGTCTACCTTTTAAGATTGACTCACAATAGCAGCTTTTATGTTCTAAATTTTAATTAGATCGCCGCCGCCGGTAGTAACAAAAGTTTACAGGTTACATTCGTATAGTAGTAAGGGTAGGTAGGGTAGGGTAGGTGTAGGGTAGGTTTAGGGTAGGTGTAGGGTAGGTGTAGAGTAGGGTAGGTAGGATAGGGTAGGTACGTAGCCAGTTGACGGGAGCGAAGCCGCGTGGGACAGCTAGTAATTTTATAAAACTGAAGAGTTAGTTTGTTTGTACGCGCTAATCTCAGGAACTAATGGTTGGAATTGAAAAAATATTTTTGTGTTAGATAGTCCTTTTATCGAGGAAGGTTATAGACTATATAACATCGCGCTATGACTAATAGGAGCGGAGCATAAATGAAAAACGTTGCAAAAACGGGCAAAATATTCCTTTTTGAGAGCTTCGATTGCGTACGCTGCGTAAACGGTTTAAGTTACGCAAATATAATGTATGATGGAATTGTTCTTCTTTAAAAGTTCTAAAAAAAAAGACCGCGACAGCATATGTCTTGTCTATCTTTTAAAATTGACTCACAATAGCAGCTTTTATGTTCTAAATTTTAATTAGATCGCCGCTGCCGGTAGAAACAAAAAATTACAGGTTACATTCGTATAGTAGTAAGGGTAGGTAGGGTAGGGTAGGTAGGGCAGGGTAGGTAAGGTAGGTAGAGTAGAGTAGGTAGGGTAGATAGGGTAGGTGGGTAGGGTTGTTATGGAAAATAAAAAAAATAGGGTAGGTAGGTAGGTAGTCAGTTGACGGGAGCGAAGCCGCGGGGGTCAGCTAGCAATTTTATAAAACTGAAGAGTTAGTTTGTTTGAACGCGCTAATCTCAGGAACTACTGGTTGCAATTAAAAAATTATTTTTGTGTTGGATAGTCCATTTATCGAGGAAGGTTATAGGCTATATAACATCGCGCTATGACCGGAGCGGAGCATAAATGAAAAATGTTGCAAAAAGGGAAAAAATACCTTTTTGAGAGCTTCCGTTGCGTGCGCTGCGTAAACGGTTTAAGTTACGCAACAATCATGTATGTAGGGTAGGTAGGGTAGGTAGGTAGGTAGCCAGTTGACGGAAGCAAAGCCGCGTGGGACAGCTAGTATAAGATAATAACATACCTGGTAATCTCTGCACCCTCTGGTATCCAAGAGCGAGACACAATGTCACATTTTCGTCGGCCAGTTGCAAGTTCTCGCCGAGAAGCTTAACTATGCTCTCTTTGCAATATGTCCCGTTTCGAGGCTTACGGTCGTGTATTATCACCTAGGGAAGCGTAAAATGGTCAACTATAATCGTATGAACGCTTGCAGAAATTTATTGAAAGTCGTTAGGATGTGTAAGCTTGAATTTTATTGTTGGTAGTTTGAATGGGATTCGTTAGTGGCGATTTTATGCTTTTGATTAATGGCCTGCATTGATGGTCATTTTAAAATGGTTACATTATATTTGGCCTATAATGTTTCCTGTGCTGGAACACAGGCCTGTTCTCTGTGTGGGAGTGGGTCTTTACATAAACCCTATGGGCGCAGTGAAAATGGTTTGTCAATTTTCATCAGATTTATTTGCTTTGTAAAGAAGACACCATCCCAAATAATAAACTGCTTTTAGAAACGAGACCATTTGAGTAACTTATTTTCTACAAATTTTTGTTCAAAAAAAGGTAATTTCCCATTTAAACTTACCTGGAAGTACAGTGATATTTGTTCAAGGTACACAGTCATGTAGTTAATGGCTTTGTCCGCCTCGTTCTTCATGAGCAGCTTTATTTGGGACACTAGTGTGTCCATGTCCTCCCGGGACTTCTGTGTCCGAACCTGAATGTCCGCAATCAGTGACCGGTAGCCATTTATTAGGTTATCTTGAAAATCTGTCGTCTGAAAAATAAAGAGGTCCGTTGTTAGTTTTGGTGTTGAGAGTACATTCGCATTTATATTTTGTGTGTCTGTGTGTTTTTTTAATTAGTGGATTAATTTGACCTCATTCATAGATCATCAATGTTAGGGGAGTTTTTTTAACTGGAATTGTCTCTTTCATTATCATCTAATGACTTTAATTTTCTTGATGTAGTATTCACAAAGGTACTGTTTGACATTTCACTACAGCTTTTGTGTGAGATGAGGAAGATGCTTTAGTAAAATTATAACACGTTTTTTTTTTATTCAACTCTCATGTTTAAAGACGAAACTCCTTTGTAATATTTTAAAATGTACAGAAGAAAGGAAATTGGGATAATTATATATAATAAATTATCATATTAATTGTTGGATATTATTGGAAGTCCGGAAGAACAAGTTTGTTATTCAAACAATAACTCAGAGTATGCAAGTCATCTCATTGTCTTCGTCAAATGTTTTGTATTGTTATTTTAAAACAACATAATAAATATTTATGTTAGTCACGTATTGTTGAACATTAAAATAAGTAAATAACAATATTAATCACGTTATGGTATTTCTTTAAACAATGTACTCACGGCAATATTGTATGCTCTATTTTGTATAATGTATTGGAGAGCAATTACCTAAAACATTTTAGCAATATATTCATGCTGGGTTTAAACGTCATAGTTGCTTGTGGTGAGTCTTGTGATAAGGAAAGTGAGATTGATGACATTACTAAAATACTAATCTCACAGGAATAGTGGAAAATCTACCTGAATGACAAAAGACAGAATTAACTGTTGTCATATACCAACATTGTTTTTCTGTCAGTACAGACACAAAAGTGATAAGTTTTGGTTATTCTAAGGCAACTCAAATAATTACTATTTAAGAGTTATCAAAACTCGAGTGCAGGTGATAATAGTATCACACGAGTGTTTTAATACCTAATTATCTGCCGTTGCATACACTATCTTAACTTCACTCATACACTTAAAATAAAACAAAAGTGAAAACGGAAAAAAATATGTGGTATGGCGGGAAATTTAGATTCTCATTGCGCATGTCTGCACAGCGCGCTTTTCTTTATTAAGGCAATGAGCCCATACGCGCCAATAAATTAAAAAGTAATAGTGTGCTATAAATATTATAAAAAAAGAAGGAAAATGTTGCACTATAGTGGCTTTTTTAAATTTTCAAATCCACGAAAAAAAAACGTGTTTAAACAATTTTTTTTTAATTCATATTTGGAACATTACGCTGTGAGTGTAGATAAAATTCTTTAAGTACATAACCAATTGACGTTACATTACAAAATTAACCGTTTTGGTTTATAGTCTCAGAGTTATGCAGCCTATTATTGACTAATTGGTTTTTAATTAACTCATTACTTATGTGATATCAATCACTTGTATCAACTATACAGAATAGCGTTGTAACATAAATCCAACTCAAATAAACGATTAACGACTGTAGGTAATGCTCACTTTAATTGAGTATTGTTCTTTCATAATCCCTTTTCCATTAGCCATTAATTAAATGGCTAATTCAATAAAAGTGCCAAAGTGATAAAAAACAGGTAAATGACAAATCGATGGAATGAACACTTCTGTACGTTCGATACACTACTCAAATTGGCATTTACGCTTGCTGGGACTCTCTTTCCTTACACTAATTTACAAACGTTTTAATTGTGTCTCAAGTTGTGTGTGTTTGGCAGATTTTGTCAAAAATACAACCGTCATCTTTCGAATCGATTGACTTAATTATAGTCCCAACTATTCAGATTTTATCTGACCAGTATGTAACTACTTGGCCAGCTCTGTCATTCGCCGCGTTCATATCCTGAAAGTAGCAGATGGTAAATCAATCGATCCATTAGCGGATTTTTTTAAAGCCACCAATTTTTATGATCCTATGCTACATGTTTTCCTCTAGCAAAAAAAGTTAAACATTCAAAAAATGAACATCATCATCTTCATTAACGACATTTTTTTTCGTTTTTCGTCCTCCTTGACTCTATGGCTTTTAATCTATACTGTCAAAGATTCAGCTATGATCTTTCGCCATTTTATTTAAATTTGTTTTCATAAATAACTTAACGTAGAAAACTTTTAGATATGTAGGGTACTAGGGTCGTGAAGACTGGACAGGATTTCGATGTCGATTCCTGGATTGAGAAAATTGAGTATGGAACTTTTCAAGCCACATTTTAATGGCTGACAGTTAAAACTCAACATCAAATTTCTGATTCGGAATCAAATCACCGTCGAAGAAAATCAACATCTGCTTAGCTTTTTTCGAATCATGTTGTGGACGGTTTCAAGTCTAATACCAGAATACCGATGACTATCAGTTTTTCATGAAGTGATACCTCTTTAATAAGAATGGTTATCATACATCCGACAACAGTTTTGTTACGATTACGTTGTAAAGTTAAAACGTTTACCAGTGTTACTTTGGTTAGAAAATCTACTTCACAGCGCAATTTCTAACTACTTTGAACGCCTAATCTTTTGTTTTTCCGATTGAAAGATAAACAAAGCTGCAAACAATGAAAATTAAACGTTCCATTCCGTACTAGGATTAAAAAGAGAACAGTCAATCAAGATTTTGTTTACTCTTCATATCGGGTTAAATCAATGTGATTTTAGCAATTAAGACGTCATACTCATTTTAAAGAAAAACCGGCCAAGTGCGAGTCGGACTCGCGCACGAAGGGGCCCGTACCATTATAGCAAAAAACCGGGAAAAAATTCACGTTTGTTGTATGGGAGCCCTACTTAAATATTTATTTTATTCTGTTTTTAGTATTTGTTGTTATAGCGGCAACAGAAATACATCATCTGTGAAAATTTCAACTGTCTAGCTATAACGGTTCGTGAGATACAGCCTGGTGACAGACGGACAGACAGACGGATCGCGGAGTCTCAGTAATAGGGTCCCGTTTTTACCCTTCGGGTACGGAACCCTAATAAAAACATGGCGATATTTTACTATAGCTACCTACATAGGAACTATGGCACTTGGAACTTTATTTCTATCACTGAGTAGGTTCAAAGATCACAGAGATATAAATAGGACCCCGTTGTCAGAAAGAGATAAACATACTGTTCAAATGTACGTTCATGTCGCGGCCAGACGCAGGATGGACTGAGTTCACTCAAGCTAGTCAGCTTGTGTTTGTGTTGCTGCGCAGACCTCGGTAAAACGTATCTAACTCAGTATATGTAACATCGTTGGGTTAAATTTATACTTTTACAAAAGTATAAATTAAAAGGATTTTTATAATTAAAATTGTAGGTTCTATTTTATTTGATGTAGGGAATACAATGAGAAAATAACCTAAAATATCTAGTAATATTTTAAAGCAATGTATCATAAGCAGAGTTATGTGTGGTTGTGTAACTGAGTTATGTTAAAAGTAATATATTTATTTATTGTACTATTATGCTACCATAATATTTACGAGCGTACTCATTTTAAAATATTTTCTACAATTTCTCGACCGTAAAAACTAAAATCGGTGATTTTATTCAACAAACTCACCTGCAACGTGATGACGACTAAAATCGCGAATACGAAAATTATTCTGCGATACATTTCCTGACTTGTATTTCACATCCCGCAATCAACTGTTTTCACTCAACATTTTTGTATTCCAGATTTAAAAATAAAAAAAAGAACAGTATTTTTTATTGAAATACTGGTGTTCTTTTTTTAAATTATTTTGTTGTTAAAAGCGCGGCACTATGTTGACGGTATGGTGATGTCCGTGCGACTGCTTGTTTGCACGTGTGCCTAGTTTTACTCAGGAGTGTTGATTGGCTTCCTCGCTCGGTTTGCACTCAAATCTGAATCACGTCGATGACTCGATCGATGATCGTTTATGACACGAGTTAATTGTTTTATTGTTAGCTCACGCCACTTGGGGTACCGTAAAATGACAAAACGATTTTCCAATCAGTTAATGAAAATATTTTTTATTTTATCTATGAAACATTTCATTTATAAAAATAAGAATGGGCACGTAAACGTTTTAATATTAAGGTCTACACAAAGCATTGTACTTTATTTAAAATATTTCAAACCGACAATAGGCACGTCCCTTTGTACTGCTAGTTTAAGACTACTTCTTCAATCGTTGTCATTTTTGTGAAAGGATATGGTTGATGTTACACTGTGTGTTTAAATTCGATTGTTTCATAATATTTATACAGTTAAAAAGCTAGGTTTTCCATGTTTCATAAATCAAACTCTTTGAGTTAACACACGCTACTGGTTTATTGCAAAACATGGCAGAGACTAGACACTATGTTTGATAATTTTAACGACAAATTGTCTGCGATTTTATCAATTAGAACAACGAAATTCCAAACACAAAAAAAATATAATGTACGGAACATCTATTCTGGTGGCTCCCGATCTCGGTATTCATATATGTACAAGAAGATAAACATAAATATTGTTCTACTTTGTATCGTCTTATGAATGGGAAATATGTGAATTCATTCATACGAGTACAATATATCTTACTTTTCTAGTGATTTAAAATAGGTTACATAAATATTGAAACTGTTCTTGATACATCAAGAGAGATGTAACTGGAAGAACATTGGATATAGTGAATGAAATGAAACTGAGACAATCGGAAGAGAAAACTGTCAATATTTACTTACAGCGTTACAGTGCAGGGTAAACCGTAGAGCAAAAACAAACATGACGAGATCGGCAAAAGATACTGTACGGGTACAAACCGAACTCGTAAGAACATCTGCTTACGTCATCAGTCTTAATTTAATTAGACTTGAACTTAGAAGTTTTACAATAAGATAATACCAGTCCAGGGCAACCTCTTCTCATACAGAGAAGGCACAAGCATGAATCACGCATGTTAGCTCAATACGGGTTGGCGATTTCAAACTTCGATAAGTCCAGCGGGGGGCAATGTTAGAGCCCATTAAGGCCGTACCCTGACCAAAAATTCAGCATGAGATAAAAGCATTCCTATTGTCCTAGCGGCACTGGTGGCGCATGAATTACGGTAGTGAATACGCCCAGATTTTAGAATATAATCTTTATAAAATCGAATATTGGTCTTTTGAAAAAAATAAAACTTACGAAATGTTCGTTATCAAATTTTCTTTCCATTAGTGTTAGTATAAAAAATAATTAATGAACACTTTACGAGGAGATGCATGCCATCAATAATGATTTCAAATTTTCATGGTTTTGTTGGAAGGAGATTAGCGACACATATATCTCTTTAAAAAAATAGTGATTTGAAGAAATTTTAGAATCAACATTATGTTGAAATTTATTGTATTTTTATTAATTGATATTTCTTTTTACATAAAGAGTAGATAGCTCTTAAAAACTGCCCAAAATTCGACTAGCGCGGCGTTTTGCTCGGGGATTCGCCTTAATATTAATGCTATTTTTTAACCGTGGTGCTAGGCAACTAGGCTTATCCCAGTTGTTAACGACTATTTGTGCCTTTTGGCCTTGTTTGTTCTGTCTCCTGCTTTATATGGAGGGAAGTGGATATTTGTATTTTTTCCTACTCCTCCGTTATTCTTTTCGTTGTAATTCATTCTCCGGGACTTCGTCGAGCTTCATTGCCTCGACGCTTTTTTGGTGGTCGCCACTGTTGATTCTGGCTTTCAGGAGTTACAGTGGTTTGGGAATAGTGCAGTGGGATTGTCCCAAAAAAGAATTAGTCCAGGGGGTGACCACAACATCTAAGAGCAAGGTTATTTCCAGTGTGTGCAAGGGACAGATGTATATGACTTGTATACATCTGTCCCTTTTTCGCAGTCGAAACATTATAGTTTTGACACGTCATGGAACGGGGGCAGGTTACCTCAGGTGTTTTCCTTCACTGTTGTCCGCGATGTCCAAGATAAACTAAGATCA
The DNA here is from genome assembly GCA_948252205.1 of Orthosia incerta. Lineage (NCBI taxonomy): Eukaryota > Metazoa > Arthropoda > Insecta > Lepidoptera > Noctuidae > Orthosia > Orthosia incerta. Next base: position 11,654,096 of record OX411749.1, on the reverse strand, counting down.
GTTTCTCAAAACTCGATTATCGGGCTGTTAACGTAATCGACGAATAATCGCCGGTTATCAGCTATGATTGGCTGTTGTTAATTCATTCAACCAATCACAGCAGATAACGCGTGCTTGAAAATTTGTCACATTAATTTTGCGACAATTTCGCGTCGAGAAACTGAGTCTTAGAAGTATAACATTTATTTGGAATTTTATTATTGTCTTAAAAGTTTACTTGTCAAGATTTTAGATACCCATCTCATTTCTTTAATCGCATGTCCCATGGAATGAGGCTATAGAGTCGTGCGAAAATCAATCTGCTAAATACAATAAAGATCGACTGACACATAAATGCATAAACCATAACCTCAAATACATTAAATAACCCAGTATAACTAGTTATTTCCAATAACCTAAAGTATATAAATTCATGTGGGCCACTTCATAAATTCTCGCTAACATTCGCAGCCACTGGAACTACGTGATATCGGCACTGTATGTAATAAAGAGAAAGACAATGTACCCAATGTACAGTTATTTCCCCACAGAGGAAATAGTTTATGGCATAAAATTTACCAACGTTGCTTCCTGAGAATAAATGAGGGTCTTTAGTTAGCAACGGCTATCATTTCAGTAATATTTCTCTAACAATTTTCCGTTTTGAACATGTTTTTATATTTTTGAAGCTAATATTTTTCACAAAATGGTAAAATAGTCATAAAAGCTGAATGGATTTTTTTGTGAACATAAAAGGACAAGGTTTTAATATTTTGAGAACAGCGCCATCTATTGACATTTCCACGTACTAGTAAGTGAAAACTCCGTGAGTTTTTCATGAAGTGATAACGTTTCTACTCTACAGTACAGATGTCTCTACGTTTACTGTCTACAAAGGTTTGATGTTGTAGGTCATTGTACATGAATTCATTAAATAGATACCATCGAAGCTGGTAAGAGCGAATAATTCTTAAAAACTAAAATTAAACTACGAAATCGTGCACGGTACTGTAATACGAACTTAATATAGGCGCTAAATCTACCTACATCTTTTCTATACTTGGGCTAGGAATACTCAATAGTAGTATATAAAATAATATGCTACGATTCCATGGCTTTAGCGTCTTTCAACTTTGCCATACACGTGACCCTAAAATGCGTGTACTACGCGCTTACCCTTTCTGACGGCCATCAACATTAAGTTTGGTATATCATTCCCTTTTAGGGTGACACACTTATAACTGGCATCCTCTTATTGAATTGCCTGTTATTAAAGTCTAGCACCCATTTAGGTTGATAGTCTGTTTCCTTTTTTGATTTTTGGGTCGTTTAGCCTATCACAAACTTGGTGATTCTTGTTTTATAGATACAAGTAAATCAGCTTATCTAGTGATTTCGCTTTCGTGAAGCGACCATACTAACCTTACAATTTTCCGGGCTAAAAAGTAGCCGACAGCGCTTGATGTTAGTTTAGTTTAAATCTCTGACCTTACCTATTCTTAATTCAATTCTCGAGTTCGATTAAATTTCTACTTCGAAATATTACGATCATGAATTGCAACGAACAGCGTTTGCGATTCAACAGTACCTTGTGAGCGGTTTATTGCGTTCCTCGGTATTATGTACCGGCTTTTAATATCTGCGTACTTGTCTAAGAGACGAGGGTGAGATAGTGGTTTTACTGGTAGGGTAACTGAAGAGGAAATGTATCTGTTTTGTGCCGTATTTTAGACGTGAAAGGTGATCTTGTTAAGATCGACTTCTGTTGCTGGCAAAGTATTTTTCTTGTGAAAATTAGGGAGGGAATTTAGAAATGTTCTAATTGTACTATTCCACAAGTTAACGGATAAGGTTCAAATTCACGGCACATAATTGATTTACTTAACGTTCGCGTGAATTTAAATGAAAACCTATTTTGTAACCGTATATTTGCATTTTACTTGAATGCAAATTTCATTAGGTAGCCCGTTCTGAAATGCTAAACCGATTCTAACACATGAGAAAATCTTGAGCACAATATTCTATTGGGTGTCTACGGAAAGCTTTGAATCTTTTGGTTCATTTCCTTATTATTTTCATTCAAACTTTTATTGTAGTTGTGTTGTAAGTGGCTTGTGTTTGATTGGGTCAACATTTTGACGCTCTTTGTTAAGGCACTTGTACACCGCTGACGATCAGCGAGTAGCGACTAAAGCTAGAAACTAAAAACGTGTTGGTGAACAGCGAGAAGCGAGTGTGTAGTTTTGACAGTTTTGTCGCTTGGCTATAAGCGAGTGTTCTTGTGCGACGGCCGATTACTCGCACTACTCGCTCGAGGCGGCCGCGCTAGGTAGAAATGACCACGGGTTGGTCTGTCGGCGTGAGTTCTAACCGCCAAGTGAGCAAGCGAGCATCGTTGAGCGAGTATAACTATGATAGCTCTATTCGCTGCAACAAACCTGTGGTGAGAGAGTACTCACCCGCAGTGTGAACAGCCAGCGATCAGCTAAGTATATGTGTCCCGTGTCAATAAAAGATTGACACGGGATCTTATATCTTTGTTCTTCTTGTACATTTCTTCAGCGAGAAAATAATCCATAGCTAATCGCTTACTCGTCGGCGGTGGAACTTTAAGGCCGAGTTACTCACCTATAAATCATCGCAGAATTAATGTGACAAATTTTCAAGCACGCTTTATCTGCTGTGATTGGCTGTTAATAATTCATTCAACTAGTCACAGCAGATAAGGCGTGCATGACAATTTGTCACATTAATTCTGCGATGATTTAGAGGTTATAAACTCGGCCAATTGCCATAAACTTATTAACTTGCAATCGTCAACCCAACGTCTTAACAGTTGGCCATTGGCATATCGATACATTTCTACTTTTACAAATACCACCCATAATCTAATTCAGATAAGGTACAATCATTAATCACCACGCTTCCTCAATGCAGGTTAAACTTATATTAACTATAAGTCCAGGTTTCCTCACGATGTTTTCCTTCCCCGTTGTCAGGGATGTCCAAAATAAACTTAGAAAGTACATATGAATTGAAAAAGTCACGTTGGTACTTGCCTAGATTTGTACCCATGACATTAAGGCGATATATACACCCCAATGCTAACGCAGTACTGGCCGTGCGCCCGCTCGATGCCAAAATATCAATATTGAACCTCCTTTTGAACAGTTTTGTTTGCAAAATATTATTTGATTTAAATATGCTATGTTAGTTGTGAAGAAATACCAGCCATCATTTTTTCTGTGTAAAAATATTTTTAAACATCCATGTCTTTTTGGAGGAGTTTCCAAAAGTTGCGAAAAAATATCATGTTGTTAATTATTTTTTTAAAGCAAAACTATTAGTTACACGAAAAAACCTTGTGTTCAAAATTATGTACATGAATCAATAATAAATATACATTTTTTTCAAACCTTTTAACCTAGCCGTTACTATGGAGTATGCTTTAGAAAGTTACCGTTTTACGGCACTAAAGCGTATGTAGGCCCTTAAGCACGAGATGTGAGGTCTTAGCCACTGGGCCACTTTTCTATAGTTTTATTAATTTGTTGATAAATAACAGGTAGGACAGATATAACTGGTTAAATACCACTGACATTACACCTTTACGATGAAAATAAAAACCTTAAAAAATGTAATTCAAATGCTTTTAAACAAAATAGCTGGCTATAAACGGCCAACAATTAGATTAATACCTCGTTCAGTTTAATTTCCGCTTTCCAATTTATTTAATGGCTTCCACGATGCCCCTTCCTATTTATTTAAAAGCATAAAAATTACATTTCCTTGTATTTATTGCCTTTGCTCTCAATTAGTAACGGAGTACTGAGCAATGCTGAACGTTATTATTCTAACAGACATTTCAACGATTATTTATTTTTGTAACGTTTGCTATTTTGCTGTTATTATAACAAACTTATTCGAGCAACAAGGAATAATATTATTTTAGCTTTTTCAGCTGGTATGGTTTTGAAAAACCTTACCAAATTGCAAAGATGGTCCAAGTTTACTATCATTTGGCTAATATTGGAGGTTTTGCGTTGTCTATCTGTATGCAATCTGCCTAATTTTGTACAAGTCATAAATTAAGTGCAGCCAAGTAAACAGGAAATATTTTCCTATTATTATTATTTCCTTTATTATTATTTCTTTTTTATTATTAATTACTATTAAAAATGTTCCTAGTTTATTTTCTTTTGTTTCTTTTTGTGTTAGTATTAAAATACTAGATTTGTATTAAAATACTAACACAAAAAGTATTGAGTTAAATTCCAGCTAATAGTCACTATCCGTTGAAATAAAAACAATAGATAGATTCTCTTTAACAAGATTCCACTCGTTACTTTTTCCCTAACATTGTCAATTTTGTTACTTCTGCGAATCCGATCTGCAAATGTCAGTGCAAATTGGAATTCCCTTGCAACAGTAATGGTGGGAGCAAAACAAAACAGAGAAGCTGAATCACAAGATAGATGGGTACAGAAGGTCGGTTCCGTACTACGAACGAACACAGACAGACGCTCACATAGACAAGTAAATACGGCGATCTCAAATAAAATTAGTGTACTTACGTGAACCATGTCTATATGTGCGTGCTTTTGCGCTGGTTTCATAGAACCCAGAGCACCTAAAGCCACTGCGGCCACTGCTAGGGAACGTGGCTCATATTAAAGTTACACTAGTAAATTTTTCTTCCATACAAACGTAGTCTGGTGATTACGCCACTGTTTGACGATGTACGTTCAAAATAAAAAATTATATCAATTTGTCTCATCATTATCTAGCCATGTATGGAATAAAAAAAAAATTTGAAAGTTATGAGCGCCGACAGTTCCACATTTCAACACTAATTTTAACGCATCTTTGTGCGGAAATAAATAACATAAGAAGAAGGAAAATTGCAAAACGGCCTCCATACAGGGATAGATTAGTAATTCAACAATGCAAATAATTTTATTTTGAATATATACATTTAGTAGTTTTTTCATGATATCTAGACTCCCAAAGATCTGTTTATAAAATTTCACGCGCTCGTTTTCGTCCTAAATCATCATCCATTTTGATACAGATTTGCAAAAGTGCTAATTCGTACACGAACTAGTTCATTCAGCTCATCACAGCATCTATCCCTTTCGCACGTGTTGTCGGATGAGATGGCAGTCATTTTAACCCCGCGCACAAAATAGTTCGTGCCGTTGACTAGTGTAACCTTAATTGAAAGTTTAGCTCAACGCAATTATGCAGGCACGAATCTATTTCGAAATGATAGTCCTGGCATGGCTGGCTCTGTAGAACTGACCTTCTGTATCCATCCATATTGCAGTTCCACTAAACCTTTATGTAATCTGTTCAATGCTTGCGTATTCCGGCAGATGCGTCCGGTATTAAATCCGGGGCAGAGCAGAATTTTCGATCATTGTTGAGGCCATGCGAGTCAATTACACGGACATGTTGTTATTTGTGTGTTATGAATTAAGCAGATAATTTCACTTGATTTTGATTGTAATATTATGAAATCGTTGGTGGTCAACAGCTATATTATTATTTTGAAAATCTTGAACGATGATGTTCATGAGAGAACGGAAATGTTCCTCGTTTGCTGTTTTATTTTTATTGTGAATTTATTTTTCACTCGAATTTTCTTGTTAAAGTTGTTCTTCCCTAGTTTTTTCCCTTTTCCTCGGGCTGCATTTTCAGGCAAAATCTTTTACAAGAATGAAAGATCAAGATCTCTTTAAGATTTTCACCGAAGTACGACATTGGTTCAGGATATTTAATATCCTAGAATGCTATTTGAAGTTCTTCGACATAATATAGATGTAACTGTCTTTTGTATATAACAAAATTATGTTAGGAGTTAGGTTTAGTATAAGTTTTTTTTTTTTTATATATATGTTATAGTTTTGTTTAGTTGTTAATTATGTAAATTTTTTGCCAATTGCAAATAAATTAATATATAGCTAGTTTTTTTTTTTTTTTTTTTTAAAAAAACGTTGCCCCACACTAGGAATTTCACCTGTATCGTGGGTGCGTTTACAAATATATAAACTCACAGATGCTATATTAATTTCAGTTTTGTACCAACAAGAAGAAATGAATGAAGTAATGTATGAAGTAACTTGAATCTAGTACTCCAGTTAGTTCAAGACTGGATCTAGTATATTGATTCGAAATTACTGACGTTTCGCATTACTTTTCATATAATATCTCGTCATCCTATACGATTTACTTTGTATAAAGTACGTGTCATAATTCGATTAGGATAGTGTTTTTAAATGATAGAAGCAGTTTTGAAGTTATCGATCCCATATTTTATAATCATAATATCACGCCTTTTTACCCCTAAGGGTTGGGCAGAGGTGCACCCACCTTTCATAAGCTAAAGTGCGCGTTATATACAAATAAAATTGTTTACCAAAAAAAGACACATGAGAAAGGATATACTGAACGTACATATAGTTTTCCCGTGAAGAAAGGAAACAGAATTGAGAAAAATTGAGATCTTATCTCATGGTTGAAGCCGAGACGATTTTGTCGAACTCTCCCAGCTTCGGTTTCAATTTTCGACAGAATGCATTGAATCTTATATCACTTCAATATATATTCAGTTGGAACTTCTGTGGCTTTGCACAAAGGCTTGCAACAATGTTGTATGTAAATTGAGGAAACCAAATATTGAGGCAGGTTATACCTAATATTCATATGGAAACCAACTGTGTAAGATATAAACAGGGCAGCGAGAGAATTTCTTTACAGAGTTTTCCGCAAAAAAGGAAATTTTATGCAGCTTAAATTAAACAAAGTAATATTTCTGAAACAAAATGCAAATTGTATCCATAATCTTGATAAATACCAGATATTAATCTAAACATTTCTCAGTGAACTATGCAAAAAGTATTCACCAAAGAGTTGAATTAAATTAAATGAATAAATGCATTCGCCCTCTAGTGTTCGCAAAGAGAAATTAACCGGGAGGGAATAAATTAAAAATTGTTTTATTCTGACGCTGGAAAACTGCTGTAAAATTTGTAATTGGCAGGTGATTGTGAAAAGGGCAGCGGTAGCGACCTCATAGCAAAGTATTGCAATGTTTAATTTGTATTGTGACGTTAAATTGTCAGGTTATCTTTTTTTTTTTTGTCACGTAAACAAAAAATTACGACGATATAGTGCGTTAAAATACGAGTATCGTGTGAAGTTACGGTGTGCTACATTTGATACTGACAAAGTGGCGTTATAAGCCACAGAACTGAACTCCTCCTGGCTTCTGAACTTTGATGCGCTTTATTTTTGTAAATTTTTAGTTTTTCGATAAACCAAAAAATATGGGTCCAATATTATTTGATAACCAGCTTCTGCCAGTGGCTTCGCCCACGTGAATATCAAAAATTATCGCGAGGGAACATATTCCCGGGATAAAAGTATACTATGTGCTATTCCTGACTATAATATACCTCTGTGCCAAATTTCATCCATATCCGAGCAGCCGTTTGAGCGTGAAGAAGTAACAAACAAACAAACACACTCACGAACTATCGCATTTGTTGTTTTCTTCTCCATAGAGATAACGTGCGGACAGTCCAGACAACGTACGCTTGCGATTGTGCAACTAGCTTCATGTTTTTGACTGATCGACTGCATGACAATTCCACAATACCTGTAAATTATTTGACAGAATGAAATGATTTGAGTTCGAATTTATGTTGTAAGGTTCAAACCTCGCTTTATCTTATAATTGTTGTGCTGATTTTAATTATATCACATAGATATTATTAACGATATTTAACTTTGTATTGTGAGATTCACACTGACTACATGCGTACCTTTCGTTTTCACTTTATTGATCTTAAGAGTGATATGAAAGAAAAGGGAGTCAGTGATGGCGTGACGAGGGACAGGACCATCGACTATACAGCGTCTAGACGCCTAATGCTTGATCGAATACATCAAAATAATTCTGTCAACTAGCTGAGGTATGAGGCACGGGACGACTGCGCTCTGATTGGTCCTTACCAACGTCATTTCGCCGAACTAGGGATGGGAGAGGTTTAAATAAACCACGAAGGTATCAATATTTTTTTAAATTGTTAGTGTACTTAATATTTTTATTTATTAATGTTAGCTACTTTTATTATTAATTATACAGTAATAACATAAAATGCAAAAACTAAAAACCAAATTCTAAAGATAACTTAAATTTTCGGCGGTTGTTTCATAATATTAAATATTAGCAAAAAAACAATCAATATAAAAAATACCTAAATTCTAAAATCAAAATAATTATCTATAAAATACAAAAATCAGTCTACAATATTTCCACTGCTGGAACAGAGGCCTTTTCTCCGTAAGAGAAAAATTTTCTAAAAGAATTCACCTATTTTTTGTGCAATAAAAATCACCACTATACTAATCATTTTCAACCACTATACAAATCAATATTTGTTTCACAATTAATTTAACAAATAATAAACTATTTAATTTAATGTCTCTTTTTGTATAATTGTATGTAGGTTTCTAGTTTTATCCATAACAGATTTGGTCATAGAATATGGTGCATCACTAGTTTTGCGTACCAAATTATAGAGGAAAAGAGATAGATAAAAAAGTACATTAAAAAGAAAGAGACGAAAACACAAAAGACATCAACGAGCGCGACAAAATTTGTGCTGTTGCAGTTTACACCTACAATAATGACCAGTACAAAATGAACTCCGATAAATAATATCAGAAAATAAATCTGATTATGATTATGTAACTATTAACTTACGACTATTATGTAACTATTAACTTATGAAATGTTATGCCATTTTTCGGGCAACTCGAGTTCTGGCTGTTGTTACCACACCAACGTACGGTACAAGGGGCCATTATAATATTTATTTTACCAATTTGTAATTGCCTGACGCGGCAGTGTTTACGGCTCACGGAAGTGGTCGCTACTAATTCGAAATTGTCGAGTGGCGACCTATATTACCAGTATATGATTATTTTAGTCATATGTGTTGACAGACATCGCTCGCCTGTTGTAAGGCGTCTAGAGGCTGTGTGGTCGATGGACAGGACGGTATGAAAGAAGAAAACGTGTTGCGCCGACCCCATGTAACATGGTACTTAGGGCAGGAAGATGATGATGATCTTAAGAATCTGTTAGTGTTCGCAAAATCCCTTTTTTCTTTATTGCTATAACTATGATACAGATGCAGACAAAAAATTACTGTCGCCAGCCAGTTAAATCAGAGCAAAAAATCCCTAAGTGGCCTATGACCTTTAATTATTTTTCATAAAGATATTATTAAGGGATAAACTTGTATTTGTATGGCCTGAGGAAAATGCCATGTTTCAATATTTATATTGTCTTAGTCAAAGCATAAGATAACATTTCTGTTAATTATTATATCTTGTTACCCAATGTTCGCCCCTTATTACATGGGATTTAGAAATAATTGGTGAAAGTGGGCGTACCTACATAGGTGCCTTAAACGGGACACCCAACGCGAAGAAAGACAATTTGGTTCAAATAAATTGCACTAGATGGCGTGATATTCTTCTATTTGTTATTGAGTTTTGTGAAATATTAAGATTTTCTAGAGAGGATCATAATAATGTATGTTTTTGTCTAATTAACTTTACTAAGCACTAAAATTAAGGAATATTGGGCACTTAATTCACATCCGAATTTCGAACGTGATGATTTGAATGGATCATTTAAAATAGATTCCAATAGATGGCGCGGTTTTAAATTTCTGAGGCATCTACTCGATTTTTTTAATTTGCTTTGGTACACATTTTGATACAATTAAACCATAAAAACGCGCAAAAAATACTATGAAACAAATCGTCGCTGTATTTAAAGAAGAAAGTATTCACGAACCGAGTAAACCCTTTTACTTGCAAGTCGCTGCTAACACCATCTATATCCGTGGAACGAAACCGAACGCGGTCGATGTTCTTAGAAAAATAATCAGATTATTCAGACAAAAAAGCTAGTTACGTCGGCACGGTTTCTTTGTAAGGGTTGAGGCATCTGTATGCTAGTATTATATTATATGTGGTCTAGAGCCTCTTATTTATTTATATAGCCTCTTATGATCTTATCAAACTAAAATGCAAATTTTCAAGTTTATTTTTGTCTTTGTCATTTGTATCTTATAACAATATTCTATGTTCTATTCTTCTTATATGACAAAGTTCTAAGACAGTTTAATTTAGGATTTCGTAAGTTGATCGTACCTATTAATTTCTGTATCAGTCACATCATCACAGTTTCAGCCTATTAATGCTCCCACTGCTGGGACACAGGCCTCCTCTCTGTGAGAGGGAATGGGCCGTAATCCACTACGCGGGCCCAGTGCGGGTTGGTGGATGTCACATGTCTTCGAATGTTTGGTTCTAGGACATGCCGGTTTCCTCACGATGTTTTCCTTCACCGTTTTGAGAGCAGTGGTGATGAAATAATTTACACAAAGTAAAGCGCCTGCCTGGGCTCGAACCCACGACCTACAACTTGTAAGTCGCGGCCGATACCACTGGGCCACCACTGCTCCCGCACTGCTGCTGCACTGCTGCTGCACTGCTGCTGCACTGCTGCTGCACTGCTGCTGCACTGCTGCTGCACTGCTGCTGCACTGCTGCTGCACTGCTGCTGCACTGCTGTATCAGTATTGCAGTCAACATAGTCAAATGAAATGTAGTAATCTCAATAAAATTAAACTATTCCATAAAGGACTAAAGAGTTCTAAACAAAACGTGTGTAAGAGCTATTACGAAATACAGTCATTACTATAAACAAAGTTATTTCATATAAATGTTCCCAAATCACGCTTTGATTTTATGATACCTACTTTGAAAATTACGAGTCTAGATTTGAACGACCGTATCCAAATAAATTTTAGTTTAACATCGTTATTATTAGTTTTATTATAGTTATTAATCTTAATTACAAAGACTTTCTTGATAGTATAATGAAGAGTACAACCATGTTTATTTTGTTATTGTTTGTGACAGGGTAAATTGGGAGCCATGTTTTATTTCACTACCTCTAATATTCTTATTAATACAGTCTTTGAAATAATTGTTATTTACAACAGTTTTTGATTCTTTGATCAAAAGGTCGAGAATCGGAAAGTTTTCATTTTAACAACTATGTTCTGCTACTTTACCTTCAGACGTTTTTAATCTTGTGAAAACTTTGAAATATTAAAAATGTTTGTTGTATCTCAAATGTGAAGACTGAAACATTTTCTAAATGAATTTAGTTTGGTTTTATCCACCAAGTCTTTTTCTCACGTATCCAAACCTACACGTACGTGCATGAAATGCAGCAGTGATTCATTACCACGAAAAATTTGCAGCAGTATTACATCATCAGTGGTAAAGCTGAGGATCTAACCACGTGAAAGTAATATGTCCATTCAAGAGCCAAAGCACTGGAAAGTCCAAAAAAATATAACAATTCCTCTTATGTAAAAGTAAGCTTATGTGTCGTACTTCGTCTTTTCCAGAATATAAATACTGCGTCGCCATTCGTCCATTATTCTGACCAGGTTCCTTAATCTTACGTCAAAATTACCATGGTTCCCCTATGAGAGAGAGAGAGACGGAACCATACAGGACGAAGATCGCTGTCCCTTTTTCACAGCGGTATCATGATGGCTTTGACACGTTGCGCCCACTGGGGCCTTATTACTTGCTACGTTATAGCACTCAACCATGCCTGCTTCGGACGCCGTCGGCATTGTTCGCACCTGCAAACGTTCCGAAGAATAGTTGCTGAATTAATAAGATTATTTCCGGGTTGTGGATGGAATTATTTGTTAGTATAGAGATTCCTTTGCGTAGAGTGGCCAACATTTGAGTAGTTCCTTTTTAGTAATAAAGGCAGAGGAAAATAATTGTTGTTGTAATATACACAATCGTGATTTTTCGATATCGCTTGCCAATCCCATACAATTTTGCCTTTTTGACTATCGCTACTCCACGCTTTCTATAATAGAATGTCACTTGTCTAAGGCCTCAGAGGGATGACCATAAGCTAGCTCTTAGAGCAAGGTAGTTTTGAGTGTGCGTAAGGGACAGATGTACATGACTTGTATACATCTGTCCCTTTTTTACAGTCGAACTATTATAATTTTGACACTTTAGTGTACGGGAGCAGGTCACTCTGACCTCTGACAACCCAGTTACTAGCTACGAAATGCCCAGTATCTACGAAATGACTTTAACCTTTGTATTGAAAGGTTTTAAAAGAGACTTTTCAGTACATAAGCTCTTGTAATCTATTGACAGTTTCCATTTACACAATTTTTGATGCAAAATGTAATAAGAAAGTGTGCAGTGGAAAGAAATTGCCTCGTCTCTTGCTAGAAGAATGGATCTAACAGATAGGTAGTTATGTTAGATTATCTTGGCCCGTAATTTTTACCTAATCAACATTATCAGCATTTTAATGTGTCCACTGCTTGGACACAGGCCTCCTCCCTGTAAGAGTGCATGGGCCTTAATACACCACGCGGACCCAGTGCCAAATAATGGAAGTCATCGAATTTTTACCTCTTTTTATGAAATCAAAAGAATATACAACTATATAACAAAATACAGCTATATAAGCTTACAATATCACCGTTTACAATATAATAAAAGGTTATGACTGCAATAAAGGTAATTTCAATAATTACCTATTATTAATGCTAAATAGTTGAGAAACCCATTGTGTTTAACATTATCAGCTTAAAACCCATAATATATAATTTAATAGGGATCATAATTAACCTATTAATGGCTTGACACTATGAGTAGGCTTTCCTCATTGGGGGATCAGCAGAAAGAGAGGATATAATCACTTTGATATTCACGGAAGACGACTTCAAAGGGTATTCACAGACGGATTGATGCTTGGGCTACATTTGAGGTGACATTAAATTAATTTGTGGTTAAGATCGGTTCCTTAATTGCGTCACAGTATCATGTAGGTAGTTTACTAAAGATAGAATAAGAACCGGCAGCCTAATTGCGTAAGTGAATTCGGCATGGCAAAGGAGGTTCGGTTATATACGAGGCCAGGATGGCTTTCTTACTGGTTGAGGCTTGTATAGTGCTTTTCTCAAAAATGAAAGAAAGTTTAAAAACAAATTCGTTTAATTAATATTGAAGGTTACATTCATATAAGGCAATTACTGATAGATATTGTGATCGATTTACCGGGCCCATTTATATTTGTTTGTTGTACATCTTGATTAACGGACTCAAAATTATATCTATCTCATAAAATGTCATACCAAAAAGAGAGATAGATATATATTTGGAGCCTCCCTCCTATAACCATGTTATAATGGCTAAACTGTAATCTGTGTCTGGCTGGAACTAATTTTTTTTCTAAGCAGATCTAAAGAGGATGACCTACTGTCTAGAAATTGGCGTTTTCGGTTTTTTGCACAAACGGTTATGTAACCGATATACGGTTTTCATATCGATATCGGTTTTCAGATATTGATATCATTTAGTACAATTCGTATAAGTTAAAATGTTATTTAGATGGGCAAACTAACAACGAACGCGAAATAATACTTAGAAAGAGAGGTAGCGCATATGGTTCCTATCGTTTGTGAAGTTTGCGTTTTGTTAGTAGTTCGTACGTTTCCGCATTGTTACGGTTTTAAGTTTTGACTTATTCGTTCTCGCACGCTAGTAAGGTTTTTATTAGATACAATTTTTGTAATATCGGTTATTTTGGTATAGATTTCGATATGATATGATATCTAGCACATATCCGATATAAGTTACCTTTTGATATATCGGTCCAATCCCTACTACTGTCCAGTAAGTAAATTACATACTTACTTACTGGACAGTAGGAGATTCCAAATTTAAAATCTCGCTTCTTACTGGACAGTTGTGAATAAGTCTCCGGTAGAGTTCACTTTCTGGATACTTTTTAGAGATGTTATGACAACATTACATACCATTATTGAGAAAAATGTTTATTACGTAAAGATTTCTTTTTATAAGATTCTCGACACAAAAAAAAACTTACAAAGAAGCAAGGTTGTCTCGTTGGTCTGTTGGTAGCAAGCTCTACTACTGAGTATAAGATCCGGAGTTTGATTCTCAGGTCTGGCAAAGTGTTATTGGGTTTTTCCGTCTTAATTTTTTCAGAAGCAGCCTGGAGTCTTGAGTTTGTATCCGGCGGATGGCAATAGGCTCATTCCTATTACATGAGACTTAAATCATCATCATTTCAGCCGAAAGACGCCCAATGCTGGACATAGGCCACCCCCAGGTATTGCCACTTTGAACAATTCCGTGCATCTCGCATCCTGCGCCTTCCCGCAACCTTAACCAGGTCATCGGCCCACCTAGTGGGAGGCCTTCCAACGCATCATCTTCCGGTTCGCGGTCGCCTTTCCAGAACTTTTCGGCCCCATCGGCCATCCGTTCTGCGAGCAATGGGCCCTGCCCACTGCCATTTAAGTTTCGCAATTCTACGGGCTATGTCGGTCACTTTGGTTCGCCTGCTGATATTCTCATTTCTGATGCGATCACGCAAGGAAAGTTCAAGCATAGCCCTGTCCATTGCCCTTTGGGGACTTAAATATAACGTGCAAAATGTGACGCGATATTATGTAATGAGCAAGCTATAAATATTTCAACACAAACGTATCTCTGTTTAAGATAAAATCGCTATTCATAAAGGCAAACTACATCACAAAAGTGTCACAGTCCACATTAACCTAAACAAAAACTAGCCCACAGCTATCCAGTATGTCGTGATTTAGTTAACAAAGCGAACCCTTTCTTTTTATATTTTTTTACACTGTGACCCGACATGACTTTACCGGTGTCCGACATAAATCAGTGCCCACGATTTATGTAAGCTGCCATGTGACGTCACGTTACGTGAACTTTGTATGGGAATACGTGAAATGTTGACAGCTCCTGCTACGATGCGATGTTTGCGTGGAATTACGCTCATGATAGTGGTATGAATACAGTTTGTTTATTGTTAGAAAAACCTTGAAGCGCACGTATGCTTCTAGTTTATTTAAATCCCTTCTAATACATTTATTTGTCGACCCTTTTTTTAGATTTGTCTTCATAAGGATTCAGTGCTCACTCTTTATGTAAACTGGTATGTGACGTCACGTTAGGTGAACTAGGGTATATGTGAAATGTTGACAACCCCTGGTTGCCTGGGGTGTTTTGTACTGAGCGCGTATGATAGTTGGATTAAATTTTGAGCTTAAAATGTTTTGATATCTTATGCATATGATTATTTTAATGTATTTTTTCTTTGGAATAGTCAGTTTCAGTGTAAAAATGGTTTTTAGTCTTTCACCAAGCTAAAAAACTTCCTTACGAGCACTAAGAAAATTATCGTAGTCGAAAGTGGAATTCATGGGTATTTTTTTTTGCTGATGGGCTTACGTTTGACTAATATCTCATCTGATGCGATGATGTGTTCGACGGTGAAGCACGCTTGCCTAGAAGTGATCTATTTACTCTGGACTTAAAGACCCCTAGGCTGAAGGAAACAGACGCTGGCAGGGAATTCCACTCCTTAGATCTTCTACTACGATTTGTTAATTCGTTATGTACCTGGAATTATACTGTAATCTAATTTTATTGTAAATTTGATTTAAGGCCGTACCCTGACCAAAAAATCAGCATGAGATATGAGCATTCCTATTGGCCTAGCGGCACTGTTGGCGCATGAATTACGGTAGTGAATACGCCCAGATTTTAGAATAAAATCTTTATAAAATCGAATATTGGTCTTTTGAAAAAAATAAAACTTACAAAATGTTCGTTATCAAATTGTCTATCCATTAGGGTTAGTATAAAAAATAATTAATGAACACTTTACGAGGAGATGCATGCTATCAATAATTATTTCACATTTTTATGGTTTTGTTGGAAGGAGATTAGTGACACAAATAAATCTTTAAAAAAAAAGTGTACTACAATTTTAGAATCAACATTATGTAGAAATTTAATGTATTTTTATTAATTGATATTTCTTTTTAAATAAAGAGTAGATAGCTCTTAAAAACTGCACTAAATTCGACTAGCGCGGCGTTTTGCTCGGGGACGCGCCTTAATGTACTTTTTTATTCGTTTAATTTATTGAGACTATAATTAATGGAAGGATGAATTTCATGATTGATGAAACTGTAAATAAATTATGAAATAAATTGATAATTATTTTAATTTTACTGTAGGAAATTGTTATTTTAACTGAATGAAAACTCTGATTTCCCATATGATCCTAATAATGGTGATAAAATACTTGTGATACTAATTTAAAAGTTTATAAACAATGTACAAATGTCTTATGTTATAACTAATGGACAAAAGCTTTTTTATTTTATAAAAGTACTACTTAAAAAAAAGCACGGAAAGCACGTTAAGCCGTTGGTCCCGGCTGTCATTTGAAGATCTTTGACAGTCGTTACGGGTAGTCAGAAGCTTTAGATCTGACGCCAGTCTTGCCAAGGGGTACCGTGTTACCCAGTTACTGGGTTGTGGAGGCAGATAGACAGTCGCTCCATGTAAAACACTGGTACTTAGCTGAATCCGGTAAGACTGGAAGCCGACCCCAATATAGTTGGGAAAAGGCAGATGATGATGACTACTTATGGAATAGCACAAACATTGTTCAAAAGTTCGCCTTTTTAATCGTTTTCTCGATTAAAACGGCCCAAATAACAATATTATTTGAAGCGGATCCTCTCGATAACTTCTCATTTAAAATGTTACAAAGAAAAACATCCTAACGATCGAAAAGTTAATCTATTGCCTTATCAGCACTTAGCTAAGCCGTTGCGACGCGATGCCGTAAAAAGGGTTTTACAGTTTCGCTACGGAACTCCGGTTATTGGCAAAGGAGTTAGCGGACTGATGGGATTAATTGCAATAGGATCATAGAGGGAGCTAGTGCGATCTAAAGTAGACTGAGGTTTTTTATTTTAGCTGTTTGTTGTGGAAGATAAAGTTACTGTTTGCATTGTTTGATACATTGGTTGCTTTTTCATATGAAAAAAAAACACTTTTTGAGACTTCTTTTGTTTTAATTTTAAAAATAACTTTTTCATATGTAGACGGTAATGGAATAATTAGTTAGATAACTTCGCCCCGATTTTTCAATAGTACTGATAACTTTTAACTGAGGAATAAAAATGGCAGTTTGACAGCTTTTATATAGAAAATATGTCAAACGGCGATTTTTATTCCTCAGTTGTAGGTTATCAGACTATACACAAAAAACACACAAATTATCCGTGGCGTAGAATCCAGTGATTCAAAAAACATTACCTCGTTATATGCAGTCGGCGAACTTACAGAATAAGGACACGGTCAGTGTTGTGTGTATAAATGTGAGGGTAGAGGAAGAATTTTCTGCCCCAACGGAGCCAGTACACCGAGACACCAGTCTACCCAGGACCACGGTCGTTGCAACACGGCCGAAACGTCGGGTTAAATAGATAAATAAATAATCGAAATCATCGCGTTAAATTCCCGTGATACATTGTTTTTCTATTTAAAAATCGGTCCTTACTTTAATAGAAAACAATTCATTTACTCCGGCATTTTTGCCAAATTAGCTACCTACACAGGTTTAATGTAGGTGTAATTACTTGTACCAGCATCGTTGCTTCAGTTAAAATACCCATCATTATTTTTTCCCCAATTAGCAGAAGTTCTTAATTAGTTGATCTGAGCTCATTACTTCATAGAAGCTGTATAATTAGAATATTCCTAGTGAACTTTTCTGTATAATTTAGTGCATTTCTAATATACAATGATTTTTCTGTCAATGCTGCAGTTAACACAGAATCAAAATACACAAATTTATTAGTTTACACTTTAGACAACATACAGGTACATGGACGGACTTAATGAATGAGGCATTCTCTACCAGTCAACCAAAGGTGGTGGAGAGATAACATGGCGGGTGCACAAAAGAAACGAAACGAAATGTACCTAATTACAATTTACTTAACTAGTTACAATAATGAGTGCAACTTTAACTACAGCTTAAACGCTGTTATGGCCAGTTCACTAGTTAAAGAATTTAACCTACATTTACACTAACGATGTTCAATTTAATTAAAAATGTTAACGTTTTTCTCCTTTTGTGGTAGAATATTGTTTCTTCACAAAGCTCTGTTTGATAAGCATAGTTGGTCGCTGTGTTGAACTCAAGACAATGTTCGTGTTCTTTTACCAAAATTAGCTTGCTGTCAGGTTAAATATTATTATTTTTTAATTTCGTTTTTATGTGTATTTTTTAAATTTTATTTTTTTGGTAAGACTGTCGTAGGTATCGTTTACCGTTATTGTCGGAGCTGATGAAGATTGCTACTATCTTTGCATTATATAGAGTTAATCTTTCTAGTATTTTATAGCAGCATAGCCAGCATTGTGTGAGTACCATGTACTTCAGAGCTATCATTGTCTAGATACCTACGTCTTCTATTGACTTGAATGACTCCGGTGGTTGAGAGCATGTCATGCCCACTCAAATGTCTCGCCGATGGTGGCGCGTGTGTCGGATCATTTAGCTCCCTTCAAAATGGTTGAGCTGAATGGTGCTGATACATGTGTCATGTTCGTGAACGGGCGCTGTCGGTTGGGACTGGTCATCTCTTAGCTGCCATGGTTTATTTTAATTGATTCTAATTTTATTTCTGAATTGTCTTTTTATATTTACTATGGACACTTTTAACTTTCTACATCGTTCTCACATAATGTGTAATCTCAACATGAATGATGTAACAAATGATTTGTAATAATTACCTAATTGAAAAAGAGTGTCCATGGAGTTTCTTGCCCGTTCTTCTCCATAGAGATCTACGCCTTGGAATGGGCATCTACGGTACTTTCACAGTTATTATGTCTTGTGACTGGGACTGTAGCACCATAATTTTGTAATATTTTATTTTGTCTTTTGACAATTCAAAAGTGCCTGTAACTGGCCTACTTGAAATAAAGTGCTTTGACTTTTGACTTTGCAGTTACTTTGTTGTTTGAAAATACTTCTTGGGCTTGTGATTTCTGGGTTGGAACAATTATTCAGTATACTGGAAATATCGTCGCTGAAATTCTAACGCCGTGGTAGTAAATTTTTAACATAATCCGTTTTGTATGTCATTCGATAAGAAATCCCAAGACGCATCGTTTGACGGATCAAACACGAGAGTTTGAACCAATAGTGAGGCGTTATTCAAAAAGGAAAACCACCGCGTGTGTCAGTGTTGCACATAAAAGCCACAGCAAAACCGCGTGACTCAGCTGTATTGCCATAGCAAAAGCACGTAAACAGTTGTTTTGTTTTATTTTGACATACTGGGTGTTAGAACTTAAGCCACGATAATATGCTGAATAATGTAACGGTGCATGGTGTTAAAGGGTAAATGAGAGAATACAGGAAGTTCTAAGTCTAAGCGACCTTTCCGATAGCTCGACGCTATTTGATTACCGATAAGCGATATTTACTAAGCAAAATTGCAAGTGCGTTCACATAGACGTCATCATCATCACCATCATCACCATCATCAGCCTTTTTAATGTTACCACTGCTGGGACACAGACCTTCTCTCTGCGTGAGGGAATGGGCCGTAATCCACCACGCTGGCCTAGTGCGGGTTGTTAGATGTCACATGTTTTTGAATTTCACAAAAATTTCATTTTTTTTGTTTCCACATGGACATAAAGCGATGCAATTTGACTGGTTTGCACTTGAAATTTTCTAGTGAAATATGTTCGCGATATAGAATAGAATAGACAACATTTATTCGACATAAACACATACACAAACACACATGATTGATCCCGCAGTCAAACTGTATGTGCAGTTTTGCGGGAGTGTGCATAGCTTATAAGTCTACTCTGTATTTTTAATAAATAATAATACAACAACAACAATCACAAAGTAACAGAGAAGAATGTTAAAAAAGAACAAACAAGGTTATCGCCTTTCGTCGCATTTAAAATTGTGTCGCACCAGGAAGGTTTAGTTTCCCAAAAGGAAATTTTAGTTTAAATTCTATTTTTAATAAAATAAATGCCGTGGGGACATTGCCTATATTGCAATGAACTTATTAATGGCATCGAGGCACCTTGAATTACCTAAATTCACATGTACAACAGCTTTTATTTCGATAGTTCTGCGGTGCCTACCTATTCGAGGATTTTTACTTATTTAAATCCGTTTTCCACCAATCTGTGCTGAAAAGACAAATTATTGAAAATCAAAGAACATTATTGAACAATCCAGAAAAACGTATTACGTTTGTGATTTACGTTCGTAATTATAATGCGAGACAGAAAAGTTGAGCCACTGTGAAACAAATAACTTTGCGATCCGACGTCAAAGAGAAAAAGTGTAAGCTTCTTATGCTCGTCACATACAATAATGTAAACAATTCATCGTTCTTTTCTACCGTGTTCAGGTTAAAAGACCTGGCTGATTGCGGAAAATGCCCCGTTGAATAAATAATGGTTCATAATTAGTGAGCACTCAACAGATTAATTTGGCCCGACGAAAGGTGGTTTCTTCAGGCTTCGTGAATTGGTAGTTAATGGATTTTTATACTTCTTAATAGATCAACAATGGGTGAGTTTTAATTTGTAGATATTACCAGATTGAATGGACGAAATTTCAATGCGATTGGTTTAATAGTCTTTTGTAATTGACATCGTAAGTATCTAAAAGTAATTTATGCTTCTTAATTATGAATCGTCGTTAGATCAGTAAGCTACCTGCTACAATAAGATGGTTGATCTTTTCACTCAATTTCAAAGTCAATCAATCAATAAAACCCTCTAAGTCAAGGAACACGGCTTCTTTAACTCAAAGATTGAGTAAAACAACGTGTATTTGTAAGAGATTAAGTTTTTATTTCGTTCACCAACGATACGGGTTGAGATAAAGAGTTTCGGATAAAATACCGTTTGGTTCACTATCATGGATTAGTAGCTAGAAGATCGATTTTACATTAAGACAAGCGATACACTAGCGAAAATTACGTCACGTAATTTCGAACGCTTGGCACATGCCGAAATTACGCGTTGGATATTCAATTATTATCATCGTCATCATTTGCAGTCTTCTTTTACCCACTGCTGACTATAGGCCTACACTAGCGTCTTACCAGTGCTGTTTCAAAGTCTCATCCATCTATGTGGATGTTCGTCGATACTTTCCATACAGTCTCTCAGCAACAATTCAGTTATTTATTGGTAATTCAACATAAAACAAAAAAAAACCGAATTTCAAATAAAAACACTACAAAGTGAAAAATAACTTCAAACAAAAAAAAATCAGTACCGGTCCATAATTAACCTACAAATCGGTGGCAAAACACACAAAAAAAAAAACAATAATACAGTCGAACATAGAACCTCCTACTTTTTGGAAACTTGGTTAAAAATGCAGGGAACTTTATACATCTGACAGACTGAGTTTTCGCTTACGGCAAACCGCAGCGTATTTTCTACCTGTAAGTGAAACTACGCCGAATTTTCGTGCCGTAATTTCGGCTGATGTGTCGCTGCAGCCTGCACTGTCTCAAATAATAGCTTTTATAAAGGTCGATTTGTTACCCGTTGTGTTCCACCGTCAGCGTTCTTCAGGGATCCGACGATCGACATTGCTAACACGGTTCCCGTAATACCAACGATGCATTAAAGGTATTTTCCTTCTGTGAAATTACCCTTGGTTACTTTGTCGTAAGCGTTTATTGAGGAAGATGTGACTTTGAAAAGATTTTGTGCAGTTTAAAGGAAATTGAATGTTTTAGTATTTTCTGTATAACCTTTTCATTTATCTGCATATGTATTTTCTGAGTATTGTTGTTTTGATTGTAGTCTAAGTAGATCCAGAATCTAATGAAATTTTTTATCTGACATACCATCTGATCTCCACTCTTGGTACGGAATGTTTATAATTATTCTATGCTTTAGTTGATCAGTGTCTGGCCTACATATATATAAATTATTGATTAAAGCCGGAACAGACATCATGCTTACGATCCTGTTACGATTTCAGTGTCAAGAACTTCCACCTTCTACAAGATGACAGCATTTACTTGCAAGTCTTTCTATGAATTTAGTTTCTTATAGGCAAAAGAGCACCTCGCAGGTTTTAAACACCTATAATCTTAATTCTCTTGAAGGAAACTTCCTCCATTTGCCTCTACTCAGTTGTCATGACAACAGAAAACCTCTCGAGACGAAGATGTAACAAGTTGTAACTGTGAATTTGATTGAGGAGGGCTGAGTTGAGTGTAGGAAATAACTATGAGTGTAAACCAGAAAATGTGGAACCATTTCAAAGACTTTACTATTACATTATATACGTTATTATACAACGAAGTGACGTATTTACTCTGAATTCCTTGTGAGAGAGCGATCTTCAGTGTGCGTCCTGAATCCTTATTATACTTGTCCTTTATTCTTATTGTGTCACCTCATGTATTATGACAATGTGCCCTATATTTGGTACTTTTCATATTTATTTGTATGTCATATTCAAATGGCTTCTCCATTTGGTTATGTCTTCAGCTTTTACAATATATCTTTGCTTTAGAATCGCAACTGCTTTGTTGATCTTGAAGCTATAACTGCAACTGGCAAATGTTAGGTCGTATTCTGATTTCTAGATCGGGTTAAGAATTATCCGGTGTTTT
This sequence comes from Orthosia incerta, assembly GCA_948252205.1. Taxonomy (NCBI): domain Eukaryota; kingdom Metazoa; phylum Arthropoda; class Insecta; order Lepidoptera; family Noctuidae; genus Orthosia; species Orthosia incerta. Next base: position 11,631,429 of record OX411749.1, on the reverse strand, counting down.
CGACCTGGAGAAAACTTTGCTGATATCTCTGTTAGTAAACATATTTACGAACAAAGAATTATGGAATTGACATAATTATTTGAAAGCTTGGATTTGAATCCGATAAATGCCATCATGGTTTAGTCTAACAACAGATTGTTTTTGGTTTTTGCGAACTCACTGACATTGTGAGCTTGTAGCATAAACACAGCAGTGAGGTATGTATTCACCACTTCGGAAAATAAACTTGAATTCATACTACGAGATGATTTGAATCCATCGCCACCAACTCAAGTATCGACTTTAGCGTTGTAGTTTTAGGAACCCATTTGCCCACAAGGCGTTAAACATGTGTGGGTTCCAATGGGATTAGAATTTTGTCATGTATGACATATAGATTGATGTTCCAAGTTTGATAATAATCTCAAATTCTAGATTCAAAAAATAGTTGTGTGTGATTATTAATAGGTACATAATAAATGCTTTATCAATGGATAAGCTCATGTGAAGTTAGTTTTGTCTCTTCTTCTTCGTCGTATCCATGATTCCAAAATTAAATATGCTTCGATCAGAACTCAACTACGTCGACAGTGTTATCATTTGCCTCACAAAGATCTTTCTGGATGTTTAGGGTGTAATTGCACAGAGCGCATGACAAAAGATGAGGTAAAGAGGGTTGTTTAGGAAGTTGCACTGTGGGTCATTAGAGATTAAGTGACTAAGTTTTGCCTACAGCAGCCCGCCTGGTTTCATAGTCGGTTTAGAGGTTTTCAGGTGGGCCATGGAAGTTGGTGGCCTGCAGAGAGCTTTTTGCAGGCTCAACATAGTCGATCATCAGGAGGGGGATGTCTGAGGAGCTACAGTTTCTTCTTTGCTTCACTAGACCTGCTGTCGTCAATTGACTGAGTCAGCATCAGGACGCTTTACCGACTCTTCAATTGAAAAGCCACTTGGCTTCTCCACATTGTATAGAGAGTGTTTATACTTTAGCCTCTAAGCTACGAGTATAAACAATCTTAAGGTTTGTTTCGATACCTTTCCAACGGAGATGTTTGCTTGTTTACGGTTGAATGCACCCTTTGAAATGCCCGATGGCTGCCGGTAACTTGTTGTTTTCACTCGAATTAATACGATATTGTTGCATGTTCAGCTATTTGTTTTAGGACTGTTTTTAGCCTGTTTTTTGCTGTTTAGTGGGTTTGGTTATCTCTTATTGGCACAAGGCTTAGTAAGTACTACTTTTGTGGTGATATTTAAAATGCTGCGTCTTTTAGGCCCACATGCATGAAAAATTAACTCAGAGTTAATTGCTAACACAAGTTAGAGTGACAAATTATGTTATACAAAATAGACATGGGCTACCTACTAACTCGGACTTAGTAAGATACCCTAGGGCATCACAAGCGGGCCTTAAATTCTATAAACTTAACACTTTAAATGTTTTGTTAATACCGTTATGTTGTAAACCTGACCCTCTAAAAAAGTGATATTCTAGCAGCTATAGACAAAATACCAAAATGTGTGGGATTGACTACGTTTTATTTCAGTCGTCATCATCAGCCTTTTTTAATGTTCTCACTGTAGGGACACAGACCTCCTCTCTTTGAGAGGGAACAGGCCGTAATCCACGACGCGGGCCCAGTGCGGGTTGGTGAATGTCACATGTCTTCGATTTTTTGGTTTAGGACATGCCGGTTTCCTCACAATGTTTTCCTTCACCGTTTTGAGAGCAGTGGTGATGAAACAATCAAAAAGCGCCCGACCAAAATTTTTACTCAAAAAGCGCCTGCCTGTTTATTCCAGTAGCGCATGTCAAACCGCTGTAATCACTGCTAGTATGTACATTTTTCTAAACCCTCTTGTCCTAGTTGTTACTGATCAGTAAACCTTCAACCTGCTATTGGCATATCTTGTAATTGGTAGGATGATAACACACTAGTTTGAAAGCGGTGAAATTGAATGGACATTCAGTACCTGAGGGTCAGTGAGCTAAATAATGACTGATTGTGGTATTGTAGTATCCAGGACAATACAATCAATCAATCTAGAATACAATGTCCTCTAGTAACAAACCCTATAAGTCATTGTTGCTGGCCAAAACTTGGCGAAGAATTAGTTTCTATTTTTACAATACCTACAGCGACGATTCTTTTAATAAAGAGGTAAAGGTTATGAACGTATTGTGGTTACTAAAGAAAGATTTATCGGGGTCAAGATTTCGATTATGATCCTTTGTTCACAATAACTTTCTTTTTGCGTGGAAAAGTGCTCATACATACTGCGCTATTACAGGGAGACAGTGCAGTAATGTGGGACTCCAACCCACTAAAGTCAAAGTCAAAGCACTTTATTTCAAGTAAGCCAGTTAAAATATTACAAAATTATGGTGCTACAGTCCCAGTCACAAGACATAATAACTGTGAAAGTACCGTAGATGCCCATTCCAAGGCGTAGATCTCTATGTAGAAGAACGGGCAAGAAACTCCATGGACACTCTTTTTCAATTAGGTAATTATTACAAATCATTTGTTACATCATTCATGTTGAGATTACACATTAAAACTCCACGGTGTTCTCCTGTGCCGCTTATGGTGGGAACACGGGCACGCGTTAACACTCATCCGTGAACCGCCCGTCACCGGAGCCTCCTCTGGGGAGTACCCCACATCACCGGCGCACCAGAACACATTGCCGGTCGTGACCACCCCAGGGACCAACCCAGCACATCATTGTAACACATGCGCGCCATACGACCCTGTGTAGAGCACCCTTGGTCCCCCTGTGAGGGGCCAGGTCAATGGCCCAGCCACCTACCACCTATCGGCCGCAGGGTATAGGGAGAGCGGCCAACACTATACCAACACTCCTCCTCCCCTGCGGCCCCACCGCGTCCGCCATCAGACGGTGGTAGCCCCGTCCAGGCCATGGAAGGTAGAGAGAGTGGCGCACCACAATACCGGCACTCCTCTCCCGCCCCAGCCTCCAACTCTCAGCCACGATGCGTCCCATAAGACATCGCGGCCCGCCTGTGATGTCGTTTTTGAATTTGTTTTTAAAACCATGACTTGTCAAAAATCATCCCAAATGCAACGTAATCCCTGGATAAAATTTATCATAGGTGCTTATTTAGGTCTCATTTTAACTCTTTATAAAGTTTTACTTGTCAAGCCATGATTGATTAACAATCACACATACTTGCAAATTTATAACACCAGTAGATAGTATTGCTCATCTACAAAGCATTGCAAATACACGCATACATCAGAAAACGTTATTCGCTAGCTATTCTACAACAATAACATGAAATATTATGACGTGGCTTTTACTAGCAGACAGGTCTATTCTACACTCGAAATGAGTTCTGTACAAAAGAATATTCACGATATTATTGCATGGATCCCATTCAGAAATATTTTTGTCTCCAATGTAAAGTGCAAGAGGGATTGTAGTCTCGATTGTGAACCTGAATTATGAATGCGAAATGAATTCGACTTTTAGTTGCAGAATAATGCATATTGTAGCGTTGTGTTTTGTTATTTTTGTGGAGAATCGATGTGTTAATGTTTTGTTGTTGGAAATTATTACCTTTTCACACACAGCTATACGTCTAGTGTTATTTGTACTTGGATTAGTAATCGAAATTCCAAACGACCACAAATACAATTGTACTCATTGTTAACAAAAAAATTGAGATGTAAAATCAGTTTGGCAAAAAACCAAAGAAATGATTTATTTACCTTCCTTACTTTTCTCGCTCTTGGAAACAGCATCGTACGTAACATTTTAGTGGTCTTATTGTAGCAAAGTTTTAGAGCGTTTAAGCTAAGGTAAAATCTTGAGGTTTTAGTGGACTGTTACTTTTGTTCAGAAATAGTTTTTCTTGCATAGAGTAGTACTAAGTGGGATACCACTCCCACTCAGTAGATATCCTATTTCATTCCTCTGAACTGCAAAATGTGGCCAGTGTGGTATGTCGCATCACTAAAGTCAAGAGCGAAAGTCTATACTATAAGTCTTTTAAAGGAAATTTAGTACAAATCAAAAAATAATCAACATAGCTAATGTCAATATATGTGTCCATAACAAGCTATAACTGACAATTTGAATATAAGTCTCAGTCGAAACATATTAAAATAATTCTTAATTTTATTTAAAGACCACAATCCAAATTCTCTTCTAAAAGAAAGAAGTGAAGCACGGTAAACATTGAGTGTAACGTTAGGGGTCTCGTACATTTTCGTCTTGTTCTACTCGTAAACGGCGATAAAGATTGCTTGTTACACATTCGGAAATTCCTTGTCACTTGAATGATGTTGGACCCATATACAACTATAGTTGCAAATAGGGCAATAAATAAAATTATCTTGGATTTTCTTGCATACTATTTTATTTTTATAGCCACAAAATAACAAAATGCATATAAATTAATCTTCTTATACTACAACTACTTAGGGCAAAATATTCTCGACCGTGCACACAAGCTGTCAGGATTTGAAACTAATACACTATGTTATGTCCAACAAGACGCAAAACATAATTGCCCGAATTTCGGTATTCATACAGGTATTCGAGCACAAATTCCCGCGCACTTTGGTTCAGAATTTAGTATATAAGCATCCCACATTCCACCGGAATTGCATAGTATAATATATAACAACAATACCCTGCAACCTACGTTTAAACGAACACTTAAATGGCTGCCACTTACACCGAAGTCTGAGAGAGAGGGCCAAATTTAGTCAGTTTGTTCAGACGTTTAGGGTAATCTCTAGAAAAATCTCTCTCTCTCTCTATTTAAAAAAATCTTTCATAATTTGAAAGGTACATTATTGCAGATGGTTATAAGCTATATAATGACCCAGGCAAAGTCAGGGCGGGCCACTAATGATACATAGAACATTTTATTTCCAAATGCGGCCGTAACAAATGAGCACTATTTGTTTTCTAAACATGTGTCACCGCGAATTTCGTTATGTGAAGGTGTGTTACATTCGTTTTGTGAGCTGAAAAATAAGTAACATTATTAACCGTGAATACAAACAGTGTAAGTTTCACTTTAAACCACAAGGGCTGAATTTAATCCAGTGTCTGCGGTTTGAATGAAACATTTTTGTTTCGTAACTTTTTTTGTGTGAATATTAACATAAGTTTATTTCTTCGGGTGGGTCTGTCAGATACAGACTTCGTTAGGTATACTACGTGCTATTAGGACGTTGTCGGCTCATAATATGAGAGACAGGTTGACAAATACAGCGTCGGGCCTCATGAATTATTTCGGTCGGATCAGCGTTGTAATTACGGCATGAAATGGTGTGTGAGGGATATTCGGGCTACCAGGTCAGTCGTAAAGGAAATTTAGTATGCTCAATAATTAAATCTATAGCTATGTGAATGTGTAAAATAATGCTATATTTTTATAATAACAAGCATCTCATTAAAATCACAAGCCTCTGCCATCGCCTACACCCGTGTAAAAACGGAACTGATGTGGCATTCCCGGGATAAAAAGTATCCATGAAATATAAGTCAAAATTCATAAAAATTGGTGCGACAGTTTAGGTGCGATAAGGTTACGTAACAAACAGACAGACAGACACGACAGAGTCACTTTTGCATTTATAATATTAGTAGGTTTAGTAAGCATGGGTTTGAGCTTTCACAAAACGTTTAGTTCCCAAACCACAGCTGCTTAATTTCATCTCAAATATTCTAAACACATCTGATAATGCACATTCGCTAATTAAAGTTAGGTATGTTACGAGCAAGCGTTTAGAAATTAATATCACGTAAATTTGAACGCTTGTTGCGGTGTAATTGCTGCCCGTAATATTGCAAGTAAATGGATATGTGCCACACTAAAGTTTAGAAGCTCTATATTTTGAGGAAGAGCTTCCCACACGGGTCACGTTTCTAAATCATAACCCAACCGGTAAAATCGCGGTAAAGTGTTGGTAACTGGCCACCCTCGCAGATAAATGTACGAAGTTGTTCCTATTAACCGGTTTATTCCTTGAAAATGTTTTGAAAACATTTTCATTTACATCTGAAAATAGTTTTATTAAGTGTAAGCTTTGGCAAACTTTATAAGTGATTAGCTTGTAATCTCGACTTCTTCGGAAACTATATTGTTTAACCATCAAACTCGGCAATTGTAAAAGTACAGCTTAGTTTTCTGTCAATTATAGTAGTTTATGCTACGGTCATATTAATAGGGGTTATTAAAACACGAGTTTGGGTTTATCAAACGCGGCGAAGCCGAGTTTGATAATAGTAACACACGAGTGTTTTAATACCTAATTATATGCGCGTAGCATACGCTATTTTATCTTCACTCATACATTTGGAATAAAACAAAAGTGGAAACGGGAGAAAATTGTGGTATGCCAGAAAATTTTAATTCTTATTGCGCATGACTGCGCAGCGCTCGCATCTATAGACAATGCCACTATTTTTCTAAATCAGGAGCCCATACGCGCTAATAAAATAATAAGTAAAAGTGTGCAATAAAAATTAAAAAGTCATTTTATGCAGTTGTTTGAAAATCGAAGGAAAATGTTGCACTACATTGTAATGTTTTGTTTTTAATTTCAACGAATCCACGAAAAAAATAAGTTTTATACAATAATTTTTTAATTCATATTTGGAACATTACGTTGTGAGAGTAGATAACAGTAGTTTACGCAAAGGTTATATAATAGGGGTTATTAAAACACGAACGTGGTTGTGATAATAATAAGGTTTTTTTTTTAATAGTCAGCTTTATCTTTTGAAAGCTAAACATCTAACAACATGTTGTGTCCTTATACATTATTTTAGTATACTGCACGCTTGTTTCTAACACAACTAACCATTAAGATGTTGTCCAGCAAAATTGTTGTTACACATTAAACAACAATATCGACACATTATTACTAAGTGTGTTGCATGTTGCAACTACTTAATGATAACTTTACTTGTGCAACGTTCAGGTGTGTCTAACGTTTAGATCGTTTGATTAAATATTCTGCAACAATGTGTTTTAATGTTGAAAGGTAGAAACTAAATGGTTATTACGTAAAATATTACGTCACGCCTGTATTATCGCGAAGGGTTAGGCAGAGGTGCACTTTTAGTACATCATCAATTGATATTAATTACATTGCAAAACCTTCTAATTGTTACGAGTATATAGCTGACTATTAAGGCGCAGATACCCTTGAGTAGCTGATTTTAAAATGAGAATCACGTCTAAACGGCTAGTCGTAATTTTTTGGAAAAAATATATGTTACATTAGACTATTTTTTTAATAATTTTATATGAGAGAATTTTGAGTTTTATTCGTATAACATAGTGTAATTAATTTGTAAAGTTATGTCTAAAACTGACAAAAACACGACAATCGCACCGAAACCGCCGGGCGTATTTTAATGAAATCGACACCATCTCAAAGACAATTTAATTATCTACATTTTGATCCAAGGCTTTTTTTTAAGTCATAGTATTCTATGACTTTATGATAAGGAAAGTACAAAAAAGTACAAAATATTGGGTCGCGCGGGTGTGAAAAGAGTACGCGTTTTGTTCCCTCAAGGTCGTTGGCGTTAGTCGTCGTCTTAATATTGTTTTCGGGGAAGGTTCAACAATTAAACCATCCCGTAGTTATGTTAGTATCTTCATACTTATACTAAAAATAAGTTTTTTATTTAGATTACAAAGATCCTAAATAGATTAGGTATTTTACCTCAAAGGAAAGATATTACAACAGCTGATACGTTTTCAGTACGTAGTTTTGTGATCACTTTTGCTTTATATTTCTGAGTTTAATATTACTGAAACAACTTCAGTGTCTTGTTGAAATAACAACGATATCTTTAGTACAAACATTTTGAATAAATTAGCTTCTGTTTTTATAAGTCTGGAAACCCCGAAGGCATAGCTATCTGAAAACTGTAAAAGAAAACTAACATAGCAGGCCTTTGACAATTTTAGGAAAAAAGAAAACCGTTCTTATCGTTTTATTCTTCTTTTTCGGTGAATAAGAACTTTTTGCTTACCTCCTGATATAATCGCCATGGTTTCTCACGTTCGAAATTTGAAACCGAGACCGTGCATAATGTAAATGGCAATGAAAGTAGCAATTGAATGTGCCAAAAGCTTTGATAATATACTGCGATGCGTTATTCATGACAGGAAGCGAATCCAAGGTGGAATTAGAGTGATGGCTTCAATGTGGTATCTTTCTGGGCTTATATACTTATTGGCACATCTTTTGATAATTATATCCTCGTGCACTTTATGTAGAGCAAGAATTTTAGAACACGTAGTAGTGAACCTTACAAAAACATTTTCATTAGACGCAACTATTAAGGTTACACTAGTCGAAATTTTTTCCATACAAACGTAGTCTAGGGATTATTTGACTGTTTGACGATGTACGTTCAAAATAAAAAAGTTATATCAATTTGTCTCATCATTATCTAGCCCTGTATGGAAGCGAAAAAGTAAAAAAATAAAATATTTGAAAGTTATGAGTGTCGAAAGTTCCACATTTCGACACTAATTTTAACGTATTTTTGGGCGCCAATAAATACCATAAGAAGACGGAAAATTGCAAAACGGCCTCCATAAAGGAATAGATTAGTAGTTCACCAATGCATATAATTTTATTTTGAACAGATAGATTTAGTCGTTTTTTCTGTTTATAAAATTTCGCGCGCTCGGTTTCGTCCTAAATCATTATCCATTTCGCTACAAATTTGCAAAAGTGTGTATTTGTACGCGAACTAGCTTCCTACTGCTCATCACAGCATCTATCTCTTCCGCACGTGTTGTCGGTTGATATAAAATGCATTTTAAATGCCCGCGCACAAAATAGTTCGTGCCGTTGACTAGTGTACCCTTAAGGCGCCCGTAGATAAGCGCTTCGTGACATAGCGATACCAATAAAATAAATGCTTTATCCGTAGCAAACATGCTATGAAAAAATTGTCACATTGTTTTAAGCACCTATCTGTGGAAGCCTTTATGATGTGATGACGTAACAACCTATTATCCAATACCAGTACTTCTAAATGGAACCAAATGTTTCCTATAACAAATAGTAGGTGCAAACACCGGAATATGTTCTCAACTCCGAACATTCAATGCGAAAGTTACGTAAAAGGAATATTCAAACTATTATATCGGAATCTCGTTCACTGTTCTGTGATAGTTTACATAAAACTTGAGTGCTGTTCTGAAATATAAAGCCAGCAGTCCACCGAATGGCTTCCATCACGAATGCAAGCAATTTATGCATTTGCACTCCGATAGTACCTTCGAACTACGATGGCATGACAGCAAAGTGTACGTGGCCTGATATTGAGTTATTACAATCTGCATAGCAGTAAAACTGATTGGTAGTTTAGATACAGATAAGAAATCGGTTAGATTATGGTAAGATTATATGGAATTGTCAAATACACGTGTATTCTTCTTTGACTTGCCAGCTGATTAGCACAGACAAAAGAATTGCCAATTAAATTTAAATTTAAAGACATAGAAAAGGCATGTACACGAGTAACAACAAGCCAAAAGGTTAAATAAAAACCGTCCAAGTGCGAGTCGGACGCCCTCACGTATGGTTCCGTACCATTATCGCAACAAAACGGCAAAAAAAATTGCGTTTGTTGTATGGGAGCCCACTTAAATATTTACTTTATTCTGTTTTTAGTATTTGTTGTTATAGCGGCAACAGAAATACATCATCTGTGAAAATTTCAACTACCTAGCTATCACGGTTCATGAGATACAGCCTGGTAGCAGACGGACAGACAGACAGACAGACAGACGGATCGCGGAGGCTTAGTAACATGGTCCCGTTTTTACCCTTTGGGTACGGAACCCTAAAAACTGTTACCCAACAATGTTTTTTAGCCTGTTACCCGGGCCATAATAACGAATCGATTGAAACCTTATTCATCAAAATCGGATGAATAGTTTAGGCGCCACGGAGGAACATATGTTAACATATAAATATACATACATAAACTGCTAAAATCATAACCCTTCCTTATAAAAATAACAACCTAAACTTCAAATTAAACTCAAATCATTCAATTTTTAAGGCCATTAACCTCAAATAAATTTCTTCTAAATTAAAAAGCGAAACCTTTGATAACCTCCACAAAAATTGCCCGGAAAAAGATACGAAAAAGTTTCGCCCTAAATATCTTAATCTTGTAAACTTTTTGACGGATCCCAAGTCTTGCTCATCGGTCCAAGGCCTTTTTCTTTAGTGATCATAAAGATTTATTGTCTACCTATAAAACTTTCGGTCTGACAGAGTTATCGACGTTTAGCGAAGGCCGTGCAGGATCTAGGTATAGGAAATTCGGATATATCCGAGTTAGGAAGGCGTTCCTTGGGATTTTAACTTCACTAACAGATACATTACGAAAAAGGACGCGTGTCGGATGTTTGTGTATCGGTTTTTTGGGGTAGAGGAAATTTCTTGAGTCTAGTATGTAACCATGTAATTTAGTATCGTATTTCGAACATCTGAATCCCGAATCTCTTCAAAGTTAGAGTGAACAGGCTTCTTCTGGGTAAGCTCACTCCATCGTCGACTCTGTCTCTGTCACCTCTAACCTAGACTAGAGTCAAGAGCAATACCATCTCAAATAAAATATGAGAACATATCAAAATCGATTGCAAATTATTTGTGTAGAAGACTAGAATTTGCATGCAAGTATTTTAATCTTAAGAAAAATACAAAACCAAATCTTTCTTCAATATTATCTCTCAACTGAACCGTAGATAATAAAGATAAGGATCTAGCTAAGGTTAGATAGACGCTGCAAAAGGAAATTTTATTATTGATATAAACAAATGCTTTCAGCATTTCATACCTTTAATGTTTCATGTTTATTCTTACAAATAAACTTACTTTGAATAAAGTGCTCCAATTTTTTTTTATCATCATCAGCCTATTAATGTTCCTACTGCTGGGACACAGGCCGCCTCTCTGTGAGAGGGAATGGGCCGTCCACGCGGGCGCAGTGCGGGTTGGCGGATGTCACTTGTCTTCGATTTTTTGGTTCTAGGACATGCCGGTTTCCTCACGCTGTTTTCCTTCACCGTTTTGAGAGCAGTGGTGATGAAATAATTTTATTTTTTTATTTTTTAGTAACAATAAATGTTCTTTAAAGAAACCTTCACCAGCACAGCACCAGTCTAAATTTAACAACTTAAATCATGTAGTGTTACAATTTAAAAGTCTGATTTCATCTCTGTTAGAGCAACTTTTTCATTTCAACTTAACACAGAGTAAAGTTTACGGCACAGTAAACCAAGTTTTAGTTGCGAACAGATTTTATTGTTAGAAGTAAGTGAGTTTACTTGAGTGATAGTTAAGATTACGATCTTTTAGTTAATACGATGTTTTATGTGGTTTTTGAGAAATAAATCTTTTAGAGGTCGTTTGATGGCAATTTATGTTGGAAAGGCTGTTAAATTTAGAAAAGGAGATAGTGTTTAAAATAATATCGAAAGATAAATACCCTTCAATAATTGGTATATGTACAAAAAGATGACACAGTTCCACTACTTATTTTGCCGAAATATTTTCTGCTAACAAGTTCAGCGGAAGTCTTATTCATCATCATCTCATCTGCCTAGCCTTTTTTCCAACTATATTGGGGTCGGCTTCTTACCGGATTCAGCTAAGTACCAGTGTTTTACATGGAGCGACTGCCTATCTGACCTCCACAACCCAGTAACTGGGTAACACGGTACCCCTTGGCAAGACTGGTGTCAGATCTCAAGCTTCTGACTACCCGTAACGACTGTCAAAGATCTTCAAATTACATCCAGGACCAATGGCTTAACGTGCTTTCCGAGGCACGCGAGGAAACTCGGTATGTTGAAATGGTCACCCATCCACGGACCGACCTCGTCAAGCGTTGCTTAACCTTGATGATGGACCCGTGCGGCTGTTATTATTTAGACACGAGCTCCTCAAAGTCAAAGGAAGTCTTATTCAAAACAGTATATTAATACTTAAGAAGAAATACATTACATAGGCATAAGTGCTTTAAAAAATATGTTCTTAAAAAGCCAGCACGCAAACTAGTTTTGTGCGCAAAAACCGACTTACACCGGTTTAAATCCACTGGGGTTCTCATTTTGCTCAGCAGTTGAATTACAGCAAAGAGCTCTCTCCCTATGATATTAACTTTGTAAGCAGGAGTTGCAAACGGAATGATTTTAATCGCGCTAACGCTGGAGAATACAAAATATCTTTTATTGCTTCCAAGGGGTAAATTCAGGAGTTGTATTTCTGGAGTTCGTAGCTGCAACGAAGTACACATTTGACGTTGTTTTTGTCACTGTCATTGTACTCAAGAGGGAGGGCTATAAAGTTTTAATTCCTCAGCAAACAAATGCTGTACCGTGGGTAAGAATGCTCTGTTATTGGGACAAATAAAAGAAAATGGTGGTACTTTATTACCTGTCGCATTTGAAGGAAGGTACTTAAATTATCTTCACGATTTTTAGAGCGTGTGCAGAATTCCTCGAATATCGAGCGTACTAAAAATGTGTGATGTACTGTTATATTTTCTTTATCATAAACAGAAACCTCTTGTATGAAAACTTTGACGGATTTCATTGGTACTAAAGTTTACAGCTTCCTGGAGCTGATGGTCATTCGGATAATTTTCATATAAAAACCTCCAAAACTTGAAAAGTCCATAAATACTTCATACGAGAAAAACAAAACTATATTTCTTCGTAAATATCTCCAAAACATACGTAAAGGTTTGATAAAATGTTGAAGACCCCGTTACCGGGCGCGATACAGCGATTTTTAGACCCCGGCTTTGGCCGAACCGATTTAAAGGGTCAAATAGGGTACAGACCGTCAATTCGGACCTATACCATCAAATATTTAACAGAAATACTTTGAAAGTTGACCAACAATATACTTCTGGGACTGTGGAATATTCTCGAAATGTTCGAGAGAAATTTTACTGGCGCTTGTGAGATATGGGAAAGTGTCTTGCGAGGTCTTATATTTTATATGTGGGTTAGAAGTGCATCCTGTGTGAAATAGCAGAGTTTCTTTTAATGTTTGTGTGCAGTGAAAGAAAGAAAGAAAGAAAGAAAAAGTATTTATTTGTGACCCGCACAGGAGACACGAGAAATCAGCTTAAAATTAAACAAAATGCACTTTGCACTTTCTCTAGTCATGTTTATTGTTAAGGATGTCTTCATTCCTGTGCTAGCGCTTTTAACGCTTATATAACCTTCCTTGATTTATTGTAAGAAAGAGCTTTAAACAAAGGAAAATTGCTTATTTGTAACAGATGCGTGTATTTAAATAAAAAAAGTTATAAAAGAGTTTTTAGAAAAGGTTTATCTTGCTACCGATTAAGAACAAAGTATTGTTTGAAAATTAATAATTTAAATAGTAAAAACAAATCTTGAAGCAAAAAAAGTTGGTGCCGACAAAACAGAAAGTTAATTTTATGAAGTCCCTGTCAAACCCAGCAAGAAGTAAATTTAAATTTACTTGCCATAGATATATTATGAAGTGACAAAGTAAAAAAAATATCACTGTTATTTAACGGTATTTATATGAAAAGATAGCAGTTTGAATACAGGAAACTCTTTTTTTTTTTTTTTTTGTGATGGGTTTGCTCTTGACTCTAGTCTAGGTCATAGGTGACAGAGACAGAGTCGACGATGTAGTGAGCTTACCCAGAAGAAGCCTGTTCACTCTAACTTTGAAGAGATTCGGGTTGAATGCGTTCGGATAATGATAAGGCACCAATACATTGTCACCTCCCATCGCATTCGCACATATATTACACGGGAAGGTGTAATCGTTCGGACATAAATACACCTTAATTATTCAACCCCGTGTAATGGCATATTACACTGCAGTGCAATCATCGTTAGCACAATTTAATTGATGATATCTGAACGAGCTTACCACATCGGTTTAGAGGCCATTTTCGATTGCTCTTCTGGGAGTTTCAGACACCAATCTAATCTTGCATCATGTGTAACCTTTGTTGTGTAAGCAATAGGGTCTGGTTTAGAATCTTTTAATGTTTGTGATAAGTTTGTGAGGAGTTGGTACAGTACTGTATGGTAGTAACTATGTTAACGTGTAAATGCATTTATTTGTGATTGCGTGCAAATAATTGTTCTGCAGATTATGGTTCTCGGGAGTATTTTATTTGTTTTATATTTTAATTGTTTGTGAAGTATGTGTTGTTAACTTTAGTTAGTTTATTGAAAAACCAATACCTATTCTTTATTTGATATGCCATGAGTTTAAAGAGACATTACATTCATGGAATACTTTAGATAAATACACATAACAAATACACGTTTTTACATGCTGTGTTTATCGCAAAATGAGGTGCACATGGTTTGCAACTTGCAACATATTGCAGAAACAACTAAACCCTGAAAAACAAATGCATAACATTTTTTTTTTTATCCCTTATACACTCGCGCTTGACCACCATCTCACCTGATGGTAAGCGATGATGTGGTCGGCGATGGAGCACGTTTGCCTAGAAGTAACCTATTCACTCTTGACTTAAAGACCCCTAGATTGTAGCTATCGGTAAACACAGACTCCGGCAGGGAATTCCACTCCTTAGCTGTACGTATAATAAAAGTATTCTCAAAACGTTTAGCGCGTATGGGTGGGATGTCCACCATGTACCGATGGCGCATCGCCGTACGTCTGGTAGTCCGGTGATGAAACGGGCTGGGCGGAATTAAATCATAAAATTCCATCGCACACTCCCCGAAATATAATCGATAAAAGACCGACAAGCTGGCAACTCGGCGACGATGTTCAAGGCTCTGGAGCTTTGAATTAAATAGTGCCTCATCGCCGATGAGCCTCTTGAAAAGGAATAACACGCCTTTAAGATTTAAGGTTTATTTGAACTTACAATTCGAATTCAAACCGTAGTTCAAAGTAACCCATTACATAAAACGCCAAATTATGTATGTAAAAAAATATTGTTAAGTTGACCAAAGTCAATTTTATACAGGCCAATATACACACACACAAACAAATAATGCGTGTTCATATCTAAAGCTATAATATTATTAGTAAAACGGATAGAATAAGAAACTTCTAATTAGATGGATATATATTACAAAATAATAACTGGAATCTCAATTACGGAGAGTATTATTTCCTAGAAAACGTAACTTTATTATTATCATGTCCAGCCATATCAATATTAATCCCTGAGTATGACAGGTAGGTAAACTAATATTATATTTCTGAGAATCTATCAATACGTAAAACATTGGTTTGAGAAGGGACAGACGTACTACTATTTCAACGAATTTACTGGAACTTTCGATGGAAAACACTTGGTTTCAAAGCTTACGCAGGAACTATACTAATGTTCATGTTGTTGTATCTTTATTCAAGAAACAGGTCAAAGAACCCCTCTCCACCATCTTGTAATTTTATATTTTACTAGCTGTTGCCCGTGGCTTCGCTCCTGTGGACCACCCCACAAGACCCGTTTTCGGGATTAAAAAATAGCCAATGTCACTCAGTAATAATGTAGCTTTCTATTGGTGACAGTTTTTTTTTATATCGATCCAGTAGTTTCAGAGCCTATTCGGTACAAACAAACAAACAAAAAAATCTTATCTCTTTATAATATTAGTATAAACTAGCTTCAGCCCGCGGCTTCGCCTGCATTCAAAGTTCAAAATAAAAGGCTCCGATCGCCACCAAACTTTACAGAATTATCCGCTGAGTCAATCTAAAGATTGTTTGAAAATTTCATTAAAATCGGTCCAGCCGTTTCGGAGTCTATAAGGCACATACTTTCTCTTTTATATATATAGATAGATAGATATGTTGTATGTATTTTATCTTCTATATATGTAGTTAAGGTATATTATGTGTAATTTAAATATAATTAGTTAAGTTATAATAGTCTATTTTAAGTTTCCGTTTCTTTCTACACACTGTCTTCGTCTATCATCCAACTTTCCTGTCGCAGGTCTGCTGGAAGAAATTTCTATTGAAATAAGCAGTTCATTTGTGATCTTCTATCTGTATTCCTTATTTTCTCTGTTAAAAAATAAATATGTAGGGAAGACTATGTAATTCTCAGGAAAAGCCATTATTGCATGGGTCCTTTTCGGGCTATGAGTTAGAGAAAACGAACTTCTTTGCTTGTATTTAACTAGGGTCACAATGAAACTAATCACGTTATATATTGGAGAATAACGTAAACGACATTCCACCAAGCACGTAGTTTGTTCTACACGAACAATCAGTAACTCTCACTATATTCCTCACGAATTCACAAGACTCAACACAAACCGCCATCTTCTCCGTTCATCTGTCTGATCCTCTCTCGTTCGCGCCAAAAACGAATGCTTAGTGTTACATCAAGTTGACATCTGTCAGAGTCATTCGAAACCATAGCTCTCTTCAGAACGAGATCTTTAGAAGTGCCGAAAAAAAATTGAGTAAAAAAATAATATTTTAATTAAATAACATGAAGCCTGTAATCCCTGAAGGGCCAGACAGTACACATATAGTGCTCCCACAATTCGCAAGTTATGATTAAGTCTCATGTAATAAAAGGCAAGTCTATTGCCATCAACCTGCGCACAAATCCAAAGTCCAGCCTGCTATTGAGAAATTCCAGATGGACAACCAAATAGCACTTTGCCCGACCCAGGAACGGAACCCAGGACCCTTCATGTTCAGCAGTAGCGTAGTCATGTTTAACTTGAAGGGCAATATTTACTAATAAAACAATCATCATCATCATCATATCAGCAGAAAGTAGCCCACTGCTGGACATAAGCCTCCCCCCAAGCGTCGCCACATTGTTCGGTCCCTTGTGTCTCGCATCCAGCGGATCCCCGCAACCTTCACCAGGCCATAGGTCCACCTGGTGGAAGGCCTTCCAACGCAACGTATTCTGGTTCGCGGTTGCTACTCCAAAACCTTTCTGTCTCATCAGCAATCCGTTCTGCGAGCAATGTGCCCTGCCCACTGCCACTTAAGTTTGGCAATTCTTCGGGCTATGTCAGTTACCGTGGTTCTCTTGCGGATCTCTTCATTTCTGATTCGATCACGCAAGGAAACTCCGTGCATAGCTCTCTGCATTGCCCTTTGGGTGACTGTAAGCTTTCTGATGAGGCCCATTGTGAGCGACCACGTCTCAGAGCCGTATGTCATCACGCAAGGCAATCAGTGAAAAGTAATAAGTTCTGCATAGTTTATTTTGTTTGTAAACTAATTGTTTCTGTCAGTATTTGCAAAATTGTTGTGACTGCTGGAAATAGTAACTAGTATTTCTCATCGTCGCAAAATATAAAAGGATCCGTATTTATAATCTCTGGCATATTATTATTCTAAGTTATTTCCTAAACCTCGACTCAATCAAATTTAAAGCTTGTTAATAGTTTAGAGGTTTTTCTTTTTCATGGTAAAGGATCGCTCCTTTCGACTCACATAAAATGTCTTCAAAAGGACTTAAAATATAAGCTTCCGTCTTCATATTAAAATCAGACAATTTCTTAAAGGATTTGGGTACATGTCGCGTAGATTAACGCCCTATGGCCTATACATTATTAAACAGGAGAGAGAGAGGCAACGATCAGTGTTTGATCACATTTAATGTACGAAATAGACTCTTATGCTGTAACTGATACGTTTGAAAGTCATTAAAGTAACTATATATGTAGACAATGACATCTTTGGAGCATTGGATGAGAGTTTTAAGTATTTATATTGGAGGTAAGTTCGATACCAATCTGCTCAGTTTCAATGCTGCTAAGGCCCAGGCGTGTCTTTTTCCGTAAAGCAGGCGCCAATTCCACACGACTCCTACTTTTACTGTGCGTACCTAAGGAGTGGAATTTCTTGCCGGAGTATATGTTTTCTGATAGCTACAACCTGGGATTCTTTAGTTGCCTAAAGAATGTCAGTGTGCCCCATGGTTGACCACATCATCGCTTACCTTCAGGTGAGATAGTGATTAAACAAGAGCCTAAAAATTATAAAAAAATTAAAAATTTGCACTTTTCAAGTCCCTATTATCTACATGATTTGTGAATATGTGTTTCAACCTTTTTGCATGTGTGGGTTTATCATACTGCGCGTATCTATAGTTTTTATTATATATGCTTTCTTTTGTAATATATAGAAAGCTTATAAAACTATTTCTGTTAAATGTATATACTCTGTTTCTAACCAGTTAAAAAAAAAAATATACATTTGTGGCAGTAGTTTTTTACAAGCAAATAGCAATTATCGAATAAAAAGACCAAAGTATCTTTCACAAAATCCACCATGTTTGAAAACATTAATATAAGCACAAATATCAGCTCCAACCGTATAGCAAAGCACTATTTAACAGCGCTGTGACAAGCTAAAATGTTACAGAATATTTCCTTAGCAACAACGGCGAAGTTTTCAAATAAAAGCAAGCCACTACTGAGTAACATCGCAAGCGAGCAGATATTGGAAATGCCTCGCGAAACTGTATGACTCTCGCCTTTTTCGAAAGTTTGTGAGAATCCTTCTTACTTTGATTGCAGTCTTTCAATGTATTTGGAAAGATTTAAAAAAATGGAACGAGTATAGTCTGCCTTTGATACCACTGTTAGAAGCTTGATTTGGTTTTAGCTTTCTAATATCTTGCGGGCTATTTAGATGTGGACGGTAATTTGTATAGGCTGGTTAATTGATACAATTTGCTTGTCTTATTAATTACTAGCTTCTGCCTGCGGTTTCGCCCGCGTGATAGTCAAAACTTATGCGGAGGAAACATTCCCGGGATGAAAGGTATATTATGTGCTATTTTGACTATAATCTATCTCTGTGCCAAATTTTATTCAGACCCGTCCAGCAGTTTGAGCGTGAAGAAGTAACAATCATGCAAACACACACACAAACTTTCGGCTTTTGTAATATTAGTGTGATTTGCTATTCTTTTTTATTTTGTTTGCTATCAAATGTGTAGGTACGTAGGAATAATTTGATATTTGGGGTGGGTAAGTTATTTATTTATTAAATGATCACTATAATGTAGTGAAAGTGTTGTGATAAAGGGGGCGGGCTGTAAATCACCGGCGACCAGCGTACTAGCCATGCTTTACGCTGCTCAGCATATGCTGAGCCCGCTCCTTTTGCCATACTGATATAATATTGTGCCTCAGAGCTAATTTGTGTTTGTTCATGCTCTGTTACAGTTGGCAATAAATGTTTTCTTTCTTTCTTCCTTTTCTTCTTTTATTTATTTTCTAAATTTTCTTTCTTTTCTTTCTTTTCTTTCTTTTCTTCCTTTTCTTTCTTTTCTTTCTTTGTTTTCTTTCTTTCTTTTCTTTCTTTCATTCTTTCTTTTCTTTCTTTCTATCATTCTTTCTTTCCTTTCTTTCTTTCTTTCTTTTCTTTTCTTTCTTTCTTTCTTTCTTTCTTTTCTATCTTTTCTTACTTTTCTGTTTTTTCTTTCTTTCTATAACTCACATGAATGCGTGGTGGTTTTTAGGCCACAGGAAAAGGTAGAACGTATGACAGTTCTTTACAACAGATCACAAATTATGATAGATAAAACTAGAAATAATAAAAAGTTTGTGTTGCCATCAACTACCACTATTTTGCAATAGTCACAGAAAAGGAATGATTAAATCAATAATGTATGCACGCATAAGGTAACATCACGCCAGTTTTCCCGAACGTTTGGGTAGTGGTACACTAATAGAAAAAACACATTTCACAAGTTATGTTTACGTTTAAACTCGTACATGACCAACTACAGGTTGCTTCTTCATAATGTTTCAGAATGATAATTTGGTCTAAAAGATATACTTACGGCACCTATCAACATAATAATATATTTATTTATTATATACTTTATTATACACCATAAGTTACATTTATAAAGGAAACTTAAAACTAAAAACAAATACAAGGCCGCCTTATCGCATTCCGCGATCTCATCCAGGCAACCTGGTATGGACAGTAATTGCTGGACACGAAGTGGGGCTGTTATTGTTGTTATGTACTTTTGAAAAATCATAATCATTGTTTGTTTTGAAGAAAACCTTTGAAACTTACAACCTATATCTTACCTTTTTTTTAATATACTATAGGCTCGCGCTTGACCACTATCTCACCTGATGGTAAGCGATGATGTGGTCGACGGTGAATCACGCTTGCCTAGAAAAAACCTATTCACTCTTGACTTACTGTATTTAGTCTTAATTATAATCTTATTCTCATGTTATGTGTCATGTTCAATTATGAAATACTAATAATATTATTAGTATTTCATAATTTAACATAATTACATTATTTTGTTTGTTTGTACCACAAACTACTACAGTAGCCGAAACTACTGGACCGATTTAAAAAATTCTTTCACCAATAGAAAGCTACATTATTCCTGAGAGACATAGGCTATTTTTTCATCCCGAAAACGCGTCCACGGGGAATAGCTAGCAAGTAATAATTATGATCATTAACTACATAATACTGTGGTTTTAGAATGATAATTTGGTCTAAAAAGATATACTTACGGCACCTATGAACATAAAAATATATGTACTTTGGAAAAATCATAATCATGGATTGTTTTGAAGAGAGCCTTTGAAACTATTCCTATAGCCCTTACTGTATTTAGTATTAATTATAATCTTATTCTCATGTTAAGTTGTGAAATATTAACAAAATAATTATAACACCTTATTACCATGTTAATTATACTTACAAATTACAACTAACAACATTTACATATTCAGTGAACATACATATGTACATGTGAGATATTCTCTGCTACTACATTCATACAAGGCACTACAGTGGCTTATAACTAATTAGCTCCGCTGTAGATTCTGGGAAACGTTTTCTATGTTATAAGAGCTTAATTACCTCTCAAACAACGAACGGTAATGAAACATGAGGTTAGTTATTGCAGGAAATTACATGGAATGTATTATTTTATTGAGCGAGGAGCTCGTGGCTAAATAATAAGAGCCGCACTGGTCGATCATCAAGATTAAGCAATGCTTGACGAGGTCGGTCCGTGGATAGGTGACCATTTCAACATACCGAGTTTCTTCCGTGCCTCGGAAAGCACGTTAAGCTGTTGGTCCCGGCTGTCATTTGAAGATCTTTGACAGTCGTTACGGGTAGTCAGAAGCTTGAGATCTGAAATCATTCTTGACAAGGGATATCGTGTTACCCAGTTACTGGGTTGTGGAGGTCAGATAGGCAGTCGCTCCATGTAAAACACTGGTTGACTGGTACTTAGCTGAATCCGGTAAGACTGGAAGCCGACCCCAATATAATTGGGAAAAGGCTAGGCAGATTGATTGTATTATTTTATTGAGCGTCTCTTTACCTGAAAAGAGCGAAGGAGATCTTTGTAGTTTTACATATAATAGCTTGTTTTATTGTGGTTGTTTTAAAACAACAATGGGTTATAAAAATCTAGGGAAATACCTTTATACATGTTATCAACGTAAAATCATGCACACTTGAAGATCACTTGAGAAAAAATGTAGACAACAAGATCTCTTTGAAGTCAAAAGTCACTTTGGACGAGCGCCGAGTTCTTAATGGCAAATTAGGTACCTCTCATGTCGCAAAGGATATGGGAAGTGAGGAAAAATTTAGTATGTAGGTGTATACGAAAATGAAAATAAGGTATACTTACTCCTTTGCAAATAATATAAAAAATTTAAACAATCCCTTTTTACAACCCGTTCAACGAATTTTTACTTACTACGTTGATGACATGAAAAATGGCAGCAGTATACAGTTGGTTTCGGTAACAGGTTTATGCTCCTTATGCCATCCTTATGTTTACGGAAAAGAACTCAAAATTGTTTGAATAAGTTGTATAAAGGGTATGTTTTCTATTGTTATTTCAAATAGAGTAGTCATTCATAAAGCTGCGTCTACGCTAAACGAGCCGAGCACGAGCTAAGCACAAATTCGTTTAATGTGGACCGACTTACGAGCCTCGAACGCCGCGAAGGGCTTCGCAAAGGGGAACCCTGGGGAATTTGTGCTCGGCTCGTGTAGACGCAGCTTAAGAATTGTCTTAATACAACTGTGATTTGACACAATTTTTTGTATATCCGAAAAACGTAAGAAGATTAAAAAGGGTTGGCTCCCATTTCGGAATTAACAATTTGAAGTAGAGCTCTTATTATATGTGGCTTTAACCTGAAACCTGTCAAATATTGCCTTCAAAGTAGGGTTTGACACATTCTTACCTCCAAATTATACATTCAAAAACAAGCCTTAACACCGTTTTCATATTAAATGCAATATTCTTTCTCGATTTCTCGTATTGTATACTTACATATAAGAAATAATTAATATATAATAAGCTGCTGCCTGTAGTGTATATAACACTAAAATTATGTCAATAACAATCCAAACAGATGGGAATCGAAGTCACCACCTCTAACATGCCAGTCCAACGTCCTAACTATCTGTTGGATTATAGCTACTAATAAAATTTCTCTATTCTGACAGAAACATTATCTCAAGAGGTCTGAATATAGTGCTTATGTATGTTCCTCACTGATGTATACCAACAAGGATATTGACCTAATTTCGGAGGGTAGATTGTAACAACTTGCGTGGAAAGATAAGCAGCTTAGGTGGTTTTTTCTTTAGGCGTATATTACATTCCGGTATAAACTCAGAGTAAAGTATTTTCTTTGTATTCTCCGTTGTGGTTTTGACCAAAGAGGATTGCACTTATGCTACGGCGTAGCCGTGACTTCTACGAAGGTTGCTACGCCATCGTAGCACATTTGCTACGCGTTGAGCCTTTAGTATTATAAAAGAATTTAAATTATCGTACTGTTTCTTTCGATTGTTTAAAAATGACAGAGAATTCTGAAATATTTTTAGAGTTTTGACATTTAGGGCTGATTTCTGAACTGAGTATTTGGAGTTAAGAACGTGCCAAACTCTAAGACAGTGCTAAATTTATACAGATTTTCACGCTGAAGTACAGTTTGACATATATCTACTCAACGTGAAATGCTTAATTCAGAAATCAGGGGTTACAAATTGGCCTTGCTCTTTGTCCACGACTTGCCAAAAGACAAAAGTCTATGTTCGGTTATGCAAATTTTCTTTATCGATTTACCTTAAAGTTAGCTCGAATATCTTAATTTTCACAAGAGAAGGAACACATTAATTTTAATAGATGTGTTATGAATAATTCAAAAACAGAGATTGTTTGAAATTACAAATCTAGAGCAAACAGCTCTTAACGTGAAGGTAGATTATTATTATTTATATTAAACTATCCGCAAATATTTTGTGTAGGAGTGATTTACTTAGACAATTCAACGAACTTATTGGCTGTCTAATACCGGTCTACAGCACTCCAAGAAATTCCTAGGCTCTACGTTCAAAGCCCGGGAATGCATTTGGAACATGAGCAGGGGGCAAATCCGCTACCTGGTTGGGGCCTTTACTGGGCACTTTGGAACCAACGACATGCTCATGAAGATGGGTCTAACCGCGACACCCATGTGCAGGTTGTGTGGGGAACATACGGAACGCATGGAGCACCTTCTGTGCACATGAGATGCACTGGCTGGTAAGCAAATGAGTCTCCTAGGGGTATATCCAAAACCAGAAGACTGTAGGCTCATATGTCCTAGTCTAGTTGTAAAACTCATGAAAAGAGTTTTCAACGAGATTGGGGAGGAGTAAGTTATGGGACCACAATAGATCCCAATGGGTCAAAGTGTCCGAGTTATTTCTCGGCCCCTCCACAAGATAATATACTTAGAAAATTACTTTAAGCCCTTTACAAGCTAGAATAGTTTAACTTTTTAATAAATTTAGTTAATTTGTCTTTGTACCTTAAGTTAAATAAAAGGACATTTTCACGTTTCATAAAGGTTAAATGAATTTAAAAACTTCTAGGTTTTAAAAACGGTTCAGTGAACTGAAAACTAAAGCTAGTAAAGGCTTTAGTTTTCAGTAGTATAGCTTAAGAATATCATTAAAAAAATGTTAAACACTAACTTTTTACCCTAGCTTCGCTCCCATAACCTATTCTTCAGGAACCATTAATTTTTCTGGAATGAAAAGAAACCATAATATTCAGCGATAATGTAACTTTAAAGCGTAAATGGATCCAACTAAAGACAAACTAAACTGTTGTTATACTGGGTTATTGGCAAATACTAACAAAATAGGAGGGTTATAGGAGGATCTGGTGATGGACAGCCGCGGCGGGTTCGCGGTGAGTGCTAACGCGTGCCCATGTGCCCGCCATAAGCGGCACACGAGATCAGCGCGGTGTTTTTGTGGGTTTGAGTCCCACGCAACTACATGCATGAGCATTTCTCCACGATAAAAATAAATAAATAAATAGGGTTTTATTACTAACAGCATAAACAACAACTTTTGTTCTACGAATTTTAAAACTTCAACAAAGAAAATTCAGCTGATCTATACATTTATGCTCGCATAACTCGCCAGAATGCATGGATCAGCTGTTTTTTAAGTTTATGATTCAAGTTTATGATGTTAGTAATACAACCCTGCAATGTTTATTAATTATTTATTTATGTACACACAAAACACTTAACAGAGAAAATAAATAATACAGATAGAAGAGCAGAGAGGTACTGCTTATTTCAATAGAAATTTCTGCCAGCAGACCTGCGATAGGTTGTTGGTGTTTTACCAGACTAAACTAATACAAACCAAAGATTACTTTATCCAAATAGGTACGTGATGAAGAATTCCTTTGTATATCTCCGAAGTGTTTAATCAGAATTTCCTCTTCATCATCATACACATCCCGACCCCACCCACTGCTGAGCAGAGGCCTGCTTGTGCTCATACACGCGTCTCCCTATGCCTCTCCTGCGTCAACCTCATCCAGGTCCTGCCCACGATGACAACAATTTCGTCTACCTATCTCGCCGCTGGACGCCAGATCTTCGACAAATTTAAATTGGAATACATCGAGTAACCGCACTTTCGAAAATTCTTCAAAATCGATTCATATTTGGCAAAAATATCGCTGAACATATATACATAAAAATCTGTCAAATTGAGAACCTCCTCCATTTTTTGAAGTTAATCAAAATTGTATTCACCCTCGCCTTAGAAAAGAAACAGGCTATACCTAGTTTTGTAAAGTTGCCATCATACAAACATAAGTACAGTTTCAACTTGTGTTTGTGTAAGATCAAAATGTAAGATAAAAAAATATGCCAGTTCACGAATATTTTTTTAAATAAATATTATCAATTGACTGTTCTAGATACTGAACCTAGTCTAAACTATTGAGTTTAGACTAGGTTCAGTATCTAGAACAGTCAAAAAAAAAAAAAAAAAAGGTCTAGGTGGGGTATTGACCCCACCTAGACCTTTTTTGCTTGGACGCCCACAGATTATCATTAATTATTTTTGCAGTGAAACATCATTTTAACGCTTTCCATAACATAAAATTGATCTACTAACAAAGTAGACTGTTCTCAATTACATAAGTTGCTCGTCACTTCCCAAGGCGTGACGTCAGGTCTTGACAGGTTATTAAAGATTGTGACAGGGATATTAACAGCAACACGCAATCCCTAAGAAAGCAGGTGAAAATAGACAAAGGTGTCTTTATACTAAGGCCCACTTGCACCAAATACTTAACTCATAGTTAGTTGCTAATGCGAGGTTAAATAACAAATATGTCATACATTATTGGCCGTATTAGCGACTAACTCGGGGTTACTAAGATGGTGCAAGCGGGCCTAATAGTAATAAATCAACAATAGAGAGGTTTTACTTAAGATTAAATGCATGAAGGTATATAACGAAACTAGCTTAGGCCAGCGGATATATTATCTCATATAGCATTACATAATATCCACATAATATTACGTCTATATTCGTCTCTTTTCCTTGATGTTATTAATTAGGACTTAGGCTTTTGTTATGTCCTTATTATAAACATCACAGAAAACAGATGTATCATCATCATATCATATCAGCCGAAAGACGTCCACTGCTGGACATAGGCCTCCCCCAAGCGTCGCCACATTGACCGGTCTCGTGCGTCCCGCAAACAGCGGATCCCCGCAACCTTCACCAGATCATCGGTCCACCTGGTGGGAGGCCTTCCAATGCAACGTCTTCCGGTTCGCGGTCGCCACTCCAGAACCTTTCTGCCCCATCGGCCATCCGTTCTGCGAGCAATGTGCCCTGCCCACTGCCACTTAAGTTTGGCAATTCTTCGGGTTATATCGGTAACCCTGGTTCTCTTGCGGATCTCTTCATTTATGATTCGATCACGCAAGGAAACTCCGAGCATAGCCCTCTCCATTGCTCTTTGGGTGACTTTAAGCTTTCTGATGAGGCCAGATGTATATAGCAACATAGTGTGTTGTGTTAAGATAAATAAACAGAAAACAAAATCACACCTAAAAGAATAATGAAAAGATTTTATCACTCTTATATCCTAATGAAAAATTCACTAACAACACAAAGTGTTTACTTGAACCGAACTTAATTAAAGCTTATTATGGTAATTGTTATTATGGCAACGGTAACGAGGTTTGCCGCAGTAAATTCACTAACCCTGACTGGAATTGCAAAGGAGCAATTTATGAAACCGTTAATGCAACAGAGAACTGACCATTTTGTTTGGCTTGAAACTGGGTTTTAGAGAGGAAATTTGTACCAGGTTTAGGATAACGCACCCTATCGCTGGCACCCCTCCAGTTATTGGCACTTCTGATTTTATTGGCTAAAAATAAGAAAACCATAGATTCAGCAAAGTTGCAATTTCCATGCCAGTAATAGGTTTTTCGGTATTCAGTTGAATTATTTCAACAGAATTGGTTCACAATTGAAAATTAATTTGAGAAATTGTCAATTAATCATTTTTTGCTTTCTTTATTTTATTTTTCAAATTTAAATGATATGTAATATTATTATTATAAAAATAAGTGTACTCATTCCAGTTTAAAAAGATTTTTTTAAATCAGACCACTCTATAAAAAGTTATGCGTGGTCATACATAAAAAAATATACTTGTCGAATTGAGAACCTCCTGTTTTTTATCGTTGGTTAAAAAATATACATTAAACACTCCATATTTTGTAAGAAATAAGTTACCTTGGCAACAACTTTTCTTTCGTTTTGTACGCACTTAAAGTAACCTACACAAATAATGAGATTCTCATGTTTCAATCTCGAGAAGGTCGGTAACCGAATACAAGTCAGCCTCTTTCAGAGATCCATGGAGAGTTGAACTTCGTATTTATTCTAAAATAATGCTATTTCATTTTACGACTGGTAGAATTACCTGAAAATAAAAACCTAGGTAAACTACTCTAAGACCTTATTCCAGATGCTGACAAATTGTATAATAATTAAAAAAATACTACTGTATTTTCTGAAGGGTCACTTAGAGAGAGGTCTGTAACCCATATTTTGCTAAAAAAACTAACAGGTGCTGCATGTACTATGACGTGTCAACTCCATCACAATTTCGTTGTCAACAACGGATATAGCCCCAGTACAGTTCCTTCTCTGTCTCACACTGGCGTCAAGATGGCTTTAAGGCGCTATATACGCCACAATGTTAACGCAGTACTAGCCGTGCGCCCGCTCGATGCCAAAATATCAATATTGAACCACCTTTTGATCAGTTTTGTTTGCAAAATATTATTTGATTTACATATGTATGTTAGTTATGAAGAAATTCCAGCCATCAATTTTTCTGTGTAAAAGTATTTTTAAACGTCCAAGTCGTTTTGGAGGAGTTTCCAAAAGTTGCGAAAAAATATCGTGTTGTTAATTATTTTTTTAAAGCAAAACCGTACCAAGTTACCTGAAAAAATCATGTGTTCAAAATTATGAACATGAATCAATAATAAATATATTTTTTTTTCAAACCTTTTAATCTAGCCGTTACTAAGGAGTATGTTTTAGAAAGTTACCGTTTTACGGCACTAAAGCGTATGTAGGCCCTTAACGAGTCTTAGTCTCTGGTCCCATACAGTGGGGCGAACGAAATGCTTAACAATTCACCCGACCTGTGAACCCGGCACACTCATCAGTCGCGTTAAGATCACAAGAGACCAAGTAGTCTTAGTAATATTTCGTAAAACAAAAATATGAATAAAATCTCAACAGTGTTCAGGAAAGCTTTTACAAAAAACTCAAGGACAAAAGATGATTAATATTCTTTCACAAAATCCTTTGTCATGACAAGTCAGCTTACTAAAATGAATTACTTGACAATTTCCAGATTAGATTTCTAGATTTTTTTTTCCCTTGTAACGTTTTTAAAACGGTTTGATTTATGTGAAAACAGTTTGTATTACATAAAAGTATTTCCTTAAGAATAACGGAATAGTGGTTAGTAAAACTGAAAGAAGTCTGAACTCTATACAAAATGACATAATCAGCGATTAAGATTTATAAGTTGATAATGATTGGAATTGATTGGTGGCACATGAGTGTTGGATCATTCGGTTCCCTTCATGATGGTTGAGCTGAGTGGTGCCGATCTATGTGTCATGTTCGTGAACGGGCTCCATAAGTTGGGATTGATCATAACTAAGCTAAGCTTAATGGCCTAATTGAAGAATTTGATTTTTGATTTTGATTTTAGGCATTTTGGTAGCGTTGTACACTTTTTTACAATCGTTATTGCTGACATATAGAATAAAATTTACACTACGCCAAAATTATAACACACGTCTTTCACAATCACAACTTCTTACAGAACCCCTTAAACTTTGTCTAGGCTCTCTTGTTCGGCATGCCTTAAAGTTCCTCAGGATTTAAAGCAGCATTTACCTAATCGATGGGCGTGTCCCAAAACGACGAATAATAAAGTATTGGCTTAAGCAATTTACGATGCCGTAAGCAGCGACGCTGGGTTGCTAGCTTTTTGTTTTGCTTCTAGAAAGTTGCCAGAATTAAAATTAAACAGCTCATTTGTTTTCACTTGCGTCTAACAAGCTTGCATGGAAAGGTGTATCTCTTTGCTTTTAATAAAATGTTTTCGGAGGAACCCTCCGCGAAGTTATTTGGCCACAACTTTGTTAGCAACGAAGTTGTGTTATTTTAAGGTGATTGAAATCATGGGTCCAGTTGGCAGATAATTGCTTCCTTCTCTTTCTTTTCTTGGGCAAATCTATCAGGTGATAATGTTACGTTATCCAATGTGACGGACTCCTTCCCACGGTGTGTGTTGTCAAAAGTGCTGTCCTCGCATCCTATACCTAGCTCAAAAGGAACTTATTAAAGGCATCCCTAACTCACTTGTTTAATGTAGCTAAAACGGACATTAACCTTATACGAGTATTCCTGTTACGATAGATATGTACTTAAATTTCTCTAAGAGGTATATCTAGACAGCTTAGATGGTTATTGGGTTGAGAAGACCGTAGAAAAGATGGATGGATTGTATGAAAGATGAGATGGCTAGTAAGAAGGCGACTATTGGGATGATGGCAAATTTAAATATAAAGACGAAGAAATGTTGCGCTGACCTCAAATATATTGGACTGTGGCCAGGAAGATGATTATGATTATCACTAAATATGGATGTGAGGACGTCTCCGTTGCGTCTCCCTCACGCGTACCGCCTCCTCCTTCGCGAGCATTACTGCTTCGCAGAAGGAGGTAACAGTTCATCTCATCTACTACTCTATACCAAATTAAGATTGAATATTAAAGAAGATTTCATTAAATTCGTTCAGAAAGGTCTGCATATTTCCAAATTTATCTTATGTCTTCCATCTTATTTCATCTTATGGCTTATCCCAAATCATAAGGCGATCCGTCTTTTAAGGGTTAAGCGGATTTCCGGCGAAATATTTCAGCAATTTCTTATCAAAGGCTATACGTACGTCAAACAGATCAGCTTAGGAATGTTTGGAGTAAACTCCATGAAAGGAGATAAATTACATCTCTACCTGACCTGTGGGAAATAAAACATCCCAGAAATTAATTCGGGGCTAAGACAGATAAATATATAGAGTACTCTTTATTCTGTACACAATGAGTAACAAAAAAGATACATAAATACTCTTAAAACATTACTTAGGGTGTCACAATGGGCGGACTTATTGCTAAATTCGATCATTTAAACACCATCATTGGATGGATTTAAAATAGGGAAAATACTGTAGGTAGTCTTAGGGGTACTATTTACTGGGGCTTATACCAAATAAGTCATTCTTATATCAAGAGGAGCTCGTGGCTAAATAATAACAGCCGCACGGGTCGATCATCAAGGTTAAGCAACGCTTGACGAGGTCGGTCCGTGGATGGGTGACCATTTCAACATACCGAGTTTCCTCCGTGCCTCGGAAAGCACGTTAAGCCGTTGGTTCTGACTGTTATTTGAAGATCTTTGACAGTCGTTACGGGTAGTCAGACGCTTGAGATCTGATACCAGTCTTGCCAAGGGGTACCGTGTTTACCCAGTTACTGGCTTGTGGAGGTCAGATAGGCAGTCGCTCCATGTAAAACACTGGTACTTAGCTGAATCCGGTGAGACTGGAAGCCGACCCCAATATAGTTGGGAAAAGGCTAGGCAGATGATGATACCGAATAAGTCATTAGATTTCCTTGAGTTATTAAGACTTACCCATTTCCGCTGTTTCATCCGGGTGGCCCAACTTACAGGAACCATGCTTACTCTCAATAAAAAAAAATACATAGTCAGATCAGTAGTTGCAGAGATTATTTCCTTGAAACATTTACCTCTTCATAGTATTACTGAAGATAATTGCAACCGGTTAACAGACACATTTTGTCTTTACCTACTATGATAAAGAAAGAAAGAAATATATTTTGTTTGTGATAGGTATTAGTTAAAAGCAGTGTCGGAAATGAGACAAGTCAAGTCTTTTGCTAAGTGCTTCTTACGGAAACTGTTGACACCAAGTTTGACATCAATTATGAATAATGCTGGTAAAAAAATGAAATAGGAGAAGGTAAAAATATTTTGTGTACAATATTTTTCGGCTTATGTTTAACTTACCACCAGATATAGTAACATATAACAGACAAAAATAGTAAATGATCACCAAAATTAAACCCGCATCTTATTGTAAAATTATAACCAAAGTTTTAACATCTCGCTATCCTGTTTAGGCAAAATGACTCCAAATAAATCATTGTTAACCCAAAAGTAGTAAATGATCACCAAAATTAAACCAATGACCAAAAAGATTATAAAATTTCTGGGAGCAACTTGGAAGTAGCGCTCGCCGGCCGCTGCCGCGGCACCGCTCGCTTTGCTCGCTCGGCTCGCGCGCGGTTGGTCACAGTTCTAACCTAACCTAACCTATTTTACAACATTAAATAGCGCAATAATTTGCTATTAAAATTTGGTGATCAATTTACTAAATTTGGTGATCAATTTACTAAATTTGGGTTTCATAGTACAATTTTAGGTAATAGAGGTTATGGTCACAAAGTAATTTTAGGTGGTCATTATATTTATCCCCATATTTTTCTATTGCTAAAGTCGTGAAAATTTAAGAAGTCGGATTTGACAGCAATAAAAATACGTTACTTAAGTAAAACTTGATGCTTACGAATGATACTCATTGTTATAGTGTATGGGTAACATATTAATTAATTAGGATTATGAATTTGATTTTTCATAGACGTTCATACAAAGTTATCGCGGCATGTAATGTAACATGAGAAACGTCACCGGACTTCTTAGATTGTCACGATAAGGTATATTCTTGAACCGTAAGATAAATTAATGTTAGTAACATTTCATGAAATAAGAATATAAACCCAAACTAAATAGTGTTAAGATAAAAACTATAATTCGTAAACACGTGTACAGGAGACAAATTCTAGGAAAACTTATCATATTTGCTCGGTTCGCTCTAGAATACAAGATATTAAGTAATATAATAAAATAAGGCCTCAGGCAATACATGGCAAATATATGGAAAAGGAAAATATTTATATAAGATAACAATTTTGGGTAGTCTCAATATATTATGTTTCTTCAGGACACAAATTAACATTACTAAAAATAATGACATTATAAAGTATAAATAGGATAAAACTAGCCTGCACAATTAATCACAAACTTCTTTATTCACATTCACCCACTTCGAATCATCAAATTAACAATAATTATAGTTTGACATAAGAGGATTTTTTTAAGTTGCTCGGTGACTGAGTCGTCCATTAAATGGACGTGGAACATGGTCCTCAATGCGTTTAGCGCTTAACATAACGTATTTATTATTATTAATGGTAGGCTCGCGTTTGACGACTATTTCAACTGATAGTAAGCCATGACTTGGTCAACGGTGAAGCACGCTTACCTAGAAGTAACCTATTCACCCTTGACTTAAAGACCCCTAGGTTGTTACTATCAGGAAACACACTCTGGCAGAGAATTTTTAGTGCAATAGGGTTAGAATTTAAGATGATTTAATATCAACGATGAAACCCTACGAAGCGCTTCACATTGCCAAAGATAGGCACATATGACGAAAAAGGTAATCACGACTCACAGTATTGAAGAAAACGACGCGAGGAGGTGGAAAATTATTATGAATTGATGATATACAATAGCATACCCCTCATTTCTCCGTTAAGGCAACGACGGTTGACGACGGACAAGACAAAATCTGGGTCAATTTATCACGTTTGAAAATAATAAGTCTAAAAATACATCCAGCTTTCTCTTAATCGAATAATGTGCCAAATGTGGAAGCTCGAGCCTCCGGGTTGAAATACTGGAGTGCCATAAAAAGCGGTACTAACTTTTTACGCCGATAGTGAGGGTAGATATCCAATAATTTGACACTAACTGAGTGGGATTCTGAAAAAAGGTATTAGGATTTTGTGGATCGTATTATTTTAGGTCTTTTAGTTCATCGGATATTTTCGATAGATTTTATTATTGTACGGGTTATAATGTACGCAATTTTCTCGTACACGGATCTTCATTTATTTTTAATCTTCTCACTTTTAATTATGGTCCTGTTTGCAATTACGCTTTGCTCGTATTTTGTGTATCACATTATTATTCTGCATAGGGCTTGCGGTTGTTTTAATCTTTGTCACATTCATGAGATCGGTGGTCCTATATTTAATTTTGGCTGAAACTGGGTAGTTTCAGGTTATTATATTCCAAACAACGGTCTATAAATTGTTGAAACACATTTAGTTTCACATTAAATGCAAATGAAAGTATACAATTTAATTCAAGCAAAATTTTATGAAAACGCGTTAAATTAAAACTATCCATATGGAGCTACATCCGTACGTTATCTGGTTCATTTCAATGATATGGTACCAACCATGAATATTCATATAGTAGGTGAATATACTGCAACTTTATCTAAAAACGTGGTCCGTAGCTTTTCAGTTTTGACGATAATATTTCACATTTTCGCGCGGGCAGCCATTTTGAAAGCATTCCACGCCTTTTGCTATGATGGATAATTTTTCCGTGCGTCTTTTGCGAGTTTGTGACATTTTAATATATACTTTACTACACTGTTTTAGTTTGGATTCATTACTTTTTTGTGTATTTAAACAAAAGGGGTCTACGGAAACTTGCGACGTTTGTTTCTGAAATAATGTACTTTGTAAAGATTCTGGGTTCGTTGAGTTTAATTATTTTCGCGACTATGTATTCAGTTTGCATGAACTTTGTAATATATGATGAAGAGTTTGCTTGCATAATGTAGTTTGTTGCACTTCTTAAACAAGTGAAATTCAGTTAAGGTTACGTGATTTTACACATGTACACACTGTTCTGAAATGTATTTTAGTTCTACATTCCCGTGCAAGAGTTAGGGCAATGCACGGGCACATAGCTCACGGGATTATAAACGCACGGGTGACACTGTCCCGTCTAACCTAAGCTTTACTGGAACAGTTTCAGTTTTGTTGCTGCAACGGATACAACGGCTATTTCCATCAAAGAGTTCAGTGATGTGTACCTAACCTTATCAATCAAGCCCAGGCCTGAAATACTCGCCTTCGTCAATGGGAAACTTCGAATCTTGTTTCAAGTTACGTGCACAGGCCGAAATAAACCTATATTCCTTTAGCTATTGTGTTTCCTCTAGCCTTATTACGTAAAATACTTACTATGATAATCGTTTTAATATTTACAGTTCGAGTTAATCCATTTCAATACGTTGTAGACATCGAAAAGAGCCCTTCAATATTAAGGCCTAGACATTCTGGTGCACACTGCTCAACATCTGCTGAGCCTGCTCCTTTTGATATGCTGTAGAAATATTGTGCGCCGGAACTAACTTTGTGTTTGTTTATAACATGCTACTATTGGCAATAAATGTTTTCTTTCTTTCTTATTATTTAAATGTCAAAGTGATAGTGTCACACAGTTGACTAGTGATTGTAATAAGGGTAAACTCTTTCAGGCTCATTTTCATTGAACGTTAACTCAGTCGATTTACAGCGTATTCGCCGCATGCGGCCTAACAACCAATGAAACTCATCAGTTTGTGTAAAGCAGTGTCTGCTCAGTACCGCTCTTTCAAAACAAATGCGCGGCGAAGAATGTAAAAAAAGCGGTCCGTATCGATAATGGAAAACGGTTATCGCATACTGGCCCTATGGCAAGCTTTAAAATAAATCTTCCGCACCCCGAATGCAAGCTCTAATGACCAATGCAAATGAGCCTCACAGGAGGCTTGTGTCTCAGCAGTAGGAACAAAACAAGCTGGTTAAGACGACGACAATCGCCAACGATCATAAAGGAACAAAAAGCGCACTTGTTTCACACCCGCGCTACTTAAAATTAGTATTTTTTTTGTACTTTCCTTATTATTTCATGGCTTAAAAAAAAAGCCATAAATCAAAATGTAGAGAATTAAATTGTCTTTGAGATGGAGAAAATTTCATTAAAATACGCCCGGTAGTTTTGATGCGATTTTCGTTCTTTTGTCCATGTTAGACATAACTTTACGAATTAATTACACTGTGTAATACGTATAAAACTCTAAATTTTCGTAGGTCATATTATTAAGAAAATGGTTTTATGTAACATATATTTTTACGAAAAAATTACAACTAACCGTTTAGATGTGATTCTTATTTTAAAATCAGCTATTTAGGGGTATCTACGCCTTAATAAGGTCTTTGTTACGTAAATAGTCTGCCATTTATTCCATGCTAAAATACAGTGACAGTCAAAATACATGGGACGAGAATTTAGTGAAAATTTTAGGACTTTGTGGCTAAAGTACGAACATTGTCCAATATAATTAAATAAATTCCGTTGTACTAGTATTTCGACAAAGAGCCGCTAAAACTGCCTGGCTCGATTAGTGGTCTCTATTTTCACAGGCACAAATTCAATTAAAAGTACGTGTACACTTCCTTTCAAAAGTAGATACAAGCCAAAGCTAAAATAAAATAATCTTTTACATAAAAGCCACGTCTTGTTTTCATATTTTTCTTTGGTTTTTAAGATGCAATGACGAGAAATACACTTATATTATTGTTTTTTTTTGTTTTCAGCAAGACTGGCTGATTTAAATTCAAAGATCAGTCGTTGTTATTGTTGATCGCGACCATTATTTTATTTTCATTTTGTACAATTTATCACTTCTGTGCCAACAGTACTTCGAAAAATATACCTATCTCCATGCCAATGTCACAGTTACATAAAGCCAGAACAGTAATAGTGACAATGCAGCCGAATTTATATTTAGAAGTTCGTAATTTAGAGCTTGAAATACCAACACGTTTTGCCAATAATTCAATAGCTATTATATATGTTGCTCTAATATTTTAGATATTCAGTCAAGCCTTCAAAGTAACGTATGAAATTTTGTTAGTTATAACAGGGTTATTCTTGTAGTGTGCATTCGAAAATGAACGAAATTTTGTCTGAATAGATCATGAGTTGTTGCATTGGGGATGGCAAATGATTTCCTGAAATTTATTAGGAAAAGTAGAGAGATTTTTTTATTTATTTATTTATTAAAACTTCATGCAACATAAAGGTACATAGGTGGACTTAATGCCTGAGGCATTCTCTACCAGTCAACCAAGGTTTTAACTCTTTGTCCCGCTCTTGGAATTTCTTCTGTATCGTGGATGCATTAACAAAGATAAAATCACGTCATACACAAACACCCTGTTCCGGAGTAACTATCTGTAGGCCAGACAAATATTTGTTCCATGCGGGTATGAACCCGCGACACGCAGTGCAGCAGTCGATCGCTAAACTATCCATTTGGCTGTTATTTTTCCACTAAAGAATAAAAGCTTCTTTACACATAAAGAAGGAATAAATATTGATCTAGTAGGCTTACCCGTTTGGTGTTCAGACCATGACAGAAATAATAATCTTCCAAAATAAGTCCACTTAAATTACTTTAGCTTAACATTTCAGTAATTTATTTTAATTAAATGAAACCGAATAACTATTTGTAAAATTATATTCTGAATTCTGTTGCTGAGTAAATCCGGAGCAGTTTTAAATTACATTCTTAATTGCAGTTACATTAAATGACATACTGTAAAATTATAAAATGCAAAGAGTTTGTTTACTGTAGAAATAATTGGTTATGTCTTGTCCAGTTTTTTATAAAATTATTAACTATGCGACTGTTTTATTGCAAGTGTGGACGTCGTCATTGTTTTTATACAAGTAAAATTAAAAATTAAAAAACCCTCGACACATTTTTATTTCATGCTACATAATTTATCTAGTAGTAGATACGCATTGATCGACAATCTAATTGAACGCGTAATAATTATAACTAAAAACATAATTAAAACATTAATTTAGAACGGCTCAACCGATTATCATAAAACACTTTCGATAAAGTCAAACGAACAACAAACAAAAAAAAAAAACTAAATCAAGATAGGTTTATCCGTTTAGGAGCTATGATGCCACACAGACAGATACACAAATACACAAAAACACAGGTACCCCGTCAAACTTATAACAGGTTTTTTTTCCGTTGGTGGTTAAAATTAAATATGTGGATTGGTCATAAACAACCGAAGTATCAAATGGTCCATATAATATGTCAAGTCCGACCCATATAATATGATGTATACTCAAGATGCTCTAAACAACTAACTAACTAAACAACCAATACAATATAGTATTTATAAGTCTCGTATTGAAGCTGTACAGAAGAAGTTTTTAAAATATCTTGACTTTAAAGCACATCAGTATTCGACAGATTATGATCATCGTTGCCACAGATACCATTTCTTACCTCTCGAATGTAGACGGCGCATAAATGATGTATGTTTTATAATGAATATAGCAAATGGCACTATTGACTGTCCCGAGCTTGTTTCTAAGTTGGAATTGCGAACAAACCAACTTTGTTTACGTCAACGTCCACTCATCAGCATACCTTTTACTGCTACAAATTATAGGCAAAATGCTTTCTTTGCCAGGAGCGCGTCAAGTTTTAATGACCTACCGCGTGAGTTGAACATTGATCTTTTTTGTACTTCCGCTAGCACAACGAGACGGAAATTAGCCAAACAATTTTTTAAATAAAAATTATAATTATTGGCGATCAAACTGTAGTGTCATTATTATTCATACTATTCTTCTTACTAGTACCAAGAATATGTGACATGTACTTAGACCTAGCAATACAATTGATAGTACTAGTAATTATATACTGCACCTAGTATTGTGATAGTAAGTAAACTTAGACAGGATGAACTAATTTTAGAATAATATTTACTTGTGGAGGCTTGTTATTAGCAATTTTAAGTATCATTTTTTTTTATATACTTTTGTAATTAGTCTGTAAGCCTTCATAAAAAGGAATAAAAAAAAAAAAAAAAAAAAAAAACAAGTGGACATTCTATAAGCGATAGCGCTTGTCGAAATGCCAAAATTTCGATAGCGTTTGACAATACCATAGATTCTGAAATGAAGACATCCACAAGAGAACCAAGTTTAGCGACATAGCCCGAAGAACTGCCAAACTTATGTGGCAGTGGGCAGGGCACATTGCTTGCAGAACGGATGGTCGTTTCCCTCAAAAAGTTCTGAAGTGGCGACCTGGTCAACGTTGTGGGAGTCTGCTGGATGCGAGAAGCACAGGACCGATCAGAGTGGCGATGCTTGAGGAAGGCTTATGTCCAGCAGTAGTCGTCTTTTGGTTGAAATTATGATAATCTCATTAATTTTTGACATTTTAACAATCGCTATCACGGCGGTTTTGACCACAGAATGTCAGAATGTCACTTGAGCCTAAATTCTACATTAATATTTTCTCTTATTTTCTCTTATATTACATCAGTCAGTAAAGTAAATATGTATGTCATGATACAAAAGATTAATGGCCAGAATGATTGCATTCCCAAAACCAGATTAATGAGAAGCTATGCGCTTCATGGATGATAACGTTGGTCTGTGTTCACATTGCACATAAATATTCATTTTGTAGGCCAAATGTGTGATACGAATCGTAATTTAGTATCTCTATGATTTATGACTTGTATTAGATATCTGATTTGTTTTGGAGAATTAAAAACGATTTGGTATAAACAGCTTTAGAGTCTGAGTGCTGTAGTAGACATTCGTTTTTAATAATCATGTTTGTAGGCCTAATCAGTGATTTAATAACCCATTGAGTGCCCGAAACATAACATGCGCGAGACATAATGTTATTTTTTTTTAATCCTTGCCCCACATTAGCAATTTCTTCCTGTATCGTGGGTGCGTTAACAAACATATAAACTTACAAAAACAACATCCAGAGCCGGAACAACTATCTGTAGGTCATACAAATATTTTCTCCGTGCGGGATTCGAACCCGCGACACGCAGCGCAGCAGTCAATCGCTCAACCACTGCGCCAACGGAAATAATTACATTATTTCGTTAATTAAAGTATTCAGCCGGTTAATCCATTGGTGATACAAGATTTTTACAGTTTTGAACAATTAATTGAATCTCATAGAAAAAGAAAATCCTTCAATATATTTAAACATGCTAGTAGGTACGTCTGAACGTTAGGATCTCCAACGTACTTCAGAAGGTCAAATATCGTCACAAATGCAAAGAGATCATCAATAAATTTAGTCAGACAAATCACAGAACTATCAAACTATTGAAAAAGGAGTAGTACCTTATCATTATTCAATCTATACAACAACAAAATTCAAATAAATACTGTACCATAACCACAAACTGACCAGTGACCAACCAAAAACAAAAGACACGCATTGTTTTCGCCGCTCTACTTTGTACTTGTTAAACGTACTTGCGATGTTCTCCTAATTCAGACAAAACTTTGACTTTGAGACAAGACAATGACAAAGTCAAGTTTCTACACTTTAAAACTGGGACAAACGTATCAGAAAGTTTGCGTCTCGAAATACCACAAAATGTAGGATCTATGTTTGTATGGATTTGAAAGTTTTATA
This sequence comes from Orthosia incerta, assembly GCA_948252205.1. NCBI lineage: Eukaryota > Metazoa > Arthropoda > Insecta > Lepidoptera > Noctuidae > Orthosia > Orthosia incerta. Next base: position 11,592,023 of record OX411749.1, on the reverse strand, counting down.
TATTGTTACTTCTAACTTCGACCGACGGAGACTACAAAATCATGTATTGCGGTGTTTATTAAAAATAAGAGAATAAAGCTATTCAAGCAAACCTTGGAGAGCAGTGGTGACCCAGTGGTAATGGCCGCGACTTACAAGTTGCAGGTTGTTTACCCAAAAGGTTCGAACCCAGGCAGGCACTATACTTTGTGTAAATGATTTCATCACCACTGCACTCAAAACAGTGAAGGAAAACATCGTGAGGAAACCGGCATGTCCTAGAACCAAAAATTCGTAAATCTATACTAATAGAATGAAGAGTTTGTTTGTTTGAACGCGCTAATCTCAGGAACTACTGTTTGTAATTGAAAAATCTTTTTGTGTTGGATAGTCCATTTATTGAGGAAGGTTATAGGCTATATAACATCACGCTACGACCAATAGGAGCCGAGCATAAATGAAAAATGTTGCAAATACGGGCAAAAATCCTTTTTGAATTTCCTTTTTGACAGCTTCCGTTGCGTGAGCTGCGTAAGCGGTTAAAGTTACGCAACATTCATGTATGTAGAGTAGGTAGGTAGCCAGTTAACGGGAGCGAAGCCGCGTGGGACAGTTAGTATGTAATATTCACCAACTCGCAATGGGCTCGCGTGGTGAATTCTCAAAAACTCTTTCCTCTTAATCTTTATTCTACCGTATTTTTCTCAATAACACAAACCATGTTGACAAGGTATAAGTCAAAAAACAAAAAAGTAAGGACATAATTAAACTCACAGAGCAAGCGAAAGAATTACTTAATGACCAAAAAAGTAGATTCAATAAATTGGACAAATGAAAAAGGCTTAAATCTGCGAAAAGTTGTTTTCGCTTTTCGCTAAAAGTGTTTTTCTAATTGCTTTTATCGTTCGCCATCTTAACGGCTTCCCGCTGAATTCATTTTAATTAAGATGAAAGATTTTTGTAACGCCTTTTTGAGATGTCACTTGATTCTTATTTTTATCGTTCAAAATTAAATACATAATATCTAAACTACATTCTTCTTCAATCATCGTAGTAATTTTGTAACGAAGTATTTTCGGGTTGATTTCTAGTCCAACTAGATGCAACTGTTCCTATCTTTATTTTGCATGAGGTTATTGCTCAGACCTCCTCAACCCAGTAACTGGTGTAAGGTTTTCGGGCTTCTGACTATTCTGGTTGATTACAGGACGAAGGCCATCAAGGCTTCTAATACATTTAAGAAATTATCTTTTCTTCATCTCGTGCCCAGTTCGTGTTGGTCGATTAAGACCATCACGACACTTTTTCATGCCCAAGATTAACAAAATTAGGTATCTATTTTATTACATCAATTGCTAGGTTCAACTAAAAAACTCGTGCTTTCGATATCAGTAGATGTACACAGTCTACCTATCCTCAAACAGAAGTTTCTGAACTAATGGCTTGTCGTTTAAAAGCAGTCTCTTCTCTTTCCATTAGTAGTTTACCTTCCGCAAGAGAGATGGCGCTAGTTATCGCTGTTCGCGGCGCATTACACGCGCTCACGTTAGGTACAATCAGTGATTTTTATAGCTAGTAAAACTTTAACGTTGAAATAGAGAAGATCAGCTTTATTTTTTAACTATCTATGTATAAAAACATCTTGATATGTAACTTTAAACCGTAATGTTTTTTAAATACTGTCAAGTATTATGGCTACTACAGCGTTCTATGTTTCATATTGGGTGCATTGTTTACATTTTTTATAGAAGGTGATTTATGTTGGGATAAGCACACTTATCGCATTGGGAAATCCTGTTATGATAATTGTAATAAAGACGAATAAATACATTTTACAGAAAAAATATTTGAACGGAAGCATAAAATAGAATAATTTGAGTTCCTATTATTGAATAATTATCACATAAAGACATTGTAAACGAAGCAAGAGGATTATATAAGAATCATTGCAGTTGGAATTCTATAGTTTTTGCTTGCCCCATAGGAAAATGGTGTGAGTTTATGTATTTACAAATACTATCATTGTACATAGTTGTTATGTAAATCATTTAATCTATAAGTCACTTCAGGCTGCATTTGATAGTTACTAGGCACCGTGACACGTTCCCAAAGCTGAGCTTGATTCAGACAAAGATGGGTTAATCCATCCAGTTTCTATGCTTTCGAGCCCCTAACAATCCATTGTAACATGAACCTTGTTCACAAAAGTATATAAACGTTTTTTGCAAATTTTTGTTTATCCTGTAAGCTGTGTTTACCGAACCAGTATTCGCCGATTTTAAAATAACGCCATATAAACAAAACGCTTCGTTCTTTTTATTTTTTTGATAGAATACGCTCTAGAGAGCGAGTTGATTGGATCAGAAATAAAATTAAAAAGATTTTGCGAGTTTTAGGTTGGTTGGTTTAAAATATTTTTTTTTTGGTTCGATATTGAAATAAAATATTGGTACTGTAATGAAAATGGTTTTTATCAATTTTTTTTTTTTTTAATTAGCAATATCTACATGTTTACATAACGGCACAGAGAGGTGATATGGCAAAGTTTTTTTATAGAAAATATTTTTCAGAGGCTACCTAAATCCGTAATATGATGAAAGGTAGAAAGTAAAGAAATAAAGTTTTAATTTGAATACTTTACAAGAGTATTATAGGTATGATTCTAGTATATCGAATAATTTTCAAATAATTTATGACACCAAAGACAGTTGGTTATGAAAATATTCTAATAAAAAAATGCCAGTTACATATAGACTTTGACAGGCGAAATTCTGTATCTGCAAAGCTGTTTTTTTATATTAATTTTCTTCTCCCTTTTACTACGTACCATGCAGCATAATTTAACACCAAACCGTGCAATCGCAACACTAAAAGCATAACCGGCTTACAACTGCCACAAATCTGCCACAAACTGGCTTAAAATTGGCATTCCCGTCACGTATGCCAAGCTCATTGTCCCAGCCAATCCCGTGCCATCCCCATGCATATTAATGGGCAGAAGGCCAAATAAAAATATGGCCTACGTGCGAATTGTTGCCGTAACTATGGACTTATTGGTTTAATTGCCGATGGATGGACGTTTTTTGTTGGTGATGTATGGCTTTATTATGCACGTTTTTGTTAAAATAGTTCTTTAAGCATGTTCACAAATATAGTGAGATCTATGTTTTAGATATTTTGGCTGAAATTCGGAGTCTAATTCTAGTACCTACTTAAAATACAATATTAAAGGTACAATGCCGTGCATAACGGCCGATCGAAGCCGCGCGCGGCTGTTCGTGTGCGTCCGACGCGCGCGGCCGATGCCTTAAAATACGGCATTTGCTCCCTCTGGTTTCTGCAAGTTATGAGGGAAAGGTGTGACCATATTTTAACAACTGCTTCTGCACACGTAAATGAAAACTTTCTGTCAACAAAACATAAGCAACTACCAAAAAAATATGTTTTATTTTTCTCTAATGCTTAGTTTTTAAATAATAACAGCCGCACGGGTCGATCATCAAGATTTAAGCAACGCTTGACGAGGTCGGTCCGTGGATGGGTGACCATTTCTACATACCGAGTTTCCTCCGTGCCTCGGAAAGCATGTTAAGCCGTTGGTCCTGGCTGTTATTTGAAGATCTTTGGCAGTCGTTACGGGTAGTCAGAAGCTTGAGATCTGACACCAGTCTTGCCAAGGGGTACCGGGGTAACAACCCAGTTACTGGGTTGTGGAAGTCAGATAGGCAGTCGCTCCATGTAAAACACTGGTACTTAGCTGAATCCGGTAGGACTGAAAGCCGACCCCAATATAGTTGGGAAAAAGGCTAGGCAGATGATGCTTAGTTTTTTTATGAATAACCTATATCGCAAATAGAAGAACAACTCGTACGTTGCGTAAAGCGCCATCAATTTCACATCCAATAAGTACTGCATAGGAATTTTAAACTAATATTGAAGTTACCAGACTGCCACTGAATTAGCTAGGCCAGACTTTAGCTATAAATACTCAAGTTCGCTCGCTTATTTTTACTCAAATCGGTAAAGTTTAAGAGCTTTTGTCGAGGCTAGGTGTTTAGAGAAACTATAAATTATAAATGCATTCAGGCCACTCTTAATATTTAAGCTAGGCTTTTATTAGGCTCTTAAAGCTTTCAGCTAGCTTTGAACGTCAATGAAGCTAAAGTAGTATGTACGAATCGTAGCAGGTTGTGTTTTGTGATTTCTGCTATCAAGAAAAAAGCGTTAGTTTTGTGCTAAGTTTTCAAGTGTTCAAAATAATTACCGACCTGTTCTTACTCCTAAGAATCTTTTAATTTTTCATTTGCATTAATTGCTGTTATCAAGTTTATTGTTTTCTGGTAATTGTAAAATTAATTTTTGCTTTATTTGGGACTAAACGAAAATAGAAATGAGTCTATTCTTTATTAGTTGTAAGTGCTACGCGATTGCTACGCGGCGTAGCCGAGCTACGCCGTAGCATCCTCGTTGCATTCTGTTGGTGTAATGTTAATGATTGAAGTGGTTGAGCATATAATATTACAATTATTTGTAAATTACACAATAGCTAACTACTATCCATTTTCCTGGGACTGGAAATTCATTAAAATAAAAGTTTGCCATACTAGTTTGTTCCTACAGTAAATACTCGTAGTTAAATGTGTATGCGAGCAAACACAGTAGCAAGTCATGTAGCGACTTTTTTTCTCAGAAGTTTCACATATTACTTTTGTTAAACTACCTTTTACCTTTGACTTTGCTCGTTTATAATTTATTACTTAGCAGATTGAAGAAAAATAAAATAAAAAGCAATCAGTAGAGCCATTTTTAATAGCTAGTTATGCGAAATAACTGCTATTGAAAAGCTGTTACGTTATCTGCAATCAATCATCGTGGAAGTTAAAAACGCGATGCTGATTGTGACGTTTCGCGGCAACACTGGATATTACTGATAAAAAAGATTGAACATAAACAATTCTATGAATAGGTAGATTTTCATTTTGTAGTATTCAAAATGTGAATTTTATTGATCTAATACCTTTAAACGAGCAATTCTTATATATATATAATATGAATCTCGGCGACGAAAATATATCCATGTGACCGTCAATAAAACTGTCTGAATCATCATCATCTGCCTAGCCTCTTTCCCAACTATATTGGGGTCGGCTTCCAGTCTTACCGGATTCAGCTAAGTACCATTGTTTTACATGGAGCGACTGCCTATCTGACCTCCACAACCCAGTAACTGGGTAACACGGTACCCCTTGGCAAGACTGGTGTCAGATTTCAAGCTTCTGACGTAACGACTGTCAAAGATCTTCAAATGACAGCCGGGACCAACGGCTTAACGTGCTTTCCGAGGCACGGAGGAAACTCGGTATGTTGAAATGGTCACCCATCCACGGACCGACATCGTCAAACGTTGTTTAACCTTGATGATCGACCCGTGTGGCTGTTATTATTTAGCACGAGCCAATACAACTGTCTGAATGATTGCGAAAAACCATCCTTTTTAAGTAGGTCAAAAAAATAACAAAAGAAAATCTTCTATTACAATGTCCTTCTGACCCAAGCCAATGATACAATGCCTCGTTTCTTAATTCAGTACATTTGTACTCCACAATGGCCACTGCATATTCCTTACCTTTGTGTTACACTCATTACAGTACCTGCTACCTATTGTTTTATTATACTACATTTTGTTTTCTTTGTTTACGAGTATGCGTAATGAAATCCGCTTATGCGCCGCGAATTGTGGCTTTATTACTGTTGGTTTAAGGGCGTTGTGTATGGATGTGGGTTTGGTCCATGTAAAGTGGGGAAGTATGAAATAAATATAGGTCGTTCGAGGCACGAATACAGTACTAAATTCTTTGCAAGTTCATGTGCCTTTGTTTAACGTATGTTGGTATCAACACTCGTGACTAAATAATAACAGCCGCACGGGCCGATCATCAAGGTTAAGCAACGCTTGACGAGGTCGGTCCGCGGATGGGTGACCATTTCAACATACCGAGTTTCCTCCGTGCCTCGGAAAGCACGTTAAGCCGTTGGTCCCAGCTGTCATTTAAAGATCTTTGACAGTCGTTACAAGTAGTCAGAAGCCTGAGATCTGACAACAGTCTTGCCAAGGGGTACCGTGTTACCCAGTTACTGGGTTGTGGAGGTCAGATAGGCAGACGCTCCATGTAAAACATTGGTACTCAGCTGAATCCGGTAAGATTGGAAGCCGACCCCAATAGAGTTGGGAAAAGGCTAGGCAGAGTGATTGGTATCTGCTTAACACCAATATGGTGGTTATGATTACCAATACTGATGCCGATATACTAGGGTAACCCCCGGTTTCTCATCATTCGACTATCGGGCTGTTAACGTAGATGAATAATCGCCGGTTATCTGCTGTTTTCGACTGTTGAAAATTCATTCAACCAATCACAGCAGATAACCCGTGCTTGACAATTTGTCACATTAATTCTGCGATGATTTAGCGATGAGGAACCCAGCCTCAGTTGTACTTCACGCAGTCTGTTAACGGATCAGTTGCCATTATTTTAACATCGAGACTCTTGATTTAGCATAGCACTAAAATAAACTACAGTCCAACAGTCGTTATAGGTATCTAGGAGTTACAAAGTATGACGGAGTTACCCAAGGCTTGTCCAGTATTTTAGTTGTGAAAGACTAATGGAAGTTGTTCATGAAGTAAACGGTTCTTGTTGTTCCTGTCTTTGGACAGATTTTTTTATTTTTGATATGCTCGCGTTTGACCACTATCTAGACTGATGTTAAGTGATGATGTGGTTGACGGTGAAGTACGCTTGCCTACAAGTAACCTATTCACTCTTGACTTAAATACCCTTAGGTTGTAGCTATCAGGAAACAAACACTCGGGCAGGGAATTCCACTTCTTACCTGTACGCACAATGAAAGTATTTGAAAAATGCTTTGTGCGTATGGGTGGGATATCCACCATGTACCGATTGCAAAAATAATGATAATAATCAATGTTGAAAAGTTTTTTTTTTTTTTCTATTTTCTATAGGCTCGCGTTTGACCACTATCTCGCCTGATGTTAAGCGATGACGTGGTCTACGGTGAAGCACGCTTGCCTAGAAGAAATGATGAATACATAGATTTTTGATTTTTTTAAATGTGATAAATTCAAAGTATCAAACGATTCGCGCCTGTATTTTCTAAAGGTTCAGACAGAAGTGTACCGGTAGCACACCAAAATACCACTAGTTAAGCATAAGTTCCATGAAATAGGAGGCACGTCTGTTGCCATCAGCTCAGCACAAGTATCCCCGAAAAGATTGTTCTTTGTGTATCGTCAAGGGTTAACACAAATATTTTATGTCCGTACAAGCTCAACTTGGACCATAACTTTGAATACATTACAATACACGACAACTCTTGTTAAGTTATTTCATTTATAAAGTTTATTCAGTACTTTACAAATTAAATTTTCAACAGCTTAAAATTGCTGCAATTCAAGCTCTCGCATAGTTTAACTTCATACTAACTTATTCAAGTTTATGAGCAAAATAAATTTCTATTATAGAAATAGAACAAAATTTTCTACTATATATATAGATAATGAAAAATTTATGTATTTTCTGGTGTTAAAATATGAACTTAATCTAAACTACATAGACTAGACACAGTTACGTAATACTAATGCTGGGCTTTTTTGGACTGGGATTTTCACATTAATTTTCCATTGAAGATAAATTACATTTTTACCTCTTACTAGCTTTGCTAGCGGCTTTGTCCGCATTGTTGTTGTTGATTATCACACGCCAAATTAAAAAACCTATGTGTTATTCCAGATTATAATCGATATCTGTGCCAAATTTCATGCAGATGCGTTCAGCCGTTCTGGGGGGATTGAGTAACATCCATCCATCCTTCACAACTTTCGCGTTTATAATATAAGTTAACTAGGAAGAAGGAAAGGCACTGTCTACTAGACCGCTTTCCCAATTATATTGGGGTCGGCTTCCAGTCTTACCGGATTCAGCTAAGTACCAGTGTTTTACATGGAGCGACTGCCTATCTGACCTCCACAACCCAGTAACCGGGTAAACACGGTACCCCTTGGCAAGACTGGTGTCAGATCGCAAGCTTCTGACTACCCGTAACGACTGTCAAAGATCTTTAAATAACAGCCGGGACCAACGGCTTAAACTGCTTTCCGAGGCACGGAGGAAACTCCGTATGTTGAAATGGTCACCCATCCACGGACCGACCTCGTCAAGCGTTGCTTAACCTTGATGATCGACCCGTGTGGCTGTTATTATTTAGCCACGAGCTCCTCGTTTGATGGTACTACGGTACAATATAAGAACTCAGAAGGGGCCTGATGTCAATAAAATGCATCAAAATTATGCCCTGTCATAAAAGTACCTGAACCAGGGATTTTTTTATATCTTCCCGTCTTTTATCTTCGTTCAAATTATCAAACTGTCACATTCCTATCATCACCAATATTCAGCTGTCTTGTAAACTGCGAACATAATTCTGTCACAAAGCGACGTTTAATACAAATGCACGCCTAGTGTTCCCAAGGCCGGGTTCGTTAAACAATTTGCATTTCTCACTGTTTTGTGTGAAAACACGAATGCCTATTATTTCCGCCATCGCTGGTTTTTGCTATTGTGACGTTATTGTAGCGTAATTATGTTTTCTTTGAGGCTATAATCTTTTAATATTGCTTTTAGGGATTGAAGGGCCGCGAGGCGGAATGCAAATATTTTGGGTAGAGTGAATTCTGTTGCGCATTGCAAGTATAAGAGTCCAAACTGAGTTGGGCTCTAACAGGTCTCTTCTGATGGACATTCTCTAAGGCAGTCTAAGGCTTGAAGATTAAGGGCCAGTGAATTGAGTATTCTAAAGTAAGAACTTGATAAATCATACTTGGTTTTCAGGGTAGAGTTTGACACATACTCAATTTAAAATTCTTAATTCAAAAATAGGGACAAAATGTAGTCTTTTATCTGTGGAACGGAAAGAAGATTAAGAAAAAGGTTCAATAGGTTAGTTCTTCTATTTATAAACCGATTTCCAATAACATTATCAATTAAATTGCATAACGTCAATAAATAATGATAATGCGATGGGACAATTTTGGACGTTTTGCAAATTTATTGATTGGGATGTAATACAAATAATCTTAATTGACATTTTTTTTGTATTCAGTTTATAGTAAGGCCAATTGGCACTGGTCATTTTAGACACGAAGCCCTGAAAACACTGCTTTTTCATCAGTACCAACGAATAATGTTAACTTTAATTTATTCAGTAAACATATTAATAAAATAAAAAACTGCAAACGCTTTCACGACAATAACACGGCAACGTACCAAAAATACCTCCGTAAATTCTCCGTTGTTCCAGAATGTTGTTTAGAGATTAGCGGAGCGTGGCACGCGTTATTTACTGGCACACACATCTGTTCTGAGGCACTTTAAGTGCCAAGGTTGCAGCGTCACGTTCGTATTATGCTGTTCAGATATTAGTAGCTTTTTACTGAATATTGCCGTACATAGAAGGGATCGAAACTAAATGAGAAAGCTCTGAAGTAATGACTCGTGCAGCTCGAGTCGATTTTCAATGCTAAAAACGCTTGCTAAGTTTAGTCCCTGGACGAATGACCGTTAAATATTGTCCCCTCTGTGCCTTATGTGTGTCTTTGGTCGTGGCTGTCATTATTTTATCTAAACCGAAACTACGACGAAAAGTTCCGATAAAAGGTACCCCGCTTCCTTCGGCTCGTCACCCTCCAGATAAAATAGTCGTTATAGGTACTCAAAAATTTCGAAAAAAAGGACAAACGTTTTACCAATGGGTATTGTGTTAGCCAGTAACAGGATTGTGGATATCCGATGGGCACGTCAATATTCAAAATACTGGTATAGATAGTTCAACTCATCTTTGCGCGCGGCGCTATGTATGTTGTTTGCTCGGACGACGACTGCTGCATCACTGCCACGCAAATGCATAATGTATAATGTATAATTACAAGCGTACGCTCAGCGCGCACACACGACGCCGCGCGCTCAAATTAATTGGAACTATATATACTCAGCTGCATCCGTCGTGCTATTAATTAATTTATTACATTTACTCTCTGCACTTACAGTAAGTATAGTGTCTATAAATGATTATTTCTACCTACGAATCCAATTGATCTGAACCAAAATCAGTACCGTGGTGGTTGTTCCAGCCTCAAAGTCGGTCGCTTATGACGCCAACGCAGGCTAGAATGAGGACTATTCGAAGCAAATTGTTGATGCTGAATATTCCGCCGATCGTTTCGTGCATGTGCCCGCAACCAGTTAGGCCGATCAAATGATAATCATTTGTTCAGTTATATCCCTCCGTGCATGGTAACATTGGTGACCTATGTACCTAGTTTAGGTGGTAAACATGTTCCTAGAGACCGTAATAATATTTTAACTTTGAAATTAAAACATCCAAGCTAATCATGACAAAGTTCAAACTACTGTTTCAACTTTATCATAATGTCCGCTCCTGTGAGAAGTTACATTTTCAGTTGAAAATGTTCTCTTTACCTTTTTAAAAAAATGTACCAGCTGCATATTCTCTGCGTGGACACCTTCCAGTCCATTTCTCACGTCCCCTTAGGATTTAAAATAAGATTTCAATATAATATATTTGAAAATATTCAAATACAGAAATATTTGAGAATAGTTCAATGCCAACTGTAGCTTCTATTTTCAAGTTGTGTGGAGTGGTTTGGAATGTTTTGTTTTGGAGTGGTTTGGAGTGGTTTGGCAACAATAATAAATATTTTGTGTCACACAAAATATTTATTATTGTTGCCATTCGTGTCCCCGGTCCGGAGGTGCTGTTATGTGATAATATTTTTCTTATTAACCTACCTTAAACTTCTTTATATTCATACCTTTCCTTTGCTTGAATATACTATTCACTATACTCACTACTATACTACCTACACTAAACAAAAAGTATAACCCTTTGCTCTATATCTGAACTTTTAAACGCTCATTTGCCTATTTATGTTTACTCATTTATTTTATTTTTTATTCATAAATAAAACTGTTCGCTCCGTCACTTGCTACTAAGGTTTTATTGGTTCAGAGTCACCCAGTCGACACCGGCTATCGCTGAAAACCAGCGCTGTGGCTCTGTCTCGCACACGAGTCCCAGCATTATGCTGAGCGATGACCGTTTTGCGTAGTTGTGACGCATACTTTGTAATGATTGTATTTATGTATTTTTTTTTGGTTTTTATGGTATGCGTCGTGCCTGGCGCAAATAAACAATTTTTCTTTCTTTCTTTCTTCTTTCTTTTTTTTGCATCAAAATAATACCAGTACAAAAAAATACTTTCAGTTGCTTCGTGTTCATATATATTTTTTCAACTTTTTAGATATTCTAAACCTTGTTTTACTAATATTCACTGCATAGGATTTCAACATTTTATACAGAAGGTAAAACAAATAAAATATGTTTGAATTTTTTCGGGATAAAGTTTCGGGAAAATTGATCAAAAACATTTAATAGAAAAGCTAAAACAAAGCCAAATTTATGGAATTCCAAAATTTCATGTTTATACTACGTTCATATTATTGGTAGCAGCTTATACAAATATTACAGAGTTTCTATTGAAGTTGATGATTGGATAAAATTGTGTTAAAATAGCTTCATGCTAAAATATTAGGAATATATATATGAATAACATAATAACACTAATATTAAAAAGGCGAAAGTTTATGAGTGTTTGTATGTTTGTTACTTCTTCACGCTCAAACGGCTTGACGGATCTGGATGAAATTTGGCACAGAGGTAGATAAAAGTCTGGAACCCAACAGATTCCTAAGTTTTGATCAGCATCTTGTTTGCCATAAGCGATTGAGATAATCTGATTTCCGGAAGAATATCCCTAAAAAAAAATGTTTTTGTATTAATAGGTCTGATTTTAAACTTGGGTTGAGGACTTTACTTGTACCACCTTTCAGTGGCGGCTGGTGGATCATAGAAGTAGTACAGTAGTAGTGCAATTTGCCGTCTCACTAGGTAGTTGTGTTAGATTAACTAAAATTCACAGGAGCCTATGTAAATCGGCAAACCATCTCACTAGGGACTTCTAATTCGACACCAACGCCATCTAGTAACGTCGTTGTGCAACTTGTAATGTTGGTACTCGACCCGAAGATAAATTTCGTTCGTCAAACCTCGCCCGCTCTAAGTAATGTTCGGTTCGCTGGGGCGGCGCACGAGAGTGGTCATATTTTGTCGTACATTTTCTATTGGACTATCTCTGTCTCACGCGCCAGGCGTTTTCGCTTGTTTCTCGTAGAAGTTGTCTGAACTCTCGCCGTGCGCTTTAGCCTACCGCACGGGGAATATTTTTACAGCAATATTGTGCAGGACGTAGCGTGTTCATTGGCCCCGAGAAAAGAAGGGCGTAAACCTTCTGGCCATTGCCGCTGAACGCCCCATCCACATCAACGAAAACAAAGGTTCTTGGATGCCTAGCTGCAGCAGTGACGTAGGGTTGCAAATCGACTCTAACGATTCAACGATGTGTTGGCTGTACTTGAGTTATTTCCAGATTCCGGGTTGCCTACTTCTGGATCAGCACTCCTGGTGTCCAGGTTCCGAGGTTCAGCTCGACAGGATCGAAAAGGGATGTCTTCATAAGGGTTGAAGTCGATGAATTAAATGAAACACTAAGTTATTCAGTACACGGCACGATTCTAGGGCTCTCAACAATTTCTGAGACGTGATTCTATATAAGAATTACTTCTTATTTACTAAGACAAGTACAAGCGACTAGCTTTGGATGACTACAAATTCTATTTTGGGCCCGGGGGTTCTTTATACCCTCGCATCGTGCCATTATTGAGAGCCCCGCAAATTCTCGCCGAAAATAATTTTTATTTATGTAAAAAACCCTTATACATATTTGGTAAATAGGGTTACCGCACCCCTTCCATGGTGCTATCAATAGCTGGATTCCTTCGTACTGTAACACAGTAACGCCCCCTATCTATGTATCTAATCAATATACCTAATTTCCAGGTATTGATAGCTTCCCTAGACTATTTCCATGAAATGAAAGGACAATTCCCTTTATTTCCCAGTTAAAACCTTAATAGCTTTTAACCTAGTCTAAGGATATCTATAGGTTGGGTTGACCTGCTGGTGCCAATAGCAGGCTGTCTGTTGACGTCTAGAAAAAGCTTATTTTCGGGAATCTTCTATGGGATATCATCCCTTATGTAACGAATCTATAAATTCCTAAGTCATTTCACCGACTTTAGGACTTCCTACTTAGGCTAACCAGACAATCACCGCCTATTATGGGGATTCTGGTAGCCAATAGACCACACTTTACATTTCTAGTGTTTATGTAAGTCTATCTAGGTCATATGCACATAAGGTGCCTTGATATGTACAAATTTGATAGCTGGTCACTTTCTTTGCGCCCAGCTATCAGAGAAATTAGATATAAAAACACTAATAAGATTGGGACAACACGATGGTGCGTTTAACGGGCCATCGGGAGGTCCCCAAAAATTCCTTATTTTCGGAATTCCCAGGGGTGTATAGTCCCGGGGAGTGCCAAAAACTGACTAAAAATTACATTTCCAGAAACCTATTTTCTGGAATTGTACTTAAACTACTTGAGCGATTTTCGCTCCAAAGTGATGGCTTGGTAGCTAGTCCAGCAAGCCATCCGAAAGTACTTACACCATGAGTACATCTATTCCCTTCATGGAGTTATTCCACCTGAAGGGTCTACAAATTTCAACGTTTTACGTTGTTTACATTTTTCACGACTGCTTATCTCGTTGACTATCCAAGCGATTCTTCCCATCTAGAAACCGCCTGGAAGCCCTTTTAGCAAGCTTTCCAATGGTAGTACTTTTACCAGTACACCTATATGTTTCTAGGTACTTAGGGCACCTAAAACCGTAAGCGATTGCCAAAAACCAGATAAACAGCAGTTTTTCTATTATATACTGACTTGATATCTCAAGTAAATGGGCTTTATATAAAAGACTACGCTAACTATGAGGTGTATATAGGCTTCCTGTCCCGGTCTAGGTCCCCCATATACCCTAAAATGACCTAAAACCATATATTTGGTGTTTGAGATATCAAGTCAATATTCCTATTTACATAGCAGAAACTATGTGGTCTTCACATAGTTTCATCATTATGTACTGATTTCATGTCCAGTACATAGGATAAGCCCTTAAAAACATGATTTTAATTACTATAATATTTTCAAAAACCACCAAAACTATAAATAACGTGTGGTTCCCTCTCACGGTTCATTCGGAACTAATCCGTCGCCGAGCACAGACGTATCGTATGACAGAAATTTATGTTTTTTACTATGATAACTCTTATCAGTATGCTTTCTAATGATTTTACTCTGTTAAGGGTGAACTATTGAACCCTATAACATACTGACAAACACTAAAAACATTATACTACTATCTCAAAAAATGTAGGTAAAATTTTAGTATAAATATAAACGTGCCTCTAAAATTCATTTTAGTATCAGGTGGCGCGCCGTGGTAAGCAGACATGTCTACACATACAAACTTCAATTTCTATGAACCATTTAGTATGGTTGATGACGCTTCGTCGCGAACAAATATACATCTTATTACTTTAGCAAAGAGCTTAAATTGGTTCGTCATAATTTCGTAAATATTGAATAGATCGTTAATCAGATATTATTAAACATTTTTTTTTCTGAACATATTAAAATCTGGCAGTTCAGCGCACGAGTGAACTTAAAGTACAGCCGCCCCTGCTACCTTTTCCTATGGCGTTGTTTCTGTGGCATATTCCACAATAACCTTAAATTTTCCTGGTGGCATTTACTTCCAAAAGGTATTATGTCAATCCAAACACTCATTACCTACATATAATTCTAGACCATGCATATATAAACAAACAAGAACTCAATCACTAAGGATTTGTTGTAACTTCCAACTAATGGATGGGACAACACGATAAGAACTGTTTTGACTGCTAATTTTGATTTAATTAAGATCAAATGACTGATAGCATTGCAACGAGGAATCTTTTGAGGTGGAGGAAAAGATTTTCTTCTTGAGAATAAGATCTTGAGATTGTGTGGTCTCAATCCGTTTCGCAAATCCGTCTTTAATCAATTGGAAATCCTTTTTGAATGCTCAGGTTTGATCACTCTTAGCGTACTTTGCCAAACTTTGTGTTTATTACAAACAAGTAATTTGGTTAGAAAAACTCTGTACAGATTAACTCTAGATACATGTTACCTATGTTATACACAATCTTGGATGTTTCAAATAAAACCAGATGAAAAGCAGTATTTAGAAACTAGACTACAATACGAATAAAAGTACTATATTTAGTCCGAAATCGTCAACAACCGAGTGAACAAGCACGGTAATAAATGCCCGTTTGTTTCCTACATCAAAGGTAAAATATATACACACTCCAATTTGTGATATAATGACGTTACAAAGGATACGAAGCACATTCTTATAATCCGACGCGATTGACGTTACAAAGGATACGACGCAAAGGGGCAAATTGCGAATTTCCACACATGAATTTTTAATACACTACGAACTCATTCGTTGCGGAACGCCTCTTCATAACTGTTTGGTATCGAAATCTCTCGTATGTAAAGAGATAAAAATATAGACGCTTATTTATAAGGTGTGTGCACACATATCAATTTCGTCACAATCAAGTCAACGATAATTCACGTCCACTATCACGACCTGACGAGGTATGTTTGAATACACTTACACTTATACATATACACTTTTGTTCGTAACAATACACGTTTCAACATAGCGGCGACGCGACATTTATTGAGACCGTTTTTTTATATAAACTTCATCAGTTGCGTATGTACATTGCTTTGTTATACTCAGCGTCAAATTGCTTTTTTATCAAAATGTACTGTTGTGTTGGAAGCTGTTGAAAACGTTCACTGCACCTTACAAATACTTTGTGAAGTAAACGTTGACGTCAGAATAAGTCACCAATATTGTTTCGTATATGTATGAACCAAGCCCTACGTATTCTACTAAACTATATTTTTAAAAGACTCATCTGTGACAGACTTGATGGTGACGTGACAGATATGTGCGTATAAACCTTTATAAGTACCTATAGTTACATCAGGTGCTTCGAGCCTTGTAAAGCTTCCTGATTAAATTTGCATCGGATCCTTTTGTATTTTAAAGCCGGGTGTCTCGTGTTTGGCACCTGTGCCTGAGTTTCAAGCGTCTCAAACTGGTGTTGGAATGGGAAACACGTCGCACCGTTTAGAAACGTGAATTAGTGGTAAATTGTACGCAAGGTTGTGAAAGCTTTGTTGAAATTAATGTGAATTAGGTGAATCAAATACTGAGGAACACATGGAAAGATTTTGTATTTGTAAGTCGGCGTCGGTAAAGACAAAATGGTTCCGTGCATTTTATTAGGTACTAGCTGTTGCCCGCGGCTTCGCTCCCGTGGACCACCCCACAGGACACATTTTCGGGATTAAAAAATAGCCTATGTCACTCAGGAATAATGTAGCTTTCTATTGGTGAAAGAATTTTTCAAATCGTTCCAGTAGTTTCGGCACCCATTCGGTACAAACAAACAAACTAACAAAAAAAATCTTTCTTTTTATAATATTATATAAGTATAAGTATAGACTAGCTTCTGCCAGCGGCTTCGCCCGCGTGAATGTCGAAAATTATCCCGTGGGAACATATTCCCGAGATAAAAAGTATCCTATGTGCTATTCCAGACTATAGTCTATCCTTGTGCCAAATTTCATCCAGATCCGTCCTGCAGTTTGAGCGCAAAGAAGTAACAAATATTACACACACGGAGTTTCACCTTTATACTCGTAATATAATAATAATAAATAATAATAATAATAATAAATCTTTATTCAGAAATTAGAAAAATAGTGAAGAATATTAGTGTGACTAGCTTCTACCAGCAGCTTCATCATCTGCCTAGCCTTTTTCCCAACTATATTGGGGTCGGCTTCCAGTCTTACCGGATTCAGCTAAGTACCAGTGTTTTACATGGAGCGACTGCCTATCTGACCTCCACAACCCAGTAACTGGGTAACACGGTACCTC
Organism: Orthosia incerta; assembly: GCA_948252205.1. NCBI lineage: Eukaryota > Metazoa > Arthropoda > Insecta > Lepidoptera > Noctuidae > Orthosia > Orthosia incerta. The sequence goes on along the minus strand of OX411749.1, from coordinate 11,574,912 downwards.
TTGGCAAGACTGGTGTCAGATATCAAGCTTCTGACTACCCGTAACGACTGTCAAACATCTTCAAATGACAGCCGGGACCAACGGCTTAACGTGCTTTCCGAGGCACGGAGGAAACTCGGTATGTTGAAATGGTCACCCATCCACGGACCGACCTCGTCAAGCGTTGCTTAACCTTGATGATCGACCCGTGCGGCTGTTATTATTTAGCCACGAGCTCCTCCTACCAGCAGCTTCACCCGCGTGTATGTCGAAAATTATCAAAAAAAAACATACTCCCGGGTTAAAAATTGCCTATGTGCGTATATTCCAGGTATATTCCAGGCTATAGTCTATCTACTACTATATCAAAACTTATGCAAGATAAGATTCCTACAAAAAAATGTTCTCAGTTTTACATAAACAAGGCCTTGCAACGTTTACAGATTCGTCCCATTCTCGTTTATATTTTAAAGCCGATTGGCTTGAGCACCTGCGCAGCGCTTTAAGCATCCACATACACACTGAATAAAGCGGAAGCGTGCATTTCCTGCACTTTCCAATTGCGAACGTGTTTTTATTTACTGTAATAAATAATGCTGGATATATGGCGCTTTATGTGCGGCAGTGGAATTTATTGACGGATTCTTGTGGGTCACAAAAATGTAATGGATATTTTGGTTGTTAGTATAAAGGACATTTTTATACTTGTGACGAATATTTTAACCGTATTACTTAAAAATATAATATCGTTTATTTAAAAAATTGATCACCCTTTTAATTTCTTTTTATTTATCATTGGTATTTTTTGTGATAAAAATCTCATTTATAAAACATCTGGACTTGGTTTTATACAATCTTTAAAAATTTTCGTACGGCAGCTAATCCTACAATATGCATGGCATTAGTAAATATTTCATAGTCATTGCACTAATCGAGTTTTTGTTTTGTATTTCTTTAAAGCGCACATATTTTTAAACTACAAGTTCATTGAACCTATTTACTCAAACATCCTATTCTTTTATATCAAGTCGCCTTGATGTGACCCCAAAATTCACGTAATCGAATGTTCCTGTATTTATATAGTTACCCAAGATGGTTCCCGGTTCGCAGTCACCTACTAATATCCGGTCGTTATCGGAGGCATATTAATTAATGTAAGTATTACTACGAGCATTTAGAGAAAGAACACTTTTTAAACCATTGGGCCCGGTTGTGTTTTTGTACTTAGCAATATTTTTTGGCCAATTCTGTGTAGCAACAATTATTTTAAATTCGTAATGTTTGATGTCTAATTTGGAAGAATAATTGTGCATAATGGTGTCTCGATGTCTAGTCGTTCAGTATAGTTCATGCTTTTTGGCTTAAATCTGTGAAAAAAAACTCCCCGAGTTAGGCACCTATGCTATTAAAAGTAAAAAAATAGCACTTCTAGAAGATTAGTTATTTAGTGAGTAAATGGTCTAAATCTCTATAAATTACAAGCCGTAGTAGCAAAATAATGAATTTCAAATGAGCCTTTTAATTTACTACCCGTACCAGAAATTCATTAACCAAAGCTTATAATATTAACAATTCTTTATAGTAATCTAATAAAAGTATAAAAACCAATATAAAATCCTGTTCTTATCAACTTTAATGGCGTCTGTTGGCTAATTTTTTGGGCAAAGTCACGTTTTGCCCATTCCGGCAACTTTGCCCATTTAATTAAGGTGGATACTGCGATGGAGGCTTTGCCAGGAATTGGACAATGGAGTCACAATTTCTTGTTACTTCTTCAGAGACATTGTTTAGTTTTCTTCTGTTGCTCTATTGATCTGAAGTATCACTTAAGTTGTGTTTAAATGAGTCGTTTGTGTGTATACCTACTACTTGTCCTTACAGTTCGATATAGGTGTTATAAAAAAGTTTAAATTGTTATTAAGAATGAGACGATGGTTAATTTATTTATCATCACTCATTGTAGCTTAAAACTTTAACAGTAATTGAATATAATTTAGGTACTATTGTCGAAGCGCCTGCAGACAACCTAAACGGGACAGTGCGACAAGGATGCGACAACCATTTTTATAGAAATTTCTCCATTTTGTATCTATTAGATTATGCATGCATGGCATTTTATTTCATGATCTCTACTTCAATACTCTTTTCGACCATAATAACACTTCACCTGAAAAATAAACAAATAATATCAGAAACATTAGCTATCGTGATTTTAAACCCATAAAAGTAATCAATAAACAATTCCAAAGGAACACAATCGTTAGCCATATCGTGTACGTGGAACGATTAGTCTAGCTCTAATTGATTCGATGCATATCTAGCAGCCGGGTGGAGTAAATCAACTTGATACCTGTCCGCCTTCGAGGAAATGAACGCTGATTGTGTATCTTGATAGTTAAATACAACATGGGTTTGTTTAAAACTGTGAATTTGAAGGATGATGGCGGTGATGAGGTATACTCAATGTAGGATCGAAGTTGTGTTATATTTTATTTAACAGACAGTGGGTAAAGCTTGTTTTGGTTTACAGTCTAAAAAACATGTTTAAGGTAGCAGAAAGGCGCGTCGCAATTATCCGACAATGGGTTTTATAAAAAATGTAATCGCGTCGTATCATAATCTCACTGTCGCGTTTCGCCTGTCTGTGGAAACCTTTAGCCATCATTAAGTTTTAAAATGTTTAGTATAACTTAATTTGACAGCTCTTGTTTGTTGTCGCCACTGTAAGATTATCTTCTGTTTAATTAAGTTAGTGTATGTGCAACCCCTTTCTCTATTAGCACGTACCAGACCTTTCGTGCAACATTGTAAATTAACCTTTATTTAACACCACTATTTCACTAGCATGAAAATTACAAGTTGACTGCGTCATATTTAATTAAACCCAACAATTTTCTGAAACATAACAGGCAAAGGTCAGATTTCATAAAGAATTCAACTATCAACTTTGTGGAAGTTGGCGAGGATACAATGTTATTATAACATCACATACTTGCAAACCCGCAAGTTAGGACCCGAGCAAGGTGAGGAGCTTACGCGAGTTAAAGTGAGCGCGAAATAACAAACAAGAAACCGTCGTTTGTGTCTCAATTGAAGTGACTATGGTCAGTGCCCAGTGCGACGTGACGGAGCGTCCTCGATAGCTAAGCGATTGTCGAATGGTTTTGCCTGAGGAAACATGTCTTGCCTCTACTGTCCGCTACAACAAATCACGATGCTTGTGGTCACCGAAGGTTCTTCACAAGTTTAGTGTCATTCGATGTCAGCGATAGCGATGGTCGAAATGAAAATGAAAGGGATTGATAATTTGAAGTTTCGATATCGTTTGACATTCCTATACATTTTTGTAATTTTTCCAATCGCTATTGTCACGCTTTTGTCGATTGAATGTTAAATACAGCATTCTGATTGGTTGAGACCGCTGAGAAACTACCAATCAGAACGCTGTATATAAACTGAGTTTAGTTGAACTAATCACGATTAGTTTTATTGGTGAAATGCGCCCTTTATCGTGACCGCCTAATTCGCCGCGCGTTCACTCTGGACAAGGCCTTCTTACAAGAACTTTTACAAGTTATACATGACTTGTTTAAACTTGAGCAGACTTTCTAAGAACTGATCTTGTTAGTAATTATTTGCGATGTTTAGTTTTCCGGGTAAGTTGTGTTTTGAATTTAAAGAAGAATGAAAATGGAATGAATGAAACATTCGACTAAGGCGCGGGCCACATAGAAATGGCGTCGGGCGCGGACATGGCATGGGCGGTTTCCTATTCCATTCAAATTTCAAACAAAATGCATGGAAATAAAGCACAATAAAATTATTTTCATCAGTTTGTTTTGGGGGATCTAACTTTGCCATGGGTTTTGCGTATAATTAAAAGCCGATAATTTGAGTTAATCGACACGAAAGAAGGAGAAGAATAGACGATTGTGAATAACCTTTTATTTCCTTGGACGTTAGATTAAGTGGCTTTCTAACAGCGATAACAATCATCACAAGTCCATTTGACTTCGTGACATTTCGGCAGCGCATGTTTGGCCGTTTTTAACCGACTTCTCAAAAAGAAGGAGGTTTTATGTTCGACATTATTGACAATCGTTTTCGCTCGCAGAATGTCACTGATTTTTCATTCCATCATTAAAATCACTCAAAAATGCCGTGTATCTTCATAAAGAAAGAAAGCAAGAAAGAAAAAAAGAAAGAAAACATTTATTACCAAACCCAAATCAAATCAAATAAAATTATGGCTTCAATTATTTTGAGCCATAATGTCATCCGACACAACTGTAATGTGTTCTAATATAGAAAGGGCTTTTTATTTTTAAACCCATCGAATAGTGACGTTAACCGGTTTCCGTGAGAGAGAGGACCAATATACCACACGGCACTAATAATGCCTCTTTTATACGTCCGATATTAAAACAGGAATATTGATGGGGCCTCGTTGTTGTAAATATTATTATATAGCTTTTAATATCGAACCTCGGTGGCCATGTTAAAATTTAATTAATCTCGAGCAAATAACTTCACGGCTATTCATAGCGCTACCGATCATTTTGAAAGTAAAGTGTGAACATCAATTTAAGCGATAGTAAGTATTTTGTTTTAAAGATTTACTACGTGTAGGGTGACTATTAATTCATATGAAATCTTGTAGGGGATGAAAGTTCTCATGAATATGAACAACCTTTTTTGGGTTTGGTTTCAATTCTGAATGAATTATGAGAAAAGAGTTGTTTAGTAGGCACAGTATTGTGTTTGCATAACTTGATAAGAAAACAAAAGATTTTTTCGAGACATCTCAGGTTCAATTGTAAAAACTGTTCACGGGATTTTTTTGCCTTAAAGATTTTTTTTTAAATTAAGTCAACATGATAGCGATACATTGTTTAAAAATAAAGGCGAAAATTTTCTTAATTGTCATCAGGTTTTCAATTAGGTAGTAAATTTATAATATTCCTTTGAGAGAACGTGTCCATTTACATAATAAAATGAGTTTTATTTAAAACCTTATCAACAGGGTTTAATTAAAATCCACCGTTTTGCAAATGAAAAAGATATAAAACATAATAAATATTGTAGGGATCGTACCTGTAGGCCAATTATGATTATTATCTTGGCATTTGCTTTCATGAATATTAATTTTATTTCAGTCCAGTTATATTTTGTATAAATATTAACTGAATATTTGATACAAGCTCGCAAGCCTTTTATTAAACTACCCGTATTTTTAACATTAAACTTTCCTTTTGGAACATTTATTTTATTTTTAACATTCGAAAGATAATCAACTATGACTATAATAATAATAAAAAGGCTTCTGCTGAAAAAATATAACTAGCATTTTCGTATGAAATGGGCAAAAAAATACGCCAAGATATTTATATTTATTAGTAAAAATATAAAAAGAGTAGGCCAGCTACAAACATTTATGGAAACATCTATTTTTACGAAGGCTTGAAATACATAAATCTAGGGGAGGCCCACAATAAATTGTGAAAACGATATATTATACATTTTAGTAGATACCTATGCGTACATTTACGATCTCCCACACCGATTATTGGTAGACTTAAGGCCGTACCCTGACCAAAAAATCAGCATGAGATATGAGCATTGCTATTGGCCTAGCGGCACTGGTGGCGCATGTATTACGGTAGTGAATACGCCCAGATTTTTGAATAAAATCTTTATTAAATCGAATGTTGGTCTTTTGAAAAATATAAAACTTACAAAATATTCGTTATCAAATTGTCTATCCATTAGTATTAGTATAAAAAATAATTAATGAACCCTATACGAGGAGATGCATGCTATGAATAATTATTTAAAATTTTTATGGTTTTGTTGGAAGGAGATTAGTGACACATATACCTCTTTAAAAAAAAAGTGTACTACCATTTTAGAATCAACATTATGTAGAAATTTAATGTATTTTTTTAATTGATATTTCTTTTTAAATAAAGAGTAGATAGCTCTTAAAAACTGCACAAAATTCGACTAGCGCGGCGTTTTGTTCGGGGAGGCGCCTTAAATGTCAGCTGTTACAAAAACTAACAAAATAAAATGTTTTAACCGACTTTCTAAAATGGAGGAGGTTCTATGATTGACTGTATCTTTGTTGTTTTTGTTTGTGTATTTTCACCGTTTAATAGAAATATCTTACTTACGTTTTAAAACATGAAAATTGTGTGTTTATCTTGTCGATGGCAACACGAAATTATTTTATTTCTAGTTTAATCAGTAGTAATGTTTTATCTGTGTAATGAAATGACATACGTTCCCTTCTCTATATCCTCTGTCTCTGACCAAAAGGTTTTCATTTGAGTTATAGTAAATTATTAATAAAACAAGAGTGAACAGGTTGTTTCTAGGCAAGCGTGCTTCACCTTCGACCACATCAGCGCTTAACATCAGGCGAGATAGTGGTCAAACGCGAGCCTACAAATAAAAAAAAATAACAAAATAAATGTATCAATTTACCATCCTAAATACAAACTACAGCCCACTTACCCCTTCACCACATAAAGAGCATGGTTTTACCCTGATCAAACGAAGCTTCTAACATACCTTACCTATCACTATCAAAGCGTTTTGCGAATACTTTCATTGTACGCACAGCTAAGGAGTGGAATTCCCTGCCGGAGTCTTTGTTTCCTGATAGCTACAACCTAAAGGTATATAAGTCAAGAGTGAATAGGTTACTTCTAGGCAAGCGTGCTTCACCGTCGACCACATCATCGCTTACCATCAGGCGAGATAGTGGTCAAACGCGAGCCTATCGATAAGTAAATAAAAATAACTAATAATTATTTCGCTCAATTAAAACGATACAAATTATTTGAAACGGAATGTGATAATTGTACTCCTGAATTGACAGGGTTTATCCACGAGCAGTTTACATCCTGGCAAATAAAATTATAGGCCTTTTCAACGTATTTATTTTAAAAACAATCTACGTATCCTATGAAAATATACCTTCCAATTTGGGAAACCAAATTCTCTCAACTCTGTAATTGGTCTGTTTGAGGATTTCCCAGAAATTCTGATTGCTTTGTTAAAATATATTCGAGTAGTGTTTTTCTAACGAGGCCACTGTAATGCCACAGAGTATAAAAGTATAAAATTCTTACCGAAGCAATGCCTTCATTTTACTTTCTAGGAAATAACTTTAAAAAAAAGTTTACGTTCGTATATTTGATAGCTCCCGGCCAATCAAGTTAATACTGTAGAGTCATTAATTAAAACTCGTTTTATTTTACGATACTAGATTAGAAAGGTCAAATTTTCTTAGAAGCTTATAAAAATCTTCTGTTACCTACGTATGAAATTGTTCACATTTTTGTGTGGAATGAAAAATTAATTTCGTAAAACCAGCTTAGTGGATACCTTCTTTCATGTCAACAAGAGTATGTTCATGTTTGTAACATCTGTTCTTTGTAAATTGAAAAAGAGTACATATATGTTTTTTGTGAAATAAAATGAACACCCACACATGAAATATTTTTCATATTAAAGTATGAAGCACATCGATATAGACTGTGTTTATCCAAGTGTAGATTTCACCCGAACATATACATATATACATTGCAAGTTAAAAAACCGGCCAAGTGAGAGTCGGACTCGCGCACGAAGGGTTCCGTACCATTATGGCAAAAAACGGCATAAAAACACGTTTTTTGTATGGGAGCCCCTCAATTTATTTTATTTTAATTTAATAATAATTATTTTTTGAAGTGAATATACAATTAAATATTCCGTGAATATTTGAAGCGTCTACCTGTTGCCGTTATTAATATCGAGCAAAAAACGGCAAAAAAATCATGTTTGTTGTATGGGAGCCCCCCTTAAATATGTATTATCTTCTGTTTTTAGTATTTGTTGTTATAGCGGCAACAGAAATACATCATCTCTGAAAATTTCAACTGTCTAACTACGAGATACAGCCTGGTGACAGACGGACAGACAGACAGACGGATCGCGGAGTCTTAGTAATAGGGTCCCGTTTTTACCCTTTGGGTACGGAACCCTAAAACAAAGCTTGTAAAAAGGACACGTGCAGTTTTTAACAAATTTCGTCATGAAATAGAAGAACAAATGAAACAACTTGAAAGGACCAACCCACTTACCAATCAATACAAAGACACATTCGTTCTTAAGTACGTATGTAAAAACAACAGATACGTATAAGCGTGTTAGCCAATGACGAGCTTCGAAACGGTTTTTCTTTTATCTGCCGCTCAAGTGGGAAATTGCTATTTGTGTCAAAGCTGTCAGCGATTACAGATCTGTGGAAATTGGGGACATCGTAGAGACAAATGTACGATATATAGGTATAAGCACTTGGTATAAAAACATGGTTCTGGTCCTAAGCGCACCCTTTGAAGTACCTTGATGATTTTGTGAATTGAAACAGAGATCGGGTATTGGTTTCTAGGACTCGAATATTTTTGAATTACATCTTTTTGACTTGACGTTATAAGTGTAAAATTTATTTGTAAAACAAGAATGTAAATATGTACATACTTAAACACTAAACAAAAGTAAACAATACAAAATTATACTAAACCTAACTATTTACACTATATACAAAAGAAAGGTACACTTAGGCTCCAGTACTCCTCCACATCACTGTCATCCGGGAACGTGCCCAGAAGACTCGCTGGTCGAAGGTTCGTTGCACAAAGAACGAGCCAGCCCTCTGGTCACGCACAGTGTCGATCAGTCGACGAGAGATCTCCTTAAAACGGAGACGTTCACTTTGGCCCCATGACCCAAGCGTTTCGACCGCAAACGGCTCAAAACTGTGATTACCAATTTAAAAAAAAAAAGTGTAAAATGGTATGTTAAGTACCTTTTTCCCGTGGCATATCTACTACGCTAACAATAATATACTTTTGATCCCAGAAAAATACGGTGCCTGCTTATGACACTTAGTGGTAATTTTCGGATTTACAGTCAGGCTATTTTAATAAACATTTGCAGTCTTATTAATAAAAATGGCGTATTCCCAGCTTACTCCGAAGTTACTCTTGGACTAGCTAATCCCGGAGTAACTAAGGATTAACATAGATCTAGCAATGTTATTAATAAACATGGAATAACCTCGGACTTACTATTCTTTTCTTAGTCTTGGATTTACGCGTAAGCTCTGGCAACACAGTTGAATTTAAAAGTAAAAAGAATGAACTAGTGAATGAAAAATAAGCAAGTTGAAGACAATGAGGAAGGAAAATCTATGGAGACGGCCTATTCTACTATATGAAGAATAGTTATACACATATCTATCAAATCGACACACGCATGTCAAAAAGCGTTTTGTCTCTTTTTAACTAACCAAGAACTACATATGAAAAGAGAGACATCTAAATGTTTGTCAAGGACTAAACTTGGTAACACTTTTGTGTGACGTCAAAATCATGTCTATGCGTGGCCGGTCGCCATGTTGATTACCGAGTAAAATTGGTAGTTGTGTGCTGTTTATGTACGTTTATCTGTGTAGTTGTGCTGTCAAACAGTTGCAAATGGCCTACCTCATTGGCCAATGGGCAGCCATCTTAAGTTCCCGATTTATGTAGGTATCACGCTAATTTCGTAGGTATGGCAAGTCCATAGGTTTATAAGTCAGTGGTTGAAGACATTATGTAGAAAAAAAAACTAAAAATGACATCTGCCATAGAGATTTGACAGTAAAGGTGAAGGATCCCTCGTTTTCAAATTATCGTATTACCTTTAAACTTAAAAATTACATAAAATGATGATTAATTAATTTGTAATTTCGTTGACTAAACCTAAACAGCTGCCAATGACCTTATTTTTTTTAATGTTCCACATCTACGAAATAAAAAATCAGAGTCTATGTAATAATTGTGGTTGCGAGAGTTTTTGGCGGGCTTTTTTCGAGTGTAGTTCAGCGGCTGTTAATATTATTTGCAAATTTATTCCTAGTGGATATTGTGATATTAAATTGGTGTAGTTTTATGTCTCAACTGTCTACGCAACTGGTCAATCTGTGAAAGCATTGACAGAAGCTATCTCGGGATAGTGGAGCGGAGAATTTTATTGTAGTATTGACTACCTCCCGCAAAGCTTACAGCCTTCTTAGCAGCCTTCCCAGTAAGCCTTCCCAGGCTTACTGGGAAGGCTGACTTGATACAATTTGCTGCCAAATACTCCAAAAAACATTAGAATCTGTTGCATCCGCATTCTAACGCATACTAAATAATTCAAGAAGGATAATATGCACTGAACACGAGGCGGTATGGTCTAAGACCTTAGCCTGCCCGAATAGGGCGATGCAAAAAAATTAAAAAAAAATGTGGTTGCCATAGTTACACTACTCTTATTCCGACCTTAAACTAGCTGGCACCATGGTTTAACTTTTAGTCTGAGACTAGTGTCAGATTAGTATAATCCCTCCTTATTCCGTGTTTATTAATACGGATTTTTTTTAGTACCAACCTAATACTTGGAATAAAGTTATTCTTACCTTAGTCCACGTTTATTAATAAGACGGTTGATGTTTGTCAGTTTAGTTTTAGAACGGTTTATTAGTGAAAGCAAATCGTAAAATTACTCGTATCCGGTCATTATTACAATAAATATGTAATCGTTATTGAAAAAAGTTAAGCAATTGTGCAGTTCTTATTTTATGCCCGCCGTTACAAGGTTACGGTTGTTGAATTTTGATGAATTGTCAAATGTTACCTATTAAAATGGCCTGACTGTAGTTATGAGATCAATATTTCCTGAGCGACTACCTCTCAGAGCAAAAAACAAATAATATCAACCTCTTTATAATATAACTTTAGATCAGATATAAGTACAAAAAGCACAGATAAAATTGTTTAACTTATCCTTGTACTTTTTTAAAAGTTACTTGTTAGCGAAATACTTTTTCCTTGTGGTAAAACTTTAGACTTATATCTAAAGTAAAACACAGTATTTCATTAATAAAATGAGAAGCCAGCTACATAGTTTGAAAAACACAAAACATTTGCTTACTTTAGAAACATTTTGACTGCCCTTCTCGCACTACAATTCCAATTAACAAAAATTAAATAGAAATCCTTGAAACTTCACTCGAAATTGGTCTTTCGAAACTCAACCAAAAAACCCAATTTATCTATCGAAACCAAACTCATTCCTCATACTCAAATAGAGGTCGAACTCCCTTGAGGTTCGAATCGTGAATGTGGAACAAACGAGGTTCCTAAAGAAGGTTATATATGTAGGTCTTTTTGCATTGATTCGCATTGTTTAAAGTGCTGAACACAGAAAACTTGTGGTACAGAATGTATTGTTTAAAGGGATATGTAATGTTTTTTTTTGAAAACATTAATGAAGTTTATAGCTCTTTTAACTTTTCGTAAAACACCAAGAGATTCAATCATTCCGATAAAATGGATCCGATTGAAAGAGATTTTTGTTGACAAGGCAAAGTGAGTATATGAGAAAATTCTGAAGTGATTTATAGAACACATTTCCTCTAGTCCTGCTCACCCACTTAAAGCTTACTATCAATCTTAGTTTCGATTCTCAAGCTAACAAAGGCAAAACATGCCTCTATGTATTCAGTCATAAACCGCGATGATTTTCAGACAAAGTGTCGGCACAAGATGGGAAGACAGCAAAATACTGTTTTACTGACAATCGTCCAAGCAAACCTTTTAGCTGGATTAGAATGAACGATTCCGTGTCATTTTGCTGAAACTGATCATAATATAGGATAACCGAAATGTTCCAATAGATTCTAATGATGTTAGAATTGGAGAATTTACTGTCATTAGATGGCATTGAGGAGCTCGTGGCTAAATAATAACAGCCGCACGGGTCGATCATCAAGGTTAAGCAACGCTTGACGAGGTCGGTCCGTGGATGGGTGACCATTTCAACATACCGAGTTTTCTCCGTGCCTCGGAAAGCACGTTAAGCCGTTGGTCCCGGCTGTCATTTGAAGATCTTTGGCAGTCGTTACGGGTAGTCAGAAGTTTGAGATCTGACACCAGTCTTGCCAAGAGGTACCGTGTTACCCAGTTACTGGGTTGTGGAGGTCAGATAGGCAGTCGCTCCATGTAAAACACTGGTTCTTAGCTGAATCCGGTAAGACTGGAAGTCGACCCCAATATAGTTGGGAAAAGGCTAGGCAGATGATGATGGATGGCATTGATACAATTAGGGTGTTTAGGTGATGCTTAAAAAAATTGCTCATGTAAAACATTAAATATTGCTTACTATCTAGCCTGTCTACCCTGCCTACACTACCCACCCTTCAAACGTTTCTATGATCTGAGCTTCAAACAAACAAACAAACTCTTCAGCTTTATAATATTAGTATAGATGTTGATAAAACTCTTTCGCAAATGAACAAATTTGATAATCATAAAAAAAGGTTATAGTGAGTCAATATTAAAAGATAGACATATGCTGTCACGGCCTTTTTTTTGAACTTTTAAAGAGGAACAATTACATCATACATGATATTTGCGTAACTTAAACCGTTTACGCAGTGCACGCAACGGAGACTCTCAAAAAGGAATAATTTTGCCCGTTTTTGTAACATTTTTCATTTATGCTCCACTGCTATTGGCCGTAGCGTGATGTCAATATAACCTTCCTCAATAAATGGACTATCCAACACAAAAATATTTTTTTCAATTCCAACCAGTAGTTCCTGAGATTAGCGCGTTCAAACAAACAAACAAACTCTTCAGCTTTATAATATTAAAAATAATAATTAAAGTATAAAGTATAGATGATTGCAATTAAATACTCATTTCCTATTTATATTGGACTTAATTTAGTTGATGTAGATAGGGCTGTGATAGTCCCACTGCAGAACAAAAACTCTCATACCGAACTTTCATCAACAGAATTTGCAGTATGATTTTCTGTTAACTATATCTATTGCTACGATTCACAGCAACTCAGTAATGCCTCTACAAAGCTCAAGGAATTGTCCTAAGTAAGTGTACATTTACGATCTAAGCAACTTTGTTCAACACAGAACGACAGTGATAGTGACTCCTATCAAGTTTAACAAAGTTTTATTTCATGATAAAACTGGTAGTTAAAACAATGGCTGACACAGATACTTGGTCAAAAGTTAAATTGCATAACGTAGGGACAACTTTCCAGACAGTGGCCTCTCAATTATTTGTACGAGTATATGTGTGGAATAACATTAAACCCTTACCTACTAATGTTGACGCACACCGCTATTTTACGTGGTTTCTACCCTTTTCTGACCTCAGAAGGTCATAAGCCTCTCTGCGAATTTTTACGTCAAATGGGCCTGTGTCTTTTGCATTTTTCAAAAGTTTATATGGTCTGTGGTGTCCGTCTTTCTCCAATGGCTGTTGGTTCTTAATTCAAATCATGAATCTAAAGAAGGCCATTACTTGAACAAATACCTCTTAATTGCACGCCATTTAACGATCCATGACCATAATCCAGAACCATCCTGCGATAGTGATATTCCTCAAAACTACTAGTGTATCTAATCCAAAAGTACACTTGCAACATGAAGCAATGTAAGAAAAATATGTTACATTTTCACCCGCATCTCTTACGCTCCTTATTGCCAGAACGCCAGCAAACAGTATCGTCAGTACTTATCAAATATTTATGTTACAGAGATTTTTTGTAAGCTATCTCATACATCATGTCAGTTCGCACATATTTCGCAGTATGTAATATTGCTGACGGAATATATACGGGGATAATCCTGTTAACAAGTTGACTCGTCCATTTTGTCCTCTGTACATGTCGTTTAAATTTTTGCTGAAGCTCCAAATATTTTTACGGTGGCATTTTGGTGTGTACATTCGTGTAATGACAACATATCTGTTATTGTGAGCTCTGGTTTTGTTTATTTAGCTGATCATCATCGATTGAAGCTTAAATTCATGGGCTCTTGTAAAAGAAAAAGCACAGGGTTTTTATCGTGTAGTTTCTCACTTAAGTTTAACTACTTGAAACAACTTGGTATGAAGAAATGTTGCAGTAGTTAATGCAAATTATTCACTTATTTATAAATAATTATTACCTAAGAAATACTCATTGACTTGAGACTTAATAAAGATCTCCCAGTTGCTCTCAGATAGTTTTTAATACTCAATATCGCATTAGAAGTTTACCGGGAATTAATGGACAATATTTTCTGCTTCAATTACACGAGCTTATTGAAAAGATCTCCAACTAATTGAAATCCATTTACAAGCCGCTTTGACTCCTCCGCACCTAAAAAAATAAAAGTATTGGACTTTAATAAAACTTTTTCCAATAAATGTTAATATTCCGTAAAATATAATTATGAGAGTTGAGAACTGGATTTAAACAAACAGTGAAATTAAATGTGATTCAGAAAGTTCAGCCACTTATTCGGAATGTTCGGGGTTACATCCTTTATCTTGCTTACTTTGTTTGGTCCGTTTTTAATCTTATTTTCAAAGAGAAAAGAACCGGTGTAACGGTTCTCTCATAAATTGCTGATTTAAGTGTCGTTTTTGAAGATTAGAAACTCTCTTTGACACTTTCCGGTATTATTTTTACTGTCGTATGAAGATGTGGGAATGAAGTCGTAATGATACGACGAATGGTTCATATGGCACGTTTATTACAACGTTACGTTTAATGTAAACAAAAGAATGGCGGTTACTGTTTATGTTTTTGTGTTCGGATGTGAAAGCCGAGATTTGCGTGACATTTTAGGCTAATTTTCGTTGTTTTGCGTTTTGGAGTTATTCAATAATTTCACCTTTTTATACAGTAGCATTATGAACAAAAGTTCATAATGCTACATTATTTTTTTTTACTTTTTTGTTGTCTGTTAAAATATTGTATCTAGTAGAAGTCGTATGATTAAAAAAGATGACATGAGAAACTAAAGTATGATGTTGAATGGCTAAAGGAGTAAGGGTAGACCAAAACAATTATGTATGGGCTGTGTGAAAGATGATTTTTTATGTTAGAGTGTGACTACCTGTAATTATCACTAATAAAGAATGTTCGAAGAATAGGTATAGTAGCAGAAAACCAACTCCAGTTATACTGGTATAAGACCAAAACCTAATTACACGATTGATATTAATTAATTCGTTGACTCTTCACGTGACCAGAGGGCTATGTTTTTCTTCGGCCAGAAAATCAGCATTGCTATCAACGTGGCAATGTTGCCAGCGTTGTGGGCACGTTTATCGTTGACAACGACGTTTACGTTTTTGACGCCCAATGTTTCTTCCCCGTTTTATACGCGTTTGTATTTATTTATTTATTTCCTAATTACAAGCTTATATTAAACTTCCCTTGTTAGTAATATGTGGATCAAATATTGCAACTGAATTTTAAAACAGTTATTCCCAAACGATTGAGTTGAAATTTTGCATAGATATTCTTTGGATGACAATGCTGTTTAAAAAAAACGTCTAACAGCAACTTAGCACTTAGTAAACATGATAAATCAACATCTATAAATATCTATAGGTAAACTGATAAAGCTCAACGCTGCTAAGTACATAGTGAGTGTAAAATCAGATTATCTCGCGAGGAAGACGGGGCGCCACTCATTAGTTAATGGCGGCAATCAATCTCCATCAATTAACCACCCTGCCTCTATGATGTACTGTTAACCTCTGCTTTATATGTACTTGTTTGATATAACTATGAATATAAGTTGTGTAGCGTTCACCGAAATATTTTATCGCTGTGCTATCAATTGTGTTTATTTGTTTAAATATTATTTGTGTCCTTTATTTCATATTTATCTTACTATCTATATTTTTAAATGTTTCTTAAAAACACATTTATAAATAAAAAAAATCCCCCGGGATCGGGCACAGGGTCCGAGCTTCCGGCGATCAGGGCTTCAGAGAGAGGAACTTCCTTACAATACGAGCCGTGTCCAGAAGCTTTCGCTTTCTAAATCAAGCCTTTGATTTATTTGTGTAAATATTAGCACCGTATTATTTCAATATTTGCCAATTTATGACGAAATGTGCCATTGCAATAACAATGTATGATCTACCATCTTTTTTTTTTGGCTTTAACTTTGACGAAAGCATTTCCTGTCTACCTATCTATAGTTCTTAGAACCTCAAGGCTTCAAATTTTTCTTGGTATTTTTTCAAGCAATTTTTTATGTTCCACTGGGGCAATAAAAAAATGATTTATTACTTTAGGTTAGAATATTCTATGAATATGAACACGACTGTTAGCTAGGCTACAAAATCGAGACCAAATACTATCGGGTGGAGTGTGAAAACACCAAGTTCTAAGTACAGAAAACGTTCAAAAACTTTCTACTATAGTCGTCACAATCTAAGAAGTCTCTTGACGTTTCTCATTTTACATGCCGCGATAACTTTCTACGTAAGAAATTGAAAAATCTAATTCAAAATCCTAATTAATTACTATGTTACCCATACACTATAACAACGAGTATCATTCGCAAGCATCAAGTTTTTTTTTTAATAGCTGTCAAAACGGGCCTTTTATTTTTTGACAACTTAACAAAACATATTTTTTGTGTTGTACATTTTTATATGTGGTTTCACCTCTTTTTTTACTAAACAGACACAATGTTGACAAAATGTACAATATTGGTCATGCTTTTATCTACAAATTGTGGCTGTATATAGTTTCCATGGCTGGTAATAATCTTGACAGATTCCCTTATTTATGACGCCCTTGTGGCATCACATTGGGCGGTAACCTATTCGCGGTTGAGAACCATAACATTGTATGTTGCAGATTTTCGTTGTTAAAAAAATCTTGAAGTTCATAAGAAGAATTTATCTATTTATATCAAACTAGCTGTTGCCCGGGGCTTCGTTCCCGTAGACCACCCCACAGGACCCAATTTCGAGATTAAAAATAGCCTAAGTAACTCAGAAATAATGTAGCTTTCTATTGGTAAAAGAATTTTTCAAATCGGTCCATTAGTTTCGGAGCCTATTCGGTACAAACAAACAAACATAAAAACAAACAAATATTTCCTCTTTATAATATTATAAGTATTTTTTTTTTTGATATTATGAATTTCGTAATTTATTAGAGAGATCGCTTCTCTTTACTCCTTTTGGAAAGCATGTTCCGACTTTTCACTGTCTGTGGCAAACTAGAATCCAACATGATTATGATTCCTAAGTAAATATAGTCTTTCTTATTAGTGTGTTAAAACTTAAATTTCAATGGAATTACTGCTTTCAACATTTAGGTCCTCCCTGTAATTAGGAACAAAGCGGAATATAATTTGATATTAGTTTTAATAGCAGCTCTACAGCGATAATTATATAGTTGTCAATGTAAAGGCTTTATACCCGTTTATTCGTTGGCATGAAAGCTATTAAAATTTTAATAGGTACGATGACATTTTGTTTTGCGGTCTAGGTCTAGGTGAGAGGGAAAATAATGAGGTTTGGTATTATGAATTAGAAACTAAAATCTTAAAAGCTTCTGTGAAAGATAATACCTTTCTGGTTTCAAGTCAAAAAAACCCAAGCAAAAAATTTTATGTCGTGGTGTAAAAATGACAGAAAGATTGATAGCAATCAGAGTGTATGTACAAATAATTTGAATCATTTTTTCATATTTATTTGATCAATCTAAGCCTGTACAAATTGCCTTAAACATAAACCAATTAATATCAAATGCAATGTTGCAAATCTAAAAACTTAAATTTACTAGTTCTCGAAAAAGACATTAACAATTCCAATATTTATCTTACCTACTTCTTCTTCCTTCTTATTCGTCTAGTCATTTATAAGGCATACTGTCTCAATAATTGCTCGTTCAGTTTTATTTACTTAAACAGGACGACCTCAGAATGTTAATATTGGTATCGGTGAACGAAGTTCATTTGTAACTTATCCGACGTTGACTGTATGCGATAAATAAGTACAGAAAGCCAACTACATTTAATGAGAGAAAACAAGGGCACACATAAAAAATGGAGAAAAGGAGTGGTGACCTAATGATCGTAGTTTTGGATCAGCAGAAAATAAAATATCAACTTGCCGCGCTTGACTTGGTGGCACGCAGAGCTAAGAAGCTCACTGGCGAGGTAATACTAGTGTATTGGCACATCGCCGTAAGGTTGCCTGCTTGTCGGTCTTCTACAGACTGTACTTCGGTGAGTGTGCTCAAGAACTCCACGACCTCATCCCATCGGCCCCCTTCTACCTACAGACATCTAGACGCACCGCAAGGTGCCATCTTTGCCTAGTTGCTGTTCCACAAATTCGCACTAAGCGCTTCCAAACATCCTTCATAATCCGCACTTCAAAAGAGTGCAAATCACTGCCTGCGTCTGTGTTTCCGAACGCATTCAACCCGAATCTCTTCAAAGTTAGAGTGAAAAGACTTCTTCTGGGTAAGGTCTCCATCGTTGACTTTGTCTCTGTCACCTATGACCTAGACTAGAGTCAAGAGCAAACCCATCACAAATAAAATAAAAATAGCGGACGCTTTATTTTGTCTAATTTTTAACACGACTATTGCTTTTCAAAGCGGTGAAGGAAAAATTCGTGAGGAAACTAACATGTCTAAATGAGCACGATCTACCAACTCGTACTAGGCCACTGTATCCCAGTTGCAATATGAATATTATAAGCTGATAATGCACAAGTCAACACGTGCGTACGGCGATCTTAAACAAATGACAGTCGCTATGACGCTTGTTATTAGTGAAACATGTCTATGTGTGCGTGCGTTTTCGCTCGTTCTATGAAACTGACCTTCTTTACGCATCTATTTTGCGTTGTACCAGTAGTTTGACCCAGTTCGGTCAAAGGTAAATTAAGTCAGCAGGAAATGAGTTTTTGTATTGTAAATAATTGTTCCTACTTATCTTGAATAACATTGGTTTTAATAATTCGATACAGGAGGCCGGAAATTAAAGTTTGGGTGAAGGAAGCTTTTGTGACAAGGAAATAATTTTGTTAAATAACAGGTTTCAGTGTCAAGATTTTTAGGATAAACTTCTGAAGTATGTTTTTTGTATTGAAACCTTTTTGTGTGCGTCTATTTTTGCGCAAATAAACTTATTTTTTTTGTCTCATATTCGCCCCCATAATTATATATAATGATTATGTCACCTACAAAATTGTCAGTATTCAATCCAAGTATATTAACTTAGACCCTCTTACAACTGAGAAATCCTACCGTTCAAAGTCCTATTGAGCTAGATACGTTTTGCTGTCGAAATAGGTCGATGACCTTTAAACAAGGAGTAGGTACTTTACAATAGATACTTATTGAATTCAATTTGTCTTAGACGATGCGTGGGTTTAGGCAGAACAGTTTTGTCCATAAACAGAAGAGCTTTATCAACGATGGACAGAACAGTTCTGCCTAAGCCCACGCACCGTCTGTTTGTTTTAAGTTTGGTTTAAGCAATTTGCATCTTTAAAAGCGTTTAACGTAAACGAGTTTTGATCGGGACTAAGTAGATTTTGGAACTTAAGGCGCCGATTCCCTTGAGTAGCTGATTTTAAAATGAGAATCACTTCTAAATGGCTAGTAGTCTATGTTATATAAGACTATTTTCTTAATAATTTGATCTGAGCAAATTTTGAGTTTTCTTCGTATAACATAGTGTAATTAATTTGTAAAGTTATGTCTAAAACGGACAAAAACGCGACAATCACACCAAAACCGCTGGGCGTATTTTAATGAAATTGACACCATCTCAAAGACAATTTAATTATCTACATTTTGATCTGAGCTTTTTTTTTTAAAGTCATAGAATAATAAGGAAAGTATTACAAAAAACTACTAAATTTCGGGTCGCGCGGGTGTGAAACGAGTGCGCGTTTTGTTCCCTCAAGGTCGTTTGCGTTAGTCGTCGTCTTAAGTCAAGTTAAAAGAAAAACCTGTTTAAATACAAGAGAAATTATCATTTGATTTTTTGTCAATTTAATTTGATTTTATAGGACTCTTAAGGCTCTTTTAATTTAGACGTTTAGTGTCAGACTACGGTGCCCCAGCAGTGTGGGTGTCGTATCTACTGCGCACGAACAATTGAATATTTTTAATAAATTTTATACACCAAGAGCGCAGTGCGGCGCCGGCGCCGGTGCCGCACTGCGCGAAAAAGGCCTTAAACTGTTGAAAATTTGCACGCGTCTTCAAAATTTTCGTTTCATAATGTGATAGTCAAGATACACAGTAAAGTCATTATATCGTACTGATTCGACTCAGTTTACGCACAGCTTAATAGTTTATAGTTGAAGGCAAATAAACGTTATTAGCCATGTGTTGTGATGCCTGTCAGTTAAGGGATTATGAAGGATATGGGTATGAATTGTTTAGGGATAAATTAATTAAGTAGCTGGCAGCTGATGTATGAGATAGGCTTCGTTAAGGCCTTCGTCCTAGTTTTGTGACTGATCTACGAAAGCTTATTCAAAGTCTAATCGTTTATATGGCTTTGTGAGT
Organism: Orthosia incerta; assembly: GCA_948252205.1. Taxonomy (NCBI): domain Eukaryota; kingdom Metazoa; phylum Arthropoda; class Insecta; order Lepidoptera; family Noctuidae; genus Orthosia; species Orthosia incerta. Next base: position 11,554,494 of record OX411749.1, on the reverse strand, counting down.
CAAGACTGTCTCTGATAATTTTATGTCTATCTCAAATGGCAGTTGAATTAAAAATGCACATTTATAATGCACTTAAACTTACATCTACCTACGCTTTGGAAGCCTCATACATTTCTGACAGACTATCAATCCAAAAGAGCCTGTCAATAGTTTACTTCAAAATAATGCTTTTAGTAGCTTAGTGTGTATGACCTATGAGTTGTTGCCTGTGATGACATATGGCTCTGAGACGCGGTCGCTTACAATGGGCCTTATCAGAAAGCTTACAGTCACTCAAAGGGCAATGGAGAGGGCTATGCTCGGAGTTTCCGTGATCGAATCAGAAATGTGGTGATCCGCAAGAGAACCAGGGTTACCGACATAGCCCGAAGAATTACCAAACTTAAGTGGCTGTGGGCAGGGCACATTGCTCGCAGAACGGATGGCCGATTGGGCCTGAAAAGTTCTGGAATGGCGACCGCGAACCGGAAGACGATACGTTGGAAGGCCTCCCACTAGGTGGACCGATGACCTGGTTAAGGTTGCGGGAAGGCGCTGGATGAGAGACGCACGGGATCGGTCAATGTGGCGACGCCTGGGGAAGGCCTATGTCCAGCAGTGGATGTCTTTCGGCTGAAATGATGGTGATGATGATAATGTATGACCTATGTAACGGAATATTTGTACGTGATTTTCAACCCCTTTATAACGTTGGATTCATTTGAAACTTTACTCACTTATCAAGGGCCTATGACATTGAAATAATTCAAATTGTTTGTCCCATTATCCTTACCAGAATCTTCAGGATTAGCGATTGAACTAAAAAGTAAAAAAATAATAATTTATTAAAAAAAACTAAAAATCACTTTAATAGAAAAACAAACTAGAAAGTTGAAAATAATGTTCAATATATCTAATTTACTACAGCGTGTTTTTTAGTTTTTTTAACTATTATTACTCAAAGGGGCTTAGTGCGAATTTTGTCTCACGCTGAATTGAGTTAACGTAAACGACAATTTGTATTGAAACTAGATAAGCGCTGACTGATGACAGTATGAAAATCCTCTATTTTTTTACAGATATTTACATAAAAGAGTACACGATCTCTTATGCTATGTTAACGCGGTCGAGCACGGGTAAAAAATTGGCATGAACCCACTGATGGTGAAATTAAAATTGCGTCGATGGTGTTGTACAAGTATTTTCTAAGAACATTTCATGTGAATATTGTTGCATTGCAATGCGTCCACGTGAACGTACATTCTGCTTAACAAAAATTGCTTGTGGGTTTGATAATAAATCAAATCGCTTCAAGCCATCAGGAAGGCCAAACTAAGTGAAGACTTTTCAGTCGCAAAAAAAATACAATTACCCAGAATATTTACAGGAAAATTTACTAAGAGATCAAGTCTCCTAAAAATATTTCGCCGTTACGTAAGTCGCAATTAGGTAGCAGTGCGTTCAGGCCGTGGATCCGACGTTTGTTTTAATATTTAGCGCGACTGCGAGTAGAAATGATTGTGCTATATTTTCCCGTCTGCTATTGTGCATTGGTGCAGCTTTATTTGCGCTTCTGCGTAATACGTTTCATCTGTCTTCGTTGTAGGGTTTTGGCGGCGTCACTATTGTGTTTTAAGCGAAAGCTAGTGTGTAAAGTTTCTGATTATATTTATTTATTTATAATATACTTTATTGCACACCACTTAGTTAGTACAGGACAAACATTATAGAAGCAACAGACAAGACCACAACCACATAACATAACAATAACACAACAATAAAACAACAACAATAACATTATGTTACATTCAGTTATACTCTCTCTACTTCCAAGAAAATCTTATCGATTACCGTTTCGTATACAGAGTTACTGGCACGTATAAATTAAAAAATAAGGCTCAGTGTTTGCTTCTTTTAAGAACCATAAACAGTTCTATTTTTACTTTTCTCTAAAACGGATCTCCCCAGACTACCACAGCACAGACACACTCCTATCTTGAGACCGACGGCTTTAGTCGATCCAGATTAAAACTTTTTGGCTATAGGGGTAGGGAAATACCAAGGAAACGATGAATACTGAAAGATCATAGATTATTTAAGAGGTGACTGAGACGATAGCAAACAGAGAATTATGGAAGTAAAAGACGGATCATCATCCGTGACTCAATTTATTTGGGTTCGGCACAGTCTGTCTTTCATACATCTTCTAGGAATTCAGAATTCTAAAATAAAAACCATTGTCATCTCTCTATGGATAAGCCTTATTAATTAAGATAAGATCTGTTGGTACCAACAAGTTAACCCCTGTATTCATCTATAATTGCATTCAAACACATACGTCGTAGATCCCCTGAGCAATCTACGAGATACTGCAGTTGAATGACAAATCATTGTACTGGACGATTAGTACTGAGACTATCGACATTATGCCGATATATCCCCCGTTCATCTCTCAGGAGATCTAACCATTAAAGCAATTGGGGATAGACAGAAACTTGAATAGATGGGTACAATTTAGAATGGATGGAAAAAGTGGTGAATGGATTTCACTAACCTGTATCTTAATCAAATGAAAAGTTCGGTGGCACTGTAAGTCTCTACTGTACCGATCATCGTTTCCTTAGTATAGGCGGGCACTTTGTATAAAAACATCTTATGTCTTGCCGTGGTAAAATTCAGCCATTCAGCAAAGTTGAGTGGCCTGCTAGGATCTTTTAAGTACTGTCTACTCTCTCTCTCTCTGTCTACTAATGCTTCTCTCTCTCTATTCGCTTAATTTTTAAACAGAAAGACAAAATGTATATGTTACTTTAAAAGCTCAAACTACGGTAAAACCTAGGATCCTAAGATCCTAGGATCTAAGATTTACCAAGTCCTACAGGTAAAAGTTAGAAATAATCTATAATAATCGCGAATTTCGGGCTTGTACAAGCCATCACACGGTAAATCATAGGATTATTTTCCCAGTGACTTGTAAATGTTGAAAAATTGTCATGTCTATGACAAATAAACTGAATAAATAGATTGTGATTCGGAAAGTCGTATTTGTCGAAAAAGGAATCGTTTGACAAACATAATACCTAATTTGGTGAAGCTAATCGATCAATCCGTAATTGTTGTCATCCTTTCGTATCGTGTGTCATAGACATTAAAATTGTTCAGCATTTATAAGTCTCTAAGAAAAATCATAAGATTCACCGCGTTGCTAGTAAAATCCCGAAATTAGCGAATGTAAGACATTCGCTAATTTCGGACTTTTACCGTTAACACTTGGAAGTCTTAGGATTTACTGGTCAATCCTAGGTTTTACCACAGTTTGGGCTTTTACAGTAACATATACACTAAAACCTATGAAAATACCTGCACGTTTTTTGTCGCTCTCTCACTCTTTGTAGAGTATCAGTTGCATTTCGTTACAAAAAAAAAGGTCTATTTGAAGTTTCAATGTCAACGGGCAATTCTATCAAATGTGAAAAACAAACGCAAAATCCAAAAGCTCACAAGTCGTTGACCTTTCTAAAGCGGTTTTAATTTCACGCTACCCTATTAAAACCCGTTTAATATCAATGCAAAAGCCATGTAAAGTGTTCGGAAGACGTATGATCCGTTTCATCCCATTTAGAAGGGAATGACGTCACTGACATGTGACTGACAGCCGACCCTACTGACTTTAGCGTAGGGAAATGTGTCAATTTACATCGATCTGATATTCTGGTATTTTTATTACATGCTTCATATTACCTTGCTGTCGTTTGTGTTTTCGACAACTAGTAAGCTATATTTAAAGCACTTCCTTGTATACGATTAAGCTGAAACTTGGCTTACTTCATCATCAGCCTTTTGATGTCCCCAATACTGGGACACAGACCTCCGCTTTGTGAGAGGCCGTGATTCACCACGCGGGTTTTTTGGATTAGGACATGCCGGTTTGACCCAGGCAGGGTTTGAACTCACGACCTACAACTTGTAAGTCGCGGCCATTACCACTGGGTCACCACTGCTCTCATTAGCGTACTTATAACTTTGGAAACGATATAATAATTATGATACTATGGAGTTGGTCATCGTCGCTACCGTCACCTTCTGGATTAATTCACATACGTGTGGACGATACACCCAGAATAACACTACTATACTACGTAAATATATAAAGTATTACAAGCACTAATAGGTAACTTCATTAATTTGATAAATAGGAACATGGTACTCGCATACTTACAAATTTTACACATATTTACAAATATTGCTGGTAGTTGGTTACTGGTTTATCTTAAAGGAAAAAATTAACAAGAGAAACTTGAAGGTAAAATTATGAATGCACCACAAAACCTTACAAATCACGACCTTTTTCATAGCCTTTCTTTTTGCCTTTTTAGATGAAAATTCTTTTGCCACAATTCTGCATTTGAGTGCCTGTGACTGCAGTGAATTTCAAAAGGTTTTTGTTTAACGTCATTTAGTTATACAGTCCGAAAGCGCTTACATTCAGTTACTGTACCTACGTACTGTATGAATGAAACCCTCCAAACTGTAGCATAAAAAACTCAGCTATTGACATTGAAATAACCTAACATCTTATAAGAAGACAGGCTCTCGTATTATTTCTGCAAATAGATTTTCTGAAAAAGTTGTTTAATAGAAAATGTTGTTATTGGATATGCTGTTGTGTTATTCTGGAGATCGTGCTTTGTTTTACAATATTTATCACAAGCTTTTATAACTTGTTTGTTACTTAGTACCTATGTGTGGGTCAAATCTTGTGACTGAATTATAAAACAGTTTTTTCAAACCGATTGAGTTGAAATTTGGCATACACGTTTGCTTTGAATGAAAATGCACGGTTACCTAAAAAGGACATTTAATTTTCTTTTTATTGAAAAAAATAGTAGTAGTAGTAGTGAAAAGAGTGATAGGTATAGTGTACTATTTATATCACTGGTATTTATAAAATTCTCTACACTGTTTGAGTGAAGAGAATTTTATGAATACCAGTGATAGTATAAAAGAGTGATAGGTATAGTGTACTATTTTTTGCAATAAAAAGAAAATTAATAGTAGATTATTGCATCGAGCACAAAGTAATTTATTATTGCACTGAGTACCTGATTTAGAGCCCGAGCGCTAGCGAGGGCTCTAATCTAACAGGCACGAGGGCAATATAAATTACTTAAGGCGAGGTGCATAATCTGCTTTTCTTTCAACTATTACCTATAGGAATAGTAGATAAATCACTTTTTTAAATTTCTTTCATTTTGAAATCAGAGTTAGCAGCAATCATTTTTTAAATTTGGATCAAGTAGGATAGAAATGAATAATACGTACGTAAAAAAAAGTATTGATATCGGCTTGCTGAATAGAGCTAATCCATTGAGATTGGCAACTTTTGGTGCATTTAAAAAAAAACAGTGCAATAATGAAATTTCATACATTTTTATTGCTCTAGAGCATTAAATACTCGCTTTGTACTGAGTTTTTAGTGTGATTGTGATGCAATTAAAGCATAGTTGGAAGAAAACGTCCTTTTTAGGTTACTAAGCCAAACTTTTTAGGCTGCAAACCAGCAGATTCTTTTTTCAAATTATCTTTAGATAATTTAAATATAGAACTTCTTAAACAATCCCTAAACAGTAACATTACCACCCTTTGTGTTATCACACTGGACGTTCTTGGGTTAACTGCACTCCAAAATAACATACTACTCCTTGTCTACAATTTTCTTTTAAACATAGTATCATTAGTAAACTCAAACAGTTTCGAAAAGCGCTTTTAGCTTCTGTCAAGTACTCATACTGCGCTGAAAAACTTACAAGAAGACACTCAGTACATTCAATTTGAAATTCCTAGTGTCTTTAAAAGTTCGTACAACATGAAATATCTTTTGAAGACACAATTTTTATTACAATATTTTCAATGTGCGAAAAGTTCTGGGAAAAGATTTTTATTTTAGCAGAAATTGCTTGTCAGAACAGAGATGTTTATAGAATCTGGGATATCTGGGATATCGTTTGAAATTTCAGGGTTTGTATGCTTGTCGTACAGGAACGTAGAATCGTGTGTTCTAGAAATTTTAGGTACCTATACAATCTGCCTAGCCTTTTCCCAACTAGATTGGGGTCGGCTTCCAATCTTACCGGATTCAGCTAAGTACCAATGTTTTACATGGAGCGACTGCCTATCTGACCTCCACAACCCAGTAACTGGGTAATACGGTACTCCTTGGCAAGACTGGTGTCGGATCTCAAGCTTCTGACTACTTGTAACGCCTGTCAAAGATCTTCAAATGACAGCCGGGACCAACGGCTTAACGTGCTTTCCGAGGCGCGGAGGAAACTCGGTATGTTGAAATGGTCACCCATCCACGGACCGACCTCGTCAAGCGTTGCTTAACCTTGACCCGTGCGGCTGTTATTATTTAGCCACGAGCTCCTCCCAGGCCAAAGCGGACTATATAACTACAATACTTGCTAAAGCGGACTATATAACTACAATGGCGACCACAACTCTAGTGTTTATTTCTCTACCCAGTGTCTTGTCCTTCATAAAGTGTTCGTCCCTCATTACATGAATTCCACTTAATGTTTGTATTACATTCAGACCCAGAGAACACATTAGGGACCCTGAAACTGACCTCAAGATGGTATTACTGTATTGTATATATATCTGGATAAATAACTACGAGTATGAGTTTCTACGTTTGTACCTTATGTTAGGATAAGAGCATTTGATGCAATGGAGAATCTTTTAGTGATAGGTGATGTCTATTTATTTATTTATTACTAGCTGACCCGGCAAACTTTGTTTTGCCATAAAAACACCAAACATTCACCTACCCTACACCTACCCTACACCTACCCTACACCTACCCTACACCTACCCTACACCTACCCTACACCTACCCTACACCTACCCTACACCTACCCTACACCTACCCTACACCTACCCTACACCTACCCTACACCTACCCTACACCTACCCTACACCTACCCTACACCTACCCTACACCTACCCTACACCTACCCTACACCTACCCTACACCTACCCTACACCTACCCTACACCTACCCTACACCTACCCTACACCTACCCTACACCTACCCTACACCTACCCTACACCTACCCTACACCTACCCTACACCTACCCTACACCTACCCTACACCTACCCTACACCTACCCTACACCTACCCTACACCTACCCTACACCTACCCTACACCTACCCTACACCTACCCTACACCTACCCTACACCTACCCTACACCTACCCTACACCTACCCTACACCTACCCTACACCTACCCTACACCTACCCTACACCTACCCTACACCTACCCTACACCTACCCTACACCTACCCTACACCTACCCTACACCTACCCTACACCTACCCTACACCTACCCTACACCTACCCTACACCTACCCTACACCTACCCTACACCTACCCTACACCTACCCTACACCTACCCTACACCTACCCTACACCTACCCTACACCTACCCTACACCTACCCTACACCTACCCTACACCTACCCTACACCTACCCTACACCTACCCTACACCTACCCTACACCTACCCTACACCTACCCTACACCTACCCTACACCTACCCTACACCTACCCTACACCTACCCTACACCTACCCTACACCTACCCTACACCTACCCTACACCTACCCTACACCTACCCTACACCTACCCTACACCTACCCTACACCTACCCTACACCTACCCTACACCTACCCTACACCTACCCTACACCTACCCTACACCTACCCTACACCTACCCTACACCTACCCTACACCTACCCTACACCTACCCTACACCTACCCTACACCTACCCTACACCTACCCTACACCTACCCTACACCTACCCTACACCTACCCTACACCTACCCTACACCTACCCTACACCTACCCTACACCTACCCTACACCTACCCTACACCTACCCTACACCTACCCTACACCTACCCTACACCTACCCTACACCTACCCTACACCTACCCTACACCTACCCTACACCTACCCTACACCTACCCTACACCTACCCTACACCTACCCTACACCTACCCTACACCTACCCTACACCTACCCTACACCTACCCTACACCTACCCTACCCTTTTTTCCCCATTTTTTTTTGTTTTTAAACCTTCCCTGTATTCTGTCGAACAAAACAAAAAAAGAATTATCCAAATCGGCCCAACCATTCTCGAGATTTAATCAGACTAACGAACAACAATTCATTTTTATTTGTATATATAGATAGATAAGGTACACCAACAGCATTACATACAGGAACAGTTTGTTGTAAACAAAGAAAAATAAAGGTGCTGGTATGTATGCCTATTACAGGTATACGCAGCTTACACCATATGGTCAGAAACACAAAGTTATTTAAACTTTAAAATATTAATCTATAGTTAAAAAAATTAAAAACATAGTAAAAATAAAACATACAAAATGAAAAACAGACAGAATAAAAAATACAGAATAAAAAATAGAAATATTTATTTATTATTTATTTATTTATTATCACCAATTATAACATCTTTACAGTTTGATCCAATATGATGCTACAAGTCACAAACACACAAAGTTACATAATACTAAAGTAAATAAAAAATAGTAAATAGGTACCCTAGGTAGGTGGTGTAGGGTAGTAGTAATAGTAAGTAGTAAATAGGATGTATATGTTCGTAAGTAGCCTAAGTTGAAGGATTTGCGCACTCCCGTACCTCCGAGACTGCTCTTCTAAACTTATTGAGTGAAACACCGTGTAAGTCAGTATCTGGAGTTGTACAAAAACTATTATAGCTTCTACACATGCGGAGAAGTGAAGCGTTGAGGCCTAGGTTGGTTTTGCGGAATGGAATATGTCATGGCTACTAGGATAAAATGAATCTAAAGACATTTTTTTATACTACCAGGATATCAAAATACTGAAAAGGTTGCAAATATGAGGCTTTGTATAGTGCTGACACCTTTCTTTTGTCAGGCAAAATTCGAAAGCTTTTTACTGTAGAGCAAATCTTACTAATATTAAAATGTAAAAGTTTGCAGTGGTGGCCCAGTGGTATCGGCCGCGACTTTCAAGTTGTAGGTCGTGGGTTCGAGCCCAGGCAGGCGCTTTACTTTGTGTAAATTAATTCATCACCACTGCTCATAAAACGGTGAAGGAAAACATCGTGAGGAAACCGGCATGTCCTAGAACCAAAAATTCGAAGACATGTGACATCCACCAACCCGCAATGGGCCCGCATTGTGGATTAGGCCTGTGTCCCAGCAGTGGGGACTTTAATAGGCTGATGATGTGAAAAGTTTGGATGGATTTATGTTTGTTATTCAATCAAGCCAGAACGACTGAACGGATCTGGATGAAATTTGGCGCAGGGATAGATTATAGTCTGGAATAGCACATAGGCTATTTTTATTCCGGTATAATGTTCCTTTGGGATAAGAAAACATGTTTAACGCGGGCGAAGCCGCTTACAGAAACTAGTAAATAATAAAAACAGCCTATTATCGTTTCAATGCAAGGCCTCTAGGACCTTTTCATACTGAGAAGACAAGACCATTTATCACCAAGCTTTGTTTAGAAGCGATTTCTGACGTTATTTTTTATAGGTTAGGAGTACTTTTAGATGATAACACCATGTAGAATATTATGTTCTCAGCATCATTATCTTGAATCTACTGGTGTACTATAAACTCTACTGTTTCTAGAATAGAATAGAATACTCTTTATTATGTACACCATATAAGTTACAGAAAGTATAGACACAATGGGCGGCCTTATCGCTAAAAGCGATCTTTTCAAGACAACCTTTGGATGGATTTAAAAAAAAAAAAAAAAAAATTGATGGAATGACAGTACTGTAGGTAGTTTTTGGTGTACTATTTATATATAAAATAAAATAAATACATACATATATATACAATGGACAAATATATACAGTAACAAGTATGGAACAAAAGCATGCAAATCAAGAAATACAACTATTAAAGAGAGAGGTAGTGATTTTTTACCATTGTTTTAAAAATGGGCAGAGATTGGGCACGCCTTATTGACACGGGCACTCTATTTACCATCCTAAGCCTATATCATCAAGGATCTATTTGCATTTTCTCAAGCTCAGTTCAACGATGTTCTGATCCAGTCCTACATGATTGATAGAAGTAACTTAAATGACAGATTCTGAGTAAGCTTCTCTTGTGGCTGATTTATTACTTATCGATTAATGTATCATAGTTTTATCTTGATATGTTATATTTGTGAATTAAGACGACGACTAACGCCAACGACCTTGAGGGAACAAAACGCGCACTCGTTTTACACCCGCGCGACCCAAAATTTCGTAGTTTTTTGTACTTTCCTTATTATTCTATGACTTTAAAAAAAAAGCCTCATATCAAAATGTAGATAATTAAATTGTCTTTGAGAAAGTGTCAATTTCATTAAAATACGCCCAGCGGTTTTGGTGCGATTGTCGTGTTTATGTCCGTTTTAGACATAACTTTACAAATTAATTACACTATGTTATACGAATAAAACTCAAAATTTTCCTAGACCAAATTATTAAAAAAATGGTCTAGTGCAACATATATTTTTTCCAAAAAAGTACGACTAGCCGTTTAGACGTGATTCTCATTTTAAAATCAGCTATTCAAGGGAATCTGCGCCTTAAGTCCTGTATATTTTAAGAAGCCTTGTTTTTGGACAAAGGAATTCAAATTCCTTCAGAAATTGGAGACAGGTCTATTAACGAAACAATTTTTAGACCGGTAAATGTCTAAAATAAAAAGTATTGTGAACGTGAAAGATAAAAACATTAATCAGAGTAAAACAATGTATCTTCAAAAAGTCGCGGGTTGAGAATAAGCTGTTTAGCGAAATAGCAGAAGGTTATTAAAGGTACTTCAAATGATTATACATTTAATTTTCGTTACTGCTTGCATTCGAAATACCTAGTTCTTAGAATCTTTCAATTAGCGTATTTAGAAAATTTAATAAATTAATATATTATTGAGGAGAGTTCTAGTGGCTCTTTAACTTACGCATTAAATACAAAATAAATACCGTTTTTACATACTAACATAAACCCATTCCATTTTCATGGACCTAGACAGAAAGTAAAGAACACAAATTAAATTGAAGTGTCTACACAACTGTATATTATTTCGCTTTAACAAGAATTTAATTAATTGTTTGGGTGCAATTCGATTAGTTTGTATGTCAAGATACAACACTACACACACACGCCTACCTCAAACACATACACACACGCACGCACACATCTACATACATAGTCAGCCTATTCATACAAAACAAAACAAAAATGCACATAAATATTTAACCACCAGAAAAACTGGGCAAGCCTGAAAACTTTTCAGCAGAATGTGCTGAAAAGGTACTGAATATAACCTTAGCTATTAACCGTAGTCATGGTAACCTATTTATGATTTAGTAGATCCGTATACAGTTTTGACAGATTCGGAACTCCTCGAGGCTTCTTCCAAGGCCGTTGTATCTATGCATAGAGCCTTGAAAAGGACAACAGAAGGAGAGTTCTTAATGTCCACCAATTTTCTAGGCAGTTAGGAATAAATGTTTTTTTCATGGGTTGAAAAAGTGCTTATAAGCAATGCTTTAGAAGAATATTGATATTTTCCTACCTATTTCAATGTATTTTTCTGAATTTTTGGTAAATTTTTCTTTTTGCTCTTTATTTAAGACACTAAAAATCATTTAATTCTTACTTCTGATGTTAAGCAACTTTGCTACAAACCCAAACATAACATCACACCACACAGAAAAACCAACTTTAAAATTATTGAACTGACCTACTGTTCTCCAGCCCTGGTTAAGCAACAGTTGTGAGATGCGTGCGGGGGGGGGAACGCGGGGTCGCGGGGGTGCAAAATCAATAGAGGAACCCAGCCATGCCCCGCCCCTCCAAAACATGTACCCCGATGTGGGTAGAAGCTTTTTTATATTGCTTACGTGATTTTTTATGTATCTTTTTTGCGTTTTTTGTCACTTTGTCCTTGATAATGACCTTGAATTAGGTGGAAAGCTGATCGTTGATTTATACGGTGGAAGATTCGGATGAGTGCTAGGTATATTCTTGTTTGGATAGGGGCGCGCTTTGGCGAGATAACGATCTCAACTGATATTAATAGATGACTAGATTCTGCCAGCGGTTTAGCCCGCGTGGATGTCGAAAATTATCCCAAGGGGACATATGCCCGAGATAAAAGGTAATTTATGTGCTATTCTAGAATATAATCTGTCTCTGTGCCAAATTTCATCCAGATCCGTTCAGCAGTTTTTGCCTGAAAGAGTAACAAACATACAAACACATTTACACACTCATAAACTTTCACCTAGAGAAATGGATTTATGGTAACTAATTGAAAGACATTGTTGCCATCGCGTATAGAACCTGGATAAAGGTGGCACAGGAGCACGAAAAGAGAGACCTATACCCAGCAGTGGGCAAAGTTAGGCTGCGGATGATGATGATGAATCGACAAACTTCTAAATATGTAGTAATAACACATTTGAATATTATTTGTATATCTGTGTCTTTGTGGCTCTGTCTGTCTGTGGCATCATAGCTCCTAAACAGATGAACCGATTTTGATATAGTTTTTTGCTTAAGGCAACTTTATCGCAAGTATTCTTGGCTATGTTTGATGAAAATCGGTTAAGTGGTTCAAAAGTTATGCGCATTTACTCATAGAATCGGGGTATTTCCGCAAGATACAGTGTTGTAATTGCGTGATTTGATGGATTGTCGATCGAAGCGTGTCTACTACTACATTTTGTAGTTTCAAGAGATATTTGTGTCGGAGTTTTTAAATTTTAAATTTTAGTTGTATAGTTAAGGTTTAGTTTAAGTGTAGTTTTGTTTTAGTTCAGAGTTAGTTGCTAACATGAGCTTAAATTGACAGTTTGTCATACATTTGACATTTAACCTCGTGTTAGCAAATAACCTTGAGTTAAATTTGTTTGCAATTGTGCCTTATAGATTTAAGGCATACAACTCATTATTCCTCCTGCTTACCACAAAATATTGGTCCCAATAAAATACACATACAATATCAAGTGTCCTACATAATAAAATTCCTTTCAATAGCCTTACAAAGTGCGTGGGAGGGAAAGCAGCTGACACACTAATTCTCTTTCAACGGCCACGCTGGCCCACGTACGACATTTGACCTGTACAAAGGCTCTTTACTATAAGACCACCCAATAATGAAGTGTGGTCAGGTGATGTATATAAGCAAAAGTCTTGACCTTTTAGTAAATTCTAGTACAATGCTATGTAAAGAAGTCTGAGGGGCGTTTATCATCTGTTTAAAGATATTCTAATGTCAGTTTTCAGTGACAAAGACAAGTATATTTTCCGCCCATTTATTTCAAGTCTATGTATGTACTAATGTCCCCTTTTAATGTTTGTATACTTCATTTATGTCCCTTTTTGCCTCTTCAGTAATTTTGGTGTATTCAATAGGTTTGTGTCCTTTATAACTTAATCAAGTTTTGAGAAGAAAAGTGGTATTTAGAGTATTTTCAATACAATTGTTAATATGTTCGGATTGGTAACCATAAACCAAATCTTTTTATTATTACAAGCTTAATCATCATTATCATCAGCCTTTTAATGTTCCCACTGCTGGGACACACGGCTCCCCTCATAGAGGGAGTGGGCTTATAATCCACCACGCGGGCCCAGTGCGGATTGATAGATGTCACATGTCTTTGAATTTTTGGTTCTAGGTCATGCCGGTTTCCTCACAATGTTTTCCTTCACCGTTTTGAGAGCAGTGGTGATGAAATAAATTACACAAAGTAAAGTGCTTGCTCGGATTCGAACCCACGACCTACAACTCGTAAGTCGGGACCGTAACCACTGTGCCACCACTACTCTCAAACACCATACAAGCTTTATATTATCTTGCTTTTGTATAATTATGTGTCCTGCATTGGGGGGGAAATCATCCAATGACTTCTCCCCATGAGGCGGGAAGTCGTGTCAGACAGACTTTTAATGATTAAACCCACCCGTGTTCCTTCAGTTGCTTGAGTCAGGGCCGCAGTAACTCTTTTTCAAATTTATCCGTAACCCAGACAGGCATCGGCCCTCGCGGACCTCGTCAGTTCTGCTGACGTCTCTTTGAGGCGCGCGTGGAACACAACGCGCCATCGGTCCTGCAACCAACTAAAAACAAATTTTCATGCACTTCCTGACATCTAATAATTCCGAAACTTTGTGTACACATTTTTTTTATAATTTTTCGGACATTTTATTGCTTTTAATGAATTTTTGACTATTTAAATTTTAATTATTCATTCATTTTATTTTGGGTTTTCATCTGTTTTTAATTTGGATCTTCTTCCTCTTTTCGTGTGAGGTGTGGCCACCTCTGGTGTCAGAGTTAATTAAGCCGCCTCTGGAAACACCACAGGCCTCTGACTTGGCTATTTCAGACTTACATTAACTATATAAGTCCAGGTTTCCTCACGATGTTTTCCTTCACCGTTGCGTTAAGTTGGATGTATGTGTAACTATGGACTGGAATTATGTCTGAAATAAATAATATATAATTATATACATATATATATAAATAACTTTTGAAACATTGAAATAATATGGCACCATGGACACAGCAGCCTCAAGCAGACAAGACAGTACCATCCTATTTGGGCTCATTGGATATGTATAGACAAGTACAATATTGAGCACCTTCCAGTTGAAAATATTGTTTAAAAAAAACTTAGTACTTATTGATTGGATGAACTGAGCACGAGCAACCTATACATGTATTTTAAGATTAGATCATATTCCTCATGCCCTAGTTCCCCTGTTATTTTTGCAGACCTTAAAATAAGATATATTTGTAAAATCATTGAAGCCATTTATAAATATACTAGTGAGGTAATAGCAGTCTTCGGAAATTATTCCTGATTTAGAAAAGGAGTGAAATTCGTAACTGACATATAAAAATACTAATATCCCCTCAACTGTTGCAAACAAAATGGCGAATACGCGCTAGTTTCCAAAATCAATTCACGAACAGTTAATAGGCGGAGCTGAAACCTAATTTTCTTCTAAAATACCTAAAATTGTATTTAAGAACCTCATTACGTAAGTTCCACTTTATAAAGAACTTTAATTGTCTCTTTTATGAGTGCTCGTGGAATTAACTTTTTAGTTAGCTTCTGTCTTAACTTACTGTACGTTTGAATTCTTGATGCGGTTCGTGGGGTATTTGGTTTAATTATATAATTTAGAAAGTAGGTTTTTCTGAATAGTTTTGGTTCGGATAATAGCAGAAAACCAGTAATGACTAGCTTTTTGCGACGTCCTCGCTTCTTTGACCTAACCCAACGAAACCGTGCAAAATTTCCCGACGATATGAATAAGCCAATGACACTGCGATAGTGTTCGAAATCAAGTCAGTATTACCGGAGATTATCTTATACAAACAAACAAACAAAAAATGCTTATCTACACTATATATATTATTTTGTTACTGATTGGCACGCTTTTGACCAAAAAGGTAGATAGATATATCTTTATATATGTATAGATAATCTTTATATATATAAAGAGGAAAGATTTGTTTTTTTGTAAGTATGTTTATAATGGATAAATTCAAAAAAACTTGACCGATTTTAGAAATTCTTTCACCTATAAAAAGCTACATTATTCCGGAGTGACCTAGACTATTTTTAACCGACTTCGCAAAAAAGGAGGAGGTTATCAATTTTAGGTTTTTTTTTTTATGTGTGTTACCTCAGAACTTTTTATTGGGTGAACCGATTTTGATGATTCTTTTTTTATTCGAAAGCTGGTATTTGTCATGTGGCCCTTTTCATCAAGATTTGAAGAAGAGCTTCGGCGATATACATCAGAACTCTTCAATAAATGACGGCAAATCACTCGGGATAGCTACAATCGCATATCTGTTTATTGTTTAAACCATTTCATAACATAACATCACATTGGTACGCTTTAAAGGAGTACGCAGGTGTGAACAGTTCACCCTTGTATACTCTCATTCCACCGGTTTTGTTAATTTAAGTTTCATGTTATTGAGTTTATCTATTCTGGCTTCACTTTGGGCCTTATAGGTACCTACCCTATAGAACTGGTCCATTATGTACCTACCACAACTAAAACATGAAAATAAAAAACTTTTTTACAAAAATTACAACCGACTTCCAATCAAAAACACTACAAAGTGAAAAATAACTTCAATTTCGGAAGTCGGTGTCAAAAAACGAAGAAACGAAAACACGAACACCGACTTCCGAAATTGAAGTTATTTTTCACTTTGTAGTGTTTTTGTTTGGAAGTCGGTTGTCTTATCTCAAAAACGGTTCTATAGAGCAATTACTCAAATGGTTAACCATATAAACTAATGCGGTTATTTGACGCAAAACGGATGCCGGATACCAGTCATGCATGGTATTCCTAAATTATCTCATTCTGTTCATACTAGTAGGCAACTATTAGCCTGTCCAACAAAATTAAGAAAATACCTATACATGTCAAAATAATAGCGAAATACACACAATAGGGGTTCGTTCTAATCGAGACCCTTACTCATGATCTTGCTTTGGCGATAATTTTGCTATTTTGGGTGCTGTATAAAGTAGATATATATTATATTGTTTCTACTGCTGTGATACAGGCTTCCTCTCTGTGGAAAGTAATGGGCAGTAATCCACCACGTGGACCCAACGCCGGTTGATGAATGTCAGATATCTTCGATTTTTTGGTCTTAAGATATGCCCAGTTTTAGAGCAGTGGTGATGAAATTAATGACAAAATTTACTACTTTATGCACTTTTCTTATGTTGACGAATTTCTTGATGCCCAATGAGTTCTTTCCTCATTTCTTTTTATGCGCTCTTTTACATTATTATACCCAGTTACTTACTCTGTTGTCTCTCATCTTGTCTAGCCTTTTTCCCAACTATATTGGGGTCGGTTTCCAGTCTTACCGGATTCAGCTAAGTACCAGTGTTTTACATGGAGCGACTGCCTATCTGACCTCCACAACCCAGTAACTGGGTAACACGGTACCCCTTGGCAAGACTGGTGTCATATCTTAAGCTTCTGACTACCCGTAACGACTGTCAAAGATCTTCAAATGACAGCCGGAACCAACGGCTTAACGTGCTTTCCGAGGCACGGAGGAAACTCGGTATGTTGAAATGGTCACCCATCCACGGACCAACCTCGTCAAGCGTTGCTTAACCTTGATGATCGACCCGTGCGCCTGTTATTATTTAGCCACGAGCTCCTCTCTCCTCTCTTTACTTACTCTGTTGTAAATAAATAAAAAGTTAAAGTTTACCATTAAGTATTTTGTCTGTATGCCAAATATAACACAAACATAAAAATCCTGGCTGCATATACAAATGTTTGCTCACGGCCAGGCTATAAAGTCAAAACGTCTATAAAATTTCACAGCCCATCAAGTAATGTAGATAAGTGTGTAATTATGTGCGTAAGTTTATAGCTCTCGGTGAGTGTGTGTTTTTACCTTAATTTGTAAAGGTATACCTGTACGGTGGCTGGATAGATTGAGCGTGTCAATTCACGCAGGAGACACTTAAATCGTCGAGTTATCTTACCTACCTCATTTAAATTTAGGGCATCTTCTTGTTCATTCAATACATATGACACTTTGCGACAGTCGAACGTCAAAGTGACATTGACAGCTCCAAGTGCACAATTATTTTGTCCGTGTAATACAAAGCAGATGTTTCAGTAAGTCAAACATATTTTTGTTCATAGCAATAATGACTTTACCAAAATCTTACTTTACTCGTTAAATTAATAAGATTTTTCTCAAGCCTCGTTCACATTTTCAAAACCCTATGTCAAAACATAAAGCTTTTTCAGTATTTTCCAAAATATTGCCGCTTTTTAAACGATAAATCAAAATAAAATTTGACTGTTACCAAGTTATTGTTGCTGCTTACGAAATTATTGGGACTTGCGAACTTTATCATACTAGGAAGAAAACAGAGAAAATAAATTTTATTAATGTAATACAAAACTTAGTAATTTATATTTTTTCGTTTTTTAACTAAGAACTTTTTAAAAACATTTGTTTATTGTACACATCGATACAAACCATCGCGGATTAAACACCAGTATGTCAGACGCGGCAACTCGGTGCCACAACATACTTTTAAATGATCAGTAGGTACACACAGTTCGTCATTTGAAAATACACTTTCTAGATCGCGTTGCTATACTTATATGTTCGGTTATCCCTTTTTTTTCAGTGTAAGTATTAGTTGACACGGGCTATCATGACGACAAAAACAGTAAAAAAAAATACATATTCAAAGGTAGGTATTCAAAACAAAATTCTTTTAATCAACAACGGTAAACAAGGCGCCGAAAAAAAAAATTGGATACCCAATTTATACAAAACAAAAATACTATTGACCTTCAGAAACAAAAAGGTTGTCTACACACCAAAACATACCTACGTATTAAAACATTGCCATTTTCTTCACACATGGCTAAATAGATAAACAAACGAAAACCCAATCATTTGTGCCCCTTATGCTACGTTCACAAACTATCATGGCCCTATTTTTTCCCTTATTCGCCAAAGAGATTCGCTCTCTGTATTCCTACCAGATGAACTTGTTTGATATCATTGTTGTAACTAGTTTTAGTGTAGATCCACGAATTTCAAGGCAATAGTAAAGTTTTATACTATTCCCCCTCTAAAAATCTTTCTTTTCGTTTCACTGAAAACAGTGAATAAAAAGCACTTTTAATCACTGTTTTGGTGTACACACCAAATTTTCAATATTCAAACTCCATCTCAATGCTATACAACCTCCTTGCGCAAAAAAATACTCGATACAAACTCCTTGTGCAAAGAATACTCGACATACAAAATCCTTCCGCTTAAATCTTTCTTTTTCTCGTAGTCATGGTATAAAGTATAGCATGCAACTCTTGAATAAAGGACGGATTTAAAGCGAGGGGCATAGATGAATCACTCGCTTCGCTCAGGATTCTAACACTTGAATCAATCGCTATGCTCGTGATTCAATTATTAGAATCCTTCACTTGCTCGTGATTCATCTATGCCCCTCGCTTTAAATTCGTCCTTTATTAACTAGTTGCTTAATATACTATTGTCACATCATCTTCCTGCCTTGCCGAAAATATAAGACATTAAATTGGCCAGGCCACAATGACTGTGCTTTCCGAGGCTCGAAGGAAAGTCGCTAAAATTGGTCACCGATCCACGGTCCGACCTCGAAAAGGGTTGCTTAATCTTAAAGATCGACTCATGCGGCTGTTATTATTTAAGCACAAGCTTTTAAAACAAAATGATAGAACTGGAGCAAAATCTTAATTATTAACCTCGATCGTAATCGTAAACTAAACAAATGAAGTAAAACCTTTGTTACCAACACATAAGAACCATGGGTTAGGTATTAGCAAACAAACACAAGGTATATCCCAGTGCATGACAAGCAACAATGGGGTCGGACATTTATATTGATCCATGCATCATTGTCGTGCATTCATGTATTGCATTTGCAGTTGCTGGTAAACCTTACGGATTTGCATAGCTTACTGACAAATGAATAAATGCTAATTAAATACTATTTAAATACTCTGTGTTATTTAGCAAAAGCTAGTTTTGTCAACGACTTCGCACGCCTGAAAGATCCACTGGAACATAAAAAGTATCAGTTATGATTAAATCCATGCTACATGTTATAACGTTAATACTTTCGCGTTTCATAATTGAAAAAAAACAATACATCACGGAAATATAACGCGATTATTTAATAAATGATCAGTAGGTATACAAACAGCTCGTCATTTGAAAAGACACTTTCTAAATCGCATTGCAATCCACATGTGTTCAAAATTGAAAAACAAACATACAGCACTTGCATTTCTAATGTAGGATTAAACGATTGATGATTTATTTTATAGTAAATGATGGAACCGCACTTTTGAACTCCTTACTTTTAACTCAACTTTCTGTATCTATTGAAACCGCAGATTAATTAAGCCAAACCACCGTTATCAAACCCACAATAAATCAATCTCAAAAACTCACCTTATCCAAAGAAATCTGCCTACCTCCTATTAACATTAAACCTTGCAACCATAAAACAAGCAACCACAATTATGAACCAGCTCATAAATGTTGAACTTCCAACCTCATCTTCGTTAAGTAAGACCTTGGCGGCAAAGAAAGTTATTTTTCTCCAAATTAAGTACTTTTACGTACCCCAAGACTTCTATTATAGTCCGTTTCGTGAAACAGAGAGCAATTCAAAGTACATAACCATTCCAATTAAACTTTAGTGGGATTCAAAGAGAAACACCGATAAATAACAGCATAGAGCGTTCAAGGGTCCAATTAAAATATTATTAATTCTCTCCCTTCTAAGATACGGAACCCAAGTTAGGTACTTGAAACACAATGTGGGAAAGGTTGTAAATTGTAATCATTTTGACACTGTGATAATGAGCTCCATGGTTTTGGCCAGAAAGGGCGAATTTTGCTTGAGTTCATTGGAGTGTTTGTTTCTATATTCTTTCACGTTTTTTCTTTGCTCTTTGTGCGTTTGCAGAAACGAGGCGTCATTTATTTACTTTTTTTTTTCTATAGACTTGCGCTTGTCCACTATCAATGTACCATATATTCTGAACAAGTCTTGAAAGGGCTTGTATCTGAGGCTTTGATCATAACTTGATATTTTAATCTATATTTCTAATATTATAAATACGAAAGTCTAGATGGATTGATGGATGTATGTTTGTTACTCAATCACGTCACAACAGCTGAACAGATCTAGATGAAATTTGTTATAGTGATACATTATAGTTTGGTATAGAACATAGGCTTTTTATCTCGGTATAATGATCCTTTGGGATACTAAAACAGTTCACGCGGATGAAGCCGCTGAATGTATTTAAAGTTGCATTCTGTAGGTTTGGTCATTGAAATGCCATATGGTCATGCCAAAGAACAAGTCCGAAATTACATTACTTACTAATTA
Organism: Orthosia incerta; assembly: GCA_948252205.1. Taxonomy (NCBI): domain Eukaryota; kingdom Metazoa; phylum Arthropoda; class Insecta; order Lepidoptera; family Noctuidae; genus Orthosia; species Orthosia incerta. The sequence continues at coordinate 11,533,442 of OX411749.1, read as the reverse complement.
CGCTGTTAAAAATATGCAGATGCCTTATGATTTAGCCGTTGACTAAATAGTATCATGCAATAGTTAACAGTATCATGAAAATAATCTATACCAAAACTTATCTTATATTTAACTAGCTGTTCCCCGCGGCTTCGCTCCCGTGGACGGTGGTCCACGGGAACGTGTCATTTAAAGATAAGTGGGGTGCCACAGGACCCGTTTTCGGGATTACGAAATAGCCTATGCCACGCAGGAATAATGTAGCTTTCTATTAGTGAAATAATTTTTTAAATCGGTCCAGTAGTTTCGGAGCCTATTCGGTACAAACAAAAAAATCTTTCCTCTTTATGATATTAGTATAGATTAAAAATTCAACTGAAACAAGTCGACGGACATTTTGAAATCCACGTTTCCAATTTCACGTGTACACACGACCTTTTAAAGGTCAGTTACTGATGAGCAGATAATGACAAACAAATAATGAGTGAGCTTTACGAACCCGGCCATTGCCACAAAAAAGATAGGTACAGAAAATCTGTTCTATACAACGAGCGAAAATGCACGCTCACATAGACACGCTTTATGTACAGCGAGTGCAAGCACACTCGCGACTGTCATTTATTTGAGATCGCCGAACGGACATGCCTATTTGTAGCGTGTGCCTGTGTTCGCTCGCTGTATGTAGCTGACTTTCTGTTGTTTTCTATTCTGTGCCATTCTGTACAATACAATTTTTCTAGAACAAACACAAGGTAATCAGTAAACTCGATGCTAGATCGAAACTCGTTCGGTGAATTGATAAAAAGAGAACATCAACAATTTTGTATTACGGTTTGAGTTCGTGAATTATTTATTGATGGAGTTCTATCGATTAGTCTGTGGTTGATTGGAGCCTTTTTCGTGAGCTTTGTGACAGACTAAACGTCCAAGGCCATCCTATAGTTCGAGAAACGGATCAAAGGACAGTATTGGAAAATGTATTGGTAATCATAAATATGATCTACGTAATACAATTAGCATATTGCAAGAGAACACTGCTTATAATCCAAACATGATTCCTAAATTATTTATTAAACGATTTCCCATTATAACTGCTGGGTCTATTAGGAACACAAGCACAAACCTACTAAGGTACCAAAACATTCTTTCAGAATTTTCATTGTCTTTTATACAGAAATTTATGGAATCTGAATCTGAAATCTGTAGATAGAAAAAAAAAACACATTGGAATTTAAATGCTTAAATGTACTAAAACACGTTCAAACGATATTCATAGCGCGAAGGCTGAATCGATCGAGGTTTATACTTAGTGGTGCTCGAATAAGGTTACTGAGTGAATAATATATGTCTATCCCGGCTCTGCCCGGAAGCCACTGTATACGTAATCCTATTTTAGAATGTATCTTCACAAAACAACTCGCCGGCAAATAAATTTTATAGAAGTTCGCGGTCTGTTTTGAGTACCTACCTAATCTGTTTTTAGCAATATACTCGTGGCTAAGTCTGTAGCCACACAAAGGTCTTCGCCCGATGCCTTGCTTGGGTAGCTTATCTCGGACAAATGACAAATTAGTCATGCAGAGTAGTACCAAACGTCAGTGTCGACGATACAATCTTACTAATATCACACTATGTGTATATGTGTGTGTGTTTGTATGTTTGTTACTTCTTTACGCTCAAACGGCTGGAAAGATCTGGATGAGATTTGGCACGAAGATAGATTATAGTCAGAAATAGCACATAGGATACTTTTTATCCCGGGAATAAGTTCTCTCGGGATAATTTTCGACTTTCACGCGGACGAAGCCGCTGGCAGAAGCTAGTAATATTATAAATGCGAAAGTTTGTATGTGAGTATGTTTGTAACTCAATCACGCCAGAACGGCTGAACGGATCTTTATGAAATTCGGTACAGAAATTGATTATAGTCTAGAATAGCACAAATTATACTTTTTTTCCTAGGCATATCTCAGGGCATGATAATTTCCCTCATGATAATTTTGGCAATCATTTTCGGTGACTGAATGTCACCTTGTATAGGCTCTCTGACTTGTTCAATAGTACAACCGTGACGTTGCTTCGCTAAGAGCATAATTCTTAGCAGCGTAGCACAAGCGAAGCATCCAGCTGGCAGCTGTGTGACTTCGATCCAAGGATTTTTCGCTTTTAAAATATTTTAGTGTTTCATTTTCTCGGCTTTCATAAAATCTTTCCAGGGTTTATGTCACATGTCGTGTAGGTATTAAAGATTTAATGCGGATGATAAATAAAGGTTATGCCGTAATGAAACATTAAGCACTATCATAAATAAAATAAAATGAACGGACGAAAAGCGGCGGCAAATCGTTGATATTTTCATTTAAAATATTACTTATCCTTAATTTTATATGCATAATAAATATAATATACGCAAGCAGAAATAAAAACGATATAAGAAAAAAAAGGAGGAAGTGTTTTTAGGCCACCTAAAATATAATATTGTATTACAAAATAAAATATAATATTGTATTACAAAATAAAATATAATATTGTATGCCAGCTATTGGCAGTATGAGCTTTCCAAAATAATTATCAAAAAATCTTGGACACGTATTTTTTGCTTATTCAAATCAATAAAAAATCAGCAAGTTATAGTGCATCAAAGTTCGGGAGTGGGGGCTTGTGACTTAACTTCTATGTAAAAAATGTACCAAGGCATGACGTCATGCAATATTTTAACGCACTGTATCCTCATATTTTTTTGTTACCGTGACAATAGAAAAATACGTTGCCAATATTTTTTGGAAATCTGACGGACTAAAATTTTTTTTTTTTTTTTCCCGGATTCAAGGAAGAGAGTTATGTTTTTCGCGCGTATCTCGTATGTATGTTTGTGTGTATGCAATATTCATTATTACCTCGTATCTTTCAAACCGCTTGATGGATTTTTATAATTAAGACATCGTTAGATAGGTCTTGGCCGCCCAAGTGTTCTGAGATAAGTCCCGTTAAAAAACAAGAAACATGGCGGATTTTGGGCGCCATATTGTAGAAGTTGCAATTTTTTTTTTCATCGATTTTTAGAGGTGATTACAAAAATTTATACCATTTATATTATGTTTAAAGTCATTCAAAAAAAATAAAGTATAACTAAAAAGTTGTTAATAAAAAAAGTTAGTAAAATCAAAAAACCCGACTGCCCGACTGCCCGACCCCAGGGCTCAATTTTAGGTCCGTTCTTATTTTTAGTATACATAAACGATTTACCCCGTTTATTGGAAAACAAACCTAACATGGTGTTATTTGCTGATGACACATCTTTAATTTTTAAAATAAATAGACGTACTTGTCAGGTTAACGACGTAAATAACGCGCTACGGCAGGTTCAGGATTGGTTCACTGCCAATAATTTAGTTTTAAATGGTAAAAAAACCAAGTGCGTAAAATTTTCCTTGCCGAATGTCAAAAGTACTGATTGTGACATTATATTAAACAAGGAGAAGCTAGAATTCGTCAATAAAACGGTTTTCCTGGGGATCACGCTAGACTCAAGGTTGCAATGGGGTCCTCATTTGGTATCCCTTGCGGGGTGGCTGAGTTCGGCGGCTTATGCTGTTGGAAAGATTCGTCGGTTAACGGATGTGGATACCGCTAGACTAGTCTATTCTAGTTATTTTCATAGTATAATGTCTTACGGTATCTTACTATGGGGAAGGGCTGCAGACATTGAGTCAATTTTTATTCTGCAAAAACGAGCCATAAGAGCGATATACAAACTTCGCCGGCGCGATTCTCTAAGGGAACTGTTTAAGGACATAAACATCATGACGGTTCCTTGTCAATATATTTATGAAAACATCATGTACGTGAGAAAAAATTTACATCTTTTTAGTAAAAACGGCGACAGACATAATTATGTTACTAGAAATAGGGACCAATTAGTTCAACCAGGTTTCAGACTGGCTAAAGTAGCCTCATCTTTCATGGGGTACTGTACAAAATGTTACAATAAAATTCCTCCCCACATTCTTGAACTGAATGAGACGAAATTTAAAACTTGTATAAAACGCACACTATGAAGGCTGGCATATTATAAGTTGGGGGATTACATCAATGATAAAAAAGCTTGGCTAAATGCTAGTCCTGCTCCACAGCCACTAGGGCGCAAAAACAAGTGATATGCAGAACATTATTGTTTTGAATTATTGTTGGACCTTCTGAAGACTGTATAAATATATTTGTTTTGTATAAACTCAATTTCATTCATCAAGGTATGTACCTAAATATTGTAAAAAGTTTTTTTTAAAAAGAGTAAGAATGGAGTTTCTTGTGCATTCTTCTCCATTACAAGCTACTTTCCGAATGCACGGTAGAATCAACTATTATTATTTGTAAAATGTAACGTTCAAAAGTGCCGCTTGGTGGCCTACTTGAAATAAAATATCTTTGTTTTTGTCATATCTTTGTCTTTGCTTAAAAAGCGAACTAAAAAAATGTAAACAAGAAGAAAATCTTGCTGTGCAGTCGGAGGATACATCTGGTTTTGGTAAGCCAGCTCGCGAATATGTATACTTTTACAAAAAAAAAATCCTACGCAAGGCAGAAAATATAGAACGCCACCTCAGCCCACCTCTGCTACGCTCCATACATACTCCCTTTGTTTCATTTATGTTCATACATCTAGTCACACACGCTGGTTACTGGTACTGCGCACTTGGCCTTTCTGAAAATACATATGTGATTCAAAAGGGCACTGAACAAGCAAACCGTGCCTACAACTTAAATATTCTATAACGAATAACTTACCGATTCAGCTATATGTGTTGGTTGAATTAGGTTCACAGGTTAACCGCAACTGATTTCGTGCCTCGAATCGGTTTATTGGTATAACACCAAATCGATATTAACCGAAATAATGATGAACCGGTGTCAATAGTAAGGTAGTAAGCGAAGTTCATTTTTAAATAATGATGTAACTTTGTCATAGTGAACTTGTAATGTCGTTGTTACTGATTTGTCATTTTTAGAATCTCTGTGATCATTATTGATGTCTTGTATCATTAAGGCGCAGATACCCTTGATTAGCTGATTTTAAATGAGAATCACGTCTAAACGGCTACTCGTAATTCTTTGAAAAAAAAATATGTTATATTAGACTATTTTCTTAATAATTTGATCTAAGCAAATTTTGAGTTTTATTTGTATAACATAGTGTAATTAATTTGTAAAGTTATGTCTAAAACGGACAAAAATACGACAATCACACCAAAACCGCTGGGCGTATTTTAATGTAATTAACACCATATCAAAGATAATATATTCATCTACATTTTTATCTGAGGTTTTTTTTTTTGAAAGTCATAGAATAATAAGGAAAGTACAAAAAAAACTACTAAATTTTGGGTCGCGCGGGTGTGAAACGAGTGCGCGTTTTGTTCCTTCAAGGTCGTTGGCGTTAGTCGTCGTCTTAAGGCCGTACCCTGACCAAAAAATCAGCATGAGATATGAGCAGGCCAATGCCTAGCGGCACTGGTGGCGCGTGAATTACGGTAGTGAATACGCCCAGATTTTAGAATAAAATCTTAATAAAATCGAATATTGGTATTTTGAAAAAAATAAAACTTACAAAATATTCGTTATCAAATTGTCTATACATTAGTGTTAGTATAAAATATAATTAATGAACACTTTACGAGGAGATGCATGCTATCAGTATTTATATCACATTTTTATGGTTTTGTTGAAAGGAGATTAGTACACCTCTTTAAAAAAAAAAGTGTACTACCATTTTAGAATCAACATTATGTAGAAATTTAATGTATTTTTATTAATTGATATTTCTTTTTAAATAAAGAGTAGATAGCTCTTAAAAACTGCACAAAAACGACTAGGCGCGGCATTTTGCTCGGGGAGGCGCCTTAATACCTTAAAGATACGGTGAGAGCATTAGAAACATTATGTTCTATCTTTTCATATTCATATTCTTTATTGTACACAAAAAAACATATACAAATACAGAAGGACCACTTATGTACAAAGGCGAGCTAAACCCATAATTGGGTTCTCTTACAGCAAACCAGTGTTATAGCGAGATTTACACAATTAGGATAGTTAACAAAAGTGCACAACAAAAAATTGTTGTTTCATAATAGTTGCTTTACCGGGCACCCCATATTGTAGTTTATTTTATATTTTCTGTACTTAAATGGCAAGACCGTTATACTTATCTGTCCTAAAATTTACTTGATAATCTTGTTACGTTATTTATACATACTCTCATGAAGAGACAAATACTTTACGCGTCTACTTACACACAATAAATCAGCGGTCTCCAAACTTTTTTGTTCTGTGGACCCCGTAGTGAATTTTTCTGTCCTTATGTTATATTTTTGAAGTTGAAGAAAAATAAGTGATCATTTTCCAAAATTTTTGACCACTAGGGCTCCAAAACGCCTCTGGTTCGGTACATAAAGTGGCCGTTCCATCCATCCTAAAATTGTTCTGTCCTTGTCAGCCTACCAAAGTATAATTAGCAAAACATTTTTCTAAAGATATACCTAGCTACACTCAGTGAGCAAAGATAAATTCTCTATTAACTTCTGTATTTACTAAAATAATGTGTTACAGAAGACCCCGTCTCAGGAATTTCCAATTTTCTTTTTCTTTTTCTAAGATCAGGATTGTGTAGACCCCTGGGGGTCCAGCTTTGGGAATTAATGCTATAAATCATGAACTTTGCAAGGCTTATACCACTAAACCATGCTCAAACTTAGCCGCATTAAACTACAATCTTAATCCGAATTACCAACAGTAGTAGTAAGTAGTTATTGCAATATTTGCCTTACAGAGTAACAGAAACTACTGTCTAATACCGTCTTAAGTCAATATTACTGGCAGCCTTCATGTCGCATGTTACAATACTGTGTTACAGATTTAATCCATATTTGTATAGAACTTTGAAACCACAAATTTGGTTTATTTGTATTGGATACGTAAATTTTAACTAGGGCCATCTTGATGCCGCCGTGAAAAAGTGATAGAGCTATTCGTCTTGTATAGCTCCGTCTCTCTCTCACACTGGAACCATGATAGTTTTGATATATGTCAGATCAAAGTCCCTGATTTGTTAACAATGAAAGCCAATGATCGATGTGTTATTTGTTTGTCTTTTTGTTAAATTGTTGCAATAGCATCATAGCAAACAAGTAATGTTCTCTATGTCGTATTAATTGCATTCCTTTTTTGTTTAAAAAAAACGGCAAAAATGTTATTAAACCCACAGTAAAACTCATTGATAATAAAATAAATAAATAATTAAAATAGCTTTTATTGCTGTATCTTTCTTACAATTAATTATTACATGCCTACTTACTAAAACTAAATTGATTTAATCTATTCTATTACTTGCATTTGAGTATTCTTTCACTTGTGTGATCGGCAACTGGGTGTTTGTGTGAAACAGCTTGTCTATCGACAAAGGCCTCCTCTTAAGATTGCCACGTATTGTCATTGGTATTAATGAACAAAACTTGTGTATTAATAACCTTCTCGACCGAATTTAGTCACACTGGCCAAATGAAACGGAGATAAGCCAAATATGCAGGCGATTATGCACAAGTGTGTGCGCAAAATACAGAGGGAGTAAAGAAACAGAGAATGCATGGTAATAATGCTGATTATTTGTTTCTCTATTTAACACTCTCAAAGTATTGATTGATACATGAAATTAAAGATTAATAGGACGTTACAGAAGGTGATCTAATGGTGATCTTTTATGGGCATGGACCTTTTTTTCTATTATAAATAAACTGCTGCTGACATAACAATCAACTCACAAATGAGGCAATAATAACATGTACCAGGTTTTCATAAATAACTCGAGATAAATCTAAAAGCAACAACACAATAGAACCCGGAACCCCGACACAAATAAAAGAAACCCGTTCAGTTTACCGCCTGTCTTACTGACAGTTTAGGGAAACAACTGACGTACCAATGATTTAACGATTCGTTGCCATAACCTTTTACTGTTTGTGTTGTTCTTTGTAACTAGTTAATAATGAATTTATTGGGTTAGTAGGGCATTGGACTGTTCGATGTACTGAGCTAAGTACATTTGTATGCAAGCATACATAAACTCACGCCTTTTTCCCATGGGGGCACACACACACAGAAATACAGAACGACACCTGCTACGATCCTTACTGTAGTGTATTCCTCCTTTCTGTAGAGTATGTATCTTACTCACAAATTCTCATAGTCAACCCCGTCTTCATTCAGTCACCCCCACTCAGACAGACACTGTCTTGAGCGCGCCAGATATACCAAATCCATCGGCAAGTGTTGAAGTGTAGTCATTTAGTGCGTGTACGAGCATGTGTTGCCCCAATAGAACCACAGGCTTATTACGTAAGAAACAGCAATCAGCAATCATACCGCGATCAAACGCTTTAAGTCAAAAAAGTCTGTATAAAATAAAAGGCTCGTTTTGACAGCTATAAAAATACTTCATAATAATTAAACTTGATGCTTGCGAATGATACTCGTTGTTATAGTATATGGATAACAAGTAATTAATTAAGATTATGAATTTGATTTTTCAATTTCTTCCGTAGAAGGTTGAAAAGGAAGTTATCGCGGCATGTAAAATGAGAAACGTCAACGGACTTCTTAGATTGTGACGACTTTAATTCCTGCACAATCGTTTGCTAATCGCTCGCTGTTTGTTAAATGCTCTTATTTCTAAAAAAACACCAAATCCTCTATAATTCTGTATTGAAGAGCAATTATTGCGCAAATATCGCTATCGTTTTGCTCTTGCAAGATTCGTAATAAGCCTGTCACTACACTTACATACTCATTTTGGTTCATTTGTTTTTGTGTTTTCTGTAAATAACATGGCTGGTTCCAATAATACGATTGGCTGTTGAAAGTAAAATCAACCAATAACAGCAGCCTACGCACGTATTACAATTTGTTACCTTAATTTTGTTATAAATTCTAGTTACAGGGACTGGGTCATAGATTTAGACTTTCATCTACTAAAATTATGATGTCTTTATCGGAGTCACGGTTTTCTTTAACCGTTTTAATAACATGGCCCATGTTTACAGATTTTCTGACTTGGAGACTTATTGAGCCTATTTCGTAGAGCTGTTTTCAACCGTGTAAGCCATAATGCCGTCTTCTTTGTTTTGGGCGACTTTGGATGAACAAAACTCAGCAGAAGAGAGTTTGAAGCTGATACTTGTACAAACAATTGCGTAAAGGACAAAGTGCTCAGCTCTTAAATTGGTTATTGAGTATTTTATGATTATGGGAAGAAGTATGGGTTAATTTGACAGTCTATTCCATAAAAATGAAATCAAGGTATCATGCCAACTTAACGTGTTTTTTTTTTGTTTATTCTGTGCTCCAAATCTACCATCTCCACTGTAATGTCAGTGATTAACTTCAAAATGTTTTATACGTCGCACGTTTTTCCGTTTCGGGGCACACGTACGGAATTACGGCCTCTAGATTGTACAATCAAGTTGTATGCGAGGGAACGAATCTGTCATTCTGGCCACACATTTTTTATATTGTAATAATGACGGTACGTGCATTGTTAGTGCCTCGTTTTGGAAACGATTTTCCGCAAGGTTTTGCGTGATGTGGAAATAGGGGAAAAGGGGTGATGTGTTTTAACCGACTTAAAAAAATGGACATCACATGGAAATGCTTTAGGAAACTGTGTATTTGCCTGCATTGTACCATTCGTAAGAACGTTGCATTACATTGTAATGCACGTGAAAATGTTCTAGTGTATACTCACCTTAAGACGAATATTGCTGGACTATGTAAGGCTATCACTACAAATCTGAAAGTCTTGCAATCACCCTACATACTTATCCATGTAGCAAATTTAGTTTTAATGGTCCTAAGGTCTCATAAAATCAACCCTATCTTACTAAAACTATCCGAATATCATTTGTACTAACATCCTACGTTACTCTTTCTCAAATCGATAGCAAATCTACTATTCTTCCATTCCATAAATAGGAATAAAACAGTTTATTTATTTCTTACAACCCTGCCTAGGCTGGGGTCGTTTGTAGGCTGCAAATAAATCTGACACTATCTTAGTAAGACCTAGAGCTCCAGTAATTTAGTTACGATACTGTATGTAGTAACAAATAAAGGGGATTGGGTTCCGTAACTAGTTTATGTTACTTTCTTGTTATCTTTACTGATTAGTGTGCGTTACAGTGCGAGACTTAGCCATGTTTCAGGAAAAACTTTGCCCGTACATTTTTTTCGAATGAATGTCATTCAAGAGGATCAGGACAACTGATATTTTGTCAGCGGTAATTTTTGACAAATAATCAAAAATATACAAGTTCAAGCAAAACATCAAATCAAAAATCAAAATCATTTTTTATTTTAAAAATTAGATTGAGAATAGTTAGAGACATCCACATATTTGTGCCGTTTATGAGTTACCAGGGAAGCCGCATGTGCAGAAGGAGCTAAAGCCAAATTTTTTATCTTCAACGTAGTCCTTGATTTTATAATACGCTTTTTTAATAAGGACACGTCAAGTGGTCACTACCATGGATTATTTTGTATTTTAGTGAATCGGTACCGCTAATATAACTTTACTTTGTCTAGAGACCGTGGTAGCTTATTGTAGGAAGACCTTGCATGATTTCTGTAGAAAAACGTGTACGTGTTTTATTAAGTTTCTTTGTTTAGTTATTTATATATACTTTATTGTTGGTACACCAAGTTAAAACATAGAAAAGGAAACAATACCGCGATCTCTTTCTGGCAACCTGGAATGGACAGTGATAGCCTGGAAAAGAAAAGGGGAGGGGTTTCATGGATGGCCTTTCTATTTGACATGAAATTATAGAGAATAGTACGAGTTAATGTAGGAATATTAGCCAGCTGGCCCAGATGGCAGTGGAATTGTATTTTCAGAGATACCGGATGCAGATAGAATTAATTATCACTTCTCCGATACAATTTCAATTTAGTCAAAAAAAAACTGTTCGGTAAGCTTGGTGTTTCCGTCAATATTTCCTTAGGATGTATTTCTTAACAAGAGCTGCACATGCTGAGATAGGAGACTTTTTGGTCTCGCAAGGGGTTTTTATTTTTACTTTTGTTTCATTTTAAGCTGATTTCACGTGTCTCCTGTGCAGCTCACAAATAAATACTTTGTCTTTCTTTAAATTTTTCTTTTATCTATTTTACGAGAATCGTCGACTACATCATCGCTTACCATCACGTGAAATACTGATAGATAGATAGATAAATCATTTATTTAGTGCACACAAAAGACACAACACAACACACAAAATCAAAAGGAAACCGAAACAAAAGTAAAAATGACATCAGTAACATTAATTTTGACAATCAAAACAATCATAACACAGTGCGGTGTGCGTCTCAAGGTTGCACCAAATGGGAGTCCAGCTCAGCACTGATGAAACATTAACCCTACAAATCAGTATTAAAGGGTAGACAATGTTCTGCATTAGCACTTAGGATACTTTTTATCCCTTTATGCTCCTTTGAGATGATTTCCGATTTGCACGCTGTAGTCCGGTCAAAATAGACATTCAACCTTGCAAAAATTCCAAAAAAGCTGAAAATTTACATGAACGTTAGGTATACCATTATAATAAAATTGTTTAAAGTTCGCATCGATTCCAAATGTCCAAAAAAATATTAAAGGTCAAAGGGCCCCAAATCTGTTTTTTGCTTAATTCTCGGAATGTTATGATTTGTTGGGTTCCGTACCCAAAGGGTAAAAACGGGACCCTATTACTAAGACTCCGCGATCCGTCTGTCTGTCTGTCTGTCTGTCCGTCTGTCACCAGGCTGTATCTCATGAACCGTGATAGCTAGACAGTTGAAATTTTCACAGATAATGTATTTCTGTTGCCGCTATAACAACAAATCCCATACAACAAACGTGATTTTTTTGCCGTTTTTTCGATAATGGTACGGAACCCTACGTGCGCGAGTCCGACTCGCACTTGGCCGGTTTTTACTGTATTTTTGTGCTCAGAGCAAGATTGTTCCTTGGTCAATTGTGCACAAAATAGTCATACTTAAGATTCACTAACGGCTAACTTGATCGGACTACTGGCAAAGATGCTGTAGTAACAAATGTTAGTACATCAGTGAACCACACAACGTTTTTGGTATAACTCGATATATTAAAACAATTGAAAATAAACACACAATTTAAATCAAAATATTTAAACACTGCAAAGCTGGATTAAGGATATAATTTTATTGGCCCGATAACAGTATTATTAATTAATGTACTCTTGTCCCGTCTGACCACAGCTGCATACTGATTGCGATTATGAATGTACATATCCGGATGTCAATTGCTAATTACATAGTCTGTATTTATAAAACAATATTTTGCTGTAGAATTATTGAAGTGTTATTCATTTTAATGTTATTTATATATTGAAAAACAATATATTACGGGAATTTAACGTGATTTTTTCGCATCACCTCGTTTTGTGCAGTTGGCGAACTTACAGAATAAGGTTGGCCGCATACGTACGTTTTCCACGTTCGATTGCCGAATACGGAATGCAGACTCAGAATTCCGTGAACCTAGCACAGACGTGAGTGTTTTCTTGTTTGGAATTTTCACGAACGCGCGGGCTGGCATTCGATACGTACGTACGGAAAGAGTTACGTTCGAAAAAAAACGGACGTGTGCGGCAGTCAATGTATTTTATAAGTGTAGGTACGGTGCATTCGGGTTTCCGAATAAGGAAAACGAATTCGGAAATCAAACGCGCAAAACGTACGTATGCGGCCCGCTTAAGGACACGGTCAGTGTTGTGTGTAGAAATGTGAGGGTAGATGAAGAATTTTCTGCCCCAACGGAGCCAGTACACCGAGACACCAGTCCACTCGGGACCACGGTCGTTGCAACTGCCGAAGCGTCGGGTGAAATAGGTAAATAAATAATCGAAATCATCGCGTTAAATTCCCTTAATATATTGTTTTTCAATTATGAAACGCGAAAGTTTTATTTAGTTATATTATAATGAGCAGTGGTATCGGCCGTGACTTACAAGTTGTTGGCGTGGGTTGAAACCCAGGCAGGCGCTTTGTGTAAATTATTTCATCACCCTACTCTCAAAACAGTGAAGGAAAACACCGTGAGGAAACCGGCATGTCCTAGAACCAAAAATTCGAAGACATGTGACTAACACCAATCCGCACTCGGCACGCGTGGTGAATTACGTCCCATTCCCTTTCTTATCTTATCTTATGAAGGGGCCGAGAAATAACTCGGACACTTCGACCCATTGACAAATCCGGTCAAGAACTAATTTCTTTTTTTTCTAATTTTACTTGGTCATCACTGACAACGGTGAAAGAAAACGTTGTTAATTTAAGTTTGAAACCGCCAACCCGTCTTGAGCAAGCATGGTGATCAATGCTCATGCATTATCTACATAAAAAGAGGCTTTTACCCTGCAGTGGGACAGTTACAGGCTGGTATTCTTATAATTATATCCTACTAATATTATACATACGAAAGTTTGTATGGATGGATGTTTGCTATTCAATCACGCCTGAACGGCTGGACCTGGATGAATTTTTGGACAGAGATAGATAAAATATGAACCTATGCCCGGAAAAATATATATATATATATATTTATAAATTAAAAAAATAATTAAAAATTAATAATTAAAATAAAAATTAAACTAATTGAATTAATTAATTTATTTATTATTATTATTGAATTAATTAATTTATTTATTTCATTTTATTTTATTATTTTAATTTATTTTTTATTTAAAATATGAATTTGTCCGGAGCCTATGTGCTGGAATAGCACATAGGCTCTGTTTTATCTCGGTAGTATGTTTCCGTGAGATAATTTCCGACACCCACGCGGGCAAAGTCGCTGAAAAAAGCTAGTATCTCATCATCATTTTACCCAAAAGACGCCCACTGGACATATCCCGCCCCGCTTCTTCGGGCTATGTCGGTAACTCTGGTTCTTCAGCGGATATTCTCATTTCTGATTTGATCACGCAGAGATACTCCAAGCATAGCCCTCTCCATTGCTAAGTTAATCTTTTTTTTTTTCAATTTCGAACGACTTATTGTCGGGCCTACGTTGTCCCCCCATATCCAAGTACTGATGCTGTAACATGGAAATATTGTAAACACAAAAAAAATTAAAAGAGTAACCATGGAGTTTCTTGCCGGTTCTTCTCCATAGGAAACAACTAACCCGAACCGTGCACCTTTTGTCGACGTTTTATAAGTGCCCATGTAGGCCTATGTAAAATAAAAATATTTGATTTTGTTTTTAATAAAATAATGTTTAAAAAACTGATTGCGAAAATTCTATACTATTGCGGAGTGTCATAAGCTAATTTTTACCCCAAAAAAATCCACATTGTCTGCGGTATAGACCACGCTAGGAGAATACATCACCATTATTCCATTTTATGCTTCCATGTATTGTAAAGCCCATGGATCAAGCGAAATGACAGAATATATTGCTCTACGTACGAAATGCTGCACTTCGGGAAACATATATTTCCTCTATATTTAACGTTCTTTACGAATTCGTATAAATTAACAATAACATACCGATTGTCTTTACAGTCAGTTTTTCCCCATCCGTTAAGAAAATCTCGGTAGAATAAATGTTCGAATACTTCAGTTTCTTACCCATAAATTGTTATGCTCACTGATCATTTCAATCTTTTACTCGTTTCTTTACAATATTTTCCTTGTTTCTTTTCATATTAATTTTATAAAAACCTCGTTCCAATAAAAATGTTGGAAGCATCTCAGTGTGTAATAAAAATTGGTTGTTCAACGAAAGACAAGCGAAGTCTTCAATTTGAAAAGAAATGACCGAGAGAATGAGCTATACATTAATTTGAAATTAAGTATACAAAAAAATATACCCTTATTATTTAAATGATATAATTTTCTTATCTATAAAAGCATTCAGCTTTAGGGAGGTGTTGATAACCTCTTTCTATTCGGAGTCGGTTTCAAAACCGCTGGTATTTTCTTACTTATTTCTATATGGAAGAATAAAAAAATACAACACGACAGTATCTTAAAAAAAGTATAAAGTTAATTTTGATGGCTTATGCCAGTAACTGGGTCAAGTGGACTCGCTCGCCCGACGCATATTTAATCATTCTAACTCTAAGGGTAGCCTGAGACCCTACCTAATTACTTTCCTTACTTAGGTAGTCAAATCTACAAAGGCCGCGCCTCATATTTTGCCAATTAGCACGCAAATTATTTATTAATCTTTATTTAAATTAATTACGGATGCTAATCTGCGAAAGAAACTTTTCACTGCTGGTGTTTCAATGAAAATTATAATAAAACTTGATGTAAAGAAAGAAAGAAAGAAAAATATTTATTTGTGACCCGCACAGGAGACACGAGATAAGAAAAACAAACAATAGATGTGAGAAGGGTTAAAAATAAAAAATCTGAATGTGGAACATAAAATGATAATATTTTTTTCAACGCACTTGCTCATAAAGTGGCTCTAATTTCACCGCAATTAGGCACATAATGATACCTGTTATCAAACTGTGACTTTCTCATTGATATTATTCACAAGTGAATTATAGAGTTTTTTTTTTATTTATTGGTTGAGTTGCTTTGTTCTTAAAAAAGATTCGATACAAAAAAGATCGTGCTCAATAGTACAAATAAATTAATGTACCTATTGCTTGCTCATTTCATGCAACTTCGTATTTAAATAGATAATTTCAACTTGTACGTGCTTAATAAATAAAACTTTCACTCAAATATAAATTTTATTTGCTCTGTGATTAAGAAAAATTTAAATTCCCTTTTTTGTACGTGGCTAAAACACTATCCACGAAAAGCCAGTAAAAAAAGAAACCTCATTCTTTTAGTCTATGGCCGATCGCCATTTTTAAAGCGCGCGCGTAGGAAAACTGATTAATTTTGCCCGCCATTGTGAAAAATTTTCACAAGTCGTTTTTACTGTTGAAAATGATTTTTAGTTTTATTTTCTTCACAAGTGTGTTGAAAAACGTCGTATGATACACGTGTGTATTGATGATTACCGTCCTCGGCTCTCTTAAGACCCTCACCTACGGGCGCCTCAGCGGTAATCACCAACATTGCACACTTGTACCATAATGTACTATAATCACTTAATTAAGTCACTTTAAAATACGCCTATTTTCCCTAAAGTGCAGGCCCTTCCGACGGCAACCTGGATATAGCTGTGTAACTTTAACCTCATATAATCATTCCGAGATAAGATAGCAAAGCTTTCATCAATGTCTAAGAGGCCCTTGACTCCTAAGAATACGAATTCTAGAACTAAGCTAATTTATGTCTCGAGTAAATCAGCTATCAGCTTTGGTATTAATCTTGTGTTGGATTCAGTTGTCAAAACAGATGGCAGATTAACCGGTTGTGTGCCGTATTTACCAAAAACAATTCCGAGTATGAGTAGCAGACGGCGCTACTTAGTCGCGCCAACTGTCCAAATTAGATCAGTTTTTGCTAAGAGGCAGTATGCAAGGCAATCTTCCCACTTATACAATCTATTAAATAAGCAACTACACGTCTATCCTCTGAAACTCCTTGACTGTAAATTGGTTGTGATTGAATGGCTTAAGACTAAAACCTATGACGACATTGAGGCCATGGTAACTTCTCTTCCTTAATCTGTCCAATAACAAGTAAGTCCTCAGTAACGAAATCGTTAGTGGAGGAGGATGTTCCTGGCTCCCTCCGATCCCAAGACACCACAGATTACAAGACACTGTCGCAGGGCTAACCTAAGCCTAGGACTTAACCTAACTGAAACCTAAACTTATATCTATATGCAGGCAATCGAATTTAACATTAATTCAATCTACACTCACACTACTATACCCACTCATGCACGCATACACTCACACTATTACTCACACACTCAAAACCTACTCGCACAAATCGCACAAGCGCGCTCCTTTTTGTATTTTCTCTTATTGTTTTATTATTTATTTTTTGTTATGTTTACAATTGCTTACACTGTATAATGTTAAGTGGAAGAGCGGAGTCACCTATCACAAGCATCTTCTTGCTTAAAAGGTGATCTCCATATCACGTATGTTAATGCTTTATGTAATTGAAATAAACAATTTTATTTTTATTTTTTTAATTCAAAATCCATTGTGTTCCGCGTGGATCCACGTTTTAGGCACTCAAGGGATTAATATTTGGTTCTTTCTGAACCACAAATCAACTGATAGCCTTCTTTTTTCTCCATATTATCACAATCATCATCCACTCATCTCTTATCTTGTGCTAATCGCCACTGTTCTGTACCAAATTCTGCCAGGTTATACTCGCAATGGCAACAATGTCGTCTGCCCATCCCGCCGGCACCAGATCTCCATAGAATCACTTACAAATAAACTAGTAGAATAATATATAGCTGTACAAGCTTCTGCCCGCGGCTTCCAAGTTAAAAGTGTTTTAATATCTCAAGGGAACATTATGCCGAGATTTCAAGTATCTTATGTATTAATCCAGGTTATGAACTCTCTGTGTGCAATATTTCATCCAAATCCGGTCAGCCGTTTTTGCGTGATTGTAACACAAACATACCTACAAACTGTCACATTTATAATATAATATAAGTAGGAAGTATGGCGCAGATTGAATACTATTATAATTGGTGGACATCATTCTACCATAATGTCTCTTAACATCGGCTTTCTACGTAATTCAAATTAACAATATCTGCGTTCTAATATCAGTAAACTAACTAATACATTGATACCCATCTCTATTATCGGTAATTACGTCCCTAGTATAAAGTTTCACGGGTAAGTGTCAAGAATTGGGTCGAGCGTACTAAGTGGGAATCGACACGATTTTAGTGTTGTGCACTTGAGAAACCGTAACACTTGTGGTGGAGATCTTATTAGCACTTGTTTGCACTTCATTTTGTTTAGTGAACAATGTTTTTTTTGTGGATTGAAAATGTAAGTATACCGACTTACTTAGTGAAAGGTGGTTACAATGATTGTATTTTCAAAAAGATTTCTGCTTGGGTTTTGGTCTCAGTTAAGATTTTATGCGAATTTTCTACTTAGAGTTTGTTTTTGGTGTTTTTTTATCGGTTATTAACTCTCTCCTAGCATATCTATGTTGCCTACATCATAGACTTTATCCATCGCTTACCATCAGGCGATATCGAGCTCAAGAGTGGCATCATGGCAAAAATAAAAACAAGGCCAATAGTACAGCTATCTTATTATTCTATTATACTAAGACCATGTTATAATAATACCAACAAAATAAAACAAATTATATATATAAAGTGGATACCTTTTTGTACCTATAAAGTTGTAGATATCACTTGCTATCTCATTCACGATACGATCTGTTTATAAGTAAAAAAAAATCATTGAAAATTTTAATCTCCAACAACGTGAAATAATTTTAAAAGGATCCTATTAAAGGTGCTGCGTATGTAGGAACTAAAATTTTAGTTCTTCATTATCTAAAATAAACTATTAATTAAAATTTGTTTCGAATAGAAGCGGGATTACACTAATTAATCTCCATTTCGCCGTCATTATCGGAATAGGATCTTAAAATCGGCGAATTACGTTATCCTTTGCGTCGTAATTAGGCAGAAATTGAGATCTTTTATGACCTAATCCAAGCGATTTATAGAAGATAATCACGGGGTCTTTTGTAAGAAAAATGAGGGTATTAGGAGTTTATTATTATGTAAATATAGAGGTAAGCTACAGTTTTTTAAATGTCTCTGTTCAGGTTTTGCACATTAAGACACTTAGGTATTCTGTGAAATAAAGAGGGATTTGTATACCTGTATGCATAGATATGAGTAATAAAAATACGGCCGTCCAATTGTTTGCTTATACGGGTTCACCTTAAAATAAATACGGCATTTTTAATGTCTCGTGCACATCATCACTCACGAAGATAGCCGATCTTGTGGCGGTTTCGCTTAGGTCTGCATACATTTTTTAAAATAATTGGACTAAGATCGAAATAAGATTTGAAAAAGAGATTACCCATTGCCCATATAGTTTCAATAAAAACAGTATATTTATTACGTGTCCATGAAAGAACGTTAAGTCGTCAACGCCAGCTTTTATCGATACTGTATCGGTTTTCAATAAACGCCGTTTATCTAGGTTTTACGTTCTCTCTTGCCCTTGTTTTATTTATTATATAAGTTTGGCTAGTTCCTGTTATGTCTTAATTGTCTTCTGTTCTGCTATCCGGGTATAGTAAAATATTAACTACCGATTCTGTTTTATTGTTCCGTTTATTCGCTGCAGTTGGCTGAAATGTCACTTCGTTTATTTTATATTTTCCGGATTCATAATTATGTCGGCAGTGGGTTTGTTTTGTGTGCTAGAATAGGATAGCTGACAAGAAATATCTATTCAGTCCGTCAGTTCGATAACCCTAAATTATTGGACATGTGTTTTTCTTTTCCAACGTAAAAAAAACATTACGACGATACAGTGCGTTGAAATATCGTGTGACGTCACGGTGTGCTACACTTTATACTGACAAAGTGACGTCACAAGTCCCCACTCCTGAACTTTGATGTGCTTTATCTTTGTCAGTTTTTATTTATTTGATAAAGCAAGAAATACGGGTCCAATATTATTTGATAATCTCACTCATCAGCATCTGCCTAGCCTATTCCCAACTATATTGGGGTCGGCCTCCAATCTTACCGGATTCAGCTAAGTACCAGTGTTTTACATGGAGCGACTGCCTATCTGACCTCCACAACCCAGTAACTGGGTAACACGGTACCCCTTGGCAAGACTGGTGTCAGATCTCAAGCTTTTGACTACCCGTAACGACTGTCAAAGATCTTCAAATGACAGCCGGACAATGACAACGGCTTAACGTGCTTTCCGAGGCACGGAGGAAACTCGGTATGTTGAAATGGTCACCCATCCACGGACCGACCTCGTCAAGCGTCGCTTAACCTTGATGATCGACCCCTGCGGCTGTTATTATTTAGCCACGAGCTCCTCATTATTTGATAAACTTACTGACGGACTAAATAGAATTATCATTTTTCTTCCCAAGAAAACATCCCTATTGGATAGTTAGACGTATAGGTATAGAAAATTAAGGACCATATTATTTCTCCAGTAGTTCCGTATCTAAAATATGTGGTACTGTCTATTCTGCCAAAAAAAGTGTATTTTTATCCCAAGGGAACATTATACCGGGATGAAAATTAGCCTATGTGCTATTCCAAACTATAATCAATCTCTGTGCAAAATTTCATTCAGATCCGTTCAGCCGTTTTAGCGTGATTGAGTTACAAACATACACACATTCATCCAAATTTTTGCATTTATAATATTATTAAGTGAGATTATGATGCATTCAACCCCGACGCTAGAAAAGGCTAGGCAAATTGAATAAGCTTATTCCAGCCAACTATTATGAAAACTTCGTCTCAAAAATTGTCTCTACCAGCAAAAATACTTTCATTTCTTTGAAACTTACACCAAACATGGTTGAAGAAAAATACTGTTCTACCGTATTAAATTCTCCGCGATTTAACCGACACGGGGAGTGCAAACGTTTGCTCTGTCAGAGAGATGCTGCGGAAATGTTCCTACAAAGTGCAGGAAGATATCCCCGCTTTAATTCAAAACCTTGGCATGAGATCATGTATTTTTAGAGAAGAATAGAAGAGTTTTCCTGCGTGATTTAGGTTCTGGGTTAAATGAATATTTTTCATCATATGTGAATATTCTTTAATATACAATTGTACATTTTTAAATCTATGGCTAATAAAATATGATACATAAAGTACTTAGTTAGTAATTTCAGGTTTTCAGCTTATTTTCAATCGCAAAACACGTGAGAGGTGTACCTAATTCCTCTTCATATTTATAAACATTTAATTCCGACCAAAATTCTTTATTTACAGCAGTAATATTTCAGTCCTTTTATTCAAAGCCTCAAAGTAGGTCTGTGAAGATGAAATACCTAAGTTACTACACGTACGTAATACTTACAAATCTTATGAACCAAGTCCTGAGAGGAATTTTTACATTAAGTCTCTTTTACTCTAGACTTTTTTTTCCTTTTCGACTGACATAGAGCCTTTTTGATTGTATGTTTAAAAAAAGGTAAATGTTAGATTGGTTTTGGTTCATATTTCCCCTTTTTTTATTATATAAAAGCTGTTCCCTGCGGCTTCGCTCCCGTAGACCACCCAACAGGACCCGTTTTCGGGATTAAAAAATAACCTTTGTCACTCAGGAATAATGTAGCTTTCTAATGGTGAAAGAATTTTGTAAATCGGTCCAGTAGTTACGGAGCCTATTTGTTACAAACAAACAAACAAAAAAATCTTTCCTCTTTATAATATTGGTATAGATTTCTCTTTTTAGAACGAACTTCCTTACGCAGCTTAGGAGTTGCCTGGTAGAAACCGTCAGGTAAGGCAAAACTGTTACGTAAAAGTGTAATCTCAAGATGTTCAAATCCGTCCTGCTTAGTTTAGATATTATCGCCAAGCGCTAGCGCACTACTTGTTGCAATCAATTGCTACTCAATGTGACTTTAGAATATACATCATGCATGGAGTACTGTTCTCATCTCTGGGACGGATCTCCCAAACACCAGCTTGATGTACTAGAGTCGATCGAAAAGCGGGCCAAGAAACTTATCGGCAATGAGGCACTGGTCAAGTCAATGCTCCAGAGTTTTGAACATCGTCGCCGAGTTGCCAGCTTGTCAGTTTTTTATCGGTTACATTTCGGGAAGAGTGCGATGGAATTACTTGATTTTGTTCTGCCCAGCCCGTTCCATCATCGGACTACCAGACGTACGGCGATGCGTCATCGGTACTTAGTGGACATCCCACCCATACGCACAAAACGTTTTTCGGACACTTTTATTATGCGTACAGCAAAGGAATGGAATTCCCTGCTGGAGTCTGTGTTACCCGATAGCTACAATCTAGAAGTATTTAAGTAAAGAGTAAATGGGTTTTTGCTAGGCAAGCGTGCTTCAGGCAGGCGCTTTACTTTGTGTAAATTATTTGATCACCACTGCTCTCAAAACGATGAAGGAAAACAGCGTGAGGAAACCGACATATCTTAGAACCAAACATCCGAAGACATCCACCAAACCGCACGGGGCCCGCGTGGTGGATTATGGCTCATTCCCACTCACAGAGAGGAGGCCTGTGTCCCAACAGTGGAAACATTAAAGACGCTGCTGATGATGTTGATGACTTTAATTAAGCAGTTACTCACGTATTGCAAATATTCGTTGGAATAGTGTGATACTTCCTTCATTTCCTGACCTCTAGAACTAGAATACACTGATATCTAGAACATTTTTTACTAGTTTCATTTCTTCGCTATTTATGAATGAACTGGTACTATATTTATAGGCACTGCCCAGCCCTTAGGCGCTACTGGCGTGATGTTACGTTTTGTACTTCTTTCCTATTCCATTATTTCTCGTAAAAGGTTTGAAGTATTTCACATCGACTCTTAGATTTAGATTTGACAGCGCACTTAAAAAATAGGGCCATAAACCACTGCCACAACGACATTCATCTAATGAAAAGAATGAAAGAAAAATAAAAAAATACAAATGTTTGAAAACGTTCTCTATTACCATAACGTATTTTTCTTGCCGGTTCATTCACAACTACTTTGCATACATTTACTTATATTCCGTCGCTTTGTACGAATTATACAGGATGTTTTCAGTATCAGGTATTTAGTAAACTTGGAAAGAGAAATTGGGGAATGAAGCTGATTCAAGAGTTTTTTTTAGTATTCTGAAAAAGTTTTTGTGTAATTTAGAAATCGAATCCGATATTTACTCGTATATTTGTTAAGGATAATTTTGAACGCATGAACTGATATTTTGCAAGTAATAATTAATTATTTCCTCCAAGTACTTAGTCATTAAGCCCATTTAAGTATTTAATAGCATTCTATATTTATAGCAATGCATTTAATGTGCCCGTAACACATTATTAGAGTACGTTGTAAAGGTGTTATGATGTTGTTATAGCTCGTTTATAGCAATAGCTTTATGGCTTTTGTTGGATAGTGGACCTTATCTATAACTATTAACTGTTGGCTAATAATAGTCAATTGTCAAATGAAGCTTTTATGGAATCCGAAGTCAAATAAGAGGAGCTCGTGGCTAAATAATAACAGCCGCTCAGGTCGATCTTCAAGGTTAAAAAACGCTTGCCGAGGTCGGTCCGTGGATGGGTGACCATCTCGACTTACAGAAGTTCCTCCTTGCCTTGGAATGTTGATCCCGACTGTAATTTTAGATATTTGACAGTCGTTACGGATTGTTAGAAGCCAAGAAATCTGGCACTAATCTTGGACATACAGAAGTTCCTCCTTGCCTTGGAATGTTGATCCCGGCTGTCAGTTTTAGATATTTGACAGTCATTACGGATTGTTAGAAGCCAAGAAATCTGGCACTAATCTTGGATATACAGAAGTTCCTCCTTGCCTTGAAATGTTGATCCCGGCTGTCAGTTTTAGATATTTGACATTCGTTACGGATTGTTAGAAGCCAGGAAATCTGGCACTAATCTTGGACATACAGAAGTTCCTCCTTGCATTGGAATATTGATCCCGACTGTCAGTTTTAGATATTTGACATTCGTTACGGATTGTTAGAAGCCAGGAAATCTGGCACTAATCTTGCCAAAGGGGTACCTATCTTACAACACTGTTACTTGGTTGTGGAGATCAGATAGGGAGTCGCTCCATGTTTAAAACTAGTATAGTAGTCACAGCGGATCTTTGTGTCTCAGAAGTTGGCTCTGCGAATCATTGCGCAAGAAACAGTTTGTCATCGAGTATACTGCACACAGTAAGCGAGACAGGACGATGCGACGAAGTAAGCGAGGGAGAGAGGCAGTTATACAATGCTATACCTTCAACATTGACACAAAAATAGCTACTGCGTAGGGTCTTGCAGCCAACATCAGAGACACAAAGATCCGCTGGGAGTATTATACTCAACTGCGTCCGATCAGACTGGATACTGTCCTCGACCTGGGTGGCTAGGCAGACTGATTGCTGTTACAAAAGCGGATAGCTTGGTTACCATCAATATCTACAATAGAATATTAGAGGTATGACAGACGCATTGCTATCTGCGAGACAAACCTGACGCCCCCATTGTATCTACACTTGTTTTCATAAATTTTTGTCCAGTACTTATAAAGTGGTGTACCTACTATAAAATATAATAATAAACCACAAATGTCCCGTTGTGCCTTGAATAAGCGACCCGTATCTTCAAACCGCAACAACGCTGCTTAGTGGCAGAAATAAGTATATCCAGGTAATAAGTCTTACAAGATAAAAATACAGTAAAATCTATAAAATAATAAATCTATTTAAAATACATGCATAATTAATATAAAAGAACGATACCTGCTACTAACCTTAATAGCCCCAGTAAAGTCTCGTTTTATGCACAAATGTACTCTTCACGAATATTCTTTTCACGGGTAGAGTTGGGTAGAGTCGTACTCTACAGAGATGGAACGGATGCACGTGACGTAAGCTTCCCGCTCAACTTAACTCTTATAAAATGGAACGCTCTGAGTATTGAAAATTGTATGTTGTTTAACGAACGTAGAATGTGAAAAAGTGGAATTGATTTTGTTGCATATTATTTAAAAGAGATAGGTACAACGTTATTTAATTTTGCTTGGTTATGGTTTGAGATGCTATAAAATCTGTACTAATATTATAAAGAGGTAAAGTGTGTGTTTGAGTTTGTGACGTTGTAAGGGGTAATCTCTGGATCTACTGAACAAAAAAATTCTCTGAAAATTCTTCCAACGGTAGAAAGCTACATTATTCCTGAGTGTCATATGCTACAATATATTTTCAAAAAAATTAGAGATCCTTATGAAAATTGCAATAATGTAACCCAAGGTAGCAAAATGTTGCCTATAAAATTCATTCTTTGGTGTGCGCTGAGGAAACTATTTATGATAGATAAAAATTATTTGGTAGGGTTGGGTAGGTAAGGTAGGCAGGATAGGATACGTAAGTAGGTAGCCAGTTGACGGGAGCGAAGCCGCGGGGTCAGCTAGTACAAAATAATTTCTGTGATTTTCGTCCGAATGTAGGTTTCGTTTAGTGCTACTTTTCAACTTTTTGACATGATGATTATATGGCAAGAATTTAAGATGTGCTAGTATACTGCCTAAGAGAAACTGCCTTTGATTTTCCATTGATACAGTAAGTCAGCGGATTCATAATCCCATCAAAATGTGAAAAGGGAGCCAAGTTCAATACTAAGAATATGCGCGGTTTTTGATAACGCCGACAAAAGAATTGAGATCTAAATAGGTGACAAGCACTGTATCCTGAAATTTATTTACAAGAACATAAAACATTCTTAAATAAATTTAAAAACACAATTTCATGCTTTTTCTGCGACACCAATATTTGCTGTTTTAAAATATAACTTCTTAAATTTGAATAGTCGAATTATTTACATAAAGCAGATAACTTAGGATAAATTCTAGTTCAAGATTTGACTTGGCTAGTTTTTATTTTTCGAAATTATGCTATTATTCTGATGTACCTATAATAAGTATAAATAAAAAAAAATTATAACCACGCTCCCATAAAAAAAAATACAGCGAATTTCCGTCTAGTACCAAGTTTCAATTTCTGTTACGAGAACCAAGAAACTCATTTAACTTAATAGTCTCTTAGGCCGCTTTTTAAAGAACACATAAGGAAAACTGTTTATGTAAAAGACGGTAGTTAATTAGTCTTCACCGTAAATAATTCAGAGATAAACTTTTCAAATAAAGGTCTGTACACACCTACTTGTAACAAACCATCGATCCATTCTTACACTTGATTCTGTGACAGTAAATGTTTTTTTTTATCAAAAGGTAGCGGCGCTCGATTAAGACGATGCATTTTGTTGCAACTTAATATCTACATAAAGCGTGCGTCACCGTCGACCACACATCGGTTACCATCAGGTGAGATAGTGGTCAAACGCGATAATAAAAAACCTTGATAGTGATGTTCTTCAGAAAGCTCAAGTATTGACAACAATTTTGCGTACATAATCAGATGTATAAACGTAAACCGACCGAACCGATGTAAAAATGAAAAATAAACGTCGCGGGTGTGGGTAGTTACTGCCTACTGCCATGAGTTTATGTGTACATGTAAGCATTTTTATAAATGAGCCAAATTTTTAATAATACCTTCATCAGAGACAAGTACTGGGCCTCATGGGATACATTTTACAATACTTTATTTTTTCGAACGATACTGATCTGATTTTAGTTTACTTTCCTAATGATATAAATGAAACAAGTAAATGCTCACTAGATAAGCTGTTTTGTTGAACGAATATTTGCAGAACTACTTCACTTTTACTCCAGCAATTTAGAAGATACAATGTTTACTAACAAATTAAAACATAATTTTTTTAGAACTACCCTCTACTCAACAAAAAAAAAAACGAATTCGGTATAGTATGTTGTATCTGTTGAACTTTGATTTAACTTAGTACAGATGAAAGATAGTTTGAGAACATAACATTATATTAGAGTGAACCTAAAACTTTGCTGTCAGCTGATTGAGCTGTCAATGAGTTGTTATTAAATATTGTACCCTCATCTTGGCCAGAGTAAAAATGATGACACTCCAGTGTATGCCCACCCTTACGATTTCTTTGGAGGTCAAAAATAATTAATTTAATTATTTACGATGTTTCATTTTACCCTAAGGGGTTTCGTTTTAGTAAATTAACGAGACCGAAGAAAAACGGAGTAGTAGCTTCCACGAGCAACATTTTTTGCCCCTAGCAAGTAATATCAGATCAAAGAACCATTATTTTATTAATTTTTATTTTAACATAACACGACCATAGGCATTAGTTAAAGACGTGTTGCTATACGAACCACGTGCATGCTGATTAAGAATATTTATAATGGATATTATTTACCTATGTAAAAATAGGACGTAAAATAAAGAAGATTGTCTTCCCAGGGGGGTGACCATAAGCTCTTAGAGCGGTATCAATTTGAGATCGAGTAAGTGACAAATCTATACAAGTCATAATGACATGATCTAACCAAGATTTTTGTTTTGTCTGGACTTTAAAAGAGACTGTGACCTCTGAGTTGTTTCGGCCTTTCTTCTCAGAGTAGTCAGATAGGAAACGCCGACCTCATCTAGTTTTAAAAATATGATCGACATGTAAAAGTGTTTGTACAAACCAACTTACAGAAATAAAATCATTTATCATATACATCTATCCCTTATTCGATCTCAAATTGATACCGCTCTAAGAGCTTATGGTCCCTGATAGCAAAAATCTTCTTACCTTGACCAACCAAGTTGTAATCAAATTTTATTAGCGTTCTTACAGTCTTTATAAACTGTTAAACAATAAATAAGTTCACCCGAGTAATGTTGCAAAGAAAATGTTGTTGACCTCGTTGTCGTCACAGTGTAGGTCACAAAGGACATTTGTGCTAAAATGCAAAGAAAGAGGACAATCACACGTTTATATTGCGAGAAAACCTGCACGGTAGAACATTCGTGCATGCTCTTTTAAAACTATAGAGATAACAAGTTCCACACAACTTCCAATCTTATTCTCCAGGTGTTAAAGATGATATTGTAACAATGCAGCTAGTTCTGTTGCATTTATGACTTGACACATAACACCAGTTTTCTAGACTCAATTACCTTGTTTAGTTGTATTTGCAGAACTACAAATGTTTGACGTCAAGAGAAACGTAATACGGAGAATTGTATTTTATTCTATGTATATAAATATAGCTAAATTCAAATTTACATCTCAAAACGTTTGGTCCAAAATCAGCATGCATTCTTTTTGTAACCCTAGTGAAAAAAAAAGTTCTAAAAAAGACAACATAATAAACGCAATTAGCGTTTCGTTATTTAAATACAAACAAAGATACAAAACACGAAAAATTTCCAAACAAAGATACAAAACACGAAAAACTTTCCGCTAACCCAATTACAGAAGAAAAAACTTTATTCCAACCAGCACTTTATAATAGCACCACTTAATCGTTCCCAGAGCGAGACTCGGTTGCAAGTGACAAATAGCCTATTTACATTCTCCCGTTTCCCGATAATAGAACTCACAGCAGTTCTATAGATCTTGAGCGTTATTGCAATAGAGTGCCAATCGCATAGTTTTTTTTTATTTATCTTTCTATTTAGGGGTTTTTATCTCAGATATGACAACCTCATCATACCCTTTTACAAGATATCTGCATACATCTAATTTATCTTCACATTACATCATCAGCCTATTTATAGTTCCCACTGCTGAAAGACAAGCCTCCTCTCTGTGAGAGGAAATGGGCCGTAACCCACCACGCGGGCACAGTGCGTGTTGGTGGATGTCACATGTCTTGGAATTTTTGGTTCTAAGACATATCGGTTTCCTCACGATGTTTTCCTTCACCGTTTTGAGAGTAGTGGTGATGAAATAATTTACACAAAGTAAAGCGCCTGCGAGATGGGCAGATGACATTGTTGCCATTGCGGGTATAACCTGGATGAGGTTGGCACGGGAACGTGGTGATTGGTACAAGAAGAGAGAGGCTTATGCTCAGCAGTGGGCGAAGTCGGTCTGTGGATGATGATGAAAGCGCCTGCCAGGGTTCGAACCCACGGCCCACAACTTGTGAGTCGCGGCCGACACCACTGCTCTCTACTACTTTATCTTACCATCTATTAACTATAATATTTATTATAGCTGTTCCACGCGGCTTCACTCTCGTGGACCACCCCACAGGAGCCGTTTTTGAGATTAAAAAATTGCCTATGTCGCTCAGGAATAATGTAGCTTTCTATTGGTGAAAGATTTTTTTAAATCGGGTCAGTAGTTTCGGAGCCTATTCGGTACAAACAAACAAAAAAATCTTTCCTCTTTATAATATTAGTATAGAAGTATAGATTCCTACTAAAAACAAAGAAATTAAATCACTCAACAAGTAAGAACTGTAATTAACTCGCAAAAATTGTTTGTGGTCTCTGAACATGCTAAAGATAATATTGACTATATTAAGCCAACATCTAATCTGTTTAGTTTTAGCTCGATCATGAGTGATTCACGTTCATCTTTATTTCGGACAAAATCCATCAGCAAATGTTGTACATCCTCGACTTTATTGCACACTGTGCAATTCGGAGAATCGTTCTTTTTAACACGCTTTTATTAGCTTGCTATGTATGTATCAATGTAACGGAATATTTGAACGTGATTTTCACCCCCTTCAAAACGTGGGATTGATTTGAAACTTTGCAAACTTATCAAGGACTGATAACAATGCAATAATTTAGTCAAAGTCAAAAATATTTATTCAACTAGGCCAAAGCGGCACTTTTGAACGTTAAACAAAATTTAAAATTAACAAGTAATGAAAGTTGATTCTACCGTGCGCGTTTAAATAGTTTGTCCCATTAGCCTTACCAAGATCTTCAGGATTAGCGACTTTTTAGTTCAATTTACCATTAAAGCGTGTTTTTTAGGTTTTAGAAATATAATTTATTCATTAGGAATGCAAACTTTGCCGATGCGTAGTGTCCGAAGTGGAGCTTTGAAATTAATTTTACATACTTTCTACTAAATCTAACAATCGCATAGTTCTGAACATCATGACTATTTCTCCCTTTAAAGGTGAATAAAATGTGCATTCTACCAAATTAACGTTTGATGCAAATTACATTGTGTTAAATACCTTTTTATTTAACTTTTAATACTTTAAATGTCTTTATTTAACCACAAATTTAAATGGAGCTGCATTGTGGGAAGGTCGGATGGAACATTTAACTTTCCTTTGTTACTTTTGTGTCAAAATAAAATGCAAAGAGAAGTGAAATTCTACGCTTCTCAAGATGAAAATGTGATGGTGTTATGTAAATCACTTTTTTGAGATTATCCTAGCTTTTGTGTTTAGGAAATATTCTTCATCCTTTTCTCCTTATTTACTGGGAAATAAAACTTCTGTTAGGTGAAACTTCAATGGTAGATATTGCCGTTATCACAGTGCCGAATACGAATTAGCGATATTTATTTATTTATTTATTATATGCTTTATTGTACACCTTAAAATACAATTACAAAGAGAAACTTAAAATTAATCCATACACAATGGGCGGCCTTATCGCATTCCGCGATCTCTTCCAGGCAACCTGGTATGGACA
Organism: Orthosia incerta; assembly: GCA_948252205.1. Taxonomy (NCBI): domain Eukaryota; kingdom Metazoa; phylum Arthropoda; class Insecta; order Lepidoptera; family Noctuidae; genus Orthosia; species Orthosia incerta. Next base: position 11,503,179 of record OX411749.1, on the reverse strand, counting down.
GTAATTGTCTGGACATGAAGTGGGGTTGTCATTGGTGTGACAATAACATTGTTCAAATACTATATTACAATAGATACACTATATTACAATATATACATAAATACATACATACTAAATATAATGGTAATAAAAATAAATGATGAACGACTATTGATAATCGCAATCACAATGTCTGTTTGAAATCAACACGCTAAGACGAAGACAGCGACAGGTAATGGTCCTTTACGAGTCTTTTGAACACAGGCAATGATTGAGCACGTTTGATTGGATCTGGCAATGCATTCCACAGACGAGTAGCTTGGACAGTAAAGGATTTATCCAAAAAAATCGTGCAATGTGTTGGAATTTGAAGTCGTAAGTTCTCTGATGACCTAAGATATTTTGTGTGGGAATCGCGGAGAAACTGAAAACGTGTCTTAAGGTAAAAAGGGGTGGTAGGAGTAAAGAGCACATTATATAAAAGGGAAAGAATATGAGCATTCCGGCGAAGGCGAATTGGCAACCACTTGAGCTTCACACGAAATTCGGAAACGTGGTCATATTTGCGCAACCCGAATATGAACCTTATACAAACATTTTGAAGCCGCTCAAGTTTATCGAGTTGTTCTTGAGTAAGGTCAAGATAGCTGGCATCAGCATAATCAAGTATGGGTAAAAGAAGAGATTGTGCAAGCGCAATCCTGGTGGTAGTCGGAAGAAAATTACGCAGTCTCCTCAAAGACGCAGCAGATGCAAATAGCTTGCGGCTAACCTCCTGCAGTTGGGCAGTCCAGGAGAAGTTCCTATCAATGAATATCCCCAAGTTTTTAACTTTCTCGCAAAACGGAATAACTGAGTTATCGAAAAAAACCTGGGGAAGAGTAGTCCAGTCGATTTTTGAACCCATCCTAGAACTGCCCACTACTATAACTTGAGTCTTTGTGGGGTTAACCGAAAGTCCATACCTTTTGCTCCATTCGCATATGCGGGCTAGATCACGATTTATTGTAACGATAGCCTCAGACAGATGTCCGAGAGGAGCTTGCGAATAAATTTGTAGATCGTCCGCATAAAGATGGTAGGAAGAAGTAAGTTCACTGGAGATTGAGTTTATAAAAACTGCGAAAAGTAAAGGAGATAAAACGCCACCCTGCGGTACCCCAGCAGAAGTACAACACCAGGAAGACAAGGTCTCTCCTATGCATATACGTTGCCGGCGACCAAACAGGTAACTACGAAACCAGCCAATCACCGATGGAGATAAATTAAGAGAGCATAGAATGCCAAGCAAAACATCGAAATCGACAATATTAAAAGCATTACTGAAATCTAGCAATGCCAAGACCGTCAGATTACTGCTTTCCATGGCTGACCTTATATCATCCGTAATATTGAGAAGAGCTGTGGTGGTGCTGTGACCAGGACGGAAGCCGGACTGGAAGGGATTGAGGAGATTATTTTTAGATAGGAAAGTACTAATTTGGTCGTGGATTAAACGTTCCAGGACTTTGGACAGGAATGGTAGGACGGATATTGGACGGTATTCTGAAAAGGATGTGGGATTGGACTTTTTTGGTAAGGGGATAATTTGAGCATCTTTCCATGAGCATGGAAATACACCACTGGACGCAGAAAAGTTGAGGATGTGGCAGATGGCAGGAAGGATTACGTCCAGCACTGGGAGTATCATTTTACGGCTGATACAGTCACTTCCTACTGCATTAGAAGTAATCGATAGTATGCTCTTCTTAACATCACATGCAGAGAATTGACTAAAAACAAATGGAGAATAACTGGGGCTCGGAAGAGATGAAAGATAATCCAGTGTATTAAATTTTATTGTCCTATCGAAATGGGACGAAGCTGTAAAGTGTTGATTCATTAAATCGAGGTCTATATTCTTAGGTATTGACTCTTGTCGAGATTTACCGATCCCCAATGATCTAAGAAAATTCCAAACTTTGGATGCGTCCCCATTTAGGACAAAGTTATGAATATATTGGCGATTAGCATTCCTACACACCTTATTGCAGTGATTGCGAATGGAGGCATATTTTTCCCTATTAGCATCAGTAGGCCGTCGCTTAAATTTAGACTTCGCCGCCACTTTTTTGTTCATCAACTTCTTAATGTCATCTGTCAACCACGGTGCCGGCAAATGTCTTACTTTAACTGCTCGTACTGGTGCGTGAACATCGTAAAGCTCGACAAGTCTATCAGTGAAAAAAATTACTTGCTCGTCGACTGACGTAGACGCAAACAGGGGAGACCAATCTATGTTGACGGCATCCTCGCAAAGACTGTCAAGGTTCATACCACCAAAATTGCGCTGCTTAAGAATTTTGGGTTTAGCCTTAGGTGGCCGAATTTTGTATGAGAGATAAATCAGATCATGATAAGAAAAGGCATCGGCTGAGCATTGGCCATGCTTAGCGACACGATCAGGCGAGGAAACGAAAATCAAATCAAGAAGTGAGGGAGTAGAGTTTGGAAAATGGTGAGTAGCACTAAGCGGATGAATAGAAAGATTACTAGAATTTGAAATGTTAGTCAAAGAAGAAGAGCGATGGTCTTTTTTCAGAAGACAAGTATTAAAATCACCCATGATTATGCTATGACTGTAAGAAGGGATTAGTATTTCTAAGAGGTTTTCAAAAGAAGAAAAGAAATTGACGCGTAAGGAGGGACAGTAATAGACTCCAAGAAGTACTTTGGAATGATATAGCTCTATTTCAAGAAATAGGTGTTCACCAGCGTTTGATGGCGGTGGCTGCGCTGACACATTGACAACAGTGAAAGGAATATAAGCGCGGAGATATATGGCAACACCCCCACCACCACCAACCGTCCGGTCGTTTCTTATTAGCACAAATCCAGGAAGAGAGTAACTTGTAGAAGGGAGACAAGGTTTAAGCCATGACTCGGAAATAAGAATAGCATGAATGTTTTCACAGTCAAAGCTTGCCAGCATATCGTGGAAATGAGCCGGAATACTCTGGGCGTTAATATTCTTCGTTGTCTCACTGGTCGGCAAAGGCCTGCCCCAAATCCTTCCAGGTATTATTTTCTTGAGCTACCTCGAACCAGACTCTTTTTAGGGTTCCGTACCCGAAGGGTCCAAACGGAACCCTGTTGCTGTCACTCACGTGTCCGTCTGTCCGTCGTCTGTCACATGGTTTTTACGGCAAAACGTTTGGAGCTACAGTCTTAAAATTTTCGCATCTTGTTGACCCAAAGCCATGCAAATTGACGCTTTTTTTATATTTTTAAGGGGACTCCCATACAGCTAATGGGGGGCGTGAAACAAAATTTTGACCTACCCCATGGAGTGGGGTATCGTTGCGTTGTTTAGAACTCGTTGAGTAGATAAATACTGTATTTATTGTTATAAAAAATAGTAGAAAACAAAGGAATGAGAAGCCACCACAAAACCTTTTTTTCTTACAAAATTTAGTTCTGAACAATATTTTAACTTCCCATTGACCTATAAACTTGAAATTTGGTGATAAGGTATTATATGTATATTACATGTATTAATACGTATATTTTACTAATAAATACCAACATATTGATAAATCTGATTTTTTATTTTTAAGGCCCTCATTTTTCCTATTACAATCAACTTACTTTTGCGGTTTCGAACGGAACCCTAAATGTACGAAGTCCAACATTCACTTGGCCGGTTTATTGTTTTTATTTAATCTTTGCGCCACACTAGGCATTTCTCCTGTATCGTGGGTGCATTTACAAACATATAAACTAACATACACAAACAACCAGACTGGAACAACTATCTGTAAGCCATACAAATATTTGTTTCGTTAAGACCATCCTTTATTTAATATGCGATATTTTCACCCTAATAACTACAAGTACCTACAGGTATAAACTTCATACAATTTACGTCTCATTGAAAAAATTAAATTAATGGCGGCTGAGTAGTGCTCAAAGTTTTTAAACAAAATTTATCCAGAAAAACATTTTCAGCCATTTTGAGTCGTGCTAGAGTTTCTTAATTATTGTTTTAGTTCACGAAGTTTCTCATTAGTCAGGCCACGAGGCTTTAAGAGCGCAACTTAATTCATAACGGTGTATTTTTTTGTGTTATGCTTTTTATTTTTTGGGTGCTTACGTAAAGTGTTTTCAAACTGCAATGCTTTGTCTTTATGTATTTTTATCAATAAATGTTTGGAGATACTTGTTTTTTGCATTGCTAATTGGTTCAACGCAATCTTTTCCACAATTTTTATGACTAAAGACCGGTTTCTGAATTGAGAATTTGGAGTTAAGAAAATATTACCTTTTCACGCTTAAACCACTGAACCAATTTAGATGAAATTTGTTATGGCGATAGTTAGTCCTGGAAAGGACTTATGATAGTTTTTATCGCGAAATCATCCTTAAGAGGGAGGAAAAGGGGTGCAAGTTTGTATGGTGAACTAACAATTTCTCAAGTCACCACTCACACACCTGCAATATTATTAACAAGATACGTGCGAAAAACATAACCCTTTCCTTGCAGCCGGGTAAAAATAGGTTATTCGAAGTACTAATGCTGCGCAGATGAAGTCACGGGCAACAACTAGTTCATTATAATTGGTTTAACGATTTAGGGGTAAAACCGCAACAAACAGAGTTACTATCGCATCTATGTATAATATTAAGTACGGATTCTCACAAAAGCATTACTTTCCCAGAGAAAATATCATAAAATTGTTGCAATCAAAATAACTAAAGAAGTCAAATTAAATTTATTGCATTCATAATGTACATTCAGAAGGTAAATATAAGTTACAGAAACAATGATGGAGCCTGTCGGGCACAGCAACATTCTAGATACAGTTAGTGTCTAGGAGAGAGGAATAGCGCTCAGTATGTTTTTATCTATTAACATTCTAGTTATCTATTCCCTTTCTATCTGTTTTTATTTGGTTTGCTTTAAGTCTCTTGTACATATCGTTTTTCTAAAAGCAAATAATTAAATGGAAGCACTAATGAAACTTTATTATTAATTAAAGTCCCCAGGAGGCACTTTTTTCTCTTCTATTATTTACAGCAGAACTCAGTGAAGTGAAGTGAAGTGTGGGTAATATCTCGCCTCTCGTACTCGAGGTCGTGGGTTCAAATTATTAAGTGTAATGAAGTGAAAGTAATATTTAATTTATCTGCACGTTTCACAGAAACTAAATAAAAATAATCAACGGGCGGCCATGCCGTTGTTTATCTCTGAAACTGCTCTAAATACAACTGAAATAACAGTCAATTTTACAATAATCTATATATTCCATCTAATACCTTTAAGGGCCTACATACGCTTTAGTGCCGTAACACGGCAACTTTCTAAAGCATACTCCTTAGTAACGGCTAGGTTAAAAGGTTTGAAAAAAATATATATTTATAACTGATTCATGTACATAATTTTGAACACAAGGTTTTTACGTGTAACTAATAGTTTTTCTTTAAAAAAATAATTAACAACACGATAACTTTCGCAACTTTTGGAAACTCTTCCAAAACGACTTGGATGTTTAAAAATATTTTTACACAGAAAAATTGATGGCTGGTATTTCTTCATAACTAACATAGCATATGTAAATCAAATAATATTTTGCAAACAAAACTGTTCAAAAGGAGGTTCAATTTTGATATTTTGGCATCGAGCGGGCGCACGGCCAGTACTGCGTTAGCATTGGGGTGTATATATCGCCTTAAACGAGCAATTCGTGTATATATGTAAGAGCGGGAGTACTCAGGGTTCTCAAATGATAACGATCAGACATCTTGTTAATACTTTTTATTACTCACACCAACAGTAAATCAACTTTTATAAGAAGATGTGCACAGTTCAAAATACAATTCAATATTAAGTTCTTTCGACTAGAACCAGCCTATTTATACTATAAGACAAATGAAAAGGCGTCACATAGCAACAACTACCGGTGACATTCGTTTATCAATTAATTTTAGATTTAAGTTTGTAAAAATACAGTAATTGTGTTCAATATTTGATTAGTAATTAATAACACTTTTTAAAAATATTTTGAATGGATTTAGCTACCAATTATTTTATTTGAATGAACTAACAGTCAGTGATCTACCTTCCATTTTTGATTTTTAAAATATTACTCAAATAAAAAGGAATCTTTACATTAACAATACTTAATTCGTGTTTCCGTTAAGTCATCTGCCTTGAAGTTTGATTTAGTCTGAGGTACTACTTTTATTTAGCAGCGCTATCATATATGTATCTATATATATATATATATATATATATATAAAGAACCAATACCAATATTATAAAGTGGAAAGATTTTTTTGTTTGTTTGTTTGTACCGAATGGGCTCCAAAACTACTGGGCCGATTTAAAAAATTATTTCACTTATGGAAAGCTACATTATTCTCGAGTAACATAGGCTATAATTTTGACGGTAGCGAAGCGGCGGGGGTCAGCTAGTATATATTTATATATATATAATCTGAATCTCGGAAACGGCTCCAAGGATTTTCATGAAATTTTGTATGCAGGGGTTTTCGGGGGCGATAAATCGATCTAGCTAGGTTTCATTTTTATAAAGCTCGGTCGCTCATGTACTAATAATTATATGTGCATTCATAAAACAATTGCTTCTAGTTAAAATCACGGTCACAATCGTAAGAACCTACTCAAGATGATTGAGCTGAAAGCCAGCCTCGTGATAAAAAGTACCATTTCAATCAATGCATATGACAATGAGTAGGATAAGTAGCAAATCTTGCCAGACGATTTTAATCTCTATTTTCAGTTATGCAATCGAAGCCTTTTAGCCTCAGCTTGAAGATTTATTACATTCAGTGTGTTAGGTTGCTTTTTGTGCAACCATTGGTACCGAGATTAATTGCCTATGCATGACTGTGGCTTTTTCTAGGTGATTAAGATTTGTTTAGAGGACAGTCTGGGTATTTTGGGGTTATTAAATATGTCTTTGGTCAAAGTCAGTCTTAGGGTATCTTACCAATTTGTTATTTATATGGCTAATAGTCTTTTAGTACAAAATTACCGCCTTCTGATAGTTACTAGATATATTTTAACCATACTTAGCACCTTCAAAATACATGTCCTATACTGCAATGTAACCCCTATGTCCAGCAGTGGACGTCTTTCGGCTGAAACGATGATTATGTAACCGGACTACGGTTATTTATTTAGCCTATGTTACCTGCATAGGCTAAAGAAATAACCCGGACCCGGGACTCGAAAGGACCCGGGGGTCATAATAACGAATCGATAGACACCCTTATTCATCAAAATCGGATGAATAGTTTAGGCGCTACGGAGGAACATACGCAAATACAAACATATATAGACTGTTAAAATCATAACCCTTCCTTTTGGCGTCGCCGTAGTCGGGTAAAAAGCATCAGTGATAATAGATAGAAAGCGTGACATTTGACGGGTCAGAATGGAAGAAGAAACCATATTGCGCTAATCCCAAATAACACTGAATAAGGGCAGGAACATGATGCGTTTCATACTACTTAAGTTTCATCGGATATTTCTGATAGGTTTTAGTCTTGAAAATGTCAAAGTCTCCTACAGTTGAAGGCTTCTTCACAATAGCATTATGTATTCGTTAAAATTACACTTCAATCCAATTTAACTGACAAACATCTCAATTCCTCCTACCGAAACCAGATGGCACTTAAAACACACTCAAACTTTACACCGTCGTTCCACGATAATTCACCGCCATATTTTTTCGTAAATAACAATGGCTATTCTCGCATCTCTTTGCGCGGGACTATAATATAAATCATTGGCAATATACACAGGATAGCGAAGTTACCCGGGGTTTTATTCCCGTCCTGACCCACTTTCGAGGCACAGTAATAAAAGTGCATTCTCTCTAGGTTTCCTACGAGTGACAGCGAAGCAATTATATGGACCTTCACTTATCATACTTGGGCATTCCCTTTTTTATTTGCATTTTTGCTGGGAGTTTATTTTGCAGCGTCTTTGTTGAGCTGGGACTAAGCTCAAGAGGAAATATAGGCAGAGAGCGCCGACTGAATTTCCATAGTAAAAAATTAATAATTCGAGGTTTGGCTCTCGTCTCTTTCCTCCTCCAATATTGGATCAATTTAAAATATATTCCATAAAGTGGTAAAATAAGATATATACTATGTCCCTTTCTTTTTTTAATTTTTATTTGTCAAATTTTGTACACTAAGCCTCTGTTGACAGCGCAATTTTGAGCATTTTTTTAAGGTTCTAGTTCTTCTAAAGATAATGTATCATCAAAAAGGAAGAAATAGGGACATAGGATAAATTTTAATTTTCTGATTATGGAACATCTTTTAAATTGGTCCAATATTGTAGGAAGAAATAGGCGAGAGCCAAACCTCGAATTATGACTTTTTACTTAAGAAATTCAGTTGTTAAGAAAAGGCAAGACAAATAATAAGTATGTGGGAGTTTTCTTAAAAAAAAATAGAAACGACAAACATTTCTAGTTTTTGTCTTATTTATGGAAAACAACTAATTAGAATCGTGTAAATAAATTATGACGTTTCATTAGTACACTCGTAGTATGCGAAATAAAATCATTTGAATTTTCCAAATATGGACTGAAATTGCAGATAACATCATCATCACACCATCAGCCTATTAATGTTCCCACTGCTGGGACACAGACCTCCTCTCTCTGAGAGGGAATGGGCCGTAATCTACCACGCGGGCCCATTTCGTGTTGGCGGATGTCACATGTCTTCGAATTTTTGGTTCTAAGACATGATGTTTTCCTTCACCATTTTGAGAGCAGTGATGATGAAATAATTTACACAAAGTAAAGCACCTGCCTGGGTTCGAACCCACGACTTGCAACTTGTAAGTCGTGGCCGATACCACTGGGCCACCACTGCTCTCTCTCTGCTAAAATTGCAGATATGCCAGTTGCTAAATAATTATAGTCGTACGTGGCAAGTTTGTGAAATCATTATGGTCAATTCAATCATTTAATTCGGACCATGATCCATAATTTGTTAGTAAACACTTATGTCTATGTTAAAAGAGAATTTAATAATTTTATTTTATCATCATCATGATTGAATCGATCACTCTATGCCATCGACAGTTCAGAATTATCTAAATAATCATTGTTAAAACTTTTATAAAATATCTACTAAATCCACGAATATTCTCGCAACCCTTTGAATAATAAAATTATAGTTTATAATTAAAATGAAACAGCATTTCAGCTGATGATTTCACTTTTCTTTAAAACTAAGAGTAATTCATTAAAATACATCTAAAATTTTAGAATTTTAAAAGTTTTATCACTGGCATTGGAACGCTTAATTTCATTAAGAAGTTTTAACTTGAATCCATTTAAATTATTCATCGGGGTAATGAGACATTTTAACTTTTATTAGTGCAGACAACTTTTTAACGCAAGTTCGTGTTTTAGTGCAGTGTGAATTTCTTGAAAGCAGGTAACTTAATAGTTTTGATAAATTATTTTAATTCTCTATGTTGGTTTGTACAAACACTTTTACACGTCAGTCATTTTTTTTTAAACTAGATGAGGTGGCGTTTCTTATCTGACTAATCTGAGAAGAAATGCCGAAAGAAACTCAGGGGTCACAATCTCTTTTAAAGTCCAGACATAATATTTGTGAAGACCATGTAGATTGTGGTGTTTTGAAAAAAAAACTAGACATTTTGAGTGGACCTACCCAGTCAGTACAGCGCATTTGTCAGTAACCGTGCACCTCAACTCAGAATTTAAGGAGCTTAACGATTTGACGAACAATACCAAAGAAAGGACATTTGGGTAGGCCTCATTAATTACTCAAACTGCCAGACTATGATTAAAATTAACAAAGAATAATTAAATAAAATAAAAAAAAGAAATGACCAACAAAGTCTTCACATTCACAATAATTAAAATAATATTATACTTTAAAAAGTAAAAATAATCTTAAACTAACTAAAAATATAAATTGGAGCAGCTCAATCCCAAGCCTTTTGGACATTAACGTAACCTTTTACGGTATAAAACGCTTTCTGGCACAACTTACGTTTAATGAATGATTTCAATTTATTAAGGCTTAATTCTTGTACGAAGATTGGAAGTTTATTAAAAAAGCGTATACATTGACATCTGATCTGAACGAGCCACCTATTTTCTTGAGTCTTGTTGTTTGTAATATCAGCATTTATGATTACATGGCTGCAATTCTTTTGATGTTAACTTTTTTATTGTTTGTCCCTTTTAAGGGTTCCGTAGTCAACAAGGAACTCATATAGTTTCGCTATGTCCGTCTGTCCGTCCGGCGGTGATTTTTTTCTCGCCTATCGCATGGTGTAGGGTATTGTTGGATAAGCCATTCAGAAATATTACGGGTCTGTGAAAACTATTTTTCGATTCAGGGATCTATTTGCGTAAAATTAAGGCAAATTATTGCGTAAATGCCAAATTTTTGTTCAGTCAAGTGTCACAGCTAAGTAGGCTTCACAACTTAACGAGTAATAGTCGACCAACTTATGAAATGTACGGAAAAGTAAAAATTTGTATATTGTCGTTAGAGCAACGTTCGGTTCTTTCATTGTATATGAACGTTAGTAATGTTTCTTATTTATTTTGTTGGATGTAGCTGTTTATACGGAATACTCTGTGAGCGAGTCAGACTCGCACTTGGCCGGTTTTTGTTGTATATACATCTCACAGGTGAAACGAGAGAAAAATAAAAGTAAATTTAGAAAAATTAAAAAACCCGACTGTTTATGAAGCGAACTAAAAAGACGTAAACAAAAATAAAATTATACTATTGCAGTCAGAGATACATAATTATGTTTTTGGTCAGCCAGCTCGTAAATATGTATCCTCCGACTGCATAGCATTATTTACCTACCACCGAAAAATATACTACATTCTTAGCGTTAGTTTCTTGACATATAATGTAGCCATGCTTTTAAATATATAGCGTTACCTAAACAACTTCCTAAAGGCATAAACCCCATATGAGACAAAGTCTTCTATAAAAATAGGGCCATAAATATATGGGATAATAAATGATGCTTTTAGTAAGAATGTCGTGTATGTTTTAGACCCCATAATATGACCCCGAAAAATAAACATACAATCTCCATTTTGTGCGGCCCTACACTATGAGAAGGGACAGACCGTGGGGCATATAGAAGGCTGGTATTATTATGTTCTCATATACTTTATTTGGCATCCGCTGGATGAGAGACGAACAGGATAGGTTGATTTGGACATTCGCAGGCGGTCTATGTTCAGCAGTGTATGTCTTTCGGCTGAAATGATGATGTTGATTATATTTCATATTAGTTACTTATAACACTTAATAACACTAATATTATAAACGTGAAAGTCTGTAAGTGTGTTTGTATGTTTGTTACTTCTTCACGCTCAAACGGCTGGACGGATCTGAACGAAATTTGGCACAGAGATAGATTATAGTCAGGAATTGCACATAGGATAATTTTTATCCCGGGCATATGTTCCCTCGGGATAAATTTCGACTTTCACGCGGGCGAAGCCGCTGGCAGAAGCTAGTCTATACTTCTATACTAATATTATAAAGAGGAAAGATTTTTTTGTTTGTTTGTTTGTACCGAATAGGCTCTGAAACTACTGGACCGATTTGAATAATTATTTTACCAATAGAAAGCTACATTCTTCCTGAGTGACGTAGGCTATTTTTAGATCCTATGGGGTGGTCCACGGGAGCGAAGCCGCGTGCAACAGCTAGTATTGTTATAAAGGCGAAGGTTTTGTGAGTGCGTTAGTGTGTTTGTATGTTTGTTACCCTTTCACTCAAAAACTACCGAACGGACCTAGATTAAATTTGGCACAGAGATAGATTATAGTTTGGAATAACATAGAATACTTTTCATGTCAGGAATATTTTCCCTTGGGATAATTTTAGATATTCAGGCGGACGAAGCCGCTGGTAGACGCTAGTAGTCTATATATAGTCGATATTGTTTGCAAATTTCTGCGTACTTTTCACATTGCTAAACTCATATTCAAAGTTGGGAAAAAATCACCAGCATTGTTGCCGTAAATATCATAATAATTTCTATATAATTCGGTGTAAGTTTCCACTTTATCAAGCTCAAAATAGCTTTTAAACTCATTAGGTATTAAACCAGCTTAGTTTTCTTATTAATATAGGAGGGATTAGAGGAAAATAAAGTGATAAGCTTAAGCATCTAAGAAACAAAATAATAGGTACTTGTAACTCTAATAACCATTAGAAATGGTTCTATGAAACATAATAATATAATACTGAAAATCAGATTCAGATGTTCATAATTCCTCGTAAATACAGAGCACTTTCCTTTGTTGTTACCATCACAGACGGGAGGTATACTTCAAACAGTTTTCCTATGAAATATGTCAGTCTGTCTCCCCTTTATCGTTCAACCTTCCTGATGCTATCTGTACGTTCAGGCTAATCTTTGAAAAGGTTCCGTAGACTCTGGTATGGTTTTCACGATGTATTCGTGAAGGAATATAGTGCTGCCCATAGCACTTTGTGTTATGTGATATAATCTTTACGTACTTAGTCGTTTTGCTTCAACTTAGTTTATACAAACGTACCTGTCCTTTTTGGATGACTAATAAGATCACTGTATGCTCTTTTAGAACGACTTCGTCTGGAGTTTTCATCGAGTTCTTTGTTTTTAACCGACTTTCGAAAAAGGAGGAGGTTCTATGTTCGACTTCTTGTATGATTTTTTTTTGTTTTTGTTCACCGATATCTCCTTCAAGTGTGGACCGATTTTGAATTTTTTTTTTTTTGAAAGAGTATGTGCCGAAATTGGTCCCAGTTTAATTTGGTGAAGATCTGATGAAGAACTTCGAAGATATACAACATAATTCTTCAATAAATAACGGCAAATCTTTAGGGACTGCTGCAATCGCATGTCTGTTTATTGTTTATACCATTTCATAACATCACGCCAGTACGCTCTTAAGGGCTAAGCAGATCTCTCATTTGATCGGTTTTGTTCAAGTTTCATGTTATTCGGGTAATCTATTCTGGCGTTATAAGAAACTTACTAAACAACTCGCCTATTAGGTAGGTACAACTAAAAAGTGAAAAATAAAAAAACTTTTTTACAAAAAAAATAACTTTTTGCAAACAAATACTACCGACTTCCAAATAAAAAACTACAAAGTGAAAAATTACTTTATTTTTGGAAGTCGGTGTCTTTCGTAGGAACCAAGTTTTTTGCTATATAGAAACCGACTTCCAAAAATAAAGTTATTTTTCACTTTGTAGTTTTTTATTTGGAAGTCGGTAGTATTTTTCTGCAAAAAAGTTTTTTTCATATATTTTATACCAAGAAATAGCACAGTGTAAACCCTGTCGCAGAATGTTCGAGAATCAAATAAGTCAGTAGGGTAAATAGAACGTTTACATACATACATAAACTCACGCATTTTTTCCATGGGGGTAGGCAGAAACTACAGAACGCCATCTGCTACGATCCTTAGATACTTCTTTTGCTTCACTCACGTTCATACATCTAGACATACACGCACGCCAGTTTTACAAAACTGATACACCCAAGGTCGTCCTTAGATCGACTGGTAGAAAATGCCTATGGGATTAAGTCCGCCTTTGAACATTTGCAAAAAAATTTAATCACATCACATCATCAGCCTATTAATGTTCCCACTGCTTGGACACAGGCCTCCTCTCTGTGAGAGGGAAGGGGCCGTAATCCACCACGCAAGCCCAGTGCGGGTTGGTGGATGTCACATGTCTTCGATTTTTTGGTTCTAAGACATGCCGGTTTCCTCACGATGTTTTCCTTCACCGTTTTGAGAGCAGTGGTGATGAAATAATTTACACAAAGTAAAGCGCCTGCCTGGGCTCGAACCCACGACGTACAATTTGTAAGTCGCGGCCGATACCACTGGGCCACCACTGCTCCGGCAATCCACTGCTGCTGCTGCTTTATATATATAGAAGAAGATAGATAGATACATAAAACGGGGTGAATTGAGTTGTAAGCATTACAAATAACATGTTAAATATTCAAAAATATGTATTCCTTCATAAAGTGACCTCTAAAACAAGAGCAGATTATAAAACTGGTATCAACCAGTTTTATAATCTGATTCTTCTGACGTCATCGGTCTAACGTTTTATTTATGTATTAAGTAGATGGGATGGCTTAGTTTGTGAGAAGCCAGGGCTTAACGTGCTCTTTGCGGTACGATGGAGATTTAGTTTGAACGGTCACCGACTCGACTGCCATTTCATTAATCGATACGCTGTCTGAATTAGGATTAAACTCAGAGACTGGAACTGGAATATTGTCTTACGTTGAATGCTAAATATGAATGGAAATTGATTCACTTTTGAAATTGCTGTTTTGAATGGCTTACTTAACCTTTCAATGCCTAAGGGGTTATCCACGTGTTTTATGAGGCATCCTGTTTCGTTCTTAGATTACCTCGTTTCTAAATTAAATAAAACAGATCCGTGCTGTAATTGAATAGTCAATTGCTGTAGTAATTTTTATAACGGGATTATTACGACGGATTCCAAAAGGTGCTAACTTAAAAGCGATGGTTTCAACGTAGCCCTAACTAGTGCTACTGTAATCTAACACAGAATTATGCGAAAACTAAAAAAATACATTTTCTTTGAAAGCTGTAATTAGGACAAACTCCGCTGACCTTTTAAAGGAGCGTACTATCTTGCGAGTGACGAGAGCTAACCGACGATCTATAAGGGAATTAACTCGGAGCAAGCCCGTGCAACTTTGTTAATTATCTCGCATCGTCCGCTACCAACGAACGTTAAACTTCCATGTAATATACCGTAGACGTTTACGTGATGGTTTAGTACCAGTGCACACTGAAGACACCGTGAAATACCGTGCGGACATCACCGGCATCGTACGACTCTCTGCGACAAAAGATCGTCGAAGGAAACTTCACAAAATTCTCAACTCCCACCGCTCTCTCTGAATGCCAATGAGCACTTGATTTCTATCGATGTGTGGGTTTAGTTTAAACTTAGATAGTGACTGAATTTCTAATCCACAATTAAATGAGGTTTAAATTAAAGTCCCTAGCTTGAGTCTATTTAACTTTCTAGGGCATTTTGGTCTGACGCTTAAGTTTGGGTTTAAGGCTGGTAGCATCATGTGCCCATAGTAAGTTTGCTTGGGTTTACGTCAAATTCCCCAGATCTTTATCGACTTCTATTAACTTTACTATTCAAAATCAAAATCAAAATCAAATATTTTTATTTTACATAGGCCTACATGGGCACTTATAAAACGTCGACAAAAGGTGCACGGTGCAAGGTGCTATTACAAAGTAGGCCTCAACAAAAGCCATAAAGGATTCAGAGAAGTAAAAATTAAATGGAACATCGAATTGCCGTACCACTATTTCGAATGAAAACTCAACATCGCAGAAATATAGTGAAAAAATGCTGTGAATGAAACTGTCAGTCGCAGTGACGGATGAAAGCAAGCAGAATGCGTGAGTGTGCGCTCAGCGTTACTGAAAACTATGAACTGTTTGAAATTTGAAGTCTTTGCTAAATGGGGGTAGTATCAAATCTTCGTGAGACCCAACGAGCCGTCCTGATTTTATTCGCAGTACTATATTTATTGTTCACTGGAGAAATAGGTTTTATGATCGTTAGTTACGGTCTACATATTTATATAAAATCCTAGTTCAGAAGCTAGACATAAAGTGTTACAATGTTTCATGAATTGTTATTATTCTAGCTGATAGTTTCTGTGATGACAATGTTACATTAATAATAGCACAATAAGGAAACAACATAACTCATCTAGGTATTAATTAAAATAAAACATATTAGTTTAAGTGAACTTCAACACGAGATAAGCATATTATTTACACAATTAAACACGAGCTGAAGCCTATGGAAAAAACCGGCCAAGAGCGAGTCAGACTCGCGCACGAAGGGTTCCGTACCACGTTCACGTTTGTTGTATGGGAGTCCCACTTTAATATTTATTTTATTCTGTTTTTAAAATTTGTTCTTATAGCGGCAATAGAAATACATTATCTGTGAGAATTTCAACCACGGTTTTTGAGATACAGCCTGGTGATAGACAGCCAGACAGACAGACGGACAGACGGACCGCGGAGTCTTAGTAATAGGGTCCCGTTTTTACCTTTTGGGTACGGAACCCTAAAAATCAAAATTGGTGTTCAGATTTATGACATGCTAGTAGTACTATATTATAAACGGTGAAAATATAGTAATTAAAGTTATTTTTCTGTTCCTTGATAGATTCAATATTTTGATATAATCATAATTATCTATACTATATAATATTATAAAGAGGAAAGATTTTTTTGTTTGTTTGTTTGTACCGAATAGGCTCCGAAACTACTGGACCGATTTGAAAAATTCTTTCACCAATAGAAAGCTACATTATTCCTGAGTGACATAGGCTATTTTTTAAACCCGAAATTTGGTCCTGTGGGGTGGTCCACGGCAGCGAAGCCGCGGGCAACAGCTAGTATTTGATATATTAAGTAATATTTTTGAACGCAGATTGTTTTTATATCATTTCATATCCCATTCGGTACGATGGCAAATCCTTTGTTTGGATTTAACATTTGTCATACTAATTTTCCTCGCATAAAATGTAACGTTCTCCGAACATAAATACCAATCAATTAATACCTCATTCATCAAAATCGGTTCAGTAGAATCAGTAGTTTAGGCACTATGATGGAAG
Organism: Orthosia incerta; assembly: GCA_948252205.1. NCBI lineage: Eukaryota > Metazoa > Arthropoda > Insecta > Lepidoptera > Noctuidae > Orthosia > Orthosia incerta. The sequence continues at coordinate 11,486,444 of OX411749.1, read as the reverse complement.
TATAGACTCCTAAATAAAATCATAACCCTTTGGGCTTAGGGCTCTTTCAATATAGACGATTGGTGCGTAAAAGCAGCGGAGCGTTTGTCGTACTCCGCAAGACCGTTTGATTTTTTTATTCAATTTATGCACACAATTTGTCGTCCTAATTTCGTGTGTGCGCGATACCGGCGACGCACTGAGCTCTTGGTGTATAAATTATATGAAAAAAAAACAACCTGTCGTGCACAGTACAACAAACGCACCGCAGTAGTCCCGCACCAAACGTCTAAATTGAAAGAACCCTTAGCCTCAGTCGGGTAGGGAAAACATCAGAGCTTTTCGAGTCAAGCAATTAAAATATTAATTTTAACAGTCAAAGTTCAAACTGAATCTTCGGAACTTTATTTACAAAGGGAATGTATTTATATTTTCCTGTTTGAACCAATGCTCCAAGAAAGAACTTTTTAAAAATATTCATTGGTATGAACTGTGAAGGAACATGACAAAAAGGCTCGTTATACACTGCTTGGCCACAATAAATGGGCCTTGTTCTTGTAATTATCCATACAAAAGGACATTTTGACTGTGGTTGTTTAAACGGAAAATGTGCATGGTTTATTGTTCTGTGACTGAGATAATTTTGAATCGTGTCTTTAATTTTTAATTGTGTCAAAGTTTGTGAGGTGCAAAATGGCTAAGAATAAAAAAGATAGATCAATTATGGCTTTAAAGAAATAAGATAAGTGTTATGTATGTTTGCAAGGTGCATGACCCTCTGCCACGCGCCATCTATTGTAATGGCATAACAATATCACGTATTTATTGCTTGGAATATTAGATAGAGGTGCACCTATTAGTACACCCACATTCATTCTCCAGTTCATCATCATCATTTCAGTCAAAAACAGACTCGTTCATTCTGTTTTCTTGTTGTAAACGTTCGCAGTCGCGGAGAGAGGGATCTATACAAATGCCTGCTAGCAATGCACTGATTTACTATGGCAGTTGATCTTGGGTTGGATTACTCAATCTGGAACTCTTCTGAATTTATATTCAATTTGTGGCCGGTTGATGGCAATAATGTAAACGTAACTGGCGAATGATTGCCCTGGTGAAGGTTGCGGGGATTCGCTTGATGAGAGACGCATGGCTTCGCCACGTTGACCGGTCCCATGCGTCTATAAACGATAACCCTACGGGTTATCTAGTATTAGATACAATAAATAGAATACGCGTCACATTCGTATGTCTAGGATTTATTAACATAGATAAAAGTATAAACAGTGTATAAAATACTACACCAAAACCAAACCTAAAAATATACTTAACTAAAATATGGCGTCGAAAAACTCCTCCATATCGTTGTCCACTGGTAATGTGCCCAAACTGGCAGCATTGCTATGTTGTATGGCAATGTTTATAGGATTTATTTGATTACTATCTGCAGAAAATCCTATATGCTATTCCTGACTATAATCTAACTCGGTGCCAAATTTCATCTAGATCCGTCCAGCCGTTTGAGCGTGAAGAAGTAACAAACCTCACTCATAAACTTTCGCCTTAATAATATTAGTATGACGTGAAATTTTACATTACCTATCAAAATGATGCGCCTATGTGCTCTGGCGCCCTGACAATAGTTGTCAATCAATTCATTCTCAGTTTAAATTATATTCAGAAAGTAACAATTAATAAAGGGAATGCAGCCAATACATCCACGTTACAGTACTCATCAACTTAACACACAACTCCATCTGGCTTTTTCAGTAACAGCTGGGTGTCCAGACTTGTGCTCGTTGATGGCAATAGATTTGCACCTTATTACTTGTACAGTCAAGCGTCAAAAGTGCAGTCACACTCTACCAAAACCGCAGCGCCTTTTATTTTAGGCAGAATTATTTCAACTTTTCACGGTTAGTAGGTATAATCTTTACTTTAATTTCTATACAAAATATTAAATGAGTTGTGGATTTAATATATTGAGCATGAAATTTAACTTCTTTTACAAAAACTAGCCATTTGAGTTTTTGGAGACTGCACTTTTGACCCTTGACTGTACAGTCACTTTTGACCCTTGGGATTTAAATATAACTGAGAAATGAGTGTTTACTTAAACCCTGCCCAAACTTTCGAGGAAAATAGTTGTGATGTTATGTTATTATTTAATAACATTATTTGAAATAAGAGTTTATCTAATAAACGAAAAATATATTACATTAACGCAATCTTATCTAGATAAATTGAATATTTTCTCGCATCGCATCAAGATGAGATATGAGTCTGAATATATATTTTTGGACTGGAGATGTCAAGGCCTTACATTATTGCTCATACTCATTGAATTACGAGTCTAGATTTTCGGATGATTTATAACCTGAAATTGAACGTATTTTGAGAGTAATGAGAAAATACATAGATTTTAGTTTCACTCCGAAAACATGAAAATAAATAGCAGAAAGGAAATTTTAGATTTAAAATACTCGTGACTTTAAGGATTATGTTTAATTCTGACTTAATAGCCACATCTGGTCAGAGATTTAGGCCGGGACTCCACCAAAGCGGAGATGTGCGGAAAGTCCAGCTGAGCGGAGACGAGATGTGTGAATAACGAAATTCTATTGGTTGGTTTCGGACATCTCCGCACATCTCCGCTTTGGTGGAGTCCCGGCCTAAGGCTGCGTTTCCATCAGAGATGTGCGAGGATGCTTAGCGAGGGATGTGTTTGTTAAGAACCAATATAATCACTTCATTTACCTAGCCTCTCTCAGTGCAGCTCTAGTGAAACAATGGAAGGATGTGTGCGACGCATGTGTTGCGAGGGGTGTGTATGTGCGCCCTCGCACATCAACACATTCAACATCGCAACACATTCCTCACACACATAGGGATGTGTTGCGAGGTATGTGTGCTGGACGGATGCGAACCGCCACACATCCTCGCACTGCCCATCTGCGCACCGTTCCACAGCCACGCTACACATCCTCACACCACCCAGCTAACTCGCACATCTTTGGTGGAAACGCAGCCTTAGCCGGCCTAAATAAGGGTAGAAAAAGCTTGGTCCAAAAAACCGTGAAATATTATTTTGTACGCTATAATATACCTACCTACTTTTTATTACCTCCTATCGTTAAAAGCTTCTAACAGCTCTGCGAGTTGGCTTTGGCCACTCGCAGGTCTTCCAACGGTTATTTAAATTTTATATCTAACTTGTGGTAAAACCACTAAAATCGTTCTGAGTAATCAGCTTTGACTCCATCAGAAAAAGCGCTCAGCGTTGTAAATAGCTTGAATATTAGCGGGTTCCTGAAATTGTGATGTAGTTATTACAAATTGCAAAGATATGTCTTACAATTTTAGCTGAAATCCGAGGTGCTTCTGAAAAATATCTTTCTAGTAAGGTATTCAAAGGGATACGTAGCTGGGTCGGATGTTAAAACTTTTTAAATCCAATATGGCTGCCTGTTACAGTTCGAGTTTCTTTTAAAGGGTTCTGTTATTGGCAGATTAATTTAAAACTTGTTTTCAGTTTTGTTTTTCAGTCAAACATTTGAAAATCGAAAGGTTTTATTATGTCGTTTTAGTAACGTGTATTCATTGTGGACCAACACGTGCATAGTTAATGAAACAAACTCTTAATTTGAATTGAAAAAGGAACGAATCGATTTAAGTTTTTTCATGGGTAGATCCGATAATATCTACATAATAAAATATATGTAAGATATCAAGATATTTTATTGCGCAGTATAACAATAGACGATCGAAAATATTAGCTATTTAAGCTCCAACCAGTGGCACCGGTAAAGCAATACGACTGATTCAAAAATAGAGCCTCAAGCTTTAATTCTAAGTGCTACGCTGGACTAATGTCACTGAGCTCCGTCGCACATCCGTTGGAAGTCGTAACGTACCTATTCAGTTTAAAAATAACAGATACGGTATCAGAAATAACAGGTACAGAAATAACAGATCGTGTTTTGTTTTTATCGCTAAGATCGGAACAACGTTCAAGATATCGTGCTGTTTTTCGAGTCACATCATCACATCACATCATCAGCCTATTAATGTTCCCACTGCAGGGACACAGGCCTCCTCTCTGTGAGACGGATCTCCGGTTTCCTCACGATGTTTTCCTTCACCGTTTTGAGAGCAGTGGTGATGAAATAATTTACACAAAGTAAAGCGCCTGCCTGGGCTCGAACCCACGACCTACAAATTGTAAGTCGCGGCCGATACCACTGGGCCACCACTACTATCAAGTTTTATGAGTAATAAATCGTGATTTTTGGGGGTCCGGTGACGGACAGCCGCGGCGGGTTCGCGTGCCCGTGTACCCGCCATAAGCGGCACTGGAGGACACCGTGGAGTTTTAGTGGGTTAGAGTCCCACATAACTGCACTATCTACCCGTGGTAGTGCAGTATGCATGAGTATTTTGCCACGCAAAAAAAAAAAAACAAATTGACAACGCCAATTTTTTATACATCGCGATCCGCGACCGCAGCTTTCGGAACGATCGATGGCTGATCATGTATTTTTTTAACATCATTTTGTCGGAAAATAAATTATACTAGGTCTTCTTGTTTGGGAATACAGGGATTATTACGAATCTTTATCCGAAATTCAGTATCATATCATATACTATAAAATCTGTAAATGAAATATTTTTTTAAACCTTATTTGTATGTTTTTTGCAAAGTCATGAAATAAAAATAGCAATTACATTTAGTATATATTTTCTTGTGCTATAAAGGTGTTATCAAAACATGCGGGTTCTCCGTCTGCTTAGACGGAGAACCCGCTAAAAGCTAAGTTCAAAGCTATATTGTAACTGCTGTGAAATAGTTTATTCTGCATCTAGATTTACTCGACGACCAAGTTTTCCATCAGTTTTTATTGCTCTTTACCGACTTAAGAATAAATTTCGCCTTCCACCGAGAAACATAAATTCATCTCGTAAACTTGATAGTCGGAGCTCATCTTTTCAAGACACAATAGTAACGACAGTTCTTAAAGGAATTCCGTCATATTAAAATGGTCTGACTTTAAGTAGGATATTATTAAATAATGTCTGGTTTGTTTGTTTATGATTTGTTTAGTTACGTTTGTTTGAAATATAAATATGAATTGTGATGCTATGATACACGGTTAACACAACGTGTTTTAAAATGCAGAATTTTAGCGCTCTGGGAACACGTAAGACCACTAAAAACTCACTAAGTAAGAGGTCACACGTTTGTGAAATCACATCCAGTCATTTGGGTGAATTACTGACGACATGGGAATACACTTCATGCCAAAATAAAGCGCGCATGAATACGAATCGTCCTCTTAACATTGTTCGAGACATTTCACCTATATTGCCATCTTGTAAAAGCTATAATTTTGGTACGATTGCAGACGTGATATGCTCAAAAGTCCCACATAGCGAGATGCCGTAAACCTAAAGATTTACTAGTATCTGTTGTAAGTACTCAACTCCTCGCGCTGTTGTGATTATGTTACGTATAAATTTGCATTTATGTATTTTATTTGTCTCGCTTCACAGTCCTATTTCTAACTTTTATTTCGAAGCGAGAATAGTTGTGTTGTATTTCATTCTAGCTCGCTTGTAACGAATAGTTTTCCTTTTAATAAAACGCTATGACGTAATTCTCAATCTGCTTCGTCTCGACCGCAACTTTGTACGTTTAACCCCGTTTCAACTCGGTGGGGGGAGGGGGAAGGGGAACTTAAGAACGCATTAAAATTTGTCCTACAAATCCCACTACAATGTAGTTATAACATCATCTGATATGACTGTAATAAATATGAAAATCAGTCTGTATCGTTCCAAGTTGTAACTAGCTGATATATTTTAAAATTTTATAGGATTATAAACACTTTTTATATGTTCTATGTTAGAGGGTTTAGTTTCCGCACTTAGTCCTTCGGGTGGACCATTGTGTGTGGGCCATGGCGGCCATTTGGTGGTTATTCCAACCAGCCCACCTCCCTCCAGAAGTTGAAGAAGGTTTCCTCAGAACGTCTGTGTAAGATCTGGGTGACCCGAGGGTTTGTGTTCTTATCTGGGTTACACCTGTATATTCAAAGAGAACATGCGCAACGGTTTCCTCTGCCTCCATGCATGCCCTGCACAGAGGACTGTCCGTTATGCCAGTGTATGCAAGTGTTTATAAAGTGAGCAGTGTCCCGTGATGGTCCCCGTCACCAAGCGCAGGCCATTCCTGTCCAGGCTTAGAAGACGCCTGGCGAGCCTATTATCCGAGGATGGCAAAGCTTCTTTGGACAGCCTGCAGCCCGGTGTCGAGGTCTACCAGTTCTCTGCCTGTGTCTGGGTGAATTCCTGTAGCACGCTTTTTATATTTCTACGTGTAATTTTAATAGTTCCCAACAATGTAAAACCTTTACAAAAATGTCGGTGAGCTGTAAAGTGGAACTCGAGATAGTAGAGACTAAAATACCACTTCAAATCAGCGCGTCGTCAATCGTCAGGTCTACTAAAATTTCGGCGTGAAATGCATAAAACATGTACTACATGCACAAAGGTATTGTGAGGTCCCAAAATAGTTCCGTAGCTAATAAAAACCATCACGATAACAATGACGTTTGGTATGAACGGAACGGTGTATTTTCCAATTTGAAGCATAAATCCGGACGGCCACGGCGTATTCATCTGTCACTCGGGTAGTGGCAGTGTAGGGTTAACTTTCGTATTTTTTAAAATGCTGTAGTTGGAATGCAATGTGGAATGAATCTCTTCGAGCGGAGGGAATCGTAGCGATAAAAAATACTCAATACATTTATTGCATCCACATGTGAACTTAGATGATAGGTTATAAATTTAGACCGTTGTGGACCCTGTCGGGCATTGCAAAAGATAATTATATGCTTGGTTTGGGAAACATTTATCTTCTTGAATTTTATAGCTAATTTTGAAAGAGATACTTACGGTTAAGGTGCAATTTTGTATATAACTTTATTGATTCTTCAAAGCCTATCCAACTTTCAATTATTTCTAGCACATTCATTAAGGTGCTTAAAATTAGAATGTCACCGTATATTACCGTATCTTCACGAAACCGTTAAACTAATCTGAAAATCAAATAAATTAACTCAAATCATTTCTATTCCTAACTAACCCTTAGAAAGAGTCGCCGGAGAGCTTACCGGGACACAATAGTGACGGGACACGGGCCGCGCAATAACACGTTGGACCTTTTGTTCGCAAGTCCGGTGCACCGCACGTTTGACACTAGCGCAATTAAACCCTTTTGAGAACGAAATCGCGGAATCTGGCTGTTTGTACGGAATGAATGTGAGAATCACTTTAATGCCGTGTTTTGTACGGTTAAAATGTTTTTTGCATGCGTTGTGACATTGTTTGAGTTAAAGACTCTTTTTCGATTTTACGATCGTTGTTTTTAGTTATGTATATTTTGTTGGTTATGGATATTGTTATTACGTTTCCTTGTTGAAAACTGGCTGCTTTAAGATTGGATTTAATAAAAAAAAGTTGAGTTAGAAGTAGCCAAAAAATCTCATAATTTTAGGTTGTTAGGACGAGTTTATTAAAACCTAAAAGGTTTGTTTCTCAGAGGATCATACTTATTAAATTGTATGAGAAAACTTCCGTATTTATGCCACAAAGCTTACGTAACTGGATTAAGCTGAACTTATCTCTTTTTCCGTGAAAGCTCTATCTATTGCAGAGTTTCATGGTCATGCAATGTTCCATTAAAAGTTTCGAATACCAACTTCATTTACGCTAGACTATGATATGTTTTAGTTAGCCCCCCATACGACCTCATTATTTGATCATTAGTAGGTAAGTAGTACTATTCTGAATTTAGCAATTTCTCACTTAGAACCTCACTTTAGTTTCTGTAAAAAATCAAAAGGAAGCTAGAACTTCATATTTTTGTACGAGTGTATATCACGTCTCTAAGCAGTAGTCCCCTTTTTGGCGTAGGCACCCCCATTTCCTTCCACTGATTCCTATCCCTAGTTTTAGTTCTCCAACCAGGTCCACCTTTCTAACCCATGTGCTGGTTTGGTCCTTGGCGTGGTCACAGCGTGCAATGTGTTCTGGTGCACCGGTGATGGGGGGTACTCCCCAGAGGAGGATCCGGTGACGGACCCTCCTCTGGGTCGGTCGGTGTTCCCGGCTTAAGCGAAGACACCGTGGAGTTTTAATGGGTTAGAGTCCCACATAACTGCGCTATCTCTCTGTGGTAGCACAGTATGCATGAGTATTCCAAAAGGTCCACCTTTCGCCCAAAATATGTCTTCCCACCTTTTCCTTGACCGACCTCTACTTCTGCTTTGATCTCTTGGTATCCACTCAGAACTTACTTTTTTGGTACATCGGCTATTTGCTAGCACGCTTGTGTAGTGTCACTATCTGACAAAATTACATTTCGACAAAAAACCTCGTTAAAATAAAAATCGATGCTGTATATGATTACCAACTATAAATAATTATGAAATTTGGGTCGTTCAAATGTTATATCCGGTTGCTAATTTATTGGTAGTTCTTTGCTTGTACCCTTCAAATATACAGACACAGAAGTACTTGATGTATATCAAGTACTTTTGTTTACCTTCCTTCAACGATTTGTTACAAAAGAAAAGTAGGACGAAAGAAATATATTAATGTAATGAGGAAAAGCCTCCAAAGAAAACTTTTCAGAACTTTGGCAGTATTATTTAAAATGTTCTTTTTTTCTTCGCACGAATATAAATATTTGTTTACATTTGAGCTTGAAAAATGTTCACTAAGTTATACTTTAAAAAAAAAAGTTTTTTGACAGTTGGAATCGTGAAAGATTATTGTTAGTCAGAATTTTTTAGAAGACTTTAATACGTATTTTTATCAAGAATATTTTATCAAATTACATACCTTCAAGCTATCATAATATGGCCAGGCATATTTTCTTACAAAATAAAAGCGTATTTTTTAGAGAACCTGGCTGAAATGAAACTTAGGGAGATAAAGATAAAAATATTCGGTCTAGAGGTTGTGATAACAGTAAGGTCAAAGATATTCTTATAATGAACTAGCTATGTCCACGGCTTCCCTCCCGTCAATTGCCTACCCTCTCCTACTTAAATTCCTATACATACCCTATAAAAAAATTGGTAGGTTATTACATACCTACCAATTTTTTCTAGGGTCATTCTTTCGCGGCGAATGTTAACACCGCCATTCAGAAAATGACGTTAAATGCACGACGCCATCTATCGAATATGGAGTTCAACTGTCCGAGTACCTAAATTGCGTGTGTAGTGATTTTACTTCTTGAAGACTTTAAATTCATCAACTTTTTGAGAGAGTCAACCGATTGCGATGAAACATAAACTAAGTAATACTTGAAGTTACGCACAATTTTTAGAAAAAAGGTTATCTACATTGGTTTCGTACATTTACGTGAAGCGTGACAAAAATTTCTACAATGTTGGGTTGGTTATCCTTTGAAACCTTGACAATTTTTTTTGGAAATATCTTCGACGTACAAAAACAACTTTTCTTCAGATTTATTACGGTGTATTCCCGTTGTCCCCGTTGGCCATGTCCCCGTTAAAGGGGACAACGGGAATTTTATAATATAATTAAAATTACTTCCCGTTGTCCCCGAACGCTGTCCCCGTTAATTTATTGTAATATATACTTTCAAAATTATTCCCGTTGTCCCAGTTGCATTAAAAACAAATATTTCGTCGCACAGTTGCACTTAGTGCAGTGCTTCCATTATTGCCAAAGAACCTCATAATGGAAGGATGGTTTTATATTGCTGATCAACACCTTGATGACAGCCAAAGCACAAATACATATTGACGCAATGGCTTCGCCCGGACTTTTTAAAAGTATGGTGCAGTTTTGGCAAACGGCACCGTAAAAACAACTTTGCAGAAGGGTGGCACTGTAAATTAAATAACGCAGTTGGCAAAAAAAGACCCACCTTATTAAAGCTTCTTACGGTTTTAAATGAAGATGTCAATTTATTCAGCGTTAAAACCAAGCTATCACCAAAACGCCGCACGCAGAATGCAATTGTAAATTAATAAAATTTTAAATAGAATTTTAGTTTTAGGCTTGACGCGCTAAATTACCCACGTTTGAAAAAGAAAAAAATAAAGGGGACAACGGAACGTCATCAAAATTTCCTTCCCGTTGTCCCCGTTATGACGTTCCGTTGTCCCCGTTACGGGGAAAAGATTACGGGGACAACGGGAATACACCTTTATTACATGTATATTGATGATAAAATGGGTTCGGTTGGTTATCCTTTAACACACTGGCAAATTTTTTTGGTAATATTTTCGATGTACAAAAAAGACTTTCCTTCAGATTTATTATATTATGTATTGATGATTGATTATGTTATAAGAATAAATTACCCTACCAAGAAGCTTATCACAATAAATCTGTTTTAGGAAAATAACGCACTTAAAACCTATTTTGTTTATATAGTAATAACTCAATTACACAGCCAAAAATCACACCTGCGATAGCCAAAATAATATTTTTAACTAGTATTGTCCATGGCTTAGCTCCCGTGGTTAAATATCAGAAAACGAAGTTTTAGAATCGAATGAATACTTTCAGAGATTATCTTTTACAAAAATAATTTGACCTGTTTACAATATTTTATTAGATATGTCACAGAATAAGAGGCAGAGTTGGAAGATACATAAAGCCAGCTGTATACTCTCGCGCGAGAGCTCGAGGAAACTCTGTACATTGAGTTTTTAAACAAAATGCTTCTTGATTTAACTCATTACTGAGAGCAATGTACATCATCCTCGCAGGCTCTTGCGCGAGAGTGTACTGCCGGCATTAAACTTGACCTAAGCATATCGAAAACTGGGGGGGATATGGATCGTACGTACCCGTGACCTCCGGCGTAGGTTTGAGATGGAACACCGGGGAGGTTTTTGGCAGTAGGAGTTTAACAGACCCCTCAAGGCGGAGGATATCCAAAATTATTTTCCAACAAAAAATAAGGTATACCGAAAAAGGACTAGTCAAAATAGATTATTTCGTTTATTTAGCTAAATGATTTAATCGTATTGTCTCATCCATTATATATTAACTGGGTAGATTATTATTGCTGTAATGGCTCTTTAACACCAAGAGCGATCCCAGCCACGCCTCGATGTCAATTGATGAGCCAATTAATCAATTTCTTGTACGGAAATGAAGTCATGAATGTCCAAGTTTGGCCAACGTGGACTATTGTGTAAAGGGCCATTACGCAATGACGCAAGTACTTAACAAAGCCACCTAAAAACAATGTTTGTATGAGACAACGCTATTCGAAACCTAAGGGCTAGAAAGAGAATACGCCTCACGTTCTAACACTTAATAATATTATTTAGTTTTTGTCCCGCTGTTCGTTAATTTTGCGAGAGAAAGTTAGCGACGATAACGCCAAGAAAATGACATTTTTTCGTCAAGTCTCTTGAAAGTCTTAAACTTTCTGGAGATTAAATATTCACGCGATGAAAAAATTTTTGAAGCGTCAAGTGCCGCCTAATATAACAGCTGGTAAATAAATAAAAAAGTCTTGACTGAATTAAAATTTCTTTAATTTTAATGTTTAGTCATCATTCACAGTACTGGGCTTTTGTGTTGAGTTTGTAACATTTTCTTAGCTCTATTTCATTGTTAGTTAATGATTTATTAGCTTCAGTCTAGATTTCTACTTAGAAGTGAATAATACAGAGCTGTTACTGTCACAATGGAAGGCAAGTGCCTTTTGCAATACAGTTAGGTATGTAGTGTGGATAGGAGTATTGATTAGCTCACTTTCTAATTGCATGTTGGGCATTTGTCACTAAGCAAACAGAATATTTTGCTCGCTACTTGTTTTTCAAAGTACAGAAAAAACTGCGTTCTAAAGTCTTGTCACCTTCATCATCATCATATCAGACGAAAGATTATATATTTAATTTCACCGGTCCCATGCGTCTCGTATCAAGCGGATCCCCGCAACCTTCACCAGGTCTGGTCCGTATGGTGTTGGACGTAAAGAATTGCACCATCCCATATCTTCCCGTGGGTATCTTAAAAGGCGACTAAGGGACACAACAGAAAATGGGCAGCAGCGTTCTCTGTGCACTTTAAAAACAAACTGCGATCGCCAACCCGCCTGCCAAGCGTGGCGATTATGGCAAACCCCACCAACCCAAATAGAATAGCACTTGTCATCTTACATCCGAATTTTGAAAACACACCGGTAGATGGGTTTTTAGCATTATCAGACAGAAGAATTTTGTTGATGTCGTTAAGAGGATAAGGTTACTAAGTGGAACTGGGCCGGTCATGTCTGCAGGCTAGAAAATAGCCGATGTACCAAAAAATTAAGTTCTGAGTGGATACCAAGAGATCAAAGCAGAAGTAGAGGTCGGTCAAGGAAAAGGTGGGAAGACATATTTTAGGCGAAAGGTGGACCTTTTTTGTTATGCTTGGAGGAATACTCATGCATACTGTGCTACCACAGGGAGATAGCGCAGTTATGTGGGACTCTAACCCATTAAAACTCCACGGTGTCTTCCTGTGCTGCTTATGCCGGGAACACCGACCAACCCAGAGGAGGATCCGTCACATCCTCCTCTGGGGAGTACCCCCATCACCGGTGCACCAGAACACATAGCACGCCGTGACCACGCCAAGGACCAAACCAGCACATGGGCGAGAAAGGTGGACCTGGTTGGAGAACTAAAACTAGGGATAGGAATCAGTGGAAGGAAATGGGGAAGGCCGGCTGAAAAAAAAAAAAAAAGAACAGTGAATATCACAAGTTTTATTTTTCTTGTTTTAATTGGAAAGCTAATCTTTATCTATGGTAGTTATATTCTCAATCACAAAATTTTATTAAAAGTAAACGTAAGGCGCTAAAAAGTGGTTTTTGTTTATGGCCGAAACGAAAAGAACCAGGAATGTCCATGACATACCGGTACAAATCGGTAAAGGAGAAGGATAAAAATTACATACTTCTAAACTTTTAACTGTGTTTATCTCAAAATCCAAGTCCGGTTCCCTTCATGATGGTTGACCTGGGTGGTGCCAATTCATGCGTCATGTTCGTGTACGAACGCCGTCAGTTGGGATTGGTCATAACTTAACTGCTCACGTCGGCCCGCCGCATAGAGTTTTTATTATTTGAGAATCGTTTTAAAAATTAGTTAAGTACAGGTTATCATTCATATAAAAGGTAAAACAAAACTACTACTTCATTTAAGGCGTTTTTAATTACTCAACATTTAGATTTTGATCAATAAATCAATTTTAAATATTCATTAAATATGTTTGGCAGAATGGATATTTTGCTCGTGCCTTTTTGCGTTACGACGTGACAGCTATTTGCACATGCGCAGTAGATATGCCCGAGGAACTATGAACTATTATAGTTAATCTGTGGATATGCTGAGCGCTCTTGAATAAGCGCCTTTTTATTAATTTCTTACTTGGTTCAGATATATTTTTTTATTTCCTCGCACAATGCATAGTAAAATGTTGTATGATACACGTGCGTAAGATGATTTCCGACTCGTGTCGATTTATCCACTCATCGGAAATCACCTACTTTCCGCACTTGTAATATAAATAACTATTTCACGTGGGTAAAGCCGCTGGCAGAAGCTAGTAATTAAATAAATTCTTAAGTACACCCCTTGGAGCTGTTTCAATTAACTTAAATTAATGTCAACAGCGTGCCACTGTCTTCTCCCAATGGTCTTAAACGTGACTCGATTAGGTATAGGTGAACTTTCACAGAGAGATATTTAAGCACTAGTACTGACTCATTGTTGAACCTTTATTTTTCTACTACTATTCTGACTAATCAGACTCACTTATCACATAACACAGCAACACCAGTGGTGTCTCATCCCATATAAAAAACCGTGCCGACGTTCCATACTGATTATTCTGATTATTTTTTGTACATCGATCGCATTCGGTTCCGTTCCTTTCCACGGATAAAGATGGTGATCTATCTATCGCCGTGGAACGAAACCGAACGCGATCGATTTATAAAAAATAATCGGTATAATCAGATGAAAAACACTAGTTACGTCGGCACGGTTTCTTTGTATAGAATGAGGCATCTGTATGCTAGTATTATATTATCTGTGGAAACACTAAAACATTCCACATAACTTGGATTGCAAGCCCAAAATATTTTTTCAAATTAAATAAAAGCTTTTTAAACCAGCATACCGTGCATTGTCACCCAAACCAAACGTGTATGCAAAATTTCAACTCTATAGTTTAGGGATGACTGTTTTAAAATTCAGTTGCAAGATTTGACCCACACGTACTAGGTTAATAAACAAACTAACATAAAATTATCAATTAAAAATATATTTTTTAAAACAAGCTTTTTTCGTATTTTTCTCAGCAACCCCTTTCATTTGATACCAATATCATGGCAGTGCACCAAAAATAACTATGCCGCCATCTTGGGCCGTCCGCCATATTGGATTTAAAATGACGTCACTTAGATAACCATGCATTGTCATCCAAACTAAATGTGAATGCAAAATTTCATCTTAATCGGATAAAGATAATTGGTATAAAATTCAGTTGCAAAATTTGACCCGAATACACTTACATACGTATCTATGTAAGTGTGTTCAGGTCAACTTGCAATTTATGTGCATTGCAAGTTAAATAAAATCTTGTAATAAAGCTAGTTAAATGTTTGTCAAATTCTCTAAATTTTCTGCAATAAACAACTCTATTGCTACAATTTTATCATTGTTCAAATAGGCTTATAAAAAGCAGAATAAAATCCACAAACCCAGGTATAACGAGATACATTTCTTCTAAAAGCCAGTGCTCACTATCTACAAATGTTAAGTCCCATTCGAGCTTTAAAGCTTAGTGGTAGATTTCACTGCTTTCATTTCTTTCTTCTTTTACTTGATTAGTACTCAAGTATTTCTAGTGCAGTATGTTTATTTTTTATTTGTTTTATGAATTTGTTCACAACAGTTTTTTTTTTAAGTTAGTTGATGCTGATTTTAAAGTCGTTACTGTTTAGTCATAGGTGGTCCAGTCATGGATGATTTCTTCAACAAACTGATGTATATTTGTAGATACTGACTCACATTGTTGTCGGAACGTGATGTTTTTTTAAACACTGGTGCAGTAAGGCAACACTGCAATGTAGGCTACAATTCAAGTCCCTTAATGTGACGAGAAAATTATCATAATAATGCTTTCTTCCGGAGGTCCTGTATCCAACGAAATCGCTGCAATAGCCAAGCGCTATCGAATTATCACCTAACATTGCAAGTTATATAAAAATGAATGTAAAATATACATACGAGTACATTAAAGATATATAATAGTTATCCGATAAACACATCATTTTAACCTTTCTTGTGTTTAAGACGTGGATCCACGCGAAACAATGGCTTTTATATTTAAGGCACACGTATGTACGAGTATCTACGTTATCAAGAGGAATGAAAGCAGAAAATTAAAATTATTGAATACACATTACATACAGATACGTCTAGCAGAGGCAATCTATTACCGATAGATAAGAAAAATGGGTACAAAATCCTGTGCTTTGTTTCTTGAAGGTAACAAATAAGTCCTAACAACGAGCAGATCTAACCCTATATCATTGGGATTCATCTGACACGGCAGATAAATCTGATAGGAATCCTGTAAGGTACGTCAGCGCCGTTATTTTCCGTTCCGTGCGTCGCATAGTCTAAACATTACCCTCTCTGCCGCGGTCGGGTAAAAATACGACAGAGTTTTTCTGATAAGACACGACAAATAACGTTTACTGGTAGTCATTTGTTGTTTTTGCAATACGGAATGCAGTTCCTTTATTTTTGCGGCAAATGTGACGAATTTTGTATGATCTGTGTGCGGGAGAGAAACTGTCGTGTGGTTCCAAGTTAATTTACGTTTAGGAGATATTTTTACAGCATCATGCTACTTATTTATGAAGTGGCTCTGAATAAAGTTTGCGGTTATTTATTTTGGACTTATTGTGTGATATTCTACTGCGTGGTCGGGTTTTTTTGGTGTCTTAAATTATATTTTTTTTTATGCTGTTCTATTTTGCCGCAATTTAACATGTCTTTTTTTCTGTTGTGATCTTTGGTAGCCATATATAGAAAGTAAGGATGATTAGAAGACTTTTGGCTTAAAGATATTCAATATTATACATCACTGTTGGTCTTATTTTTGACACAAAGTCGTGTCTCTTATTTTTGACACAAAGTCTTTTTAAAAGTGATTTGCTTCAAGCAAATCACTTTTAAAAAGAGAAGCATAAAATTTCAAAATTCCTAATTCAAACTTGTTTCTTGGTATTGACGTGAATACTATTCATTGCAGTAAGCTAACTTTGTGTCCATTCCTGATCCACTCCAGCACCCCGGCCATCATAGGTGGCTGCAGAATACCTTGTGGTTAAGTCAGTAAAGAGGAGATTATAACAGACCTCTCCTAGAGGACATCCGTGAAGATTATATGCTACAAAACAAAAAAAAGCCAAGAGCACTTATTAATGTCGGTTGTATGCTTTGAATTTGGGCAATTAAATGCCTGTGTACTCTGTGTTATCATGATTGAAAGATCTAAAAATTCGAAGTCATTTGTGATATCCACCAAGCCGCACTGGCCTCTCGTGGTAACGCACCACGAGAGGCCAGTGCGGATCCACTTTTTCACACAAAGAGATCTATATCCCAGCAATAAGAATGTTATTTGTTGATTATACTTATCAATCGGAAGTCTCTCTCTACAAGTTATCTATGGCTATTTCTCATCCGTATTAGAAGAGGCCTAGGTTAAACAGTATTAGTATAGCATCTATTTACTTTCCGAAAATGAACAATAACAGCAAAACGACTAACAAATTAATCTCACACAAACAATAACGCTTGTCAAAGTTTAAAGTGATTAAACAAGTTACTGTCGAAGCAAATAACCCGTTATTTAACTAGCAACGTTTAAATTAATAATTAACTCTATTCAGAGGAGAACTACGTCCGCAACAGAATATTTAATGGAGGTAATATTTTTACTTACTTGCTTTGATTATTAACAACATAACTTCACGACTGTAATGCGTGAAGTATTAAGCAGAGGTGCACTTATACTAGCATTTTTTTTTGTTTACGGGGGATACCTTCAAAAGTCGTCATGACTTTTAGGGAAAAGATCAGGGGGTGTGGGATTTTCACCTCACTAAAACCGCCCCTGACCACCGATGACCTGGTGAAGGTTGCGGGGATCCACTGCGCTGGATACGGAAAGCACGGGACCGGTCAATGAGGCAACGCTTGGGGGAGGCCTATGTCCAGCAGTGGACGTCTTTCGGCTGATATGACGATGATCAAAACCACCCCGGTGATCACCATCAGCACGTAGGGCCCCGTGACCTCGCCAAAGACCAACGCGGAGCCCCCTCTGTGCAACACCTGTTAGGGCACATCCCTGAGGAAACTGAAAAAGCGCCTATATTACTTAATACCCACATTTCCCCAGATATGTTAAGTCCCATGTAAAAGGGGACCAGCCTATGGCCATTAATCGCTGGAGTACACCGGAACGTTTACTTCACAAAGAAATAAATAATAAATACTAATAATAAAACATTTAAAACAAATCAAGTATCTCGACTACTGCTCGTTCACACAGAGGTCCGTTTTACAGGTCCGCTTTATCGTATACGTTTTTATTCGGCAATGGCGTATATTTGTATGAGTGAGCACATGACAGTATTAAATTTTAAAGTTGAAGAAGAGAGAAGAGTTATCGCGGCCCTGGCACAAGCAACTGAAGGAACACGGGTGGGTTTTAGTCAGTAAAAGTCTGACACGCCCTCCCGCTTCACAGAGTGAAGAGTGAGGGGTGGAGAGGGGGAGTGAGGGAGTGAAGGGGGAGTGAGTGAGAGAAGTCATCGGATGAATGTCCGCACCAAAAAAATATTATAGTGAAAAATACGATCCGTCAAAATGTATAGCAGTCCGTTTTACATGTCCGCAGTATCGTATACGTTTTTATTCGGCAATGGCGTAGGAAGTTGTATAAGCGAATTCACACACACAACAGTATTAAAATACTGATCCGTTTTGTTTGAAAGTTGGTTATACACTGACTAAATGTGGTGTGAACATTACCCCCAGTAGCGACAGATCCGTTAAAACGGTACTGTAAATGCGTTGTGAACATCACTTCCAGCCAGAATACTACTAGGATTACTGCAATCCTCGATACGGCTCGCATTATGAGGAGGTTACTGTCTCTGGAGCCCTAACCACCGGTAGATTGGACCCTGCTCCCGACACCGGCGGACCACCATTTATTTTATTTTATAAGTGTTTTTTTAATGATTTGTTTTAAAAAAATAAATAATTCAAAATGTAAATAGAAAGTAGAGAAGTAGTAGAGAACTGAATAAAACATTTTATTAGTTTAATAAACAAGACAACAAATCAGTTACTCGCTATGGGTTTATAATTACTCGGAAATTACTTCATTAGGGTAGAATATTCTCTTTTCTTCTAAGGATTCGCCGCCACTTCTTGTTATTTTGCAGTAAACAGTCGTTATAAGTGTTTCGTAGTATTGGGGCTCAAACGAGATTTCTTAGAAACACTCATCGGTAGCATCTTACCTTACAAGCAAAGAACATTATTAATGTTTATGAATAAATAAAATAGAAGAGTGCTTTCGTTATAATTTTCCATACTTTTAACGACACAGCCGAATCGCTTTGACGAAAGTCCGATTGCGTTCCAATTACAAAAGTCACAGAATTATGATTCAATTAATTTTGCAGTGTCACTCGCTGTTGGGTCGTTTCAATTAAAATTGATGTTATGTATTCTCAATTAATCACCTTTGTAGCTGTAAATTGAAATTATGAAGCGAAATTATAGGCTCGTTATTTTACTATTAATCATGCTCATCTATTAATAGTAATTAAAACTGACTTTTATGATCATATTTTCACAGCCTTCAACTGACAAAAAATATTTTAAATAGTTAAT
The DNA here is from genome assembly GCA_948252205.1 of Orthosia incerta. NCBI lineage: Eukaryota > Metazoa > Arthropoda > Insecta > Lepidoptera > Noctuidae > Orthosia > Orthosia incerta. The sequence goes on along the minus strand of OX411749.1, from coordinate 11,467,428 downwards.
ATTTTAATTAGTTGGGTGTACCCAACTAATTTAAAATATTTTTTGTCAGTTTAGAACTGCTTTTCTAAAATATACCATACGTGACCTTTGAATAACTCAATATCTCTCTGGGTGTTGGTAAATTCGACTGTATTTTTTTTCAAGAAATAAAAAAAATTACATTCGAGCGCTTCGTGAGCAGTGGTATCGGCTATATCGGCTTACAAGTTGTAGGTCGTGGGTTCGAGCCCTGGGGGGTGACCATAAGCTCTTAGAGCGGAATCAATTTGATATCGAATAAGTGACAGATGTATCTGACGTGTATACATCTGTCACTTACTCGATATCAAATTGATACCGTTATTGTAGGCGCTTTACTTTGTGTAAATTATTTCATCACCACTGCTCTCAAAACGGTGAAGGAAAACATCGTGAGGAAACCGGCATGTCCTAGAACCAAAAATTCGAGGACATGTGACGTCCACCAACCCGCACTGGGCCCGCGTGGTGGATTACGGCCCGTTCCCTCTCATAGAGAGGAGGCCTGGGTCCCAGCAGTGGGAACATTAATAGGCTGATGATGTGATGTAACATTCGAACATAGAACCTCCTCCTTTTTGGGCACTCGATTAAAAATGTAATGTCATAATCCCCCATCCAGATTATTACAACTATACTTTTACTTTTTACAATGTTTGTTTATATAATAAAGTATTTCAAAAGTCTATAATTACGGTGAAATGCGTGCCAACATGTCCTCAGTATACTCCAAAATTCTAGACCATGGAATATATTTTAGGCAAATGTCGTAGCTGTGGTACGATTTCCTACGATGTTTCGTTGTATTTATAGACCGAAACTCTTGAATTATAAATGAGGCAGACATAGCATACACACACAAACCTACTTCATAACTTTTGAATGCCTAACACGCTTCTTGCCTACTGAACTTGTGGATTCGATCGCTATTGTTTACGTGAAGTGTTGAGAGAAAAACTCCATCATGTAGGTATTTTTTTTATTGTTGATAGGCTTGCGCTTGACCACTATCTTACCTGATGGTAAGCGATGATGTGGTCGACGATGAAGCACGATTGCCTAGAAGAAACCTATTCACTCTTGACTTGAAGACTCCCAGGTTGTCTATCTGGAAATATAGACTCCGGCAGGGAATTCCACTCCTTTGCTGTACGCATATTAAAAGTATTCCCAAAACGTTTGGTGCGTATGGCTGGGATGTCCACCATGTACCGATGATGCATCGCCGTACTTATAGTCTTGTAGTCCAATGATGGAGCGGGCTAGGAGGAATAAGTTTATGCAATTCCAACGCACACTCCCCGAAATGAAACCGATAAAAAACCGACAGGCTGGCAACTCGACACCGATGTTCGAGGTTCTGGAGCATGGATTCAACCAATACTTCATTGCCGATGAGCCTCTTGGCCCGTCTTTCGATCGACTTAAGTGCATCCAGCTGGTACTTGGCAGATCCGTCCCAGAGATGAGAGTAGTACTCCATGCATGATCGAACTTGCGCTTGATACAAGTTAAGCAATGTTCTGGCGTACGGTCTCACCTTCGCGAGAAAAACATTGGACACTTACAGATCAAATCAAATGGTAATCTTGCTGTAGTCTTATGACTGGGGTTCTTTTCCACAATCGTGTACAAATTTAGCATAAAGAGATGGTGTTACCCTGCTATAAATTTAACTGTATTTCAGTAGCCAGGTTGAGTTTTTACCCTGATGTTTCTGGCTATCATCATCTGCCTGTCCTTGTCCCATGTTAGCTGAGGTTGGCTCAACACATTTCTGCCTATGCATGAGAGAGAAGCGCAAAATGTATCTATTCGGTTTTTATATTTATAACTAGCTGACCCCCGCGGCTTCGCTCCCGTCAACTGGCTACCTACCAAACTATCTCCTACCTACCTACCCTACCCTACCTTACCTACCCTACCCTATCTACCCTACCCTACCTACCCTACCCTACCTACCCTTACTACTATACGAATGTAACCTGTAAACTTTTGTTTCTACCGGCGGCGGCGATCTAATTAAAATGTAGAACATAAAAGCTGCTATTGTGAGTCAATCTTAAAAGATAGACATATGCTGTCGCGGACTTTTTTTAGAACTTTTAAAGAAAAACAATTCTGTCATACATTATATTTTCGTAACTTAAACCGTTTACGCAGCGCACGCAACAAAAGCACTCGAAAAAGAATATTTTTGCCCGTTTTTGCAACATTTTTCATTTATGCTCGGCTCCTATTGGTTGTAGCGTGATGTTATATAGCCTATGTTATATAACCTTCCTCGATAAATGGACTATCCAACACAAAACGAATTTTTCAATTCCAACCAGTAGTTCCTGAGATTAGCGCGTTCAAACAAACAAACAAACAAACTCTTCAGCTTTATAATATTAAAATAATAATAATATATTATATATATAAGCCAAATGATCAAATAAAGAAACGATTGACTCGGATTTTGAACACGAAACATTTTGTATTGGTTTATTCTTGAGAATTACCCACTACCGGTTAATTTTAGATAGCGTATATCGTCGTTAACTAATATGTAGGTAGATAGATAAAGTTGAGAATCGATTGCTTCAGTAACACGTCTAGACCAAAATCTCGGAACTACAAATAGCAGTACAGAACGGACAACATATGTGACATTGTACATACAAATTGAGCTTTCCATATAGGAAACACCGTGACGACATACAAAGGCATACCTACATGACATAGTAACGGAGCTTGAGACACATGACAGAGAGTACAAAGAACAATATGGATACATTGTGTAGGTATAGAAGGAGGAGGAAAGAGGAAGTCAGAGATGCAAGGAGGATAGTCTCTTGAAATGAAACCCGACATTCTGTGTGTATTGTAATTGTAATTGTATAATAAAATCTGGCCCGAGTTTTGAAAAGTTTAGACGAAGTTCTTTTTGTGTAACATATTAGGCATGTTACACAAAAAGAACTTCACCTGTCCCATTATTTGGGTTTAATGATTTTTAGAAAAAAATTACATGCCATTGAAATAGACCTTTTAAAAGTTTATAATATTTCTAGTTAGGGTTCCGTGCCTCGAAAGGAAAAAGCGGAACCCTTATAGGATCACTTTGGTGTCCGTCCGTCGGTCTGTCTTTCAAGACCCTTCTTCTCAGGAACGCGTGGAGGTATCAAGCTGAAATAAAAGCCCTTAAAGCTGTGAAAAAATCAAACTTCTAAGCCAATTATGTAGAAAATGGAACGCAAAAAGTGTCACATGATTTCCAACAGATCTTTTACCAGACTTATGATATTAATTCGGCACTTTACGAACAAAGAACCTATTGGTTCTTCAGATATTCAGGAAATGATATTACAAAGGCTTCGTCAATAAATTCATTAGCGTCAATAAGTCAGTGTGCAGAGTAAGGCGACTTCATTCATTTCTTCTATTCACGACGCTCGATACGATCGCCTTGTCACATCTTTGATTACATCAAATGGGACTCTCGCTATCTGATAAAGGAATATTGGGTAGAAGGATGACGAAATACGGGAGAGAGATAAAGAAATGGAGAATATATATAGCTGTAAATGTATAGGTATTTTAAGAGTTTCTTAGAATTTAGCTCCTTCATATGTAGCACGAAAGAAGTTACGATATGTGAATACATTAAAACAATTACAATGTTTTAACTAGCTTTCATGTGCCGAATTGACAAATGATTGGAAATTGAGACGGATTTACTTAAAGTAACTTAGAAATTATATCATAAACTTGTTAAATGCGCCTTCAAAATATACATAGATTACTTGTTATATGCGCCTTCAAAATATAATATAAAATATTATGTCGGTAACTATCGCTGTGTATATTGTTAGTATAATGTTGAGGATAAAGAACTTTAACTTATACTCTGACGTCAGCTCGATGATGAATAATATTTTATAAACTTTGTAAGAAGATGTTTTATGCAAGGAAAATCAAATTTTTAAACAAGTTTACTCATTTGTTATGGTTAACCATATATCTTGATAGGGTACTTATTTCCCATGCCAACCTGTTATTTTATAATCTTTGTACAATTTAATTAAATATTATTTTAAAATGCATAAAAAGAAAATTACAAATAAATTGCGCGTAGGACAATTTTCATGGAAATTGGATTTTAAAGGTGATAAAGTATGTTTAACGGAAACTGTCTCCACTCCACTCGACTCCGTTGGCATAACTAAGGCAAAAACTAATCAATAAAAGTAATTTCACTATATGAAAAGCTATAACTGTCGAATTGATTGAGAGAGACCAAACAACAGCATAAGTGAGCATTCTAAACATGTATTGTGATTTTTTATTAAGGTTAAGCTGACTCATAAACTAGTGATACAAGTGGGAAAATAATAAAAAATTAAACTCTAGATTTTAAAATGCAGTAAATTGTATATTTGATTATAATGGGTACAATAGTTGATTAAATAGTAATTGATTACATCGATTATATTGATTACCATATAAGTCTTACAGGTTTTATTTTACTGTTAACACTTTACAAGACATAAGAGGTTTTATAGTCATTACGTATATGTTAATGTCAAGAAAAGTGTCGAGTCATTTTTAAGCTGTACCATTTCCATCACTTTCAGCACATAATTGTGCTACTCTATCATTTATTTTCTTAATTGTGGCTTTATTTATCTTTACTGGATCTTTCCCATCTACTCCTCCTCGGAATAAATTCGAAACACCCTCATCTGAATTGGCTTTGTAAGCAACTTTCAACATATCGGTTGTAATGCCACCCTTTGCAATTTTGTTTTGAATTTCTTTAGATACAGCACCATCAAAATCGGGTTGCAAATTAATGTACCGAATAAACTCATCAAGATGCTCTGCGTGTTTTTTCATAATTGCATCAGTACAATTAATCTTTTCAATTAGATCCACTAAGATTTTAACGTTTACAATAGCGTGTTTTTTTTCAGAATCAGTATTAAGATAATCTTTTTCTAAATCTTCTAGACAAAATGATTTATTTTCTTTAACGCGCTCTGGCAATGTTGCTTTGAAGACATCATTAGTATCAATGAAACCCAGAACAAGTGATTTAAAAGCATCAAACAAACCATACTGTTTCAAAAGGCGTGTAATTATGTGGCGATGAAAGCTAAAAAAAAAAAACTTTAAAAGCAAGAGAAAATTCAGAGTTGGTATCTGTTTAGGTATAGCAGGCATAGATCGTATATCTTTCAATGTTTTTTTGGTTAAATATTTATTTAAAAAAAAAACAATTTAATTTTTTCATTTTATACAGTTAAATTAATATTAGTGAATAGTAGAATTAATTGTGTGATTTCATCTGCGATCCGATGAAAAACAATAATATAATAAAGATACGTACGAAGAACAATAATGAGCAGCCAATAGAACTTTGCTTGAATTTCCGGTTCGGTTGCTCAAGAAATCCAAAAAAAGTTGTAATCCATCTTTCGGAGAGAATGCTTTCACCTGTTTTTTATAGTGAAATAGTTTTCTGTTCCTGATTTCAAATCCATTTTTAGATTTTAAATGTGCTCCACCATTGGGTAATATACATACATCAAATGTTTTGCCCTTGCACCAAGCTGCAATCTGCACAAAAAAATAAACGCTTTACCTCACAAAAAAAATAAATACACTTTAAAAGCAAAAACATACTTGGCATATTTCGGTCATTGTAGTATTATGTTGTGTCGTATCCACATTAAACACAACGACTTCAGCATCATCGAATGGTCCTTCCTCTGTAAATATATTTATATTATATAGGTTTTTTATTGTCAATCGTACATAGACGGAAATCCACATCGCGTTTTACATCTCGCATGTGATTGGTCGATTAATGGCGGTTAAACCTTACGCCTTGCCGAATTCACTTGCGCAATTCATTTAATGCAAGGCAGGCCAACAACTTTGGTGTTAGTTACCAGCCAAACCGGACGTAGCTCAGAACTACTGAGCTCCATGTTTGACATTCCCAACCCAGACACTGGGTAGCACGATTGCCTATGACACGTAGGTCTTTAAGATTGGTTCTCAGACTTGTAGGCTTCAGCTGACCCATAACCAATCTTACTTCTTACTCATACTATAAACCCACACACACAAAACTAATTATACATACATACATACACATACATAACACACACATACATAATTTATAGAATTTTTTCCTACCTCCGTTATTCTTTTCTGATTAATTTCGTTGCGGGATCCAAGACAGTTAAATTCATTCTCCGGGACTTCGTCGAGCTTCATTGCCTAAGCGCTTTTCTGGTGGTCGCCACTGTTGATTCTGGCTTTCAGGAGTTGCAGTGGTTTGGGAATAGTGCGGTGGGATTGTTACTAATACTATAAATGCGAAATTTTGGATGGATGTATGTTTTGTTACTCAATCACGCCAGAACGGCAGAAAGTATTTGGATAAAATTTGGCACAGAGATAGATTATAGACTGAAATAGCAGATAAGCTACTTTTCATCCCCTTATAATGTGAAATAGTGGTCAAGCGCGAGTCTATCAATAGAAAATAAAATCTTTTATAAGAAAACACTTTTCAATGTGGCGACGCCTGGGGGAGGCCTATGTCCAGCAGTAAACGTCTTTCGGCTGAAATGATGATGATGATGATGACTGTGCAAGCGGGTGAAGCCGCTGGCAAAGCATTTTTGTTTTTGGACAATCCCACCGCACTATTCTCAAACTATTGCAACTCCTGAAAGACAGAATCAACAGTGGCAACCAACAGAATAGACAATGAAGCTCGATGAAGTCCCGGAGAATTAATTAACTGAATTAATCAGAAAAGAATAACGGAGGAGTAGGTAGAAAATACAAATTCCAATTCTCTCCATATCAAGCAGGAGACAGAACAAACAAGGCCAATAGGCACAAAGGGTCGTTTAGAACTGGGATAAGCCCAGTTGCCTAGCACCACGGATAAAAATTAGCATTGATATATGAATGGGTCCTAACATTGTTAAGGCTAAGTGTTTAACCTTCGTCCAAGCTGGCAGAGCTAGTTAAATATGTCTGAGAATGTCAAACGGGGCCTTTTCGAGGCTTGGAGGGACATCTTGGCCAGCGAAATTTAATTTAAGTTAATCCGTATAATTTTAAGTATGTTTATAAAAAATAAAACGTTACAAAATATTAGAAAAATAAACGCGAACTTACCATTGGGCCCAGAAGAATTTAAGTGAGCAAAACTATCAACCAAATTTTGTGATGAGGTGTTTGGATCCATTGTTATTGCAACTTGTATCCTGAAAACAAAGTAATAGTGCTCATGTCAAATATTTTACTGGTGGTATACACATTTAGAAATATTTTACTAAATCAATTTAAACAATGCAATAAACTATAAAAAAAGTTAATTTAAAGAAATCAAAAAAGTCGGAGGATCAGGGGGTCAGCCAGTTAACGAATATGTATCCTCCGACTGCACAGCATGAATTTTTCTTGTTTACAGCTTTTTAGTTCGCTTCTCAAGCAGGCGGGTTTTTGATTTTTAAATTAACTTTTTTTTATTAACAACTTTTTAGTTATCATTTTTTTTCGAATGACGTTTAAACATATAAGTAGTTTATATATTTGTAATCTCATCTAAAAACCCTTCATTTTGATACCCCACTCAATGGGTATGGAAGAAAAAAAAGTTGCAACCCCCACAATATGGCACCCAAAATCCGCCATGTTCCTTTTTTTTAACGGCACTTAGCTAAGAACACTTGGGCGGTCAAGACCTATCCAAAGATGTTTTAATTATAAAAAGCCGCCAAGTAGTTTGAAAGATATGAGGTAATAAAGAATATTACATACATAAAAACATACAAGATACGCGCGAAAAACATAAACCTTTCCTTGCAGCCGGGTAAATAGAATTACCATGTTAGCTATAGGTGGCAGCTCTCTGATTATCTTTACTAAATATCATTTTCATTTCATTGGAAAAGCGTTGGATGCTCCAGACATTCTTAATGACAATGCTTTAAAACCCTTGTCAGTATTGTAAGTTAATTTGAAAAATGTTGCTGAAGTTGTATTAAAATTAAAAATATTCATTGCGATGTATTGTTATTCTCTCAAAGAAATACTCAATAAAGTTTATTATGTTAACTAAATTATCTATAAAAAATTACACAGCGCAGGCAGAACATCGATGAGTCACGCTGTTGTAGTTTATTTTTTTCTGATAAAAAAAGATAAAGCGTTTTATACCTACGTAGTGAATAAAAATTAAAAGGATTTATTATTTTTCAAATGGCCAATTGCATCACATCACATCACATCATCGGCCTATTAATGTACCCACTGCTGGGACACAGGCCTCCTCTCTGTGAGAGGGAATGGACCGTAATCCACCACGCGGGCCCAGTGCGGGTTGGTGGATGTCACATGTGTTCGAATTTTTGGTTTTAGGACATGCCGGTTTCCTCACGATGTTTTCCTTCAACGTTTTGAGAGCAGTGGCGATGAAATAATTTATACAAAGTAAAGCGCCTACCTGGGTTCGAACCCACGACCTACAAATTGTAAGTTTCGGCCGATACCTCTGGGCCACCACTGCTATGGTGCACACCATAAGGTCTATGTATGCCATTTGCATACATAGACCTTATTGGTCATGTTCTTCAGAAAGGCCAGGTGCATAGTACTCATAACCGACGTGCGTTTATGACTACATGTATGAGCGTGAGTGAAGCAAAAGAAGTAAGTAAGGATCATAGCTGGTAGGCGTTCTGTAGTAGCTGTAGGCAGGAGCCTACCCCCATGGAAAAAAGGGTGTGAGTTTATGTATGTATGTATGCCATTTACATTAATAATAATTCCTTTTCAGTTTCTAGCATATCTATACTAATATTATAAAGAGGAAAGTTTTTTTTGTTTGTACCGAATAGGCTCCGAAACTACTGGACCGACTTGAAAATTTCTTTCATCAATAGAAAGCCTGTAGTTGTAAGTATTATTCCTAAGTGACATAGGCTCCACGGGAGCGAAGCCGCGGGCAACAGCTAGTATATATATATATTTTTAACCAGCATGTCCTAGATCCACAAATTCGAAGACATATGTGACATTCACCAATCCGCACTGGGACCGCGTGGTGGATTAAGGCCCATTACCTCTCTCACAGAGAGGATGCCTGTGTCCCAGCAGTGGGAACATTATAAGGCTGATGATGATGATGATATTTGAAGGTTGACTGGTAGAAAAAGCCTAAGACATTAAGTCCGCCTCTGTACGTTTATGTACTTAAAGTATTAAACAATTTTTTTTTTTAAATATTTTCTGCAGAAAATAATCACACATTATAAAATAATAAAACTACGACATACCTGTATATAAAGCTAGGTAATATTTTGAAAATGTGGTTCAAAATTTATTTAAAATTAATTATATAAATTGCTAATGCACACGTCACTCTGTTGTCACTGCACTCAGTCGATGGCCAGTTATCATTTAAATATTAAAAATATACTCCGTTATCTGGTTAATGGCAAGTTCAGCAAGTCCGAATTGTATGCAGTTTACGTCACGCTTCATCGCGACATCTTTTATTTATTTTTTTATTTTTTTTATCTTATAAAGGCTCGCGCTTGACCACCATCTCACCTGATGGTAAGCGATGATGTGGCCGATATTTTATTAAAACATTACAGAGACCGTATAGTAAAACTGTTAGAAAGGTTATTCGGCACTTGGTTTTCTGGAGTTTATTGCTCTTCTGCTCCCTGCACAACTCCAACAATCTCAAAATGCGGTACCGTTATATTTATTTATTTAAGTTCGACCAAAGGCCAAACATTTGCATTTTACTTCACTTCATCATCTGCCTAGCCTTTTCCCAACTATATTGGGGTCGGCTTCCAGTCTTACCGGATTCAGCTAAGTACCATTGTTTTACATGGAGCGACTGCTTATCTGACCTCCGCAATCCAGTAACTGGGTAACACAGTACCCCTTGGCAAGACTGATGTCAGATCTAAAGCTTCTGACTACCCGTAACGACTGTCAAAGATCTTCTAATGACAGCCGGACCAACGGCTTAACGTGCTTTCCGAGGCACGAAGGAAACTCGGTATGTTGAAATGGTCACCCATCCACGGACCGACCTCGTCAAGCGTTGCTTAACCTTGATGATCGACCCGTGCGGCTGTTATTATTTAGCCACGAGCTCCACTTTAGCCACGAGCTCCTCTTCACTTCACTTATCTGTAATAAAAACTGATAACCGAACGTTGGCGTTAAATTACTATTAACGACGTTTAATTATTATTGTTTTATTGTTACTTTTATTGTACGTACAGATAAGGAGTGGAATTCCCTGCCGGAGTCTGTGTTTCCCGACAGCTACAATCTAGGGGTCTTTAAGTCAAGAGTGAATAGGTTTTTTCTAGACAAGCGTGATTCACCATCGACCACATCATCGCTTAGCATCAGGGGAGATAGTGGTCAAGCGCGAGTCTATAACTATAGATAGAATTACTATTTTTTATTTTTTAATAAACTTATTAAAAAATAAAAAATAGTAATTATGTGATTTATTACTTATTGTTGTATTTTTGAAAGTTCCATGGTTGTAGTGGTTTCAGATTTCGGTCAATTCACATAAATTCAATTCAAATTGTTTGAATTTAACTCAAAATCAAAATCAAATATTTTTATTTTACATAGGCCTACATGGGCACTTATAAAACGTCGACAAAAGGTGCACGGTTCGGGTTAGTCGTTTCCTATGGAGAAGAACCGGCAAGAAACTCCATGGTTACTCTTTTAATTTTTTTTGTGTTTACAATATTTCCATGTTACAGCATTAGTACTTGGATATGGGGGACAACGCAGGCCCGACAATAAGTGGTACGAAATTGAAAAAAAAAACAAACAAAAAAAAATTTACGAAATAAAAAGTTAACAAATGTTAACAATCATCTAGAAATCTAGAAAGCCTACAATGTTTACAATCGGTAAAATAATCTATACAAAGGAAAAAAAAACTATTTTTATTCCTGCAGAATAATATTAATATTCATGGGAATTATTTATATTTCTAGCCGAAATTAGTTTAGCCATTGCCATAAATAAATATCAAGCGTGAAAATCTTACAAAATCACAAAGTCACAGATTTTTCATATTCATATATTTATATTATTTAATGTACACAAAACAAAATAATACAAATACAGAAGGACCATTTATGTTCCAAGGCGAGCTAAACCCATAATTGGGTTCTCTGACATCAAACCTCAGTCTTATAGAGATATTTACACAATTAGGACATTTAACAAAAGTACTCAATAAAATAATTAAAAAAGAAAACTTACTAATTAAATAGACTACCCAAATACGTGTACAGCACACAATGCATAAACATAACACATATTTTATAATATATGACTAATAAACAAACATATCCAGTGGTATCGGCCGCGACTTACAAGTTGTAGGTCGTGGGTTCGAGCCCATGCAGGCGCTTTACTTTGTGTAAATTATTTCATCACCACTGCTCTCAAAACCGTGAAGGAAAACATCGTGAAGAAACCGGCATGTCCTAGAACCAAAAATTCGAAGACATGTGACATCCACCAACACGCACTGGGCCCGCGTGGTGGATTACGGCCCATTCCCTCTCACAGAGAGGAGGCCTGTGTCCCAGCAGTGGGAACATTAATAGGCTGTTGATGTGATGTGATGTGATACAAACATATTTATGTGTACCTGAAATATTGAATCCTTGTAAAACCAGCAAACCTAATAAAACTCACACAAAACGCTACTAGATCGTCAATACTAGCACACATTAACTGTCATGCAGTTTTCAATATCCAAACAGTAAACAACAAATATAAGTTAGATTTGAAATATAGGTATGTGCACCGTACATGCTTATATATCAGAGAAAAACCAAACTCTGCCCCTTGAAACTAAATCAAAGGGAAGAGAAACTTCAAGTTGCGTGAAACCCCGTCAAAAGTACGATAACAGAAATGTTATCGTACTTTTTACATAATAAGTGAAGTAACAGAACAAAATATTAGAGCGAATATTTTCCTTGATTAAGAGAAAAATAGGAGAATGTGTCAGCAGATGATTGTTTTATTCAGGACTGTTCTGTTCACTGAAAAAAAAATGAGAGTCAAGAATTTTTAAGTAAGTAAACGAAAGCTTTTCAAATAATAGCACAATATGATAAAAAACTTTTTCCAACATAATGCAACCGCCTACCAAATAATAACACGACAAAGTGAAAATAACTTCAATTTCGGAAGTATATATATATATAGATAGTTAGTAGTAGTATATATAGATAGTTTCTACATAGTTGTCGATTCTCCAAGGCGATTCTTGAGAACAACTGAAAAGAAACTCCATAGGTACCTACCCTTTTTACGCGACTGCAAGGAGAAGGTTATGTTTTTAAATAAGGTTTTGCAATATTTGGTAGCAAAAAACATCCCACATAATGCTTTAAACTTAACAGATTCAAACAGCAATCCAATAAAAGCTACAACAAAAATATGTAACGGAAGATAATAATCCCTTTCACTCAGCCACGAAATCGAATTGAAACACAGTACACCCACATTGATCATTCATTTTCATTCATGCAACAATTCAGAAGCTAGCCTTCAATCCGAATCGTTTAAATTTTAATACAGCTAATAGTTATTTAGTTATTGAAACCTATCAGCTACCCCAGTGGCAATGTTCTACAAATTATAGCAATTTGTAGAACATTGCCACTTTTTTGGGTTTTGGGTCCAATTTCATGCGAACTGTATTGGCAGATGGAAATCGAATACGGTTCGAGGCATGGGAATGTCACGCTAGGTTATCTAGCCATAAGTACTAGACATGTTTTTTTGCGGTGATATATTTATTGCAGTTGCCTATATTTACAAGCAAAGGGATTGTGCAGAACCGGGGTTTTGCATATATAATACGATGTTTTACTATATATACTGAGCAAGTAAACGGTTTTACCTGCACTCACAGTAATTGCAAGACAACAACTTATAAAAATTAAAACATTGTTTCTGTAATTTTAACGACATCACAGAAAAAAGCAAAGCCATGAGAAACGATCAAATTACAAATTGTTAAAGTAGTTCCATGCTAGTTTTTCAAAAAAACGCCAAGTTTGTATTGGACCTAATACTATATATTCCGTTTTATAATTATTATAGTATTGTAATTTTTTATAAAACAACAAAAAGTACTTTTTAGTGTTCCGTACCCAAAGGGTAAAACGGGACCCTATTACTAAGACTCCGCGATCCGTCTGTCTGTCTGTCCGTCTGTCACCAGGCTGTATCTCATGAACCGTGATAGCTAGTCACTTGAAATTTTCACAGATGATGTATTCCTGTTGCCGCTATAACAACAAAAACAGCATACAATAAATATTTAAGTGGGGCTTCCATACAACAAACGTGATTTTTTTGCGATAATGGTACGGAACTCTTCGTGCGCGAGTCCGACTCGCACTTGGCCGGTTTTTACCCTTTTCCACTATTAAAGTACTACGTTCCACCTTAAAAGATACATTTACAGTTCAGTATGTTTTCTCTAAAATCTCAATAAGATAATCTATAATAAAAGGGTCGAAATATTAATGAATAATTTAAATTATTCCCCTTTTATCTACTCGTGATCGCGATCCATATTTCGGTTCGGATATCCCAGAGGTGTTTAGAGAATATTGTGAAACTAAAACCATTCCTCTGTGTATGCAGAATAAATAGTTCATAAATTACGTCTCTGGACGTGTTAGGTTAGTTAGTTTAATTTAGTATGCTATATATTTTTGAATTCACCTCGGAGGATACATCTGGTTTTGGTCAGCCAGCTCGCAAATATGTATCCTCCGACTGCACAGTATGATAACTTTTTTTATTTATAACTTTTTTGTCGACATTTTTATTTTCGAATTATGTACATTTCAATATTTAGTATGTTATATATTTTTGAATTCACATCTTAAAACCCTTTATTTATACAACCTCAAACGGCGCAAAGAATTGCCAAACTAAAGTGGCAGTGGGCAGGGCACATTGCTCGAAGAACGGATGGCCGATGGGGTCAAAAAGTTCTGGAATGGCGACCGCGAACCGGAAGACGATACGTTGGAAGGCCTCCCACCAGGTGGACCGATGACCTGGTTAAGGTTGCGGGAAGGCGCTGGATGCGAGACGCACGGGATCGGTCAATTTGGCGACGCCTGGGGGAGGCCTATGTCCAGCAGTGGACGTCTTTCGGCTGAAATGATGATGAATGATGAAACGGCGCAAATATAACAACCTTATTGGAAGTTATATTTTTGAGCCGTTTGGGGTTGAAACATTAGGTCCATGGGGTCCGAGTGCGCATCGAGTTTTTCGAGAAATTAGCACAAAGCTCGTCGATTCTTCACGTGACCAGAAGGCTGGCCTTTTCTTCACCAGAGAATCAGCATTGCCATAAAACGTGGCAATGCTGCCAGCGTTCTCGGCACGTTTCCTATTGACATCGATGTGGACGAATTTTTTGATGCTCATTTAGCTTTTTTGCTGTCTCCCTTTTTTAACCGACTTCCCAAAAAGGAGGCGTTTTTTAGAATGTTCAATTGTTTATATGTTAATAAATTTTCCAGGTAAATTATGGTGGTTTGTGGTTAAACATAACTGTGGTTTTAGATAAGGTTTTTGCGTTACTTTTTTCTGATCCTATTGAAGAGACAGAAAATATTTAAAGTGAATTCTTTAGAAAGGTTTCAAAGTTTGAAAATGTTCATGAATATGAACAACCCTGAATTCGCGAATGAAGATCATCAGTTCTCTACATTTTGCCGAGATGTGCAATTTAAAAACTAAATAAACAGAGGTCATCTCATGGTAAAATTTGTTTTTATTTGTGTACTGCAACTCCCTGAAAGATTACCAACGAATTAAAAGTCTGCCTGTACGCGGAGTTCAAAAACATTTAAAAGCTACTTAAGAGGAAATATGGGCAGAGAGCGCCGACTGAATTTCCTTAATAAAAAGTCATAATTCGAGGTTTGGCTCTCGTCTCTTTCCTCCTCTAATATTGGACCAATTTAAAAGATATTCCATTAACTGGTAAAGTAAGATATATGCTATGTCCCTATGTTTTCATTTTTTTATTTATATTTGTCAAATTTGTACACTAAGCTTCTGTTGACAGCGCAATTTTGAGCATATTTTGAGGGCTCTAGTGCTTCTAAAGATAATTTATCATCAAAAAAGAAAGCATAGGGACTTAGTATATATCTTTAATTTTCAGTTTACGGAATATCTTTAAAATTGGTCCAATATGTGAGGAGGAAAGAGACGAGAGCCAAACCTTATATAATTTTGTACTAAGGAAATTCAGTCGGCGCTCTCTGTCCCCGTTTCCTCTTAATCAAAGTTTACAACTGCTTCAAAATCATCATCTTCATCAGGCTTCAAAATAACTTATAGTAAATTAAATAACTCCACTGTTAACCCATCAATTGTGTTTCATCCCCATTCGCTAAAAGTAGCGTGCCTCCAGCACTACTTGAACCTTCGTATAAAGTTGAGTTCTATAAACAGCATGGGTCATGGCAAATTGCAGCGCGGTGCAAACGCCGCGCTACAAGGAAACCGCTGTAACACACGGCCGGACACGGGCATTGTGCGAATATAGACGTAGTAACCGCTAGTCTTTATTGAATTAAGTCTTTCAAATAGTTTAAACTTTATAGCCATCCGTCTACGTGAATGTCGAAAATTATCCCACGGGAACATAATTATTCCCGGGATAAAAGTATTCTATGTGCTATTTTATAATCTATTTCTGTGCCAAATTTCATTCATATCCATTCAGTAGTTTTTGCGTGAAAGAGTAACAAACATACAAAATCACTCACAAACTTTTTATAATAATATTAGTGTGATGCGACTAACTTCTGCCTGCGGCTTCGCCCACTTGTAAAGAGTTCCCTAGCTAACATTACACCGGTTTAAAAGAATTCCTGTGTGCTATGCCAGACTATAATCTTTCTCTATGCAAAATTTCATCCAGATCCGTTCTGGCGTGATTGAATAACAATCATCAAACTTTCGCATTTATAAAATACTAGCTGTTGCCCGCGGCTTCGCTCCCGTGGACAACCCCACAGGACCCACTTTCGGGATTAAAAAATAGCCTATGTCACTCAGGAATAATGTAGCTTTCTATTGGTGAAAGAATTTTTCAAATCGGTCCAGTTGTTTCGGAGCATAGTCGGTACAAACAAACAAACAAAAAAAACTTTCCTCTTTATAATATAAATATATATAATAAGTATAGACTAGCTTCTGCCCGCTGCTTCGCCCGCATTCAAAGTTCAAAAAAAATGCTCCGACCGCCACCAAACTTTACAGGATTATCCGATGCGTCAATCTAAAGATTGTCTGAAAATTTATTTAAAATTGGTCCAGCCGTTTCGGAGTCTATAAATAAGGATCATACATATATACTTCCTCTTTTGTATATAGATTAGTTGGAGTGATGGTGGTCAATTAGGATTGTTTGCTCTAATTAAGTTAAGCCTTTTCTAAAAGTTAAACGAAAAACTTGTACCTTAATTGTGCGTTACACTAGTTTTTGAGTGGAACATTAAAAAAAAATGTTTTAAAGAATTTTAAATAATTTTAGCTTCATTTGTAAAATTTACACGAATGAAACATAAATACGTTCGAAACATTAGGGTGACCTAAGATAATGTTGTTTGAGATTGAGTTTTAAAAGCTTTAAAATCTTCCAAAAAGTTGAATAAGCTTCCATTTTACAACGTAAAACAAAACACAATCAATTCTGTTTTCATATCAAACAAACGACACAACATATTCGAACTTCAAATTGCTTCCACCGATGCCAAAATTAAACTTCAGTCATCGATTTTTCAACAACAATAAATTCCAATCCATCCAGTCGTTCACTCGTTCCATAGTGAAGAGAATAGCTTCGATTGTGTCCCGTCACTAGTGTGTAGCGTGGCGGAAAGTGTGACATGTCAGTTTGGTCGGGCCATCGAAAGCGACGGTAAATAATTCAACAGTCACCCGTAATAAAGTTACTATGCACGTTTTATTGGGACCCAATTGGACCATTCAAACATGGTGGTTCATTTCAAATTAGTTATTTTAAGGCTTTATATACTAGCGTAAATTGGTTTAAAAAAAAAAATAAGGGATAATATATGTAAGAGCGGGAGTACTCAGGATTCTCAAATGATAACGATCAGACATCTTGTAAACACTTTTTATTACTCACACCAACAGTAAGTCAACTTAATTTTATAAGGAGTTGTGCACAGTTCAAAATACAATTCACTATTGAGTTCTTTAGACTAGAACCAGCATATTTATACGTTTAAACAAATAAAAGGACGTCACATAGCAATAACTACTGGTGACTTTCGTTGATCAATCAATTTTAGATTTAAGTTTGTAAAAATACAGAAATTGTGTACAATATTTGATTAGTAAATAATAACACTTTTTACAAATATTTTTAATGTATATAACTACCAATTATTTTATTTGAATGAACTAACAGTCAGTGATCTACCTTCCATTTTTGATTTTTTAAATATTACTCAAATAAAACAAATCTTTACATTAACAATACTTAATTCGTGTTTCCGTGAAGTCATCTGCCTTTTTGACGTTTGATTTCGTCTGTGGTACTATTTTCATTTACAAGCGCTATCATATATCATACATTCGACTGAATTATCAAGGCCTCAAACAATATTTATCATCATCTTCCCGCCCTTGTCTCCTGTTACTTGGTGTCGGCTTAACATGTTTTTCTTCCGATTCCGTCCTGTCCCCCGTCACGCTATCACTGACTCCCTTTTTTTTCACACTGTCCATCCACTTTTTCTTATCTTCTTCAATTTTTTCTTAATTTTCTTTTATTACCTAAAACATTTGATCTAAACAGATCTTGAATTGTTCATTCAGTTTTCCTGTTCTTCATATCGCTGGCACGACAGACGTTCATATTTTTTTTGGCCCAGAACATAGCCATTCATAGACTTCCATGGCGTCGTCGGTGGCAGCGCATATATCACCCTTTTCAGTAATTTTATTTTATCGTTAAAAGTTAAAGGTGACTAGATAATTCTAAAGAGAATTTAAAATGGCGACTTCTTAGTCGCCATTTTAAATTCTTCTTCTCTGAAATAAGTCTTTATTATGTATTTATGACGACCGATCGTTAAATTGTCTCTTCACAACTAGAACTTGAAACACCATCAACCTTGTCACCAAAATTGTAACTATAGGTATAAATGTAGTTGTTTGATTTTACTAACTCATAATCATAAGGCACCTGACGCGCACACTTAAATTGCAAGCACTATACCAAAATCATGGTGAAAACATAAATACCGACGCATGGCAGCAACACCCGAAATTTTCCGAGGTCATCCTACAAATTACCGGGGCCGGAGACACTCTGGGAATTCCTAACAACTCGCGAGGTCCCTAAAATTTTAATTACGCTGTATCCAACCATTCTTCCTCCCCCAAGTTGGCATAGCGGTCTCTTTGAATGTTATTACTCGGGCCACTCGCAAAAAGCCTTTAGAGAAACATTTGGGAGAATACTATTTCATTTTAATGCTTTTATGGGATGACCCTGGAGGAGTACTGTTCTAACGAGTGTGGGGAAACGGTAATAATAATATCGATGCAGTTTAATGCTCATTTTAATATGCTAGCCTAGTTAGTTGATATACCTAACAAAATTTGAATAAAAACGATATCATTCTATTTCAACGTATCTATCTGAAACAGAAATCTCAGATTTACATTTATTTTCAAGCTTCAGCAACTCGAAGCTTTGTACAATACTTTTTGCCACAGCAAACTTGTCAAATGACGTCACAAACACAACTTGATAAATTTTAGAGACTAAGCCTTGCAAGGTTATGCGTCTAATACCCCTAGTGCTGTCGTATTTCGTTACGTTTAGTATTCAAATACCGTCGTATACCGCTCGTGCAAGAGATTTTACTCGTGAGAGCATTACTCGTGAGATTTCACATAATTAGTACCAAATTCCCTTTAGTGCAGTTGTTGCTCTAAGAAGTATTTTGCATACGATTATTTCGAAACTATGCATAGGAGCACATTATAATGATTCTGAAATATGAAATTTTCAGCAAATTGTTATGGGGGTGCTAAGGATGATAATCAGCTAAAACTTAAATGGGTCTACTGATTCAGATCTATTCAATTCAATTCAAATCTTTATTGCATAACACATGTGTTTAACAAGGTCTTATTAATAGTAATACAGTTCACATCAATTCGGCACAGCAATTGAGTAAAACAATAAGTTCATTTAATTAATATTAGATATTTAGAAAAAATATATTTTTAATTAAATCAAATGATGCTACAGAATAACGATTGTAAAATAAAGAATGTCAGTTAAAGATTATGTACAAAAGAAAAAAATGGTAAAATGTCAAACAAAATAATAAAAAGCAATTAAAAATAGCAATGTCAACAAGATCTATTATTCAGAAAATTATTTGTCTTTGTCTAATTTATACCTCTCAGTTACCAATACTGTTATCTCCACCTGAGCTCAAAATATTTTCAATCAAAACAAGATAATTACTGTTGTTTACCGAAATTAATTTACCTAGGTAATTTGAATAATTTGCGGAAAGCTCAACCCCGATTTATTGAACAATGTCATAATTTTAATCAAATAATTTGAGGATGAAATAACACGGTACTCTTGACAACAACTTTTCGTAAGCAATTTCATCGTCACTGGGAAAATTATTACTGTGATGTTCTATTTTTCTTTCATTGCTGGGTCGATATTGGATGATAATTACGCCATTTCTCATATAGCGAGCAATGTGTTCACACGCTTGGAAAATCACCCCATTGCTTACGTCAGAAATGATAAACGCAATATTAATCCATGTAAGCATGACCTCTTTTATGAATTTATTGCTCCTACCCTGTCATTGTAGTGTAATGCGCCTTTGTTCAGCATGTGTTTTATTGGAAAATTATTTGCTTCATTGATTTGATTTATATCGGTTGGAATCCGGAACTGACCGATGACCCTTGGGCGAGTAACGTCCACTGGTGTAAACTAAAGATCTGCAAATTGTTTTAACAAAATAGCAGTTTCAACTATCTTTAATTTGAACTAGGGCGTTAATTTATACCTTCACGTTACTTATTCTAAAATGAGGAAATAAAGACAGACAGAAAAGTTTACTTTAAGGCCGTACCCTGATCAAAAAATCAGCATGAGATATGAACATTCCTATTGGCCTAGCGGCACTGTTGGCGCATGAATTACGGTAGTGAATACGCCCAGATTTTAGACTAAAATCTTTATAAAATCGAAAATTGGTCTTTTGAAAAAAATAAAACAAAATGTTCGTTATCAGATTGTCTATCCATTAGTGTTAGTATAAAAAATAATGAATGAACACTTTACGAGGAAATGCATGCTATCAATAGTTATTTCACATTTTTATGGTTTTGTTGGAAGGAGATTAGTGACACATAAACATCTTTAAAAAAAAAGTGTACTACAATTTTAGAATCAACATTATGTAGAAATTTAATGTATTTTTATTAATTGATATTTCTTTTTAAATAAAGAGTAGATAGCTCTTAAAAACTGCACAAAATTCGACTAGCGCGGCGTTTTGCTCGGGGACGCGCCTCAATGTCTTAGATAAGAGGTAACAAAAAGAACTGTAACTACCCCAAACAACTAACAAATTGACCAACGTTATAAAAACTTTAATGAATGGGTTGAGTTAGCAACACGGGCAAATACAATACGGGCGTGCCAACTCAACCGTGTAATACGTATATCGAAGCGTAATTAGGTGTAACAGTAATGCCAACATAATATAATTCTACATTTTACTGAGCTACCAGTTGCGCCAACACTGTAAAGCTAACTCCAACATTAGATTGTACGACTATTAGCATTTAGCATCCTGCTGCCGTCTGAATGGTTTTATCAACAGAGAAATGGATATGTGAAGCGACCTTATCGTTTACCGAAACGGTTGACTCTCCATTAGGATGTCTGTGTACATTTCCGTCTGTTGGAGAAATGTTATCGAATGGCAGGACATTTTGTGAAACAACGTTGTCGCAAACAGAACCTACGGTGCGATAGAAATCTCGAAATAGCTACGCATCAAAATAGCTTCCACGAGAGACAATAACCGAATTAAAGGACGTATATTCGGACTTACCAGGCTACCTTTATTGCTGACTATTGTCAATACTTTTGTCAGAAATCTAGAAATTAGGTTACTTCTTTGAAAACGTACGCTAAAATCAACAACATCATCTCAAAACTCCACAATCACCGAAAATATTACTTCAAAAGTTATGCTCAATAACGTGATACCAACATAAGTACCTTACTTAGGCTTTATATTTACGTATGATACTGAATACGGGATGCCTAATATTAACCAGCCACACCAAATAAAACCACAAAATATATTCATAAAAAACATAAAACAATTTTATATTTCCGTTCTACACTTTAAAACAATATTTTTCAAAGCAGATAGTTCGTAGGTATTTTCTTTATTCATAGGAAGTCTAGTGAAACTAAATCCTCTTTTATTTTTCTTACTGGCTCTGTTTCGTACTATCCGGCTTTTGTTACGGAACTTTACGTAAATACAAAACTTCCTACCTGTGGTTTTCTTTTACTGAGATGTATGCGATTTAATTTCACGTCTTAATTATTTTAGAGCTGCAAAACAGAACCACGGATTCTTTTGTGTATGAAACTATTTAATTATCTACATAAAACGTGCATTCTGGCTGAAAAGTTTCTTTTTCTGTTTTGTTATAAAAAATTACTGCTATTGTATTTTTTTGTAAAATAATGATCTAACTAAAATCGGGTAGAAATAATTGAGTCTTTGAATTCAAGAATGCAATAGTTACGACCTAAACTGTTTCATAGCATTCTGCATTCGTCATAGCAGCTACTCTACCATAATTATTTCACATCACATCATCAGCCTATTAATGTTCCCACTGCTGGGACACAGGCCTCCTCTCTGTGAGAGGGAATGGGCCGTTATCCACAACGCGGGCCTAGTGCGGGTTGGTGGATGTCACATGTCTTCGAATTTTTGGTTCTAGGACATGCCGGTTTCCTCACGATGTTTTCCTTCACCGTTTTGAGAGCAGTGGTGATGAAATAATTTACACAAAGTAAAGCGCCTGCCTGGGCTCGAACCCACGACCTACAACTTGTAAGTCGCGGCCGATACCACTGGGCCACCACTGCTCTCACCATAATTATAAAACTACATAATTCTAGCTATTTTCAAAATGACTTATGGATTTCCAAATGATCAGAAATACTTGATTTTCAATAAAACAAGAACAAAGCAACTTGCTAGATGAAACAGCCATTACAACCAAGATTCAAATCCGAAGATAAAAATCAAGGCAAAAGTTCGTGCTAGGCCTCCAATTTAACAGTCAGTGGTAAACTGTCACGCGATTCGGATATCCGTGACAATGTCTTTGTTGTTCCGATTGTGTAATTAATTTATGTCCATGAATTTATTCGTAGTTCGCTGAATGTACTAATTAAGGCAGCTCTGACGGTTCTATGGCTTTGATAAGTTAATTGTTGCTGTAAAGTGGTATGTTTGTATTTTTGGGGGATGGAGGAGCTCGTGGCTAAATAATAACAGCCGCACGGGTAGATCATCAAGGTTAAGCAACGCTTGACGAGGTCGGTCCGTGGATGGGTGACCATTTCAACATACCGAGTTTCCTCCGTGCCTCGGAAAGCACGTTAAGTCGTTGGTCCCGGCTGTTATTTGGAGATCTTTGGCAGTACGGGTAGTCAGAAGCTTGAGATCTGACACCAGTCTTGCCAAGGGGTACCGTGTTACCCAGTTACTGGGTTGTGGAGGTCAGATAGGCAGTCGCTCCATGTAAAACACTGGTACTTAGCTGAATCCGGTAAGACTGAAAGAAAGAAAGAAAGAAAAATTGTTTATTCTGCACAAACTAAACGCACAATACAAAATAAAGAGTGGCATTCACTATAGGTACAAATTAGCCAAGAGCCTCGTATTTAAAACGATTTTTTTTGTCTCTTGCTTGATGAGAGCAAAACACTTCTATATCTGTGGGTGAAAGGCCAAAGACTGGCCGACCCCAATACAGTTAGGAAAAGGCTAGGAAGATGATGATGGTTATCTGATGGGTGCTGCAATTTTGGTAAACGATGAAGGTATGTGATACGCCGTTTACGTAGACACATTTGATCACACGTGCATGAACCTAGCCGGTAACGCACTGTTATTTCTTTCTGTACATGAAATACCGCGTACCAGAAGACCCAGCGTTGGAAGGCCTCCCTCTAGGTGGAGCGACAACCTGGCCAAGGCTGCGAGCGTCCGGTGGATGCGAAGCGCACAGAACCGATCAGTGTGGCGACGCTTGGGGGAGGCCTATGTCTAGCAGCGGATATCTTTCGGCTGAAATGACGATGATGATGATGAAATGGAGTTTCTTGTGCATTCTTCTCCATAACAAGCTACTTTTCCGAATGCACGGTAGAATCAATTTTTATTACTTGTAAATTTTAATTGCTAACGTTCAAAAGTTTAATGGCCTGATTATACATTTGACTTTGACTTTGACAAATGCTTGGTGATGCGTTTGAAATTGAGGCTAAAAATTAAGATCAGTAGATTTATGCAGCACTTGGGAAAAGAGTAGAATGAAGTCTTTCGGAAATGTTGGATACTGTTTAGTTACGTCATCAAGAATAAACAGAACAAAATGTGCCGCAGATAATCTTCAAGCTAAAACTAACGACTAAGAACTACACATGAAAATCCGTCCATTTCAATTGACGATACAAAGAAACAATCCTTAGACCTCTCCAGTTTTAGGTCCTAAGTGTAGAAAGGACCCAAAAACTAGAAAAAGCACACCACACAAAGGTCTTTTCTCGTCCAACATATTATCTGACCGGAACAAGTATTTGCCAAGACTACAGCGTCGTAAAAGTCACGCGTGTTTACAGTGCCGTTAACAAGCCCAATAAAAGCGTCTGGCAAGGTGTGGGGACTTTGGGGCTCTTTGGCAACAGTGCCACAACTGGCACGAACGTCACAGCCACATCTGGCACTTGTTGCGTTGCCAGCGATGCCAAATAGCTCCCGTGTCACAGAACTGTGTAAATATCATATTTCCTTTCCACATAAATGGCGGAATTGATCGAAAAAAATTTGAGTCTGAGCTTTCCCTTGTATATTCGAATTCCCTTGTCCGTCGTTTGGGGCTTGAGGTTCGAAGGGTACGTACCTGTACCCTCTTGGGTGTGGAGGTGTAATATACTTTTTTTCAATAATCACTTTTCCGAACCATCCATTTGTAAATGTTAGATGTATGATTCTCTGGAGGCTGGTATCAATCTTTCACAGAGTATCGGGATTGAAATCTAAAAAAAAATACAGGGTAAGATCGTCACTTATGCTCAGATGAAACATATATCTACACTATATAATAATATTATAAAGAGGAAAGATTTGATTGTTTGTAAGTTTGTAATTGATAAACATAAAAACTAAAAAACCGATTTTAACAATACTTTTACCTATGGAAAGCTACGTTATTCCGGAATGACATAAACAATTTTTTTATATCCCGAAAACAGGTCCTGTAGGTTGGGCCACAGGAGCGAAGCCGCGGGGAAAAGCTAGTTTAAAATATTTATATAAAAATCCTTTCAAACAAGGAACTAATTTTTAGAACTTCCAAGTACATAAAGTTAACACTGCATACTGACTAAGATGCTGAAAACTTCAGTATCATATAAATACATCACAGAAAACTTTCCACAAAGGTCAAACTAACATCTAACTCAAACTCAAAATACCAATAAAAACTTCTTTTAACAACATCAAGTTATTATACTGGAGTCCTAGTGGAAGTTTCCTTTAGAAAGTTTTTTAACAAGTATGTTTCTAAGGCAGCTGCTGTGATGCTTATCTCGGACGATCGGGGCCCACAGATGGTAGTAGTTCCTAATTTAATACGGGCCTTATCGATTCGAGTTTACACCAAGTCTGTCTACGTTGTTATTTTAAGACTTGGAGTATATCTTGGTCTTAAGTGGGGGGAACTGGAGCACAATTATAACTTGGTTGGTACTTGATAGTTCTAAAAAGTGGCTGGGTTGATTTTTCTTGGATTTTTGATTGCAGCTGGTGATTCTTGAATATTTCAAGTTAACACACTATTTAGGACAGGTAAAAATAAGTTAATTTACCCTTCTTTAGACCCTTTACACTTCGTGCTTGCTCAGTATGATAAGAAAAGTTGCCTCTGCAGTGAGATAGGCTTATAACTATAATTCACTGTAGACAATATTTTTTACAAATAAGAGCAGTTTTTCCCGTAATCCATTCAAAAACTCAAAACAGGATCATCTCTAAATTGAGGTCAAAATTCTGTGCTAATTGTAACCTACCTAATTTTGCTCTACGTATTATAAAGGTACACTAACTATAATTTCAAGTCTGTATCAGTACTAACCAACGGCTGTCCAAAACTATTAAGTCCAGTTACTACTACGAACGTTTCAATAAACCCACTGCCTAAGCATATAAATCGTACTGCCCCACAAGAGTGTCGCCCTGTAGATAAGAACAGCGGCCTGCTTACATTGCTAATTGAAATGTTTGACTCTCCCGGAAAATATCGCAGCAAACAACATTTGTTTTAAATTTTCAGTTTGCTGTTAAAAGACTGAGCTCGTGACTAAATAATAACAGCCACAAGAATCGATCTTCTAGGTTAAGCAACGCTTGACGAGGTCTATCCATTACGTACCAAGATTTCTCCGTGCCTCGGAAAGCAGGTTTATTCGTTGGTCCTGGCTGTCATTTGTAAATTTTTGTCAGTCTTTACGGATAGACAGAAGCCCGAATATCTGGTACCAGTCATGTCAAGGAGTATCGTGTTTCCCAGTTACTGGGTTGTGGCGATCAGGTAGGTAGTCGCTCCAGTTAGTTGGTAAAAGACTAGGCAGATTGTTTTTCAAAGGCTGAGGAATACCAGCACCTGTAGCCAAGTTAACAATCTAGAATCGGTAACGGTAGTAGAAAACGAATCAATGTATGGGAATGACACATTTGAACGTTAAGTCACGTGGTCAGGGCTAACTTGGCTAGGAGCGCAGGAATCCTTAGAGGTATTTAGTTAGAATTTGTAGAGAATATTTTTTTCCAAATTTGTTTTTTTTTATCTTATATAGGCTCGCGCTTGGCCACCATCTCACCTGATGGTAAGCGATGATGCGGTCGATGATGGAGCACAAAAAAAAAAAACAAGCTTTTAATTTAGCTTATCGTGCATTGTCATCCCAACCAAACGCGTGTACAAAATCTTATCTTCGTCGGAAGAGGATAAATGCTGATATGCTGCTGAATGATGCGGATGAAACTCAGTTGTAAGATTTGACCCGAACATTCATATATACATACATTGCAAGTTAATAAAAAGCTTGTAAAAATAGTTCGTTGAAAAGGTTTTCATTCTGAGATGTTTCTTGTTAATCTTTCGATGTTGATGATTTTTTTCACAACGTTCATAACAAAACAATTTGTAGTTACATAATGATTTATAATAATAATATGTTGGGCAAATCGAAATCCAGTTCATCTATTTTGAAGTCCATCCTGTGCCCCGTTTCGCTATGGTTGACTCCCTATGTCTTTGTGACAATAAAATTATATAAAAAAATATTTGATAATTCAGTGAACTATCGTTAAATGTACTCGTGTGCTCTAACATAAGATAGGGCTATAGATTTTCTATTAGTCTGCTAGCTTTGAACAAATCCGGTAGTGGATTTGTATGTTTCTTCCTGTTTTAGTCTTAGAAAATAGACTTTATTTCCAAATAAAGTCAAAATATGATACTGTTAGATCATAAAACACACTACCCGCGCTACACAATACTAAAAAAAAATCTTATAAAAGAATAAAAACCTTATATACTTCCAATATGTGTACTCTTTTATTCATATGTCACTCTCGTCCAAAAATCCTTTGATAGAAAACTAATCAGTCATTTCAACGTCACGTTTGTTTCCCTGGCCATATATTTGAGACATCACTAAAGATAAAATGAAAGAGATGAATAAAGAAAGAAAGAGACAAGTAGATTTCGGGGAAAAGCTATGAAGCTATGAAAGAAGGATCTTTACGTGCAAGTAGTAAAAATAATTTGATTATATTTTTATGTGGACACCTGTTAGCGAGGTTGACAAATTGTATTACTGTAAGTAAAAGACATTTATTATAATCTGGACAACCATATTTCTTTCTTTCTTTCTTTTCTTTCATATAATTTGTTTTATTAAACTATTTTACAAACTCGCCTCTAATAAATAATAGTTAGAATGTTTTTATTGCGCTGAGCTTGAATTTATGTGGTAAAGTACATGTTATATTCTTTTTTTTAATTATTATTATTTATAGGCTCGCGACTAACCTCATCTTACCAGATGGTAAACGATGACGTGGTCGACGATGAGGCACGCTTACCTAGAAGTAACCTATACACTCTTGACAAGAAGACTCCCAGTTTGTAGCTATGATTAAATATAGAATCAACGTGTGTGGTGGGATGTCAACCATGTATCAATGACGCATCGCCGTACGTCTTGTTAGTCTGATGATGGAACGAGCTGGGAGGAATTATTTCATGCAATTCCATCGCACACATTCTATGTCTGTTTAAAAGTCTCACTGTGCTGCGTTTGAGGTTCAGTTTTATCGTTTAGAGAAATTAAAATATTTATTTCCTTCAACTTTATTCACGAATACAAGGAGAGAGTCCTGGACAAACTGTCATTCCATCAGCAATACCTTTTTGCAGAAAGTCCAAGACCTATGGAATTTACCACGGATTGTCATGCGCTACCGAAATGTCATGTGTGTCAATCCCATATAACCTATAACTGCCCATATAATCATTTCAGACAAAAGACGTCCACTGCTGGACATAGACATCCCACAAGCATCGACACACTGTTCGGTCCTGTACGGCTCTCAGCCACCGGATTCTCGCAGCCTTGACTAGGTCGTCCCTTCATCTAGAGGGAGGCCTTCCAACGTTGCGTCTTCCGGTACGCAGTCGCTCCCCAGAATTTTTCGGCCCCATCGAGCATCCGTCCTGCGAGTAATGTGCTTACCCTACCCACTGACATTTAATTTTGAAAAAAAATGGGCTATGTCGGTAACCTTGGTTTTCTTGCGGATGTCTTCATTTCTGGTTCGAACACGCAAGGACACTCTGAGCATAGCCCTCTCCATTGCCCTTTGAGTAAGCCTTTCTGATAAGACCCATTGTGAGCGAACAAGTTTATTTTATAACTTACCATATAACTTTTGGCAATCGCTATCCGTGAATTGCATATATCTAGAGCCCATGCATAGTTCCTTATTTGCTAGAAATATTTTCAATTAGATTTTGCTTTTATCCGAGAAAAGCTCTTTCAACACTTCAAACATTAATATATTATTATGTTTAATGACCCCGTAAACAGTCTATCCCACAGGGTGCTATTAAACGAGATAAGCTCAAATATTGAGTAATCACGAGCTTTTTATGAGATTTCAACACGCGATATTTAGAGGTACGAAGATTGTTTTTAGAAACGCCATCATTATTTTAGATAAAATATAACATCGTGGTTTTAGGTCTAGGAAAGTTTTTACGAGAGTTAAAATGAGACAATTATAAAATTAAAGTAATGTGAAGGTCATGTGAAGATTAGGGATGAAACACATGTTACTAAAAGAGTTTTGAATATAAGTGTGGAAGGATGGAGAGGGAGAGAAATGCCAAAGGAAAGATGGAAGGGTTGTGTGAGGAGTGAAGGAAGAGAAAGAAAAGGAAATCAGTGCTAGTGTGATAGTCGTCATAACGAAGTGGATAAAGGAAACGTGTGGCACCGATCCGAAGTAAAATGAGACAAGAGGAGGATGATGATGCACCACAAGATAAATTAGTTGGTGACATCACTAGGCCTTCCACGAAATCTTTATAAGGAAATCTAGCCTGACCCTCGAGCAGCCGTTATGAAGACCAATGCTCGTTATTATTCTGAAGAAAAAGTCCTACTACTATCTAGTCTTTATTAATCAAGTAACCTGAAGGAAAAATAATAGCCTTTACGAGTCAACTTAACTTGAGCCTCAATTCCTGAAATTCACAACGAGAATTATTCCAATAAAGATATCATTAGAAATGACTAATGGATCATCTCAACCAGTTTGCCAGCTAAATCCACCTGTAACCTAGTAAACTTTTGGAAAGAAGACTTCCAGGATAATCGGCGTCAGTCGGCATAATTCATGGTTGAAGGCTAGAATAAAATTTGTCATACAGTTTAATTACAAAAATGAGGTGATCAGAAAGTTATAATCGGACTGGGCGGTGATCGTTTGGATCTTATCATTTAAGGTTAATAAATAATTGATCGAAAAATTCGAAGACATGTCACATCCACGAACCCGCTATGAACCCGCGTGGATTATGGTCCATGCCCTCTCACAGAGCCTGGCCGGGCCTGTGTCTCAGCAGTGACAACATTAATAATAATAATAATAAACGTTTATTTGGAACCAATAAGGAATACAAATTTTTCCAGACTACTATGAACATTTTTGTTAGTATATAGAAAAATAATATTTAATGAACTTTAAAATAAAAAATAAATCAAAATCAAGGGAAGTGTATGTTGAGGTGCAGGGGTGTGTTGAGAGTGTATGTGTGAGTGTGTGTATAATATATGTGTGGGTCTGTTTGCATGTGTGAGTTGTTATGTTTAGTTACGTTACCACAAGCTGTTCAGTTGCATCGTAGGAAATGGATTTTAACCACTCTGTCAAATTCTTCTTCAATAAATTTTCAGTCATAGGGTAAATTTTTAAAATGCTATTTATTTTATTGTAAAGTTTGTGGCTGATGTATTCGAAGTGACGACTAACCACCGCTAGTCTGCTGGACTTAGTCTTGCAGATTATGTTAGAGCGTCGCTTCTTAGCAAGGTACTGTGGATCGTAGTATAGGAGCTTGTGTTTCTTAAGAACAGTCTGAAGTATGAACAGTTGTCTTACTGTGAGAACCCTACAGAGTAGATATAGTTCAGAGGTTGGGAATCTGATTGGTTTCTTAGCTAGTACTTTTAGGACTGCTCTCTGGGCCCTCTCTAACCTCAACATGGATGTCTTGTGGGTTCTCCCCCACGTAGTTATGCAGTAACTGACAACTGACTGTGCGAGAGCAAAGTAAGCCAACATTAAAAGTCTGGTGATGATGATGATGGTGAAATATCTGCGACTGGTTTTTATGGAGATTAAATTGAAATCGCTGTCTACATTGTTATTTTAGTTGCATAAAATACGAAGATCAATTATCAATACGACGTTTGATGATTGTTGAAATAGGCGTAAGTTAACCCTTCTGAAAAACAATTTCAGCAGTTTTTTTTTGAGTTTACAATATTTAATATCCATATTTTTGTTTATATATTTTTCCTATAAACCTAAGTTGTGTGGGCCTAACAGGCTAAGAAACCTGCCTGCTAATAAAACCGTATTTTAAGGCAACATCTTCAGTCATCGAATAAAACCTTTCACAAAGATTATCTTTTCTAAGAACCCTGGTTACACAACAGCAATCGATCAGCCGATCACTACCCAATTCAGTGATAGCGACAGCTACTTAATTGAGGAAAATTTGGTCAGCTAATTAGCTAGAACAGTGATGCCTTTCACAGCTGTTTATGACTGTAAACAATTAATCAAAATCGGTCTCATCGCTGATCGTATTTAGATCGGAATTTTGGTCAAATTGGTTTGCGTTTTAGGAATAAATTAATAGGGAGAAGATAAGCCTTTAGAGAAGTGACATTTTATAAACAAAAGCGTTGCTATAGAGTATAGAAACATGTCAAAAATATATATATTTTTTTAAACAAGCTTTTTTATACCCTTTTATTTGATACCCATATCATGGCAGTGCACAAAAAATAACTAGTCCACCATCTTGGCTGATAGTGGTTGTCAAAATATTGAAAATCAAAATTGTTTTAATAGGTATTAATTTTTATATTCTGTATTTAATAACGGCGATTAAATGTGGTTCATGACATTTGTGTTAAAAATTTAACCATATTGCCTAGAAAATAATAAATATTCAGAAAGTCCAGTTTGCCCAATATTGCTGAATAAAATCCAAGACACACCCTGAAACCTTCATATTAGACAAAATACTTACATGCATTTTAGGAATTTCTTATTTGTAATGTAGGAGCTCAGAAAAACAAGGGAAAATAATAATAAAATATTTAATTAAAAATAAACTTATGCAGTACAATACAATGTTAGGTAGGTCCTAAGCCGTCGGTGTCCGCCAGAAAAGAGAGCGCGAGCCTCGGTGCAATATGCGAGCTAGGCGAGCGGCCCGTGCGTTGCTAACTTCACAGTTGTCAACTTCATGACGGCTCTCGCGCGCCATCTATCGCCTTACAGTAACATATCACTTTCAAAAGCACTAAAGAAAATAATCTGCCGCTAAACATCACACAAAGCACATATTGTCTACACTAAAACAAACGCAACGATCCACGTTAATGTTCGCTGGCAAAAGCAATTACCTGTACAATCAGTCGCTAACTTTACGCGCGTCTGAACACACCCTAATTCTTTAATTACTTTGCAAATTACATTTTTAGCGTGTAAACACTAAATGACTTTCTTTCGTTTTTATCTTTTATTTTTAAGTATTAAGGGTTAAAGATCTGCTGCAGGAGCTCGTGGCTAAATAATAACAGCCGCACGGGTCGATCATCAAGGTTAAGCAACGCTTGACGAGGTCGGTTCGTGGATGGGTGACCATTTCAACATACCGAGTTTCCTCCGTGCCTCGGAAAGCACGTTAAGCCGTTGGTCCCGGCTGTTATTTGAAGATCTTTGAAAGTCGTTACGGGTAGTCAGAAGCTTCAGATCTGACACCAGTCTTGCCAAGCGGTACCGTATTACCCAGTTACTGGGTTGTGACGGTCAGATAGGCAGTCGCTCCATGTAAAACACTGGTACTTAGCTGAATCCGGTAAGACTGGAAGCCGACCCCAATATAGTTGGGAAAAGGCTAGGCAGATGATGATGAAGGGTTAAAGTCTGCCTTTTCAGCTTTTAAATTTATGGCTTAACGTTCTTTCTGATTCGATTAGGAGATCTAATCGCGGTTTTTAAATCGTATTCACTGACTGAAAAGATATCAAAGCCAAGATGTTGAAGTATATAAAATTAGATAACATAGGTACTCTCAGTAAAAGCACATTCACTTAATATTTGGTACCTACAAAAATATTTACGGCACACATTAATAAAAGAGCCACGTATAGTGAAAGCTAAGGGCGCTAAGATGTTATATCTTGACTATGTCAACATACTAGACCAGATATTCTGGCGAATCTCCAAGAAGTCCAACTTTGTCTAGTACCTAACTCTATTACACCATTAAGAAAGTGCTGAATTTCCATATTTCTTCGTTCGAATAGTCCTGTGACATTCGCAGATTCTTACAGTTTAATTTTTTCTGCAAACATAGCAAGGTTTTATATTAACTTAACACCAGACATGGGTAGACTATTATATTACTGCTGAGTAGAATATTTTGGTGACTCCAAAACTCATAACAGACATTATGCTATCACAAATTGTCATACATTTATGAAGCTTCAGTACAGTTTTGTTTTAATTATCCAGAGTGAAATCATTTACTTTCTTTATTCGATTGAAGAATCATGACTAAAATAAATTTGTTTTTTAAGACCATTCCGTGTACTCGTAAAAAGAAATTTTTATGAGATCAATATTTTTTAGGGTTCCGTACCAAAAGGGTAAAAACGGGACCCTATTACTAATACTAAGACTCTGCGATCCGTCTGTCTGTCTGTCTGTCCGTCTGTCACCAGGCTGTATCTCATGAACCGTGATAGCTAGACAGTTGAAATTTTCACAGATGATGTATTGCCGCTATAACAACAAATACTAAAAACAGAATAAAATCAATATTTAAGTGGGGCTCCCATACAACAAATGTGACTTTTTTTGTCGTTTTTTGCGATAATGGTACGGAACCCTCGTGTGCGAGACCGACTGGCACTTGGCCGGTTTTTTTTTGAATTAGTGTTTTCAAACAGACATAACAGTTGGCCTAAGTTTTTATTATGATTCGAAAACAGTCATTATAAGGTGACTATAAAAGCAGTTTCAATATCTATGGTTTCATATGAACCAGATAAGTCGAAAGCTCAGTATAAATTCCAGTATTTTCACAGCATCACTATTCAATCTGTATACGCAATTCAATTTCATACAGGGCATGGTTATTTCATTCGTGCTGTTTATAAATGCAACCGACCCACATTCTCGTATGTTGCGATCACATTGCATTTTAATATGTGCCTGATTATATCACTTCTTCAACGCAGACTGTGCATATTGCGTTTTTAATACGGGAATTACATTTATGAACAAACGTATATGATTATTTGTGTTCTTTGTGTTTTGCAGTTCAAACTTTCTTTTATTAATTTTTCTCTGTTTTTTAATACGCCTGCCAATTAAATAAGAACAAGAGATTCACAGATATTATAATATACTAGCATAGTATGGTATAAGGACTATCAGATTTTATAACCACGCCACTATTAGGTTTATAAAACCATCTGCCATATACAACTTTACCCAGTATCCTTTGTTTTGTCTGTTTCATTTCTGCTCATTTACTTTTGAGAAAGAGAAATGTTTGCTTATGTACCAACTCATATGTATGTCTTTATTTACGTGCTTATTTCGACCGAGTGCTTGTGACATCGTTGAGTGCAAAGCTGCCAGACAGGCATCCCCGAAATTTGCAATGTAAGCTATAATACTGAGCCCAAAAAATGAGGAATGTGTTATAGCTCCTTTGCACATAATTCTGCATGTACTTAAATTAAAATAAAACGAGAAATGTCCTCGTAAATATCATGATTTTAATTATCAAATATTTTTCAGTATTTGTTTGTTGAAATGGTTGAAACTTCGAGATCAAAAATCTCATACAATCCAATTGAATGAACTCTGCGGTTTCAAAGCGTTTAAAACATACTTCTTGCTCCTGTAGATAAGCATGAGTTACAACGTCTAGTTATTTCCAACTCAGACGATCTCCTTTATCATTCTCTGGTTTTAAGCGCCCGCCAATAATCGTCGGACAAATTCGTTGACATTTCTCAACGTCTTCTAGCATTAACTCTTCATATATCAATCTTTTTCATACGAAGTCTAACGAGGGCTTTTCGCATTATTTCAAATTATCAACGTAACCCTTTTCCACCCTCTAATATATCTTGTTGAGTGGCCGGTTCAGGCATATGGAGGATCAAGTGGATAGGCCGATAGTACGGGCTCTCCCGATCATCCCAAAGGGTATATTGAAGGAATTTTTATATTGGAAACGTATAAGAATTTGTGTTTTTTGTTGTAGCCTTTCAGTGATGTTTATCTGGAAAGTTGTTGCTTCTGCTCAATTTTTGTTTCTGTTCTAAGTAGACTGATTTTTCAAGTGAAAATATGCATTAGAGATAAAAGAAACATATTTTGCGTATTCTTTGTGCAAAAAATCTTGCTGTGAATCTTAAAATTTGAAATTTTGCCTACATACGTTCAATTTTTTAATTCTCGTAGTTATCATTTTTTTGGCATTATACCCAACTTATTCGTCATCGGTCGTGGTGATACTCTACCATCCAATTCTATATGGCTGTTGGGCCTTTAGCATCAGCTTTACGTATTAATTCAACAAAATCACGGCATAGTGGATTAAGCTCTATCCGATCTGTCGTCACTCTCATTATGAGCTTCACATCGATACCGCCAACTCTTACTACAGTATTATATTTAAGTATATAGATATAACCAGCAGATATTGTTTTATCCCCAATTCAGAGATCAGTATGAAAAATAAATTATAAAATAAATTGTATGATCGGATAATTCCTCCGGTTTAACGACTTCTAGCTGAATGGGTTATTCATGTATGGACCCATTGGTTTTGTTATCAATTATGTATGATCGTAGTACTTATACTACAGTTTCTGTGAATAAACTAATGATAAATTGGATTAGAAACTTTGTTAGTTCTAGCAGTCATGTTGATATTGAAAATCGATTTATTATTTTTAAGTTCGTATCAAATTTTTAAACTTTCTTATAAACTTTATGAACTGTAAGTGTAAATAGGTGAAAAAAGCTATTGCCTTTTTTATTAAAAGTGGGTAATTTTTTTGCAATTTGTGATGCAGATTCATTTGCGACCTACCGTCTTTTTTGTAGGTCGAAAATCTAAAAGCGTACCTGCCTCAACTCTGTTATAAGCATACACTCTCATCAGAGGCAGCGTATCACGTATCACATAAAAATATACGCGTTTTAATTTGTTCACAAAATTAGATTTCCTGTAAAAGAATCAGATAATGAGGGTACGTACGGAGTTATATCCGGGTTTAGGCAGGCCTTGACCCACAATCCGGCCGGGCGAAGGAGGGTTATGATGAGTCTATAGAAAAACGTTCGATGCTTTTGTAACGGGAGTAAGATGAATTATTTCAACAACTTTTTGTTGAATAATCCGATTAGGTACCTACTTTCTTTTTTTGTCGATTTTGTTGGTATTTTTAATAGGGTAGTTAATTGGTTTGATTCAAATTCAAAATGCGTATACTATGCAGTAGTTTGAACATCACATACATAGATATATTATAGTTTTAAGAACTCCAATACAACGTGGACAACTCGGGCGATCTACTCATAGCAGCTGGCTGAAAGATAGCGAGGACCGTGGGAATCCACTAGATGAAAGACGTACAGGACTGGGGTGTCACTTTGTGAAACCCTATTTCCAGCAGTGGACGCCATTCGGCTGAAATCAATGAAAAATTTCATTAATGTCTTTGTAAATGGTCTAGTTTAGGAGGCAGCAGTTCACCCTTGTATTTTTCTTAATCAACAAAATATTTTTTTTAGCAACTGAGTAATTAATTATTGTAATATATTTACTATAAACAAAAAAAACTATAAACAATTTTTAATTATTTAGTATTATTAATTCCAGTTACTTTCGATAGAGTCGAAAACGAGACGTAGTCAACACCAATATTAGTGTCCTATACCGCGATATCCACACATTATAATGTGTGTTAACTTTAATACCACACTAAGCACTAAACGTAGGTATCTTACATAACCTATATAGATACCCAGGCTTAAGCGCACACTATGACGTCGTAAATAGTTATTTTAATAACTTTAGGATGTTAAACATATTATTATGTCGCTGTAAACTTGTTTGTTGTAACTAATAATGCTAATGAGGGGATAATTAGGTAGTGTTTATGTAAATTAGTTATTATAGGACAACAGTCGTGTAATTATGTTGGACCCTAACTATTCTCAAGTGAAATACCTGTTAACTTAACAATATGAGAGGATTGGTAACTATACAATTTTGTCAAACTGACAACAAAAAATAAGAAATCTACAAAGTGAAAAATAACTTTATTTTTGGGAGTCGGTGTCTTTGGTAGGTACCATTTTTTGCGTTATGGACACCGACTTCCAAAAATAAAGTTATTTTTCACTTTGTAGATTTCTTATTTGGAAGTCGGTAGTATTTTTTTGTAAAAAAGTTTTTTTATTTTTCACTTTTTAGTTGTACCTACCTAATAGGCAAGTTGTTTAGTAAGTTTCCTATAACGCCAGAATAGATAACCCGAATATCATGAAACTTGAACAAAACCGATCAATTGAGAGATCTGCTTACCCTTTAAGAGCGTACTGGCGTGATGTTATGTTATGAAATGGTATAAAAAATAAACAGACATGCGATTGCAGCAGTCCCGAGAAATTTGCCGTTATTTATTGAAGAGTTCTGTTGTATATCTTCGAAGTTCTTCATCAGATCTTCACCAAATTAAAATGGGACCAATTTCGGAAAATATTCTTTCAAACAAAAAAAAGAATTTTCAAAATCGGTTCACAATTGACGGAGATATCGGTGAACATACATAAAAAAAAAACATACAAGAAGTCGAACATAGAACCTCCTCCTTTTTCGAAAGTCGGTTAAAAATGTTTAACTTTTGCGTTAATTTCAAGATAGTCGAATCTTTTACACATTCGAAGAAGTATTATTTTCGTTACTGCTAAATTTATAATATCGTAAAGAGAGACAAACTGACGCTCAATTTTTTTTTGAAACATGCGGACGCTATTGCAAACTAATCGTTTTGTAATGTTCTTCCTTAAAGTCATCCGTTCACTGACAAAAATAGCTAAGAAACGAAGGTTGCTAACAGCTTGTGGACAAGGTAGACCAATGACGGTGAGTCTACTAAATGCGAGAAACACAGCAGGACTGGTCAATGTGTGCCAGATACCTATTTCCAGCAGTGCAATTATTTCATATTCAGATATATTTATTTGTATAAACATGTGTTTATGTCACTGTAAAAGCCCGAACTACGGTAAAACTTAGGATTTACCGGTAAATCCTAAGATGATTCAACTCTTGCTGGTAAATGTCCAAAATGATCTATAATAATCGCTAATATCGGGCTTTTATGAGCAATCACGCGGTAAACAATGTTTAGAACAATTAAGGATTGATTAGCTTCACTTATATTAATAAGTGAAGCTAATCAATCCTTAATTATCAGTAAAATACTAAAATAATTTCAAAAGATTTTCGAATAATTTTGGTATTTTTTTAATCACTTTAGTAAATGACAGACAAGACAGTTATTCAAAATTTACAATAGTGTCTGAGGGCGATCCTAAGATTTACCTTGTGGCTGCTGGTAATAGCCCGAAATAAGCTTTTATCGTAGATCATTTCGGACTTTTAGCAGTAAGACCTGAAAAATCTTAGGTTTTACCGTAGTTCAGGCTTTTACAGTAACATATACATATAACAAATAATAATAATTGCATCATTCAGCTGATATGATGATGTAGAAACAATAAGTAACTTAATAACTATTTTAGTCCCAAAATACCTTTAGTTAGAGAAGATCAATCAATCAATTTTAATTTGTCAACACAGGTATTACAATAAAGGTCTTATGTCGAGCTCTATGTCCTACCAAAGAAATTGGTGTACAAATACATTAGGTTTTTTAGTAATAAATCTCAATCTATACAATAAAAAGTCAACTTCGAGTAGATAATGTCTATTAAATGTGGGTATTATTTATGAATAATTAATCAATTATAATTTATTTTACCTGCATGTCAATGGTAAATTATATTAAGAACTAGTAACGTCATATTTTATCATATTGTAAATAATGTCAATTGAAAGTACCTTTTAATATTTAATAATTAATCAGTTATAATTCATTTTTACATGCATGTCAATGGTAAATTATAATAAGTAGTAATGTCATATTTTATCACTTAAAAATTCTTCGATAGAGTAATATGTCTTATCTATTAGAAATAAATACAATTTACTTTTGAATTTGCGGATGCTATCTTCATCCCTTATACATTTTGGTAATTTATTATAGACCCTTGGAGCCATTACTAAAATACTATTTCTGTATAGTGCAGTACTAGATCCGACTGTTTGTAACCGATCACAACGGCGCTGAAGATGTGATTTATAGTACCGTACTTCCTATTAACAATACTTTAATTTACTGAAGCTTATAAAAAACATTGCAAAGAACGTGTGACATCGTCTTGGCATTAAACAATGTATTTTTTGTCCTAAGTATTCTCTCGAGTTTTATTCCTCATTGCTGAAGATCGTGACCGGCAATTTAAATCTATCTTAGCATGCGCTCTGCCAAGAAAGTCAGATGTGACTACTTTAATTTAGTGCCTTCTTATTTCTAGGGTCTCAAATAAACCACCGAGACTCCGGAGGTGTGATGGTGATATACATCCCATTTTTTTTATCTCACTAGCTAACTTAATTGGACCGGTATTTCGATTTTCTGTTGGCTATAGGAATCATGGGTCCAATCATATACTAGGCGAGATCGCGGATCAAGAGATGTTTGTGGAAAAGAGGGAGGCTTTTGAACAGCAATAGGACATCACAGGTTTATTAGATTATATATAAAGATTTTCTCAAGAAAGAGAGCAGTAGCCCAGTGGTAACGGCCGTGACTTACGTACGTAGGTCATGGGATCGCACCCAGGCAGGCGCTGTACTTTGTGTACATTATTTCGTCACCACTGCTCTCAAAACGGCGAAGGAAAACATCGTGAGGAAACCGGCATATCCTAGAACAAAAATTGAAATTGACGTCCACGAACTGTTACTGCGCCCGCGTGGTGGATTAAAGCCCATTCCCTCTCACAGAGAGTAGGCTTATGTCCCAGGAGCCTATTAATGTTCCCAGGGAAACATTAATAGCTGATGGTGATGATGATTTTCTCAACTCATAATGTCAAGTAACAACACTACCAGTGGCCATTGACTACGTAGTAGTAGATATTGTTTTTAACCCCCCAACGGAAAAAGGAGGGGTGTTATAAGTTTGACGTGAGTTGCTGTGTATCTGTGTGTCTGTCTGTGGCATCATCGCTCCTACACGGATGAACCGATTTTGATTTCGATTTATTTGAAAGGTGACTTTGTCGAGAGTGTTCTTAGCTATGTTAAGTATTTTCGCAAGATATCGTGTCATAATTACGTTTTCGATAGATTGTTGACCGAAGCGTGTCTACTACTAGATAAATTATGTAGTTTAAAAAATATGAAATAAAAAAATTGCCGGGGGTTTTGGCAATTTTTAATGTCATATTTTCGACACTGGACCCCTTGACAGGTGTCATATTTTCTAGCGTAACGATTAGCAAAGATTGCATCCAAGAGGAATCTCGATATGTAATGGAAGGTCACCCATCTATGTAATTACCTAGGCAAGAGTTGCTTAACCTTGAAGGACGAGCTGTGCGGCTATTATTATTTCGCCACGACCTAATCCTTGCTCATATATCAATGACACGATAAACAGAATACATATCTGTTACGATTAAAAGCTTGTAATATACAGTTATAAAAGGTAAAATACAAAAGGATTTACGCGCGTTGCCGCTCAGCAATATTTAAATATTAACAAACGAACGTGGGAAGTCAAAATACGTGTAAAAGAGTATATAATACTTGTGTACATAGCTTTAAAACACATGTGTTTATATGTAGGGTATAAAAGTTCAGCAACGAAATGTTTATGCTTTTAAAACGTTCGCGCAAAACGGTTTAGGAAGCAAATAAAGAGGATTTTAAAATGAGTGGTTTTGGCAAGCTTCCGATTTCTGCCAAAACATCTGTAAATGAAGTTGGGAATGGTAATATGAATAGAGAGATTCACGCAGTTTTAATTTTAACCAAATTATATTGGCGTTCGCTAGGTATAACAGTTGTTTTTCATTATCATAAATTGATAACAGAAGCGTCGTGGATCACAGTTTATGAAGGTATCATAAGTCTTTTTTAAATAATTAACTTCAAAAATAATTATTGAGCTTCTGATCGGGGTATAAAATAACTTTTTCTTTACGGTTGGTACAAATTTTATGATTAAATTATAAACAAAAATATGGCGCCCAAAATTAAGATCTAAAAAAGTGCTGTCAAAAAATAAACCTCTTCAGACTTCCAAAATTTTGGTAATGATGTATACAAATCAATAATAAAGGTTAGCTCGTACATACAAACCGGAATACATCATACGTTTTAAATCCGCGGTCTGGACCCGGCCCGCCGACGTATTCTGTGTGGATCCTAAGTATCTAAACAGTACAATACAAGTGCAGTGTTTTTTGAGTACGTAATTGATCCCGCACTTTGACTTTACTCCCGTTGATTCAACTACATTAAGGCGCAGATACCCTTAAGTAGCTGATTTTAAAATGAGAATCACGTCTAAACAGCTAGTCGTAATTTTTTGGAAAAAATATATGTTACATTAGAATATTTTTTTTAATAATTTGATCTAAGAAAATTTTGAGTTTTATTCGTATTACATAGTGTAATTAATTTGTAAAGTTATTTCTAAAACCTACAAAAACACGACAATCTCAACAAAACCGCTGGGCGTATTGTAATAAAATCGACACTATCTCAAAGACAATTTGAATATCTACATTTTTATCTGAAGCTTTTATTTTTAAAGTCATAAAATAATAAGATAGGTACAAAAACTACTAAATTTTGGGTCGCGCGGGTGTGAATCGGTTGCGCGTTTTGTTCCCCCAATGTCGTTGACGTTTTGTTCCCCCAATGTCGTTGGCGTTAGTCGTCATCTTAATCAAAATCTTCATTGATATTGTATCTTGGTTAACTAAGTTTATTATTTAAATTTTAAGTAAATACACTTGGAGTAGGTGGCTTTAAACCTTACGGATACTGACGGTCATATTATTTAAAAAAAACAGACCCAAATAAAAATATTTGGTAACCCCTGTAATCAGAGAAACATATAAATTATAAAGATAGGTTATAACAACACACTAACGACTCCCAACGGGACCGGAGTAGTACCAATTAATGCTAAAACCTTAGTTCTAATTACGCCTAGCCTGAAACTAGACTAGACTACATTCATTAAATCTAATGGAGATGAAAACGATTTTATTAATGAATAGTGCATAAATAAGTGTTACCAACAGAATGGAAAATTTGAGAGTATGGAGTAATCCTTAGCCGAGATTTAAGACTGCCAAGTTTGGTTATCTTATCACAAGTATAAACGCGAAAGTTTATTCTTATTCTTTACTAGCTGTGCCCGCGGCTTTGCTCCCGTCATCTGTCTGCCAACCCGACCCTACTTACCTACCTAACATTTTTGTTTCTATAGTCATCATTCTTTCGCGGAGAATCTTAACACCGCTATTAAAAAAATGACTTCAAATGCACAACGCCATCTATTGGGTATCGAGTTCAACTGTCCTAGTATCTGAATTACGTGTGTTGTGATAATTTTACTTCTTGAAAACTTTAAATTCATCTAACTTTTGATAGAGTGAACCGATTGCAATAAAACAACCTAAGTAATTCTTCAAGTTACGCACAATTTTTATGTATACAAATTATTAACATTGGTTTCGTACATTTCACGTGATGCGTGCACAAATAAACAGAAAAACAGACAAAAATGCCGGCAGTAGGTTCTGTTGGTTATCCTTTAACACCCGGGCTATTTTTTTTGGAAATATTTTCGGTTTACAAAAATTACTTTTCTACAGATTTATTATATGTATTGATTGATGATTGTACACAAAACATACAAATACAATAGGACAGTTTATGTACAAAGACGGGCTTAACCCATAGTTGGGTTCTCTAACAGCAAACCCTCAAAATTCTCTAACAGAAAACCTCAGTTCCGTAGAGAAATATGCATAATATGATGATAGTACATTCATGTGCACAACAAAAGCTTATTAAAAATACTACAATTTTATATTCTTACTCACTAAATAAACTAAAGAAATACGTGTTCTTAGTATCACCTTAAAATAGCATACATCACATCATCAGCCTATTAATGTTCCCACTGCTGGGACACAGGCCTCCTCTCTGTGAGAGGGAATGGGCCGTAATCCACCACGCGGGCCCAGTGCGGGTTGGTGGATGT
Source organism: Orthosia incerta (assembly GCA_948252205.1). Lineage (NCBI taxonomy): Eukaryota > Metazoa > Arthropoda > Insecta > Lepidoptera > Noctuidae > Orthosia > Orthosia incerta. Next base: position 11,424,605 of record OX411749.1, on the reverse strand, counting down.
CACAAGTCTTCGAATTTTTGGTTCTACGACATGCCGGTTTCCTCACGATGTTTTCCTTCACCGTTTTCAGAGCTGGGGGGTGACCATAAGCTCTTAGAGCGGTATCAATTTGATATCGAGTAAGTGACAGATGTATACAAGTCAGATACATCTGTCCCTTATTCGATCTCAAATTGATACCGCTCTAAGAGCTTATGGTCACCCCCCAGTGGTGCTTAAAATATTAGTCTTGTGAAACTCTATCTTACTTCAGAATACACTCTATGAACCAGAAGACAATTGCGCACTCTTAAGTATATAATTGTTAAAAACACAACCAGCTTCAGTATTATATCTTGGTCTTTATTTACAAAACATCATTTAATAGATAGATAGATAGAAGATAGAATACTCTTTATTATGTACACCATATCAAATTTTTACCAATGTTATTAATTTTATATTTTTTTATTATTGTTACTATTTTTATTGTTTGTATTCTAATTTATAAATTTTAAACAGTTTTCATCAATTTTATACATGGATCGATTTTATCATTTTTGCTTGTATTATCGTCTTTTAATTTATTATAGTCCAACGACCTGCCCCCGTTTTAATGATGTAATTCAATTCTTATTTTATTTGTTCTCTTTTGTCAATGGGCACAAATAACTTTTATTTTTGTTATATTATATTTAAGAGACGCAAAAATTTTATCTTTACTTTAAATTCAGTATGGTATAAACATGTGTTGGTGTTTTCGAGCGTATGGCACTCGTGGCTGCAGCTGAAAATCAGCGTCAGGTGGTATACTCTGTATTACCATTTGACATTATGCTGAGCTGAGGCCCTTATGGCATTAATAGTTTTATTTATTTATTTTGTTTAATTTTAAGGTGTTTTTGTTTTGAATGCCAATAAACACAATTTTCTTTCTTTTCTTTCTTTCTTTCATATAAGTTACAGAAAGTATAGACGAAGAAAACATTACACTGGGTGACACAATGGGCGGCCTTATCGCTAAAACCGTTTATAGAACAAACTATTATAATTTCAATAAAATCTAGACTAAAATTGAAATCGAAGAAGACACTCTCAACCAAATGGAGACGTGAAATAAGAAAATATCTTGAAAAGTTCTGATGTTCGTTCTATTTTTACAGTTTCTAGGCCTTGAACTGACTTCTGATATACTCACAGTCTGTCTGGTACGATGGATCAAAATGACAATATATCACGTCTCAGATATCTTGAAAAATATTCAAACCGATCGGTTCTCTTAGTACTTGTAAACCAAGACATTTGTAACAATAAAAATATATTAATGTTTGGAGAAATAATCGGCGTTTCGCCATATATTTAGGACAGAAAACGATGAAACAGAAAACGATGAACGATGTTTGTTTTCGATGTTTCTTTGTTCAAATATCGAACGTTTTAACCGCAGCGACAAAAACTAACTTCTTACGAAATACACAGGTTCATATTTCGAACTTACCATTTTAATGAAGATTCCTAACAGGAACTTGCAGCTGTTTCCTCTACCGTATTGCAAAACATACCTACAGTAATTTCAATTTATATCTCATAGGACTCACAAACAGAAATGCAGGCAAAAGCAATTGGATTAGCAAGTTAACACCTCCCAGCTACGCCAACGGCGCCATGTTTGACATTAACACGTTCATGAAGTTAGATCATTACTGACGTTCAACTTTAAACGCACAAATAATGGAATTGATAATACTTCGTCATATGAATTGAACATTCAATCTAATCTAGGATTATAGGTCAAAATTGCTGATTCTCATGATCATTCGCATTGAATTTGATTAAAATGTTGATACAAATCCTAAAATGACTGGTTGAAGTGGCTAATGCCAAAGTGTTGAACAGTGTATCGATATTTGAAATCCAATCAATGACAAGGGATTAATACCTACGGTTATTATGTTAATTAGAAACTTCATTAGTTTTCATGAAACGCTGTTAGGAATAGTTTAAATTGGAAGTGATATTCTGTCAATTTCAAAGAAAAATCACCTGACAAAGGTCTGGTATTATTTGCTTTATCTCTCAAAATGATGAAGGAAAAGATCGTGAGGAAAGCGGCATGTCGTGACATCCACCAATCAAAAACGCACTGAGCCCACGTGGTCTATTATGACCCTCTCCGTATCACAGAGATAAGCATCTTTAAAATATTTCCTTACTCAATCTGTTGCTTCCATATTTTTTTTATTGAAATTTTTATCTACGAGTCCTGTGTCTCGGCAGCCCACTGCTTCAAGTATTAAAGCTTTACTAAGCTATACATCAATAATATATACGACTTCTGCGATTTCATGTCATCGTAAAATACAATGTTTTTAATCTTCAGATTTAAATCAACATATATTACGAGTACCCAGAAATCTAGCTCACGGATAGCCGTAAAATGTATCTAGGTACTGTTTTCGGGGTCACATAAAATTATTGTAAGTTACGCTTGACAAAGAGATAATTAACCTGATTTTGATAGTTAATAAAACAGTAGAGGGTCACCATCCTCTTGACATAATCCCATATATGACTTTCGCCTTTTATGACTCTTGAGAGAAGTAAGGGTCTTTAATATTAGTTGCCTCTCTATGGTAAATAAAACCGCCCTTTTTATAAAAACTTTGATGTGTTTATCTAAATTTACTTATTAATAAATCATCTTCTTCTTCTTTCGTGTGAGGTGTGGCCACCTCTAGTGTCAGAGTTAATTAAGCCGCCTCTAGGAATCCCACAGGCCTCTAACTTGGCTATTTCAGACTTACATTAACTATGTAAGTCCAGGTTCAAAAAAAAAAAAAATGCTTGTTTAATGTTTTTTTTTTTGTAATACTCAGATGTAATTTACTGATGTGGCGACAGACATGTCAAACGTGAACATTTCCGTGCTATATCAAATGTTGAATCATCATCATTTCAGCCGAAAGACTTTCACGCTGGACATAGGCCTCCTCAAGTGTCACCACATTGATCGGTCATGTGCGTCTCGCATCCAGCGCATTCCGGAATTAAAATTTTGAATGAATCCTCAAAATTATAATGAAAAAAAACTTTTTTACAAAAAAATACTACCGACTTCCAGAAAACTATAAAGTGAAAAATAACTTTATTTTTGGAAGTCGGTGTCTTTCGTAGGTACCATTTTTTTGCGTTATAGACACCGACTTCCAAAAATAAAGTTATTTTTCACTTTGTAGTTTTCTGGAAGTCGGTAGTATTTTTTTGTAAAAAAGTTTTTTCATTTTTCACTTTTTAGTTGTACCTACCTAATAGGCAAGTTGTTTAGTAAGTTTCCTATAACGCCAGAATAGATTACCCGAATATCATGAAACTTGAACAAAACCGATCATTGAGAGATCTGCTTACCACTTAAGAGCGTACTGGCGTGATGTTATGTTATGAAATGGTATAAACAATAAATAATTTGCCGTTATTTATTGAAGAGTTCTGTTGTATATCTTCGAAGTTCTTCATCAGATCTTCACCAAATTAAAATGGGACCAATTTCGCAATATACTCTTTCAAACAAAAAAAGAATTTTCGAAATCGGTTCATAATTGACGGAGATACATAAAAAAAAAAAAAAAAACATACAAGAAGTCGAACATAGAACCTCCTCCTTTTTCGAAAGTCGGTTAAAAACAGCATCAAACTCCGTTGTGTAGTTTAAAAAAACTAAGCGGCCCCAATATGTAGTATGTATGAGGATGTATTAGTATCTAAACGAAAAGCAATTTGTTCCACTCTATATAAATAATGATTAGGTATAGACAACGTGTCATTATTCACTTTCTTACCATTAGTTGAAAAAAAAAATGGAAAATGGTTTTCACTAGATATGACAAAAAATTACAACATTTTTATATTGAGTGAGTTCTTAAACGAATATATAAGTAATTTAGGAGCAATATTGCCTCTAAATTATTATAAAACTAGTGATATAAAAAAACCATTTTCTTTGTACATATTCTGATGGCAGTTTCTTACCTCTATTTCCAGATTCACAAGCGATTTAGAAGGCACTAGTATCATAAAAACACTATAGTTTGTGCGATATTGTCATGCAATGTTACATAGAGAAAGATTTTATTACCTTTTCCGATATACTTAGTATACATGGCCAAAATATTTTGTACTTTGTGCTCATCTTTTATTTTTATAGCCCGTTACGGCTGTAATAATTTGTTTGGCTGTGAAAAAATGGCGAAACATTGCCTTTATAAATATTTCTGTATATTATTATTCGAATCGTGTGTTGCAAAATCAAATTCATTTTTTTTTATTTTACATAGGTCTACATGGGCACTTATAAAACGTCGACAAAAGGTGCACGGTTCGGGTTAGTCGTTTCCTATGGAGAAGAAAACGGCAAGAAACTCCATGGTTACTATTTTAAAAATTGGTTTGTGTTTACAATATTTCCATGTTACAGCATTAGTACTTGGATATGAGGGGACAACGTAGGCCCGACAATAAGTCGTACGAAATTAATAAAAAAACAAACAAAAAAATAATGTAAAACGAAGTAAAAAGTTAACAAATGTTAACAATCATCTAGAAATCTAGAAAGCCTACAGTGTTCGCACATTCACAAAACAATCGGTAAAATAATCTATACAAAGGTAAAAAAAATAAAAAAAATATGATAAAATAAAAATAACATCACTAAATTTAACATGCGACACAAATACTGTTATCAGTGCTGTAACTATTCTTAGCAAAGTGCTATAAAGATGATTGAAAATCATTGTAAAAAGTCTAATTAAAAGAGAAAAAGAAAATGATATTGAGAATAGTTAGAGACATCCATATATTTGTGCCGTTTGCAAGTGATTTAAAAGTTATTCCTGACCTGATTGTTATAATTGCCTGGGTAAATTAGAAAATAGATCAACAAGACCGTCAATCAAAAAATAATTAATGTCTGACCTTGTTTGAAGAGGAGCTATCCTATACCGTATGAAAAAGTGTTAATTCAAGCGATAAAATACCTACAATAAGTATGGTCTACATAAAGCTTATTACGGCAGAATCTATCGCCGCAAAAAATAATTAATTCCGCCCAATTGAAATACTCGATTAAATAATTGATGATCGCTCTTCAACGCAGAAGCTTTTTAAACCACCCGTGAGGAAGACCGATCTGATTTTTATGTCAGCCGCTGTACTCCCCATTTTCTCTTTCCACGAGCTTTATAGGAAATTTTATTGCCAAGCTATTGCAATGAAAACCTTGATAAGATTGGATTCTTAATATCCTAATGACAGTCATTATATGAATATCAAAGAGAATATTTGAGCAAATGTAACACATGCTCGGAACCGAAACTTTTGATCGATTCAGTTTTATTCCATGATAAACGGTTCTTCAACGAAACTTGGGGAGTGAAATTCTGAAACGACACCTTTACTGGATCTGTGAACGTGTTGGACCCCCCTAACGCCGAGCTATAATACAACGGTGCATGTTTACGACGCGGGGTTGATCTCACGAAACCATGGCGCGGTGTTTTGACGGTGCTCACAGGTGGTATAATGAGTCGTGTGGGGCGCGGCGGTATCGAGCGGGCGCCGGCGGCGGCGGCGGCGGCGGGCCGGCGCGCGCAGCAGTGCACCGGCCGCCAGCAGCCCGGCTGGCCGCGTTCACATGGTACATGCGACCTCCGCCGGCCGCACTAACCGGCCGCGCGTGGCGGCCCGACCGCCCTACGCGAACCTACCCATATCCCGTAACTGTACAACCCACCCTATCCTGTGGTAAACAAAACCCATGTGATAGTGATGTGAAGTGACCGTTTATCATTGTAGCCAGCCACGTGAGGATTTTGTAATTCGTCGTGACGACCTACCGTCCGTGTAGTGTAATTAGTTAATCAATTATGTAACGACCGTAATGGCAAAAGCATTTCAGTGGTAACGCTATGGGCGTCTATACAATATAGGGGAAAGCTTTTTATAGATTAAAAAACGCTGTGTCGGTAATAGCCCGCGTAAATACGTTCAACGACATTATATGGCGTGTCGACGGTCACATTATTTTCTTTAGAATTTTTGTATTAAAATAACGCTTAAAGTAATTTATGAAAATGTTTTTAAAGGATAGGTTTATGCTGCGAGTAAAATGCTGATCAGCGGCATCACTTTTAAGCTCTTATCGTTAAAAGTGCCTAAACGGTAACTTAACTATCTAACTATCCGCTATCCGAGCAAATATCTACCTGTATGTACCGTCTAATATCGTTACAAAGTTTCATTCAAACTATCGCTAGAGTAGTCGATTCGTAGCACCTGCTACGACATGGCCTACGAGAGCTCTACGCGGGGGAATTATTAATAATACTTGTGAATATTACAGTTTCCGTAGCGTGTAAATAGGCCCGTAGATTGAAGGGCATTTTGATATAAACTCCACAAATTCATTCCACACAATATTGACCTATTTTCCTGGGGAACGCCGCCACAAAGGAATACATGGAGAAGTCAACTAACATACAAACGTCTACATATAAAACGAATTAAGAGCTAAGAACGTAATAATAGGCTTTTGATTACTCGCGTAATACATTGTGTTACGCTATAACGTTGAAAATTAGTTCAAGTCGCTAATCAGGTCATTCGTGTTTCCTGCACGAGTGTGTAATTATATTTTCAAACAAAGCAAAGCTTTTTTCGCTCACGTGTAATTTAAAAACTACAAAAAAGAAAGTAATTATTATATTTTTCAACTTAATAATCAAGTATTTTAAGGCGGAGACCACATAAAAAAATCCTAGAAGAGATGTCAAAGAGTATGTATTTTAGGACTTTCAGGATCCTTTGTGTAATGAACTAATTATAAACTATAATACGTTCTGCATACGGAAAAACCGGCCAAGTGCGAGTCGGACTCGCGCACGAAGGGTTCCGTGCCAATATCGCAAGAACGGCAAAAATATCACGTTTGTTGTATGGAAGCCCCACTTAAATATTTATTTTATTCTGTTTTTAGTATTTGTTGTTATAGCGGCAACAGAAATACATCATCTGTGTAAATTTCAGCTGTCTAGCTATCACGGTTCATGAGATACAGCCTGGTGACAGACGGACAGACAGACAGACGTATCGTGGAGTCTTAGTAATAGCGTCCCGTTTTTACCCTTTGAGTACGGAACCCTAAAAAGCAACTGATGGGTCTTTACATAAGCATAATTCCAGAATATAAATCAAGATTCATTTTACTAAACGGATCAAAGAACCGAGCCATGCGCACATTGACCAGATTCTGGTTCCGAGGGTCGCAAAATGCAGACAATATTCACCCTTATTCATAAACAAAGCGACGTATTAGAAACCAAAATGACTTGTATGTTGTCTCCTTTTACTGACATGTAAATGATGAAGACAGGGGACGGAATACTTATTGAAACAACGTTATGTTCAGACAATATTTAATTCAAACCACTTTTTCGGCTATAACAAATCTGACGGCTTGAATAAAAAAAAACAATCTGCCTAGCATTTTCCCAACGATATTAGAGTTGGCTTCCAGTCTAACCAGATTCAGCTGAGTGCCAGTATTTCACACGGAGCGACTTTCGACTGCCTATCTGACTTCCACAAACCATCTGACGGCCTAAACAAAAATTATAAGTCCAAAAATTTTTAAATTATTCTTAATCCGAAAGTATATACGTAGACCAGACTCAGGTGGATTTTTAGTTAGACATACATCTTTGTATGAAAACATTGATGGCGCTTATTCTAGCAACAAAGACGTAGACAATATTTGTCGAAATGCAGTGAAAAACTGTGTTCACGTGTCAAAAAAACTGTTTTCAAGTGGGCAAACAGCTATCTCTAAAAGTCCTGTCAGTAGGATAGAGATACTTTATGGCACATATTGTAACAAAACTCTTTTCTTTTCAACTAGAACCACTTATTACTATTTTTATCTGTAAATCTTGACATTCAAAAGTGCCTTTTAATGGTCTAATTGATAATAAATGATTGAACTTTGACTTTAACTGCTCTACATTTTTTATCAACCAAAAGACAGAACAACTCTTTGGATTGTGGCCAGCTAAAACAAGTTGTTTTTTAAAGTTCATAATACCAGCCTGTAAGCGCCTTTTCTCATCCAATGAAGACACGAGCATTTATTAACACGCTTGCTCAAGGCGGGTTGTTTTTTATGTTTTATTATTGATAGGCGCTCGACCACTATCTCAACTGTTGGTAAGCGATGATGTGGTCGACGATGTAGCACACTTACCTAGAAGAAACCTATTCACTCTTGACTTAAAGATTCCCAGTTTGTAACTATCAGGAAATACTCACTCTGGCAGGGAATTCTAGACTTGTATTATTTATTACGCACTTAACCTTTCAAGAACATCACCAATAAAATCTGAGTATGTCCTTGTAGGGCGTTTACTCTCACATCTGTTTTGTGAATTCTTATAATTATTCCGTAATTATTAACAAAGTAACAAAATAACGAAGACATATTATATTTTCCTACCTCGTAAATTATATGTAAATCACAGAAAGGCTCAATCTGGGATTATGTATCTGATAAAATAATTCTTAGAATTAGAATGGTATATACTAAGTCCCACTCGTACGAAAAACTTAACTCAGATTTAGTTGCTAACTCGAGGTTAAATTTACAGCCCGTTTTAACCTAACCTAACCTACCGTATTGTATGACATAATGTCAATTTAACCTCGTTTAGCAACTAACTCTGATTTTATGTTTAGTGCAAGTGGGCCTAAAGTTTATAACCTTCAGTGTCAGCCATATCAATTTGACCTACGTCACGAATTCTAAATAACACTAACTTATCAAGTTAAATATTTACAAAAGGTTTTTAAGTTAACGTGGGAGGTACACGTATCAAAATATTCGTAGGTAAATGATACTGATTTGTCTAAAAATTACAGTTATATATACTATGTTAATTGTATTCAAATAAAACTCGTTTGGGGTTTTTTTTGTCACATTTCTTGTTCATTATTATCACTCATGTGACTTACTTCGAAATTCTAAAAAACAAAACAAATTATAATAATTTAATATTTTTATTAAGCCTATTCTATAGGACGTATCCATACAGAATAAGCAAGCTAATTTTTGGCGATGGGCAAACCAAATTAACAGTAAAACCGATGATGGTTGAACAAGGGCCTTTGCAGGATGTCTGGTAGCAATTGGATGACAGTGGCCAAGGGCAGGGTCAAATCACAAGCAATTCGAGAAGCATGATAATATCTAACGGTGGACTGATATAAGCTGATGATAATAGCTTGCTCTAAAAAGTAGTCATAACGACAAATGACCCCATAATGCTTAGTAAATGACTTCAAAGTTGACCACTGAGCAATTATCACCGGTATTGTATGAGGGTCACAAAAGGGTGGGGTCAACTTATTGTTGAGTGATCACAGCATCTCTAGTTTTGGTTTTCAGAGGGCTTTTGTTTTTCAAATAAATTCGAATACATTAGTACCTTGCAATTGTCAGTATTTCAGGGTGGAAGTAGGTGTCTATCTACTAATGAATATAAACAACGTTTAGTGAAAAATCAACTCGAAGAATTCAGAACACCAACAGCTCCTGCAAACTACAGACTTTTTATCGCGCGATTGTTTGGTCGGGCCTTTAATCAAAATGTGCGCGCATTACGAAGATTCGGTAATGAATCTTATTTTCAATCCAATCCAAAACCGATGCGATTGGATCGGATCAGAATCTTTGTAAAATGTAGATGCTTGAGAAAATGTAACGAACAGCTGTTTTTTCTCGGAATTTCAGGTTAGGTCCCAAAGAAAACTAATTCATATTAAAGACAACTTTCAACTTCTTAAATATTAACTAAAAGTCAAATTTGTATATTTCCAGTTACTTTTCCCTTATCCCAGCTGAAAATCTTATTCTGAATCTTCAAATAAATGTAAGTAGCAAATTTGTTAGAGCAACGTCTAGCTTTTGGCAGAATTAATAACTGTTTTATCATAACACGTAATTTTCCTTAATACTGATGACGTCGTTACTAAAGAAGTATTAGAAGTAAGAGTCTTCAGGGTATTAATATTAATGAACTTGTTCTTCTTGTACAAGCTTCTTATCATGTCCTTGGCAGGGACTAGTTAATTAATTGATAAATGCATGATAATAAGGAATTAATTATATTTCATTTATAGGGTTCTGTTAACTGTAACGTTAAATAGCTTAAATTATTTCGATATAAACATCAATTTGGGTGAAAACCTCTTATGTATTAACCTTGTCAAGGATTGCTTAATTAGCAGCGGCTACTTGAAAAAAAAAATTGCCAATTAAATATATCATTATAACCTATGACCTGGTGAAGGTTGCGGTGTTCCGCTGGATGCGAGATGCACGGGACCGATAAATGTGGCGACGCTTGGGGGACGCGTATATCCAGCAGTGGACGTTTTTCGGCTGATATGATGACGATATATCAAAAATGTTTTTTTTATATATTTTTAAGCTAAATAAGCTAAAAATTCTGCAGTATCGCTGTCGATACGAAAGTGCCCAAAATTCGGGCAGCATTGCTACTTTATAATTATACTCGTATATGTGATATACAATATACACACAAAGCAGCAATGCCGTTGCCATATATGTATATTAACGTATTATTAGCTTTGTTGAAGCTGATTGAATCACGATGGCTTTGTCTAACGTCTATTGGCTTAGGAGTCATGTATTATATTATTAATTGCTTGGCAACTGACTACTACACAGTCTTTGACTAAAAGTCGTATTGAAATGAAATTCAGGTCCCTGATATTATACCAGCTTTTAACGGTCAAACGGTCTCATAAAGAAAAGGCGTTGTTATTAATTATTATTTAATTAAACTTAGTCTTAATACCCTAGGTATCCTCTTCCTCTTTACTGGTACAGAGATCACGTGGAAGGTGGCTAGTAAATATATTATTCTAAATTACTAAGTCGTTTATTCGGTAACAATTATTAGTACTTACACAAAAGAAAACTTTTCAACTATGTTTTCATCTTAAACCTATACTGCTTGACGAATGAAGAATAGAAAAAAAATCGAGGATATTTTCCTTTCATTCATCAATCAAAGTAAGCAAATCCTTAACTTTTTACACCAAAAGAAATGAAAAAATCTCATGAAACCTAACATTGTGATATTCTCATACAATTTGACGAAAAATCATTTCAGATTCAACAACTTTTTCCTCATGCCCTATGTGATAACGAAGAAAAACATTACCAAAAAAAGAAAGACCTAAAAACATTGACCGAGACTTTTTCCGCCAAAGTTTTTTGTGGGGCATCCCTTTTCAAACCTTGTATTCATCACGATGTCATATGATACAAAAGGAAATTTCTTTGAAAAAGAAGAGTTGTATTTGCTTGTTTTTTGATGTTTTGTTACAAAGGCCAAGGCTTAAAATTATACCTACCTTTTTTATCGGAAGTAGTGAAGTTCAAGCTGAGTTTTAAGAACGCGTTTGTGTTTTTTAATATCCTTACTTTTTTAAAACGAAATATGCATCTTGGTGAAAATGCTTTTCATTTGGATCTCACACTGAAAAAAAATTTAGCGATTGCTTTACAGACCCAAAAAACGAACATTAGCCCAAAATTGTAAACTAACTTATCCATGTATTTTTCCGCGTGCTCAAAGAGTGAAACTTAACAACTATCTTAAGGTGCAAAGGCCGTTACGTTTAAGATCAAATTGACACTGAAGGAGGTCCTACAGGGGGTGAAAGAGGGTGTAAGGGGGAATGGCTTGATTGATGATCGCCTCGTATAATTAATGTGGCCTGACCGTTCTGCAGACAATTAGTTAGATATAGGTCTGAGTAGTTTTCGCGATATCTCTATACATACGCGATGAAATCCGACCTTGAGTAGAAAAGGTAATAGTCATTCTTGTTTATGTTTGTACGTAAATATGCGTTGTTTGTATTATATCTGAGCGCGATTATTGACATTGTTCAAGGCCATATTTTTGTACGTATGTTCCTAAACCATGATGGAGGATATACCTACGTATTATCTATCTAAAAACGTAATAAGTGCTTATGTCATGAAAAGGCTGAACAACTTTCTACATCAATGTTCAATCTAAACAATGACATACTTACCTAAAAGTTAATTTTACGCAAAAAAAATTACGTTAAACGATGTTTTAACAAACACTTTTCATCGTAAAAATATTCTATGAAAAATGTTTTTAATCTTCCAAAGAGTTTTTAATCTTCCAGATTTTCGTTTTTCGTTTCAGGAATATTGTATCTATTCCACATAATTTTACCGTAACTTGTAAATATCTGCATTTTCCCTTAGTAGTCAATAATATCATTCAAGCGTGGATTTAAATTTTCTTATCATACTCTAAGCGTTAGTATTTAGAAACCAAAGCGCGCGAAATAACTTCTGCCTGTAATCTTTAAATGAAATTGTTAACATATTATTTCAGGACTTTTAATAATTTTCAATGTAAACTGACTGCCTTTTCTCACGTTTCTGACTTTCTTATCTGTATTTTTATCTTGATAAAGGGACTTGGGGTTATCTTGCTTGCCATGTTTATATGAAGAAATAACTTTCTATTAAAATAATATAAAGTTTGACATAGGAAAAAAAGTTCATTTACTAGTCTTCAAAAAATATTTTATCATTAAAAATTTCCGACAAAAATTAAAGTTTGGGATTTCTCAGAATTATGCCACAAACTATTGTAAAAATGTGACAAATTCCAAGTTATTCTTTTGTTTTCGACCTCAAAGGCAACCAAAATAAATCGAAGAAGTACCTACATTTATTCAGAAAGTTTCGACATAAAAAGGCAGTACATTCTTCTTAGAAGACTTTTTGTCCTAGAAGAATTTCACGTTCTAAATAGACCAAGTTCGTTTTCCTTCCCTGCGTAATGAGGTGTGTCATGAACGAGTTCTGATGTCATCTCTCTCCGGTTTGCTTATGTCATGGTTTTACAGGCCTTTAACTTCGCCATATTTAGGGCAGCGACTCTATTCATAAGGTTTTATCTTATCTAGAGTGAATGAACTTTGAGATTGAAATTGCATGGTCTGTGGAAGGTTAAAGGTGTCATGTTTTCCCCTACTCTTCCTCCCTTGACAACTTTTCACAAACTTCAAATTTTGTGGTAAACTTCGTAAAAAGCTAAACATAAAAATTAATGACGAGATTTTCTTGCACACAATAGATTGCTTCTCCGGTTGTCAGTTCATAAAAAAAGCTCATTGCCAATATAACACCTATTGTTGTGATTTCAAAAACTAATACCAGTTTTACCTCTCTAATATGCTAGAATTTATATACGAAAATTGTCGATACCCAAAACAAATTTCAAGTAAACACAACACACAAGTACCACGCAAACTTGGTTTAATTTTTAAATTAAACCGGGTGCTAAATATACAAAGAAATGGTACAGTTGATAGCTCTACTGAATATAAACTAATTGTTTTGGAATGCTTGCAATGAATATACGATGAAAGTTTCAGTGCAGGCCTTGTTTATTTAATTCGTTTGCTTTGCTGTAGCCAACGAAATGGTTTGATTCAATTTGCTTGAAATAAAGAAAGGTTTTCAATATTTGCATTTTTACGTTAGGTACATGAAATTCACATGGGAAAAAGGAAGATAGTGACTAAATCTATCTAGCTTTATGTAAACTTACAACAGAAATAAAACAGTAAATAGATTTTAACAAACACTCACTACTAAACAAGATATAGACCTGTTTAGACGAAATTAAAATATAATCAAAACATTGTTTTCGTTGTATTCTTGAGATATTAGTATAGTTAGATCAATCAAAGATATAATGAATAGTTACAGCACTGATAATAGCATTTCCTGCATGTTAAATTTTGTGTTGTTAGACATTATTTTTTATTTGTTTTTTTTTTTACTTTTGTATAGATTCTTTTACTGATTGTTTTGTGAATGTGTGAACATTGTAGACCTTCTAGATGCTCTTTGACAATTGTTAACTTTTTATCTCGTTTTAATTCTTTAATTCTTTATTGTACACCAAAACAATACATTTATACAAAGTGAAATCAATTTTCATGTACAAAGGCGAGCTTAACTCCAAAATGGAGTTTTCTTCCAGCAAACCTTTGAGTGATAGAGATCATTTTAATTCAGGGCTAATCCAGTGTACAATTTAACAGTAACATAACAATTAAATATATAATAATAATACATACATAGAAGAACTATGTTCATTAATACAAATATATATATATATATAAATCTACTAATATTTTTATTGTGTCGAAAGAAAATGCTCCTTAACTTTCCTCTTGAAGACATCGAGAGAAGGGCTATCGCGTAGGGAGTGTGGGAGAGAGTTCCAGAGATGCACTGGAACTACTACTTTTTTTTTCCAACGTTGTCCCCCCATATCCAAGTACCAATGCTGTAACATGGAAATATTGTAAACCCAAACCATTTTTTTAAAAGAGTAACCATGTTGTTTCTTGCCGGTTCTTCGTCATAGGAAACGACTAACCCGAACCGTGCACCTTTTTGTCGACGTTTTATAAGTGCCCATGTAGGCATATATAAAATAAAAATAAAATGATTTTGATAATTTGATTTTGAATCAAAGAATGCATTGTCCCTATTTTCATAATAAGACCATGTGCTCGGGGACCTTGCTTTTCTCCAACTCTCAAACTTATTAAAAAATCTTTTGCAAGTCACATTTAACTAACACATTATGTAAAGTACACACCGTTATAATATCCGATCTACGCCGGACGGAACCGAATGTCTCGAGGGGAAGCAAAACCCTTTTTCGTGACGTGACGATTTCTACCAGGCAACTCCTACCGCAAACCGCGTTAAGGAACGTCCGTCGTGTCAATAATTTGGTTGTGTAGAAATATAAATCCGTTCGTTAAACTGACTTTAGAGAAAGTCATGAGTCAGCACTACATACAGCCTTATTAATTTTTATTACAATAACAAAACAGATTTAAATCTAAACAAATAACTCTTCTACCCTGCTAAATTATTTTTCATCAACAATTCAATCGAGGTCAGTTTTACTACGGGATTGCGCCCGATTGTGAATAGTTCGTGACTGTACCTCATTAGCGGCCCGAACCGGATTCAACCGGTTACTGAACAAAGCCTCTCGCGGATACCGCTAGGAAACCTTTCTTCGACTTTCAGCTTCAGCTAACGAGAATCTGACGAATGAATACGCTGACACCCGCTTATTGTGATGTGGAATTAATTTAAAGTTGGAATTTTATGATGATGCCGTTTTTTATTTTGAACTAGTGACCCGTGACAAATGATACACAAAAATCTTCCTCATTTCTCACTCTATTGGTGAAAATTGTATCAACATCCGTTCTGTGGTTTTTGAGTTTATCGCGTACAGACGCGGCAGAAGACTTTATTTTATAATATGTAGTGAACACTTTTGTTTATAACTGGCAGCTTATATAAGTACAATAAATTGTAGTTCTAAAAACTAAAAAACACGCTTTATTGGTAAGGATAATGGGACAAACTGTTTAAATTATTGCATTGTCATCGGTCCTTGATAAGTGTGCAAAGTTTCAAATCAATCCAACGTTTTGAAGTGGGTGAAAATCACGTTCAAAGATTCCGTTACATTGATACATAGATACATACATACCAAGCTAATAAAAGCGTGTTAAAAACATTTTTGGAAAGAGTGATGTATGACAAGAACAGAACGATATTGTAAAATCTTATCAAATTATTTTTTGTATCCCGATGTTTCTGAACTATATTCTATTTCTGATTCTTAAACATCTTAAGAAGACAGTATTTAGACACTGCTGCACTGAAATGCTCTATTCTAATTAAGTTAATCCAATTTGCGCTACACTCTAACATTCCCATACATGTTTGCGAAGCCGTGTTGCCATATAAAAACGTGAAGTGTTACGTTCGTTGATTTTGCTTACGTTGGCGTTTGATACAAACGACATGTTAAGGTGGCCTGACCTATTAAATGTGACCCGGTTAAATTATTAATCGTTATATTAAAAAAATACTTTAAATGAATGTGAAAAAAATCGGACCCCTGAATTTTGATAGTGGACATGAGATATATTTTTTTATTTAATGAAAGATTTTTTTTTTTTCCACCAAGTTTGTAAACAACTTAGAAAATAATGTGTACCATTACCAACAACAGCAGTCACATAAAATACAAAAATATATTTTGCCACAATCATTAGGACCTTGCATTAAAAAGATGAAAAAGTGTCACAATTTTTAAAGGCACAGCATTACTAACACTAGTTATATAAGTATTTACTAACACTAGTTATATAAGTATTTGTTACTAACAAGAAATGGACTGTAAATTGTCTGAAATTTGAAATAAATTAAATTAAATTAAATTAAACGGCTCGTGGAATTCAAAACGTTTTCATTACTAGCATATTCAACTCCTATTTCTCATCGTTCAAATGCATTGGAGGAAGAAAAGAAATGTCAGGAAACGTTGACCCAGATACGGTGGAAGACATTATAAAAAACGTCAACATTTTTCCTCGCGTGTGTAACAGGAGCCGATCTCAATGAGCCTTAACACAGCACGAAAAATCTATTCTCCTATAAAATAACTTGTAAAAGCTCGCGTGATCCGCCCAACGCGTAATATAACTTGACCACAATAGACGATAAAAACTTAGCCCTCAGAAATAATTTACCGTTCACAAACTGTCCCCACTCTAACGCATAAATTTTGTAATACACCACTGAATTATAGCAATGTTCAGCGGAAATTGCATGTTACGAATTGTTCAAACAGGAAAGTTTTATTACCTGTGCTAGGGACTCGGTATTTGCAAAGATTCTCAAGTAGCTGAAGTTGCGAAACTCGCCAGCATAGAATCTTGAATATGTTTGACGATTTCGTTAAAGGAGCTCTTTGATGACATAACTCCCAGCCTTAAAGTAGGATTTTGTGTCGCATATAATTTAAATAGAATATAGAAAATAGCAGTATTCGGCTTAACCGAGCCAAATATTAGGTAATTTAGAAGCGCGATCTCCTTACGTAGTATCCAAAGTGCTATCTCGTTATGCAAAAGTATACTGTTATACCGACATACGTTCCAATACACTTGGAAATAACAATACTGAAAGACTAGTGAAGTGCAAAGGAATATCAATGAGGCATACGACGACGAAATCGATACGTTAAAAAGTACTTCCATGCGCCTTTCGGTGAAAATGCGTTAGACAAACAAACCTGAATCAAGTTACGGACAACATTACCGACAACGTTTCTACACGGTGCGGTTTAATTTATGAAATTGCCACCACAGAAAACAGAGCCTAGATAGCACCGGTCGCAAGGGACACAAAGGGTGTGTGTTTGGGACCGAAGGAAAACGTTACGCTAGACAGCAAATGAAAATAAACCCTTTGACATTATTCATTAAGAGTAAATTGCTTTGTAAGACCTGTTAAGGTAAGAACAAGGTGCGTTCGTGTTGAGCGCGGTTGTTGTCGGGAATTAATTAATGATTTTATAATATTGGCTCTGGTATCGATGGGCGACATTCAATATCAAATTTTCGTAGGTAAAGCAAATGTTAACATAGTGGTTGGTAGTGAATAATAGTTGGCAGATGAATCGAGGGTAAAGGCCTTTAATAGCCGTTTTGGCAGCCAATGCAGTTCAGAGAGCGGCAGACATTATAAATTCACTTCGAGGTGCAAACTTGGCAATCTAAGTAACAATAAGTGGTAGAAGCATGATTGATTCATTGTATCAACTTCGATTTTAATTTAAAGTATCCTTTTTTATTAAGTAAAATGATATGGCAAAGGCAATAATATAAAAATAAGGAAAAAGCAATGAATCTTGAAAGAGTAATTTAACAGACGAATTTTAATTCCCTCACCTCAATGTTTTTGGCTGAAATTCTCCATTTATCATATTGTTAGTCTAGAGATTGTTGACCTCATTTCTGTTCTTATAAAGGTCGGTTCCCTTTACGATTCACAGTTGTAATACTTTAGTATTTTATTCGCTGTTCTTGGTCTGCGTTAAACCGCTTTTGTTCTGTACCAATATAAAGTTCGTCGACGATTTTTTGACCTAGTTTGTCTTAAACCGTCTTGATGTTTTATATTTCGCCAGATTTGTCTATTTTTAAATGCAGAAAGTAATATTGTTCATCTGATATATATTTATATTACCGAAAACTGACAATATTTGGTCTTCAAATATTTCTGGTGCCAATTTGTGGTTTCTTAGTAAATAATTTCGTTGCTTTCTGGGAAGTGGTATAACATGCATTGACTAGGAAATTACCAATTTATGGCCTTGTTAGTCTTGGAAACTGAAATTATCGTGTCAACGTATCAAATCATGTGTTTCATTAATTTTGTTGTTAGTTCTATTGAACTAATCTCTATGTCTAGTCCTCAAGAACTTCCAACAAAAACAATTACTAGTTCTGTTTTTTTATGCTTTAGTAAATAACCTACTTACATTAAATGACTTTTTAATTTACAATCTGTTTCACCTCATTCATTCCTTTGGCGCTACAACCCTTTGTGGGTCTTGGCCTCCTCAACGATCTTCTTCCATTTCGCTCTGTCACTGGCCTCCTTTCGCCAAGATGTTTTCCTTCCTATCCTCTTCAAATCTTCCTCTACACAATCTATCCAGCGCTTCCTGGGTCTTCCTCTGGGTCTTTTTTTAATCGGAGTCCACTTAGACATGACTCTAACGGCTCTGGTATAGCCCATTCTTTCCAGGTGTCCTGCCCATCTGAGCCTTTGCGACTTGCAGAACCTGACAATTGTTTCCCCATTGATCAGGTTTTCTGAGATTTTGTAAGAATGAACTACGAATTAGAAAACCTGTTTCACCTAGAACATTTATAATATCGGCCTTCTCATTCAAAAGTTCCCCTTTCAACAATTAAAAAATCTTTGTACATAAAATGTTTGTAGTAGTTGTCGTGTTGCTAGCTAGCCTATCGCCTGCGGGTCCCATAGCAACCCAGTCTACTTTATTATTAGAACTTGCACGACTAGTCTAGACAACAAGCTGTTACATTCATTCTTTATTGAATTTCTAGACCAACATGAAAATCTGGAAGTCAAATGAATTCTAATAAATATGCTTACAATAATTTTCATGAAAGGCCTTTTATTATTCTTCATTTGGCGCCTATCGGGTCTGAAATGGTAAATCGCTTGAACAATATACAAATTTTGCATCATAAATATAAACATGAATTTGGACGAATAAGGATCAGACCATGTACAAGATATGACATTCGTAATTTAGCAATAAGATGCTATCTTTGTGCTAGATGAGTCCGGACATCCGGCTGATATAATCAGCTTGTTCGCGTATAGAATACACGGGACGGAATGGGGTGGCCTACTCTTTGATGTAGGCGAAGCAATCCAATATAATTAATGTTTTATCTGCCATATATTTATATAATAAAAAAACTTTTTTACAAAAAAATACTACCGACTTCCAAATAAGAAAACTACAAAGTGAAAAATAACTTTATTTTTGGAAGTCGGTGTCTTTCGTAGGTACCATTTTTTTTTCGTTATGGACACCGACTTCCAAAAATAAAGTTATTTTTCACTTTGTAGTTTTCTTATTTGGAAGTCGGTAGTATTTTTTTGTAAAAAAGTTTTTTTATTTTTCACTTTTTAGTTGTACCTACCTAATAGGCAAGTTGTTTAGTAAGTTTCCTATAACGCCAGAATAGATTACCCGAATATCATGAAACTTGAACAAAACCGATCAAATGAGAGATCTGCTTACCCCTTAAGAGCATACTGGCGTGATGTTATGTTATGAAATGGTATAAACAATAAACAGACATGCGATTTCAGCAGTCCCGAGAGATTTGCCGTTATTTATTGAAGAGTTCTGTTGTATATCTTCGAAGTTCTTCATCAGATCTTCACCAAATTAAAATGGGACCAATTTCGGAACATACTCTTTCAAACAAAAAAAGAATTTTCAAAATCGGTCCACAATTGACGGAGATATCGGTGAACATACACAAAAAAAAAAAAAAAAAAAACATACAAGAAGTCGAACATAGAACCTCCTCCTTTTTCGAAAGTCGGTTAAAAATAGATGAAGCAAGACTAAGAATATCTCAGAGTAGTATTTGAAACAATTAAACTAGCAGCTTGTGTGGTCAGATGCGTATATAAATTTAAGCTGTACTTATAAATATAAATCAATTAACACTTGCTTGAAAGATCATCACTTGAAAATGGTTTGACAAATTTCTTTATCGTTTTGTCAGAATAAGACAGGGTTATGTGAACATTTTTAGAAAATACACTGGAAATTCAATTGAACACACGCGAATCTAGGGCGTGTATTTATGAAATGAAATAAAAAATATATTATGTTAGACTTTATGTCTTGGATATAACAGTTCCTCTTTCCGCTGTCTGCCTGTACCATTCTTCTCTTAGTTAGGTTACATACATTCTTATCTGGTTAACTCTCCAGAGTTACGGTTTGAGCACAGATTTAATTTGACCATGACTTAGTATTTGTTTAACTAAACTAATGCCGGCTTGTCCTAATTCTAGGATATGTTGTAATGGTAAAGTATGTCTGGAACTTAATCACTTTGGGAACAAAGCAATAGATTACTCTGAAATTACGCAGAACCAAATTACGTCATGGGGGAAAAAGGACACACTTTATTATGTCAAAGTAATGTATGTTTAACAGATAGACACTTATTACACTCTTTGGGAACTTGATCACAGATCAGTGAATGGATATTAATGTATATTAGGACTTTTAGTGGAAAAACCGGCCAAGTGCGAGTCGGATTCGTGCACCGAGGGTTCCGTACAAACAGCTACTTTCAGCAAAATAATTAACATTACTGAAGTTGATTACTAAAGTTCATAAATAATGAAAGCATCGATCATTGCTTTAACAAAAGATACACTAGGTTGAAGGAAAACAAACCGGTTCATTTTCTTTCGATGTGTGCTGAAGGTGTGGAAAATCGGGCTCAACAAATTGGGAAGTGTATAGTGTAACGATCGCTTTAGTATTTAATGTAAAATGTTCTGCGCACACGAGCATAATATTAAAATAAATATTTTCTTTCACACAATAGCACAATTTTATTTATTTACTTTATTTGAGGTTGGTGCCAATTAAGCTAGTCCTCTAAATTGTTTGAGCACCCGTACTACTACTAGACGAGTATCCCATACAAATCAGAGGACTATCTTAATAGGCGTCAGCTATGTATGTATGGGGACAACCTTTAATTTTATTTTTTTTTAGATATTTTTCTTTATTTGTTCTGTATGACCTTACTTTTTGCCAAATTTCGTGATTCTAGGTCAACGGGAACTACCATATAGGTTTTCGATTCAAAACCTATAGGGTACCTACTTCCGGTTGACCTAGAATTGTAAATTTTAAGTAAAGGGAAAATTCCGAAAAATAAAATAGTTGAAAATTAAGGTAAATTTTTGTACTGACAAGTATTCGCAAAAATGAAAATTTGCCCATATATTTTTAACGTGTTGAATTAGGACCTTGAATTTTATACGCCGTATAGGGACTATAGACCTCAGTATTTGGTATAAATTTCAACTGGCTAGGTCCACCCGTTCCTGAGAAAGCGGTGGTTATACACGGACAGACAGATGGACAAGAGAGTGATCTTATAAGGGTTCCTTTTTTACCCTTTGAGTTACGGAACTCTTAAAAGTAAAACAACGAGAAAAAACAATAATTCTTAAACGATGGCTATTTGCCAGTCTCTAAAGTGCTAGTCCAACCAACACTTAACACGAAGTTTAAAACGTTTTTCGTCATTTGTCGTTTCAGACATATTGTTGACATTCCCGGACGCGAAGCTTGGTTTGTTACATATAGAGAAAAACGTCAGCAAAGGGACGGGTCTGGATGGACGAGGGGATCTGACAGCATGGGTCACCGTGTCAAAGCCGATTCCTGAACCCGTTTTTAATAAAAAGGTTTTTTTTAATGTAGGAAATATTTTAGATACGGTGAGAGGCTAGTTATTTTATGAAAGGTATGTATCTACATATAGGCATAGATAAGAAGTTTTGTAAGTGGATTCAATATTTAAAATAACAAGGTAAAATATTCTTTTGTAGAAGAGGTGACGCCATTTCATCCTCATATTTTGAGCATCAAGTACCTAAATCACTGAAAAATAAAACATAAAAGAGTAACTAAACCAAATAAAGAATCTCAAATTGGAGCTTTTATTCTGATAGCCGAAATATCTGAGGCCGATAAGAGTGAAAAATCGTCGAAACAACAATACACTGAAAAATTGCATCGATAAACCCGATCTATAGATATGGGCATATACTCGCATACTTTCGCGATTGAAATCCATAAATTTTGTGGAACAGTAAAGTTCGATCCTAAAACGGATTTTATTAGAAGCCAATCCTGCGTTACGTGATTCCATCAGTATGATAGCGGTAAATATTTTTTTTCCGCAACCTGCAAAAAACTGGGTGTGAAAAAAACGTTTCCACTGAATGAAATGGGCATGAGTCGGCGATATGCTGGCGACGGACGTACACTCACGCTCAAAATCGTGTTGTTGACAATTCCCGCTTATACATACTTACCTCACAAACGGTTTTTTTCACTTGTTTCCACGTTTGAAACTTTTGTGCTATTTGAACAGCCACAGTGCGGGGAAATGCGAGATTTTTAATAAGCGTAGAAGTTGAAATACTGCCGTCTATTTTTCAACGGTTTACAGAAGACAAATAATGTTTCATGTTTAGGTATCTAACTGGAGCGTGCTTCTGCGTTTGCAACTTTTATAAAATGCTCGTTGTGCTTAGCAACAATAAAACAATGGTAAATGTTTTGAATACAATGTAGCGTTTTTTAGTTCACATTGGTTATATATTATAACAATGATGATCAACGAAACCGAATGCAATTAAAGAAAATAAGTACCTAAACCAAAAATATAATACAATATTGAAAACCAAATCATGGAAAACGTTAACTACAAATAAAAGCGTCCTGTAAACTCAACTACAACCAAATCATAAAGAACATTATTTGGCCCATTTAACTTCCACCTGCAATGTGTGGTTGCCAACTTTAAAAGAAAATGTTTCAATAGCACAAAATGTTTCAATAGGAACAGTCAACACACATTTATCTTATTGATCGGACACGTACGACCCTTGTGTGTTTATTCTCGGATCTAAGATAAGAAAATGAATGAGTATTATTATTGTATTCTGTGAAATTGACTTCTTTATTACTTTTGTTGTTAAGAGTACATAGTGCAGAAGTTCCTACTTTCACGAAATCATTTATTTTATTGACATTTACAACGTTTAATGTATACAGATCATTATATTGTATAGGTACATATGTATTGTCAAAATTCTTTGGAAAGTGTTTGGAATATTATCCTTGCTCTTGAAACGCTAGTTTTAAATTACAACTTTAACTTGACCTTTTAAATATGCATTAGCTCAGAAATTACTTAGAATATATAAATTAAAGTTAATCCTACCGTACCTACTTGAAAAAATATAGAACTTTTAATACAACTTCTTTAACCTTGAATCAATCACGATCTTGAGGTCGATATAGCGCCCTTTAGAAGTA
Source organism: Orthosia incerta (assembly GCA_948252205.1). Taxonomy (NCBI): domain Eukaryota; kingdom Metazoa; phylum Arthropoda; class Insecta; order Lepidoptera; family Noctuidae; genus Orthosia; species Orthosia incerta. The sequence continues at coordinate 11,400,906 of OX411749.1, read as the reverse complement.
CTGGTGATAATTTATTCAATTTGTGTACTGACGCCTTTGTAGTACCTACGTACCTGCTTAATCAATATTGTTTTATCTTCACCGGTGCCTAAACTTAAACAACGGTATAAAGTCATACCCTTGGAGTTTAAAAGTTCAATGATATTGGAAAACATAGGTAGCTACAATTGTGGTTTTGTTTCTTATTAGAAAAAACGAAAAATAATATTAAAATTTCTGTTGCATGGTCAGAATCTTATTTTATTTATACTGCAATATTGTGCAGAAAAACCAACTTTAGGGCATAATTATTACTAAACACTTCATCATTTATTGTACCAACAAGGAACAGTCTGCTAAAAAAATATATAATCAACAAAGATTACAGAAAACCTCACCCCAGAAACCAGCTACATTAAATATGCTCTTAAAATTCTCACTACGGACAATCTGGAGCGCAAAGCGTGACATCTGATACATTTGAACGAATGCCAACATCTGCATCCTGCCGCGTTGCTAATAATCTCTAGCTACTGCAATGATTAAGTTGTTCAGTAAGTCTGTATCGTGAAATGTTATGTACGGAAGCAACGCCTTTTAAATCTGCCAGAACTTCTGTAAAGCTGAAGAAAACGTCTCTTGAGAGTTGATTAAGTTCTGGGTCTCTTTGAATCTTCAAGCCGCTTCTTTGGCCTCTCAAATATGTTGGTTTTAAAACTGTTTCAGCAAGTTGGTTTTCTGTCTTCTCTACGATTTAGGTCCATACAACTAAACATCTGTAATGACTTAATTAATTCCTGACCTCTTGCCAGAATTAAGCTCTATATAAGCTTAAGTATTATTTGTTTTTGGCTTTAAATCGGCAGATTGACCTTCGGATTCGGTTGTTTCCTTACCTCTACATATACCATTATCATCCATCGATACCTTCCATTAAGAGTCACCTTATTATCTCTGCCTGATTTAGCTTCATCATCTTAATTTTTGCCGAATATGCCGTAAATATGAAATATATGTACCAGATCGTTCCAGTAGTCGCGATTCGAGCGTGAAGTAACATCTGGCATGTTTGAACGAATGCCAGCAGCTGCACCGTTGGCCGTATTAATCCCTACTCCATTTGTGGCTGGAAACTGGACTGGCTTGCGACTTGTAGTGCGCCTTAAAATGTTGGCTTTTTTAAAGGAATTTAATCTGCCGCTTGTTGATTCTTTTGATTCTGTTACAAAAAACAGAATGCATACATGACAATTTTGTGGTGGGTCACACCGTTTCTGTTATACTTTGTTTCATTATTGTTTGAAATGATTATGTCAGCTTTGAAGCTATTACCAATACATTTTGTTCGTTATATCATCATCAATACATATAATAAATCTGTAGAAAAGTAGTTTTTGTACATCGAAAATATTTCCAAAAAAAATAGTCAGGGTGTTAAAGGATAAACAACAGAACCTATTTCCGGCATTTTTGGAATTTTTGTCTGTTTATTTTTGCACGCATCACGTGAAATGTACGAAACCAATTTAAATAACTTTTATACATAAAAATTGTGCGTAACTAGAAGAATTACTTAGTTTTTGTATCATCGCAATCGGTTCACTCTATCAAAAGTTAGATGAATTTAAAGTGTTCAAGAAGTAAAATTATCACAACACACGCAGTTCAGATACGAACTCGGACAGTTGAACTCGATATTCGATAGATGGCGTTGTGCATTTGAAGACATTTTCTGAATGGCGATGTTAAAATTCTCCGCGAAAGAATGATGACCATAGAAAAAAAATTGGTAGGTAGGTAAGTAGGGTAGGCAGGAAGGTAAGTAGGGTACGGTTGGCAGACAGATGACGGGAGCGAAGCCGCGGGCACAGCTAGTTGCTGAAATAAAAGAAAAAATACAAATAAAAAAAAAGCTTCAAACGATTAAAAACAATACTTTGTCACGAAGAATAAGTTAACCAATTATAAAAACGCTGAACACTAATTACTAGACGAGACTAAATGGATTCGAAAACTAAAACTAACTTTGCGGATTTCGCTTGTTGTTGAAAAACTAACTTTATAAAATAAAACAATGAACATTGAACATATAACTTTGTAGCTGCTGATAATAAAATGCTGGCTCATATTTAACGAAGACCATTAAATATTTATAGGTGCTCTTTCACAATGGCATTATTGGTTGTTTTCTGCTGAGCATAGCCCTCTCTTTTCGTATATCAATCCTGTTCCTGTACCAGCTTCATCCAGGTTCTACCCTAAATAGCAACAATATCATGTGCCTATCACGCTGCTGGACGACAAACAAACCTCTTCCACTCTTCTTTTTCGCCCGAACCTTGGATGCCACTCGGTCGCCACGCCGCACCTTGCCAGGTGTCCTACCCTAGCTCCATATCTGCTTATCCCAGCTAAATTAATAATAGAAACAAAATCTGCATGAAGATGGTAAAGCACGACATTAACACAGTCGCAAAACTTTCGCACCCACTTTCCACTCTGCAGCTTTATCATCCTATTCACTTTTACTCTTTCAAGACACTGAGACGCTAAAACGATTAGTCGTGCCTCGAAAGCACTACCTTCGCAGAATTAACTTGAATATTCACAGTTTTTATCGCTTTAACGTAGAGAATTTTCTGAGTGTTCGAAATTCCTGAATCCATAAATAAAGCAGCCAAACTGTGAAATATTTTCAACGCCTACATTTCCGAACATTCTTTTTGAATTTTCCAAATAACATGTTAAACAACATTTTTCGCCTAAAGTTAATAGAGCGATGGTCACATAAATTCTGTGTAACGTTGACACGTAAGATTTATGTGTGACCACGGTAAGGGTTGAAATTGAAAAGGCACCTGTACGAAAATCGTTCGCCAACCCTTTGTGTATCGTACTTCATGACAGGTTTGCTATGGTGTGAGCAAAATTCACGATTTGATGAAATTACAACCTCGTTTACTTGAAAATGAACTTTGCATTATTAAAGCTGTACAAGTATTTTAAATATAATAGTCATGATAAATAACTCTATTAAGATAAAAAAAATAACACACTGGAAATGCAAATGAGTCATTGAAACATTTGAAAACCACAGTTGCCATATTACGGCTCATTTTTCTGCAAAACAATTCCTTATTCGCATTTAATAGCACCCACGGGAAGTATTACGCCCTAGCCATGAGAAAATAATTGTTTTTATCGGCCCGTGGACTCACGTGTCTGCCATATAACCGAAATATAACCCTAGGTATTTCAATGCTGCCTTCACGTGATACATAACGTTCGCAGGCACTCTTACTTCCAATATTGCTTCAAGTATCGGCAAAACTTTGATCGCACGCATCGGGGCTTACCGAATTTTACTTGTTACCAAAAGCCCTTTACTTTTAGTAATGTTAGCAGGTCCATCAACCCTTATTGACTACTTAATTTGAAGTATCGTACCTTTGATCATTATTGGATTATTTCTCACGTGAACTTGAACCTCTTTGCTGTCTTGTGAAAGTTGTGGCTTCGTGAAGTTTTGTATGTGTAAAATATATAGGTGAAATATATTATATTTTATGAATTTCAGGTGCAAAGACAGTAATAAAAGGTTTACTACAGCTTTCTTTGGAACAATAGTAATTTAAAATTGTGGTTTCATGCCTATTTTTTCGTCTACAACATAGCAATCCCAAGTTATCTGATAGGGAAAAACTAGCCAAGCTACACATAGTAGAATATATTAACAGTAAAAGAACACTATCCAATGGAATTCTCATACGATCCCCATAGATTGAGGTCTACAAATCCAATTAGTGTTGAGCAAAAGTTCCTTGGTGGATTTTGGAGAGTATCCAACGGTTTCAATTGGCGATTGCCAACCGGCTTTACGTTGTGTCGGTCCATCGCCACTAATTCAGCTTTGTGGCGTGAGAAGGAAGACAATCGGTTGGTGATTACTTTGCATTGACGATCTGAAAGGTTATGTCTTGAATTGGGGTTTACTCTAGCGATCTTTTAGTTTCGGTATGACTTTCCAAGTTGCTAAGTGAATGTTCCTCGCGGCTTTTAGTGCATTTGAAAGTTTGTTAATTTTGGAAATGCTATCAAAGGATTCCAATGCGATGGGACTAAGAACATCAACCAGCTGATTGATATTAACAAAAGGGGAGCTTTTAGATTTGTTCAACATATTTAAGAATCAAATAGTGCAAAATATAAAAGTCTATATTTATTTCATTATTATTATTCTCCTTTATTCAATTTCTTTTCTTATTGTTTACATTTTTAAATATTTAAATTAAAGAGGCCCACCGGTATCGGAAACAGGGTCCAAGCTACCAGCGGTCAGGGCTCCAGAGAGAGGAACCTCCTAACGATACGAGCCGTGTCCAGCAGTACTGCTTTCTGGATCAGGCCCATCATTATTATTATTATGAGCCCGTTACGTCCCGCTACAGGGCAAAGGCCTCCCTAATTTCATTATATTATCTAAATTACTTGCGTACCCAAATAGTCTTCTGGAATCGCTACAACGAAAAACAAAATTCTCACGATATCGAAAACCGATATTCTTGAACAACTATAAGTATAAAGAAATCAAAACACTCCGTTCTATCGATAAGACATTATTGTTTATTGGATCGTAGGGTCCTATATAGATGGGACTAACGACTTGGAAGCTTCCTTGGCTTTCAAGTGTCCTTTGACACGGAAAATTTATTACATTATTAAATTGCTATTCCCTTTTCCTACAAAGATAATAATTCTTTAATAATATTATTAAAGATACTTAAAAATTGATAATTGAAAGGTCTTAATGAAAGTTGGATGAATCTCTTCCATAAAATTTCATACGATATTGTTTTTTATCGTCTTAGCAATAAACGGAATGATGAACGGTCAAGAATTAGATCATCGTTTATATACTTACATCACATAACTATGACATTGGTATTTAATAAAATGAAAACACACGAAGGACGGTATGTGATATTTGCGTACATAATATCGGACATAAAGACTTATAGGAATATTTCTTGGATGAAGTATTTATCATATGACAAACCGTCGGCACACATTGTTTAGATAGGAGTAGGTATTGTGTGTAATAAACAGGCTCCTTCAAATATTCCTCTATGTGGTATCAAAGGCATTCCTTCTTAGAGATCTAGTCACGTCTTGCCCTATAGACGCTCTTCATTTATTTAGTTTGTGTGGAAGAAAACGTGGCTTTTTTGTAGCGTAAATATACTTAAATTTAGGCAACAAATATTTTGGAGTTTTGTTTACCACTTGTAACAATGGTACTGTCCTAATCCAATAAAAACCCTGCGGTTTATCTAAGCGAAGCGGTGGTGGGACTCGGCTCTAATTTCCTTTCGGTTTATCCTATTTCCTTTCCTAGCCGAGCGACGCCTTCCACCTCTGAGGTGCAATTGCTCAAGTGGAATCAAATATGAACCGCTTAGCTGCCTCACACAGGAACATGTAAACTTTATTTAAGCAAAAGTCGACCATAATATTTTTCGAACATTTCCGTCAAGAAAATTAGGTCGCAGCTACAAAGTTTACACATTCCGACGGGGTAATCCTTTGCCTCCCACCCACTGGTGTGCACATAAGCTGTCTTATGCTCAAACCAGTGGAGCAAGACATCCACTAACAAAAATCTTTTTTGTTGCAGTAAAGTGATAAGTGAAACTTAAAGTATATTTTTGATGTAAACTAGTTATCAATTTCATTCCGTCGAAGTACAAAGTATACATTATAAAAGTGTTGAAAACAGAGATTAATAGATTTACAAAGTGAACTTTAAAATAAACAATATGACGTGTTGAACATTCAGTGTGGTAAAATGATTTTAGTGAGGACTGTCAGTGGCAGAGGACTATTTCGAGTCGTAAGTGTGAACAATAAAACGATATGGGATGACTCATAGTGCAAAATGTTATGTGCAACCCACTGTCCGATCCGAAGATGATGCGCGATATCCACGACAGTGCTGGGGCAGGCGCAAGCGGCGGGATGGAGGAAAGCGAGGACGGCGGGAATGGGGTTGCCGAGGTCGATATGGACGACTGCGGCTCCCTCGCGCTTCCTCCCGACCTGCCCCCCTACTCCGGCGACTACATCATCAGCGACTATATGGAACGCCTCGGCACACGTCTCAATATTCTCGAAACAGAACTCAAATACGCTTGGCGAGCGCTCGATCTCCTCAGCCAAGAATATGTCAGGATGTGGGAACGGCTCGAGAGATTGGAGACGTTGCTCGCCGATCAACAGGGTGTGATATCAACGTTACTGGATTTTTACACATGCCGAACTGTCAGTGCCAGAGATCCTATCACTCGATTAGAAGTGATCAGAGAAATATTAGGGAATGGTACTGTCGAAGATGGCATAGAAGAAGGCTTGGATATTGGACGAAGTTCAATATTATTAGACCATCAAGAGGAAATAATGGAATCTAACGAAGCATTTTACAAGAGCTTAAATCAAGCTTATCGTGATGATTTAGTTTGCGATGATACTTCAAGACCACCATCACAATTAGATATGATTTGGGAAGCTCCGGAAGAACCAGATATAGAAATGATGCCAACAAGCTCTAGGCAAATATACAGTTCATCAGACTATAAAGATTACTGCGGATTAAAAGGTGGACCTGTAATTAGTGAAAGAGATTTGGTACATTTGTCTGCTTTAAGTACAATAGATCAAATTACAGTAGATAAATTACACGAATTAGATAGATTGACAACCCAATTACACAAAGATTCCAGAGAGTTAAAAGACTTGAAAACGAGGCTTCTTAGTCCTGAAACAAAACTATCAAAACATGATAGGGAAATAGAAGCAAAGGCACTAGTTGAGGATGGAAATATAATCAATGAACAGCTTAAAAGCGTTTATTCAGGCGGTGAAAATTGGGCCATTAACGACATGATGAAAAGTTTTGATGACTTTATGTTAGCGGCGCCTAAAGATTCTATCGTAAGAGAGAAATCACCATCAAGATTGTCACTAACTGATAATGTGACAGATAGAGCAATAGATTATTTGCCACCCACTCTGTCTCCTCGTCGAAAGTTTGTACCAGAGAGAACTACTACAGAACCTTATACGACTGTTACTGGGCGTCTGGCCTATAGTTCGGCCGTAGCTAATGCTGAGATAAATGCAGCTAAAGCATCTAAATCTCCTAGTGCTCTTTCAAGGGAAAGATTCGAATATAGTTCGCCGTATCAAATAACAGACACTTCCAGACAAAATTATTTTTCTAACAAAGGCCTATCTCAGCCTTTAAACGAGATATATAAATCAGGAGGTTCAGAACAACTCTCTCCCATGTCAATTCACGAAATATACAATGGACCTAGTACTAATGAATTAAGTTATGAAGATAACAGGCTAAGAAAATCTCCAAGTCCCCCACCACCAGCTCCACCAAATGGGACAAACGGGTTTCCTTCAATAGAGAATAACAACGAACTGGTCGCTCATCAACCAATGTTATCTACAAGTAGCGCTATGCCCCATGATGGTATGCGTTTAAGTCCCAGATCTCCAAAGTCACCCAAAACTTCACCTAAGCATGTAAAAAGGGATTCAGCAAATATTGTGGCTGCAAAATCTGATTCAGGATTATCGTCAATGAGTGGATGGTCAAGTTTAGAAAAAAGTCCAGGTTCACCTAAAACGGGAAGAATTACGCATGGAAGTCACGATTCTCATAAAATGAGAGATCCTTCCCCACAACCAATACAAAAAATGTCGTATGAGGTCGAGTCAAAGCCGTATATAGAAACGCTCGTGGATTCTTATCTTTATGAAGGGACAAACTTGAAGAGTGATTATAACTTACGAAAGTCAGATATTATGACAAAAGAAATTAGCTCCAGAGATTTGAGTAAATTGCAAGGAAAAGTGGATAGTGATTACATGAAAAGCGATATCCCATATTCAGCAACAGATCAAATGACTCAAATAAGCAATATTGGAGAATATTATTACGGCAACGAAGCCCCTTCAATATATTCCGTAGCTGGAAATAGACAACCAATATTCACAACTGTGTATAGTACTCCGAGAGGAATGTTGTCTGAAGATAGGAGTTTTTCCGAATTATTAGATAGAAATGAAATTTCTGAGTCTGTTGCGAGGCCCGCAGTGGATTCTTATCCGCCGGAACCTAGTTATCATGCACAAACTGTAGTTATGTCGGTGGCGAATGCCAGCAAACGACCCTTGACTAGGGCCAATACGATGGGCGCGAATGATCCACACTTTTATCAAAATGGATATAAAGGACATCGCGCTGGCTATCCTCCCGGCAATCTCACTGATGCTCTCTCTTATTACCCAACATCAACAAGGTATGATTCACCTAAAAGAACATCTTTAGAAGACCAGATCTCGTGGCAAGGTGGCACTAGATCCCCCACCAGTTCAATGGAAACATCGAGCTTGAAATCACATTCTCTGAGTATTACTGAAAGAAAACAATTTCAAAATCAACTACAACAAGAATATTTTAAACAGCAACAATACGATCAACGAAATGGTAATGTAATGTATGAGAATCAAGGCTTCGACAAACAAGCTGAACCTGAACACAGTAAAACGAGAAAGGAACAATATGTTGAGTCAAGTGGTATACTTGTTTCTGAGTCCGGCTACTTATCGATATCCAATAATTATAAAGACAAGACTCAAGATAAACAGCCCAAAAAACCAAAGCGAACTTCATCACTAAAATCCGCTATGTCATCGATGAGTCACTGGCTCCCAGATTTGCATTTGCCTAAAAAACATAGATCCCACTCATTACCTTCAGGTGTTGATACAGTGGAACCACCACAACAAGAGAAATCATTGAAAGAAAGGATATTATCTGCCCAGAGAAGAAAAAAGAAATATCATTTGGTGGCTTCAATGTCTGGTTTATTACAAAAAGCTAGACGGAAGCAGCAAGCCAGTCATCAATCACTGTCCGACCCAGAGACTTCAGAAACTGAGTGGTCTGGCGGTCGATCGAGTGCACAGTCAGAGGACAGTGATAGTGTATTTTCGGATTCAACACATGAAGGCAGCATGTTCCCTAAAGTAGCGCCCAAACCTAAAAGAAAAATAAATAATCAAGAAATTGTAGAGCAACAGCAGATGATACAAGAACGAATACAAGAACAAGGGATCGAATTTCGTAACAATGACACTGAATGTATAATTGAAGAACCTGAAAAGTTAGCAGTCATCAGTAATGTTATACCAAGAGATAAAAGTGATGATATCGACTTTCATTTTGCACGTGTTAGTCAAATGAAGAAAGACAACATACCGAAATTAGAAAAATTGGACATCGATACCGATATATCCAATGTAGACTTATTTGAGGAAGATGAAAAGGGAGATAGCCAATCACCTGGCTCTCTCTTTGCTACTATTGGAGACGTAAAAAAATCATCAAATGTTTCTGATGAAGGATTAAGTGAAAGTAATAAATCGTACAGTGGAAGCTCACAAGAATTTGCAGTTTCAAGAGCTTTAGGTAAATATCGCCTTCGTAAGTCAACGTCAGTCTCAGATGAACATATAAACGATATTTCTCCTCCGAAAGGGGAGGCAGAACAACAAGAAGAAATAAGCGAGGAATTTGTAAATCAACAAAAAGAAAAGAGAATTCGCAAACCAAGTCCACCCGAAGTGGTAAACAACACATTAACACTAAATGAAGACTCTAATAATTTACCAGAAAGGAGTCCATCCATACAGAGTACTCGGGGCCTACCAAACAAGTTTCAACCACGACATCAACAAAGCTTGGAAATACCAAATAAACATGATGATGATGACAGTAGGAGTACCCATTCTTGGAGAAGTGGTTCCAGAGTGTCTTCCAGGCGACAGAGTACTGAAGACAGTATTGATTCTGAAGATGAATGGTATTGTTATGAACTGAGGAAATTAGAAGAAATGGAACATCAGTCTCAAATTGAGGCTGAACGGCAACTGACTGTGCCAGAAGTACCCGAAATTGAAGAAATAGACGAAGACTCAGGGGAATATTATCTAAAAGAAAAAATGTCATTAGTACTTAGGGAACTTAAACTAAAGACAGCGACAACAAAACAAAAGTACGACGAATCTCCACTCAAAGAGTCTTGGAAAGATATAACAACTTTCCCAGCAATTGAAGAAACGATGGATGATATTCAAGACAGGGAATCCGATGATGACAAGTCATTTGAGGATTCCGGATCAGGAGAAACTTCTGGACCCGACAGTCCAGTTCAAAGTGGTGACGAACTTGATGATGACTATGATATGCCACAAATTCATCAAGATTTTCTGCCTCTTGAAGAGCCTCCTCCGCAGCAGGACGCTCCTGTTGGGAGCAAATGGAAGCTCCTCAAAGCATTGAAAGACCGAAAAGCCGAAGAGAAGACGTCAGAAACGCCAGCAGCGACCACGCCGCTCGCAGAAAAGGACAAAGTCAGCGCAGGTGTAAGTTATCTCATGCAAAAGTTTCATGAAATAAGAGTTAAGAGTTAGATATTATAAGCTGTTTAGATATATTTTATAAGCTGCAGGTTACTTCCATGGTTATTTGAAAAAATAAAACTAATAGTTAGACTGATAATACTCAAGCCATTGCTAATATTACTAACCCGCTTTACAACTCTAATACAAATGAAGTTACTTGTTATATTAAATACCTTTAATATATAGATTAGCATGTAGGACGTGTAATTGTTATTTATAGTCGTCCATTTTAAACAACTTTTAGTAAATCAGTACACAAGTAAACTATACTTCGATTTTCCCGAAAGCAGGGCTCTGTTATAATATTTAATTTCTGACGTTATTTTAGGTAGTTTTGACCTAATAACTAACTGCGGTTGTGAGAAATATTTCAACCAGTTTCTTTTTCTCCATGTACTGCTAAATATGTATTTGAATGCATAGAATAGGGTGCTCGTATATACAATATAATACTTATATGATATTTACTTACTATTGACGCTCTTTCTATTTAATTGAGGCAATAATTAGGTATAACCAACGCAATAGGGTACTAAGAGTTCTTATGTATTAAAGGATTTTTACATAAAGCTTAAGATGATATTCAACCAAACAATTATACAATTTTTAATAAAGGTTTGCTTGACGATATTTATACTTGGAAAAATGGTAATCTTTACATAAAAAATATATAGTCAGTATTATAAATATGTGTTTGTTGCTTGATAGATATTGTTTGATAACATTAGTCTTATATTAATGAATTTATCCATGTATCGGCTTGGGGAGCATTTTGTCGTACAAAATTCATTCATGTTCATATCATCTCATATCAGAAGAAAGATGTTCCTTTTATTTATAGAGAATCTAAATAAGTAATATTTCTCAGTCATAAATACATATTCATTATTTACTAGCAGTATTGTATGACTACCTATTCAAAATGATAAATAGTAATTATTATCAATATGAATGCTCGACTACGGTTTAGTGTAAACAAATAGGAAGTTACTAGAAAAACTTTATTCACAAATTAATATATAGTTTACACGATAAGTATAATTAAATTATCTACATAATTATAAAATTGTATGAAGTACAAACAGTGTAAGAAAAGATATATATATATGATGGTAGCCTGTCCAAAAAATTGGCTTTATCTATCAGGTCATCTGCCTTTGATCTCAAAATGAAACGAGGGCGTCGCAAAATATTGATTTCATGTTCTCCTTCATCTTGAATCTCTGAACCGAAGGACACCTTAATTTAATTTAGTAAAAGCTTGCGACAGCCATTGATATCAACACTTACATATTTATATAATTGCATATGAATGGAAACCTATAAATTAAAATATTTTTATCTAGCCGTAGTCGGCTCGAAAAAAGGTAAATGTTTCTTTTTCCCAAAAAACAATAGTAACTAGTTTATATTCCCCTCTCTATTTTTGAAGACATTTCACTACCATTGTTACCTACATAAATGTTTCAATCGAGTGGTTTATATAAATAATCATAATAGGATTAAAAACATATACAACGTAACGTATTTACTAGATGTCACACGGCTTTGGTAATCGTATAGCTATTTACACCTACATAAAAATATAGCTGGCACTTTATGTAATAAACATATTTAGCGGAAGGTTTTAGATGTTGAATGATATTGCGTAGAATTATGATAATTAAAATATTATGGGCAGAATACAAATTTTTGTAGCGAAATTATTTATTATTAAATTTGAGGGTCTACTATCTATATCTGTTATTGAATTGGGACAATGTTATTTGAAGCTTCGAAGAAATATTCAGTTCGAATAATACCTACCTACTCTACAACATTCAGTGATTCTTTCATAGTTACAGATGAAGATATCATTAGAGTCATGAACTGCCCAAGCATTATTTATTACTATTGTTATCTGTATTAATTAACTGTGTTTTATCGTTAGGTTAATTCTCCATGTAAGCTATTTTATTATAAGTGTTAAAAATGTTCGATTAACTTTCCATGACAAATCTCCGAAAGTTTTAAATAAGAAAAATGATGTGTTACTATTGTAAAATATAATAATAACTCACAAATATGTTGGAATGACCGGTAAATTCACTAGCGATTGTAATAATCATTAAATTCTTATTAATTTTGGGTCATTGGAACCTGAAACCTGATTCTAAATTTAAATTGCATGAAAAAATCGTTTCACCTTCATGAAATAATGGTGATTATGTACTTGCAAAGAAAACTATAAATATATAGTTTTCCGAAATGAATTCTTCCTCATGATTAGATATTTATTTTGTCATAGAAAATTAATCATAATGGTTATTACTGTATTGTTAATTATTTGTTTTTAATAAATAAATGTTAGCTTTTTATTTCATTTTTTATTTTTTGTATTTAATGTTTTTTTTTTTTTTTAGAATGGCTCCGCTGGCTTCAACGAGCAACGAGGAAATGGGTATGTGAACTGAAAATACTAATATTACAAGAAATGGCAAATGAGATTTCCTGAAACTTAGAAATGAACTGCGAAACTGTATTATATTATTTATAATACATGTTAATAATGTACAGATGCTTATTAGGTGTGAGAAACTCTTCATTATTCTGATTGACCTTTTAATATAACACCGGAGCACACCCGAAATTTTCTAAAATATTGATATAAGAAAAGCTATGTAAGTAAACTTCTGTTGAACTAATCAAACCTAACTAAACCGTTTTCATAGGCCACCAGGGAACGAAAACCCGTTCTACAGTAACATTGACAGCATGCCCGACATCAGGCCTAGAAGGAAATCAATCCCTCTTGTCTCAGAACTTGTAAGTAACGTTTGATTTTTTTCTTATCGATATAAACCTATCTCTATTATTACGAATCCGATGAAAGTAAGCTATCTTTCTCTCGGGCCGGTTTCAATTCGCTATCTTGAAATTGACTTGAAGCTATTACAAAAGGGCTATCTTGGCATAATATGCCTTTATCTGTACCCAGGGTTTTGGAAGGTAGAAATTTGAAACTGGTCGTAAATGTTTACAGCTCGCATCGACGTACGCTTCCTGAAGCTTAGTAATATTAGGCGCGTAATAAATGTTTTCTTCTACACAGAAATTTTCCATATTATGTGTTTTGAACAATTTATGGGGAGATTATTAACAAAAAATGCATCGATGAATTTTGATCTTGGATATAATTTTTAAATTTTTAACGCGGGAAATTGTCTCATTAATCTTAAAATGTGACGTGGCTAGGGTGAAATTAGAAATTTATTCACGCTTGAAGAATTTAAATCCAGTTCTATAGAAAACTTACTCCCCATCTGTTGCTCAAATTGAAAAAAAAAACAAAAATGAGGCCTATTTGATCCCTTCTCTCTTCATTGATGTCTCAATGTTACCTGTATTGTGTTTTTCCTTCTAATCTTTACTACTTAGATGGCCTTTAACCTATTCTTAGATACCACCCCAACCCTTACTGTACCGTGTAAAATATAAATTAGGGGTCACCGGAGCAAAAACTACAGTAGCAGAACCATAGTCACCAAATGAACGACTCTAATTCCTGATAAAAATTAATAATATCATTGCATTTTACCCCCTTACCACGGACCTGCAGGTTCTCAAGGTATTTCTATCCCAATAAGACTTCTTTTCTATGCATGCAGTTCTGATCGACAGTGGAAAGATAAAATTTTGGTCAGCCACCTTTAATCCAATTTTTTCTCTTTTCACTCACTGTACATAGTGTGCTTGCATTGAAATTGGATTTAATTTGATTTGGCCTCTGCATGTTTCTGCTTTAGTTCATTTTTCAGATGTTGGTTAAGTATAAAAGGTAAAGCTACATAATATCCAACGATTGCATAACACCATCACAGCATACATAAACGAATAATAAAAATGATAATTGAATTCCACACTGGGAACATGCACGTGCTTGCCGATTTCGTTTTCATTGCGAAGCTTCAATATCACAGCAAATATTATTTTTGCGACTGTAAAGTCTCTTTTATCACAACCTCAATTAACATGATCCCTCAAATATAATACTGTTTCAATGTTGTACCGACTCTCACACACACACATTTTTACTTTACACGCACTTACAATTATTTGTTTGTATAATAAAACGAATTTTTCATTTCGGTATAAGAACTACCGAAATTTTCGACATGGTAGAAAAAGTTTCATTAAAAGACATGCTTAAAAACAGCTTTTTTCAAAGCATGAGTAGCTTCAACTTGCAAATGATAAAAAAAAACTTAATTTCTTGAGAATTAACAATAGTGGACTTTTCAAAATAGTAGTTAGGTAGGCAATTCAACGCTTGATTAGATATAGCAGACACAACACTCAGTGGCATTACATACTGAGGATAGAGTGAGTTGTTTTTGCACTATGCTCATATATTCTCTGCTGTTTAGACAATGGCTGCGACGAAGAGGAATGCAGGTTTGACGTCAGCTGTGCATCGGGCAACGTTGAATGACGAAGAGCTGGTGAGATCAAATTATTTACTAAAAAAGTTATTAAGCGCTGCAGCAAACTAACGAAATTCTTCTAAAAATTAAATTCTTCTAGCATACGCTTTCTGAGCTAAAAAGTGCCTTCCAGAAAATGCATGTATACAAGAAGACCTTGCAAGCGCTCATCTACCCGATCTCATCAACCACGCCGCACAACTTCGTTCTATGGACGGCGACGTCACCCACTTACTGTTACGAGTGCGAAGGGCTACTTTGGGGCATTGCCAGGCAAGGTGTCAGGTGCACTGAATGCGGTGTCAAGTGTCACGAAAAGTGCAAGGATTTGCTCAATGCTGACTGTCTTCAGAGTAAGTGGAGCCCTTTGGTCTATGGGTACATATTTGTAATTTGAATGAAAGGAATTTGTTGCATCACCTTACATACTTATAAACACAATTATTCTGAATAATTTTAATATCCTTCAAGGAATTTAACACAATAATTTAAGAATGTAACCAATTCCTATAACTTAAATGTTTTTACCGATGATTCAATGTACGAGAATATCTAATAAATTTTGCTAAACGGCAATTTAAAGTCCTAACATTAACATAAACTTGTTCTCCTACTTTCGGATCACAAAATATTTAAAATTCAATTAAATGTACAGTTTTTAATCACAAAAGTTCGATCACCGAAATCTTGTGATTAAAAAATCTAATCTAAATCTTAAAGAGCGTCACTTCAAAGATAACTTTATGAACGTTTGAGAAGCGTGAAATGTTTAGGTTTTTAGAGTTGGCTGGGAAGCGCAGTTCCCTCCTTATTAAAATCAAGTGAGTCAAGAAGCACTTGACGGGTCACTCGTTGTAGACAAGATCTTTGGATATACAACGTCGCAGTAGAAAATCAATATTTAATGCACAGTCTCTAAAGAACATTGTACTTAAAGCGCTCAAGGCTGAGCACGATTCAACTTGAACCATTCCGTTATGTGATTTAATTATTTACTAACTTAATGTTGGAGCATTCGTCTTCTATTAATTTAGTCTAGATTGTGAGGTCTTTAAATCTTTTAGATTTACTGCTTTATTTGGATTTAACGTGAATCCTTTGTAATCCAAAAGCGGCAGCACAAATCGGGTTCTATATTTTATTAGTGTTCAGATTACGACTGAAAGCAATGAAAATGAATGATTTTGAGATGAAAATTGAAATCAGGGTATGAGCGAGCGGCAGGGTTTGTTACATAAGTCGAAAGCGGGAGTTAGTCCACAACTCTCCCACACAGAGAGAGTTTCAATGGTACTTAATGGAGAGCAAGTCTTGTCGAGAGTTATGACCTTTGTGCCCGCACTTTGATCAAGTCTGCACTAGATAATATATAAAGGAGACTTATAGATTTATCATCCTAAAGGCGAGTTATCTATTTGTTTGAAATCAGTTTCGTAAATTATGGCTATTGTTCGTTATATCTCAGATTGTCTTCTAACGTTTGTAGATTTAGTAAATGCTTAATTATTTTCATATTTATGAGTATCATGAAGTGCCGCTCTTTTATGTCTTAATGTTAATATAAGTCTACTAGATGTTTACTTAATTTGCTAGATTCTGCTGTCTAGGTGATGTCTGTGTTAAAGGTAATAAATGGTATTCAAAATCCAGAATGTCGTTGTAGTATAATTGACTGACATTACTAGTTCGGTTGATATGCATGTGTTAACATTTTTGCATGTATCGATCGCTATACAACAGTGATCAAACATTTTTCACGTGCGAGAACACAACTAGGACCATTCGCCAGAAAGACACAACTAGCGACATCACCAGGATTCACGCAATCATAGGAATATACATTTCTTTTTAATTTTATCGTTGTTGTAATTATGTTTTTGTGGTGTTTATTTATCTCCCTTTTTCTTCATGTTTACTCTGACCTCATATAATGAAAATAGCATGACGTGTTTTCCCTTTCCAATTGATAATTTGACCATTGCTTTATCGGTGTGCATGGCTATCAGTGAGATACACAGATAATATTATATTCAAAATTTTATTATTCGCAATAATATTCGGTTCTAGATTGACATTGCACGATCATGTAGGCGAGCAGTCGTTAGGTGATACGCGTTTCCGGACAAATTGTTTGATAACACATCGACTGCACGTCATCTTCATTCCTAGTCTACACTTTGAAATTAATATTTGAATTCACAAAATTTTATGATCAATAATTATTTTTACTTTGATTTTAGTATTCTTAATTCAATATGATTTAAGATATTGGAATGGTTATATCTTATTTGCTGACGTAAGTATATTAATTATATTTTTTTTCTTTATATTATTGTAATTTTTTTTCTGTCTGTATTTTGTATTGTGTATTAATTACATCATTTTGATATTCAAAGTTTTCGAAGTGTGGACATGTAGCTCACTTAGATAGGGTTCCGGTCCTGTCATCCGTTAGTTCCTTTCGGGTTGCCCCGCCCAGCGCCGAAACTTTTAAAGCCCTATTAATCTAAATTACTTTTGTTATGTACTGTTCTTTACCCTACTTTACATTTTACACTATTTTATACACCGTTTTTCTTACAAATCGGTTTAGAAGCTTTACGAACACGAACGCCCAAACAAATCCGACAAATGCAACGTGTTGTTACGATGTGCCTGTTAGCAATGTGTGCACGCAATCCAGTGTCTGTCCACTTCTATATTATATGTGGTCCTTTAGTTTATTTATTTTAAATTTTGATTTATAGAATTCCACGTTTCTGTATTAATTTTACTATCTTTATGTTTTCACTTCTGTCCTTAAAGATGTTCAGCGCTTTAAATGAATAAAGTATCGATTTGTATATAAATTAATGATGCAAATTCCGTTTAAAATATGGTAAATGGACGAACAAACAATACTGATACATACAAATACAAAGGGTATTCTATTAAATGATGCAGTTCTAACGCCTTTTGGAGATGCTTGGCAGCTTGTTGATACCTACTGTGCCGTCCTACCTACCCATAATAATATTAATAAGCTGCCAATAATAATCCTTGAGAAATTTTTCAAAGCGTTGAACTATATTGAGTTTTGTTTACCAGGCGCCGTGCTCAGATCCGCTCCGGCCGGTGCCGCTCGACGTCGATGACCTGATCAGATCTGACATACATAAACTTTGTTAAATTTACATGTCGAAGTCGGAGTCTTGTCAGGTTGAGGCCAAGAGTGGTCGTAGCGGGTTCGGGCGCGGGGCGGGGGGCCGTCCCGGCGCATCCCGCGACATACGAGAACTATGTTGGCACCGCCTGATCAGTGTGTTTCGCAGGGGCGGCCGAAAAGTCTTCCAAACATGGTGCCGAAGATAAAGCTAATTCCATCATCACAGCTATGAAGGAAAGAATGAAACAACGTGAACGAGACAAACCCGAGATTTTCGAACTGATCAGGTAATGATTCTTCCAATTTTGATTAACGATAATGTTTAAAATTCCAAACTTTGTTCGGCGAGTTGCTTTAAATGAGTCGGATTCAGGTATACAATTTTATATTTACCTCAACAACAGTAAATATAATCACCATTTTGCCTAGTCTCACTTAGCTGAATTAAATGAATCACATAAACTTGCAATAGCTAAACTGCACGTAAATAACACCCCCTTTGAAATCCATCTTATATAACAGAGAATCGCTTGTGAAAGAGCTGTTTCTGACAATGTCATGAAAAGTAACGTTTAATATCACAAAAAATGCCGTTGAGTAAATTGATAATATCGGAAAGCAATCGCTGACACGAGTGTGTATGTGACAGACGCGTGTTCAGCATCGAAGGGGAGCCTCACACGGCGCACATGAGCACAGTGAAGCAATCAGTCCTCGATGGTACATCAAAATGGAGCGCGAAGATCGCCATCACAGGTTCGATTGACGTACAGTGTTTCCACTAAATGTTTTCCTCTAGGATTTAGGTACCGGCCGAGGCGAAATCATCGAAAGGCATAAAACACAATACAACACACAACACTAAATTGCTTTCAATCTTTCGTTTCATGTGGCGGCCAGGCGGACTTTTAACGTCGACCCAGACACTCACATTGACAGTCTAGAACAGGCCAAGCAAGTCACTATAGAAGGAACATCAAAGTGGTCTTGCAAGATCGCCATTACAGGTTTGCGGTGGTCTTTTGCGGCTACGAACCGCACGCTCGCAATTTTGATACTATTAGACAGACTCTTCGCCTGAATTCTCTTTTCCCTTGTTTTTGATATCTGCTTCAAATTATGATTTTCGTAACATTATAAAAAAAGTGTTGTAAAGTAAGACAGTATAATATGCTAAGTTGAAAAAGTAAATGCTTGAGTAACCGTAAGCCGCAGCTTCAGCAGATATCAAAAAAGAAATCTATTGCATATCTATACTTCAAATACTTACCCGAAAAATCACGGTCGTTAATGCACCGCCTCTAATCACTTCCATCGATAAAACGTAGCTTGATTTAATCATTAACACTAAGGAAATTCCACGAATCTATAACACTTCACTAACTCAGATGATAAAACAAATTCAATTATTCTTGTCACGCACACAAATTTTATACTCCCTGAACACTGAAATGACACGATTCAGACCACGTTCATTTATAATGATTGCAAAACCACACCTTGGCAGCACGTCTGCTAAATTGACACAAATTGCATGAGAGTCACAAATTAACAATAAATGTTACAATTATGAGTGGATTGTCAAAACTCATTCGCTGTAACATGAATGATGATAGGGCTTCACATCACGAACATTAACCTGTTTAATTTTCAGTGCGACGATGATAGAAACCTATACTTCAGTAGTCGGTTATAAGTGAATGAAATTTTAGAAGGAATAATAGCATGCCGAATGAAGGACCCTAATTATCCCGAAATTTCTACCTCTCTACTTTTACTGCCAATAACTTTTCGATTCGTGAAAATTCCAATACCATTAGACTTATTCCCGCGCATATCTTTATACTCCTTCTTTGAAACTTTCTTCTTGGTCGAAGTTTGCATTAGAAGTTGCGATAATGTAGGCGCTATGTTCAACTTGTTTTAGAAATCGAATTTGGGCATAGATAAAAAGTTTGGTAGTTTGAAGCTAGTGTCTTCTTTGACCCCGACCCGTTCTGATCACACGAAACCCTGTTTATAGATTTTCAAGAGATTCTAGCACAGAATGCCTAATTTGGTAAGTAAGGTAGCAGATAGCTTGGTAAGGTTTTCTTTTAGCGTAAGTTGAGGCTAGCTTTATCTGCTAATAATGCTTCATGGCGAAGAATCTGAGCGTAATGTAAAATTAGTACATTGCGTAGTGTAACATTTCATGAAAACATGTAATAAGTAGTTATAAAACAACCATGATTATGAATGTATAGTATTTACGAAAATTTACAAGAAATATGTACTTTTGCTGCAATTTACTAAACCGTGTCGGAGGGTTTTGGAATACTCTGCTAGATTATTCTTGCTTAACGCAGAGACCCACTGAAGCCGTATATTTAAAATATTATTTCTGTAGTAATCTACTTTTTGGGGCAATTTCCTCTATAAGAGGTCCTGCTGAAATAGTATGTATAATATAAACTTTTTATTAAAGATATTTGCTTTGTAATGTGATAATGAAATACTAAATTGGCCCTCCGCGGGCAGTTATTTGTGCTCAAGGCCTCATCGCAAAAGATAAGAGTGGAACTTCAGACCCCTACGTTACCGTCCAAGTAAGCAAAGTGAAGAAGAGAACAAGAACTATGCCCCAGGAATTGAACCCCGTATGGAATGAGAAGTTTTACTTGTGAGTATAAAACTAATTTTTAAAACGTACTCAAAGAAAATTAACTAAGCCGTTTTATTAATCGAAAACTTGTTATGTTTTTGGAACAGAGTGTCTTAGCACGTTATAGTTCTGATTAATTAGCGGGCAAAGGTGTTAGACCGAAAAAAGAATAAAAATGAAAAAATCGACCCCAAAAAACCGACAACTTTTTGCAGTGAGTTTTGAGGCATTTCCCGATCACCTAGGAAACTAAAACTTTTTTAAATCGATTCAACTTGCTGTCAATTTTGAGAATATACAAAAATATTTATAATTTTAACGTCTAAATACCCTTTTTATTAATATTAAATAATGTCGTTATTTCAGTTTCGTCATATTTTACGAAACTGAAAGACTGTAAATTTTATTAATCGAATTCAGTTCCAACCGGCTGTATACAACGCACCTCTCTTTTTTCACAGCATACTTAAAACCGTTTTTGTTTCTAGTGAATGCCACAATTCATCTGATCGTATCAAAGTGAGAGTATGGGATGAAGACAACGATTTAAAATCTAAACTGCGCCAGAAATTAACGAGAGAATCTGACGATTTCTTGGGCCAGACAATCATCGAGGTAAAAAAGTTTTTCTAACGAATTTATGTAATATTGTTTTCAATTTTCTTACGAATATTATTATAAAAATATTTAATTCCTTCCCGAGTATTGTTATTTAACGTAAGTAAAGTAATCTAGAAACATTAATTTATCATAGTCTTATCATATTCTTGACAACTGAACTATGATGAAAAGCCCGCGCCACGTCTAGTCTCATAGGTAATAAATATTTATTACATAGAATAATTCGTTGGTATTTTATCCCTTGTGTCGGTATCGGTGTTTGTTTATATTACTTCTCTGATATTTTTATGTTTGGTTACTATGTTATAGTTATGTTATGTGTATGTTATACATTGCAGAGTAAAAAGAAAATAGGATAGATTTAGAATATCGAGATACCGCCGAATGAGTTTTTGTACTTATCCAGATGTAACATTTGTTTCGGGATATTTACCATGTATATTTAGATTTCTGCTGGGCGCTCGATTTTTCGGCACCGTTACAAGTGCCATGATCACGAGAACAGTTCTCGCGAAACAAATATTAATTCTAATGATTGTGACCATGTCAGCTTAAAAACTTATATTATCCAGATGTAATAAAAGAAAAAACAAATTCACCATAACTATGTTTTAGGTACGAACACTGTCAGGCGAGATGGATGTCTGGTACAACCTGGAGAAACGAACAGACAAGTCAGCTGTATCTGGAGCCATCAGACTGCACATCAACGTGGAGATCAAGGGCGAAGAGAAGGTGGCACCGTATCATGTCCAGGTAAGTGATATATATTGACAGATATTTACCCAAAACTTTGTTTGAAGCAGTAAATTTTTAGGTCCGATTGCCAATTAAACGATAAAATTTCGTATCACAAAAACGTTACCATCTTAAAGATCAAATAAAAATAATTCTTACTTTTGCGGCTTCCAACGTTTTCAATGTCCACGACATTAGGAACAGTTAATTCAATGAAATTGCTTATACTAAGCTAGGGGTCTCGAAAGGTCAACGACCGGGGTGGCAAATGTAGTTTATAGCTTATTTCACCTTTCCTTGCGTTTTATAAACAATGTTTTCCAATTCGCAAGTCAACAGGTTGCTCGGGGCATTGGCACTATGCCCCTTGGCCTACAGCCAGCGGTGTCCGTAATTACTTGTTATTTAACGCAACTACTGAACTTGACAAACATAATTGGATATTATTGCATAATGATTTGTTTGCTCACCTCTGACAGCCAATGTTGAAAACAAATCGCAGTTAGAATTTTACATCTTAGCGCGAAAACATTTCGCCGTTTTGTTAATTTAAGAGAAGCACTGGTTGCGAAAGCCAGAATAAATCATTTTTATTAGCCAGGCATTTGTGCTTTAAAGGGAAAAATGAACATTTATTGCCAATTACATTTGTACACGAAAATTAGTTTGTTATATTAGTCTACTATAAGTACTATTTTTATCGAAAATTGGAAATTTTGTTTGCTTTTACGACATTATTTGTAGTGATTATCGTAAAAAAAAAACTTACGCGTTTTACATGAAATGATTCGCTATACGAACGACGAAAATAACACTCCAGAATTATGCCATCATACAAAAGTTTAATAACAGGTTCACGCAAACTCCTTACAAATTCAGGATACGCAATCAATTTAGAGGAAATAATTAAAATCTGTAGAAGTCCCAAAAGTTTCCCAAAATTTTCGGTCGAATCGTTCTTTTATGTAAGTAATTTGAATTACATCGGTCGCTTATAAGAGTCTGACTTCAGATCCTTTGAGTGTACAATCAAATCTAGTTGAAGGTAGCGACTAAAACCCAGATGCGGGAGCTGAATGGACCAACTTTTCGGAATAAATGTGAAAAGTTTGTGTAGCCGGCTAACTAAGCGAAACTGCTAGCTAATGCAAAAGTATAATTTCTTGGTCACATTCGGTCCCGGCGGGCTGTTGGGGACGGTGGCCAGTTTTGTGATGCAAATAATTTAAGCTGGCTATTTTATGTCGGTTGCGCGACCTCTCCGTTGGGAATTTTAATGTTTATTTTCTAGCAAACTTTGGGTACGAGCACATTAAGGCTGATGGAATTAAAATTTCTTTAGACATAGCGAAATTGAATGCTGTAATATTAAATTTTGTAGTCGACTTAAGTTTTTAGTACATTATTAAAAGTGCTTTAAAGAGTATTTTGATGAAGTAGACAAGATGATGCGCAGTTTTTCATGTTGATCAAATTTCGAGATAATTAGATTATTGTGTTTTGATTGATGGTGCTTCAAGATTGATTAGTTGGAAATTAACTAATTACTTGTGCTTGTAGATTTTTATTTATTTAATACTTCATGCACTTAAACGTACAGAAGCGACTTAATACCTCAGACATTTTCTATTTGTCGACTTTAGGGTGATGCAGAGACAAATAGTGGTAGGCATTTAATGAGGTAGATTAGGTTTGACGTATATTATAGTTCATGTTAAAATTGTATTACATCATTAAGATGAGGAGCAATTCTCGTATTCAAAGGAACTTTCGCATTCGTCTTCGCTTCTAAATCGCAAACTATCAAAAGAACACCTTTAATTGTCCTACATTTTGACATATTTTTGGCATTGATTGTCGCCGACATGATATTGCGACTTGTATGTGAACGATTTAATACGAGTACGAGAGACGGCAGGGCCGCAGCGTATCAATGCCATCATGATTCTTCTGTGAAAAGGGATTGAGGTATTTGTCCTGTATAGCTCCTACTCTCTAGCATAGTCGAGCCATGATAATTTAGACACGTCCGAGTAAGAAGTCCGAGAAGAAGACATCTGGTCCCTTAAGTTTTAATATTGATGGGTGCTGCATCTGTTGTGGTTAATTGACAGTTATCATTCCATCTCTTACTTGCCTAATCAACATTGATAACAGAAACTATTAAAACTTCAAAATGCGTCACTTAAATATAATGAAGTTAATGATTTGTAAACCTTTCTAGTACATATCGATAACGCGAATACTCAAGGCTTTATATCAACATTTACGTCACAATAATTTCTGACAAAATAATTGAAGAACAATACATCTATGAGGCAACTTGATGATAATAAATGATATCGTTCGAAAGATAACAATACGATGGTCTAAGACACAATAATGAGGACGAATACGATATATTATGATGGTTTTATGTCTGAAGATAAAGATACAGTCATTTACAATACACGACATCATCCTTTGAGTAATAGATTGAGGTTTGTCAATCAAATTGCTTCTCTTAGTTTTCCAATAAAAGAACTAAATAATATCTAATAATCAAAAACAGGACATCGGTTCTACAATTATGTAAAATATTGCAATCTTGAATCACAAAATTAACAATTATAGCTTGTTTTAATGACATTAATCAATCAAAAGATTTTTTCCTGTTTTACGCTACTCAGTCGAGAGGAGGTCTTACATACTAACTTGGAATAAGGGATTTAATCTCTGATTAATTCTGTTGCACTTATAGAAATTACAAACCATTAGGTAACAAACATTAAGATATATTTTGATTGATATATCTGATTACACAAGGAAAGTAATCACTTTGTAAAATTCTGACGACAATTTTCTGTTAAAAAATCTCTTGCTAGCAAAATCGAAGTTCATTTTCAGATGACATCGTTCCTGTTAAATCTACAAAGATCTCGATTTCATCGGTAATAGGTACGCTCTCAGTTTACGTCAACTCTGGAGTTCTCGATTTAATTCCAACACAGTTGTAGCACATTATAAAATCAATTTTAAAAAGTTTATTCAAAGTTGCATGTCTAGAGATTTTTGTTACTTCACATAACATCACGGCAGTATTCCTCAAAGCGTTGGGCAGAGGTGCACCTTGATTACCCCCTAATTTTGCCAGTAATGTATATGTAATATGGGGCGAGCCATACAAAGGGCACTTAACAGACTCCGAGCTACTACTGAAAAAATCCAGATGGAAAACGATGATGTAAAATACGACTATAGTTATTCCGTGTTAGCATGATAATAGCGGTCATTGACCTACCTACACTTATTGAATTTAATCCCATAAAGCTGTTCGGAATCGAAATAAATCACGGAGTGATTCTTTCGATTTTTAATCACGCTATTATTATCAAGGCGAAAGTCTGTGAGTGTGTTTATTACTTCTTCTCGCTCAAACGGCTGGACGGATCTGGATGAAATTATCGCACATAGGATACTTTTTATCCCGGTAATATGTTCCCTTAGGATAATTTTTGTTGAAGGAATAGACAAGAAGTGACTAGAAGTAGCTATTGAATTTTATTTTATTCACTAACATCTAGATGTCCTCAATTAAGCAGCTTCGTGCTGATAACATGTTGAAGGAATAGACTAGAAGTGACTAGAAGTAGCTATTGAATTTTATTTTATTGAATCAAAACGAACAGTACAGTTTTCTTAGTAGAAAAATATAGAAAAGTGCCAAGAAGAGACAAAAGAGTACAGGATCATAACTTTTTGTAAAAAAAGGTAAACACCTAATAGTTTGAATATACAACAATTTTTGACTTTCACGCGGGCGAAGCCGCTGGCAGAAGCTAGTTAATGATAAACGATACAGAGTGTATTCCTTGTTTTCTTGTGAAAAGACATGTTTATTTGGCCTCTAAAATAAAATTACTTGTAGTTAAAACAGGTAGGTACGGTTACTTTTCCGTATTCTAAATTTTTTATAACGACGAAAAATAAAAATTTACATTCAAAAGCAACTTTCCTTTTGACCTTTCAATGAATTAATAACCTCGACAAGAAAGACCTTGGCTTACCGAAACATTATTAGGCACTCCAAGACAAGACATATTTAATTTAAACTTAATTAATTTACTTAGACTTATGTGTACAAGTTTGGTATATTAATGACATCATACATAACGTCGTCACTAATGAAAATGGCTTGCATGAAATTATAATAACTGCTGACTATTAATAAACTTATATATTGAAGTTTATTAAAAATGATTTAATTATAAAAGTTTTGAGGCCTGCCTTGCCCAGCAGTGGGAACATAAATAGGCTGATGATGTAAGATAAGTATTAGAATGTTCCGACGAAGCAGTGATAAACCATTAAATTGAATGGTGGGCAAAAACTACAGAACCTACGTATTGTGATTAACTTGTTTTTTTTTAGGGTTCCGTACCTAAAGGGTAAAAACGAGACCCGCCGCGTAATAAGACGCCGCGGTCCGTCTGTCTGTATGTCACCAGGCTGTATCTCATGAACCATAATAGCTAGACAGCTGAAATTTTCACAGATGATATATTTCTGTTGAGGCTTTAACAAATAAAAACTAAAAACATAATAAAATAAATATTTAAGTGGGGCTCCCATACAACAACCGTGATTTTTTTCCGTATTTTACGATAATTGTACGGAACCCTTCGTGCGCGAGTCCGATTCGCACTTGACTGGTTTTTTTTTTATGTATTGACAGACGACTCAGTGGTTTAAGCTTTCTAAACCACTAAGTCAAGACGCATGGTAGGCAAAAATAATACTCATGTTATAAAAGTACACTTAAGAGGGGGTTATTAAATAGGGGAGATTGTCTATATAACATTGTCATTTTAATCGATTAAATCACGGCGCAACACGTCTGCAGGTAGAAAGTAGTATTACCTCTATTTTCAACTTTAACAGAGTAACTAAAAGCACGGTCCATAAATAACTGTTAAAATCTGGGTCACAAAACACAATAAAGACGAATTTACAGCGACCGCAATTCAGTTACAAAATATACAAAGTTGTAAAACGAGAAACTTTTAAACAATTACATTAATAGAATGCATGATGACAAATTGTGTGCATTCAGAAATTTTACCGAGTCCATGTAGAATGTTGAAATAGTATAGTAGCAAACTTTATGTTAAATATTATGAAGGAAGTTAGACTTTAGCGCTGAATGTTCGTCTTCTAAATCTGGAAAAGACCAGGTGTAGATCTGCAAGCTATGCTATTGATATTTGTATATTTAATCATCGTTATCAGCCAATCATTTTAATGTTCCCACTGCTGGGACACAGGTCTCCTCTCTGTGAGAGGGCCTTAATCTACCACGCGGGATTAGTGGATGCAACATGTCTTCGAAGTCTTGGTTCTCGGACATACCGGTATCCTCAAGATGTTTTCTTACATCGTTTTTAGGGTTCCGAACCCAAAGGGTTAAAATGGGACCTTATTAATAAGACTCCACGGTCCGTCTGTCTGTCTGTCTGTCTGTCACCAGGCTGTATCTCATGAACCGTGATAGCTAGACAGTTGAAATTTTCATGGATGTTGTATTTCTGTTGCCGCTATAACAACAGATACTAAAAACAGAATATAATAAATATTAAAGTGGTGTTCCTATACAGCAAACGTGATTATTTTGCCATTTATGGTACGGAACCCTTCGTGCGCGAGTCCGACTCGCACTTAGCCGTTTTTTTTAGAGCAGTGGTGACCCACAACCCATATACACGTAAGTTGGGGCCGTTACCATTGGGCCACCACTGCTCCATTGTGTCTTATACTAGCTCTGAAATCAAATCAACCCAGGCCCAAATCACTACCGTGCCATATGCCACAGGTACGCTTGCCCTTCAAAATCACATAATTATGTAAACTGGCACTCAGTGAGAGTAATATTATGAGTTGAAGAATATCCTTAAGGCTCTTACTCCGCTTTAGTGCGGTAAAACGGTTACGTTCTAAAGTATACTCCTTGTAAAGGGTAGGCTACAAAAATAAAAAACACCTTTATTCCTTATTAATTTAAAATAACAATTGTTTTACTTAATACTAACTTGCATAATTATTTATGATTAGCACGCATCATGACTTTCTAGATTTTGTAATAGTTTGTTTGTGTTAGCTAATAAGGCCCCTCAACAAGTAACGGCTAGGTTAAAAGATTTGAAAAAAATATATATATCTTATTATTTTAAGTACTTTATTTTCGTAACATAGTTTTTTCGTATGACTAATACTATTGCTATAAAAAATAACAATAATTTTGCATTCTCCTCGAAAACGACTTGGATATTTAAAATATTTGTAAAACAGAAAAAAAATATAGACAGACAACCCTGGCACCGAACGGGCGCACGGCAAGTACTGCGTTAACATTGGGGAATATATACGCGTTAATCGGATCAGAACTTCTAGAGATTAATTATCTAGTAACAAACAAAAAAAAATGTACCAAAGACATCGACTTCCGAAAAGAATATTATTTTTCGCTTTGTCGTGTTTTGTTTTGGAAGTCGGTTTAATTTTTTTGCTTATGGTTACACTAGTTGATAATTCTTCGATTACGCCACTGTTTCACGATGTACGTTCAAAATAAAAAATGATATCAATTTGTCTCATCATTATCTAGACCTGTATGGAAACAAAAAATAAAAGAAAAATATTTGAAAGTTATGAGCGTCGAAAGTTCCATATTTCAACACAAATTTTAACGCATCTTTGGGCGGCAATAAATACCATAAGAAGAAGGACAATTGCAAAACGGCCACCATACAAGGATAGATTAGTTTGTAGTTCAGTAGTTCAGCGGAGGTCCACACCGTTGTCAATGTGGTGAAGCAGTCGACCGCCTCGGACACCATGGCCTATCCTGCAGTAGGAGCGCTGGTCGGATAGCACGGCACGCCAGCATTAATGACATCATACGTCGAGCTCTTGTCACCGCCGGGGTGCCAGCTGTTTTAGAACCCAATGGGTTGGCACGCGATGATGGGAAGAGACCGGACGGGATGACCATAATGCCTTGGAAGTTGGGTAGGCCTTTGGTGTGGGATGCAACATGTGTCGATACCCTTGCGCCATCCCATCTTCTTAGCACGGCGGGCTGTGCTGGGGCAGCTGCTGCTGGCGCAGAAAACCTCAAACGGCGCAAATATAACAACCTTATTGGCAGTTATATGTTTGAGCCGTTTGGGGTTGAGACATTAGGTACATGGGGTCCGAGTGCTCATCGAGTGTTTCGAGACATTAGTAAACGGTTAGTCGACTGTTCGCGTGGCAGCATTGCCATTCAACGTGGCAATGCTGCCAGCGTTCTGGGCACGTTTCCCATTGACATCGATATGGATGAATTTTTTGATGCGCAATGAGCCCCTTTTCCTCTCCCCTTTGTTTGTAAGTTTGTTTTGTTATTAGGCATAAGATTAGAAATATTCAATTGTATATGGAAGTTAATCAAAAAAAAATTAAAAATTTTTGTTTGAAAATATACATTTAGTCGTTTTATCATGATATCTAGACTCCCAAAGGTCTGTTTATAAAATTTCGTGCGCTCGTTTTTGTCCTAAATCATCATCCATTTCACTACAAACTTGCAAAAGTGCTAATTCGTACGCAAATTGGTTTTTACTGCTTATCACAGCATCTATCTCTTTTGCACGAGCTGTCGGATGATATAGCAGGCATTTTAACACAATATAGTTCGTGCCGTCGACTAGTGTAACCTTAATAGGAATAACAGAAGAGTCACTTGTCGCGCGCCCGTAAATTCCAAGGACTATTCTACTCTGCTATTCAAAGATTACCATGTCCGCTCATCCCTCATCTTTTCAACTAAATGTTTGTAAAATACACTTTCAAAAGTCGTAAGACAAAGTTCTGGGTTATGTTCGAATATTAATATTGAGTTTCCGACGAATTTTGCAAATTATCCCGCTTTAAATTTGCGTAAATTTTATACTGAATTGGTAAAGGTTATTTTGACCAACGGGGCTATCGACATCATTAATTCTGTAACTTTGGTTAACAGATTACAACTGCGCTTATTTTTTATGAAGAGTTAATTTGTTATCATTATCTTACTAAAATTTTATAAATGCAAAAGTTTGGATGGATGTATTTTTGTAACACAATAACGCCAGAACGGCTAAATGGATCTGGATGAAATTTAGCACAGAGATAGATTATAGTTTGGCATAGCACATAGGCTGCTTTTTATCCCAGTATAATGTTCCCTTGGTATGATAAATCAAGTTTCATATGGGCGTTTCAGTGAATTTTTAAACACTATAATTTTTAGGGTTCCGTACCCAAAGTGTAAAAACGGGACCCTATAACTAAGACCCCGCGTTCCGTCTGTCTGTCACCAGGCTGTATCTCATGAACCGTCATAGCTAGACAGTTGAAATTGAGATGATGTATTTCTGTTGCCGCTATAACAATAAATACTAAAAATAGAATAAAATACATATTTAAGTTCAGCAAGCCCGTTGCGAGTCTAGCAAACGATCCAAGAGCTAGATTGACCCGACTCTATACCGAAGATATTCCGGACGTCAGCCTGTACGAGATTGGGATGGCTCTGAAACAGCTTAAAAACAACAAGGCGCCGGGTGATGACGGAATCACGGCTGAACTCCTGAAGGCGGGTGAAAAACCGGTCCTTAAGGCCCTTCAGAAGCTGTTTGATTCCGTCATACTCGAGGGCAAAACGCCACAGGCATGGGGCAGGGGTGTGGTGGTACTCTTCTTCAAGAAGGGCGACAATGCCCGGCTGAAGAACTATAGGCCCATATCACTTCTTAGCCATGTCTACAAGTTGTTTTCAAGAGTCATCACGAATCGTCTCGCGCGCAGGTTTGACGATTTCCAGCCTCCCGAACAAGCCGGATTCCGAAAAAGCTTTAGCACCGTAGACCACATACATACTGTAGCGTTATTAAATAAAAATAAATAAAACTTTTTTAACGCAACGATAACGTATAATTTTGAATTAAATACACAAACACCGAAAACATGAAAATAGTGAATTAGCAAAACATACTATTTTAAAAAAGGAATGACGCAATAGTCAATATCGTTTAAATTATTTTTAGTATTAGGTTAAATAAACATAAGAGTGAAATTATGGCAAGGCATAAAATAATAAAGCGGAAATCACGTGCCTAATCTTCAGACACAGTTGCAACCGATCCAATGATGGCTTAAGCATACAATTAAAGTACGATACCGTAACATGACACAAGTAAGGTAATGAAAGTTTTTAAGTACGGTAACTTAAAATGTAAGCTACATAAATATAAACAAAAATTTCAAAGAAATATGAAAGCAGACAATTGTTATTGGATGAACCAAACCGTCTTCCGTAGAACCTCTTCAACCATTCACGATTTTTTTAATAAAATATGTACGGAACCCGTCGAAAGATGTTCGGAACCCCGAAGACTGCAGGTACTCCTGAGGTCATTCCTCCTGAGGTTCTGTCCCGGGGTAAAGAGCCGAAAGTCGGCTCAACTGATATCAGTTTTGATTCATGATGCATTAACACTTGTCAGCGACATGGTTATATTTATGATAAGCTTGTCATCATTGTTTTGGCTAGACTGCCCTATTCTTCAATCTGTCGAACGGCAACTATGAGGCATGTCCTGGTAGCGAAACGATAGTTGGTGTCTCTGACAGAGCTCAATTACAGAAACATGCGGTCCGCAAGCTCCGGCGCGCCCGTGGACCCGAATATCACGTACCCTTGGCCTAACGACAACGAATGGTTTCCTGCTATTTCCGTACAAGAATTGACATAGCTATGGTCATATTGTCGCTGGCAATTTAAAACAAACTATTAAACAGTTACTTTAAAAAAAAATACCAATAATAAATTTAGTAGTGGATAACAGAGCCAAACATTTTTATCAAAATTCTTTGTGACAGTCTTAGAAAAAAAATCGTCTTCTGTTTTCTTGACAAACGAAACATGAAAATTTGAAAAATTATAACCAGCCTGCTTTGACAATTAAAAAAAAAAGCGATCACGCTACAATACGTTGCGGCAGGTTATACAGAAGATCGAAGAGTATAACCTGCCTCTCTGTTTAGCATTTGTGGACAACGAGAAAGCCTTCGATTCGATCGAGACTTGTGCTGTACTGCAGTCTCTCCAACGGTGCCAGATCGACTACCGGTACATTGAAGTGTTGAAGTGTTTGTACAAGAACGCCACTATGTCAGTCCGTCTTCAGGATCAGACCTCAAAACCAATTCTTCTCCGGCGCGGCGTGAAACAGGGAGACGTCATTTCTCCGAAACTGTTCACTGCTGCGCTGGAGGATGTCTTCAAGGTTCTGGATTAGAAAGGGCTTGGCATCAACGTTAATGGCGAGTACATCACTCACCTTCAGTTTGCCGATGACATAGTGGTCATGGCTGAGACCATGGAGAGCCTAAGTAAAATGCTCGATGACCTCAGTAGAGCTACCGAAAGAGTGGGTCTTAAAATGAACATGGACAAAACCAACGTCATGGTGAATGCCCATGTTACACGCACTCCTATCAAGGTCGGAGACTCTATACTCGAAGTTGTGGACGTCTACCTGGGACAAACGATCCAATTAGGTAGGGCCAACTTCGAGAAAGAGGTCTACCGTCGAATCCGACTCGGCTGGGCAGCGTTCGGGAAGTTGCGCGGTACCTTCTCGTCCAACTTACCACAGTGTCTCAAGACGAAAGTCTATGACCAGTGTGTGTTGCCAGTGATGACATATGGCTCTGAGACGTGGCCGCTTACAATGGGCCTTATCAGGAAGCTTACAGTCACTCAAAGGGCAATGGAGAGAGCTATGCTCGGAGTTTCCTTGCGTGATCGATTCAGAAATGTGGAGAGCCGCAAGAGAACCGGGGTTACCGACATAGCCCGAAGAATTGCCAAACTTAAGTGGCAGTGGGCAGGGCACATTTCTCGCAGAACGGATGGCCGATGGGGCCGAAAAGTTCTGGAATGGCGACCGCGAACCGGAAGACGATACGTTGGAAGGCCTCCCACTAGGTGGACCAATGACCTAGTTAAGGTTGCGGGAAGTGGCTGGATGCGAGACGCACGGGATCGGTCAATGTGGCGACGCCTGGGGGAGGCCTATGTCCAGCAGTGGACGTCTTTCGGCTGAAATGATGACATATTTAAGTGGGGCTCCCATACAACAAACGTGATTTTTTGTCGTTTTTTGCGACAGTGGTACGGAATCCTTCTTGCGCAAGTCCGACTCGCACTTGGCCGGTTTTTTTTTGCTCTCGTGTCATAATAATATTCTTTGCTCATTATTCATAGGAAAGAGTTTATACCCTCTTTCATTCTCTTCCTGGTGTCGGAAAAGTTATAAATAAATAAATTCTCATTCGGATTTTATTACGAGCTTGCTTTTTATTGCTTTAAAATTAATGAGTATCAGACCTGCAGAAGATTGAGCTTTCTTTCGAAACGATCTGAATCATGGTGCTGTCTATAGCCTCTTGCATATTCTCTTGTTACGCAGTATCAAACAACGAAGTACTGATGCTTTAAGAACTGAATCCTTACTCACATGATCCTAACCTAGCCATCCACATCACAATAGAGTCATTATCACCATCATTTCAAAGCCATCCAGTGCTAGACATAGGCCTCCCCAAAGCATTCTTCTTTGACTGGTTACATGCTTCTCGCATCTAGCGGTCTCTGAGGCCTTCATAATAGCGTATTTAAATATAATTCTTTCGAATCTCCATCAAAGTAAAATCCAATGTTTTTAAAGACTAGCTGATGCCCGCGACTTCATCCGCATGAAACTCGTAAAACAATAAATTATTTTTAAAATTTTCCGGGATAATTAGTATGTTTTTTTTCTCTTTATAACATCAGGTATCTACCAGTAAAAGTCCTATCAACATCGGTTTGACCGTTTCGTAGATTACCCGGAACAAACAGACAGACAGACAAAAATCTTAAAATTTGCGCATTTTATTATTATTACGTTATTTTGATATTACACACAGACACTTAAATTTTATTTATTTGCATAGATCGCGTCGACAGCCTTCTAAGAGTTTATCTTACCTTATATAATACGGACTTCTACTTTCAGATTTTTAATAAAACAATAACACTGTTTGTTGCCGTCTTTCCCTACGGGATTGTCCTTATCCGTGCACAAGGAAACACTCAATTTTAGCGTTTTTTAGTATTCGTTTTATGTAATCTATACTAATATTCACGCCTGAACAGCTGCTCAACTTGTATAAAGCGCAAGTTCGGTCATGCATGGAGTACTGCTCTCACCTCTGGGATGGATCTGCCAAATACCAGCTTGATGCACTTGAGTCGATCGACAGACGGGCCAAAAGGCTTATTGGCAACGATGCACTGGTCGCCTCAAAGCTCCAGAGCCTCGAACATCGACGCCGAGTTGCCAGCCTGTCGGTTTTTTATCGGTTACATTTCGGGGAGTGCGCGACGGAACTGCACAATTTGATTCCACCTAGCCCTTTCCATCATCGGACTACAAGACGTACGGCCATGAGCCATCGGTACATGGTGGACATCCCTCCCATACGCACAAAGCGTTTTGCTAATACTTTCATTGTGCGTACAGCTAAGGAGTGGAATTCCCTTCCGGGGTCTTTGTTCCCTGATAGCTACAACCTTGGGGTCTTTAAGTCAAGAGTGAATAGGTTTCTTCTAGGCAAGCGTGCTTCACCGTAGACCACGTCATCGCTTAACATCAGGCGAGATAGTGGTCAAACGCGAGCCTATAGATTATAAAAAAAAAATATTATAAAGAGGAAAGATTTTTTTGTTTATTTGTACCGAACAGGGTCCAAAACTACTTGACCGATTTAAAAATTCTTTCACCAATAGAAAGCTACATTATTCCTGAGTGACATAGGCTATTTTTTTATCCCGAAAATTGGTCCTGTGGGGTGGTCCACGGGAGCGAAGCCGCGGGCAACAGCTAGTGCTATACATAATGTTTAATACCAATCATATTTTTTTGTAATATATGCTTAATGGATAAACATAAGGATAATTTTGAATTCGTAAAGAGTAAGACCAAAATTAAGATAGATAAGTCCTCATTAGGTATATCCGTATTGCGCTTGAGAGACATTGGGTTTCCGAACGGATGGCCTTGTTGTGCCCCAGCGAAGCCCTGAGCCGAGGTTCGACATCGTAGGAGTAGCCCGCAGCGTGGTAGCTTAAGTTTAGATTTTGAAGTCCTGGCTGGAGGTTTAATTTAGTGTCCACAGGTTAGCCTGGTTAAGCAGTAGCCAATCACTCTGATTGAACTCCGAGATGCCACACTATAAAAAAGAGACATTCGGAGCCATGTCGATACTACGAAAACCAGCGTGGATGAAGTTCGTTTCTTGAGAGAGGCTATGGTGGAGCGGACAGATTTGACCTTAAGCCTTGTCTCACAGTGGGGTGATGACAATCTGGTCTCCTTTAAAGCCACCAAAACACAAGCGTGTCTTTTTACCGCTAAAAGGAGTCTTTTCGATCAAGTCCCTACTTATCGGGGTGCGTCTGTTCCTGTGACTGATCGGCTCGAGCTCCTAGGCATGGAGTTGACATCCAGTCTCAACTTTGGCGCCTCCATTGAGTACAAAGCCTAAATTGCGGCCAAAAAACTAGGCACCCTAAATAGAGGGAAGCGATACTTTACGCATGGACAGTTTTTAACCCTATACAAAGCGCAAGTCCGATCCTGCATGGAGTATTGCAGCCACCTTTGGGATGGCTCAGCTAAATATCAGCTTGCCGCGACTCGGTGGAACGCAGAGCCAGGAGGCTCACTGGCGACGTTGAACAGGCGGATGCCAGGCTTCACAGCTTGGCTCATCGCCGCAAGGTTGCCTGCTTGTCGGTCTTCTACAGACTGTACTTCGGTGAGTTTGCGGAAGGACTCCACGACCTCATCCCACCAGCCACCTTCTACCATCGGACATCTAGACGTACTGCAAGTTATCATCCTTACCTTGTTGCCATTCCAACAATTCGCACCAAGCGCTTCCAAACATCCCTCATAATGCGCACAGCGAATGAATGGAACTCGCTACCTGCGTCAGTGTTTCCGAACGCGTTCAACCCGAATCTCTTCAAAGTTAGAGTGAACAGGATTCTTCTGGGTAAGCTCACTCCATCGTCGACTCTGTCTCTGTCACCTTTGACCTAGACTAGAGTCAAGAGCAAACCCATCACAAATAAAAAAATAAAAAAAAAAGGTATAAACGTACTTATAAGAAACTAGCTGACCCCGCGGCTTCAATGCGCGCGCGGTGAAAGAATTTTTAAAATCGGTCCAGTAGTTTAGGAGTCTATTCGGTACAAACAAACAAAAAAATCTTTCCTCTTTATAATATTGGTATAGATTATCAGGCTTTTACTGGATTTAATCTTTTACTGTTCTAATTTAATCTATGTTACTTAATTTAATTTACTGCAATCAATTTAGCTTTTAATAGATTTTTTGTTTTTAATTATAAATTCAGTAATTATCTCCGCATAATTTAGTGCATGCTGTGCTTTTCTGTAAGTGATGAGGCACTTAGACTTAAGTTTGCAATGTACAAATTTATAAAGTAACAGTGTACTCATTGTTGAAAAGCCTTATATTAAATAAATAAATAATAAGATCTACAAATTTATTCCATTATAATCTAAACAAAAATCAACTAGAAACAAGGACTAGACCTTTCAACAGTACATTTACCGATCAAGCCTAGATATCCATG
Source organism: Orthosia incerta (assembly GCA_948252205.1). Taxonomy (NCBI): domain Eukaryota; kingdom Metazoa; phylum Arthropoda; class Insecta; order Lepidoptera; family Noctuidae; genus Orthosia; species Orthosia incerta. The sequence goes on along the minus strand of OX411749.1, from coordinate 11,364,008 downwards.
TTTTTTTCATATATAAATGGATATACGACCTTTCCGTAATATTTTTAGCATATTGATAGACCGTATTTGGGTTATCGGACAGACGAGACGGGGAGCTCACGTTGCGGGGTTTAGCGCAAATCCCGTGACTTTGACATGCTGTTTTCAAATATTCTGTATAGCTATTGTTGTTTTCACGTAACCTTTTACCTATAATATCTACGTATTGTAGGTAGATGATACATATTAGAATCTTTATATACAAAAACAAAGTCGGGGTAGTTACACCATTTATAACTTGAGAACGGCTGGGCTGATTTACGTGATCTTGAATTTTTTGGATTGATCTCCGTCCTGAGTAACTATTAAAACATCGGCAAAACTAACGAAAAAAGAAATATTTAAAAAAATCATTTTCTCATATGTTTTGCGAACACAGCGCCATCTCTGATACATGACAGAAACAAAACACTCATAAACGGCTTGACCGATTTTAATAATTCTTTTTTTGTTCACCGGAATACAGGGAAGGTATAAAAACAAAAATATATATAGGTAGGTAAGAGGTAGGTAGGGTAGGTAGGTAGAGCTGTGTAGGTAGGGTAGGTTAGGTAAGGTAGGGTAGTAGACAGATGCGAAGCCACGGGCACGGCTAGTTTTGAATAAAAATACTTCGTTCCGAGTAAGGTACTATATCTTGGAATTAAGTCATCTGACCTCCACAACCCAGTAACTGGGTATTGTAGTACTGGGTACTTAATAAGTATACCCAGTTACTGGGTTGTGGAGGTCAGATAGGCAGTTGCTCCATATAAAATAGAAGCGGACGTCTCGCGGTTTCACCCGCGTAGTTCCCGTTCCCGTGGGAATACAGGAATAAAAAGTAGCCTATGTCACTCGGGGATAGCATAGCTTTCCAATGGTGAATGCATTTTTAAAATCGGTCCAGTAGTTTCGGATCCTATTTGGTAAAAACAAACAAACACAAAAAAATCCTCTTTATTATATCTGGTATTTTATACATTTTTTATTTATAAAAAAACGTGATTCGGCTTAATCTACTTAGACTGTAACTCAATATAGTTGGGAAAAGAGTTTAAGCAGATCGATTAAATTCCAAGTGTTTGCTATGACCCTGTTGTCTTCCACTGCAGTGAAAAGGCTTCTCTTCCTTTTTTAAATTTTTCACTGTATTTAGCAGTATGAACATTCCTTTAGGTAGATTTATACTTACCATCTCTCATAGATAAAATTATTGTAATACCTTGAATAAGGTCTACATAAAGTGCCCATACTCCACTTTGGGGGCACCAATGAACGCCACGGCCTCCTGCTGAGTCCAAAATATTTTTTTTTTTTTTTTTTTGTTTTTTTGAGTGTTCCATCGACTCTAAAAGATGAAAAAGAAGTTTATATAAGCTTGTTTTAATTTTGGCTGAACTTCAAAGTAAAAAGATTTAACTAAAACTACTTTAAAAAATATTAAACAACACTTTACTCAGTAATTACATTATGCTAAATAGTTATCACTCCACCACAGTTTGGTTCTGAATTAAACTTTAAAACGAGAACCATCTACAGCTCCCAGCCTGAGTTTATTTTAAATTATTCTCATCTCTTCGCTACTAAAACAAAGCACTGTTTGTCATGAAAATAAAGTAGTTTGAAGTACGTTTTACACAACTGTAGCAACATAAAGACTGAAACTATGATAACTCCTAGTATCACGAGTGTATTCCACAGAGGCGTAGGCTGAGTTTTATAGTATGCCTCCATTTTGCCGGTTAGCTAGGTCCAACTTCGAGAAAGGGGACAACCGTCGAATCCGACTCGGCTGGGCAGCATTCGCAAAAATGCGCGTTATATTCGCGTAAAACTTACCACAGTGTCTCAAGACGAAAGTCTATGACCAGTGTATGTTGCCTGTGATGATCTATGGAATTGAAACATGGTCGCTCACAATGGCCCTCATCAAAAGGCTTAAAGCCACCCAAAGGACAATGGAGGGCTACGCTTGGAGTTTCCTTGTGTGATCGAATCAGAAATGAAGACATCCGCAAGAGACCCAAGGTTACCGACCGAACCGAAGCGGCAGTGGGCAGGGCATATAGCTCGCAGAACGGATGGACAATGGGGTGGAAAAGTTCTAGAGACCGCGAACTGGAAGACGTTGCGTTGGAAGGCCTCCCACTAGATGGAGCGATAGCCTGATCAAGGCTGCGGGAGTCCGTTGGATGCGAGACGCACAGGACCGATCAGTGTGGCGAGGCTTGGGGGAGGCCTATGTCCAACAGTGGACATCTTTTGCCTGAAATGTTGATGATGATGATGATTTTGCCAGTAGTTTTATTGCCATCAATCCGAGGTGATACTGTGAAATGATCTTCATAAACTTTCATAACCAAGGACCTTATATACTACTTGGTCAAAATAAGTGAGCACCTGAAATGGCACACGATCCCACGCCCGCCTACCCACGCGGCACCCCGCGTCCGCCTCGTGAGCCAATAGCGGGAGTCGAACGTCACTTTGACATTGACAGCTCAAAGTCCTCAGTTATTTGACCGTGCAGTACAGTATAACCTTCCCTATCTAGTATTTCCCTGTAGAAGCAGCCTCGCAACAGTATACCGGTTATCAAAAGAGACAGTTTTCAAACACGGTGTTATGTTACGTTACTAGACAATGAACTCTGGCAGTTTTAGAAATTTTGCTCTTCAAATGTTAATTCGTTTATACAATAAATACGTGAGGGAATTATAAAGTTTCTGGTAACTCATTTTGTTATTAGTAGTAGATATATAGAAAGTGGAGCAATGGTGGGCCTGCGGTAACGGCCCTGACTGAACCCAGGCAGGCGCTTTACTTCGTGTAAATTATTTCGTCACCACTGCTCTAAAAATGGTGAAGGAAAACATCGTGAGGAAACCAGCTTGTACTAGAAACAGAAATCGAAGACATGTGACATCCAACAATCTGTAGTGGGCCAGCGTGCTGGACTAAGGCACGTTCCCTCTCTCACATACAGGAGGCCTGTATCCCAGTAGTGGGAACATTAAAAGGATGATGATAACCATTTGCACGTCCCCGAACCCTCGCGCCCCTACTTAGTTAGTTTATGAATATCCGATTTTAATTATTGTTCATATATTTTTTTTGTTTTTACACCTACCACTGTTGTCTTTTTTTAACCAAAAGGTTGACTGGTAGAAAATGCCTTGCTGTATTAAGTCCGCCTATATATCACCATTGTACATGAAATTTAAATAAATAAATGTTCCCTTGGGATAAAAAAAAACACACACACACACAGAAACTAGTGTTAGTAATATACACTTAGTGCAACGCGACGATAGCACTCAGGAGCAAACCGGTTAATTAGGGTCTATGTACAGTGCGAATTCAAATGCACTTAATACGCTGACAAGTTGTGTACTTACCTAATGTAGTGCTAAAGCATTGCAATTAGAATCTGCTTGCTCTGTGTAGATGTTAGTAAACTATATCACATTTTGATTTTGATACCGTTTTCAATAATAGAAAGAGCGATAAATAGGGAAGGTTTTTTTAAATATATAATTTCTACCGTGTGAAGCCAGAGCGGTTTACTATTTATTAAAAAAAGTAGATATTCGGTCTCTATCTGCATCACAAATCGTTGGTTTGGTTCAGGGGTCACCAAATGCTAAACCGCCGACCTATTTAGTGTGGACCTTAAGTCATCATCATCTTCCTGCTCTTGTCCCATGTTACTTGGGGTCGGCTCAGCACGTTTTTTTTTCTTCCATACCGTCCTGTCCTTGTCACGCTATCACTGACACTATTTTCTTTCATATCACTCCTCACACAGTTCATCATATTTTCTTTGGCCGTCCCCTCCCTCTCAATCCATCCACATTTATATTCATAATAACTCTTTTAATAACCAGTACAATATAATTTACTTGTATTACTTGAGTAGCTGCGTAATTTAATCATTTATCTCGCGCTTTGTCTTTACTGTCGTCGATTCGACAACGGACGAATCATATCATCTTCATATTGTATCTAGGTACATTTACATATTTAAGTTATTTATTTTTATTTTAGCAAAGTATATACATTTGATTTGCCGGCGGGGGCAGGTGGCTTTAAACCTTACTATATTATTTAAAAACGTACTCCACTTACGGACCGCGACGGCTATATTATTTAAAAACCGGCCAAGTGCAAGTCGGACTCGCGCACGAAGGGTTCCGTACCATTATCGCAAAAAACGGCAAGAAAATCACGTTTGTTGTATGGGAGCCCCACTTAAATATTTATTTTATTCTGTATTTGTTGTTATAGCGGCAACAGAAATATATCATCTGTGAAAATTTCAGCTGTCTAGCTATCTTGGTTCATGAGATACAGCCTGGTGATAGACGGACAGACAGACAAATAGTAATAGGGTCCCGTTTTTACCCTTTGGGTACGGAACCCTAAAAACGGACTCCAAATAAAAGTAATTATGGTGACCCGTAGACTAGTTATTTTCCATCGACCATACTCGGTGGGCCAAAAGAGTTACAAACAATAACAACGCTAACTTATGACCCACAAGTTATAGAACAGTCTATAAGGATACTAAGTTCGAGAACAAGCTAAAGGGATTACTTAGTCTACTTGGACAGTAGCATCTACCTTTAACTATACTAATATAATTCAGACAACTTAGTCATCCAACTAGGTTCCAAAAGCCAATTATATGAGTTTGATAGACAATAGGGCTTTAGGGATTTATGGCTAAATACGACATTGTATGTTATGATCTTTATAGATCAAATTATTAGCAAGATGTGCAGCCATGCGCCAATGATACCTACATGGTGGCTTGTGGATATCCCACCCATATGCACTAAACGTTTTGGGAATACTTTCATTGAGTGTACAGCTAAATAGTGGATTACCCTACAGGAGTCTTTGTTTCAGTAACGAAAAATAAAAAAACGATAACAGAAAAAAAGACCGTTTAAAAAAAATTGCTGCAGGTAATCTTTTTAATCTATATCGCTGTTTGAAAATCACACCGTTTTACCGTATTGACCATAGGTATCTAAATTCACATAACTTTTCCAAATCATTTTTATATTATTATGCTGATAAATAATTTTAAAATATATTTATGAGAAATATATTGCTATATATAGTTATAGTTGCTATTCCACCAATTCGCACCAAGCACTTCCAAACATCCTTGATAATGCGCACAGCAAGAGTGGAACTCACTGCCTGCGTCTGTGTTTCCGAACGCATACACCCCGAATCTCTTCTAAGTTAGAGTGAACAGGCTTCTTCTGGGTAAGCTCACTCCATAGTCGACTTTGTCTCTATCACCTCTGACCTAGACTAGAGTCAAGAGCAAACCCATCACGAATAAAAATAAAAATAAATATTTTACAAAAAATTCGTAACTGTTAATTTTATAACAGAAACGATAAAAATATTTAAGAAATAATAGTAGTACATTATAGTTTATGTAGTTTTTCTTCCGTCATGCCTGGCGCAAATATACTATTTTTCTTCATTTCTATCTATCTAGCAATACAGTAAATACTATTGGGTTTATAAGAACGGTATTTCAAGATAAGCATCGTTGTCATATTAAAAGGACAAAAGCTGGATGCTTGAATAAATATGTAGGAGTCATTCACGTAGGTTGACAAATGCAGAGTATATTTTATTAAAAGGATGAACTTTTCAAAGTAATTTTTATTATTTGCAGTCAAGAAAAGGTTGCAGAAAACCATTCAATCCATTTGGTTTCGTAATGTTCTGAGCCGCGCTAAGCTTAAAGTTTTCTAGCTCCCGCGAACGTGACAATGTGCTTGGGAAAACTCTATTTTCGCATTCGATTGCTGTCTTCTAAAATAGTGGAGTATCTTTTCTAAAATAATGTGGTTTTACAATATGCTACAATAAGAAAGCAAAAGGAATACCTACCCATGTTTTACAGGTTATGTCTTTCCAACATAAACCTTACGTTGGGCTTTAAACCAAGTGACATTATATCAAGAACAGTAATGAATCGGTAACGCATATAAATCCCAAACATGTTTGACAGTCATTTTCGTGGATTGAATCTCACAAAACCACACAATATTCCAATAGAAAAATTCAACTTAGTACAAATCTTTATAATGTGGGTATCCACATTATAAAGATTTGTACTAAGTTGAATTTTTCTTCTGACTCATAAAACGAATACTAAGAACAAACTACACTGGCCTTCAAAACTTAGTACACACACACACACATCACATCATCAGCCTATTAATGTTCCCACTGCTGGGACACAGACCTCCTTTCTGTGAGAGGGAATGGGCCGTAATCCACCACGCGGGCCCAGTGCGGGTTGGTGGAAACTTAGTACCACACTTTTGAAATTGCAATTTCTCCTAAAGTATATAAGTCAGAGTTTTGAAATAAAAAACGTTTTATAGAAAAAAAAACAACTTCCTTTGTCTTTATACTTATAGGAAAAATTCAATTTTAAAAGTGTGGTACCAATTAAGTTTTGAAGGCCAGTGTATGACTAAAATAACTTCGCACGTTAAAGGCTCCATCAAGAGGAATCGAGCAAATTAAAATGTTCTTTAATAATCCAGTTAATTTAGTCCTAGGTGGCTAAATGGGAGTTGGCAGAGAACTCTAATGGGTCGTTATTATGGCAATTTAAGCATGTGTAATGGTGCGAATAATCATCGCGTATTACTTAAAGCACCGTTTTCCACACTTCACCTACTTTTCATGTTCACTCTATGAAAAAAAGGCGTATTTGGAACGGCAAGAAATCTTTACGACTTATTTGATTTTATTAACAAAACATAACATCACGCTTGTTCTCCCCGAAGGGATAGGTAGAGGAGCATCTATAGTACACTAAAATTTATGTATACATCCCATGTAATAGGGGGCAACTTGCCATCAAATAGGCACAAATTCAGACTCCGGGCTGTATTTTGAAAAAAAAAGAAATCGTCATAACGCTGGGTCCGCGTCCACTCGACCCGCTTAGACTCGACCCGAAGAATAATATCAGATGATTTACTACCAATTCAGTGTCATTTGGGCAGTCAGTCAAAGTGATATTTTAATTCTAAATTAATAAAACATAGAATATTTATTTAATATGTTGTTATGCTTATGCCACATAATTTATCCTGGTAGTAATTGATTTCGTTTAAAACATGTAGCTTTATAAAGATAGCCTCTACCTTGCTTAAACAGGTTTTCTGGCAACAATAGACGGAGCGGCTCAGTTACTCCAGATATTGGTCCTAAGATTATCAAATATTTTTTATGAGATTTGTATTGCTGAAAACGTTAATGTTTTAATTTTGTTGTTCCTACCTACCTACTGTATTCTTTAAGATAATTCATGTTTATATTTTAAAGATAATTTAGTCAACCAAGTTTTTTTACTACAAAGTACAAAGCGTAATTAAAGTACAATTTTTTTCTTTTTAAACATTAATTTTTAACATTATTTAAATTTTACTCTCTCTGTAGTGCAAGCGTAAAATCGACACTTTTCTATCTGACTATACATTGACGTTTTTACGTCTATCAAAATATAAATAAGCAGGTATTATTCTTTGGGTCCAGTCTAACCGGGTCGAGTGGGCGTGGACCCATAACTGTGGATTAGCGTAAATCACAAAAGACAATGCTGCTCCTTTTCTTCTCGACGTATTTTAAAATTTCCTTTTTCACATACCTATATGTATAGCGTCTACATACAAACTTTTACTTAGGTACCTATTTCACTACCCTGTTAATGTCCCATTACTTGGCAAAGTATTTCTCGTTAAGCTATCGGTACCTCGGAAGGTAATTTAGCCTTCAGACTTAGATAATAGTATCTCGCTTCTTAGTACAAAATGTTCTAGAGAGTATATAAAAGATACTTCCGTTGATCAACCTTTTCATTGCCGGTTGTAAGAATGGTAGTAACTGATCTTTAGGGTCTTTTTAGTTAGGCACCGTGTAATGAAAATGGTAATCAAACCAGAAACATTTGTAAACAAATAAAAGTACTTATTCTAGTTTGAGGATTTGAAGTTACTGCTAAGTATTGTTTTTCTTTATTTATTTAGGGACTTTTATAATCGCCATGCATATGATAGTCCCATTCCCTCTCACAGAGAGGAGGTTTGTGTCCCAGCAGTGGGAACATTAATAGGCTGATGATGTGTGATGTGATGTGATGATAGTCCCATCACACAAAGTATTGTTGTATAATCCTATCACAAAAATAGTCCATTCATGTAGATAATGTTTTGTATTCAATGGGTGCCTAGATTTATACATCAAACATCTATCAGTCAAAAAAAAACGTACATATATTTATTTGACACTTTAAAATACATGTTATAATCAAGTCATAATTAAATAGCACACAAATGTATTGTCATAAATCTGATCCTAATCCCTAAACTAGGCCTGGTCCTGTATTTTAGGGGTCAGCGTTCAGCCAAGGGTTCTATTTTCAATCTATGAAATTGTGGAGGAGTGTCGCTACATAGTTGACAGCCAAGGTTATTGCCATTTGGTAACACATATAGGTAAAATAAAATGCTTATTGCACAAATGTAGAAATTAAAATTATAACAAGAAAGTAATAAATCTAAAAGTTATATATTTGAGCCGTTTGGGGTTGAAACATTAGGTCCATGGGGTCCGAGAGCTCATCGAGTATTTTGAGATGTAAGCAAACGCTTAGTCGACTCTTCACGTGACCAGAGGGCTGGGCTTTTCCTTGGCCAGAGAATCAGAAATGGCATGCAAGCAGCATGTGAAAAGTACCTCACACAAGTGCCTAGAACGCAGGCAGCATTGCCAGCGTTCTGGGCACTTTTCACGTTGACAGCGATGTGGACGAATTTTTTGACGCCCTATGACCGCTGCCTTTTTATACGCGTCCGCAGGTTTATTTAAATGTATAGTTATCGTTATTTAAGTATTTTATACTATGTAAATTTTGATTGCGATAAAAAGTTTTGTGTTTTTGTATGTCTGTATGTGAAATTGTGTGAGTTGATGAGTGTATGTGTGTAACGTGTGTAATGTATGTGTGTCAATGCGGCGAACAAGAATCTACCTACGTTCAAGCTAAGCACTGACCGTGACTGAACGGTTTAACATGCTACCCACATCCATTAACAAACCACGGAGATCGCTTTGCCGCACCGGTTTAACTTCATCTGTGACACCTGTAGGTATAACTGTGTTAAGACTCCTGATATATAACTGTGTTAAGGATTCTACCTGTATAACTGGGTTAGACCTCAAAGGATTGTGGCTAAATGTCCGGCGGCGTAGGATATCAATCGGGTTTATGAAGTTAGCGTGGTCAGAGTAAAGGGTTAAAGCGGGTTTCTCTTGCGTGGCAACTCTTTTTACCCGGCTGCCGAAGGAGGGTAATGTTTTTATCAGTCTATGTATGTATGTTTGTTCCTATGTGGCGTTCTAGAGACCAAACGCGTTGGCTGATTTTGATGATTTTTACGTCAATCAATTTTTCTTAACCCTGCGAGTGTCAGTGGCTACCTTAAAATTAGAAAATAGAAAAATAGCGGCTTTTGGGTGCCATATTCTGGGGGCCCAAATTTTTTTTTCTTCCAAATCTATCGTGTGGGGTATCAAAATAAAGGGTTTTAAGAGGTGATTACAAAAATATATAACACTTATATGTTTATATATTTTTTTTAGATACGTATCTACAAATAAGTTTTTAACGCCCAGTTTTTTGAGCCATAGTTAACTTAACCAATGGTTAAATATGCTAACCAGCAACCATATGGTTGCAAATTTTGGTAAAACACCATTTTTTCCAGTTAGTCTCACAAATGATAACTTAGATAAGTTGAAGAGTTAACAACTATTTGACAGTTTTTTAGACTAACAATTTACGACCATTGGTTAGCATAATTAACTACTGATAATAATCTGGGTCTAGTCAAGAGTGTATAGGTTAGGTACTTCTAAGCAAGCGTGCTCCACCGTCGACCACATGATTGCTTACCATAAGGTGAGATAGAGGTCAACGCGAACCTATTATTGATAAAAAAAAGGTTCATAGAGTCGATCTAGTTGATCTAAATAAATAAGTAGGGTTATTGTTATACCAAATGATTTTAAATAAATTTTATTATTATTTCCTTTATTTATTCTCGTTCTTACTTTATACATTTTTAAATATTAATAAAAAGAAAACTTAAAAACATTTAAAAATATAAAAAATGGAGGCCAACCGGTATCGGGAACAGGGTCCAAGCTACCGGCGGTTAGGGCTTCAGAGACAGGAACCTCCTCACAATGCGAGCCGTATCGAGAAGTACTGCCTTCTGTATCAGACCCTTGATCCAACCGTGTAATGACAGCCTCGATAGATGTTCATCGAGGCTATTGGCCATCAGGCCGTTGGCCGTAACGACAATCGGCACAATGATCGCCGAGTCCACATCCCACATGTCGACAACGTCGTGTGCTAAGTCGAGATACTTGATTTGTTTCTCTTTCTCAGCTTTCACGAGGTTCTCGTCATGTGGGATGGTGACATCGATTATCATTGTGCGGCGCGCTAATCGGTCTATCACCACTATATCCGGCTTATTGGCAAAAATAGTCCTATCAGTGATAATAGACCGATCCCAGTACAACGTGACATGGTCATTTTCGAGAACTGGGTCGGGCACATACTTGTAATACGGTACCTCAGAATCCACCAGATTGTATTTCAAAGCAAGTTGCTGGTGAATAATCCTGGCCACTTGGTTATGTCTGTGTAAGTACTCGCCGTTAGCCAGGCGAGAACAACCAGAGATAATATGTCTGATGGATTCACCAGGACGGTGGCATGCCCGACACACGTCAACCGTCCCGTCCTTCATTATATGTCTCCGGTAGTTATTCGTCAGGATAACTTCGTCCATAATTGCACAGACAAAACCTTCAGTTTCCCCGAAAAGGTCACCGAAACGTAGTCAGGATACGGACGCTGGGAAATCTACATCGGGCCCGTGGAGAGCCCGATAGAAGCGCCCGTGTAGCTCCTTGCCTTGCCATACCTCTTTGCGTTCATCAGTCGATAGTATTACAGGCTTGCGCCAGTTCTCCTTAGCCATGGACAACGGGGTGAGTCCCTTGTCCACTGCGACCACATCCCGGTGCATACCCACTTCAGCATTTAAAAAGTATTCTCTGAGGCTGCACACCTCGCGGTTGTGAAGAGTCTTGGCATTTAAAAAGCCTCGACCCCCACACTTCCGCGAGATGTACAGTCTCATCACCGATGATCGTGGGTGATGCATCCGGTTTGCGGTCAGTAGTGTCCGGACCCTCCTATCGAGGGCGTCGAGCTCGGTCTGAGTCCATTTGAGTATGCCGAAAGAGTACATCAAAACCGGCATGACCCAACTGTTGAAGGCACGCACCTTATTTATTATTATTATTACTTCATTTATTCAACTCTTTTCTTATTAATTACATTTTTAAATATTTTGACAAAACGATTTTTACAATTATTATTATTATTATAGTTCAGGTTTTTTGTTTAGTTAAATCTAAGAGAAAAAGGGAAACCTGTTTTCAAAGGTTTTTGTTTATGTTTTATTATTGTTATGTAGAGAAAAGAAAAAGTTGATATTGCAAATAAAATGGAATAGATAATCTCCATTTTACAACATTTTCAGTAAAAGACACCCTTTAATAAATTGTAGTTCTAAAAACTAAACAACACGTTTTTATGGTAAATTGAACTAAAAAGTCGCTAATCCCGAAGATCTTGGGCAAGGCTAGTGGGACAAACAATTTAAACGCGCACGGTAGAATGAACTTTTATTACTTGTAAATTTTAATTTTTGTTTGACTTTCAAAAGTGCCGCATAATGGCCTTGTTAAATAAATATATTTGATTTTGACTTTGACTAAATTATTGCATTGTCATCGGTACTTGATAGGTGTGCAAAGTTTCAAATCAATCCGTCGTTTTCAAGGGGGTGAAAATCACGTTCAAAGATTCCGTTACATCGATACATAGATACATACCAAGCTAATAAAAGCGTGTTAAAAAGCGTGTTTAAAAAAAATGTTTCAAATGTTATGACCAACAGCCTCACCAATTGGAATGGCAAGCCCTTTTAACCGTTCTTTACGGAACTCAAACAGCATTTCCCCAACTACTCTTTCGCATACGATACTTTTCCCACTTCACTTAACAGGAGCTCTTACTACAATTATCCCATTAAAAACTACGAACTATGCACATACGACGTTCTACCTCCAAACGTACTCTCAAGCATTATAACCATTTACAGCACTTGCGAAGGTAATTGGCGCACAAAGCGAGCCCTGTCGCACGCCACCAACTTTTAATTGCATTACTTTACGCCACAGTCTACCGGCTAGTAATGCCTACCTTCCTACTTTAAGGTTCCGCACGCGTGTGTAAAAAGTACCCCTATCGTCACAACTTTCGTACTATGTAAACTTTGTAATAGGTTTTTGTTTGAGCGTTGGTTTTTCATATGTGTGTTGGGTGGATGATGTTGTCAAAGTATTTTATTTTATTTATGTACTAAGGAACAATTCTTTTATTATTGGACATTTTGTCTTGTCTGATGATTAAGACTGCTGTTGCGCTTGTAAGTGTGAAAGTCGTACATAAACTATTGTACGCAAACGAAGTTATGGTTATTAGTAGTGATTTTTTTTCATGCTTTGGATAAAGTTGTTTTTTTTACATGGGCAGAAGAAATTTTTACATACGTGGGTAAAGTTAAGCTGATATTTGTAAATTTTATACTGTAACTACTATTTGTACATTTATGAGATACTATTTGAATTGTTGTTACCTACTCAAGTTATACCAAATTATCAGCAAGGAGGTGGGGCATGTACTCAAACTTACGCCTAGTTTGAGTACATGCAGGATATGCCCCACCTCCTTGCCTGCCCTTCGTGCCCAACAACCTGTACCTTTCAGAATCTGAACGTGGCAAATGACAGAGCTGTGTAGGTGGCTATATACTGGTCAGACAAATTTAGACAGAGAATGACTGAGTCAAAATTTGAGTTCATCGATACTGAAAGAAGAAGAAGCAGGCTTAATAAATGTTTAGCTGAAGCTCTTTACGATGATTTGCGGTCACCTACATATTTTGATTGCATTTGCAATTTATAAAAACAGAAATAAAAAGAATTTGTCCTAAATCGACAGCTGTCTCGTTCCTTAGCATTTTTGACTAATGAAAGACTACTGAATTTATTTTTAGGCTTTCAACGAAGATATACTTATTTTCCCAGCGTTCTGGGCACGTTTCCCATTGACAACGATGTGGACGAATTTTTTATGCATAATAAGCTCTTTTCCGTCTACCTTTTGTATTTGTATATAGGTTTGTTTTTTCTTAGTATATTCAATTGTATATAAATGTATCATGAAAGTTCTATAATTCCCTTTCGGAATGCAATACTCATGCTTAAATGAAACAACATTAGAAGACAATCCTTATTCCCACGCCTATCCCTTGCAATGAAAACAAGCTTAAAACTCATTAACTAGAACTCTTTGGTCCTCGCGTTCACTCATTCAGTCAAGGAAAAAAAACAAACAAATAATTCAGTCCAATTAAATAAAACAAGGAAATTATTGGAGCAGCCATGATTAACATTCATCGTTAATTACAGCTACTACTGCCCTTTTGAACAATTCCTTTACTTTCTAATGAAAGACCCTGTAATTTGAAGGAAACCTTTAGTACAAAATGACTGAATTTATTCCCTAGAATATTGTGTCGTTAGTAAGATGTTGTCATGTGTGGTTGTAAGATGTTGGGGTGGGATGGTGCTGTTGGTGTGAAGATGTGGGGTGGTCCACGGGAGCGAAGCCGCGGGCAACAGCTAGTAATATTATAAAGAAGAAAGATTGTTTTGTTTGTTTGTTTGTACCGAATAGGCTCCGAAACTACCGGACCGATTTAAAAAATTCTTTCACCAATAGAAAGCTACATTATTCCTGAGTGACGTAGGCTATTTTAAATCCCGAAAACGGGTCCTGTGGGGTGGTCCACGGGAGCGAAACCGCGGGCAACAGCTAGTAATAATATAAATGCGAATGAGAGGTTGTTTGTTTGTTATCTTTGCTCGCTTATACCGTTGAACCGGTTTAGATGAAATTTGGTATGGAGATAGTTTGAAACCCTGGGCAGGACATAGAATACTTTTCATAATGAGACTATGTTCCCTGGAGATGACTTCACTGTTTCACGCAGGCGAAACCGCGGGCAGAAGCTAGTCACAATAATATTACAAAGGTGTGAGTGTGTATGTTTTTACCTTACGCCACGGCTGAATGAAATTTGCCACAGAGATAGATTATAGTTAGGAATAGCACATAGGATACTTTTGACATTCAAGCGGGCGAAGTCGCTGGCAGAAGCTAGTAAATAATAAAATACCTTTTTGTATCGTGAAAAGAACGCAAGTGTTCTAATAAATATCAAGTCTAAGTGTTCTGATAAATAACAGAGGTTAAATGTCAGTCTAGTCAGACACATCTGGTAAGATTGAAACCGAACACAGGTAAAGAGTAGGTGGGGAGATGAACACCCTTTTCTCCCTCTAACATATGGGCAGAGTGCTTGATATCTTGCGAGCTCCATTCCTTAGAATTAATGGGTTACCCCGCGTTTTCCTTGTACTTAACGTCTATGGGTATTTTTACGTGCGGAACTACCCCATTGAAAAGATGATGGTTCTTTAGCTACCGCTGTACGTATTGTGTATTGGAGCGGTTGGTTGGAGGGTTGAAATTTTTGTGTTGATTTCATTTTAGTTTCTATGCACCTATATTTTGGCTTTGTATGTTTTTTTTTGTGTTAGTATCGTTACATACTCGTATCAGTATGATTCTACATATTTTTGTCATTACATCTATGAGCTTTAACATCAGTATAGCTGGCTATATTCTATCCAATTATGCTTTATTCAGTTTGTAATTTACTTTTCAAATATAACTTTGAACAGGGTATCTTTCTATTTTAATATAATTTTTTTCTGACGAGGTTTGCACAAGTTACCATGTTGTGTATGTAAATACACAACATGGTAACTGGAGTTATGTTCAACCAAAACTCTTCTTACATTTCATTTCTACTAAAACCAATGTTAGTCTTCTATATTTTTAACATCCATCCTATCCTAAATTGATTCTAAACGACCGTCCTATAGAAATGCCAGAAAACGCGGCAAAAATTTTACCAAGGTACTGTACTGTTTGCAAAAAATCACATCTCAAAATTTTACTCACGTAGGGACTGCAAGACAGATGTAGGTAGTAATTGCCAACGCTCGCTAACACAAATTATTATAAAGGACCAGCCCTAATCCCCTTTATGTAGTCTTCTGCTGACCGTACAAAAAACAAGGAAAAAAGGTACCATATTTGAGAGCTGTTTTATGATGGTACTAAAGATGAGTAGATACTATAGGAGTGTATACAGCATTGATAAAATCGGGATAATGTTGTGTAGTATTTATAAATACCGGGACTGGCTCGGATTCATCGCGTGCAAGGCATTTCACGATTATCGACGCTCCATTAGCTACGCTTGGGCGAGGAAATAAAAGTATGGTGGACTTACTGTGTGGGCTTAAATATTAGCTATGTCACGACGTATAATGGACAAGGTATAAAAACACGAGTTGGTAGATAAAATTGAAATAAAAATTTGTTAGGAATGACTGGCACTTCACATTTTAAGAAACTCAAAAGAAAATTAATTCTGAATCTTGGCATTGAGCTCTGCCATCAACCTACTTTCATTCTTCTTCTTCATCGTACCCTTACTGCTATAACACTACTATGCGGCGCCAATATTGGACCGCTCGATACATGCTGCCTCTATCAGCCTTCTTTATTGCGTCTGAAAGAGCACCAGAAAGATGGTCATAGGCAACCTCTTTCTAAAATCAAAATCACAAAACAAAAAAACACGACGATACCATATACTTAGATTTTTTTTTGCTAATGGACGATACAGTGTGTTGAAATATCGTGTGAAGTCACGGTGTGCTAAACTTTATACAGACAAAGTGACGACACAAGCCCCCAATCCTGAACTTTTTTGCGCTTTATCTTTGTCACTTTTTATTTATTTGATATAGCAAAAAATATGGGTCCAAAATTATTTAATAATCGGACTAAATATAATTATAATTTTTCGAACCAGGAGACATCCTTATTGCTGAAACGGGACCCAAAGTCAACATTTATATTAAACATTTGTTCAAAAAACAAAGGTGTATTTCCATTCCGGTTGCTATAACCAGCCCGAGACAAATTATTGTTGCTACATGACTTAAAAGATTAATGCTCCTTAATATTCTAAGCAATAAATTACCTGAAAACATGACTCTTCCGCATATTTATGGACCTTGACAATGTCATCTACGGAATTAATAATATTTTGTTTTGGCTATGTTTTTACCTGCCAACACCTGGGGCCAACTTTGCGACGATCTTTAGGGAATTGCTTCCGGTTTTCTGAAGCTTGTTCGCTTTAACCTGTCGTCAATTTTCTTGTCAGCTTAAACATCTGTTCGTTAATAGATACTCATTTTATAAAAGAATTTGCCAAACTTTTTAGCTAGACTTGGAAGTCTGGGAAAACTTTATGTCTGTTATGAACTCTGATATTATCTGTGCAATTACTTACTTTTCTGAATCATACTGTCAAATAAAAAAATATAACCGACTTCTAAAAAAAACAATCAAAAGTGAAAAATAACTTCAATTTTGGAAGTCAGTGTTCCTGTTTTCGATTCTTAGTTTTTTGACAACGCCTTCCGAAGTTGAAGTTTTTTTTCACTTTGTAGTGTTTTTTTTTTGAAGTCGGTTATATTTTGTTGTAAAAATGTTTTTTTTATTTTTCACTTTTAAGTTGTACATAATGGACAAGTTCTATAGTAAGGTAGGTACCTATAATGCCCACAGTGATGGCACAATAGATTACCCGAATAACATGTAACTTGAACATAACTGGTGTACCAGGGTGAACTGTACACATCGGAGTACCCGTTTAGAGCATACTGGCGTGTTGGTATGTTATGAAATGGTGTAAACAATAAATAGACATGCGATTGCAGCAACCCCGAGAGATTCGCCGTCATATTTTATTGAAGAGTTCAGTTGTATATCTCCGAAGTTCTTCATCAGATCTTTACCAAATTTAAATGGGACCATTTCGGAATAAACTTCTTTCGAACAAAAAAGAATTTAGAAAATCCGTTTATATATGACGGAGTTATGACCGCATAAACATAAAAATCAAATAAAAATATCTGAATTGAGAACCTCCTTTTTGGAAAGTTGGTTAAAAATGTACAGATACTTAAATATCAAGGTCAAGAGCTTACAGATTATTAAATTTAAAATTAAAACACAACGTTTCACGTCAAAAACCTTAAAAGGCTTAGACTATGAAGTAAAAAACTGATAGATTACAATAGGAACTGTACTTTTCGTGCCGAAAACTCTACAGGTACATAATGCCTTGATATCTCCGATCAAGGTCAATGCCCCAGCCATAAATACGGATTGACAAGCCGGTCGTATAGTTCCTGGTTACAAATAACTTCGCACTGTTGATTCCCAAGAGAGCTATAAGGGAATGGCTAAATAACTAAACTAGCAGAGGGACGAGTGACAGATTAATAGCCCATTGTAAACAGGATGAAGCCTCGTTTGTTTTGTGACGGGATAGGTTGCTGGATGGTCCAAATAGTATGCAATGATAACAGCTTTTTGAATGGCCTTAAGTGGATATGTTAAGGGCCTAGGTCTGAGACTAGACAAGTGACATCATATCATCAAAAGCCACGCGATAGCCATTGGAAAAATGTCAAAATTGTCAAGGGCTATCGAAATGTCACTTGAACTAACCCTTACTTTTTGGCATTTCGCTGACATCGAATGACTTTTGCTGTAAAAACTAAAAACCTAGTAATTTAAAATTTATATATTTTTTTTTTATTGCCTAAAACTGGGCGAAATGGAAAGAGGAAAGTGAGGCCTTTGTCCTGCAGTGGGACAATACAGACTGAAAATAAAATAATAATAATAATAAAAAATTGCAAATATCGTGATTTTAAATTTTTGGGCTTACTTGGCTGGCATATTCCTATTCAACTGCTGATTTATAATTTCAAAATTCGTATAAAAACGGTTATTCCATTATTATACGAATTTTGAAATTATAAATCTTTAAGTCGGGGTAATTGAAATATACGTGCAGGTTCCTCAAAAGTACAAATTCAAAACAAAGTAAATCAGAAAATAAAATAATTAAAAAAAACTCTTACTAAGTTTTTTTAAATTATTTTCTGAATTGTCAATGTCTGTTACTGAGTTACATACTTAATAATTGTTATCAATAATCAAATTACTCTATAGTGAACGGGTTTTAAGATGTAGGTACCATATTCACTGTAATGCAATTTAAAATATCGACAATTGTAGCTGATTCTATAACGCATATTTTGGTTCAACGCCCATAACTCTGACTTTAATGGCTCAATCGAGGCAAACGATCAAAGTAGTTAACCTGTTTTTTGGGTCTCCTGAACTATTTTGTAATCATGAGTTACAATGTTTTAATTTTGAACAGCCGACTTGTCTAAAGTCTCTGGCGAGGGTATTGTCTTCAGTACGCATTCCTTAGCTGCTTTTAAGTTTATCATAGGATTTACTGTAGCATATCTACCTAACTCCCTGAGTAGTAAAGGCGCGATGTTAAGTTACAAGAAACATCCTGAATTTTGAATTAGCCTACATTTTTGGTAGTCTTTTGAAAAGGCTGCTGTTGGTAATATTGGATCCAAATAAGCACACATATAGAACTTGCGTCCGGCAAATATGAACGATTAAATAAATTGTATTGACACAAAGTTCTTCCGGGTGTTTATACGGGCTAGCAAACAGCCGGTCCGGCGCAATATGAACACTCATATCCGAACCAAATTTACCGACTAAATAACCTACCGTAGCGTAGTGAAAACGACGAGTAATCCCATTTCTGTACATCACAATCGGTAGGCACGCAAAATCACGTATCACATAATATCTACATACATATTATATACGTTATATATATTCCGTTGAATTTTGTATTCGTATCTTGTTACCGAATAAAAATTCTTATGGTACGGAGCAAGAAATAAGAAAAACGTGTTAGATTGGTACAGCCTGATCCAACGACTTTCTTTTTCTAAATAAATCAGAACGCAAATAGCGAAAGTTATGTTTTGTTTTGTTTGCATGAAATGTTTTGTTTCACACCTTTGTTTTTTTTATATAACAACTTTATTCTAAGTCATTTCCTCCACTTGATTCAACCTCAATTCAGCATCCATCAATGCTGAATTTGGCAGTTATATTTATTGAGTTTACCATCTTCAACTGAGTTATCATAGTGAATGAGTTGAGTGCAGTGGAGGAGTTTCTTATGTGTCAGGTTCATCATTTTGAGTCTACACGCTGCTACCTTCGCCATTTACAAAATGTTTGCCTTTATTTCCTTCGTAGCTACAATTTTGCCATGCGGGTTTTCCTAGGGGAAAATGGGTTGACACACTTTGTCCAACCGTATAATTACGTAAACCACTGTGCATCACACAGAGGCTTAATTGCATGTAGAGAATGGGTAATTAAAATGTAATAAGGTTCATCAGATAGAAATTAAACAGCGGCTTTAATTAAAACTAAGTGGTTTATATTCACATAATGGATCAAATTAAGTTTTCAAAATATAGTTTTTTTTTTATTTAATACTAGCGTGTGTTAGTTAATCTAAGTCAAAAGCTTTAATTTTGAAATGGAGAAAATTTATCACACCATACCAATAAAAAAATTACACCGTCCACGTTGGAAGAATACATTACTCATTTAGCCTAAAAATGCGAACAGAAATATAATTTACATAGTATGAAAAGCCGATAATAATGACCATAATCCTGAATTTATGTGTGAATTTGGGTTATGTCGGTTTCAAACAGGACATTATCCGACATTATTCAATTTAGATTCAGTATCATAGGAAATAATTTATATATTTATATTAGGGCGCACGGTTGGCGCAGTGGTTGAGCGATTGACTGCTGCGCTGCGTGTCGCGGGTTCGATTCCCGCACGGAACCTTTATTTGTATGACCTACAGATAGTTGTTTAGGCTCTGGGTGGTTGTGTATGTGAGTTTATGTGTTTGTAAATGCACCCACTATACAGAAAGAAATTCCTAGGGTGGGGCAAAGCTTAAAAAAAAAATACTACATTATTAAGGCCGTATATATTTTGTGTTCGTAGTAAAAATTGCATCATCATTTTATTTCCCTTATCCCAATCTTACAAGCTGTATGTCGTGGGTTCGAACCCAGGCAGGCACTTTACTTTGTGTAAATTATTTCATCACCACTGCTCTCAAAACGGTGAAAGAAAAGGAGGAAGCCGGCATGTCCTAGTACCGAAAATTCCAAGACATGTGACATCTACCAACCCGCACTGGGCCCGCGTGGTGGATTACGGCACATTCCCTCTCACAGAGATGAGGTCTGTGTCCCAGCAGTGAGAACATTAAATGGCTGATGATGACGATGATCCCAATCTAATTGGGGTCGGCGCAACATGCCTTCTTCTTCTATACTTGTCTATAAGTCATCCTGTTAATACATTATTTCTGGCCATATCAACTTCAACACAATACTTTCATTTTTAAGGTTCCGTACTCGAAAGGTCCAAATGGAGCCCACGCTGTCACTCACGCGTCTGTCTGTCCATCGTCTGACACAAAATTTTGTACCAAGGAATTTTTTTACTTCCCATTAATCTACGAACTTAAAATTTGGTGATATTGTTTACTGTTACGTATAATTTACTAACAAATACCAATATATTGATAAATCAGTTTGTTCTTTGCAATGGAACCCTAAATGTGCAAAGACTGACATGTACTTGGCTGATTTTTTTTTGTCTTCCCAATAATTTACTCTTAGAACCAACAACATACATACTAACATTAACATTAAAAACGGGATAATTACCGTGTTTACTGTTGTTTGTGTAAACATGGTAAATATCCCGTTTTTAATGTTAGTGTTAGTGACCATGACAGTTTAAAAACATACATACTCAAAAATGCTCTTAAGACACTGACGGTCGTAGTTTCAAAGTCGCGTTAAAGTTCACTTGTCTGTCTATCATTAGACAGTGTAAAATTGTTACTTACTAGGTTATATTCAATGAGCTATTCCGGGAGTTGTACTGAGTTGTTTCGATTTTATGAGCACTTAGTAGCGGTTTGCCCTTTTCCATTATGAAATCAACCACTCAGACATAAGTGCAGGTTAATTTAATTATGTAGGTTGTACCCATTTCTATAAGCTCACTCCATATATTAATCTAGAATTGGATGTCACGTTCCTTACATTTAGAGATAAACATCATTTTAAGTTTCCAACCAGTCGTGAAATCATGATTTTGATCGTAATTATGATTGGTTAAGCATTGTGGATTTTATTAATGTGTTTCTCATATATTATATCAGCAGAGTATGTGATTTTATGACTTCATGATCTTCAAAGATCTGTAGAACTTATGAAGCTACTTGCACTTAGTAGTAAAAATTTATGTCCAATCTCCGAGAGTATATTGAAGCCGAGGGCTAGATATTTCCTTTTACTGCTAAGCATTGTAGAATTTAAAAGAAAACATATATTTTTAGTTGTTTGATGGCGTGTATGTTGGAAAAGAAAAATCGTAAGAACCAAAAAATTTAATCGACTTCCAAAACAAAACACTAGCTGAGTTGCCAGTCGGTTTTTTATCGGTTGCATTTCGGGGAGTGTGCGACGGAATTGCACGATTTAATTCCACCTAGCCCGTTTCATCATCGGACTACCAGACGTACGGCGATGCGCCATCGATACATGGTGGGCATCCCACCCATACGCACAAAACGTTTTGGGAACACTTTTATTATGCGTACAGCTAAGGAGTAGAATTCCCTGCCGGAGTCTGTGTTTCCCGACAGCTACAATCTGGGGGTCTTTAAGTCAAGAGTGAATAGGTTATTTCTAGGCAAGCTTGTTTCACCATCGACCACATCATCGCAAAAAATTAAAACTGCAAAGTGAACAAATAACTTTCCGAAGTCATTGTCTTTGTTACATGTTGTTTTTAATTTTTTCGACACCGACTTCGGAAAAGAAAGTTATTCTTCGCTTTGTAGTGTTTTGCTTTGGATCATAAGATCCTGACCTGGTGTCCATGGGACCACCTAAGAAATTCACCATAACAAACAAAAAAAGAATTTTACAAATCGTTCTTTGAGTAATCGAGGAACATAAATAAAAAAAGAAAAGATACCGACGAATTTAAAAACTCCTCCTTTTGAAGCCGTTTAATTTAAATCTTCTATACTAAAGCTGAAGAGTTTGTTTGTTTTTTTAAAGGCGCTAATCTCAGGAAATACTGGTTGGAATTGAAAAATTCTATTTGTGTTGGATAGTCCATTTATCGGGAAAGGTTAAAAGCTATATAACATTACGCTATGACCAATAAGAGCGGAGCATAAATGCAAAATGTTTAAAAAACGGGCAAAAATATTCATATTGAGAGCTTCAGTTTCGTGCGCTGCGTAAACAGTTTACGTTACGCAACAATCATGTATGTAAGGTAGATGTGTAGATAGGTAGGCAGTTGACGGGAGCGCAGCCGCGTGGGACAGCTAGTAGTTTATATAATTATTGATTCATTAGGCAATTTTATAGCATGTAGACAGAGACAATAAGAAGCCTTTTTTGTACTGTATCCGTACCCAACTTTTAACTTGTGAAGATCCGAATTACATACTATATTCGTTAAGAATTTATTGACACATTTAACAAGTGTCATTTATTAGACATAAATGCCACAAATGGACTCCAAAAATATTAATAATCAGTCTGCCGCAGTCAAATGAAAAACTTCTAATAAAATCGCTCAGTAATCTCTCCAAACCTTCAAAACGAACGAAATCATCCACAAACACGTAACATTTCAACAAATTAATATTTGAAAAGTATTAAACCAGGTCATCGTGTCAAAGTTCATGCGTAATTTCAGCACTTGGGAACTCAATTTTCAAGTGTCGGAGTTACGAGGGGAGGTTGATACGAAATTTATTCGTATATCAATGGTTTGCACGCTACATTTTGAGGGGAGAACGGGGAGATGCATAAATTATTAGTGGGTCTGTAGCCCATACTACCTGGCTCTGTTGTTCTAGGTGATTAGTTATCGAATTCTGAACAGGTAAAGGGTTGGGTAAGTAAATAATGTGTTATGACGGTTTGATTCCTGTCATGGCTTTTGGGATGTTATCTTATGCTGTTTGATATAGCAAATACACTTATACATTATGCTATTAAACATAATAAATATTAAGGTCTCCATCGATCATAATGAGTTCATTGACGCCTTACGTAACATGGTCTACTTTAACAAGAAATACATTCATAAACTCACACCTTTTTCCATGGGGGCATTCCAGGCAGAAGCTACAGAACGCCACCTGCTACAATCCTTACATCCTAACATACTTCTTTTGCTTCACTCGCGTTCATACATCTAGTCATACACGCACGCCGGTTATGTGTACTGCGCACCTGGTCTTTCTGACGAACATCACCAATCAGGTCTATGTATGTCTCTCTAGGGCGTCCCCTCCCGGTGTTTCCATTCACGTCTGCCTTGTAAATAAATACCTTTTGTTAGTAGCCTTCCATCAATCCTCTCAAAATGGCCAAACCATTTTAGCATTCATTTTTCAATTTTAGTCACTACGTCTTCTTATAAACCACAACGTTGTCTTATTATTTTAAAATTAAAGCACAGATTTAGTACGCACTTAGGTACTGTAACTTTTGCTAGATTCTTCGCCTCCGTGAATGTCTTAAAATATACATTACGGTATTGGTAGTTCGTACTACCGGGGTTAAAATTATCTTATCTCAAGGAGGAAAGCTTTTCATTCAAGCCAAGGGATGTGACAAGGGTTTAACAGACATTCAAACATAGAGACTATCTCATTTATTATATGAGTAGAATTTCTTCATAAATAAATATGCGTACATACTCGACTTTCAAAGATCTCCGCCTAATTTATAGCACCATTTTATTTTCCAGACTTTATTTTCCAAGTTTTTATGAAACACAAAAAGTAACACGACTATTAATCATTTATACTAAAGCTACATTTCAAGGATATCAGTCACAGAAGATTGAGATTAGATATTTTATTAAAACCTTAAAAGGAAAGGCGGATTGATAGAAAAATAATACTTTTAATCTTATATTAAAATCGGAAACCTTTAGGGGAAAATATTTCATTTCACTAAGACGAGGTCAAGGACAGAAGACATCGTTCAAAATAATATTTATTCGCAATTTCATATTGTCGCATGTCTGAAGGGGGATTAGGTGCTCTGAGAACTTTGATGCGCTACAGTATTGTTTTATAAGTCTTATAGTTATATCCGTCTAGAATGTTTAATTGTCTACGAGATGTAAATTAAGTAAGTAAGTTATACAAGTTGTTAAACAGGTAATTAGGCAAGTTATTAGAGCAGTTTCAGGAATCACCCATTTAATAACTATCATTTGAACATCTAGGTATATACTACCTAAATAATAAGTTATAGTCTACGCATATTTAAGTAACATGTCTGCTTTCATGGATTAAGGTGGATAAATGAGAGTTTAAAATTGAAAATGCAATATAGTACACCAGTGTTATAGAATAAGCTAGGGACGGTAGTGATGATATCGGAGCCGAAGCTGCGAAGTCGGAATCTGAGGTTTTAAATTTAGTTTATCGGAATCGGAACCGTAATCAAAAACGGGATCAGAGTTGGAGGTTGAAGAAAGATGTGTTTAATAGTGAAGAGAAAGCAAGTTTAATAAAATAAAATAATACATAAATTGTTAATGTGTCTTTTTAATTTCATCTTAAACACAATTCATCTAACTAGGCCTTAAAATAAGACAAAACAAACAAGTTTTCTAAAACTTTGAACGCGTTGTCTGCGGCCGCCGCCACTGCGCATCGACTAACAATAACATCCGATTTAAAAGTTTCGGAACTGAAATCGAAATCGGAGGTTTAAAAACAATAAAAACGAATAGTCGGTACCTTTTCGTAATCGGAATCGACCTTCATAACATCCCTACTACAAGCTACCTGGAACCGTGTGGCGGGTTATGACCTACTATGAAGAGAGGTCTCACAGAAAGGAGGCATGTATCCTAGTTGTGAGGAACTTTAAAGTCTAATTATGTACTAATATAGACCTAATAATTCTAATCTTAAATCCCTCTTTTTCTATTTTTCTGATATTGATTTTCAGTAATCAAATCTCCACTAAATATCCTTGTCTCCTTACTCTCAATCAACATCCCCCACAGGCACGCATGGCGTATCTAACACTCCCCCTTTTATACAATTATATCACAGCCTCAAATCTAATTCTCCCCGAGCATACTCCAGCCAGGACGATATAAAAACAACAAGCCGACGTCATAGCACGTAATGGCTTAAATGAATTTTGCAGAAGCCAACTCAGCGGAACTTTGCGTTCGTATTAAACACATAATCCAATTATAGTGTGCGCCAATATTATTTACTGTCGATATCGAGCGAGGATTCCTGTCTTTTAAGATATTACTAAAATATCCTTTATCCTTGCTGTAACTAATACGTTTTAGCATGGCACTCTGAGAACATGCGCATTAGTGGTTATTAAACTGACTCATTGACATTTTTAATTTAGAAAACCGTATTAAAGATATAAAGCCGATCTGAATCAACTCTCGGCAAGCGTGCTTCACCGACCACATCATTGCTTACCATCAGTGAAATAGTTATTAAACGTGTGTAATAATAAATAAAAACCGGCCAAGTGCGAGTTGGACTCGCGCACCAACGGTTCCGTACCATTATCACCAAAAACGGCAAAAAAATCACGTTTGTTGTATGGGAGCCCCACTTAAATGTTTGTTTTATTCTGTTATTAGTATTTGTTGTTATAGCGGCAACAGAAATACATCATCTCTGAAATTTTTAACTGTCTAGCTATCACGGTTCATGAGATACAGCGTGGTGACAGACGGTCAGACAGATAGACAGACAGACGGATCGCGGAGTCTTAGTAATAGGGTCCCGTTTTTACCCTCTGGGTACGGAACCCTAAAAAAGGCTAACGTGATCTTCAACTTTTTCTCTATCTAACCTTCTTCCTGGTGTAGCTGTGATCGG
Organism: Orthosia incerta; assembly: GCA_948252205.1. Classification (NCBI taxonomy): domain Eukaryota; kingdom Metazoa; phylum Arthropoda; class Insecta; order Lepidoptera; family Noctuidae; genus Orthosia; species Orthosia incerta. Next base: position 11,337,657 of record OX411749.1, on the reverse strand, counting down.
GTATCTTCTGGTGGATACAATCCTGCCATCGTCGGTCTTCAGTTTCGTAAGCTGGCTCTGCCCAATTGCCAGATCTCTTGAAAACACATTGGAGCCATTATGCCGCTCAATCGCGTCTTTAATACATCATCAGCCTCCTAATCGTCCAACTGCTGGGTAACAGACATCCTCTCAGTGAGAGCGGTAATGGGCTTTAATGTACTACGCGGGTCCAGTGCGGATTGGTGGATGTCACAAGTCTTCGATTTTTTGGTTCTAGGACATGCAGGTTTTCTCACGATGTCCTTCAACGTTTTAAGAGCAGTGGTGATAAAATAATTTAGACAAAGTAAAACTCCTGCCTGGGTTCGAACTCACGACCTACGAACCGTAAGAAAGGGCACTATATTTTACCACTGGACCACCACTGCTCTCCACTGTCTTTAATACGGTATTAAACCGGCGGAGGACACTTTTCAAGGACTTAGAGCTCCGTCTATTAAGCTGCCGGTAATCCACGCTTCGTCTTAAAACCCTTCATAAGCTTGAGAGTAGGATTGGATAGTTTTTTGTTCCTACTTGTATGACGGGTCTTCAAAATCTTAGACCCGACCGTATGGACAGTTTCCAGGAACCCATCGTTGTAATCGTCCACGGAGGCACTCGAAACGATTCTGGAATTCGAGCTCAAAGTTCTCGGGGTTTTAGATTTGGGTATGTGCTGGACGCAGCGTATATTTCATCAGTTGAGATCTTGCAAGCTTAATATTTAGATTGAATGTGGCTCTTACCATACGGTGATCATATCCAGTTTTCACCGCGTTCATCATAGATTCATCATTGTCGCCATTGCCATACTAAAATGAAACTACCGTAGTATAATAAAATATTTCAACACAATTCTAGTTATCAAGCAACATTATTGCAGTTTCAAGATGACTTTGAAGTGTTACAAGTACCTACACTTAAAACCTCCTTCGTAATAATACATTATGAAGTGATCCAATGTCCTTATCGCTTTCAAGTGAAGTGCCAATAGAAATAGTCTTTAGTTGACGAGTTTTCGATGACCTTTGAATCAGAACTCCTTCCTGGTTTTCAGTCATCCCTCTACATTTGTATTTACTGCCGCTTTGTCCCACTGTGTTAGCTCGTTATTTCCCAATGCTGGAACAAGGCCTTTCCTTTTTCCACTCACGTCTGTCTGCTTTAATAGGATTTTTCCTGGGTTGAAAAATGATAATTCTATTTCGTCCGTTAGTGACATTATAAAGTAACATTGGACCCGTATTTTTTTTATCATATAAATAGAAAATACAAAGTTAAAGCGCATCTAAGTTCAGAAGTGGGGGCCTGTGACGTCACTTTATCAGTATAAGCACGGCGTTACGTCAGATGATATTTCAATGCACTGTTTCGTCGCCATTTTTTGTCTACCTGGTAATAGACGTGTCAAATATTTTTAGATAATCTAACTGACAGAATAAATAGTTTTTTTTTTGTCATCATCTCTATTGTTTGCTTTCATGGTGGCTGTTCGCTCTTCTGTTAGTCGTATGTGCATAGCAATCCTCAAGGTCTTTTCCACTTTGATATTGTATGCTTGTAACAGGTCCCTGTGAGAACACGCAATAAAATTCTTTAATTACATAACACCAAGACATGGCAAGGCTAACATACATATATAATATACAATATTTTATACTATAAATACATAACCGTTGAGTTTTTTTTATGTAAACGTATATTTCTTAGCAAATTCGCGTTTATCGTAAGGAAAATGTATGAGAAAACATTCAGGGGAACAGGCAAATTTTATTAAATCTTGTGGACAATTATATGTCAATTGTTATAATGAAGTTTTCAATTTAAAGACGAAATAAAAGTTTTTACAAGAATAACCAAAACGAAACTCATTACTTTTATTTTGCCTTATTTCTCTCTATACATCGTGACGAAACCGGCATGTTCTACTAGAACAAAAATGTGACATCTAACAATATAGGACCTGCGTGAAGGATTACTCTTTTTCACAGTGAAGAGGCCTGTTTCGCAGCAGTGGGCACATTAAAAGCCGTATCTAAACTGAATGCTTATGGACATCTTACATTCGAAAGCAGCTGTCATAAAGTGGTTCCCAAACACAAACTCAAGTAAACCTTTTTTTTATCTTATATAGGCCACCATCTCACCTGATGGTAAGCGACGATGTGGTCGATGATGGAGCACGCTTGCCTAGAAGTAACCTATTCACTCTTGACTTAAAGACCCCTAGGTTGTAGCTATCGGGAAACACAGACTCCGGCAGGGAATTCCACTCCTTAGCTGTACGCTTAATAAAAGTATTCTCAAAACGTTTAGTGCGTATGGGTGGGATGTCCACCATGTACCGATGGCGCATCGCCTTACGTCTGGTAGTCCGATGATGAAACGGGCTGGGCGGCATTAGATTATGCAATTCCATCGCACACTCCCCGAAATATAATCGATAAAAAACCGAAAACCTGCACTATTTGTTACAGCCCGACTTTCAACCCAAGAAATAAAACTGACATTGAAATGGTAGCCTCTTACACAGAAACTATTACTATTGACATTTTTATCTAGTACTAATGTTATTAGAACGGGAAACCAGGCGTTATAGTGCAAAGGCTTTGATCAGACGTCTTCAATATCCCCGGCTTCTCTCTAGGGTGTTACATTTCTACCTAGGTAGCTAGGTAGACGATATAATAGAATTGATTTACAATCTCTCTAGAGGAGGTCGTCTATTGATATAGATTGGTCGATGCTTGTAATAAGTTGAATGTTATTTAAGTAAAGAGAATTGTTGATTTTTAGTCTTCTAATTTTCTTTACAGTATTACATTCATATTTAAGCAGCTAGGTAGACGATATAATAGAATTGATTTACAATTTCTCTAGAGGAGGTCGTCTATTGATATTGATAGGTCGATGCTTGTAATAAATTGAATGTTATTTAAGTAAGGAAAATTGTTGATTTTTAGTCTTCTACTTTTATTTACAGTATTACATTCATATTTAAACAGCTAGGTAGACGATATAATAGAATTGATTTACAATCTTTCTAGAGGAGATTGTCTATTGATATAGATAGGTCGATGCTTGTAATAAATTGAATGTTATTTAAGTAAGGAAAATTGATGATTTTTAGTATTCTAATATTCTTTACAGTATTACATTCATATTTAAGCAGCTAGAGTCCCACATAACTGCACTATCTCCCCGTGGTAGTGCAGTATGCATGAGCATTTCTCCAAGCAAAAAAAAAAGGTAGACGATATAATAGAATTGATTTACAGTCTTTCTATTGGAGATCGTCTATTGATATTGATAGGTCGATGCTTGTAATAATTTGAATGTTATTTAAGTAAGGAGAATTGTTGATTTTTAGTCTTCTAATATTCTTTACAGTATTACATTCATATTTAAGCAGCTAGGTAGACGATATAATAGAATTGATTTACAATCTTTCTAGAGGAGATTGTCTATTGATATAGGTAGGTCGATGCTTGTAATAAATTGAATGTTATTTAAGTAAGGAAAATTGTTGATTTTTAGTATTCTAATATTCTTTACAGTATTACATTCATATTTAAGCAGCTAGGTAGACGATATAATAGAATTGATTTACAACCTTTCTAGAGGAGATTGTCTATTGATATAGATAGGTCGATGCTTGTAATAAATTGAATGTTATTTAAGTTAGCAGGATTGTTAGTTTTTAGTCTTATATATTATTATAATGGAGTTTTTTTTTTGGTTTAACTTATATTTTGTAGACTTGGTTATCACAGTGACTTCGCCCTTGAGTAAGTCGAATATTATCCAACGGGAATGTAGGTACTGTCGCAATAAAAGATGATATGTTAAGATATGATATTAGTAGGATATTTTGTATTATTACTTAATAGGGAATATGTGAATAATAAGTTTGTAAAATGTTACGTGGAGTCCCCAGTTGGCTATATTTTACGAGACAAAGTTAACATTATATTGGTATGTTTTAGTAAAATATACATAATAATAAACATTATCGCCAAATTTGTAATACATAGAGCAAAAGGAAGTCAAAAAAATCGTATAAAGAAAATTTTGTAAAAAAAGTTGACTTTGGTGGCTTCTCATTCCTTTGTTTTCCAGTCTATATATATAAAAGAGAAAGTAGGTATGTATGTATTATCCTTATAGACTCCGAAACGGCTGGACCGATGGTTAAAATGTATTATTTATATGAAATTTTCAGACAATCTTAAGATTGACCCAGCGGGTAATCCTGTAAAGTTTGGTGGCGATCGGAGCATTTTTTTTTTACTTTGAACTCAGCCGCGGGCAGAATCTGGTATATTATAAAACAAAAGATACAGTATTTATCTACACAACGATAGAACTCGTTGAGTAGATAATGAAATACTGTATCTAGTAACAACGATATTTGAAAGAACATTTTGTAGGTAACATTTTTTTTCACCGCCCCGTTTATCCGTATTGAAATCCGCCTTGAAAACATTTTGAAGTATTTTTTGACAATTTGTATAACTTTGAGTCAGCAAGATGCTTATACTGTAAAAATTGAAGACTGCATAGCTCTAACCTTTTAGCTATAAAACCTGTGTGACAGACAGACAGACATGTGAGTGTCAGCAATAGGGCTCCGTTTCGATAATTCGGGCACGGAACCCTAAAAACTATTTTGATAAACAAATATTTACGAAAAGTTACTATTAAAAAATTATACTACATACTACAAAAATAATTTGTAACAATGTTTACTACAACTCACAAACTAAAAGCGAATAGTTTTACTGAAATCTAATTTCAGTTCACAAAAGCCAACCTATTAGCGTAGTGAAAATAAATCAATTGAAATTGAACCTCGTTTTTCCAATTGAAGCCTGCTTTAGAGAGCCTCCACAAGTTTCAATTGAAACCCCAAAAAAAAAAAAAACACCGAAGTATTTTATAAACACATTTTTCCGTTTGCATCAAAATAAGGAATGTAATTTAAACTATGAAACTTAAAAGCGTGCCTTTTGCCATTAAGGACTGTGTTTAAAAATTATATTTTGAATAATTCTTTCAGTAAGGGTGACCCTAGTCGCGTGAAATCTGTGTTTATTACATTCCGGTTAAGGGTTATAAGTTCAAAGTAACACGCAAACACACCTTTGCTTAACAATGGTTTGATAATTAGTTTGATGCAAGCTTTAAGCTAAAGGAAAAAGTAAATAATCAGCTTCTTGATAACTACTTGGGGGTATTTAAGTCAAGACTCAATAGGTTACTTCTAGACAAGCGTGCTTCACCGTTGACCACATTATCGTTTGCCATCATTTGAGATAGTGACTAAACGCGAGCTTATTAGTAATAAAAAAAAAATATTTTGTATTCTATCATAAAAAAAAAAAAAAATGTAAATATGATTTTATATTTCACTTTGTAGTGGTATATAATGGACAAGTTATATAGTAAGTTAGAATATTTACTCGAATAACATGTAACTTGAACATAACCGGTGGAATGAGATTGTACCAGGGTGAACTGTCACATCTGCGTACCCGTTTAGTGCATACTGGCGTAATGGTATGTTATGAAATGGTAATTTTACCAAATTTAAATGGGACCATTTAGGAATAAACTGCTTTCGAACAAAAAAAGAATTGAGCAAATCGGTTTATATTTATGACGGAGTTATGCCCGAACATACATAAATATAAACATACAAATTGAGAACCTCCTCTTTGGGAAGTCGGTTAAAAAAGTGTGTGTGTTAAAATATAATGATGAATAACTTAACTGCACATTAGCGACACCTAGTATAAGATATGTCAAACTGTCAACATTTTTTTTTGTTTTTATATACATATATTTTGGCTTCGCACGGTTTGTGCATTTAGCCAGTGTCAAGTTTAGAATAGAAGTTCTAGTTTCTTAAGATTTTAGTCGTCCAAGTTAGGCCCCAATAAAATGGCGGTAACTTTATTGGAAGCTTCTACGGAGTTTTGTCGACACCATGTACAAACTCTTGTTCTACCGCTGTGTTTTACTTGCCCACACTCGTGCACGTTCACTAATATTATTAGAATAAAAAACCACCATTTTTACACTATTAATATTCAATTAAACACAATTATAGGAAAATAAAACAGAGAGGCAACATAGACGCCATCAAGTTCCCGCCAAAACTCAACTGTCAACATTTCTAACCACTTTTCTTTTTAAATAAAGTTAGTCTGTGAACTACATCCAAGTGTTTCATTAGTGTGTTTAACGACCGATCACTCACATGTACGCTGAAATTGGCTCATCCATGGATTTTACTCGTATATCAACAAATCTGCTTAGTTTTTCTCCAACTACTCTATTTTGGGGACGCCTTCCAGTCTAAACGTATTTTGATGAGTATTTTAAATGGAATGACAAAAACTAAAATAGAATGTGTCTTGTATTAATAGATTCAATACATAACTTTATTTAATAACTTTATTTAATTTTCTCACCACAATACACATAAATTATCTTACATTGGTCAGATTCGACAATAATACACAACATAGGTAAATGTATATTGTGGGAGACTGGTGCCTGAGCTAGGCTCGTGGCCTGTGTTTCAGGACACCAGGATCCCACCCCTTTACATATTCATTTTATAAATTATGTACTAAGCGCGCTGACAGAATGTAGTAAAGTATTATAAGACATTTCAAAGTTTTATTTATTTTGGTTAGTATCTAGGTTAAGTATGCAAGACGAATGTAAGTAGATGTGTAGTATGGGTGAATGTGTGAGTATGTGGGTGAATGTGTGAGTGTGTGGGTGTGTGTGTAATTTTTGTTTAGGTTTGTATAAGAATGTTTTTAGTATCATGACAGAATTCTCCTAGGAAACGCCGGAAATCGATAGCAAAGGCTGTGTAGAAACTAATACTGCCGTTGTATAACTAAAATGCCGTTAACCAACATCTGGTTTTGATGCTATATTAATGAGAAAAAAAATATCTATCGATCTGAGTTTGCGAATTTTCAATACTTTGAATAGTTTTGTTCAAGGTCTTGAAAATTGGCAAAAACTGATTGATAGATATTGTTTCCTCATAAACATAGAATCAAAAGTAAAAAACTGGTCAAGTGCGAGTCGGACTCGCGCACGAAGGGTTCCGTACCATTATCGCAAAAAACGGCAAAAAAATCACGTTTGTTGTATGGGAGCCCCCCTTAATTTATTTTATTTTAATTTATTAACTAAATATTCTGTGAACATTTCCAGCGTCTACCTGTTGCCGTTATTAATATCGAGAAAACAACGGCAAAAATATTACGTTTGTTGTATGGGAGCCCCCCTTAAATATTAATTTTATTCTGTTTTTAGTATTTGTTATTATAGCGGCAATAGAAATACATCATCTGTGAAAATTTCAACTGTCTAGCTATGACGGTTCATGAGATACAGCCTGGTGACAGACGGACAGACAGACAGACAGACAGACAGACAGACAGACAGACGGATCGTGAAGTCTTAGTAATAGGGTCCCGTTTTTACCCTTTGGGTACGGAACCCTAAAAATCAACCAGATGTCGGATAACGGCATTTTAGTTATACCACGGCAGAATATTGCTACTTCAAACGATAAAGGAATTTCAATATAATATACAATCCGTACATTGACTTTTAGTGAATCCAATAAGATCCAGTGGTAAAATTAATGACACATAAATTGAACCCTCCCTTTAAAACAAATCGACCGTTTATTACTACGTCTGGCCTTATCAATGAGGATGAACTAATTAACGTTAGTTTAAACTTGGAACATTTACTAAGGTCCAGAAGTAAGTATAGCTGTCAAAGTTTGTTACGTAGGTATACCTACAAAGGGGGTGAAAACCAAGTTTACATTTAAATCATATTTAATATATTAAAGCACTGACATTCATTGACTCGTAACTCATATTTGCCATACCTAATCTGAGGTATCGCAAAATATTCACAACAATAATATAATTAGGGCAAAGCATGCCCACTCACAACACAAACAGTGGAGTTTGACATATCGGAGACCTTAAGCTACACAAGCGCCTCTAGCGACGAATTCATCCGTAAGAGCCCCCATTGAGTACTAGCAGAAGCCGAACATTTAAAGTAGCCTAAGGCACTGAGCGATTTCTTTCAAATCTATTTACTAGGTACTTTCTACTCCTTACCTGCCTAGCCTTTTCCCAACTATATTGGGGTCGGCTTCCAGTCTTACCGGATTCAGCTAAGTACCAGTGTTTTACATGGAGCGATTACCTATCTGACCTCCACAACCCAGTAGTGGGTAACAAGGTACCCCTTGGCAAGACTGTTGTCAGATCTCAAGCTTCTGACTACCCGTAACGGCTGTCAAAGATCTTCAAATAACTGCCGGGACCAACGGCTTAACGTGCTTTCCGAGGCACGGAGGAAACTCGGTATGTTGGAATGGTCTCCCATCCACGGACCGACCTCGTCAAGCGTTGCTTAACCTTGATGATCGACCCGTGCGGCTGTTATTATTTAGCCACGAGCTCCTCAAGATGCAGAACTCTATATGGAGTGAATGCTTATCTAACCTCCATAACCCAGTAACTGGGTAACATGATACCCCTTAGCAAGACTGGTGTTAGATCTCAGGTTTGTGACTAAACGTAACGACTGTCAAATATTGTTAAATGCTGGGACTAACGGCTCAACGTGCTTTCCAAGGCACGGAAGAATCTCGCTATGTAAAGATGGTCACTCATCCACGTACTAATCTCGGCAAGCGTTGCGTAACCTTTAAGATCGACCCGTGCAAATGTTATTATCTAGCCACGAGCTCTTCGTACTTATAAGTAATATTTTACAAAACAAAAAATGCTGACCGAAGATCCATAATTATCAAATTTTAATATAACCATAGCCCATCAGCCCCAGTAAATGATACTTAAAATCAAACAAAAATAACTGCTTGGAGATATTCGGATCTGGCCAATAAATGACCCACCAATTTTTTCCGCCAGTGCAGCTTATGTATTGTTCGGACTATCTCAGAATCGCTGCAGCACTTCGTATGCCCATTTGAAGTCCTGCTTCAGTGAACGTGCCTGTAAATTACCCTTGATACTTTTATCATTAATTTCCCTTCCTGTCCATTGAAAACAAGTCTCTAGGGTATTCGGAAGGCCAGGTTCATATAGCTACGTATAAATTACCCCAGTCTAGTACCTCTAGGAAGGTAGGAGGGACCCATTTAAACCAATTTATCTTTCCTTGATTTATTAAGGGACCCTCTAATTAAATGGACTCCAAAATATTGGTGAGACCTCCCTAAACGAATTATTCAGAAACTTTGTAGGACTAAAAGTTATGCCATTTGGGTTTATATATTTATGCAGATAAGATTTATAATCGCGTGCATGTTTATGCCTGCAGTCCACGCTAATGAGGAAGTGTGTCCGTGATAAATAGCGGTTTTAAAAATAAATGTTTTGATGTATAATTGGGTGGAAAAGTGGGTCAACGTGTTTGAACTAATTATGCGAGTTTAAGGTAGCTTATGTTTGCATAGGTAACACCTTCGGTATAATGATAATTATGTAAATTTACGTAATGCTGGCAAGAAGGAAATCCCGAAATACTTACCGGAAAAGCTTTTAAGCTAGATAAACGAGTTGCGACAAATTACTGCTCAGAGAATTCGCCAGTTGGGCAAATGTAGGTGATAACTGAGCATTAAAAGAGTCTTTTCGCACTTAAGTACTTACGGTCTTCATATCCTGAGGAATTAGTAGTGAGGAATCAGTGCCTAGGACTATCGTTGCTGCCTACCTCATATTATAATCAGGCCATTGGCATGAGCTATCTCGTATTGATCGTAGAATAAGATAGGATAGGATAGATGGACGCCCTTTTCCGCACTTAGACTCCCATTTGGTCCATTGTACGTGCAGGACGCGGCAGGAACCTGCCTAGGTTCGACCCCATGACCTACAACTTGTAAGCCGCGGCCGTAATCACTGGGCCACCACTGTTCTAAACATAACGATATGAAAGATGATAGGTTTAAAGTTCTTCATCATCATTTCAGCCGAAAGACGTCCACTGCTGGACATAGGCCTCCTCCAAGAAAAAAGTTCTTGGGGTTTTTATTATGCCCCTTTTTGATTCCACCTACACACCATCATTATTACTTAAGTGGTAAAGGGCATGCATAAACTCGAATTAACATTTACTAGCCTATAAGCTGCAGCCCATCAATAACCGAACATTATTCCGGAATAAAAAAGGACTTTATGACACTCAAAAATAGACAATCTTTCTATGAGCAAAAGGATTTTTTTTTCTGGTTCAGATCAGTGGTTCCAGATTTTTCAGTTTTGTAGGATAAACAGCGTATTTTAACAGGTTCACTGTCCACATAGCAGACACAATAGTTAAACAATCACGAGAGTCATATATGACTCATTGGGCAGGGAAGAGGTTAAAAGTTTTTTAGATGACAATAGCACGGGGTCTCATTGCTGAGACTGAAAATTTGGTTCAAATAAATCTGATAAGATGGCGTGATATGTAAAATTAACATTTCCTGAAATTGAACATAAAAATTGTATGTTCTTGTTTAATCAACTCTCCTAAGTACAAAATTAAGGAAAATTGGGCTCTTAATTCACATTTCAAAGGTTATTTGGATTACGGATCATTTAAAATTGTTGCCAATAGATGGCGCATTTTTTAATTTCTGAGGCTTTCCATTCGATTGTTAAAATTTGCATTGTGACACATTTTGATGCAAAAAATCTGTAAAAAAGTGCAAAAAAATACTTTAAAAAGAACCTTCACTGTATCTAAAGAAAAAATATTAACGAACCTAGTAAACCCTTTTACTTGCAAGTCGCTGCTAACACCATCTATTGCCGCGAAACGGGAAAGAACGCGATTGATGTACTTAAAAAAATAACAAGATTAATCAGTTGAAAAACGCTAGTTACGTCGGCACGGTTTCTTTGTACGGGGTGAAGCATCTGTATGCTAGTATTATATTATCTGTGACAATAGTAAGGTACTGTTTAATTACGGTAGACCAGTTCCTATTATTCGTACAAAACGGCCATTTTGTTTTACAACCCAAGAACACCTCGCTTTCTACCTTACTATGGTTAAGTTCATTTATGCTCATCTCACATCGCACATCATCAGCCATTAATATTCCCACTGCTGGGACACAGGCTTCCACTCTGTGAGAGGGAATGGGCCGTAATCCAACACGTGGGCCCAGTGCGGGTTGGTGGATGTCACATGTTTTCGAATTTTTGGTTCTAGAACATGCCAGTTTCCTCACGATGTTTTCCTTCACCGTTTTGAGAGCAGTGGTGATGTGTCTATGCTCATCTATTCCAATGTAATTAAACTGAAGAGTTTGTTTAAACAAGCTAATCTCTAGTACTACCAGTATTATTTGAAAAACTCTTTTTGCATTTGATAGCCTAATCCTTGAGGAAAGTATAGGCTATTAAACATTACGCTACGACCATTAAGAGCCGAGCATAATGATTAAAAACGCCAAGTGACAACGAAGGGACAGTGCAGCTGGGTAACACCGCGGGGCACAGCTAGTAACTAACTGAAGGTTAATTGATTTTAACGTTTACGATCGGACCGAGTGAGTGGCATCACCTGCTTTTGATAATGCAACCGAATCCGCTCTGTTTGCCCTTTTTTTTTAAATAACTGTCCCCCGCGGCTTCGCTACTGTCAACTGGCTACCTATCTACCCACTTACCCTGCCTACCCACCTACCCTACCCTAGCTTCCTACATACCCTACACTACCATACCAACCTACATGATTGTTGCGTAACTTAAACCGTTTACGCAGCGCACGCAACGGAATATTTTTTCCCGTTTTTGCAACCTTTTCATTTATGCTCCGCTCCTATTGGTTGTAGCATGATGTTATATAGCCTATAACCTTCCTCGATAAATGGACTATCCAACACAAAAATATTTTTTTTTTATTCCAAGTATAGTGCCTGAAATTAGCGCGTTCAAACAAACAAACAAACAAACTCTTCAGCTTTATAATATTAGTATACCACTCTGATATTAATCCACTGCGATTAATGCAAAATGAATTTTAATTAAACGTGAAGTAATTGTTAAATATAACTACATTGTTTAACGTATGTTAACCTCAGGGGTTATGAGAGACAATCATTTGTGGTCAATAAAATGATTAAAACTTTTGTACGAGTATTCAGTCGAAATTAATTTAATTGTATGCTCTTTTGAACGGTATGGAATTCTAGAAAATTCAAATGTATAAATTTGTTACACATAGGTATAATGTTGTGGTAAATTACATATTTACAAAAATGTCGTACCATTATGTGGTGCCATGCAAGGCGTACATATTGTATTTATGCACGATAAGATGCACAGGTTAAAATAACAGATAATTGATATTTTTTTAGATCCGTTTCAATCTTAATTTACTGCAATACAAACAGAATCAAATAGAAATAAGTATACGATCTTGATAAATTATAATACAAAACAGTTATAAGTTTCTGAAATAATAGGTAATTCAAAGACGTTTTTGAGGGATTGTTGGATGCAGCAAGTATACAATATTTTTTTCCTCTTTATATAAGTTTGATAACACCATCAAAACCGAAGTCTCGTACTTTAAACAAAACAATAAACTAAACACCTATCTCATTACACTTTTACAAAGTTCCAAGCCCACTATTTCGCGTCTTCAGGTCCCACTTTGGCACAAAATATCGATTTGGATAGTCGTTTCTCAGACGCGGGCGAATTCAGCAAGGCGTTATATATTTTTCATCGTAACTAATCTAAAACGAGCTCTCTATTCCACCTGGTTCCACTATATAGATATCTCTATTTCCAATTTGTACGTTAAGAACTAATTTTGTCTGTCCCCACCCTATCTTTTTGGTCGTCTTTGAAACAATTTTTCTGTAACTTTTACCACCCGAGATTTTGCGCTGGATTTTTGTGTTCATTTTATTTTTTGCTTAACAATATTAAATGTTACGGTCTTAAGATAATTAGTATCTAGGGAGAGTGTTAATTTTATAAGTAAAAGGTTTGCTGCCAGTACATTCTAATTAGTGTTATTACAGTATTTTCTGTTGAGTCTGCTAGCGCTAGGTATACTTAAGCTTGAATGTTTAATCTTAGCGATGGTAATGCTATGATGATACCGGCTCATTTATTTACATGTTCAAGTTTAAGCAGACAGTTATACATAGTTAATGCTTAATAAACTTTACAAACTAATGTAACCATATTTGAAATTCAACTTCAAAATTCGAACGGAAAACAAATGAGATTTCGTTTTTATTAGCGGTCTCTTCAATGTAAGAAATGAATGAATTGAATGTGTTCAGAATCATCATCATAATCATCAGCCTTATAATGTTCCCACTGCTGGGAAACAGGCATCCTCTCTGTGAGAGAGGGAAAGAGCCTTAATTCACCACGCGGGCCCAGTGCGGGTTGGTGAGTGTCACATGTCTTCGATTTTTGGTTCTAGATGTTTCGTTGTTTTCCTTCACCGTTTTAAGAGCAGTGGTGATGAAATAATTTACACAAATTAAAGCGCCTGCCTGGGTTCCGAGCAGTGGTGGCCGTTACCACTGGGCCACCACTTCTCTTCAGAATACAATTATGAAAATAAACAAGAGCTATGGGTATAATTTATAAACATTTCCTGAAAACGCTGAAGCAAAAAAACGGTAATGTTTGTGACAAAAGGACAACTATAAAAATGTAAACACGAGTAAATACGAGCTATTTCAAAAAATGTTTCTCTATTATATTCTTTACCTTTCGTCGAAAGCTTCGCAAAAAGTACAATTATGAAACAAAAAAAAACAACAAAGAATGGCCGACGCGCGCTGCTTTCAGTGTTGCTCTCTTTCTTAACGAGAGGGATGAGTGGATTATCTTACTTTTACTAAAATATTACTGAAGTGCTAAAAAACCACGATCAGCATTTTACTGATGAATGGCGGAGAGCTTTTCACCGTTTTTGTCAATTGGTTTACCAAACATAATTATAGTTACAATTATGTTTACCAAAAATTATGAGATAATTTGGAATCACTTTATACACTTGAATAGAAATAGTTTACAGTAATTGATGACCCTAAAACATTGAAGTAAATTCAATATGTATATTTTTTAATTCGGTAGGCACCTACTCCAACGTTTAACTACGCTAGGCCATCTCAGTCCGTGGATAGGTTTTTGTTTTTTTTTATTATTGATAGGCTCGCGTTTGACCACTATCTCACCTGATGGTAAGTGATGATGTGGTCGACGATGTAGCACGCTTACCTAGAATAAACCTATTCACTCTTGACTTAAAGACTCCCAGGTTGTGGCATGTCCACCATGTACCGATGACGCATCGCCGTACGTCTTGTAGTCCGATGATGGAACGGGCTAGCAGGAATTAGTTCATGCAATTCCATCGCACACTCCCCGAAATGTAACCGATAAAAAACCGACAGACTGGCAACTTGGCGCCGATGTTCAAGGCTATGGAGCCTAGACTCAACCAATATCTCATTGCCGATGAGCCTCTTGGCCCGTTTTTCGATCGACTCCAGTGCATCCAGCTGGTACTTGGCAGATCCATCCCAGATATGAGAGCAGTACTCCATGCATGACCGAACTTGCGCTTGGTACAAGTTGAGCAACTGTTCTGGCGTGAAGTAACGTCTCACCTTTGCAAGGATCCCCAACTTTTTGGCAGCCAGTTGAGCTTTTGCCTCAATGAATGGACCAAAATTGAGGGTCGATGTCAGCGTAACGCCAAGAAGCTCAAGATGGTCCATACATCCCCCTCCTCCTCACGTAGTGTTCCTCATTACTGAGAGTCATGATTCCCGCAACGAGAAATCAACCTTTATCTTATGATGTTACTCCTTCTGTGTCTGTTCTTAGCGTCGTGGAGTGCTTCGTGCAAGTTGGTGTTGAGCCAACATACTTAAATAGATAGAATATATTGTATTACACAACTTACATAAATTTTTAATTCTATAGGTACAACGGCGGTGATATTGCTGTCAGCTGTATGCACCAGACAAACTTTAAAAGAAATGTAATAATTTATATTAAAGAGGGGGTAAAATAGATAAAGGGGCAATAGTTAGGCAAGAGCTAGGTAGATCATGATGACGATTATTTTATTTTAACACAGAACGCCACCTGCTACGATTCATATATACTCCTTTTGGTTTTATTACATTCACATGTAGCGGCACCAACGCCACCACTTGCAAACTAATTACATGACGTCACACAAATCCTGCATCTCGCAAGCAAAGTTTTCGGCGCGATTTGAACACATATAGCAGTCGGACAATAACCGTTGGGCAGTTGCCCGGACCAGACACAACATCTGTTTGGTTGGGGGATCCTCCATTTTCTATGGAGGTTTGTGGGACTTTACACCCTGTTCCGCATACCCTCCAAATACACATCTAGTCATACACAGGTTATGAGTACTATATCACGAATAAGATTCGTGGCGTGGCGGTGGCGTTCTGTAGTTACTGCCTACCTCCTAGGGAAAAACGCGTGTGCTTATGTATGTGTACAAATTGACACTGATTTTTCAGCTTTGATATTATTCGTGGCCGAAACTTCAATAAATAAATCATATACTGAACGTTTCAAAACAAATTCTTCTACCCTAATGATAACAACAACTCAAAACAAAGTTATAATAATAATTATGTTCAAGTTTTAATTGAGACCATGTATGTGGGTATATACTAGTACGTATGTGTTCACAAGACAATAATGACTGACGTCTCAAGAGAATATAAACCAATTAAACTTTTAAAGTATCATGATTAAGGCTTGTATTCCTTTGTGGGGATGTCTAGGGAAACTTCATAAAGTCTTAATTATGAAACAACAAGGAAATCAAAACCTGTAGATTTAAAATGGTCTTATCAGTGGTTACTTGTTATTGTTAGCATGTACTTGACTTTTATTTTTATATATAGACTCACGTTTGACCACTGTCTCATCGGTAAGCGATGATGCGGTCGACGATAAACAACACAGACTCCGGCTGAGAATTCCATTGCTTAGCTGTCATCAACATCATCATCATCATCATATCATCCGAAAGGCGTCCACTGCTGGATATAAGCCTCCCCCAAACGTCACCACATTGACCGGTCCCGTGCGTCTCGCAACCAGCGGATCCCCGCAACCTTCACCAGGTCATCGGTCCACCTGGTGGGATGCCTTTCAACGAAACGTCTTCCAGTTCGCGGTCGCCACTCCAGAACTTTTCTGCCCTATCGGCCATCCGTTCTGCGAGCAATGAGCCCTGCCCACTACAGCTCAAGTTTGTAAATTCTTCGGGCTATGTCGGTAACTCTGGTCCTCTTACGGATCTCTACATTTCTGATTCGAACACGCAAGGAAACGCCGAGTATAGCCCTTTGAGTGACTTTAAGATTTCTGATGAGGCCCATTGTAAGCGACCACGTCTCAGACCCATATGTCATCACTGGCAACACACACTGGTCATAGACTTTTGTCTTTAGACACTGTGGTAAGTTGGACTAGAAGATACCGCGCAACTGCCCGAACGCAGCACAACCGAGTCGGATTCGACAGTTGTTCTCTTTCTCGAAGTTGGCCCTACCCAACTAGATCGTTTGTCCCGAAGTTTTTCTTGAATTTAGCTTGTAGACATGGCTAAGAAGTGAGATGGGCCTATAGTTCTTCAGTAGGGCATTGTCACCCTTCTTGAAGAAGATTACCACCATACCCCTGAACCATGCCTGTGGCGTTTTCCCCTCAAGTATGACGGAATCAAACAGCTTTTGAAGGGTCTTAAGTACTGGTTTTCCACCCGCCTCCAGGAGTTCGGCCGTAATTCCGTCATCACCCGGTGCCTTTTTCAGAGCCATCCTAATCTCGTACAGGCTGACTAGACTATTATTGCTTAGCTGTACGCATAGTAAAAGTATTTTCGAAACGCTTAGTGCGTATGGGTAGGATGTCCACCATGTATGTGACATCCCGCTTTCTCGATGCAGGGTTAATGCGATGCGTTTGTTCTGTCTAGCTCTGCCCACCATTTGTTACTGGATTTGTCACAATTCGTTCTGGCTGTGTCTCCACATAATGGCTATTTTGGAGTTTTTCCTAGATGTTTTCCTGTCCTTAAATAAAAAACCGGCCAAGTGCGAGTCGGACTCGCGCACGAAGGGTTCCGTACCATTATCGCAAAAAACGGCTAAAAAATCACGTTTGTTGTATGGGAGCCCCTCTTAAATATTTATTTTATTCTGTTTTTAGTATTTGTTGTTATAGCGGCAACAAGAATACATCATCTGTGAAAAATTCTACTGTCAAGCTAACACGGTTCATGAAATACAGTCTGGTGACAGACGGACAGACAGACAGACAGACGGATCGCGGAGTCTCAGTAATAGGGTGCCGTTTCTACCAATTCCAAATTCCAATTTCTTCTAGGGTACGGAACCCTAAAAAATACTAATGAAAATTGCGACGCTAATTAATTAATCCCCAATGTGTCCACAAAATACACAAAAAAAGCCCACCATTATTCTCCTTTGTAAGAAAATTCGTTAAACAATATTGGTATTACAATTTTTTTTAGGGGCAAACTTTTTAACGTTTCCAAGTTTTCCGATAAAATTAGATGTTTTATAAAAGAAAAGTTTTAAAAGCGTATTTTATAGTACTGAAACGGTAACAGTGTTTCGATGTATTTATTTAAAGTTTGCAAAGTCAATGACCGAAGTGTAATTTGGTTAGCGTTTTTATACCGCCACGTTGGCTTATTGTTTTCAAGCTCTTGTGTTGAGCATGAGGTCCGTGGATTGTATTTGTGGATCAGACATTATGTTTTTGGGTTTTTTATGCAGAATGTTTCAATAACAGCTCAGATTCTGGTTTTTCCACGGATTTCCTTCTATCACATGGGACTTATATATAACTGACTTTTTTTTTTGGGTGATGGCAATCATCCAATGACTTCTCCTACTCTAGGTGTCTAAAATCCACCCCTTTTCCTTCAGTTGCTTGTGCCAGGGGCACGGTAACTCTCTTTCAAATTTATCCGCAAGTCCACGACCCGTACTTAACTGACTCTCCTGTTCATAAACTGTTTCCATCTGTTTTGTTGTGTACGCCCACTATTAATAATTTAAAAAAAAAAAAAAAAATTGACTAATTTTGTATTCGCAAACACGAGACTGTGAACGATGTGACGCCTGGTAACTGACCGGTTTGCACAGGACCATTTTCAAATTTAATGTTAACTCTGTAATGAATTTGCAAATATGTTGTTGGTGTGTCTTTTAAATAAATTAAAAGTAAAATAAATGAATAACTACCAAAATGTGGTTGTAAGGTACATCTTACCTTACCCGTCGGCAACACTGGAGTGGTGTTATGATGGTCTACTACTGTTTATGACTCTCGTAAGATCGTATGAGGGCTGGTATATGAAAATGATGCAATAACAACAAGTTTCCGCAAATTCATATCAAGTCATAAACGAGAAAATGTTGAAACAATGTGTAGGTAATAATTCTCGGCACTGGTTATAAAATTTATTTATTTATTTATTTAACCATTAATGTACACACACATAATACACAGACAAGAAGAAGGAACAGAAAATAGGTACAAAGGTATGCTTATTTCTAACGAAATCTCTTCCAGCATACCAGCGAGAGGAGAGTTGCAAAAAAAGATATGTAGACAACGTGTGTAGAGGGGAATAAAAATATAAACATATTAAACAATTCACAATAAAGAAAAATACTGTATTTAATTATAATAGATGTCATAATATTTCGTTAGTGGTCAATATAAAATCTTCTGTAACTTCAACAGCGTTCAAGGGCTATTTTCCTTCCGACCATAAGATCTACACACAAACTTCTGTGTATGTACGTTGCTTTAACTAAACCAAGCTTAGCCAAAGGCTCCTTATTTCGTACCCCTTTGGCTAAGGGACAAACATCGCCTTTCTTTACGCAAAGACAACAGATCCTCGTCAAAGCCTTTGCTGTAGTAAAACAAACATAAATACGTTGCATATAGACACATACTGAGTATATCCGTACTACTAGAATCCTGACGTCCCTGAGGTAACAATAATAATACTGTAAAACAACTCTGTAATATTGTTTATGAAAATGAGTTGATGGTATTGGTAAGTTTCGCCAATATTATATATTAAGTCGTTATTACACTTTTTACACGGAACTCCCGGAGAAGTCATGGCCAGAAGTTAATATTCCAATCATATTTGGATGAATAAAACAGCTTTTACATCATCCAGCATCGCCTATAAGCCATCAGCCGTCTGTCTCATAACTAATTCTTCTTTTAAATTCAAATGAGTGTTCAAATACAGGCATAACGATATTTATAGTAGCCTACATAATGTGAGGTTGCCTATCAACGTTATTTTATTGCTTCGAAAAGCGATATCGTACAAGTATTTTCTAAGAAAATTTCAAGTGCAAATCGGCCGAATTGCATAGCATTGCGACCATGTGTATGTACTTGCACTTAGTAAAAAAATCTTATCATCGATGTGGTATAAATCGAATGCGTCGAACCGTGAATGAGGTCGCTAACAGTACTTAAATATTAGTTCTTATATTCATGGCAAGAAGGCTTACTTGAAAAAAGTTATTTATAACAACGTAAGTAGGTCGGTCTAGATATTTTTTTCTGTGAAGATGACTCTAGCTTAGATAATAATTGATATTATGCGTAGTGCGGTTATTGATCACCAGTAGATAAAATATTTTGCATGTCACGAAGATTTATGTGTACATTATCACCTCATAGTACATACGCCATCATTCAATATGTTTGATATAGACAGATATGAAATATTTTTGAGACTATATACCGAAAGTTACTATTGACATAACGGTAAATTGAAATGTAAAGAAGACATGCTTCGTCGACCCAACTGAATCGGAGTTAGCGAAGGAGAACGATATCGCCAAGAAAACAAAAAAAGTATTAAACAAATTAATGCAAAACTTAAAGAGATACTAGGTGTTAAGAAAACAAACACGAGTCTAGTATATTTATCTATTTCTCAGTGCTCCAGACTCCATGAAAGCAAACAATAATTCACTCAAAGTAACAAACTACTAAACGATAACACACTCCTAACTTCTCTACTTGTTATACACAGTAAACAAAGCCACTAAACTTTGATTATCTCCCAGCAACCTTTACACAAATTGGATTAGATAGCAAAATTTACATATTCAGCCAAATGGATAAGGCAAGCGGGCGCTAACGATAATAGAGACTTATCCGAGAAAAATGGTGTTCCTACTAAAATATTTTTCGGTAGAAATAAATAACTTTTGGAAATTCTCCTCGTGCTTGCTTGAGCCTGGTTTGGTAACTGATATTAAAGATAATTTATATGGAATGTTGTTGTAGGGTAAGTGAATTTTGTAGACTTATTTATGGTTTTCAGGTAAATTTGAAATTGTTTCTCGTATTTTTGCCACGCCCGTCCCATTGATCTGCTTATGGTTTTGAGATACCTCAGGATGGCAACCTTGTCTGATCTACGTTAGTGTACCTACAGTACATAAATACTGACTTCAAAACAACAATGAACGTGATTCATGACTTTAATAGGTATACTAAACTGGCTTACATATTATGCGTCATTCATAATTATTCATATAGGATCCTTAGGGGAACTGGCATCGAGAGTTCGCAGTTATGTGGCAACTTTCTTATCGTTTAGTTATGATGCTTATAAATTAAATAATTGACAGCCTTGTTACACTCACTGCTAATTATTAACAGGCCCTCGTCCCGTTATTCTCTAATCTGTGTGTTCTCATTGTTTGCTTTGATATGAATTTAGTTTTGTGTATTTCGAAAAAATTTCTCGTTATACTAAATACCCAAAACGCTTAGCCAAAACAAAAATAACAAACACGCTACATTTCCAACAGCCGAAACCTTCCCACGATTAGGGTAACAGTCCCAAATGTCGTCCAGATAACGTATCGTAGCAAATTCACCCACAATATTCCCAGTTTTGAACATCAAAACATCCAACATCCGCCCGGTAATGGAATTCGTGCTGTAGCTATCTTTTCTCTGCACGATGCTGGGATTGAGGAGAGGAAAGAATTTTAGCTTCATATTTTTCGATTTCAATTTACCTACTAATAAGTTGGTACGACAGTGTCGGAATCTTTTCAGCAGGATTAAAGCTGGGCTCAAATTATCGGACGCGACTGTATCTGGGTAATGAATGTACAATAAATTGTGCAAACTATCGGAAGTAAGTCTCGGACGTAACCTGGGGCGTCCGGACATCCGATAGACACCTGCACTTGTAGCCAATTTGACAATCTACAATCGATAAAGCTAGTAGAAAACGAACCAATGTATGGGAATGACAGATCTGAACGTTAAATCACGTGGTCAGACCATACAAATAGAATGCATTAACGATTGTAGAAAGAGATTCGATATGAAATGATTGTAATTAGGCTAGGGGGACTGGCCCGCTGGATGTTTTTGTCTGCCGAAAACGTCCGCGAACGGTGTGCACGGAGTGCTGGTCGCGTCCTTGACATTAGAACAACTCAGACTACGGGACAACTTGGTGGACAACATAAAACAGCCGCCATGTAGCATACATGTTTCTTTGTCAACATATCATCGTTAAATTTTGACACATTCATCAACGGTTAATGCCCAAATAGTCATCTTTCTCGTAAGTAGATACCTAATAATAAGTGTTACTTAACAACTTCTATAATATGGGTATGATTACAAATAACACAAAGCAAAGGTCAAAATCAGGTGGCAATGTTTCCAAAAATAACCACCGTATATCGATCGTACTATTGCCGTTGTAGCCTCGTTTGATTTTCATTATGGACGTTCCATCAATTGATGGTACTGTCTTGAATACAATATTAGTCTTAGAACGACCCCAATACGTATTTAGATTAAGTAATCATCTACGGAAACATGTCATATGTAAAAGCTCTGAGCGACAATACACGAAACGTGCCACCCTGCATCCATATTCTGATAGAATAAACATTACTCGAACGCACACAATATTCACTCATATATTTCTCACTGTCAGGACAGGTCGGACAGAAGTGGAAATTCAATTTATTTTCGGTTTGCACCGCGATTTCCCATGCGGATTTGATTTTGTTTTTAGAAGCACCAAATTGAATTGCAAATAAACGTATGGGCAACTTTTTTTGTGTTAACAGAAGTTTTTTAATTTGTAACTTTATAGTCCTTTGTGGTTAGGATTATGATGTAACAGACGAATCTGGAATATTGCAACCTTTTGAGAGAACAGATTCTTCAGAAATGATTTGCTTCAAATATTTAATCGAAAACTGGTTAGATATTGTAAATCATTGGGCTCCATTTATCCACATCGACAGTATAAGATTCTTATATGATTGAGTGCAGTGGATATTGAAAATTCTTCTGGAAATCTGAATTTACGTATAATATTTTATTGAAGGTCGATCGCTTTAACATAAAGCTTATCGTTTCGCTCTGCTAGTAGGCATTTGCATATTGTACCATTGAGTATTGCTTTTTTAAGTAGTGATATTCATATAATTATGCTCTTCATAAAACTTAAAAAAATAAAACAAATTAACGGAATAGTGGAATGGCGTGTAATCGGGTATTATTAATTTGTAATTGGTTAATCCTATGAGTTATATATTGCATTCAACTAAACGATTATATCTTAGACAATCATCATGACTTTAGAAAACGTTGGTAGCAATAAATCTAGGTATTTGTTTTCTCGTTCTCCTGATGTGCTTACACGAGCTACCACATTTTTCCCTACACAATTGCTAAATATTTTGTTTTCTTTCTTCTTCAGTACACCTGTCTTCACGAGAACCTGTTTCACTATCTTTGCGAGGAGAACAGCGGAGCAGTTACATTGCCAGCAGCTAGAGGTGATGATGCTTGGAAGGTGTACTTCAATGATATTCCCGAAGAGATCGTCGATGAATTCGCCATGAGATACGGAATTGAAGCCATTTATCAGGCCATGACGTAAGTACCAGCCTTACCAGTTTTAAAAGGCAACGTTTGGCTAAGTATAAAGATGCGGTTGCATTTTAAACGGACTCTTAAAGTCCTGAAATTTATTTTCGGAAGAATATTTTTAATCTTGTGCAAACAGTCAGTTGGACATAAACAGTCTGCAGCTTTGATGGGCTGTATTTTGAGATAGGAATGAAAAAAAACCATGCTTGTTGTGAACCTATACTTTTTAAGAAGTGGGCCATAACTTGACCCTCAAATAAAATTAAATAGTGGCCTAAATATACGTTGGTTTTTTTTTTACCTTGGTTTTGTGAGGGTTTTGGCTTTATCTTTGCTAAAGAACATAATTTTACTAATATTTATTGTTATTCTCTTCTCCTCTCCAGGCACTTCCATTGTCTCTCCACAAAGTACCTCTGCGCTGGAGTGCCAGCTGTCATGTCTACGTTGTTAGCCAACATCAATGCTTACTACGCACACACCACGGCCTCGTCAGCTGTCTCCGCTTCTGACCGGTTCGCCGCCTCTAACTTTGGAGTAAGTACAATGTTTATAAGAATTCAAAAAATATGGTTAGCGTAAGTAACTGTAGAACTATAAAATGTTTTTTTTTTATATTTAACCAAAACAGATGATCGTAGGTAATAAGTGATTAAGCAAATTATTTGGACTGTTTTGCTATCGCAGGATGTGGAAATTATGTCGCAGATCTTTTAATGAAAACACTCTTCTATATTAAGAATACTATATAAAAAAATACTTATTTGTAAAACGGGACTAAAGTCTGATAGATGATTAATAGGACATTAAAACGAAAATCTTGAAATCAAAAATGAATTCTTCAATGCTCATAGGTATTTCACTAATTATAAAACGTTTTTCACAGAAAGAGAAATTCGTCAAGCTTCTGGATCAGCTGCATAACTCGTTGAGGATCGATCTGTCGATGTACCGGAACAACTTCCCTGCATCCAGTGCAGAGAAGCTCATGGATCTCAAGTCTACTGTCGATCTGCTTACCAGTATTACGTTCTTTAGGATGAAGGTACACTCATATTACTTTTCTAGACATATATTACAATTTTCCTATCTGGTTATACTGGCATACTGTTTTCATGATTTTAATGAAAGCCCTCTTTTTCCGTCCAGGCGACTGATTAAATTTGCTGCGTCGACTTTAACATTTGAATTATTTCATTTATTTATGTCATCCAAAATAGCATAACCATTTTCGAAATCATCTCTAGGTCTGCCATCTTCTTAATTTTAATTCAATATTTTTTATCTTTTATTATCTTCAAGGTGCAAGAGCTAAGCAGTCCACCCCGCGCCAGCACCGTGGTCAAAGACTGCGTGAAGGCATGCCTTAGATCAACATATCAGTTTCTATTTGAGAATTGTTACGAGCTGTACAACAGAGAGTTCCAGGTAAGATAGTATTGATCAGAAATAATTATACTAACTTAATGTAATGAATTAAATTGTCTTGAAGGCATATACTATGAAAAAAAATGGCTAGTAGGGAAGTGAACACGGATGATGATTGAAAGAGGTATAAAATCACACTATTTACGCCTAGCCCGTTTCATCATCGGACTACCACTGTACGGCGATGCGCCATCGGTACGTGGTAGACATCCCACCCATACGCACTAAACGTTTTGGGAATACTTTTATTATGCGTAAAGGTACAAAGTGGAATTCCCTGCCAGAGTCTGTGATTCCCGATAGCTACAGTCTAGGGGTCTTTAAGTCAACAGTGAAAAGGTTTCTTCTAGGCAAGCGTGCATCACCGTCGACCTCATCATCGCTAACCATCAGAAAAAAAACTTAAGTACTGCACTGATGTAGCATTGTTTGGAATAAAAGCAAGATAATGATGCTAACAAGAGAAGGCCGTAACATTAAATCCAATAATTCTTATGTTTCAGGTCGATCCAAATGAAGCCAAGCGGGATCCATCAGACCATGGGCCACAGTTGGATTCAGTAGACTTCTGGCACAAGCTGATCGCTCTAATCGTATCTGTGATAGAAGAGGACAGGAACAGCTATGCACCCGTCCTCAACCAGTTTCCTCAGGAGTTGCTTATTGGACAGGTATGAATAGTAAAATTTATAACGAAATACAACTCATATATAAGATTTAATTTCAAATTTTCGATAAAATTTAAGATTATTTAGTTATTATGCATGTTTTATTTGCAGTTATCGGCAGCGACAATGTGGTCGCTATTCGCAGTTGACATGAAGTATGCCTTGGAAGAGCATGAACAGCATCGGCTCTGCAAGTCTTCAGCTTATATGAACCTACACTTCAAGGTAAGGCTTAGATACGTAACACAAAACTTTATGACGAGTAGTTGAATCATGTGAAGGAATTTTATTATGATGCCAAGTATCAATGCTTCTTTTCTAGTTTAAAGGGTTTGAGTTGTTGTCAGAGGCGGCTGTACTTTAAGTTCACTCGTGCGCTGAACTGCCATATTTTAATAGGTTTAGAAATAAAATATTAATGTTTAATAATATCTGATTAACGATCTATTCAATATTTACGAAATTATGACGAACAAATTTAAGCTCTTTGCTAAAGTTATAAGACGTATATTGTTGTAAAAAATATTCCCCGTGCGGTAGGCTAAAGCGCACGGCGAGAGTTCATACAATTCTACGAGAAACAAGCGAAAACGCCTGGCACGTGAGACAGAGATAGTTCAATAGATAATGTACGGCAAAATATGACCACTCTCCTGCGCCGTCCTAGCGAACCGAAGATTACCGAGAGCGGGCGAGGTTTGACGAACGAAATTTATCTTCGGTTCGAGTACCAACATTACAAGTTGTACAACGACGTAACTAGATGGCGTTGGCGTCGAATTAGAAGTCGCTAGCGAGATGGTTTGCCGATTTACATAGGCTCCTGTGAATTTTAGTAAATCTAATACAATTACCCAGTGAGACGGCAAAGTGCACTACTACTACTATGATCCACCAGCCGCCATTGGTTGTAGTTATATCAGGTAAACGAGCTACTTCAGTTCCGTCTTTATGATGGGCTGCAATACCTTTGAAAGTATATAAGTCCATTGGTGTGGGTCACCCTTTACCATACAATAAAATAAATTGTAATACTAGTCGTAGTCGATGCTATTTGTAACGATTACTTGTTACCAGTCTTTTGGCTGATGACATGGTTAGGGGGGTGGGTGGTGGGAATACGCTGGAAGCGACACGCATGGGATCGGTCAATGTGGCGACACTTGAGGGAAGCCTATGTTCAGCAGATGATGATGACAATGATTACTTTGCCAATTCTAAACACAAACTAATTCTACAGGTAAAATGGCTCCACACAAACTACGTGAAAGACGTGCCACCATACTGTGGCGCTGTTCCGGAGTACCCAGCCTGGTTCGAACCTTTCGTGATGCAGTGGCTGAACGAAAATGATGACGTGTCACTGGAATATCTGAATGGAGCGTTCAATAGGGATAAGAAAGATGGGGTGAGTTGGGTTTTAAGCGTTGGGATAGCTGAAACTGATTTCAATTAAGTTCATTAGTTCACCAAAAAACAAAAATGCCATTAATTGATGAATTTAAACATTCTAACCACTTATTGACAAACACTGTCAATGGGTTCTTCTTTGACAGTATTTCTGAATTTTAAATACATATTCACATAATAATCATGTCAATTTGATTTATCTAGCTACATATTTACTAATGCATCCATTTTGTATTTTTCCTCTAAAAGTTTTTTTCTGCATTAAAATTGATTTTGCATTCCTTTCAATCTACCCCATCTTATCTTTTGGAGGAGCCAAGAAATAACTCGGACCCGTCGACCCATTGGGACAACTCGCGATTCAGAATTTTACTCATCCTACAAATTCTTTACTTTCCAGTTCCAAAAATCGAGCGAGCACGCCCTCTTCAGTAACTCAGTGGTAGATGTGTTCACACAACTCACGCAATGCTTTGACGTGGTCTCCAAGCTGGAGTGTCCCGACCCTGAGATCTGGAAGCGCTACATGAAGAGGTTTGCTAAGACCATCGTCAAGGTCCTCATCGCTTACGCTGACATCGTGAAGAAAGAGTTCCCTGAGCATTTGAAGGAGGAACGGGTGGTATGTTTACTTTGATTCATATTTTTTGTGTTTACGATTTGATTAAATTAAAATTGGGTAGGTTTTTTCAGAGAGATCTCTCTCTTTTTTTAACACACTTTTATTAGCTTGGTTTGTATGTATCTATGTATCAATGTAACGGAATCTTTGAACGTGATTATCACCCCCTTCAAAATGTCGATTTGATTTGAAACTTAGCATACTTATCAAGGACCGATGACAATCCAATAATTTGAATAGTTTGTCCCATTATCCTTACCAGGATCTTCAAGATTAGCGACTATTTAGTTAAATTTACCATTAAAGAGTGTTTTTTAGTTTTTGGAACTACACTTTATATTTATTACAAGTAGCAACCATACTATAAAATAAGTTATATAAACTTATATTTAGCAAGTTATATACTAATATTATAAATGTGAAAATAACTTTGTTTGTTTGTTACCTTTTCCCGATTAAAGGCTGAACTGGATTAGATGAAATTTGATCTGAAGATAATTTGAGTCCCTGTGAATGGGACATGGGATAGTTTTAGTTATCCCGGTTGTGTGTTCCCTTGGGACGATAATAGTACATTATGGTACAAGTGTGCAATGTTGGTGATTACCGCTGAGGCGCCATTGAGGACCGAGCCGTAGGTGAGGATCTTAAGAGAGCCGAGGATGGTAATCATCAATACACACGTGTACCATACGACGTTTTTCAACACACTTGTGAAGAAAATAATACGAAAAAATCATTTTCAATAGTAAAAACGAGTTGTGTATTTTTTAACAATGGCGGGCAAAATTAATCAGTTTTCATATGCGCGCGCATTTAACAATGGCGATCGGCCATAGACTGAAATAATGAGATTTCTTTTTTTTTTTGCTTTTCGTGGATAGTGTTTTAGCCAAATATAAAATTTATATTTGAGTGAAAGTTTTATTTATTAAGCACGTACAAGTTAAAATTATCTATTTAAATGTTAAAAAATACGAAGTTGCATGAAATGAGCAAGCAATAGGTACATTAATTTATTTGTACTATTGAGCACGATCTTTTTTGTATCGAAACTTTTTTAAGAACAAAGCAACTCAAACAATAAATAAAAAAAAAAACTCTATAACTCACTTGTGAATAATATCAATGAAAAAGTCACAGTTTGATAACAGGTATCATTATGTGCCTAATGGCGGTGAAATTAGAGCCACTTTATGAGCAAGTGTGTTGAAACACATTTTTACGTGAGTGTAACCGCGGGCAGAAGCGAGTCGAGATATAAAATTGCAATGACGTTCTCAGTAACTTCTTCTTCTTCATAATTATAGACTTAACAATTGTGGAACAACGAATAACCCTGGAGGAACCTGTTTACCAAAAAGACAAAGATCTATCCACAGATATATCACTACTGACCAACATATATTTACTGATGATTTTTCACTTTCTTATTTGTGTGCTTCAGGCATGTATCTTGATGAACAACATTCAACAACTGCGGGTTCAGTTGGAGAAGATGTTCGAGTCGATGGGAGGCACCAAGCTGGAGCGTGATGCCGCTGACATTCTCAAAGATCTGCAGAATAGGCTCAACGGAACGTTAGATGATCTGGCTTCCATGTTTGCTATTAGGTAAGGGTATCATGCTTCGTTTATTTTATTTGCAGCCATGGGTTAAGGCTACCGGACTGGTACACGACCCAAACTTAATCGAGTACTTGATATGTTGAGTTCAGTCACACTCGTCCAAATCAGCAGCGGCAATTTTTTTTAGGCAGTATTTCAACTTTTCACGGTTAATAAGTATAATCTATACTTACATTTCTTTACAACGTATTAAACCAGTAGCAGCGTTCGGGAAGTTGCGCGGTATCTTCTCGTCCAACTTACCACAGTGTCTCAAGACGAAAGTATAGTCTATTTTTATTATTTATGACCAGTGTGTGTTGCCAGTGATGACATATGGCTCTGAGACGTGGTCGCTTACGATGAACCTTATCAGAAAGCTTACAGTCGCTCAAAGGGCAATGGAGAGGGCTATGCTCGGCGTTTCCTTGCGTGATCGAATCAGAAATGTAGAGATCCGCAAGAGAACCAGGGTTACCGACATAGCCCGAAGAATTGCCAAACTTAAGTGGCAGTGGGCAGGGCACATTGCTCGCAGAACGGATGGCCGATGGGGCAGAAAGGTTCTGGAGTGGCGACCGCGAACCGTAAGACGCTGCGTTGGAAGGCCTCCCACCAGGTGGACCGATGACCTGGTGAAGGTTGCGGGACGCACGGGACCGGTCAGTGTGGCGACGCTTGGAGGAGGCCTATGTCCAGGACGTCTTTCGGCTGATATGATGATGATGATGAAACCAGTTGTGGATAATTTAACTTCTTCTACAAAAACTAACCATTTGAATTTTGGGAGAGTAAGACTGCATTGACTGTACTTACCACACAACACTCGTTTAGTGTAATCACTATAGGTACTCGTTTAGTGAAATCAGTGCATAAGTTTTGTTTCTTACAAGAATTTCTTTCTCCAGTCTCTCATGATATCACAAATTAACCACTTTATTTTACGTAAATCCTTCACTCGACTTGAATTGACAGCTTTTTATTCATTGACTATTGTGTTTTTCCGTTAACATTGTGATTGAATCGACTGTACTGGTGATACTTCTCTTCAAAAGGACTTTGACTTATCGCTAACTAACATATTAAGAAATTCACAAAAAATACAAATTCAATTTGTAACAAAATCATTCTCTTATCAGTTTGGAGACGCGTATCACGGCGAGTGTGAAGGAATTGGGCGAGTTGCTACAGAAGGTAGGTGGTGGTGGAGCGCCCGGGCAGCAACAACCACCCGTGCATCATGAAGCGGATGAAGTGCTGCGACCACTCATGGATATATTGGTAAGAAACACATGTGTAACGATATATGCCTCTCGCAAGGCTATTGTGATATAGCATCTTCTAGTACAAGAGCCAGCACTGATGTCTGTATCTTAACCAGGTGAATGCCCATTATTACCGAAACAATAAAAAGCCATTGTGTCTCGCGTGGATATAAGTACGTTTCACTGAAGGAGTTAATCTCGAAGTTTTAAATAAATTCTATGGTATTTCGATTACAAAACACTCAAATCTCTCGAATTTTCTGTAATCTTAATGTTTAGACATAAATATCAGTGTTAGCTCTTGTACTAGAAGATTCTGTAATAACAAGAATGCCGAGAATACATCCCTGTGGTACTCTGGTATCAATTAACTGTTACAATGTGCAATTTTCTTGTTGCTATGTTTAAAATATGCAAATTTTTATTATAAATCGACTAAGGTAGCGCGGATTGATCTTTAAATGGATGTTATTTCGAGAAATGACTAGAATAAATTTAATCGTTTTTATGACAAAGGCTTGTTGTGATCAATGTTATTCACTTTGTCATGCAGGATGGCTCTCTCACAATGTACGCTGAATCCTGTGAAAAGACTGTACTAAAACGACTACTAAAGGAATTGTGGAAGATTGTGATGAAGATATTAGAAAAGACTGTTGTGCTGCCGCCTATGACTGATAAAACGGTAAGACTTAACTTAACTTAAACTTAACGGTAAGTCATTATACTTGTATGCATGGTTAACAAGGAACTTATGCCGACCATAAACATCGGACATGGTCATCATTATTATGGACTGCTCTGTTGATCTAGCGGTCGCAAGAGTGACTGCTGTGCATGGAGTCTTGGGTATGATGCCCATCTTCTCTCTAGCCATTGCTGTCTTAAGTTTTTCTGACATTATTCTCCCGCGCTGTCTCGAACTAGCCCTCACGGTACGCGTCTAAAATCATCTCGCCAATTCTCTCTGGCTGGCCTCGACGGCACCTTCTAACTTCAGGACCCAACTGTGTGGCGACTTTTTCGCAACGGTTATATTACATGCGACTAACGTGACCCGCCCAATGCGACCAACGCCCACGTCTATTATTCCCATTTTGGAGCGCAGCGTTATTCCGTAATCGATCTGTTCTCATTACGCCAAGAATGCTGCGCTCCATAGCTCCCTGTCACACCCCAAGTCGAGACTTTTGCAATTCGGTGAGTGACCATAACTGAGCACCGTAGGTTAGGATGGGCTAGATACACATATCGGTGAGTTTTTACTTCAGGGAGATCGGCATTAGCGCCTTCATAGACCAGTAACTTTTCTAGGCGTTCTCGATACGGCGGTTGATTTCCTTTTCCTGCCTGTTTTCGAAAGATACTGGAAATATTATTATTATATTATTCCCTTATTCCTGACTGGCTCAAGTAGATGTATTCCCATGTCAAACAAAAGGTGTAATTTGGGTTTTTACATGGTTTTCACATTAGGAATTTCTCTGCGACAATCCGGAAAGAGCAGGACAGGAGTTAAGGAGGAAGTTAACGCTGTGATACCCCCGTGCCTTGCCACGTTCAGCACGTTGCTCCTGGAATAGGATTGCCGTTCCATCGGACTAGGAGAGTGATGGAAGAGGAAGCGCATTTGTGTTTGCACTCATATTTTCCACACTGATGGCTTGTCTACGTTGAGATTGGCCAAAATCAGTCTGGATGACTTTAATTATTGCATGGTCATTTTAATGCTGAATGAAAATATCGTGAGGAACCCGGCATGTCCTAGAACCAAAAGTTTTAGGCCTACGTAATGGACTAAAGCCCAATCCTACTCTCACAGAGAGGAGGCCTGTGTCCCAGCAGTGGGAACGTTAAAAAAAGGCTGATGTTAATGTATGATTTTAACTGTGAAACAGAGAAATACATGAACAAGCTATATATTTTTATACATAAAATTATGTCTAATTTTATCCTTAGATGATGCTGAAAAACTTGACAAACAATGCTAAGAACTTGGCAGCAAACGCGAAGATTGAGGATATGACGCAGTTATTCAAGAGCACGGTGGGTAAGCAAGATGTGAAGCATGCACTCTCCGGCGTCATGGATATATCCAAAGAGGTGAGCTACGTGATGATCCTTACTGACATCTTAAAATAAGCTTTAAATTTCAAATGCAACTATTTCGAAATGGATTGACGATCATTAAAAGCAGCTAGGACTAGTCACACCCGGGAGTTGGTAACCAAGGTGTTGTGGGGAATTTTGGAAGAGGACATTAGGTTTCCAGCTATGAGTGAGGTAAAACTACTTCCATACCCCTGAGAGACCTTGATTGATCTCCAAAATAATAAATTACTAAAAGAAACTGGCCTACATTAGTATGAGAATAACTTTTAATGAAAACCATTCAAGTGTTTGGAATACTAACTGTTACTTTAAACGTTCTGATACTCAATAATTTGACCCACAGCATCTATCAGCTGAGAAGAGTTTGACACCAAAGCAGTGTGGAGTCCTGGACGCGGCATTAGACACCATCAAGCTATACTTCCACGCAGGAGGCAACGGACTCAAGAAGGCCTTCCTAGAGAAGAGTCCGGAACTGCAGTCCTTGAGATATGCTCTTAGTCTGTACACTCAGACTACCGACACGCTCATCAGGACCTTCGTTAGCTGTCAACAGAATCAAGGTAAAGAAGTTTAAATAAAGCACTTATCTAAATTGTTAGTTGTATTTTTATGATACAAAGCTCAAAAAGGCAAAAGGTTTGAAGCAAATTTACTGTCGTTTTGCTAAAACGCTCCCTAGTACGCTCGCTAGAATGCTCGCTAAAACTTGCCTGTTTATTTAAACATTTGTTATAATGCACATTAAGTAAATGCTCAATTCTTTCAGCGAATTTAGAGAAAGTTTCGAGTCCTAACTCGTTTGTTATTTATAATCCCATTGGTCAGCTCATAGCAACATCGCCCGGGCGCAGCTTTTGCTCAAACCTATAAATTTGTATTGTAACATTTTATGTAGGTTCTGCTATTGATTTTAAAAATTTTTATGAACTTTCAGATGCAGCAGTCGTGGAGGAAGGCAGCGTGGGTGAGGTGTCATTACAAGTGGATCTCTTTACGCATCCCAATACTGGTGAACACAAGATCACGGTGAAAGGTATGAAATGACTACTGTTTTAATATATATTATTATATCTTAAGGCCTATTTGCGCCAAAAACTTATCTTATAGTTGCCAGCACGAGGTTTACCCGGTTAAATTACAATTAAAAATTCATGTGTCTCACCTGGATCCGCGTTTTGGGGGTCTACTCCCTAACTCCGTCAACGAAGTTACTGGCCCGTTCGTAAGTACTGAACTTCGGAGTGAACCCTACTAAGTAATGATTAAATTTTTCGAACGGGTAAAAACGCATCGGGAGTAGGTACAACTGTCATATTGTGTTGTCATTTATTAGTAGTTCGGGCCCCGAACGAATCATGCGTCTGTATGAGATTCGGAGTAGGAAACGCCCGTAACGAAGGTTGAAACTATGGACTTCGTGCTTAGGGAGTAGACCCCCTGTCAGTCCGATTTATCTACTAACTTGGAGTTAGATAAACTAGAGTGGTGCAAGCGGTCCATTTTCTGACTGCGTCTTTAGAGAATTTGAATTTTTTATGGGTTTGTTTATGGCAAGCATGGTGCATTCTCGACTTCCCATTAGTGAGTATTAGCATACTCGTACATCGGGCGAACCTCCAAAATGTTTATTGACGGAGTAGTAGCAGATATGTTACAATGGCGTAGGCACTTAAATTGAACACCACAAAAAAGTCAGCCGTCTAGGGTGCTTATGTTTTGTTTTCTTTTACTTAGGATAATGTAAACCGTGAATGCAATATTTTAAATTCTAAGGTTGATAGAACAGGGTTTTAAGTTCAATAACCTCCATTGAAAAGGGATGATACACCGGCCAAACTGGTGATGTGTCTGGCCCAGGCAACTTCCCGACGGTTTTTGTCACACTGTTGTATATTTGTTCAAATCGCAACAAAAAACCTGCTTGCACGATACAGAACTTTGTGATTTAGTTCGTATCAGGCGTCATAGATGTCACTAAAAGTAGTTGTTTTGGTATACCCGATTTCTTAACTCAAACTTCTAACAAAACCTTTCAGTGGTAGCAGCGAATGACCTGAAGTGGGTGATACAAAGCGGCATGTTCCGTCCGTTCATCGAGGTCAACCTCATCGGTCCACACCTCGCGGAGAAGAAGAGGAAGTTCGCCACCAAGTCCAAGAGTAACAACTGGAGTCCCAAGTTTAATGAGACTTTCCACTTGTAAGTATCTTATAAATGGTGTACGACACGGGTGGATAGTGTATTAAGTAATTTCAAATAGGGAATAGGTAAGGTTTTTATTTTGGACTAGCTGTGCCCGCGGCTTTGCACCCGTCTCCTGCCTACGCTATCCCTTACGTTGCTACTCGTAACTACCATTTTTTTTCTAGGGTAATTATATCGCGGCAAATCTTAACACCGCCATTCAGAAAATTATGTCGAATGCACAACGCCATCTATCGAATATGGAATTTAAACTTTCCGAGTACCAGAATCGCGTGTGTTGTGTTATTTTATTCCTTGAAAACTTTAAATTCATCTAACTTTTGATAGAGTGAATCGATTGTGATGAAACAAAAACTAAGTAATAAGTCAAGTTACACACAATTTTTATGTATAAAAATTATCTACATTGATTTCGTACATTTTATTTGATACGTGCAGAAATAAACAAACAAACAGACAAAAATTCAAAAAATGCTGGAAATGGGTTCAGTTTGTTATTCTTTAACACCCTGGCAATTTTTTTTTAGATTTTCGATCCACAAAAACGACTTCTCTGTATTGATTATTTAAATAAGTATGACAACCAACCAACTTTATTGCCAACTATCACACCCTTCACTAGCATAAGAGAGCTGTGCTGAACTATCAGACTCCTAAGGTTGTGTTTATTCCATTGGTCAGGGCAAAGGGTATGACTCCATGAAAGAGTATGACAATAACCCTTTTAATAATTATATATTGCCAAAAATGTGTTGTTGGTCTTTCGAAAAGAGAACCTTTACCAATGAAAGCATCCAATAATTCTCAATACTTATTTATCTGTAGGTACGTATAGACACTTGTAGAATATTCAACTCTATTCCAATATATCTGTGGTTGTTTCCAGTATGGTCAGCAACTCGGAGCAGCTGGATCTCTTCGAGTTGCACGTGTGTGTGCGCGACTACTGCTTCGCGAGAGAGGACCGACTTGTCGGCGTGGCTATCATGCGCATGACCGAAATTGTTGAACAGGTACACCTCATTATTATCCTCATTCATCATTTAGGCTCTATCTGATACAATGGTCCTTATTTTTTTTACTATTCTCTGGCCAAGATGAAGGTACAATATTTACTAACACTGACAACTCAATCAGCTTATAGCAGGGGCGAAAATTCTGATTTTTTTAATTAAATTAAATTTTAAAAAAATTAAAAATTATTTATTTCTCCAACATAATTAGTCAAACAGATAGTGATTGGAGCCTCCCTTTAAGCAAGTAGTGCCTGTATTGGGAGACTCCGCTCCTCCATACCATTATATAATCCTTAAAAATAATAAATAATTAAAAAATGATACAAAAAACATTTAATATTCTATTTCTAGTATTCCTATGATTTTGGATATTTTATGTTCTAAAACTATCTTTTATCTGTACTAACTATGTTAAATCAATGTACAACAGATACAATATTCTATATCGACTTCGTTTTATTTTTGTTGTTTAGTAGAGGGTAGCCCTAAAAAAAATCTGTTTTACTTTGTTAGCAAACATTGTATCTTTAAAATGGCTGGAGTATAGATGATGAAAGAGCAGTTTTTACAAGCTTTATATTTCCTTGCATTTGTATGTGTGTCCGGCAACTAGTAATCTAGTTTTCAAGTTCTTCCTGGCATCCTATTAAGCTTAAACTTGTCGTACTGATGTCACTTTGGCAATATTAAAATAAATGGTACTATGAGTACGGTTTCATGGTGAAAGGCGAAGTTGGCCATAATAATTCCTCACCATACATCATAGTGTTTGGGCTCATTGGATATGTATTGAGAAGTGATATTACAATTCGTAGTTTTTTAGTCCATTTAAGCTTGTTTTAAAAAGATTTTTACTTTTAATTATTTGCTAGATTTTCTCAATAGCCTTCATGCTAAGAGTAAAGCAAGATTTTGAATTATACTTGACTATGACACCAACCGAAGGAGTGCTAAAAAAAAAGGTGACAAAAATTATTCACAAACAAACAATTTCAGGGTGCCATCGCGTGCTGGCTGCCTTTAGGCACCCGAATCAAGATGGACGAGACTGGCTGGACGATACTACGAATACTGTCCCAGAGGCACAACGACGAAGTAGCTCGGGAGTTCGTCAAGCTCAAGTCGGAGATGAGGACCGAGACTCCCGCCGGCGCGCAGGGCCCCGCGTGAAACTATTACACAAACCCCACGTGCCACAACATTCTACACAACCTACCAACTCCAAGACTGCAACTGGACTGACACTGACAGATCCGGTTGTGATGTCCCTTAGTATTTCAAAACAGTTTTATGTGCGCAAGAGAGACAGAACCATGTTCTGCACGATGCGCACAAAAAAGACGAAGCCACTGCAACGGAGTAAGGAAATGACATTCGGCGCTCCGGCAGCTCCCGGTCAGTGCTCGTTCGTTTTGTTTCGTACGATCTCGCCGGAGATGTGTTTTGTAAATAAAATTTATCTTTGTTAAGTTACGCGGATAGTAGAATATTTTGCACAAATTCGTAAACATTAGCAGAAAAGACTGACCGTTAGCGGCCGGGCGCCGTGGCGGACGCGACTTAGGGATCCAGCTACTTCTGCATTCTCATTCCCAGAGACGAACTTGAACTTTCTCAATATGCAGCTATCATTTTCCTTGCCTACAATGTTTATTACCTTCGTTATCTTATCATTCTTTCTCGTTAAGTATCGAAGTAATTTCCTTCCAATTCCAAACAACCCAACCTCTTTGCTGGGTACCTAAATTCGCGAATGCATCGTCGACCCACGATTTATGTAATAATATTTATATGGACCAAACTGTCGTAAATACGGATGAATTAATCCTTAAACATTAATATTAAAATGCAACATAATTATTTATCTAATTAATCATCTACTCGTTATACGTGTACAGTAAAATATATGGCCTTATGTAAATTATTTCCTTCGTTTGTTGGTTCATTGCTTCTGTCGAGTCGGTATAACGTGTAACAGTGTTGAGGATGATTCCCGAGTGCTGAGAGGTATGCGTTTCTATATAATTTTCTTTTCGGTAAATGCGTGGTGTATAGACTTATGCGAAGTACATAAAAGCATGTTCGTTTAGGTGATGAGTGTTAAATAAAATGGAATTAATATAGTCATAGCCGTCGTTTGTTCTTGACATCCTTTACGCGGTGCTTTTTGACGTCTGTACGTAAATATACAGGGTGTTTGGAAGGGAGCTGTACATACGCCTAGGGTAGAAACTAGGGATAGTCTGCTACCTACCCCCGCCCATTATATTGACCTTGGCCTCAAGGTTTTTTTTTAATTTATTATTATTTTTTATTTGACTTTTTTATGATTTTTTGACTAAAACTACCTGTAGCTCAAAATCTATCCATGGGACCGGTCGGCTAATGGTCTTGTTTTAATCGTTAGAGTCTTAGGGTCCTGCAAAAAAATATTTTACACCAGAAAATTGTGGAGAAGAAAAGTTATGGGGCCTGAAGTACCGTAGTAAGGTAAAGAAATAATTTTAAGGGCAACTTTCTATGGGGTTTAAAAAAAAACTAACAGGGTTGGAGTTCTTCTGATTTTTTTAAAACATCCTCAGTCCGTGCCCTTTCTAACGATATGCTAAAAGTGTAATTATCACTTTTAGTTTTAAAGTTATTAATTAATTCTATGGTACTTCAGGCCCCATAACTTTTCTTCTTCACAATTTTCTGGTGTAAAATAATTTTTTGCAGGACCCTAAGACTCTAACGATTAAAACAAGACCATTAGCCGACCGGTCCCATGGATAGATTTTGAGCTACAGGTAGTTTTAGTCAAAAAATCATAAAAAAGTCAAATAAAAAATAATAATAAATTAAAAAAAAACCTTGAGGCCAAGGTCAATATAATGGGCGGGGGTAGGTAGCAGACTATCCCTAGTTTCTACCCTAGGCGTATGTACAGCTCCCTTCCAAACACCCTGTAGATTTAAAAACAAATTATCTTGAACCATATATCCAAACGCAATGTTTAATACTAATGGCTTCCGCGATAAATATACTGAATCCACAGAGGAAATAATCTGTTTTGATTTATTTTGTCTCTGTACGTCATGCAGTTTTGACAAAAATATCGCCCCGGAAATCTTCAATGAATTTGCATTCCACAAAGAATATGACTTGTCCATAATAAACAATAATGTTACCTCAAAAAGTATCGCGTAACACAATGGATAAAATATGTGCGGTATTGTCATCTTTTATAAAATAATAAATAAATAATTATTTTACGTGTCCCGTTTTGAGTGACCTATATTATCTATGTGATCCATATTTATTACAGAAATGTACATAACAATAAGTATATGTTAATATATGTGTATATCACAATATTTGCTATTACTTTAATAAGCTTGGCCTGTTTGAAGTGTAATCTATAAATCTCCAAACTCTTTTTGTATATTATTGAAAATTGTGATATTGTTATAAAAATGAAGTAACATCGTAACTGTCGTGTTTATCTGTTTAATAAATCCGATGTTAATTGTTAATAATAATAATATAATAATTTTTGTTACATATTAAAACATTCCATTTGTAACATTTCATTCCATTTTGTTACTTTTGAGACTGTTTATAAATGTAAATCTTATTATGTTAATCATTTAGGTATTTTACTGAACGTTTTGTTATTAATAATGAAAAAACCTTCCAAGTTAAGGCCCCAGTGCTCAAAAATAATTTGTTAAGGCTATAATATTATGGCGAATAACAATAACGAATCGTTGATTTATTAACATAATAATTAAAGATATACTTAAAAAAAATATCACAGTCCAAAACTCAAACACGTTTGAAAGTCGTCACATAAATACATTTTAATGTGTGTACATTTTCAATAGCATTAATTAAAATAATATTAATTCTTTTAAGTGCACCCAAGATGACTTTTATTTTCTTAATCCAACTTATAACTTTTTTATAATAGAATGAATTGCCCCTTTGTAATCAGTATCTTTACAACTGTATCGTTTTTTAAGAAAATTTCTGAAAATTTTAAGATCCTTTATGAAGTATGCCTGTAATAAAACCTTGATGACGTTGAAAATGCACACGATGTGTAGATAGGCACATCACTTTTCTGACACGGGACATAGATTTTCTAAATATTAGCATTTATCATGGATTACATATCTGTAGATAGAGAATGTGGTTTGTCTAGTCCAAATCTCAATAATATATATTAATTAATTATATATTTACTCGTCTTATTATAATATATAGAAAATACTTTTATTATTTCTAATTTACATTTCCGAGTTGACTGAATCTGTATAACTATAGCGTAATAGAAAATTGCAACAATAATTAATAAAATTGTAATTATTATTTATTATCTCAAATTAATAAAATGATCTATTCAATGTAATAATGTGTGCAACAAACCATTGAAATAAACAATTGAATTAGATTTAATACATTCTTTGTCCACGATAAAGTAAATAACATGAAACAATAGAAAATTGCATGTGCATTAATGCGTTGAATAGCTTTCAAGAAAATATTTTGGAAAAATATAGTGATGCCCATCAAATAGAATTTTTGATTACGTTATTTTAAAATAAACATTTCATTATAACAAAATCATTATTGGATCATACATTTGTAAATAGTTGCAATTCGTACTTCCACCGTTTGTGAAGGGAAGCCACTATATTGATGGGATAGTGTGATATCTACATAAACCAAAATATATCAGTATTACTTTTCGTGTATTTAATTTAAAGTATATTGTGTATGAGCAAAGTTCTGTGACCAGTAATAACAGTTTATGAAGATATTGCAATTCGAGCTAGTATAAAAGAAAAGCGCACAGTATTCATTATAATCTCATCAAAATATATAATAACTAACGAATCGTATTGACACATAAACCTTTACCACTTGACAATACTTGGTAAATATTATTTTGTAAGTGTGATATGTGATCTTCACATACATCGGCATCATTGTAAGTCTGTTACGCTCCAATTTTAGTATTAACTATCACTAACATTGCATACATCTTTGTATAAATGCATATATGTAAATGTTACATGTTTAAACACATTATTGAATTTAGAATTTTTATGAAAAAATAAATAAATATCCGTATTTCAAATATATTTCGTTTCGTTTCATTATACCCAAATGCAGTATTCAAGCACGTGGCTAAATAATAACAGCCTTTTGGGTCGATCTTCAAAGTTAAGCAACGCTTGCCAAGGTCGATCCGTGGATGGGTGGCCATCTTTTCAAAGCGAGTTTCTTCTGTGCCTCGGAAAGCACGTTAAGCCGTTGGTCCCGGTTGTCATTTGAAGGTCTTTGACAGTCGTTACGGGTAGTCAGAAGCCTGATATCTGACACCAGTCTAGCCAAAGGGGTATCGTGTTACCCAGACACTGGGTAGTGGAGGTCAGATAGGCAGCCACTCCTTGTAAAATATTGGTAGTCAGCTAAATTTGGTTAGACTGGAAGCCGACCCCACAGTCGTTACGCATTGTCAAGATGGTGTAAGGAGAAGAACGGCTCCACCATCCTGCCAGCCCCAATCGTCAACCTCACCTGCACGCGTCAGCAGTGACGTGACGGTGACGGCACCTGGCAATCGCGGTGCTCTCTGCTGGATAAATGGCGGTGTACCCATACACCTGACCGGGCAACCGGTTGGAAGAGGCCTTAGCAGTCTTGGGGACCAAATAACTCCAAAAAGGTCTGGTGCAGAAGGCAAGGGCAAACCACTGCACTATTTGCCTAAAAAGTCATCATGAAAGCACAGTTAAATAGATCGCGTTTGCCATGTGACCCGCTTAGCGACCGGCGCCGTACTTCTGCCGGGGCAGACGGTGTGAAGTGGACTACCTGCCGTGTGGCAGTGGGAGACCAGGCACCGCATGGAAACTCTACTACGGGAATGCGTCTCAATCCGCATCTAGTTAGACTGGAAGCTGATCCCAATCAGGTGAGATAGTGGTCAAGCGCAAGCCTATTTTAAATAAAATAAATAGTTGGGAAAAAGCTAGCCAGATATATTCCTTATACCCAGTCATTGTTCGAAGACATGTGGCATTCACCAACCCGCACTGGGCCCGCGTGGTGGATTACGGCCCCTTGTCACAGAGAGGAGACCTGTGTCTCAGCAGTGTGGACATTAAAAAGGCTGATGATGATGATACTCAGTGCAGTCTTCATCAGACTGGACACAATTAAAATCTGGTAAAATATCTGCATCAGTCTTCCTAAAAAGAAATAAAAAAATCTTGAAATGTTACGATCTTATAGGCAGGCTGGTATATTTATGCGTGTAGAATGTAGATTGCAAACGCACATTCACAAACAAGATTTTCAGTCGATTTTTGACTAATCCCTTTACATACACAGGAATCAAACCTGACCAATTCAACTGCCTAC
The DNA here is from genome assembly GCA_948252205.1 of Orthosia incerta. Lineage (NCBI taxonomy): Eukaryota > Metazoa > Arthropoda > Insecta > Lepidoptera > Noctuidae > Orthosia > Orthosia incerta. Next base: position 11,295,768 of record OX411749.1, on the reverse strand, counting down.
TTGTCCATAATCTTCCATCACAACAGAAAATAAAAATAAACCGCCCACATGTTTATTCTTTTATATCTATTAAATAACATTGTTTTTAATCCCAAAAATAAACCTATTTGCTTTTAAACCAATCTATTTTAGACTAAAAGGTAATAAAAACAAGATTTATAGTTGATATTGGTATTTGTTTGTTTATCAAAGCTCTGATGCTCCGGCTTCAATTTCCTGTTTACATGGATAAATATAGCTATGTAATAACACTATATTTTCCTGCGTTATTGCTCTTGCAACCTATCCCACGGGCATCGTGTATTTTCTAAGAAAAAAGAAGAACATTCAGCAATACTTTAAATCGGTGAATTTTGTAATCGGTTAGTAGTTCTACAGGTTAACTTTTACAGCATTATCGAGAGAGATTGAATCATGCGACACAGGGTATCCTAGTGCAGGATCCAGTGTAAAATGTTATTACTGTAACACTCTTTAAAGTAACAATAAAAAATAATTCACCTTAAGCGTCGCCACATTGCCCGGTCCCGCGCGTCTCGCATCCAGCGGATCACTGCAACCTTCACCAGGTCATCGGTCCACCTAGTGGGACGCCTTCTATAGCAACGTCTTCCGATTCGCGGTCGCCACTCCAGAACTTTTCTGCCCCATCGGCCATCCATTCTGCGAGCAATGTACCCTGCCCACTGCCACTGAAATTAGTAAATTCTTCGGGCTATGTCGGTAACCCTGGTTTTCTCTCGGAAACAAACAATTGTTCTTATTAAATAAAAAAAGTAAATGTTAGGGTGACAGCAGACAGGAAATAATAAAAAAAAAACGGTTTCGATCCCGAGTAACACGAGGCAAGGTCAGGAAGATATAACAAACAAACATTTTACCTCTTCGAAATATTATTAAGTTTGATTATATTTAAGAAGATCAACCAAAATAGAACTCATAGGAATATTTAGTTTAATTCGGGAAGGTGGATTCACCGTTTGGATGGGAACGTGGGCGTAAGTTTGCTTTCTGTGAAAACCGTATCAAGATCTTCTGATAATTGTTCTCTAAATAAATACATGGAGCTTCGAAGGGGATTTATTCTAATTCTTTCAACGTGTTGTGTAATGATGTGTAGAGCAGTGGTGGCCCAGTGGTATGGGCCGCGACTTACAAGTTGTAGGTCGTGGGTTCGAACCCAGGCAGGCGCTTTACTTTGTGTAAATTATTTCATCACCACTGCTCTCAAAACGGTGAAGGGAAACATCGTGAGGAAACCGGCATGTCTTAGACCCAAAAATTCGAAGACATGTGACATCCACCAACCCGCACTGGGCCCGCGTGGTGGATTACGGCCCATCCCCTCTCATAGAGAGGAGGCCTGTGTCCCAGCAGTGGGAACATTAATAGGCTGATGATGTGTGATGTGTTGTGTAATGTGTCAGAGTAAAAGTAGGTATTACTGAATTTAACCTTTTCCGTAAACGTTCGTGATTTTCTATACACTAGCAATAGAACAGAAAAATACATTTGTGTATCACAAATTGTAGGTAGGTAGCTATTATTTACCATATTTAGATGCTTTATGCTTGGTCAGCTCTACAAATGGTGACCGAAAACATCGTGAGAACTGTGCGGAATTCGGTATGTCCTAGAACCAAACATTCAAAGATATGTGACGTCTTTACGGTTTTCTCAGTCTAACCGTATATTAAATACGTTAATAGACATTGTATAAAAGAATATTATTTTGTCTGCCACGGCACGTGACTGGCACGCTCAGTGTCTGTAGATATAAACGGACCTTTACTGGTGTTCGCCACTGTTGATTCTGGCTTTCAGGAGTTGCAGTGGTTTGGGTATAGTGCGGTGGATTTGTCCCAATTTAAAAAGGTTAAATAATATAGCCTTATAATTGTCAAGCAGTGTACTAAACATTAGGTACGTTTACATTTTCTGGTGTGCTATTACTCATAAATTCCTCTCGTGTGCTCTTGGCCAGGCAAGTCAACAGTCACAGGATGTGAGGGGGCAGGCTATTCATACTTCACGTTACCAAATGAATTATTTGTTTTCTCCAATGACTCAATCATCGTTATAATCACAAGCAGTTTTATTATTCGTAGAATCGTAACATTTATATAGCTTTGCTAGAAGCATGTATACCCGCGTATAATATTGTAGTGTCAGTCAATAGAATAAAAGCGGCTGAATCCAGAGAGGCTATGTTAGTAATATTGTATTAAAGAACGTTAAAATTCGCATCTTGGTCGTAAACTGCCAAGCAAAACACGTGTAATTTACCCAATTTTTTTTTAGGAACTTTGCCCAACTAAGCCCTAGGAAGTTCTCCTGTATCGTGGATGTGACTCAAATCTGAACAATTATTGTTCCGGATTTGGGTCACACCCACGATACAGTAGAACTTCCTAGTGTTGGGCTTTGTCATGTCCTTGCCACACAAATATTTTTTCGGTGCGGAAATCTAACCCGCGACACGCAGTGCAGCATCCGATCGCTCAACCACTGCGCCAACGGAGGCGTTATTAGTTCTTAGTTATTGACATTAATTGCCGCCAAAATGATATTGTGACTTGAATGTGAACATTTTTTAATACGAGATTTGGCTTTTTGAGCAGTCATCATGAAAGCGAGTTGGACTCGCGCACGAAGGGTTCCGTACAATTATCGCAAAAACGGCAAAAAAATTACGTTTATTGTATGGGAGCCCCACTTAAATATTTATTTAATTCTGTTTTTAGTATTTGTTATTATAGCGGCAACAGAAATACATCATCTGTGAAAATGTCAATTGTCTAGCTATGACGGTTCATGAGATACAGCCTGGTGACAGACAGACGGACCGTTGAGTCTTAGTAATAGGGTCCCGTTTTAACCCTTTGGGTACGGAACCCTAAAAACGAAAGTTACATCGAATTTTATCCACTTTAATTGATTACGTTTTGATTGTGTGAGGAATGGAAAACTATCTTTAATTGTCTTTTCTTTCACATAGAATGGACGATTATAATAGCTTTCCATTGACACGTAAAAATGGAAGATAAAAACGTTTTATGATGTCCCAGCTAACAAAGGACAAGGGCAGGAACATGTTGAATAGTTTATCAAAGTAATTGAGTTACTTGACTTGCTAGGAGAGGTCCAAAAGTTCTCAGAATATTTTCCTTAAAAATAGATTTATTTATACTTATGGGCCTCCATAGATAATTTCTGATGTAATATTCACTCACTTGTTATCTATAGCAGAGCAGCTAGTACCTAAGCTATTAGCTGATGTTTTTCTTAACGAAAATGAATAGTGTCCAAACAAACTTGAAACTCACAAAAGATGACATTGAGTATAATTACTTGCCCGTTTTGATTTGTAACCCGTGACGCAAACTCCAAGAAATTAACAAGGTTATTATTATAGAACTGATTCATGTAAGTACGATTGAATCAGTTGACGCAAACAATACCGAAGGAGGTAAATAGGTCAATATGTCATTACCACCGTACTATTATTCTCTTGAACCTGACATAGAAAGAAGGCGCATTGACCGCGGAGTTTTCATATCTGGACAAAGTCAGGGAAATATACTTGGTATTAACCACGTTTGCCAGTATATCTGGCGTCCGAAGTAAGCCATTGCCTTAAGGGTACAAAAAAAAAACACTAGTCGACGGCACGAACTATTTTGTGCGCGGGGTTAAAATGCATTTTATATCGACCGACAACACGTGCGGAAGAGATAGATGCTGTGATGACCAGTAGGAAGCTAGTTCGCGTATGAATACACACTTTTGCAAATTTGTAGCGAAATGGATAATGATTTAGGACGAAACCGAGCGCGCGAAATTTTATAAACAGACCTTTGGTAGTCTAGATATCATGAAAAAACGACTAAATCTACCTGTTCAAAATAAAATTATTAGCATTGTTTAACTACTAATCTATGCCTGTATGGAGGCCGTTTTGCAATTTTCCGTCTTCTTATGGTATTTATTCGCGCCCAAAAATGCGTTAAAATTAATGTCGAAATGTGGAACTTTCGACACTCATAACTTTCAAATGTTTTCTTTTTTAATTTTTTGCTTCCATACAGGGCTAGATAATGATGAGACAAATTGATATCACTTTTTATTTTGAACGTACATCGTCAAACAGTGTAATAATCCCTAGACTACGCTTGTATGGAAGAATTATCGACTAGTGTAACCTTAAGAAAAAAATCAGTTAATTTTACACACTTATACGTCTAATAAATCGATGAACGCCGGCTGCACGTACGAAAAAGGATGACTCAATGTAACGTTGCGCTCAATGTAATGTTACGCTCATAGTAACGTTATAATCGTAACGTTACAATGATGTTAATTGTATCGTTATGTATGTGACGTTGTCACGTTAAACTATCGTCCGTAAACCGACTTTCAGACAACCAATTTTTTTTTTATTTCGTCTGTCTTTGGTTGTCCCCTTGGAGTAGATCTGAGCGACTGAGCGAAGACAAAAGACTTTTGTGTTTATTAAAAGTTGCTCTTTTCCGCAGCTGGGTAATTTTAGGGTTCCGTACCTAAAGGGTAAAAACGGGACCCTATTACTAAGACTTCACTGTCCGTCTGTCTGTCTGATTGTCACCAGGTTAAATCTCATGAACCGTGATAACTAGACACTTGAAATTTTCACAGATTATGTATTTCTGTTGCCGCTATAACAACAAATACTAAATACAAAATAAAATATATATTTAAGTGGGTCTCCATACAACAAACATGATTTTTTTGCCGTTTTTGCGATAATGGTACGCAACCCTTCGCGCGCGAGTCTGACTCGCACTTGGCTGGTTTTATTTATTTATTTTGTTCAGCATACCATTTATTTTGTGATGTCTGTCTAAGTGGTAAAATGTAAAGCAGTAAAATCTTCATTAAATCGGAATTGCTAAAATCTCCTAACTGATGGGGTAATAAAATGGAAGATTTATTCAACCCTGCCAATGACATAAATTACAGTAAGTTGAACAAAAACTCACTAATGTAGCGTAGTAATCAACCTCCATCCGGATTTATTTGCGTCTATACAAACATTCCTGATTGCCAATAAACTCTCGACATTATGACTTTGAGCCATTTCAATTATACTAATATTTATGTTACTTGAAATTCAATAAAAATAAATCAGAAAACACTCCGGATTTCGTTGATTTTTCGCAGTAAAATGCAGTCCGATGACGTCAGAAGCTGCAAGCCGTCATAGGAGCTCTCCATGGAGTACCCACACAGCTGATCATGCAGGCTATTTGGGTAACAATTCGATCGGAACGCAGACACTCCTACACGGCCCGGCTACAAACCGTGACGTCACTACACTCGAAAGAGAGGGGAACTATTTAAAACGTCACCCATTCATAAAGTCTTAGTCTTAGTTCTTCATTTGAACATTGAACACAGTCGCGTGCGCACGTTTGAAACTCGAATCTCGCGCTATTTTTAAACAGTTACAAAAACAAAGAGTGTTGTTTTATTTTATAAATTGTGGTTTATTAAATTGTGAAAATGAGCGGCAACTTCCTCACGATACCCGGAGATGATGCCATTCAGAGGCGATCTAGGGTAAGGCTTCTTTGCATGTTGTTGTTATGTAAACAAAGATCATGCATGTTCGTTTCCTGAATAAAAAATGTTTTATTCCGATCTAAATGTACAACGGTTGTAGGTAGGTAGTATTAGGCAGAGATTATTTTGATTGCCGACAACGATCGCCGAAAAAATAATCTAATCGCACATCAATATTTTGATATACCCATCTTATCAGTGCATCTGATATTCGCATCGTTTTCCTGAAATAAAAACGTATAAAAATAGTCTAGCCAGACATACTTTCCTTTGAAAACATCCGACACAACAATAGGACGAAAAAATCGTCCGTGACTGAGTGAATCCGGAACTTTTGGCACGGGAAACACGTCTCGGTGTGCCAAATAATAGTCCATTTACTTTTACCCATATCACTGGGTCTTCTAATCAGCACTTCATTAGCAGAAAAGATCCAAGGTTTGCTGAAACATAGAGGAATGTGCGAAGAAAGAGAATTCCAATATCGTTTTGTCATTTCCTCGCTCTAATCTTGGACACAAAAAAGTTGGGTTAACGTTTTCCCGCGTTCTGAAATCTGAAGTGGGATTTATATTTGAAATTAATGAAAGTAAGTTTCCCTCTCACAGAGAGGAGGCCTGTCTCCCAGCAGTGGCAACATTAATATGCTGATGATGTGATGTGATGTGTAAGAAAGTAAAAAAAGAGACAATTGACAAGAAGTTGTAAGTGTAGCAGCTGTACCTAAGCTAGTTTTTTGTGTGATTAGAATTAATGATAAAAGTGGTTACGGTTTTACCCAAAAATAAATATAGGAGGTAGGTATATGTTTTGATTAATAAAGCATATAACTTTTTTCCCTAACTAGGTGAAATGACGATTAATATGTGACAATCTGGTCAAACAATAGTAAAGTTAGAGTTTTCGGTAATTTAATGGCTTTATCTATCAGACTATCCTTCTATTTCTTTATATGTAAGCAGATAGTACTGTGTAAGCTTGTGGTAGACACCAAAGTTACCTCAATAATATGACGCATTAGCCTCCCTACCCTCACTCACCTCATTTCTTGTCACACTCGCCTTATTTATTCATTTGTGGTGTATCTGTTATTTTATATTGTAATTAACACATCTTTTTTATCTTTTATATAAGTAAGTACTTGTTTTACATACACATTGTGTCACTATAAAACTGCTTTACGTCCGTCACGTCACAGTCACAGGTCCAGTCGAAAACCAGCGTCGGGCACTAGTTGCGCGACATTTTGCTGAACTGGTCCTATTTGGCGCAGCCGTGGGACACACAATGTCATACTTATATTGTTTTTCTCTTTTTTTTTTATTGTCTTGTGGTTTTTAAGTTTTGTTTTTTGTTTTTCATTTTTTATATTGTGTGCTCTAATGGCTTGTGACAAATAAATGTATTTTCTTTCTTTCTATTTTTGTGTGGACGCGACGAAGCAAAAATATGTGAGCAGAATTGCAGCAGGTTGCATTCTTCATACCTAAATCGAAATAACCAAAATATTAAATAGATAGAGGTAGATTAAATAGGTATCTATTTTTTTCTGACAGTATAACATCAAATAGCTTTTCAGAAAAAAATCTTGGAAAAAGTCATCGATATAAAAAGTTTAGTGCTTTTGTGTGAGCGTCTTCCGATTCAACATCCTGTTTTCATTTCAATCCCTAATGGCTCTTTCATTAACATTGAAAATTAAAGAAAACATTGTCTATCGTTTTCTCATGTTCACATTCAATCCATAATTTTATTATTTTAAATGCGTCTCTGTTTATTCATTTATCTTTTGGATTCGGATTTGGATAAAACGTGTCTAACGTTTTATCCAAATCCAAAAATGGATTAACAGAGACGCATTTAAAATAATAAAATTATGGATTGAATGTGAACATGACAAAACGATAGACAATGTTTTCTTTAATTTTAACGGGAGGCTTAGAATACTTTTTATCCTAGGAATTTATTCCTTGCGATAATTTTCGACTTTTACGCTAACGAAACCGCTGGCAGAAGCTAGTCAGTACATATACCCTAAGATGCACAGACGTTGGATCATTAGGTTCCCTTCATGATGGTTGAGCTGAGTGGTGCCGATCCATGCGCCATATTTGTGAACGGGCGCCATCAATTGGGATTGGTCATAACTTAGCTGTCTCGGCCTGTTATAGTACCTTTTTTTTTTACTCTAGACGCTTTTACGTACACGTCTTTTTACATCGTTCTCACTTATATGTATTTTTGGAACAAGAATGATGTAAGCAAAAACCTGTAATTAAAACTGATGGAAAAGAGAATCCGTGGAGATTCTTGCAAATTCTTCTCCATTGAGACCTACAGACGCTTGCGAATTTGCAACTAGAGTTATCCTTTTATTCATGTTTTTGTTTGACAATTCAAAAGTACCTCTAAGGTTTATTTGAAATAAACTATTTGATTTTGATGTTTTGACTACGGAATTCGATTAGCATTTTGCTTTTAGTAATACTAATTTTATATCTACCATTATCATCGAAACTTGGCTTCATACTCAAAGTGCGTAAATAATACTTGATATCTCTTTGTTTCATTCCTCGCTTTCATGTAGGTTCTTAATTTATGATGACTGAATATTGGGTTTTCTCTATGAGTAAAACAGTGAGTCAATAAATTGTTTAATTAATAACCGATTCAATTTAATGATTCATTAATTTTATGTTAACTATTATACTAAAGACCTTGTTATTATTGAGCAAAGATGAAAATAGCTTATTATTGTGTTTTATTTATAAAGATTTGTTAATTTAATTCAGGCATTCAGGTTTTGACTGTCTTTTTCCTGGTTAGTATTGTCAATTTTTCTATTTAAATCGATCGAAAAATACTACTATTATATTAAACATTCATAGACCTTTTTTAATTCCTCCACGGTCATTAGGGTGCCACCTACATTACATATAACAATCAGTTTCATTCTGCAATACGTTTCCCGTCGGCCGGTGGTTAAGCCTTGACCCTGAGCTACGATGAAGTTTCATAAGAATAAGAGGTCAATCTATATTAGTTTTCACCTCTGAAACCTATACAAAGTTCATGTCCCTCCTCTCGATTGGTTATTAAAATTTGACCTTGACTAAACTAACGAAGTTTTAATAGAATAAGAGGCCTGCTTGTACTGGTTACTACCACTGACGTTCGCCCTATACCAAGTTCACAATCATCCTGTCAACCACAAAACGTTGGTAAAATTTTAACCTTGAGCTGGCCTACTGTAGTTCAGAGTTCTACTAGAATAAGAGGTCAATTTATACTGGTTTTTACACCAAGTTCACGACCGTTCTCTCGGAGCATCATTGACACTTGTATGGAATCCCGGTCAAGTCCACACGCCGCTTGTTCCGTGTTTATTTTACGTCGCACTGCCCAAGTATTTCACATTACTCGTGCTGTTTATTTTTAGTAAAACCACGCAGCTGTTTTTGCGAAATTTATCTTTATTATAACTTTACGCTTATGTTTCCGAAAGAGAAGAGGTATGTGTGTAAGTCACCCTTGAAACATAATTTGAGGGATTCTGCGGGGTTCAGCAGAGGCAAACAGGACCCTCATTTTGCCAGTAATTTTGGGTACCCTCATTTTCTTAAGATACGGTGCGAGCCCTTTGCTGTCAACAAATCTTACTCCAGGCTAAATCCACTGTTGTTTATTCTGTGCTGATACTAAGCAATATTTTTATCCGACCTTGTGGTATACCCAAGACCTCCTCATCATCATATCAGCCGAAATACATCCACTGCTGGACATAGGCCTTCCACCAGCGTCACCACATTGACGGGCCCCGTGCGTCCCGCATCCAGCGGATCCCCGCAACCTTCACCATTTTAAGGCCTTCCAACACAACGTCCACTACTTCAGAACTTTTCTGCCCCATCGGCCATCCGGGATCCGGACCTCATGCTGCAAATCTTTAAACACAAACTACGATACAAACTGTAATCAAGATAGGGCTCTTACTGAGAAATTTCCTAATTAAATTACCGAGAATATGGATTCAAATTCTGGGTCTGGCTAAACTAGAAGTAATTAAATATTTCAGTAAGGATATTCTCAGAAGCAACCCAGATTTATGTATCCTAATATTCATAATAGGGCTTTAAGATTTTCGGTCCTATTTTGCCTCTGCTGATACCTTCTGGGAGTACAGAATCTTTGTTTCATAATATTTTAGACAGATTAGGTTATTCATAATTACATACACCCATACTACGAAGTTATTTCGAAAGTAAGATTCTCATTCCTTGACCTAAGCAAATTTTTTTTTTAATGTAGTTAATGACCAGAGGGCTCAGCTTTTCTAATCGTGCGGAAGAAGATAGCGTCGCTGGCAGCTAGAACTCGGGCCAGTGGTAATAGCATCCTAAAAACAGTGGCCGAGCGTGTGTTTTCCCCTTTTATGAGGCATTTTGTGGAGAGGATGACCGAGTAAAAACTTGCTCATCTTCTGTGCAAAGTGCTTCTCAACCTTATTGTTATTATTTACTAACACTAGGTATAAGGTATGTTACTAACACTATGGATTTCTGTTATCCGAATTTTTAAATAAATAAATAAAAAAAAATCCACGGCCAGAGAATCAGCATTGCCACGTTGAATGGCATAGTTTGGGAATCATGATTTCACAGTTGCTTTTTTGCCTTGTTCACTCATAATTTTAAATTGTTTTTGTAAGGTTTTTATTATGAATAAAAATGAATTTATTAATATAAACTGTACTGCCTCGTCTTTGCTCTTGTAGTCGTAAGGGCTTATGCTGAGCAAGAGGTTCTGTATTCGAAAGTCGTTGCGTTACCTATTGGTTTTTCTATAAGGAATTTATCATTGGCAGCCTAGGGTCTTGACTAGTTCCCGGTTGATGGCAATAGACTTGTCCTCTATTAAATGGGACTTAAACATAACTGGTCAACATCTTCCTAATCCTTCGAGAAATTTAGATATCATCATTTTCTTGCCTTTCATCATCAGTATTTTAAAGTTCCCTCTGCTGGGACACAGGTCTCACAGAGAGGAAATGAGTCATAATCCACCACGCGGGCCCAGGACGGGTTGGTGAATGTCACATGTCTTCGAATTTTTGGTTCTAGTACATGCTGGTTTCCTCACTATGTTTTCCTTTATCGTTTTTAGAGCAGTGGTGATGAAATAATTTACACAAAGTAATACACCTGCCTGTGTTCTAACCCATGACCTACGACACGTAAGTCGGGCCGTTACCATTGGGCCACCACTGCTCTGCCCTTCTACTTCTTGCCGTTGTCCCATGTTAATTGGGTTCGGCGCAATACGTTTCCTTCTTTCATACCGTTCTGTCCCCCGTCACGCCATTACTGACTCCCTTTTCTTTCATATCACTCCACACACATTCCATCCATCTTTTATTTGGCCGTCCCCTTCTTCTCCATCCATCCACATTAATATCCATAACTCTTCCTCTACCACCTCCTCTTTTACCATACCAGGACAAACGGTTTCCTTTCTACTTTTCTGTCACAAGCGTCACTTTCAAACTTCCTCTAATTTTGTGTATTTCTCATTTCGAGAAATTTTGACGTACTGTTATATTAAATTTATTAATAAAAAAAACCGGCCAAGTGCGTGTCGGAATTCGCACATTTAGGGTTCTGTACCAATTTATCAATATATTTGTTAGTAAAATATACGTAATAATAAACATTATCACCAAATTTCAAGTTTATACGTCAATGGAAAGTTAAAAAAATCTTCAGTTCATAATGTGTGACAGACGACAGACAGACGGGCACTTGCAATAGCAATAGCAATGGCAATAGGATTCCGTTTGGACACTTCAGGTACAGAACCCTAAAAATAGTCTTAATATTTGTGTATTTTTTCTCAGTTTAATTTCGTTTCATTGATTTTTACGTCTGGTTATAGTTTAGCAAAACAACGTTTACCAAAGCTGTTTGAAATCGTTAAGCAAAACAATAAAATGCTGCAGCTTTAACGTTCTTCAAAACATATAAAACAAATGAACATCGAAAAATAAACTGGCTTTCATATTTTTGTTATCGTTTAAGCTCCTGCACGGAACAAATATAATAATGTATGGCCTACAAATAGTTGTGCCGGGTCTAGTTATCTGTATTTGTGGCACCCAAGAGGCCTAAAGGAGAAATTGTAAGTATGGCGTAAAAAAAAACTTTATTCAATTAGGACAGAACGATGCAAAAAGTCGTGCACGTAAAAGCGTTTAGAGTAAAACAAACAATTAAATATACAATAAATAGGTAATTAAAAACAGGCCAAGGCAGCGAAGTTATGACCATTTCAACTGATGGCGCCCGTTCACGAACATGACACATGGATTGGCACCACTCAGCTCAACCATCATGATAGAAACCGAATGATCGAACACATGTGCCACCATAAAGTAACGTTTATTGCTTCCCAATGTCGATGTCTCTTACATCAAAACCTTTAAATGTGATAAACGTAATCTATGTCCTAAGTCCAGTAACTCGCACACGCATGTTTCAGTGAATCCATAATGATTGATTTCAAAAACACACAATCGATAAACCAGAAAGTTTGAAATTAGTTGATTCAAAGGCCGGATTTCGTGCAGGTTTGATTCATTTACAAATCTAAACATAAATTCACGCCTTTTTTTACTCTTGGTTAGGTAAAAATTACAGAAAGAAACCTGGTACAATCCTTATGTACATTGATACTCCTTTTGCTCCGTCTGCGTCCACTTTAACACATGTTGTCTTACATGTTGGCCAGATTAAACCAAGCATTTTGCTAGCAACGGCAAAATTAAGAAATTCAAAACATTTTTCAATCCGAAATTTTAGTCTCAATTCACAATTTTTACTACAGCAATATCCGCTTACAATGACGTACAGGGATACGATCGTTTACGCCGATACACAAATAAATTCTAATATAAATAATCAGACGTTCGCGCGATTTCCTTCAAACTTTTCTTCTCTACTCGTACTTCGATACGTTTACGTTTACTCGTGGCATTCAGAGGCGATCTAGGGTAAGGCTTCTTTGCATGTTGTTGTTATGTAAACAAAGATCATGCATGTTCGTTTCCTGAATAAAAAATGTTTTATTCCGATCTAAATGTACAACGGTTGTAGGTAGGTAGTATTAGGCAGAGATTATTTTGATTGCCGACAACGATCGCCGAAAAAATAATCTAATCGCACATCAATATTTTGATATACCCATCTTATCAGTGCATCTGATATTCGCATCGTTTTCCTGAAATAAAAACGTATAAAAATAGTCTAGCCAGACATACTTTCCTTTGAAAACATCCGACACAACAATAGGACGAAAAAATCGTCCGTGACTGAGTGAATCCGGAACTTTTGGCACGGGAAACACGTCTCGGTGTGCCAAATAATAGTCCATTTACTTTTACCCATATCACTGGGTCTTCTAATCAGCACTTCATTAGCAGAAAAGATCCAAGGTTTGCTGAAACATAGAGGAATGTGCGAAGAAAGAGAATTCCAATATCGTTTTGTCATTTCCTCGCTCTAATCTTGGACACAAAAAAGTTGGGTTAACGTTTTCCCGCGTTCTGAAATCTGAAGTGGGATTTATATTTGAAATTAATGAAAGTAAGTTTCCCTCTCACAGAGAGGAGGCCTGTCTCCCAGCAGTGGCAACATTAATATGCTGATGATGTGATGTGATGTGTAAGAAAGTAAAAAAAGAGACAATTGACAAGAAGTTGTAAGTGTAGCAGCTGTACCTAAGCTAGTTTTTTGTGTGATTAGAATTAATGATAAAAGTGGTTACGGTTTTACCCAAAAATAAATATAGGAGGTAGGTATATGTTTTGATTAATAAAGCATATAACTTTTTTCCCTAACTAGGTGAAATGACGATTAATATGTGACAATCTGGTCAAACAATAGTAAAGTTAGAGTTTTCGGTAATTTAATGGCTTTATCTATCAGACTATCCTTCTATTTCTTTATATGTAAGCAGATAGTACTGTGTAAGCTTGTGGTAGACACCAAAGTTACCTCAATAATATGACGCATTAGCCTCCCTACCCTCACTCACCTCATTTCTTGTCACACTCGCCTTATTTATTCATTTGTGGTGTATCTGTTATTTTATATTGTAATTAACACATCTTTTTTATCTTTTATATAAGTAAGTACTTGTTTTACATACACATTGTGTCACTATAAAACTGCTTTACGTCCGTCACGTCACAGTCACAGGTCCAGTCGAAAACCAGCGTCGGGCACTAGTTGCGCGACATTTTGCTGAACTGGTCCTATTTGGCGCAGCCGTGGGACACACAATGTCATACTTATATTGTTTTTCTCTTTTTTTTTTATTGTCTTGTGGTTTTTAAGTTTTGTTTTTTGTTTTTCATTTTTTATATTGTGTGCTCTAATGGCTTGTGACAAATAAATGTATTTTCTTTCTTTCTATTTTTGTGTGGACGCGACGAAGCAAAAATATGTGAGCAGAATTGCAGCAGGTTGCATTCTTCATACCTAAATCGAAATAACCAAAATATTAAATAGATAGAGGTAGATTAAATAGGTATCTATTTTTTTCTGACAGTATAACATCAAATAGCTTTTCAGAAAAAAATCTTGGAAAAAGTCATCGATATAAAAAGTTTAGTGCTTTTGTGTGAGCGTCTTCCGATTCAACATCCTGTTTTCATTTCAATCCCTAATGGCTCTTTCATTAACATTGAAAATTAAAGAAAACATTGTCTATCGTTTTCTCATGTTCACATTCAATCCATAATTTTATTATTTTAAATGCGTCTCTGTTTATTCATTTATCTTTTGGATTCGGATTTGGATAAAACGTGTCTAACGTTTTATCCAAATCCAAAAATGGATTAACAGAGACGCATTTAAAATAATAAAATTATGGATTGAATGTGAACATGACAAAACGATAGACAATGTTTTCTTTAATTTTAACGGGAGGCTTAGAATACTTTTTATCCTAGGAATTTATTCCTTGCGATAATTTTCGACTTTTACGCTAACGAAACCGCTGGCAGAAGCTAGTCAGTACATATACCCTAAGATGCACAGACGTTGGATCATTAGGTTCCCTTCATGATGGTTGAGCTGAGTGGTGCCGATCCATGCGCCATATTTGTGAACGGGCGCCATCAATTGGGATTGGTCATAACTTAGCTGTCTCGGCCTGTTATAGTACCTTTTTTTTTTACTCTAGACGCTTTTACGTACACGTCTTTTTACATCGTTCTCACTTATATGTATTTTTGGAACAAGAATGATGTAAGCAAAAACCTGTAATTAAAACTGATGGAAAAGAGAATCCGTGGAGATTCTTGCAAATTCTTCTCCATTGAGACCTACAGACGCTTGCGAATTTGCAACTAGAGTTATCCTTTTATTCATGTTTTTGTTTGACAATTCAAAAGTACCTCTAAGGTTTATTTGAAATAAACTATTTGATTTTGATGTTTTGACTACGGAATTCGATTAGCATTTTGCTTTTAGTAATACTAATTTTATATCTACCATTATCATCGAAACTTGGCTTCATACTCAAAGTGCGTAAATAATACTTGATATCTCTTTGTTTCATTCCTCGCTTTCATGTAGGTTCTTAATTTATGATGACTGAATATTGGGTTTTCTCTATGAGTAAAACAGTGAGTCAATAAATTGTTTAATTAATAACCGATTCAATTTAATGATTCATTAATTTTATGTTAACTATTATACTAAAGACCTTGTTATTATTGAGCAAAGATGAAAATAGCTTATTATTGTGTTTTATTTATAAAGATTTGTTAATTTAATTCAGGCATTCAGGTTTTGACTGTCTTTTTCCTGGTTAGTATTGTCAATTTTTCTATTTAAATCGATCGAAAAATACTACTATTATATTAAACATTCATAGACCTTTTTTAATTCCTCCACGGTCATTAGGGTGCCACCTACATTACATATAACAATCAGTTTCATTCTGCAATACGTTTCCCGTCGGCCGGTGGTTAAGCCTTGACCCTGAGCTACGATGAAGTTTCATAAGAATAAGAGGTCAATCTATATTAGTTTTCACCTCTGAAACCTATACAAAGTTCATGTCCCTCCTCTCGATTGGTTATTAAAATTTGACCTTGACTAAACTAACGAAGTTTTAATAGAATAAGAGGCCTGCTTGTACTGGTTACTACCACTGACGTTCGCCCTATACCAAGTTCACAATCATCCTGTCAACCACAAAACGTTGGTAAAATTTTAACCTTGAGCTGGCCTACTGTAGTTCAGAGTTCTACTAGAATAAGAGGTCAATTTATACTGGTTTTTACACCAAGTTCACGACCGTTCTCTCGGAGCATCATTGACACTTGTATGGAATCCCGGTCAAGTCCACACGCCGCTTGTTCCGTGTTTATTTTACGTCGCACTGCCCAAGTATTTCACATTACTCGTGCTGTTTATTTTTAGTAAAACCACGCAGCTGTTTTTGCGAAATTTATCTTTATTATAACTTTACGCTTATGTTTCCGAAAGAGAAGAGGTATGTGTGTAAGTCACCCTTGAAACATAATTTGAGGGATTCTGCGGGGTTCAGCAGAGGCAAACAGGACCCTCATTTTGCCAGTAATTTTGGGTACCCTCATTTTCTTAAGATACGGTGCGAGCCCTTTGCTGTCAACAAATCTTACTCCAGGCTAAATCCACTGTTGTTTATTCTGTGCTGATACTAAGCAATATTTTTATCCGACCTTGTGGTATACCCAAGACCTCCTCATCATCATATCAGCCGAAATACATCCACTGCTGGACATAGGCCTTCCACCAGCGTCACCACATTGACGGGCCCCGTGCGTCCCGCATCCAGCGGATCCCCGCAACCTTCACCATTTTAAGGCCTTCCAACACAACGTCCACTACTTCAGAACTTTTCTGCCCCATCGGCCATCCGGGATCCGGACCTCATGCTGCAAATCTTTAAACACAAACTACGATACAAACTGTAATCAAGATAGGGCTCTTACTGAGAAATTTCCTAATTAAATTACCGAGAATATGGATTCAAATTCTGGGTCTGGCTAAACTAGAAGTAATTAAATATTTCAGTAAGGATATTCTCAGAAGCAACCCAGATTTATGTATCCTAATATTCATAATAGGGCTTTAAGATTTTCGGTCCTATTTTGCCTCTGCTGATACCTTCTGGGAGTACAGAATCTTTGTTTCATAATATTTTAGACAGATTAGGTTATTCATAATTACATACACCCATACTACGAAGTTATTTCGAAAGTAAGATTCTCATTCCTTGACCTAAGCAAATTTTTTTTTTAATGTAGTTAATGACCAGAGGGCTCAGCTTTTCTAATCGTGCGGAAGAAGATAGCGTCGCTGGCAGCTAGAACTCGGGCCAGTGGTAATAGCATCCTAAAAACAGTGGCCGAGCGTGTGTTTTCCCCTTTTATGAGGCATTTTGTGGAGAGGATGACCGAGTAAAAACTTGCTCATCTTCTGTGCAAAGTGCTTCTCAACCTTATTGTTATTATTTACTAACACTAGGTATAAGGTATGTTACTAACACTATGGATTTCTGTTATCCGAATTTTTAAATAAATAAATAAAAAAAAATCCACGGCCAGAGAATCAGCATTGCCACGTTGAATGGCATAGTTTGGGAATCATGATTTCACAGTTGCTTTTTTGCCTTGTTCACTCATAATTTTAAATTGTTTTTGTAAGGTTTTTATTATGAATAAAAATGAATTTATTAATATAAACTGTACTGCCTCGTCTTTGCTCTTGTAGTCGTAAGGGCTTATGCTGAGCAAGAGGTTCTGTATTCGAAAGTCGTTGCGTTACCTATTGGTTTTTCTATAAGGAATTTATCATTGGCAGCCTAGGGTCTTGACTAGTTCCCGGTTGATGGCAATAGACTTGTCCTCTATTAAATGGGACTTAAACATAACTGGTCAACATCTTCCTAATCCTTCGAGAAATTTAGATATCATCATTTTCTTGCCTTTCATCATCAGTATTTTAAAGTTCCCTCTGCTGGGACACAGGTCTCACAGAGAGGAAATGAGTCATAATCCACCACGCGGGCCCAGGACGGGTTGGTGAATGTCACATGTCTTCGAATTTTTGGTTCTAGTACATGCTGGTTTCCTCACTATGTTTTCCTTTATCGTTTTTAGAGCAGTGGTGATGAAATAATTTACACAAAGTAATACACCTGCCTGTGTTCTAACCCATGACCTACGACACGTAAGTCGGGCCGTTACCATTGGGCCACCACTGCTCTGCCCTTCTACTTCTTGCCGTTGTCCCATGTTAATTGGGTTCGGCGCAATACGTTTCCTTCTTTCATACCGTTCTGTCCCCCGTCACGCCATTACTGACTCCCTTTTCTTTCATATCACTCCACACACATTCCATCCATCTTTTATTTGGCCGTCCCCTTCTTCTCCATCCATCCACATTAATATCCATAACTCTTCCTCTACCACCTCCTCTTTTACCATACCAGGACAAACGGTTTCCTTTCTACTTTTCTGTCACAAGCGTCACTTTCAAACTTCCTCTAATTTTGTGTATTTCTCATTTCGAGAAATTTTGACGTACTGTTATATTAAATTTATTAATAAAAAAAACCGGCCAAGTGCGTGTCGGAATTCGCACATTTAGGGTTCTGTACCAATTTATCAATATATTTGTTAGTAAAATATACGTAATAATAAACATTATCACCAAATTTCAAGTTTATACGTCAATGGAAAGTTAAAAAAATCTTCAGTTCATAATGTGTGACAGACGACAGACAGACGGGCACTTGCAATAGCAATAGCAATGGCAATAGGATTCCGTTTGGACACTTCAGGTACAGAACCCTAAAAATAGTCTTAATATTTGTGTATTTTTTCTCAGTTTAATTTCGTTTCATTGATTTTTACGTCTGGTTATAGTTTAGCAAAACAACGTTTACCAAAGCTGTTTGAAATCGTTAAGCAAAACAATAAAATGCTGCAGCTTTAACGTTCTTCAAAACATATAAAACAAATGAACATCGAAAAATAAACTGGCTTTCATATTTTTGTTATCGTTTAAGCTCCTGCACGGAACAAATATAATAATGTATGGCCTACAAATAGTTGTGCCGGGTCTAGTTATCTGTATTTGTGGCACCCAAGAGGCCTAAAGGAGAAATTGTAAGTATGGCGTAAAAAAAAACTTTATTCAATTAGGACAGAACGATGCAAAAAGTCGTGCACGTAAAAGCGTTTAGAGTAAAACAAACAATTAAATATACAATAAATAGGTAATTAAAAACAGGCCAAGGCAGCGAAGTTATGACCATTTCAACTGATGGCGCCCGTTCACGAACATGACACATGGATTGGCACCACTCAGCTCAACCATCATGATAGAAACCGAATGATCGAACACATGTGCCACCATAAAGTAACGTTTATTGCTTCCCAATGTCGATGTCTCTTACATCAAAACCTTTAAATGTGATAAACGTAATCTATGTCCTAAGTCCAGTAACTCGCACACGCATGTTTCAGTGAATCCATAATGATTGATTTCAAAAACACACAATCGATAAACCAGAAAGTTTGAAATTAGTTGATTCAAAGGCCGGATTTCGTGCAGGTTTGATTCATTTACAAATCTAAACATAAATTCACGCCTTTTTTTACTCTTGGTTAGGTAAAAATTACAGAAAGAAACCTGGTACAATCCTTATGTACATTGATACTCCTTTTGCTCCGTCTGCGTCCACTTTAACACATGTTGTCTTACATGTTGGCCAGATTAAACCAAGCATTTTGCTAGCAACGGCAAAATTAAGAAATTCAAAACATTTTTCAATCCGAAATTTTAGTCTCAATTCACAATTTTTACTACAGCAATATCCGCTTACAATGACGTACAGGGATACGATCGTTTACGCCGATACACAAATAAATTCTAATATAAATAATCAGACGTTCGCGCGATTTCCTTCAAACTTTTCTTCTCTACTCGTACTTCGATACGTTTACGTTTACTCGTGGCTAAATCATAACAGCTGCAAGGTCAATCTTGAAGGTTAAGCTACGATTGCCGCGGTCAATCCGTGGATGGATACATATCAAAACTCTTTCGTGCCTCGGAAATCACTTTAAGCTGTTGGGCCCGATCTTAGGCAGTGCAAAGCTGATAAATTCTAACAAACAGTCTTGTCAAGGGGTGCCAAATTATCCAGTTACTGGGTCGTGGAGGTTATATAATAATAAAAATCAAATTCTGTTAATTTTTACACAATAATATATTTTACCAATACTACATTTTATCCTTGTCCTTAAGTGCTAGGTATTTACAAATTTCCTGGACCCCACACTGGGATTCCCTGTGTTGTGGGGTCCAGTCTCTTTCAAGATAGTTAAGGTATGTCCACTAGGTATTTTTTTGATAAAAAATAGTTGTAATGTATGTACTTGTAAGTCACGGCCACTACCACTGGGCCATCACTGCCCTCACTTGACACAGTTGGATGGAAATCACATTACAGGATTTAAATGGGCGCACTGTTGGCGGAGTGGTTGAGCGATTGACTGCTGCGCTGCATGCAACTTTAAAAGAGATTATTATTCAGTCGAGATATTTAAAAGCGAATTGCCTATAAAGATAAAGAAAAAGGTCATGGACTCTTGCCTCATTCCTTGCCTAACGTACGCGTGCCAAACATGGACAAATAAAATATAAAATAAAATAATTACATGCCAGCGAGGAATGGAACGCAGTATGTTGAACATCAAGAAAATACAGAAGATAAAACACACACAAATCAGACCAAAAACTACAGCAACAGACGCATGCAACCATAGTCAAAGGCTAAAGTGGAAATGGGCTGGTCAAATAGCTTGTCTGGAAGATGTTGGATGGACAAAAACAGTTACGCTATGGAAAGGTCCATTGGGCAAGCGAGGTAGAGGAAGACCATTCACTAGATGGAAAGACGATATTAAAAAAATTGCCGGCCCACAGTGGCAAAAACTACATACCTACTAAACAATTGTATTTTATTTACAACATAATCATTAAATCTAAGACTCTTTTCTGTTTAAATATAGTTGTATTTATTGTTATTATTAATAAATGTAAGTAGTAGGCGTAGTTAAGTAGCAGTCAAACTTTTTCTTTTGTTTATGTTATATTGTAAACTGGAAATAAAAAGCTTTTTTATTTTATTATTATTCAGTCGCTCCATATAAAATGCTGGTACAGCATCAGGTTAGACTAGAAATTGGCCAAAAAATGGCTAGGCCGATTGGGTTAAATACGTTTACATACGTGATACGGTTTTCTGAATCATGCTTACAACCATTGATTGGACTTTTTTCAGCTGTTGTATCTACGTAAGTAATGTTTTCCTAGTTAAATGTTTATGTATATTCGTCTAGACATCAACAGTGACGTTTCACATTCTTTCTAACTCGAGCCAAAAATAATAGGAATGTCTTCATTCATGACAATGTTTAAATAACATTTTAATGCTTTGAAATAATTTTTGTTTGATACCAGTTCAGTAGAGATTCGAAAAGTCGCAGATATATTTTGGATCTGGTCTAGCCAGATGTGGATACTCTTTATTTCACATAGACTAACTATCGCCTAATTCAAACAATACAATTCAAGATACTTTCAGGTCCATAGGTAATTTTGCAATTATGAAAATCTATAACGAGGGCCATAAACAATTATTTAAACATGTCGTAAGACAACCTTAAGGTTCCCCTAGTGGACGGCACGAACTATTTTGTGCGCGAGGTTAAAATGCAGGCTATCTCATCCGACAACACGTGCGAAACAGATAGATGCTGTGATGAGCAGTAAATAACTAGTTCGCGTACGAATTAGTACTTTTGAAAATTTGTATCTAAATGGATGATGATTTAGGACGAAAACGAGCGCGCGAAATTTTATAAACAGATCTTTGTGAGTCTAGATATCATTAAAAAACGACTAAATGTATATTTTCAAAATAAAATTATTTGCATTGTTGATTTACTAATCTATCCTTGTATGGAGGCCGTTTAGCAGTTTTCCTCTCTCCAGTTAAAATTAGTGTTGAAATATGGAACTTTTTACGCTCATAACTTTCAAATATTTTTAATATTTACTTTTTTGTTTCCATACAGGGCTAGATAATGATGAGACAAATTGATATCATTTTTTATTTTGAACGTACATCTTCAAACCATGAAGTAATCGCCAGACTACGTTTGTTTGAAGAATTTCAGTGCTTTTCGAGACAAGTAGTCAACTCTTCTTAATAGAGATCTATAGTTTTGGATGGACATGCAGCTTCAACTTTCTTCCATGTGTGCGTAAGCTATTGTCTCTGAAATTAGACGCAGAATGGGTATAAATGTGTCTGTAAGTGGTTTATTTGAAATTTGTTGTTTTGATTGTAGAATGCATCCTAAATTTTCCTAAATTAATCGGTAAGCTCTATATCTAAGTCCTTACCCTCATTGTATATAGATATATAAACTTATACGCTGTGTTGAAAATTGTTGCAATAGGTAAAGCTATATATATATTACTAGCTGTTCCCCGCGGCTTCGCTCCCGTGGACCACGCACAGGACCCGTTTACGGGATAAAAAATTAGCCTATATCACTCAGAATAATGTAGCTTTCTATTGGTTGAAATAAAGTGATGTATAAAATAGAAAATAAGGTTGCCAGCTCTGTTTGGCTCAACCGATGGGTTGCCAGTTTACCTGATAAACACATGAATGATGGCTAACTGAGAGCTAGATGATGTTCCATATGCACCCACGACAAAGAAAACAAAAATTTTCTACAAGAATCTTATTTTTTTTAATATTGTATATGCGAAAGTTTGGATGGGTGTATGTTTATTACTCAATCACGTCAGAACGGCTGAATGGATCTAGATTAAATTTGGCACAGAGATCAAATCAGTTTACATTTTTTATTCCTTTAAAAAAAAAAGTTGTCCCACACTAGAAATTTCTATCTGTATCGTGAATGCGTTTACAAAAATTTAAACTTATGTTAGTTAGCACAAGACACCTAGATCCAGAACAGCTATCTGTAGGCCATACAAATATTTGTACCGTGCGGGAATCGAGCCCGCGACATGCAGCGCAGCAGCCGAACGCTCAACCACTACGCCAAACGTGTCGTCAGAGATAGATTATAGTCTGGAATTGCACATAGGCTACATTTTATCCCGGTATTATATTCCTAGGCGATGATAAAACACTTTTCTCGCGGGCGAAGCCGCTTCCAGAAGCCTGTCATTCATAAAAATAAAATTTCATCAAAATATTACCTGCAGATTCTTGCAGTGGGATCTCATACTACCTATTATATTTCTTGCAAAGAAAACACAACAGAGTTTGCTACTTACAAATGTCAGGGAGAACAGCTGTTCGTGGAACATTTTACTAGCACATCAATATAGGTATTAGGCACTAAAAAGTTTTATTACCTCATAAAATTACTAGCCAAATCTGTCTAGTTCCTTTCCGCCATCTCCTTCATGATCTGACGCGATCCCGTCTCACTATCTCAGGGCACCAGCTGTATGCTATTTTTGCTCACAGTTTATCCGGCATGTGGCAGACATATTATGTCCTGCCCAGGCCGATTTAAGTTGGGATTTCGCCAGAACTGGTAGGAAGAAGCGCGAAAAAGGTGGAAGGTGGAGGGACGCTTTTGCGCAGGAGTGGAAAAGAACAGGCTGAAAAAAAAATATTTTACAATGCACCCTATGCTTATCCAGTTACTGGGTTGTGGAGGTCAGATAGGCAGTCGCTCCATGTAAAACACTGGTACTTAGCTGAATCCGGTAAGACTGGAAGCCGACCCCAATATAGTTGGGAAAAGACTAGGCAGATGATGACCCTATGCTTCTCTGAAAGTATAGGTGGACGGCATTTTATTTTTTTATCGTCTGATAAAAGGCTCGGCGTTCGTCCATTTCCAATTCCATTCGAAATAAGCGTATCAGTTAGTGCCACCGTTTATTCATGGGAATTGATGGCCCATGACAGATCTAACTATGGTTATTACAGCCGAAACTTCGTAAGGTTCGTTTTGCATTGCCAAATATTAATATGCCAAGTGTAGTGCCAGCATTAGTACTTAATGGCGCCTCTAGTCGTTACTGGTGCGGCAATTCCGTCTTCTATAATTTTTAAAATAACTGAAAATCTATTTTCAAGGCACGTCTGTCACAGTGGATCTTTATGTCTCTGAAGTTGGCTGCAAGACCCTGCACTGTTGCTATTTTTGTGTCAATGTTGAAGTAGAAGTTAGCATTGTATAACTGCCTCTTTCACTCGATTACGTTTGTCGCATCGTCCTATCTCGCTTACTCTATGCAATATACTCGATAACAACCTGTTTCTTCCCCTACCCTCATGAGATTGCCTTGTTGGCCTAGCGATCGCTATTCCTGCTGCTAAGCATGAAATCCGGGATTCAAATCTAGGGTCGAGAAAATTTTTACTGGATTTTTCTGTTCTGGAGTTTCTCCGTAGCAGCTTTGAGTACAGATTTGTGCCCGATCGATGGCAGTAGGCTGGCTCTCGTAATGAACATAGTTCTAACATAACTTGCTCAATAAGGGTGCTAATTAAATAGGCCTAGCCTTCATGATATTTCACCAACACTGAAGTTAGTCCATCATCATCTTCCTGCCCTTATCTCATGTTACCTGGGGTCGGAGCAACGCGTTTTCTTCTTCCATACCCGGTCACGCTAGCATCGATCGGATCAACTCTAAGTATTTTCCAGGCACTCCTTTCTTCTTAAGGGTCCACTACAAAACCTCACGAGGCACCCGGTCGTATGCCTTTTTGTGGTCAATAAACACCACGTGCAAGTTTAAAAAAACTGCAGCTAGATATTATTGCAATTTTGCATGGATAAATACAAACTGTGAATGAACTAGCAAGAATCTCGTCAACTTTAGATTAAATTTTAATCTTGCTTAAATTTAGCGGTGCCTGGGGATTTCAATTACCATCTTAATCTTTGTAACTAAAGGTGCAACATTATTAAATAATTGATGCGCCTAATACAGTTAATTTTGTAATTAAGAAAAGCTGTCTAATAAAGTTTCCTAATAAATTTGCCTATGAGTTAATTGTTTAGTAAGTGTATTTTCTCTAGTGTGTT
The DNA here is from genome assembly GCA_948252205.1 of Orthosia incerta. NCBI lineage: Eukaryota > Metazoa > Arthropoda > Insecta > Lepidoptera > Noctuidae > Orthosia > Orthosia incerta. Next base: position 11,270,948 of record OX411749.1, on the reverse strand, counting down.
TGTTGTACCCCCTTTGCTACGTAGACATACAACAAGAAATGTTAATGTTTTTTATTTTAAAGAAAAAGCTGAAATTCGTATAGTGATTTATTTTCACCCCTCAAAAATGAAAATTTTATTATTTTGGTGAGGCTGATAAAAATGTACCGAACAGCTGATTTGTGATCAAACCCGGGAAAATGACAATAAAAAAATATCTTTGTATACCAGAAAACATAACTCGCTATCTAAAATAGTACCTATAGCATGAGGGTGACCATAAGCTCTTAGTGTTATATTATTTTGAGTGGTTGTAAGCGATAGATGTATATGACTTGTATACATCTATCCCTTACGCACACTCAAAATAACCTTACTCTAAGAGCTTATGGTCACCCCCCAGATACGAAACGGGCTTATCAACATATTAAAGCATATCTAAAATATCTTCTCCGATTGGAATCTGTATCCGATCGGTGCAAGATATTCCTTGCAATAACATTACATGCATGACGCATCCAGAGGTTAAACTCAATCCGACATTCCTTTTGACTCACCGGGAAGGTACCTCCGGCATTCATGTGACGTCACACATTTGTTTCGCCTCATTTCTCTTTGTCCATTGAAATTGAATTGTCATTGGGACCGAAATAATACACCTCGCCACGTCATAACATTGGCGAAGTTTCCAAATTCAGAAACTAAAAAAGTCAATGAGAGCTTCTGTTTTTGTGTACGCCAGTTGGCGCCACTGCGCTGGCGTGTAATTTCCTTTAAATATAGCTGTCAAACGTTGTTATTACGCGCACGGAAGCAAAGTTTGAATTAAAATCATTTCTAATGCCGTACAAATGCGATTAAATATAAAATCGAGTATGATGCAGTTTCGAAAAACGAGGGATACAATTTTCCGAAACATAAAACTCTATTAAAGCAGTGGTTGGTAAAACCCGTACCTATCTTAATCTGCCATATATGTCATTACATAGTAGTAAATAAACTCGCGCTAAAAGCTAAAAATCTATGAAATTTGACATTTTGAAGACCTCACTCTACACCAATAGCGGCAAATTGAAACGCGGTAGCCCTCAAACCTAGCCTCAACTATGCAGGGTCGGTTTCAGTCCTACTGAATGCAGATTTTATATGGAGCGCCATTAATCTGACCTCCACAACTCACTAACTAGGTAACAAAATACCTCTTAGCAAGGCTGGCGTAACATTTACTACCCGACTACCCGTAAACTGTCATAGATCTACAAAATATGACAGCCGGATCAAACAGCTTCACGTGCTTTCCGAAACACGTAGGATGATCGGTATGTAATGAATGGTCACCCATGCATGATACGACCTCGGTCAGCATTTTCTAACCTTGAGCACGGGGTCTCAGCGCTAAGAAAGAAAATTGGGTTAAAATAAATATCACTAGTTGGCGCGATATGCACCTTTTTCTTATTGAATTGTGTGTAAAATTAAAAGTTTATAGAATTGAACATAAAAATTGTATGTTCTTGTTTAATCAACTGTCCTAAGCACAAAACTATGGAATTTTGGGCTCTTAATTAACATTTCAAAGATTATTTGAACGGATCTTTAAACATTGATGACAATAGATGGCGCGGATTTAAATTGTTGAGGCATTCCATGGATTATTTAAATTTGTATTGTAAGACATTTCGGTGCAATGAAACTGTAAAAACGTGCAAAATGATACTATAAAACAAATCATCGATGTATTTAAAGAAAAACATTCACGAATCGAGTAAACCCTTTTACTTGCAAGTCGCTGCTTACACCATCTATCTATCGCCATGGGATAGAAAAGAACGCGATCGATCTACAAAAACAGTTTAATCAGATGAAAAACGCTAGTTACGTCGACACGGTTTCTTTGTATGGGATGAGGCATCTGTATGTTAGTATTATATTATCTGTGCCTTGAGATTGACCACGAGGAAGTCACGAGCTCGTCCATAAAAAAATAAAACGATAATAGATGGACAATTAATTAAAATATTCCCATTAGCACTCCACGAAACAAAAGCTATTGTATGTAACACGTAATAATAAAAACTTTATCGTTCGTCCGTGGATGGCTGCCAAGAATTTCTTGAATACTTTCGAAGTTTCGACTGATATCGTTGTAATTGTCACAAAGTGGTACATGATATATACATAGAAATAACGATTATGAAGTGGGGATAGTAACGTGAGGTATTTTTGGAAGGAATTTTACAAAACTTACGTATTTTTCCAACATGGCGGCAAGTAACAATTTAAAAATTGTTACTTGCTTGCTTGGCTTTTCAGCATATTAGTAACACACTGCCTAGCTTGCCAGATATCTAAACAAAGGGATCTTTCTCAGAAGTCCAAAATGTATGGCCACGTGTATCACGTGGCTACTTGTGGACATGTGGCACGTGGCCACACGTGGCACATGTTGTGCACTAGGCTCTTGATGGCTATGCCTAACGTGACCATACGTCCCGTTGTGGGTGGGATAGTCCCGCTTTCAGGCTGTCAGTCCTGCTGTCCCAAGCGAGAACGAAAATGTCCCAATATCACGAACTGATTTTGGTTCATAATGACGAGGAAACGTGTTACCCAGTAACTGGGTTGTGGAGGTCAGATAGGCAGTCGCTCCATGTAAAACACTGGTACTCAGCCGAATCCGGTTAGACTGGAAGCCGACCCCAATACCGAAAATAAAATTATTATATTATTATTATTATATTATACAGTTGGGAAGAGGCTAGGCAGATTGATACGGAGAGTTAGTGCTTTTTCATACCTTGCCCCTATCAAAAATTACTAAACTCGGCTAAGGAAGTTTTCACTACCTAAGTAGATCCAAAAACGAGACTATAATCAAAATCGTCAAAAAGAAACAATATTCCTGATGAAAAAAACTGTTTTACAAAAAAATACAACCGACTTCCGAGTGAAAAATAACTTCAATTTCGGAAGTCGGTGTCAAAAAACGAAGAAACGAAAAGAGGAACACCGACTGCCGAAATTGAAGTCATTTTTCACTTTGTAGTGTTTTTACTTGGAAGTCAGTTCTTTAGTAAAAATGATTTTTATTTTTCACTTTTTAGTGGTACATCTTACATGCAAGAAAAAAAACGTTCTCTTCGTTATTGTAAAATCCACTAATGTCACTATTATTATACCGTAATTTCGGAGTAGGTATTTTCCGTTCAATATTACTTCCCACCGAGAAGTTTATATAGATATACCTTTATCCTGATCCTTGTTTATAATACATATTTATGTCGGGACATATGTATTATATGCCTGTCTTATTAGCCATTATTTTGATATAGGTAATACAAAATGTCATAAATAATTTTGTACGAGCATCTCGCGGTCTTGAAACATTCATAAACTGTTCAAACAAAGGAAGTATAAAATCTTCAATAGAAGATCTAAAATTTGTTATGGAATAAGACATAAATCAGATTGAGTTGTTTTTGCGTCATCAAATACTGTTAATTTGTTTACAGGATGTGTAAAATATTATTTTAGGAGCTCGGAAAGCACGTTAAGCCGTTGGTCCCGGCTGTCATTTGAAGATCTTTGACTGTCGTTACGGGTAGTCAGAGATCTGACACCAGTCTAGCCAAGAGGTATCGTGTTACCCAGTTACTGGGTTTTGGAGGTCAGATAGGCAGTCGCTCCATGTAAAACACTAGTACTTAGCTGAATCCGGTAAGACTGGCAGCCGACCCCAATATAGTTGGGAAAAGGCTAGGCAGATGATGATGTGTACAATATTATTTCGCTTATATACGCCTCACGCCATTTTCCCATAGGAGTACGCAGAAACATCAGAACCCTTTGCTTCATATACTTTCATAAATCCAATTATATATATACGAACGCCGATTATGAGTACTGCGCACTTTGCCTTTCTGAAGAGTATCACGAAATAATATCTGTATATATCCTTCTGGGCGTCCCATACCGGCGTTTCCACTCACGACGGCCTCGTAAATACCTTTTGTTAGTCGACTTTCATTCATCCTCTGAAAATGATCAAGCCATTTAAGCTTACTCTTTTCAATTTATAGATAGTGTAATACCCCCCATAAATCATAACGTTGTATTATGTTTTATTACATCATCATTCCTCAATCTGTCATTCAAAGTCACAACACAAATTCTTCGCTTATATAACTGGGTTACATTCGCGTTTTATGATGGACCCCTTGCACAATAAAATAGCTGTGTTTTATAAGGATACATTTAATACTCGTACGTTAATATGGATTACACATCTATAGTGAGTATTCGTGGGTTAATTGTAACTGTAGCCCAGTAGAAATCGACACTAAATTATTGAGAGAGAGTTTCTGATGTAGGTATATCTCCGAAGTTCTTCATGAGATCTTGATGAAGAACCACATGAGAAGCTCCAGCTTTCAAATAAAACAAGAATCATCAAAATTGGTTCACCTAGTAAAAAGTCTTGAGGTCAGGTAAGAAAAAAAAGTACAGTCGAATTGATAACCTCCTCCTTTTTTGGAAGTCGGTTAAAAAGGCTAAAATCGCGAAGCATTATATAGTTCTTATTTGTTGGTATGTTATGAACCAGTGCGAATCCAAATTTGCTACTTCGAATAGCTTGTGCGCAACGCGCACCACGGACCTTTTTTTTACTTTTTGCTCTAAAAAAACTATGCGTTTTTACAAACACAATTCGGTTGTTCATTATACATCCGAACCGCAACGGTTGTGCAACCGTTTAAGCCCAACCGCAGCTCTATAAACCATAAAGGGACCAAGTTATGCCACACAATATCCTAAAAATCCAGAACTACATCAAGCTTTGCGATTTCAATATCGATTTCTACTGGGCCACTGTAACCGCTCCGACTAACGAGTTGTAAGGCGCAGTGCCGAACGAAATTTGGGCACTTATCACCATTGATCATAAAGCTGTGAAGGAAAAAATCGTGTGGATTTTCTCACTGTTTCAATGGTCTATTTGCATGACCTTGAAACAAACATTCCAAGACCTCTGTCATCCACCAAACCTTGATTTGGCCAAGATTTTCACAGAGTAGCCCGTATTTCCTACTGCTGTGAAGCAGTAGGAACTTAGAATGATTCCTATAACGTTATAGAATGATTCCTCTATTATATTATAATAATTCAGCTTATGCATCGAACACAAAATACAGGGCGGTACAACGTAAAATATTCTCGCACTTATTTATAAAACTCAGCTTAATATAATCCTGTAAAAATTCCTGTGAATACCAAGTACGTAGACGGAAGCATGAATCACAGCTCATAAGTACGTCAAAACAGCGATCATTCAAACGTAATGAGTGTTAAACAACGGAGGTCGCAGGCGCAACGCCAACCAACTATTCACTTTGCCATTCACCCGAACAATGACAAATTCTGCTATTTTCGTCTTCATTCTATTCGACTAGCTCGTGGCTAAATAATAACGGCCGCACGGGTCGATCATCAAGGTTAAGCAACGCTTGACGAGGTCGGTCCGTGGATGGGTGACCATTTCAACATACCGAGTTTCCTCCGTGCCTCGGAAAGCACGTTAAGCCGTTGGTCTCGGCTGTCATTTGAAGATCTTTCACAGTCGTTACGGATAGTCAGAAGCTTGAGATCTGACACCAGTCTTGCCAAGGGGTACCGTGTTACCCAGTTTCTGGGTTGTGGAGGTCAGATAGGCAGTCGCTCCATGTAAAACACTAGTACTTAGCTGAATCCGGTCAGACTGGAAGCCGATCCCAATATAGTTGGGAAAAAAGGCTAGGCAGATAATGATTCTATTCGACTAGATTTTGTACTGCAGGTATTAGGACGTCTAGCACTTTTGTAATTTTGAAAAATGAGAAGCCCAGAGATAATGGTGGTGAAGATCTTATTTAATTAATAATCCTACAGGGAAGTTTTTTTTTTTCTACAAATAGAACAGTTTTATAAAATTGCGTTGTCGGACTGTCGAATCTCGACCATATGCTGGAGCAACAACAATCTACACATCACCAAATCATAAACAGTTTTGTCCGACTGTTACGCCATGATCTTTGAGCACAGAATTTGTAGACAGAATTAGTCTAAACTTCGATGCTAATACGTAGGCGTTTTTTTTGTTCTGTGGCTAATACTAATCTATACTAATATATTATATATTAATAATATTATAAAGAGGAAATATTTTTTAGTTTGTTGCACCGAATAGGCTCCGAAACTACTGGACCGATTTAAACAATTAGAAAGCTACATTATTCCTGAGTGACATAGGCTTTTTAATCCCGAAAACGGGTCTTGTGGGGTGGTCCACGGGAGCGAAGCCGCGGGGAACAGCTAGTTTTGTATAAAGTCAAATATTTAGATTTTCAGAAAATTGACTACATTTTTTTCACTGATCGTTATTCTGAAGATCTATGACATTTCATTCCGAAGCTGTTATGTAAGATACTTAAATCTTACTTAACGCTTTAGGACGAAGAGAAAATTCATCGTTTTCTATTGGAAATTCATATCCGTACTTACAGACAGACAGAGTTTCTGTTACCTTTTCACGAACCTGAACCGATTTAGATGAAATTTGGTATGGAGGTAGTTTGAGACCCTGGAAAGGACATAGGATGGTTGGACCCAGGGCAGAAGTTTTTAGCCCGAAAATCATGAAAAGAGGGGTGGATGTTTGAATGTTGAACTAATAATTTCTCAAGTAACGTACCACACACAAAAATAGGCTATTCGAAGTACTAACGCTACGCAGACGAGTCACGGGCAACAGCTATTTCTTAGTACAAGAACTATCAAGTATTACAATATTCTCAGTGTTGAACTTTTATGTTTTATGATAATTCAAGCGTCTAAATTGACTAACTTTTGAAAGTAGCTCTTAAAAGTTTTCCCAGTCATATATCAAATATGATTGACTGTCGAGGAATATTAGTTTCTTGTACCTACTTGTTCAATATTTCTATCCCATAAATCTTATTCTATTATCCATGACAATATTTGAAATGGATTTTCGCTCTTTGTATCGGGTTGAGCTATTAGATCGATACTGTATTAGATTTCAAAGGAAGTTCTTAAAAAAAATCCTTGATCCTTTTCACGTTCTCAAATAAGATGTTTGTTACACATAATATCTGAGAACGTGAAATGGATCAAGTATTTTTTTTAAGAACTTCGTTTGAAATCTAATTGTGTAAAAAATGTGAAATAAATAAGATGATTGTTATACATACTATCTATTTACTTCCCAATTTATACAAACCGAAACCGAAACGAATTAGGTACTGTGAAAATTTTTCACTCCACCTTTTATAATTATTATTATAATGTAGTGTAATCGGCAAAAAAAAACTTTTTTACAAAAAAATACTACCGACTTCCAAATCAGAAAAATACAAAGTGAAAAATAACTTTATTTTTGGAAGTCGGTGTCTTTCGTAGGTACCATTTTTTTGCGTTATGGACACCAACTTCCAAAAATAAAGTTATTTTTCACGTTGTAGTTTTCTTATTTGGAAGTCCTACCGACTTCCAAATAAGAAAACAATTTTTTGTAAAAAGTTTTTATATTTTTCATTTTTTAGTTTTACCTACCTAATAGAATCAAATTAAAATGGGACCAATTTCGAAAAATACTCTTTCAAACAAAAAAGATTTTTTTAAATCGGTCCACAATTGACGGAGATATCGGTGAACATAAATAAAAAAAAAACCATACAAGAAGTCGAACATAGAACCTCCTCCTTTTTCGAAAGTCGTTTAAAAAGGGTAATCAATAACCGCAGAAGATTTCAATTTCAAACTTCGAAGCCAAGAATTTCAATAATTTGAATTTATATTCTGTCAATATAAACGTTTTATTATACACATTTTCTCACCATTCAATCCGGAATTGGCATAGACTGTGAACATCTGTACTAGATGTGACTCAGGCTTGGGACAGCTGCCGGTTTCCATCAGAAATAAATCTAGATGGTTTTAATTAGTCTGCATTACGTTTATCATAAAGTAGATCAGACCATTTCCGTGTATTTTGGAATCCTCATATTCTAGAAAAACAAACTCTATTTCCAAATAAAATTATGTAGATTCATGCTTTTAGGTATTTTGTGTATTTAAACGAGCAGTGGTGTCCCAGTGGTATCGGCCGCGACTTACAAGTTGTGGGTCGTGGGTTCGAGCCCAGAAAGGCGTTTTACTTTGTGTAAATAATTTCATCACCACTGCTCTCCAAATGGTGAAGGAAAACATCGTGAGGAAACCGGCATGTCCTAGAACCAAAAATTCGAAGACATGTGACATCCACCAACCCGCACTGGGCCCGCGTGGTGGATAACGGCCCATTGCCTCTCACAGAGAGGAGGACTGTAACCCAGCAGTGGGAACATTAATAGGCTGATGATGTGATGTGCGTATTTAAACGATATATTTATTTATTTTATCTCGAAACTTCTTTGCGTAGCTTCAATGAAAACCAATACTTTCTAAAAGTTTATATAAGTTAAATATTGAACTTTAAAAGCCAACTAATTTTTAGATTAAATCTATCGCCAATATAAGTTTCTATCTTAAGAGTAAACGGTCTATTGAAGCGCGTATTTTCGGACAATAATATATTTCTAATAACGATGTGACATTATAAAATAGAAATATTTATCAATGAAGTACGAAAATAGTATGAAACGACATTTATAATCGTTTGTGGATTTATATTAAAAAATAAAATGTGCCAAGGTTCCGTGTAGAAAACAAACATCTGGGCTTTGAAACAAAATAACAAAACTATGCGATGTATCAAAACTAAAATTCTGATGTTTGCATTTAATAATGTCGTCTGTAGAACGAAAGTAATGTCGTGCAAAACAGAATGAAAACAAGGGTAATAAAATCTAAAAGAACAACCGTGTCCAATTTTCTTTGATTTTCTTGTTTACTCCCTCTCTGTTACGTCATACCAATCACTTATTTTTTCGTGCATAAATTACACGAAATCCTTGGCATTTCATACAAATCCATTCATAAGTGAATTCTAGACAAAACACTGAAAAGTTGAAAACTTAAACAATCCACAAAGAAAACATCTTTAGCTTTGGCAATAAAGATCTTTCCCACAATGTTTTAGAAACAGCTGGCGTCTAAACATCAGTAAAGGATACGGAAATTAATGTTCTCTAAACAGTGAAAAGTTTGGATGTTCACGAATGATATATGATTGTGATATAAATTTCGAAGAAACTATGTTTTGGGCAATTATTTTCCACTGTTTTTATAAAGCTGCTGGGAGCTCATGGCTACATAGTAAGAAGTGCACGTGTCGATCTTCAAGGTTGAACAATGCTTGACGAGTTCGGTCTATGGATGGATGACCATAAATATACATACCGAGTCTCTTCTGTACCTACATTAGCGGGCTATGGCGAATATTCAAATTATTTTAATAAGTGTGGCCGGGTATATCGTAGCATCGTGTAATAAACGGGAGATGAAGAATGCTTATCTTGGCACTGTCGGTAAACTGGCGCGCATCAAAGGGTTTTGTCGCGACAATATTCGCTTGCTTGGCTACATCTGCGTCACTTCAGTGCAGTCCAGAGTTTGAAGAACGACGGACGTGCTTTTTTGTACAGTATGAACTGGAGCAACGAAAAAGCCGTAGCCCCAGCAGAAAAGCACTTTGAGCCGTTGATTCATTGGCTATCATTTGTAAATCTTTAAGAGGCGGTACGACGAGAATCTGCAATATCTGTCACTGGGTTTTTGAGGTCTTACTCCGGCTCCGCACGTTGGTCCCAGCGCTGGTACCAACGTTGGTCGTTTAATTTGGTGAGGTGTACACACGTTGGCTATTAAACTAGTTCTGTCTCGACAGAGCCAATGTGAAGATGACCGATACAGAAATTGAAATTGTTCTAAGGGCTTTTGCAGTACTGAGTGCATATTATAATTTTTATTTATTGTCTACTGATGATCTAGAACGAGAAGGCTAATTGTCTTTCTATAAAGGCGATATGTGCTCATCAATGATTCTGGCTTTTAAAAAAAATCTCCAATTGAGTCAGTAATTCCCATATTCTGTTGAATGGTGCGCCACGCATCAGCTGATAAATTTTAATTCGTTCCTAATTATTATATAAATTCAATTACTTTTTCATTAGTCCATGCACGTGACGATTTTCTGGATGAGGTTGACATTCTGGCTCGACGTACGCACTCGATGCGACAACAGAGTCCTGTTGCAACACGTATCGAGTAAATCACCAATTTGCTCAGTCGAGCAAATCACCAATATGTAGACGGATCGCGACTGTCGGCACAAATTCCTTTGATAAAACCGACTCGCTCCGGCCAAGTTTAATGTATTTTTATTTTCTCCGAAATGTTGGTCCTTTTTTCCTGTTTGCTTTAGAAAGAGTATTTATTTTAAGTATGTGAGTTTGTCTCGCTTTGAACCAATTATAATTTTGCTCTCTTATCCTCATATTGTTAAGGGCAGAAAACAATATTTAATTATTAATAAAGATATTATAATAAAAATCAAGTGCTATGTTGTTTACAACAAGGTTTTGAGTTTTTATACTAATTTTGTTTTTCATCAGATAAATTGGTTTTTCGCCGAATATGCTTAGAAGAAAAAGTTTACTGTTGTTTTATTCTGAAACATGAATGAGAAACTTCGTCCATTAAGTTATTTTTTTTCAGTGAAATCGTGTTGTCAGGGCACAATAAATTAAAACATGATGAGCTCTTTTTGAAAAAAAAAGCAAGACAGGGTCAAGATGGGATGGAATGTATATGGGAAAGACTGGGGATGAAATGAGACCGATTCGGGATGGGATGCGACGGGATAAGCATGGGTATTGGGTAAAAAGTAGTTTCCAATAAAATTCCAACTCACAATTAATTAGATAGAGTAAATGAAGCATGCATAAAAGCCTGTGATTACTTTCATTATTCTGTCGATAATAAGACTTGTTTTGTTGTAACAAACTTGCCTTTTAAAAGATACTCAAAATGTATCAAAGTACTTACTGTATTGAATTACTTTGGTTTTACAAAAGCTTTCTAAAGTTTTTACTAAGATAAATGACTGTTTAAGGTTTTCTCGAACAGTCGTTACCTTTCGAAATAGACGGCTCTTAAAAAGGCGTCTTGAAATTTTCTAGAGACCCTAGTGTTTTTTTGATACATTAGTAGACAAGTGCACAAGAAAGGTTGTTTTTTTTTCTAAAAACATATAACATTGTATACAAGTCATAAACATCTGTCCCTAACACGCACTCGAAATAACCTTACTCTTCTTAGAGAGACCATAAGCTAACCTGAATATTGGGCGAATATAATTATCATAATTTAACATTTCTGATATATATTTATATAACACATGTATTTTAGTTCGTAAAATTCTTTCCAAAGACTTACACACACAAATAACATTGACAAAAAACATACAGGTACAAAAACCACAAGGGCGCTCACAAGACTTACAAATACCTAGTGCTAGAACTAACAATGAAAAAAAAAACAATGATACATGAGGGAGCACAACTTTATAACTTACTACCAAAAATGGTAAAAAATACACAATCGTTATAACTATTTAAAAACTACTAAAATGCCACATCTTAAAATGTCATTAAAAAAACAAATAACTAATCATCATCAATACATATAATAAATCTGTAGAAAAATATTTTTTGTACATCGAAAAAAATTCCAAAAAAAATAGCCAGGGTGTTAAAGGATAACCAACAGAACCCATTTCTAGCATTTTTGGCCTTTTTGTCTGTTTGTCTGTTTGTCTGTTTATCTGTTTGTCTGTTTGTCTGTTTGTCTGTTTATTTGTGCACGCATCACGTGAAATGTACGAAACCAATGTAGATAACTTTTATACATAAAAATTGTGCGTATCTTGAAGAATTACTTAGTTTTTGTTTCATCGCAATCGGTTCACTCTATCAAAAGTTAGATGAATAATTTAAAGTGTTCAAGAAGTAAAATTATCACAGCTCACGCAATTCGGTTACTCGGACTGTTGAACTCGCTATTCGATAGATGGCGTTGTGCATTTAAAGTCATTATCTGAATCGCGGTGTTAAGATTTTACGCGAAAGAATGACCCTAGAAAAAAAAAAGTGGTATGTATATTTTTTAACCGACTTCCCAAAAAAGAGGAGGTTCTATGTTCGACATTATGTATGTTATTAATTTTTTTTGTGTATGTTCAGTGTTCACCGATATCTTCGTCAGTTGTGGATTTCAAAAAATCTTTTTTTGTTTGGAAGAGTATGTTCCGAAATTGGTCCCATTTTAATTTGGTGTAGGACTGACGAAGCAATTCGAAGATATACAACAGAACTCTTCAATAAATAACGGCAAATCTCTCGGGATTGCTGCAATCGCATGTCTGTTTGTTGTTTATACCATTTCATAACATAACATCACGCCAGTACGCTCTTAAGGGGTACGCAGATCTCTCATTTCACCGGTTATGTTCAAGTTTCATGATATTAGGGTGATATATTCTGGCGTTATACGAGTAGGTAACTTACTAAACAACTTGCCTATTAGGTAGGTACAACTAAAAAGTGAAAAATAAAAAAAAACTGTTTACAAAAAAATACTACCGACTTCCAAATAAAACTACAAAGTGAAAAATAACTTTATTTTTGGAAGTCGGTGTCCATAACGCAATAAATTGGTACCTACGAAAGACACCGACTTCCAAAAATAAAGTTATTTTTCACTTTGTAGTTTTATTTGGAAGTCGGTAGTATTTTTTTGTAAAAAGTTTTTTTGAGTATGTGGAGTAGGCAGGCAGGCTGGTAAGTATGGTAGGGTTGGCAGGCAGATGACGGGAGCGAAGCCGCGGGCACAGCTAGTTTAATGAATATAATTCATTTGACTCTGATTGTGAACGAGTCTTTAGATTTCAAACATAGAAACAAAGATAACAAGTCACCGCACGTCGACCGCATCAACGCGCCGCACGGCGGTAGACAATACAAAACTTTTAACAATTACCTTCATAATTATATTCTTAATGTTAACGCTATAAAGCTCTTGCTACTCCTGGACAACAAAAATGTATAATTCAAGTAATGCTTAGTATTTATTTCTATAGAAGTGATTTGGGTTAAAATTTCCTTTATGGGCCGCTGATTTTTGGCACGGGGAGGGTTGGGGGGGGAGAGGGGGAGGTTTGGCTACCCCCCTGTAGTATGATCCCCACCACTCGGAGCCCCATGGTTATGGAGATATCCATGGTTAAAGTTTTCAGGTTAGACTAAAATTTTAGTAAATGTCCATCGTTTTAAGGGGCGGGGAGGGAGGGAGGGGACGGGTGGTCGGGGGTCTACCCCCTGCACCATCCCCTTCCCACGGAACCCCATGTATATGGAGATATCCATGGTTAAAGTTTTTACGATTACTATTTAAGCAACAAAGTTCGAAGTCGAGTTTCGTGTATCGGGAACAGAATCGAGTTTTGAGTGACAATGGTAGCGGTACTGAGTGCAAAAAATGAACAAGAAAGAGGGTAGACCGTTTTGTCTCCTCATAAACACCCACCCGTAATGACTTTCAGTTTATCCGTGATCATGGTGCTTGCAACAGCACCGAAATATCCGGAACTCGCAACAAACAGTAAACATGGTAAATATCCCGCTTTTAATGTTAATGTTAGGACATAAGAAGTAGTTTCATTATTGTATTTTTCAGTTATGAATTCTTTTCGATTAAAAGCTCGTTGTGAAGTGCCAAGATGTTATTCTCAGTTGTGAACAACATGAACACTTAATCAAAATCCATTTCGTAGAAAACTGAAATGTTTCAAATATTTGTGTCTTCTGTCTTCCAAGTGTCCAATTTATAACGCCAAGCAAACTATTTTGGTATGGCTGAGATTTTATTTATTAAGTGATTTAACAACCTACGTTTATCTACTACTAATATTAACTATCCGACTACTATTATAAACGTGAAATTCTGTGAGGATGGATGGATGTTTTTTTTTTTTTTTTTTTTATTTATCGATAGGCTCGCGTTTGACCACTATCTCGCCTGATGGTAAGCGATGATGTGGTCGACGGTGAAGCACGCTTGCCTAGAAGTAACCTATTCACTCTTGACTTGAAGACCCCAAGGTTGTAGCTATCAGAAAACAAAGACTCCGGCAGGGAATTCCACTCCTTAGCTGTGCGTACAATGAAAGTATTCGCAAAACGCTTTGTACGTATGGGTGGGATGTCCACAAATGTTTGTTACTCTTTCACGACAAAACTACTAAAAGCTACTTTTATTATACTTACAGCTAAGTAGTGGAATTCCCTGCCGGAGTCTGTGTTTCCGACAGCTAAAATGTATATTTAAGTCCAGAGTGAATAGGTTACTTCTAGGCAAGCGTGCTTCACCGTCGACCACATCATCGCTTACCATCAGGTGACATAGTGGTCAAACGCGAGCTTATAATGCATAAAAAAAACTAATAAAACTTTACAGAAAAATAGCTTATACATCAGAATAATGCATAGGCTATAATTTATAAAGATATTGGGAGAAGTTGTGCTTATCATGGTTTGGGGGGGTTTGCCGTAATCGCCACGCTTGGCAGGCGGGTTGGCGATCGCAGTTTGTTGATCTTTATCAACAAACTGCGATCGCCAACCCGTAGTGCCCAGAGAACGCTGCTGCCCATTCTCTGGTGTTTCCCTTAGTCGCCTCTTACGACACCCACGGATGATATGGGATGGTGAAATTCTTTACGTCCGTCACCATACGGAACTTTACGTCCGTCACCATACGGAACAACACCAAACGGAAGTGACCTGGTGAAGGTTGCAGGAATCCGCTGGTTGCGTCAATGTGGCGACGCTTGGGGGAGGCCTATGTCCAGCAGTGGACGTCTTTCGGCTGATATGATGATGATGATTGGGAGAAGTACTAATACCACGCTGGCAGAGCCGCGGGCGGCAGCTAGTGTATTTATATGTTTGTAAAACATAATATCTGTAAGTACTAATCCGATTAATCTTTCACTAATAGAAAACCTCTATAGTATATATACCATGAAATGCGTGGTTTCTGTTATTGCGTGGATAGTTGTAAGGGAGCAAGGTAGTGGTAAAAATATTCAATTATATTATGGCAGGTGTAATTCCAGGACATGCCAGTTTCCTCACGATGTTTTCCTTCACCGTTTTGAGAGCAGTGGTGATGAAATAATTTACACAAAGTAAAGCGCCTGCCTGGGCTCGAAGACATGTGACATCCACCAACCCGCACTGGGCCCGCGTGGTGGTTTACGGCCCATTCCCTCTCACAGAGAGGAGGCCTGTGTCCCAGCAGTGGGAACATTAATAGGCTGATGATGATGAGGTGTAATTCGCCCGAAAATATCAGCTTGGTCCTTTAGCTACATTACTAAAAACAATTGCATATGTATGTGATTTTTGTTGTCACGTAAACGAATAATTACGATAATAAAATGGGTTAATTTTCGCGTGACGTCACGCCAAGGTGCACGTTTTACCTAGAAGTGACGTCACAAGCCCACTCCTGATTTTTGATGCGCCTAATTTATACACCTTATTTATATATTATTTAAAATACGTGTCCAAAATTTTTTGATAGTTAACGGACTAAATCGAATTATTGTTATTTTTATCAAAGAAATCTCTGTATTTAATATTCTCCAAAAGCAGATAAAATTAATAGGTACTTAAATACATTCACAAATTACTCACACTTCATAAATACGGCACAATGCTTTGTGGTCGAAAAACAAAGTTCATCAGACGTCTATTTTTAAATCGCAGCCGATGCCAAGACGTATTTATTAATTTATATCGCATTACCACTGCGCTAATGAAAGCATAAAATAAATTAACGCCCGCAAAAATCACTTATGAATCATTCAAAGAATGTTTACATTGAAAGTCTCGAAACTTTTATGAGACATGGATATTCTATAAATTCAGACATAAATGAAAAAAAATCGCAGCAATCAAAATGTCTCGATATAATAAATACATATTAAGGCGTATATATGCCCCCAATGTTAACGCAGGACTGGCCGTGCGCCCACTAGGAGAATATCTTTATCAGAATATCAATATTGAACCTCCTTTTGGATAGTTTTGTATGCAAAATAGCCTTTGATTTATATATGCTATTTCATTGATGAAGAAATTCAAGCCATACATTTTTCTATGTAACATTTATATTTTTTAGGGTTCCATACCCAAAGGGTAAAAACGGGACCCTATTACTAAAACACCGCGATCCGTCTGCCTGTCTGTCCTTCTGTCGTGATAGTTAGGCAGTTGAAATTTTCACAGATGATATATTTCTGTAGCCGCTATAACAACAAATACTTAAAACAGAATAAAATAAATATTTTACTGGGGCTCCCATATGATACAACAAACGTGAGTTTTTTGCCGTTTTTGTGAGAATGGTACGGAATCTTTCGTGTGCGAGTCCAACTCGCACTTGGCCGGTTTTAAACATCAAAGTCGTTTTGGAAGAGTATCCAAAAGTAGCAAAATATTTTTTAAAGCAAAACTAAAAATTACGCGAAAAAATCTCGTTTCACAAATAATGTACATGAATCAATAATAAAGCGGGCCGCATACGTACGTTTTCCGCGTTCGAATTCCGTATTTGGAAACCCGAATGCACCGTACGCTAATAAAATACATTGACTGCCACACACGTCCGTTTTTTTTTTCGAACGGAACACTTTCCGTACCTACGTAACGAATGCCAGACCGCGCGTTCGTGAAAATTCCAAACAAGAAAAAACTAAAGTCTGCGCTAGGTTCACGGAAATCCAAATATGTATACCTTATTCGGAAATCGAAAGCGGAAAACGTACGTATGCGGCCAGCCTATATATATATTTTTAACCAAGCCGTTATAAGGAGTATGTTTTAGAAAGTAACCGTTTTACAGCACTAAAACGGTGAAAGGCCTTGCAGGTTGATACCTATATGATTGTTTGTTCATTTCCGAGTTGATTTATTTTGTAGTAAACCAACTAGTGATTAATCAGTAGGTATATCATCATCATTATACCCCCACATAAAATGGAGTAACCTTGCCCCATCCTAAACACGTTGCCAGTGTGGTACCACTTGACCCGCTCCTATTCTGCCCTGCATGCGCAACCACCTGCACTTTCCAAGACTTAAACGACGCCATTGACAGAGTTATGCAGGTGGCCAAATCTTAAGCAGAAAAAAAAGTGTCTAATCGAAGAGAAGAATATCATCATTTCAGCCGAAAGACGTCCACTGCTGAACATAACATGCTACCCCAAGTGTTGCAACATTAAACGGTCCTGTGCGTCTCGCACCCATCGTATTTCCGCAACTTTAACCACCTCAGGCGGATGCGAAACCGATTAGTGTAGCAACGCTTGGGGGCCCATGTCCAGCAGTGGATGTCCTTCGGCTGAAATGATGATGGTGATGATAACCAAGTCATCGGTTTACCTAGTGGGAGGCCTTCGCAGCGTCTTCCGGTACGCGGTCGCCACTTCAGAACTTTTTGGCCCCATAGACCATCCGTTCTGCGAGCAATGAGCAGAGTACATTGCCACTTAATTTTGGAAATTATTCGGGCTATGTCGGTAATTTTGGTCCTCCTGCGAATGTCCTTATTTCTCATGAGAAGGAAACTCCAAGCATAGCACTCGCCATTCCCAGTATTATTGCTTTTATTGTATATTTACATACTTTGATAGTAGTAAACATTATTTTGTTCATACTATCGCGGTCGTTTGAAGAAATATAATAAAAGTAAAATATGTATATATACTATGGTATTTTCCAAATAACCCTGTTATTTTATTTACCAATAAGCTTTCAGGGGATTAAAGTACTCATGATTATAAACAACTTTTGATTTCGATATTAACCATGAAAAATAAAATCGAAATTTCAGCTGTTTAATACATTGTCATCTTCAGGGGTATGCCATAAAAAGGGACCTCAGTAATCAAATTTGATTACAAGAAAATTACAAAACGTAGAAAAATTCTAATCCGATTAATAATCTCGGAATAGCAAACGCTTCGAGTACATTCCAGCAATATAATAAAAAAAAAATCTGAGACTTAGGAAATCACAAGATTCGATTAAATTAAATTGAAGTAACTTAGTTAAAATAGAGGGCAGAAAGAAAATACAGACTCAAAATTTTAATAGCTTCAGTAACCGGTGGTAAAATTATAGAAACAGAATTTGGTATAGCGTTTGATAAAATAACTCGTGGAAATTAGGTTATCGATCCCTGAATTCTGGACGGAATAATATTTTACACGTAGCTCTTAATTTACAGTATAAGTTTATTTGTACCAATATAAGGCAAAATTAGTTGTAGGAGGTAATCTCTGGAATAACTCCGATTTCTGCTCTCAACACTGTGGAGGAAAACATCGTGAGAAAACTGGCATGTCCTAGAATAAAAAAATCGAAGACAAGTGATATCCACCAACCCGCAATGGGCCTGCGTGGTAGAAGGCCCATTCCCTCTAACAGATAGTTGTGGAAACATTAAAAACCTGATGATGATGATGTTGAATCCGATTTAGAATTTAGGTCACTCATTGAAAAATATACGGTTCCTGAGGGATAGAAGTGGTTATGGAAGTGAAATTGCGGGAAAACGCTAATTCTTTGATCAAAACCGTAGAGATTATATTATTATTCCCTAAATTCTGGACTGGTATAGGCAAATTTCATTTTAATAATCTCTTTCAAGATGGTTTCACTTTTCGATATATCTTTTTATATTTAGTCTTTGATTTGATTAATGGTTTTCGATTATTACAAGCTTTTAATTAACTTGCAATGTATGTATATATGTAAGTGTGTTCGGGTCAAATCTAGCAACTGAATTTTAAAGCAGTTATCCTCCACCGATTAGGATGAAATTTTGCATACACATTTAGTTTGTATGAAAATGCATGGTTAGCTGAGGGACGTCATTCTAAAGCCAATATGGCGGACGGCCCAATATGGTGGACTAGTTATTTTTTGTGCACTGCCATGGTATGGGTATTAAAAAAGAAGTAAGAATACGAAAAAATAGGGCTGCCAGATGTACGATTTTAATCGTACTCCTACGATTTTTTGGCAATGTTACTCATGTACGATCGCTAGACCAAGATCGTACGGAAAATGTACGATTTTTATATACCTGGCAAATCTGGCAACATTTCATGATGATACGAACGTGCTCCACTGGTAAGTATGAGTTTCGGGGAATTTCCCAACAACCTAACGCGTACCTAGATCTTTTACTTGAATGAAGACTCTTTGTAGAGTCATCTAAAGGCTGTATTTGTTTGCATTTTTACGAAACTTATTATTTTTTCTTTCGCTAATAATTTTGTCAAAAACCGTTTTTTTCTCGTCAGTCTCGCTCGATCTGTACGTAGTTTATACATCCTCTTTGAATCTGTATACTGTCTGGACTTCTGGAGTATTCTTGAGTGCTTTTTAGTATTTGTTGTTTGTGGTCAAGCAAGAATGTGTGACCATGCACAACTTAAATAAAATTAAAAAGTAAAAATATTCCAAGTAACCTATGTATATATACCTATACTTAATACTTCGATTGCTCAAAGGATGGAGATTCAATTGTCAAATCTTTGCCCTCACGTTAAGGTTATTTCTACTACTTGAAATATTAATTTCACGAAATCTTTAGCTTTGCTTATAAACAGGCTCATTTTAATAATAGTGTGAAACGCCGATGGGTTCAATGATCCTTAACGTACAAGTATCGGATGTAATTTCATACGTCATCGCCTCCGACTGAGTCCCTTAGCGTCAAGTATTTTCTTTATTGACTGACAATCTCACTTATCTCTGCCTATTTCGAGAGTACTTGTACCTAAATAAAGTGCCATTCGATTTTTGAAAGCTTCATCAAATTTCTGAACCAGTAATACTGATTTCGAATTTCGTTGTTGTGATTGGTAGAGCAAAATAATTATTTTAACCAAATACCTATAATACTATATACCTCAAGTACGAGAGGCGAGATTGAAGCCATTGGGCCACCACAACATTTTTATTATAAAAAGATAGAATATATAGTTTTTCTGGCACCTTCATCTGCATCTGATAGTGCATGAACTTTAATGGTCTATTTTACATTTTATAGAGCTTCAATTAACTTACCTGTTTTGGCCAAGCCAGACATCATGCTGAGCTGAGGCCCTCTTGGCTCAATATTATTTATTTTTATGCCATAAAGTGTTTTCAATTTTATTTAATTTGCAAATAAACTCAACTATATTTCTTTCTATTAGACGTACCTAAACCGGCAGATTTTGTATACTTAAGAAATTTATACACCGTTAAAGGAGAGTCGATCCGATACATGAAACAGTATCGATTTAAGGAGACAAAAAAAAAAAATAAAAAAAACATTAAAAAGTGCAAAAATAGCTTTCCTTTCGGAAGTCGGTGTCTTTTGTACCTCTTGTTTTATCATTTTGCAACACGTGTTTAGTAGACAGAGGCTATCAACTATCTAGTAACTGAATAATTATGTATCTCTCCCTCTCTGTCATCATTCAGAAATCACTCCCTTTTTAACACGCTTTTTAACACGCTTTTATTAGCTTGGTATGTATGTATCTATGTATCTATGTATCAATGTAACAATGTATCAATGTATCAATGTATCAATGTAACGGAATCTTTGAACGTGATTTTCACCCACTTCAAAACGTTGGATTGATTTGAAACTTTGCACACTTATCAAGGACCGATGACAATGCAATAATTTAAACAGTTTGTCCCATTATCCTTACCAATAAAGCGTGTTTTTTAGTTTTTAGAACTACAATTTTTGTATAATAAAATCTATATTATTTTACTTTCAGAGCTCTTCTCTCACAGACCTGATCTCCGCATTTGATACAAAGGCTCAAACTCACACAGACCTACAAAAGGTGACGGCATTCAGTGGATCATTCGACAAAAACCACAAGCCTACATTCTCAAAGGATGAATACGGCAAGTAAGTAGAAGTGACATCATACTTTTAATTAGTGTATTACTAGTAGTTTGTGACGCGGAGGAGCTCGTGCCTAATTAAAAGCCACCCCGTTCAATCTATGAAGTTAGGTAAGCAACTCTTACTAAGGTCGGTCCATTAATCACCATCATCATCATCATTTCAGCCGAAAGACGTCCACCCCTGGACATATTCCTACCCCAGGCGTCGATACATTGACCGATCTCATGCGTCTTGCATTCAGCGGTTTCCCACAACCTTAACCAGGTCATCGGTCCACCTTGTGGGAGGCCTTCCAACGCATCGTTATCCGGTTCGCGGTCGCTATTTCAGAATTTTTCGGCCCCTTCGGCCATCCGTTCTGCGAACAATGTGCCCTGCCCACTGCCACTTAAGTTTCGCAATTCTTCGGGCTACGTCGGTAACTTTGGTTCTTCTGCGGAAATTCTTATTTCTAATGCGATCGCGCAAGGAAACTCCGAGCATAGACCTCTCCATTGACCTGTGAGTGTCTTTAAGCTTTCTGATGAAGACGTGGTCGCTCACAATGGCCCTCCATTGTGAGCGACCACGTCTCAGTCCCATAGGTAATAACTGGCAATACATACTGGTATGGTATTGAGAAACTGCGGTCTTGTGAATGCGCAGGTGTCACCCAGATAAAAACACAAACCCTCAGGTCACCCAGATCCTACACAGATGTTCTGAGAAGACCAGAAGCCCAAATTAACTTCTAGAGGGAGGCAGGATGGTTAGAATAACCAATTAACCACCTAACGGCCGCCATGGCCCACGCACAATGGTCCACCTGAGTGACTAAGTGCGGCAACCAAACCCCCTAACATAGAACATAGAGAAACTGCAGTAAATTGGACGAGAAGATACCGTGCAACTAACCGATGGTCCATGGATGGGACCCTCCATTACATGAAACTTCTTCGTACCTCGAAAACGTTAAGCCATTGGCCCTGGCAGTCATTTGTAAATCTTTGGCAGTCGTTCGAATAGTCAGAAGCCAGAAAATAACACCAATCTTGCCAAGGATTGTGACCAGTCTTGACCGTGTTACCCAGTGGCTGGGAAATAGAAGTCAGATTAGCAGTCGCTCCATGTATATTGCCCACCTTCCACTGCGAGAGGAACGGGCTCCGTACGGAATCCGTTTAACTCACAATGGCAGCATAGAAGTGCTTCAACTGATTAAGAGTAAGCGGAGCGGACTAAACGAGTTCAAAGAGGCACGAAAGTGTTCAGAGAGTCTCGAAAGTGTGCGCAAAGTCACGAAAGTGTTCGCAGAGTCGAGCGGATTCCGTGCGGACTCCGCTCGACTCGCAACACTGATTTTTATACGAGCACTTGCACCACAAGCGACTATGCGGAGCGGATTGAGCGACTTACAATAGGTCCGCTGTATCATGGCGTCGCATGCTAGTTTTGATTGGCAGGCAAATGCTGATACTCTTTCTTTGAGGCAGTGCACAACTATTTTACTGCGGTCCGCTCAGTTCCTTAACTCCGTTTCCGCTTATTATCCCTTTTTTAGTGGCAGGCGGGCATAATACTGGAATTCAGCTGCTTTTGGTTAGACTGGAAGCCGTCTCCAACAAAGTTGGGTAAAGGCTAGGTAAATTGATAGACTTATAGTACTTTGACTCGAATTGCCCATGCTTAGTGGCCATGAAGTTAATTTGATATACCATAGATTGTAAGACAGTGTCAAATTAAATTTATGATCGAATCTCTGCGTAATAAGTATGTATCGATATTTTATCGATAAGAGAAAGATGATAAAACAAAATAGAAATAATGTATTAATTTCAACAGCCACTACTTTACACTACCAGTGGCCATTGACCTCGCAGTCAACTGTAGTTATTGGAAACCCTTTTTTCTTGATTGAATACAATGTACGAGTCATTTCCAGGAAGTAAGTGTACAAGGGCCCTCACGGGCAAGGAGTTTGTAATTGTTTTTTGCCATGTTGGTCACACTGCCGTAGCTTAACGCCTCCAGTTTCAACGAGCCCAAGAACGCATTAGTTCGACTAAAATCATGGTCACAGCAACGGGTCTTGTGAATCATTTGGATGGAATCTGCCGCCAAGTGTCGAAGCTTTTTCCGTTTGTTTTTGGAGCCAATACAAACTTGAAAGTGATGACTTTCTGCTTTGTAATGTCATAGGGGACGAAACTTGGGTTGCCCACAATACCCCTGGTGTGACACCTCATCACACTCAGTTAAAAATTCACGATCACGAACCCACAATTTCGGCCAAAAACATCATAGCATCCGTGTTTGGGGACTACAAAGGGATCATTTTGATCGAATTTATACTTAAGGTTAAAAATAAATGCTTCTGGGTATTGTGAGACGTTAAAAAAATCGTTAAGGGCGATTCAGCACCAGAGCAAGAGCAAAACGATGGCGATTTTTGGGCAATAATATTTATCTCTTCAATACAGAATTTTTGAGTTTTAACATACCATCATGTCGAAATTAATTTAAGTTGGAATCATCGATATGACGAAGAAGAAGAGTAGATAACAAGGCACTTTCAGTCAATAAAAAAATTATGATGAAAACTCTGTACACCTTGAATATTTTTATGTCACTTTTCAATAAATGAGCTGGTTTTATATTGTAAATATTATTCTCGTCCTCCTTTTGTCAATCAACCAATGGACACACAGGATTGTATATCAAGTATTTGGGATCCTTTTCAAAGGATTGACAGTAGGTTTTCAATTTGCCGACCTTTTTAAAAAGGTATCAGTATTTTATTGAAGTGAACCAGTGCAGAAACACAATAATAACTTTTGTTCGACTTATTGTGTTGAAGTAATCATGGAATACCTATATTGTCCAGACATGCTCGTTTCAGCTTGATCAAAGTCCTAATATTGGTCAGTATTCGGTACAGTTGGACTAATTTTTGCTACGCCATTTTGTGATTTATTGTTCTGATTTTCACTAAAAGCACTTTTTGCTCAAACAGAGTTTGGTTTTCATATATTTTGATTAGCTGCTCCAACTCGTAATGAATGCTTTAAAACATATTGAAAAAAACGCTATTAATAACATGATGTATAACAAAAACAAAGCAACATCGTTTTTGTAACAGTTATGTAGCTCTGATTCATCATCATCATTTCAGCCGAAAGATGTCCACTGCTGGACATAGGCTTCCCCCAGGCGTCGCCACATTGACCAGCTCCACTGACCATTGGTAGCTCTGATTGAACTATTTAAATTAAGAAGTTGATCATAAACTTAAAAGATATTTTTTTTTTATAAATGGCTTCTCACAGTTGTATCAAAAGATTTACCTACTGCTATAGTAAATTGCCAAAGAACCTGTAATTGAATTTAAGATCAGTTCGTAGAAGGTTTTTATTCATTTTGATTAACATTTCTATAGGCAAATATCACTGAAGTTCTTTTAGCAATTGTACATAATTTGAGTTCATTATACTTAGGATTCTTATAAAAATAAGATGCAATTTAAAAAGAGATAGGTACCCATATCTTAGCAATTACTAAAAGACGTCGTTTCAGTACATTGGCATGAAACCTATAAAGGGTTGTCTGATGCTTCAAAAATAGCTTATCGAAGGTTGAAATGACTGGCATGCCATTATACGGCAAATTTGTACACTTCAGAGATTATTCTACAAAAAGGATCAATAAGAGCCTTATTATCTAACTAATCAATTATCATTGCCTGTGTGATTTTAAACAGAAACTGTGATTTATCTTGTTATTATCAATAGAGCCATTCATCATTTATTTTTATTGCCATTATATTTAGTATGTATGCATTTATGTATATATTACATAGCATATCTCATCATCATCATCATCATCTTCATCATCATCATCATTTCAGCCGAAAGACGTCCACTGCTGGACATAGGCCTCCCCCAGGCGTCACCACATTGCTGAACATATCTGTGTATCTATTATATAGTATTTTAACAATGTTATAGTCACACCAATGACAACCCCACTTCATGTCCAGACAATTACTATCCATACGAACGCCTGGAAGAGATCGCGGAATGCGATAAAACCGTCCATTGTATGTGAATTTATTTTAAGTTTCTTTTTGTAGTTGTATTTAAAGGTGTACAATAAAGCAAATAATAAATAATAAATTATAAATAATACATAATAAATAAGTAATACTTAAGGCGATGAACAAAAGGTATATTCAAGGTCTATGTTAGTCTGCCACGGATCTTCTTGGTGATTATCTTCATTACTGCCTGGTGCACAGTATCCATAATCAGCGTACACAAATGTGTGTATGTCTAGATGTATGTATGAACGTAAATGAAGCAAGAGGAATAGTTAAGGATCGTAGCAGTGGTGTCCTGTACTTTCTGCCTACCCCTATGGAATAAATGTTGATTTATGTATGTTAATACTTTTGTCTGGGTATGACATGATGTAATGCTGAGGCAGATTAGGTATTGCTTCAAATTGGGCATACATTGGGTTATAAATTAGATGGCATTTTTGCGAAGAAAAATAATTTAATGAAGCATTGAAGGCTTTAAAAAAGCGTCTAAACATATGGACTAATAAGTCTTTATAGCATGAAAAAGCGTAATCACAATTTCGTGAAAATATTAATAAGTATGTACGTGTTATATTACTGTTTAACCCAGGACTTGCACTGAGTATTGAGTACTGCTAAAATTAAAGTAAAATAAATTTATTTCAGGTATCGGTTAAAACAAGTAAATTTATTCAATTCGACACGACCAATTTGCGAATTTTGACGTAAAACTGAACCATGACAAAAATAAAAATAAAAACTGCAGAAATTTCCTTCGCATAAGCATACTTTTAGCTAGAAGTGTTTTACTGCGACGTTCGCCTATGGTCTGAAACTTAAAATAACTAGCAAATTTTGGTTGTACCAGTGTTGTCTCATCCAATACAAAGAAACCGTGCTGACGTACTAAACTGATTATTCTGATTATTTTTTGTACATCGATTGTGTTCGGTTCCGTTCCGTTCCACGGATATAGATGGTGATCTATCTATCGCCGTGGAACGGAACCGAACGCGATCGATTTACAAAAAATGATCGGTATAATCAGATGAAAAACGGTAGTTACGTCGGCACGGTTTCTTTGTATGGGATGAGACATCTGTATGCTAGTATTATATTACCTGTGGTTGTACTAAATAGCGTCTACCTGATCCTATATTTGTAACAAAAAATAAATAAACCTTTCTTTTTAGACCTATTCCCGGATCGATGACTGAGTTCCGAGGGGCCCAAGCTCAAGCCAGAGTCTTCACAGAAATGAAAGAACTGTGTGAAATCATCAACGATTACGGCAAAGCACCTTGCAAGAGTCTTCTCCCTCCTGAACTGCAAGATGCTACCAAAGTCATCTCCTTTGGGGAATTATTTTCGGTAAGTGCTAGAATAAAACTTGAAAAATCAGCGTAAATCATAAAAGTTTGTCCATCAGTGGATTGTTCCTAACCAAGTTTACTGTTTGATACATGGAACAAAACAAATACTAATGGCCAGTCAGTCTTACGACCGCCGCCATTTTTATTTCTAACAAATGCTGTTCTATTTTTGTTTTTTTTTTAGATAGACACTGGGCAAGGCTCGTATGTTTTAATTAAAAAAATATAAATTAGACTTTAGATGACCCGATAACCTATACAATTGCTTGAGCTCGCCTGAGTTTGATAAGTATTCTGAAACTAGATTAATATATAGCTGGGAATTATGATATACTCTAAAGATGAATTATTACTTGTAGTCACGTTAGAAAACTTTTTAACAAAAAATCAAACCGGATACAAAAGACACCGAATTCGGAAAAGAAAGTTATTTTCTACTTTGTAGTTTTTTGATTCAAATTCAAATTCATTAATTTGCTAGAATGCAGGTTTACAAAGTAGGATCTTAAATCTATGACGGTCCCTTTACATTCTACCATTAAATATGGTGTGCAAATGTTTAATTTCAGCTTGTACTATCATCTAAGCTTATCTTTAATAAATTAAGATAATAGACAGTAATAACAAAAATACCTCAAGCAATTCTAAAGGAACTAATTAATTAATTGATGTCACAGTCACATTATTATACCGATGTCAATTCAAACAATGTCAGAATAAAATTATAAATTATTGTAAATTTAATTGATAATATCATACTTATTATAAAAAATATTGTAAATTTAATTAATAATGTCATAAACTATTATAAAAATTATTGTAAATTTTATAGATAATGTCATAAACAATTAAAAAAATATATTTTGAATTGATAACATCATAACTATTTTAATTTTCATACATTTTGAACATCAATTCATTATTATAAGGTATATACCAATATTATATATTTCAGTTTCTTTCGCCGCGATCTGACATATTGTATTCATTGAGATCGTAAAAACATTTTTCTTTTAACCATTGCGTTAATTTTTTTTTAAACATTCGTAAAGGTAATCTAGGTAATAAGATCTGGAAGTCGGTTTGATTTTTTGTTAATAAGTTTTTTATTTTTCTCTTTTCAGTTTTTGTAAGCATCTCCAATTAACATTTATAGCCAAAGTACGTCTCATGACGATTCTAATAAGCCCAAACACGACTAGGATACATTGTTTTATATCTGAGTTCCAGTGCCTACCTTCCGGTTTCATCATCAGATCAGTTCGAGGGTGCCATTTTCATCAGTACCATTTATTTATGAGTATTTGCTTCATCACAGTCGGTTAAATATTCGAGATATCTTTTACCCGTGACATACTTAGCATTTAGGAGTTCCAGTGTCCATCTGTGGTCTTCTTCATCAGTTCCACTTCACCAAATGATAGTTACTGAGTGCAAATGATTGCTTTGTTGATGAAAATACCAAAATCGCTATATATTTAAGGAGTTCCCTCGATTTCTTGATTGATCTGATGACTATGGGACCAACTAGGAAGTATATATACCCTTTAAAACAAAAGAAGAATTTTTGAAATTGGTCCAGGCGTCTTTGGGTAATCGGGGAACATACATTAAAAAAAAAAGACTGTGTGACTGTGTTTCCGAACGCATTCAACCCGAATCTCTTCAAAGTTAGAGTGAACAGGCTTCTTCTGGGTAAGCTCACTCCATCGTAGACTCTGTCTCTGTCACCTATGACCTAGATTAGAGTCAAGAGCAAACCCATTACAAATAAAAAAAAATAACTTTTTTTATTTATAATTTTCTAGTTAACATTTTTTTTTAAATAAGTACATTTAAACATTTAAGTATTATATATGTTTGACATCACCTCTTGGAAACCTTTATTTTGATACCCCACACGATGGGTTTGGAATAAAAAGGAAATTGGCGCCCCACAATATAGCGCCCAAAAGCCGCCATTTTTCTAATTTCCATATTAATGTAGCCAATGACACTCGCAAGGTTAAGACGAATCGATTGACGTATGAATCATCAAAATCGGCCAACGCGTTTGTTCTCTGGAACGCCACATAGGAACAAACATACATAGGTACATAAAACAGTTGGCAGTAGGCAGTCGGGTAAAAAGGGCAATAACCGCTTTTTTCCATACAAAAGCGAAACAACTACTTTAGCAAATTATTGTACCGTAAAAACTTACGAAAGTAATATCAAGATTCTTTGAACCTATATTTGTCCCTGATACTTTCAAAGGACCAGAGCTATTCCACTCAGAACATATTCCGAGAATATTATCTTTGACGCGATTGAATACAAGACAAGATTATCAAGGGAATACGAGTAGTAACATTAACTGGTTTGTCACACTATCTTAGATTTCGATTTACAATAGAACGACCATGACTTCCCTAGGGGATCGTAAATCAAGGATCAAAGATTAATGCTATGACGGATAGAGACAAGCTGCTAAATAAACTACTAACACAGAATAGATAAGTATAGAAGGTCTGCTCCATACAACAAGTGAAAACGCACGCACACACAGACACGCTTCACGAACAGCGAGTGCAAGCGCACTTGCGACGGGCATTTGCTTTAGATCTTCGTGTGTACGTGTCCATGTGTGCGTGCACCTGTTTTCGCTCGTTGTTTTGATTAGACCCTTCTGTATCAACTGTTCTATTTTGTACTATTATATTAAATCCCTGACCTCTTTGGTGAATGAGTTTTGGCCATTGGAATGTAGGTCAAAAGTCATGGGGCGATGGTCGAGATACAGTCATGCATTATGCATACACAGTTTCGGTTATCAGTTCATCTCTAAACCTGGTAGAATGTGCTAATAGTAAATGTATATATTCCCGGTTCTATTAGTTTGTCTACTCAGTTTTCTTTGGCAATTTTTTTCTTCTCTTCTTTTTACTCAACTTCTTCTGATTGAATAATAGAAACGCTGCCCAGGATACCCGCTGTGCAGTTCTTCTTTTACAGAATACAATTTTCGCATTCAACTTTATAAGAAATCATAATCATCTTCCTGCGCTTATCCCATGTTACTTGGGGTTGACGCAACACGTTTTCTTCTTCCATACCATCCTGTCCCCCTGTCACGCTATCACTGACTCCCTTTTTATTATTACCGACTTCAAAAAAAAGGAAGTAATCAATTCGACACGTATGTATGTAATATTGTTGGAATTGCCCAATATTCACATATGTTACTCTTATTGGGCTTCTAAACATGTGTGCTAAATTTAATAAGTGTATATTTGTATGTATATTAGTCCACGCATTTTTCCGAAACTTCTTATCGGATTGTGACAAAAGCAATCGGTGTCAAAAGTATTTTGGCACATTTAGTGTTTTGCTTTTGAAGTCTGTTTATTTTTCTTTCAAATCGCGAAGTTCATCCATCTTATCTTCAAATATATAAGAAATATGTACACTAATATTATAAATAGGAAAGATTTGATTGTTTGTAATGGATAAACTCAAGAATTACTTAACCAATTTAAAAAAATCTTTCACCTTTGGAACGCTACATTACTCCTACCGAAAGCGGGTCTAGTAGGATGGGCCACGGGAGCAAAGCCACGGAGAAAAGCTAGTAAGAAATACAAACAAAGACCGAATACCTTTTCGATCATGCAGAAATTCTTTTGAGTCAGATGTCTGTTAAAGAAAAGAGAATTCCCTTTTAACTAAAATCACAGTCCTGAACGCATAATGAACTGGTATCTGCAGTAAACCGAATAAATAACGCATATCTAACTTGACTTTATGTTCGAATTGGAAATTGATATTCATTATTAATATTGCGGACCTTAATAAATTCAGCAATATCTGTCGGAGTCAAGTAATTGAACCTTGTTGTTTACAGCTACTGTTAATTTATTTATTTAATGTAATTGGTTTCTTGTTTAAATTTATTTCGGCAGGAGCTGTGTCCGTGCCTCCGTCTATCTTTTCATATTTTCCTAGACCACATATCCGATTCTGTGCGGTTTCGTTGAGTTCAGTTCCTTTTAAGTCCTTTATAAGCGTCTTCAACCTGATGTCAGTTGGTCTTCTACGAACACGTTATTGTATATAAGGTGTTAATCAATAATCATTTTAAGCCGTTGTTTTATATAATATTTAAAAAATACCTATGAAGAAAAATGTTAATAATAAATTGTAGTTCTAAAAACTCGCTTTAATGGTAAATTGAACTAAAAAGTCGCTAATCCTGAAGATCTTGGTTAGGCTAATGTGACAAACTATTTAAACGCGCAAGTTCGAATCAACTTTTATTACTTGTGAATTTTAATTTTTGTTTGACGATCAAAAGTGCCGCTTATTGGCCTAGTTGAATAAATAAGTTTGACTTTGACTAAATTATTGCATTGTCATCGGTCCTTGATAAGTGTTCAAAGTTTCAAATCAATCCCACGTTTTGAAAGGGGTGAAAATCACGTTCAAAGATTCCGTTACATAGATACATACATACCAAGCTAATAAAAGCGTGTTAAAAAGTAACCGTTCCAAAGATACGCAACTATTAGTATTACGCGTAAATTATTGAATTTGCACACCATACAACGGCCAGGCAGTCAGCCGGTCTGGCAGTAAGCGACCCGCGCGCCACATAGGTAGTGTACATGGGTAGGTAGGTAGGTTATTTTTGTGACAAAGTAAAATCGTTTTTTTTTTGTATGTAATTGTTTTTTTACCGATACCGAGTATCTTCACGAAATTCTTAGATTTCATTTTTTGACACCTTATTTAGCCATGTAGTCATTTAGTCATACCACCATATCAATATAATCTGAACTTTTTCTACCTGCTACAAGAATAACAATTACGTCCTCTGCATCATTTTCGAACTGAAAAAAAAAACATAATATTTGCTGAGTATTTATCAGTGTATCAATCTTATCTTAATGATATCTCACTTCTTACTAATATTAAATCTAAAATTATTTAAGAAGAAAACACGTTTCGAAATTATAATAGGTTTCAACATAAAAAGACTTAAAGATTTAAAAGAGGTTGAATACAAAGGAGTTCTGAAGTATGTAAATCTTTCAGATGGATGGTTGTTCATTTCAAAACTCAGTGAAGTTTCGACAAGAAATTTCCGCTGAAGAAATTTTCTTCTGCCTCGCTTGTACACACCGTATTATTCAACCAGTTATTAGCTTTGGTTTATAGTTCATTAATTATTGACAAAGACTTTTGAGAGCAGAAAGTTGTGTTTTGATTTCTACGGTGCATATTTAATGAACATAATTATTCTATGTTTGGGAAATTCAAGTATTTCAGTCGAATCATTTATTGAATCAGTTCAAAGCGAGTTTTGGCTATTTGCGATTATAAACGCGGTGATATTTCCAGGAAGTGTTGTCAGCGTAAATTGTGCTTTTATTTATGTATAAAATTGACTAGATTTTAGTAATAAAATGTTTACGATCGTACTCTTTGCATGCAAATCTGTTGTTACCCTACTTACGCTGAGGAATACAGAGATTTAAGCGATACTGCGGTTTAGATTGACATCATTTGATTGCTTTACCTTTTTTGTACTTTTTTAAATTCCGTTGCTTTAATTTGAAAGTTTGTATTTGTTACAATGATTTTATGAATTTGCCTTTTAACTAGGTACTCAGTTTTTATAAAACTCATGGTTATTGAAAATAAAACTAATAATAACACAATTTAAATCATAATTTACAAAATGTCTGTTTCCTAATGGCTTGCCGATTAAATTATCTCAACCAAAGTTATCATACTTTCAAGCCTTTAATCATTTGAAATGATAAAATGTTAAAATCCTCTTTAATTTATTTTTAACATAGGTACAGTACAAATGTTTTTCTAATGTTCCTCGTTTGCCGAGGGCACTCAGAGCACTCGGACCGCATGGACCTAATGTTTCAGCCCCTAACGGCTCTAACAGATAACTTCTAATAAGATTGTTAATAATAACTATTGGTACACAATTACAGTACTAAATAAGACTGGCTAGCTCAGCTTGCATATATGAGCCAAAATATGACAGCATCGTACCGTTTCAGGTTTAAAATCGACAATACCGTGTAAATATTGATTGACAGGTTTCATAGTAAAATTAGAACTGAAATAGAATATATTTGAGCAAAATATAGCTTTGAATATAACGTCATGTCTGCTGGCCGTAGGCTCATTTCTTTTATCGTATATCAGTCTTGTTAGGTCCCATGGAAACCCTCCGTCAAAAGAAGCATGTTTAATAATTATTATTATATCAGACTACTTCTCTAGACTGGACATACATAGATGTGACACATCATCTTTATTTCGCGTCGATGGTTAACTTCTTGTTTAGGTAGGTACATATTTTGGGCCCAGTAGGTACTTCTAGCGTCTAAATCATTTATGAGGTCCTCAAAAGTGTAGGTGGAGTGACACACGTGCATATGATTCATGTAATAGATCACCGCACTCGCGTTATTAGACTAGTTTAGAAAAGACAATTTTTACACTTTGTTTTTTTTTTCTGCGACCTATCTGGATACATAACTGATTCAGAGCATTACGTTCATGACATCGTTTGTCCACATCCAGACTACTCCATCCATTCGATGGATGAGTCAAAAGATCGAACATTCCCACTACGTTCTTACTCGTTGGCTGGTCACGTTCCGTTGCTTGAGTGTTCATTTTGGCTTAAATTGGTGCTAAATCGCTTGAGTGTTTAAGACGTGGATTCGCGCAAGACACAATGGCTTTTCTATTGTTATTATAGGTTATTAAAGAGGCTGATGGGCTCCAAAGTTTTAATAAGTTTCAACAAACTACAATACGATTACCTACAGCCGCATTAGCTGCTGTACTTATAGAGATTTTACGAATTGCTAATGAAAAAACTATTCTAGAAAAATATACTTTATTTTTAAACTGCCCACACATTTTAAAATGACTCACATTTCCGCAACCATCTTCAAAACACCTGTGAACCTGTCAAAATTATGTAAAGATCATTGTTTTCTTTATTTCTGTCACAAGGTCACTGGCGAAGCTAAAATAAATTCTCAAATGTTCACGTCAAAATAATATTTTGTTTAGAGCAAGCGATGACATGCGGCGGTAACAGTTTAAGTGGATATGTGAAATATGTAAATATTTTGCAGCAAATTATAATATGTTATTTTCCGTATGGTCTTTATTGCGTATCAGACAAATTATTTCTGCAAAAATATAAATGCAGTCGCATACCTACTAATACTGTTTTAGAAATTAGCACATGCAAAATGAAGGTACAAGGTATATAGCGAGGTCCAAAAGTTCGCGGCTTATTTTCCTTAGAATACATCTTTCTTTTACCCACCTACGGCAAAGCAAAAGGGAGGGTTATGTTTTTGACCGGTATGTGTGTATGTATGGAAATATGTATATTAACTTCTAAACTACTTATCATAATTTGATAAATGTCGTAAAGGTGTCGTTGGAAGCGTCTTGTTTGTCCGCTAGTTATAGGCTTTGTAACGTCACATTAAATTGAATATGCTAGGAGGCACGAAATCAAGAAGAATTTTTTTTTCGCTCCGTCCCATCATGTCTCGTGTGGATCATTGAGATTATAGAGATTTTAAAATAAAGGTAGGGTCTGGTACATCATATTTTTGTCAAGAGTACTGTTGACAAGAGTGCGAGACATATCCCGTCAAAGTCATGAAAACTAATTTTTTACCCGACAACAGCGTTGTAAAGTGTTTATTGACCGTTATGTAAGTATGTATGCATATATGAATTCATGTTCATTGGTTCCCTCAGGCTCTGCAAAAACCCCAAAATACTTTAAATAAAAAATTAGTTCAAAAACTAAAACCCTACTACTGAAAACCGGCCAAGTGCGAGCCAGACTCGCGCACGAAGGGTTCCGTACCATTATCGCAAAAAACGGCAAAAAAATCACGTTTCTTGCATGGGAGCCCCATTTAAATATTTATTTTGTTCTGTTTTTAGTATTTTTTGTTATAGCGGCAACAGAAATAAATCATCTGTGAAAATTTCAACTGTGTAGCTATCACGGTTCATGAGATACAACCTGGTTACAGACAGAAAGACAGACGGACAGCGAAGTCTTAGTAATAGGGTCCAATTTTTACCCTTTGTACACACAATGTAATGTTTTTTACGGTAGGTGGCGTTCGACCACGGTAAATTTACGGGAATATATTCTTGTTTCAGACTTTTTAGAGCGCGATTTTTTTGTTTGTTTGTATGTTTGTACCGAATAGGCTCCGAAACTACCGGACCGAAATAAAAAAATCTTTCACCAATAGAAAGCTACATTATTCCTGAGTTACATAGGTTTTTTTATAATCCCGAAAACGGGTCCTGTGGGGTGGTTGGTCCACGGGAGCGAAGCCGCGGGGAACAGCTAGTCACGTATCAATAGCTGAATGATGTGAGTGTGTAACACGAACAGTCCATAGCGTGGATTAAGTACATACCTATATATATTTTTACCCCTGTGGAATAGTTTTTGACATTCATGCGGACGAAGCCGCTGACAGAAGCCAGTTACCAATAAAACGTAACGTACCCCTGTTTATCTGTCTGTCCGCTAATGCTCTCCAAGTCCGACGCTATTCAATTAACATGCTTTCTGTTAATATTTACATTTTGTTTGATTGCGTTTTAGTACCAAAAGATAGTGTACACGTTCGGAGCGACGTTTGAACATTCTCTGTTTACTTATTCGGGCATGCTTCGTTGATCATGCTTTTGATAAATTGGCAACTTTTAGGGAGTTACTATGAATGTGAACAAGTTTTACTATGGTGTCAACCCTGAAATGGCGAAAATAATCAGCTGTTTCCTATTGGTCGAGGCATCCTCTACCCAAAGGGTAAAAACGGGACCATATTACTAAGACTCCACTTTCCGTCTGTCTGTCTGTCTGTCGCCAGGCTGTATCTCATGAACCGTGATAGTTAGACAATTCAAATTCACAGATGATGTATTTCTGTTGCCAATATAACAATTCATACTAAAAACAGGATAAAATAAATATTTAAGTGGGGCTCTCTTAAAGCAAACGTGTTTTTTTTGCCGTTATTTGCGATAATGGTACAGAATCCTTCGTGCGCGAGTCCGACTCGCACTTGGCCGGTTTTTTCCATATTTTAGAGTTTACCTTACTCGTTCAATATTTGTAAGTACTTCATCCAGCTGCAATTGCCATTCAATTCACTCAGTATAGTAAGTCTTTTGTTTTTGTTTTTATGTTATCCTATACTGTCCCACAGCTGGGCAAAGACCTCCCCCAAATCCACCCAAGGATAGTACGGTTGTAAACACAAAACAAAAATATTGTTATATTATTAGTACCATTAATAGACATTAATGCCAACTGTAATAGCGATGGCAATCTGCCCCGACACTGGTACGTTCAAGGGGAAGGCCAATGGTCTTTAATGGAACTTTAATGGCTGCAGATGATGTGTAGGTATAGCGTTTGAAAATATCGTGTGTCGGTTTTTATTTCATACATAATTTGGCAACATCGTTCCTTTTCATACGACTTCAAAAAAGGAGGAGGTTCTCGATTCATCTGTATGTTTGTTACGCAATTTCGATATTTTTATTCTTATTTATTTTATTTCAATAATATTTCATATTTTCCTAGTTTACGTCATAATTCCTGATGATCATAATTTCAACTATAAGGCGCAGGCCACATAGAAATGGCGTCGGGTGCGGACATGGCACGGGCGGCTTCCTACTCTATTCAAATTTCATACAAAATGCATGGAAATAAAGCACATCACAACAACAACATCACTATATAAATCCAATATGGCGGACTTCCAAAGATGGCGGACCAATTATTTTTGTGCACCACGATATCAGAATCAAATGAAGGGTTTTTGCTTCTGAGAGGAATACGAAATTCAAATTCAAATATAATGTATTTGTAACATAGCTTGTTTTTAATTATTAAAAAATATATTAACGTTATTAACTCTTATATGCCTTAATTAACCTAAACAAATAAAAAGCCATTGTGTCTCTCTGCGTTCGGCATACAAGGGGTTAATATACTTAGAAGTAACAGAATCTATGTATTCGAATGTTCCAAGAGAAATGTATACCTTTTTATGCTGTAAATAAACTTCCATATTGTATTGTCAGGAGGAGTAAATCTTAGTTACGAGGCTGCGAACGAATCGCCTTTAAATTAATTATTTTTACTAAGTGTGAGGTGAAACAAATTTCCTCCCGAACTCTAATCTAACTTTGATTAGGTGGCTACATTTATTTTGGTTTTTCGTACTGTTTTTCAATCCAAATGAATTACGTTACTTGGAAGGCTTTGTAGATCCTTTTACCACTCTGGCTATGATCTTGCAATTTCAATAATTCTCTATTCAATTGAATTATTATCAACCTAAATATTTGGATATCTCTTCTTATTCGTTGTAAACATCTTCTTGGAACTGTTCTTAGAACAGCTGTTTGATTGTCTGAAATAATCTTCATCTAAAAACAATATTTTGTCAATTTTTGACTATGGAAAATAATTGGTGTCTAACTCTAGACTCTACTTGTCAGAATTGATTACGTTATGCTAAATTTTTAGCTTTCAAATCAAATCAAATCAAATCAAAATATTTATTTGCTAGAAATACATTGTTCAGAAGGGAAGATCTTAAAGCCTAAAAGTAATTGTATTCTGCCTGCAAGCAAGCGTGCAAATTATTTATAATATAAATCATAATTCATTAAGTTAATATAAAAAATATATATATAACAACACTGATGTAATAAAAATTAATCAATTAAATTAACCAATAAATTAATTAAATTGCAACTGTCGATAAATCAATATTAAAATTTCATCAATTCACTCAAAAGATATAAAAATGACAAAAATTAAAAATGTCAATAAAATTAAATGTCTGAAAAACCAAATGTCAATAAAATAAATGTCAAAAATTAAACTAAAATGTCAAAATTAAAAGAAAATAATAATAATACCAAATTAAAAATTATTACACATGTTAACTATTTCATTTCAAAAAATATATAAATATATATATATATATATATATATATATATATATATACACATATTAAATACATTTTTCTTATAGATATCTCTATGACAAGGTGGATGATACAATAGGTTCCGAAACTTTTCCCTTTTCTGTCTTGGTATAACCTCAGTATGCTGCTTAAAATAATACATGTGAGCTTTTGTAAAAGTGCAGATATCTCTAATATATAAACAGGGCAGTGGAAGAATTTTGCATTTTTGAAAGAGCGGTTTACAACTATCCAAGAACCATGCCTTGTTAATAACTCGGACGCAACGTTTCTGGAGCTTGAAAACTCTGTCAGTATCGGATTGAATTTGATTGAAGAACAATTTACATATTGATCCAGACAGCCTAAAATAATTATGCTTTGCTTTTTAAATAATTCTTTGCTAAATCAGTAGATTCACGTGATCACGTCAAAACTTTTTTTTTATTACATATATTTGACATTAATATTTTCCATCCCTGCGATTTTGATCACGTGGTCAAATTAAAAATGATTGAACTATCTACTTACCTACTATCAAATTCATTCATAGCCTGAACCTGATTTGATTCAATTGGCAATTAATTTCTCCAATGTCCAATTCTAGGGAAGGATTTGAATCCTAGAGGAAGGTGACACACAATTTGGAGGGAGACGCGAAGGCGCGGGTTGACTAGAGAGAGCTGGAGAGACGTATGTCGCGATTAAGTTGTGAAAAGTGGAATTATTCGTGGAGTTGCGTCACAAGCGAAAACAAGCCTATATACAAAGAGGAGAGGGAAAAGGGCTCATTATGCATCAAAAACTTCGTCCACATCGATTTCAATGGGAAACTTTTGATGGAGGGAAATCACATGAGTGGAACTCACTGCCTGCGTCTGTGTTTCCGAACGCATACAACCCGAATCTCTTCAAAGTTAGAGTGAACAGGCTTCTTCTGGGTAAGCTCACTCCATCGTTGACTCTGTCTTTGTCACCTCTGACCTAGACTAGAGTCAAGAGCAAACCCATCACAAATAAAAAAAGAAAAACGTCAGTCGCATTCGCATGACTTGTAATCTGTTACCGAATAAAAAAAGTACGAAATTTAAATAAGCTTTTAGCGTACCGTGCATTGTCATTCAAACCAAACGTGTTTGCAAAATTTCAGCTCAATTGCTTGGGGATGACTGGTTTAAAATTCAGTAACAAGATTAGACCCACACAGAAAATTGCTTTGGGCAATCTTTAAATCTTTGACGAACACTGCAAATATTTGAAAATTGCCTCAAACCATTTTCTCTCTAATTCGTCCTGGCGGGCGAGCACGGCCTACTGTGACAGGCTTGAGTCACACATTTTTATCATAGTTTCGGAGCAAAAACCGTGATAAAATGTGAGACTATCATCTGTGATGCCGTGCTCGCCCAGCTGTACCTTTTTACTATAAACTCTATCTTGTTTGTTTGTTACGTTTACGTTTTACGCCTACACCGCGGAACCAATTTCATTGAATTTTGATGCAGACATGATTGGTCCATAGGATACCTACTTTTATCCCAGGATTCCATTCGCTTGGACACAGATAATATAATAGTAGCATACAGATGCCTCAACGCATACAAAAATAACGTGTCGTCATAACTAGTTTTTCGTCTGACTAAACTGATCATTTTTATAAGTACATCAATCGCGTTCGGTTCCGTTCCACGGTGATAGATGGTATTAGCAGAGACTTCCAAGTAAAAGTTTTTACTCGGTTCGTCAATATTTTTTCTTTAATTACAGTGACAATTTGTTTTATAGTATTTAATTTGCTGTTTTTCTTATATTTATATATCCAATATTCGAATACATGTGACATTCACATTCACGCAATGGGACTGGTTGGTGGATTAAGGCCCATTCCCTCTTACAGAGAGGAGGGCTGTGTCCCAACTCCAGCTGTGGAAATATTAAAAAGGCTGATGATGATGATATATCCAATAAGACTTTTTCAAAATTTTACCTTCATTCAAATTATTATGTAACAAATATTCAATTTACAATGCGATATTTACTGCTACGTATTATTATCTGTGAATTTTAAATAATCGGAATAACGGATCGAAAAACCACGTCGCTTCACTACTGCACAGATAATATAATACTAGCATACATATGTCTCATCCCATACAAAGAAACCGTGCCGACGTAACTAGCGTTTTTCATCCGATTATACCGATTATTTTTTGTAAATCGATCGCATTCGGTTCCGTTCCACAGCGATAGAGAGACACAATCTATATCCGTGAAACAGAACGATATGGAACCGAGAGCTATCGATGTACAAAAAATAATCAGAATTATCAGTATAGTACGTCGGCTCGGTTTCTTTGTATGGGATGAGACACCACTGACTACTGTAAGCGTCCATGAAGTATTGCATTTTTATGGTCTATGGTGGCAACCATAGACAATAAAAATGATCAACCATCTAATTACGAAATTTCATAGGGATTCATCTGTTAAAAATAAATAATTAATAGGCTGGACGGAGAGTAAGTGTTAGTTTTATTATGCCCGAACTCAATAACAGGTCGGAGATATTTGGAAAATATTATTCAGCGATTCTAAAATAATATAAGTACCTGGATACAAGTACTACGGTTTGTCTTAAATATTTGGCACAGCTACAATACACGATACATATTGAAATTGTTTATCATGAATCGTTTAGATTCCTCTCACATACCAAACTTGTCGGAATTGTCAGAATTAATGATAAATTGTTTCGTATTTCGAGTGTTCTGATTCATCTTCACGGCTTGTAATTCCTTCATATCTTGCCCAGTATAAACCGACCTTTCGTTGTTCGGTAAGTAAACACAATGTGAGGTCAGCTTAAACTGGAGATTCCTGATATATGCTCGGTATACCTTCACACTGATTCTGTCATGAATCATACGACTGGTTGAATCTTATAATTAGCTGAAATGTTGGTGTTAAAATTAACAATAAATGCCGCAAATGTGGTAATGAGTATTTGTAACACAGGTCTAAATTAGAATCAAAGAACTCTTCAACAAATGAGAATCCGCCATTTTAAATGTCTGTCATTCTTTTTTTAATTTGTATTTACTTTTTCGTTGTAGAAATAGCCCTTTGTTACTGAACAGCAGTATAAAACACATTTGATAAAAAGTGATCTTTGTTTTCAACCCACGACGTAAAAAGAAGTTTGACGTGTTTTGCTGTGTATCTGTGTGTCTGTCTGTGGCATCATAGCACCTAAACGGATGAACCGATTTTGATGTAGTTTTTTTTTTGAGGTGACTGTCTAGAGTGTTCTTAGCTATGTTTAAATAAAACCGGTTTAGCCGTTCAAAAGTTATTTGCATTTTACTCTTTGAATCTGGATTTTTTCGCAAGATATCGTGTCATTATTACGTGTTTCGATAGATTGTCGATTGAAGCGTGTCTGCTACTTAGTATATTATATGTAGTTTAAAAGCATGAAATAAAATTAAAATCGGGGTTTTTTTTTAATTACTAATTTTATCTTGTCAACGTTGTTTTATATTTAATAAATGGAACACGCTTTGTTACCACTGGCAACAAATATTCTACAGATCCCATAGACACAAAACAAACAATTTTCTACAGATACAAATAAAAGCTTTTAATAGCGTAGCGTTATTTTTAGCGTTCTAATACCAACCTCATCTAGGTTCTACCTTTATTTATTTTTTTTATTTTTTTTTTAGGATGGCAACTATGTCGTCTGCCCACTTCGCCATCTTTCTTCGCGAGTTTGTATCATAGTGGTGAAATAATTACTCACATAGACTGTGCGCTACCGAGAGCTAGCTACTCAGAGTGGGCCTTTGGAATCGCAAAACGAACTCTCTTCATAATAAGTTCTCCTTTAGATCTCGTCTAGATAAATCCTTCCAACACCTATGAACATTATTTGGTCTGCAGATACAATCTTACCAAGTAGACATTTACCAATAACAGTATGAATAGACCCGATCAATATTTGGTGCATTGCGAAACTCCCACGCTAACAATTTGCCAGCTATTAGGTTTCTTTTGTGTCCGCAATTTGTTTCTGGGTAGACTTGATGGAGTCTGCAAATGAGTATAGAAAAGTGACTATGTGGATTCTTACTTTTTTGTAAGAAATATTTATTATGATTAAATTAAACTTTTGTTTGTTGGCAAAAATCCATTTGATAGGTATAACATTAGATTTTTACAACCTTTTAAAGTATTTTAACCAATTTTGAGTTCTATTCCCTAAACATCCATAATTATGATATTATGATGACATAAAAAGCATAAACCTATTACCAAATCTAAGTATTTAATTAACATAATATCACCAACGCAATAGAAGTCAAAGTTGGTTGAACAGGCTTAAAAAGGAATTATTTAAATGTCTGTTATTTAAAAAATGCAGTCAAAGTCAAAAGCAAAAATCACGCAATTTGTCAATCTTATTGGACAAGTTTTCAAAATAACAAAATATCAGGTTATCACAATAATTTTGAACCATTTTTTTAACGAAATTAAGAAACAAGTTCTATCTTCTCTTTAGTATTGGCTAATAAGTCTAAACACCATAAAATCTTAAGCATGTTTCGTAAAATTGGTGTTTTTTAATTACTTAGTAGACCAATCATTCCTAACACATACACTTACTAGATTCTTTGAAATAAAACGGGTTAATGTATAAAATTCTTCTGTTGTAGCGAACATTTTGAAATTCCAACGGTGTAGTAAATCTGCATAGTTTTAAAACATTAACTTAGAACTATTTCGCGACAATTTAAGACACTTTTGATTTACTTAGCCAAAGTTTTAATAAGACTGTTTCACGAATCTACCAACGTTTAGGTTCGTAGTTGAACAAAGTGAGTTAAAAACTTGGATTTCCTAGAAAATTGATGCGTCCAAGTCGTGACCGGCAAATGGCGGCTGAATAAGACCGAAATATTGATTATTTATTTATTTAAATACTACAGCTATCATTACTGTTGCCCAATTTAATCGATTTAGAATAAAAATATAACAATTACACATAAAATCATTCAGCCCAATAAATACTAAATAATAAAAATAAAATATATAAATATAACAGAGTTTTACCACATTGTAGTAAATCATCCCACTGTCATTTTCATGATGATCGACATGTTTTGTCGGCATCACTTTACAAGGAAAAAAACAAGTTTCACTCAAAACTCAAATAAAATTAACATGACCTCATAATCGTGATTTGTCGATTGGTGGGATGCCAATTTCTGACATAAAAAGGTGAAAAACGAATGAGCAAAATTGATTGAATTTTAAAATGTATTCATAATTATGCATAGTTTTAATTTAATTTAAGCTTTAAACACAGTATTTTTGTTTTATCATAACAAAAACGATAAAATAATGACCGACGTCACGTCTATGAAAAGTCAATGTGCTGAAAATTATTTAACTTTCGCTTAAAGTTAAAGAATTAAGCATTATTTGGTCGTGACTTACTTGACTTAATAATGTCCTATGCCACCTGAATGGGGCCGAGGGCTTCCACAGTAGTCCTACATCGCGATCGGTCTTGAGCTTCACGCTTCATCTCGCTCCACGTCATACCCATGCTCGACGCCAGTTTTGATGGGGACGGCCACGCTTTCTTTTGCTTTGGCGATTCCAACCCACCGCTTGCTTGAGTAAATGATCAGAACCCCTTCGCAGCGTGTGGTCAATCCAACTTGCGACGCTTGATCTGGAGGTCGATCAGGCTTTCGTGGCATTTCTCCAATAGCTCTACGTTGGAGATGGTCTCGGGCCAGTAGATTTAGAG
This sequence comes from Orthosia incerta, assembly GCA_948252205.1. Classification (NCBI taxonomy): domain Eukaryota; kingdom Metazoa; phylum Arthropoda; class Insecta; order Lepidoptera; family Noctuidae; genus Orthosia; species Orthosia incerta. The sequence continues at coordinate 11,227,612 of OX411749.1, read as the reverse complement.
TTTGCGACGAAGACAGCGGTTGATTACGACTTGGATTTGGCGTGAGATGTCTTATGTGACCTTCCACGTTTCTCAACCGTAAAGCGCACGGATTTGACATTTGACTTGAAGATATTTAGTTTTATGTTTCGAGTGAGTTGCCGCGATTGCCAAACAGGTCTCAGCTGCGTAAAGATAGTTCATGCTTTGGCGATCCGTGAAGTGATGTCCTCTTCACTACCTCCAGTTTTGTTGTAATGTAAGGTTAATAATTAATCACAAGATCCCAATGAAAAATAAAACACATTCTTGTCTTTATTAATTCGAATGCAACAATTAATTATTTTCGCTAATTCATTTAATACTCCAACAATATTAGTTGATGCTCGGCAACATTATTGTGCTTCGAACTGTCAAGTTACTGCGCACCTTAGATATCTGCCTAACCCTAAGCTGTTCCATCCAATTTTAAGAGTATAGAAGGTAAGATGTTCGGCAATGATGATTATTTTACCAGATTGTTGAAAACACCGTAAGTTTATAAAACATCATCGCTTACCATCACGTGAGATAGTGGTCAAGCGCAAGCCTATTATTGATAAAAAATAATAAAAAACGGCACTTCGGTACAAAGTACCTTTCGCTAGATTTAATAACAGGCATAATGAAATAAAACATGTTAAAAGCGACATTAAAAATGATGGATTTGGTATAATAATGTTGCTTAAGTGAACGAGAAAATAATCATCCATCACTCTATTAAGACCTTTTCAAAACACACTGGCCATGTGTAAAAAACTGCACTCAAAATTTCAAATATCGAACTAACGAACTTTACGAGTAGTGAGACTGTAAACTCTTTCTTCTCAATAATAGTCTAGTCAACAAATGCTTTCTTGTTCAAATTTTTTCAGCAATCTCTGCAAAATATAAACAAGGTGTCATATGCAGATGATTTTTGAAAAAAATAAAGTTCTTAAAATCATTGTTTGACTTGTTTGATTTTAAACTATCAAATTTGGACGGGAATTTTTGTAACTGAAATTATCTTTTTAAAATATTTGGCTTGCGCAAGTATGACCACGTTTCTGAATTTCGTACTAAGCTCAAATGGCTTCCTATTCGCCTTCGCCGGAATGCCCACATACTTTCTATGCTTTATAATGTACTTTTTAATCCTTTTACTCCTTTTTATCTCAAAGAACGCTTTCAGTTCCTCTGTGACACCCATTCTAGGTCCTTGAGATCATCGGAAAATCTAAAATTATGTATTCGTATGCATTCCACTTCCTTCTTTGACAAATCTTTCACGATTTAATCAGCTCGGTTGTGGAATGCACAACCTATTGAAATAAGACGTGCTCAAACGCTGCCAACGTTTAAGAAAATGGTGAAGGAGCATTACCTTTCACTATAATTTTTATTCTTCTCCTTTCTTCTCCTTCTTATTAGTGTATTTTTTGTAATATTGTATGTTTGTATTTTATGTTATTAAATCTAAGTAGTATATAATTTATGATAATTTGTACACTGACAGCCCTAAATTCTGTTCCTATCGTTCTGTCCATCCAAAGGTTGTCTGTAAGAGATTGCCTAGTGCGATAAGACCGCCCATTGTACACTTGTTATTGTGAATGTTTGTCCTGTATGTTTTTTTGTGGTGCACATTATAGTATATAATAAATAAATAAATAAAATAATATCAAGAATATATAATATCGCAAGTTTAATTACAAACTTACAGTTTCTGCAATAATCCGGTGGAAATAATACTGTTTCCTTAATAAACCTGTTGTTATCACGGCAGACTGGATATCCTGAGGGGATTTGTGTTAACTACGTGCTTCATAGTTTCCATACTTGAGATAGATAACAATACTTTAAGTTTGAGGTTAAAATCTCATTATAATATTTGGTAATGCCTTGAGCTTTATATGCTTTCATTTTAACACTGTGCACCAAGTTCCCTGGTTCGATAATAATTCTGTGATGTAATTATTGAAGAGGTGTTGGTTTCTAGGTGTAAGAGTTGAAGTTAAAAAACAAGGCACCATAAGTCACGGTCAAAAGCTATTGTTCAAGATCTGCATGCTTAGCTTTACCAAACTCATCGTCATCATCATTTCTACCAAAGTCATCATTTCATTTAGATCTTTTCGGCCCCAATGGCCATCCTTCTGAGAGCAATGTCTCCTGCCCACTGCGACTTAAGTTTGCCAATTCTTCGGGGTATGTCGGTAACATTGATTATCTTGCCTCTCTCTCTCTCCACTACCATTTGGGCATGCATTGCATTGTTCTATGTATTTTTCTACCAAACTGTTTCCTTAAAATTCAATAACATTATTAGTATAACTATCTGGGTACATTACTTGTTTACAACTTTTCTAGGAAAGCTAGGTCAATGTTTCGGTTTTCACGTCAATGAGACAAAGAAATAAATAAGTTTCTTCTTTCCTTTTTCTTTATCTAGCTTATCGTTTGTACCATTTAAATAATATGGTACAAAATACCCATATCAGTTTGTGAAACGGGATAAACAGCAAAATACTTGTTAAATACTGTTTAATAATATGTTAAGCCAAAACAACATTTATTGGAAACGGCTTCTCAAGTAACTGCGAAACTACCATCCAATGATGAAAATTCCAGAGAATAATTTAAAATCTAAATACGCTTTCATTGGTCTGCAGGCAATAAATTACTCATATTTGATGTTGGTATCATTAAACTACAGCGTTAATACTTTTCGGCTGGTAATGTGAAAAAATAATTATTTACACAAGTGTTAAAATAAACAGAATGCGATAAATCGTGCAAAAAAGTAAATAAATCGAATTACGAGGTTATGAAAATACATGTTTTGCATGTAGGTATCGTATATTTTTGCGAAGTTATACTGAATGTGATCGGAAATAATTTATATTAAAGAGCTCTTGCTTCTTAACTTTCGGCACCTTGTATATACATAAACGTTATGTCAAATCTGTAAAGTTTAATCACAAATAAAGGTACCCGCAAACAAGTACGACGTGAAAATGATGCGACATTGATAGTACAACGTCTTTTCATCACAATGAGATGAAAGATATCTAGAACATTATTAGGATGACTGTATTCTCTGAACACGCATATCTGTCTGTGGGAGCCCTAAACACAATATTATCATAACTTTTAGCAAGTTTTTACCTATTCCCGGATTTCAAGAGGTATGTTTTTCGAGCTAGTAGGTATTTACAGGAATATTGTACTATACAAGGTCAGGCTAGTCACTCTGACCTTGTGTATACAGAACTACCCTTATTTATGTATATGGCATATAGCCAGGATAATATAATCTTGTTTACTATCCCAGCTAAAAAAGCCGAAGACATTTGAAAGCTACCAATCCGCACTGGGTCCACGTGGTGGAATTAAGCTCTCACAAAGAGGAAGCTATCTTATCTTCAAAAAATCCTGAGGATAAGGCTTCAATCGAAGGTAGCGCACGTATCTATCCACACAAATGAACCCGTTTAAACAATTTTAATATTAATCCTCTTAAATATTTATTTATATATGCTTTATTGTACACCAAGATAAAAATACAAAAAGAGACATTAAAAATTAAACAAATGTACAACAGGCGGCCTTATCGCGTTCAGCGATCTCTTCCAGGCAACCTTGAATGGATAGAGATAGCCTGGACACGATATGGGGTTGCACTTGGTGCAAATTTCAAATTATAATTATTACTAATTACAATTAGGTACTAAAAACAAACTACAAAAATAGATACTTAAATACATACATACCAATTTAGACAGAACTGATAAACAGACGTCAGTCTACTAGCGTCAGTCGACTAGCCTTGACTAGACAACAATATTCATTAATAGATAAGAATTCTAAATATGCTATCAGCTTAGAGAATTCCTCTCGAACGGAGCACACCAACTAAACTGGTGCATTCTCAAGTAAGATATATGTATTTCACTTTTTCTGTTGTGCCAACGAACATGCACAAATCAAATATGCAGACTTAAAGTATTTGGCTCTCACTATCTGTCTAATATTTCATCGTCACATTTAATTAAAACAGCTATTAATTTGTCTAACAGACAATTTTATGTAATGGAGCATGGTACAATAAAAATTATATCAAACAGCCAAATTGTAGGAGCTTTATCTATCAACAGCATTTTTGACACATTCCGAATATCATCTAATGTTTCTTGTAGAGAAAATGAAAATAGATTGGCAGTATGTTGGTATGTATCCACATTGATGATATAAATGCGAAAGTAACTCGTGTCACTCTGTACATATCCTCTCGTAAACCGCTCAACCAACCCTAATGAAATTTAACTCAGTTATTGACAAGAGCCTAGAGAAGGACAAAGGATACCTTCTATCAACATACCACTCGGGGGAAGGCACGGACATTAGCTAGTCTCTACACAAATCTATACTATCTATACTAATACTATAAAGAGGAAAGATTTTTTTGTTTGTTTGTTTATACCGAATAGGCTCCGAAACTACTGGACCGATTTGAAAAATTCTTTCACCAATTGAAAGCTACATTATTCCTGAGTGACATAGGCTATTTTTTTAATCCCGAAAATCGGTCCTGTGGGGTGGTCCACGGGAGCGAAGCCGCGGGCAACAGCTAGTTATTAAATAAAGTCATATCTGTCTGTATTACTGCAATATTCTTCTGAACTCTGCAATGGATTCTGGTGCAGTTTTCACCATCGCGTCTAGAATGTATTCTGAAAGTTTTAAGTGTATATATGGATAAAACTTACATAATAATAAGAAATTTCTTTGTTTTGTCAAGTCATTAAACTGTGGGAAGCAGGTGCGGGTCGCTGGTAATATCAAAAGGCTTCATAACATTCTTAAATGAATTACCTATAAAACAAGCTATCGACCTTGTTAGACGAGGCAAGCCTGGTTAATTGCAAGGGGTTCCATTTGATCTTTCACCAGGAAACTACAGGAACTGTCCATCTGCAGAAATAAAAAAGTAGTATACCATATACCACTTTTTTATTTCTGCAGATGGACAGTTCCTGTAGTTTCCTGGTGAAAGATGTAATAATGTAGCTTATTATTGGAACAGAAACTATCGAAACCTTTGGTAACAAGTAAATTTAAAAAAATTCAAAAACCCTCGACACCTTTTTATTTCATGCTTTCTAAACTATGTACATAATTTATCTAGTAATAGTCACGCTTAGATCGACAATCAATCGAACATTATATTGTACTAACTATATATTGTAATTATGACATGACATCTTGCGAAAATACCTCGATTGAAACAGCAAAACGCCCATAAGTTTTGAACGGCAGAACCGATTTTCGATAGTGTCACCTTTAAAACAAAGAAAAAAAACAAAATCAAAATTGGTTCATCCGTTTAGGAGCTATGATGCCACAGACAGATACACAAACACACAAACACATAGATAAAATAAAATAAATTTATAAAAAAAAACGTTTAAAAATATACAGAAATGTCTTCTATATTAGTATAGAAGACTAGCCAAATGTGGCGTATATACTTGTACCTCTATTCAACTCTTCAGTCCTGTGTTTTTATTCAGTTGGGTCAAGGTGAAAGAATATTCTTTCACGGTGAAGGTCGGTTCAAATCTATATTGATGCTCTCAAGGCCTTTCAAACCAGAACGAAACGCTTTATATTCTGTGTTGCACTGCGAACCGATTTGTTAGGAACTGGAGCAAGCATACATTATGCGTTGATGTGATTGTTTTACTGTATTGTTTTATATTTTATTGGTGTTTAAATAACAAGGTTTTGATCAAAAACTTGTTGAGATTGCAGATCAAAAATTTACTCTAGCAGCTTACATAGTTATTCGTTTAGCTTTCAAGGTACATTGCCAACCTATCGGTTGCAGACCAAGAGTTAAACTAGATTAGTTTTGCTTAACTCACATATCGTGCTTTAGTAACCGCGGTTACATGCATTCAAGTACCCGGAAAAATACTGGCTGACATAACCATACAAAATCTGAATCTCCGAAAGTCCAAGGCATATCTCAGCAAAACAAAACACTAACGGAAATATCCAAGAAGCGACGCAAAAACATTGCGCAAATCAAAACAGTCCTCCTTTGTCCAGTCATCAAGTACTCAACTACTAAGAATTATTTAGCACATGTGTACAAATAAATAGAGAAGGTGATGTTTCATCGACTAACCGCGACAGCGAGCGGCGACCGCTAGAAGCTGTGACGTCACGCGCATTCCGCGTGGCGTCGCGCTCCGTCACGGCCAGCGTTATATTTGGAATCGGTTTACCTACTTGTAGTAGGGCTGGCACTCTGGCAGTTACTGCGAGTTTCTTTGAAAAGTTTGAAGATATTTTTAGGTGATCTTGAAACCGGAAAGAATACCGATAGATGGTGTGGCCTGTGGACCTTTGGGTGTATGTCAAAATGTCATTGTCATTGGTGTGTGTGTGAATCTGAATAAATAATTAAATGTAAAACACTTTTTAAAACAAGCTTTTAATAAACTAAAAAAAACTAAATGCAAAATTACTTGTAAAAAAAAAAATATTATAAGTAATTATAATTATTATTTACTTATTATAATTATAATAAGTAAATTACATATCCAATGAGCCCAAACACGATGGCGCTATTTTGACTGGTTGAGGAGTTGCTATGGCCACTTTCCGGATCCATCATGAGTTCAGCTCCATGGTACCATATTATTTAAATATTTCTAAAGTTACATAAGAACATCAAGTTTCAGCTTAATCAAATGCCAGGAAGAGCTTGAAAAATTGATGACTAGTTGCCAGACACACATACGAAAGCAAGGGAATATAAAACTTGTAAGAACAAACAATTAGAAGCAAGACTTTGAAATGAATTTGACCTAAGGCTCTAGATAAGTGTCAATCGATGTCAGCGATGGTGAACTGCAGTGGCCGATATGGAAAGCACTCAATCGTTTGCGTAACCAAGTAGGCCGCAGCAAATACAATTTGGCAAAATGGAGTTTTATAGACCCGTCGGATAACCAGTGTGAGTGCACATATGCTGGAGTGTCCCAAGTGCCCATGCACCTGAACTTTGGAAGACCTTATGCTCGCCTCTGACGCCGCAATCGGGGTGGCCAGCTACTTGGCCCAAAATTTACAAAGAATGTTCCATCAACTCAAAAAGAAGATGAAGCGTTGGCGATTATTTTAATGCCAAAATATAAGAGTTTGATCACGTAACATTTCGACAGTGTTTGACATACCCATAGATATTTGACATTTTTCCAATCACTTTCGCCAGTCTTCCGATGATAGAATGTAATGTCACTTGTCTAAGGGTCTCTCGCCATTTATTTTATTCAAGAAATAATCCTTGTTTTATAGGAATGCAGGAGTCCTAATGACGAAATTCTCAACTTGTGTAAAACAATCTACACGACATGAGAACTAGCATGAAAGCCTAGCCTTTTGTCTGCTAGTAACTGATTTAATACAAACAAAATAGAACCTAATTAGTTTCACGACTTACCCGTAGTTAATCTGTTAAGGAAACATAGTGGTCATATTGGTAAACGGTAGAGTTGACCTCGGTCCGAAAACTGCAAGTTCCGTTTCAAATGGATTTCAATTTTCAATGGACTCCAGCTATCTACAGAGGTAAACTCAAATCCGATTCAGATGTGTACAAACGAGTTTGTGGTAAAATGAGGTCCATTCAGCTTCAAGCCTTTTCATGGAAATACTACATAAATTCTGAGGAACTGTTTACGTTTGGTAGTACAACTTATCACAAGCTCTTATCCCCACTTGTGAACACACTATTGAACTCAACGTTATGCAAATCGTCTTGGATCATCTAATATTGAAATAGGGTAAGGATATATCGTGTTTTTCGTGTAGATTTTTTCCTGTATCAAAATTTTTGTTGTTTTCTGACGTATTAAGTTTGAGATTAAAATACTAACGGTAAAAGAAAAATGATAATTGCCCCTCAGGTGGTCATCATATGTTAAAATACATATAAGTTAAAATGAATTAAATGTTAACTAAAAGTGATAGAGCCTCTATTCCTTATGGCCCTTAGGTGGTCTATGTGTGAGTCCCAGGGGAAACATAGAATTTTCCGCTAACACAACTAAATCCCGTTTATCGTAGTCTGGGTATCACTGGGCCCGCGTGGTGTATAGCGGCCCATTCCCTCTCACAGAGAGGAGGCCTGTGTCCCGGCAGTGGGAACATTAATAGGCTGATGATGTGTGTGTGTGATGTGATGTGATATATACCTACAAAAAACTTCTAACCAAAAACCTTATTAAACCTGGACGGAAAAAGGGGGTGTTAAGTTTGACGTGTGTTGCTTTGTATTTGTGTGTTTGTCAGTGGCATTATAGCTCCTAAACGGATGAAGCTATTTTGATATCGTTTTTTTGTTTGAAAGGTGACTTGATCGAGATAGAGAGAGTTATACGAATTTTCCTCTTTGAAGCGGGGTATTTTTGCAAGATATCGTGCTGCAAATTACGTGTTTTGATGGATTGTCGATCGAAGCGTGACTACTTCTAGATAAATAATTGTGTAGTTTAAAAAGCATGAGTTAATAAGCCTCGGGAGATTTTGGGGGTTTTTCTAACTAAATCTCAGAGTTCTGCCCAGATCTCGTTAAAAGCTTTTGATCACATTATTTCGTGTAACAAAAACTTTTTAAAACAGTATTTTATTTAGAAAGGGTTCACAAAATCTAGTCGGACGAACTGGGTTGCCTGAATGGAATAATTAAGTAGGTGTGATAAAACCCGGACCGATGTTGTGTGAACTTTCTTTTATCCTTTAGAGAGCACTGTGTTGAAATGGGTTGAACTGAAAGGGCCAAAGACGAAATGGTGTTAAAAACTTGTGTTTCTTTGTAGGTGTTTTATTGAAGTAATAATTTATAGTAAAAACTAGCTTCCCATACCGGTTTTTCACTGGTGTACTAATGTAGAAGATAAAACGTTTTTTTTTTCTTTCATACAAACCTTATCCTGAGAATTACAAACAAAGAAAACAAATTATTAACCAAATAGGTGCAGCCATTTTGAAGTGATGCACTTTTTCAGCAATTGGTGTATATTAATAAAGATGCTGCTATCTCGCTATTATAGCTAGACCTGCCTTGAGAATGTTTAGTATGTGACCGGTGCAGATAGCGGAGAATTCAATGAGGCAAGTGCGCTCATTGAATTCCCCGCTATAGATTTCCCCACAGATTACCAGTAACCATAATAAACCAGTTTATTACCAGTTGCAAGATTTACCAAAACATCTTCCATACGATTTGAATAGTTTTGAAGAATGCTGTAGACGTAACAGTCTTGAATTGAACGTTTCAAAGTGTTTCCACACGACTAAGTCTATGATTGATTCTATATACAAGCTTTACAATATCGGATTAGGCAAAGTCAATAGTATTAGCACTGATAATTAGTAATCTTGGTACTAGACAGTAAGCTTCTCTTCGATCAGCATATTGATAGTATAGTAAGTAAGGCGTCAAGAGCACTTGGTTTCATAATGAGAACTTCAGCATGTTGCCGATCACTAAACTCGATCAAAGTCCTATATTGTTCTTTCGTACGCAGCTACCTTGAGTATGCATCACAAGTTTGGAACACTAAATACGAGATCTACAAGTCTCGTATAAGGCATTCAGAGAATATTTCTGAAGTACCTTGATTGCAGGGAAAATTAAGTATCTGTATTTACACTCACCGATGCAGAATGTGCCATTTGTACCACTTGACCGTAGACGTTATATTAAGGATCCCCTAGTCGACGGGACGAACTATTTTTCGCGCGGGGTTAAAATGCATGCTATCTCATCCGACAACACGTGCGATAGAGATAGATGCTGTGATGAGCAGTAAGAAGCTAGTTCGTGTACGAATTAGCACTCATGCAAGTTTGTAGCAAAATGGATGATGATTTAGGACGAAAACGAGCGTGCAAAATTTTATAAACAGACCTTTGGGATTTGAGATTTCATGATACAACGACTAAATGTATATTTTCAAAATAAAATTATTAGCATTCTTGAACTACTAATCTATCCTTTTGTGTTGGCCGTTTTGCAATGTACTTTTACCTGTGGTATTCATTTCCGCCCAAAGATGCGTTAAAATTAGTGTTGAAATATGGAACTTTCGACGCTATAACTTTCAAATATTTCTTTTTAACTTTTGTGTTTCGATACAGGGCTAGATAATGATGAGACAAATTGATATCATTTTATTAAGTTTATACACGCCACTTTAGGCCACCTCTCAACTATTTTCCTCACAACTCCGAAAACGCGCGCCCGCGCGTTCCTTTTTTCTAACTTCACGAAACATGGCGGGACTCCACTCAGAGTGTCTTATTAGACCCTCCTCGCTTTTTCATTGTTTAAGAACACCTCCGGCAAAGTCCACAGCTTTTAACATCCTATCCAAATCGACTATTTTGACATAAGCAAAATAAAGTGTTGTCAATCGAAGAAAATCGAACTGAGATTGAATCGTAGACTAAATGTTGCCAATTAAACAAAACTGAATTTATAAGTTTACAAGCGATATTTCTTTGTTCCTGATTATTAATCATATACCTTCCTCCGATATATATATATCTGTGGAAGCATGTTATTAGTAATTTAGTTATATATTATTTTTATTAAAATGTTATTACTAATAACATTATAATAACAATAATATATTACTTATTAGTCTGTAAATAGATCACTTATCACATCAGTTTTAATAATTAACTAAAAATATTATTAATATACAGTAAACGTACACAATGACATGGTTATCCAGCTCAACACAGGACAGTTTATGACTATGTACATTTGTACAACTGTTAGATAGTTTGATTAAGACCACTTTTTAATTGTTATAAACCCCCACGCAGCATAATATTTCTGTTAATTAACGCAACTTCCCAAAGTATAATTTTCATTTGATTAGCTTTGCATAATTTTTCAGCCAATGCTCAGTGAAACAAACAATTTCAAACATTGTTTTTTCTTACAATAGTTCAATTTCCAATTGTTCTAAGAAAAACCTTGAATATTCTGATGGAATAATTACATGGAATTCTGCTTAGCCCCTTTTTTTAATTAGTTTTATGCGAGCAAGAAGGTACCTTTTGATGGTTGAAGTTATCGTAACTATTCCGTTATTGGTACCCTCCGGTGTCCAACAAACTTTAATCTAGCTGTAGGTAACTTATATTTAGACAACTTTGACATTTCCACTAGTTTATAACTATTTACCGGCTACCATCTGGATAATAAACGTTTTCTAATTCTACGTTAGGTGTAAGTGAATCAATAACTACGTTTAGTTGCTACACGTGCTATTCAAACAGGTCTAAAACAGTTAACAAGATGAAGGCTCCTCGTTCAAAGGGATGGCTATAATAAAATTTGCATCAAAGCCTATGGAGAGTAAAGTTGCCATGAAATAATTTAATCAAAACCACGCCAAAGGAGTAAAGCTAACGATATTATTCAGTTGGAAGTGATGTAGATACTGTAGAGGAATAAACAGTTGATTTATAAAATTCATATTTAATATCTTATTAAACACATAAAGCTTTTTAAATCGATCGCAAATGTTTCCAAATTTTATGATCAGTCACGGCTGTTTTATCTGATAACAATCAAGGAATAACTTAAGTGGCAGTGGGCGGGGCACATTGCTCGCAGAACGGATGGCCGATGGGGCCGAAAAGTTTTGGAATGGCGACCGCGAACTGGAAGACGATACGTTGGAAGGACACCCACTAGGTGGACCGATGACCTGGTTAAAATTGCAGGAAGGCGCTGAATGCGAGACGTACGTGATCGGTCAATCAGGCGACACCTGGTGGAGGCCTATGTCCAGCAGTGGACGTTTTTCGGCTGAAATGATGATGATGATGAATCAAGGATTACATCGGCCCTGTGAAAACTCGAAAATTATCCTAAGGAAATCACAAGACAAGTATACTATGTCCAAATCCGTGTTATGATCCACCCGTGTGCCAAGTTTAATAAAAAAAACATCAAGCCTTTGAGGCGTGACACTCAAACATCTAAACAAACAAACATACAGACTTTCACATGAGGAATACCCATTATAAGATTCCAAACAAAGAATATGGTCGTCAATTTGAAAACTTGGCAACCCTTAGCGTTCCTTTCGCCCGCCAGTGCGTCCAATGACGCGTATTTACCAACATAAACACACTGGTTCCATACCCAGCCGAATATGGAATCGGAAAACGCGCTTGACAGAAATAAACCTTTGAATACTCATTGCATGGGCCAGTGTTTACGTCTGAAGATCGACGCGTTTTATAGGAATAAATCAATTTGTTTTGTATTCAGTTTTCAATTGAATTGGCTCAATAAAGTTACAGAGATAGGTCAGGGACTTACAAATGGATTTGCATACTAATGGTATTAATAGTCTATTTATTGCATACCAAAGGGATCGATTGGGAATTTTAACAGAGATGTGCGAGGATGCGTAAAGAGAAATGTCTGCAATACTCATCAATGCCTAATTTCGCGCAGCTCTTGTGGAAAACAAGATTGCTTGTCACTGAAAATATAACATTAACTTAGTAAACTTTACTTATTAGAAAATAAACTTAAAAAATAATACAAGACAAATTTTGTTGCTATTAAAAAAAAGTTCGCAAGTCCCAATTATTGTTTTTAGTGTATTAGGTGAAAGACCTTGCACACGCTGAGCCCAAAGTCCACTGCGCATACTTGCACCACTCAACGTCCTTGTTTGGCTTCGGTGGATTATGTCACATAGTTTTACAACTCCACCATGCCTCGTGATTCCATTAAACGGGTGTGTTTTCAACAAAGATCTATGAGGAATCGTAAATCTTTAATGAAAACACATCCATAATTGAGTAGGTACTTATTCTTCTAACTTTGTAAATGCGATCTTATTATAAACCTAATAAATAAAAATAATACTAACAAATAGATATCATTTTCGTATTTCACCCATTCGGCGAATGCTAAACGCACTAAACAGTCTCCTTGAATCTAGTTCTGTACCAGATCTATTAGCTGATGGATGAAAGGAGATATTGTTTGAATGTCTGGCAATCTGCGAGAAGACTGAGTGAATGGTTTATTATATAAAATATTGGGTGTTTGTGATATTCCATGATGTGCTGTACATACTTTGTAATCTGTCTATGAATTGGCATTATGCCAATCTCAATCACGCCAGAACGTCTGCACGGATCCGGATGAAATTTGTCACAGAGATAGATTATAGTCTGGAATAGCACATAGGGTACTCTCGCGGGCAAAACCGCTGGCGGAAGCTAGTAATATTATAAAATGCGAAGATTTTGATGGATTGATGGATGTATGTGTAAAGGTTGTTTGTTGGGATGTTGAATGAGAGATTAAAAAGTTCACTGAAAACTGTGTATTGTTAATAAAATGTTACAATGTTCGTAAATAGAGCGAGGGAGCACGCGCGACGGCACTGTTAACCGATCACGTACTGAAGTTAATTATTATTTGGGTCGCTGGACGTAAACGCTATATAAATATTATAGTTATGATGTGCTGTTCGCCGTACAGTATGTTTGTTATTCAATCACGCCAGAACGGCTGAACAGATCTGGACGAAATTTGTCACATAGATAGATTATAGTCTGGAATAGCACATAAACTACTATTTATCACGGTATAATGTTCCTTTGGGGTGATAAAACACTTTTTTACGCGGATGAAGCCGCTGGCAGAAACTAGTAAATAAATAAATAACATTGCGTAATACCAGAAAAATATAAATAACATAATGTGTTTTATAGATAAGCGAAATTGGCCTATTTAACGCCCTGGAGCTACAGGTTTATCTTGTTACCATCAATTCGTTTGATACGTTTAATAACCTGACAGAACTGTAACTGATAGCATCCTATATTTTATACCTACAATGGGTAGAATGCTATCGAAATTGTAATCATCATCATCATCATATCAGCCGAAAGACGATCCACTGCTGGACATAGGCCTTCCCCAAGCGTCGCCACATTGACCGGTCCCGTGCGTTTCGTAATCAGCGGATCCCCGCAACCTTTACCAGGTCATTGGTCCACCTGGTGGGAGGCCTTCCAACGCAACGTCTTCCGGTTCGCGGTCGCCACTCCAGAACCTTTCTGCCCCATCGGCCATCCGTTCTGTGAGCAATGTGCCCTGCCCACTGCCACTTAAGTTTGGCAATTCTTCGGGCTATGTCGGTAACCCTGGTTATCTTGCAGATCTCTACATTTCTGATTCGATCACGCAAGGAAACTCCGAGCATAGCCCTCTCCATTGCCCTTTGTAGGTAATAGGCTGATTTGTTATGTATTTATGTCAATTTTCTTTGATTAGTTTATGAATTCGGATGAATCTATTATTATTCAGTTTTTTTTTTAAAGTGACGTTATCGAGAATGTTCTTAGCTATGTTTGATGAAAATCGGATCAGAGGTTCATAAGTTACTGTTTGAATCGGAGTATATTCGCAAGATACCGTGTCAAATTCACGTGTTCGATAGAATGTCGATCGAAACGTGTCTATTAGATAAATAACGTATCCAGTTTAAAAATCATGAAATAAAAATGTGTCAGTGATTTTGAGGGTTCCGTACCCAAAGGGTAAAAACGGTACCCTATAACTAAGACTCCGCGGTCCGTCTGTCTGCCTGTCTGTCTGTCCGTCTGTCACCAGGCTGTATTTCATGAACCATATACCATATATAGCTAGACAGTTTAAATTTTCACAGATGATGTATTTCTGTTGCCGCTATAACAACAAATACTAAAAACAGAATAAAATAAATATTTAAGTAGGGCTCCCATACAACAAACGTAATTTTTTTGCTGTTTTTTGCGAAAATGGTACGGAACCCTTCGTGGGCGAGTCCGACTCGCACTTGGCCGGTTTTTTAATTTTATTTGTTTAGCTTTTGGCTCAAATAATAACGACCACTTGGGTCAATTTTCTTGATTAAGCAACGCTTGCCGAGATCATACTGAGACTCTTCCGTGCCTCGGAAGGCACGTCTAGGCTGTCATTTGTAGACTCTTGACAGTTTTACGGTTAGTCAGAAGCCTGATATTCCGACACTATTCTTCCCAAACGGACGTATTACCCAGTTATTGGGTTGTGGAGGTAAGAAACGGTTAGACTGGCAGCTGTTCCTCTCGCAGAGAGGAGGCCTGTGTCCCAGCAGTGGGAACATTAATAGGCTGGTGATGATGATGATGATGAGACTGGCAGCTGACCTCAACATTATTCGGAAAAGGTAAAGATATATTGATTTTGTTTAATCACAAAACAAATTAAATTATTTAAACAGCCTTGGACCACTACAAAAGATAAAAGTTAGCTTAATGCTACTCAACCGTTTCCAGGTATTAAGGCACCGATTCCCTTGAGTAGCTGATTTTAATATGAAAATCACGTCTAAATGGCTCGTCGTAATTCTTTGAAAAAAATATATGTTATATTAGACTATTTTTTTAATAATTTGATCTAAGCAAATTTTGAGTTTTATTTGTATAACATAGTGTAATTAATTTGTAAAGGTATGTCTAAAACAGACAAAAACACGACAATCACACCAAAACCGCTGAGCGTATTGTAATGAAATTGACACCATCTCAAATACAATTTAATTATCTACATTTTGATCTAAAGTTTTTTTTTTAAAGTCATAGAATAATAAGAAAAGTACAAAAAACTACTAAATTTTGGGTCGCGCGGGTATGAAACGAGTGCGCGTTTTGTTCCCTCAAGGTCGTTGGCGTTAGTCTTCGTCTTAAACAACTTTACAGCGTAGGAGACTCATTCCTTCAAAAGAGAAAATCGATAACCGCTGGTAACGGTTAACGGGAATAATACGGACGAAGGTCGGTACTGCACATAACTTTTAACACGAAAAGTTCTTCGTATACGTTTCAACAGTAAATTAATTAACATTATTTTACAAAGAAACTCTGTTATGAATACCTCTTCTTTGCGATACAAATTCTCTGATATAATTCTATCAAATTAGGTGCTCTTTACAACTCAAACGCATTTATTAACGCATTTATTTCTGTGAGTTTGAGAAATCAAATAAAATTAACAGAACATACATCAAAGGTGCCGAACAATATTACATTTTTGGGTACCTAGCAACGTATTAAATACTTACTAATTATTTTGATTAAAATGGAACTGTAGCAGGCAAGAAAGATTTACAGAGATAAATGGTACTCGCCTAATGCCTAATGGTACCTGGTTAGAGTGGGTACTTACAATTATTACAGGATCGCTTTTCTCAAATCTAAAGGGTGATTTTACAATGAAGATTTCAATGACATAGTAGTACAGATATGAGCTACTTACTTTAATGTTAAAATATACTTCATACATACATCTTGTTACAGTTACGAAGTACGTTCAAAATAAAAAGTGATATCAATTTGTCGCATCATTATCTAGCCCTGTATGGAAACAAAAAAGAAAAAAAAAAGCAATGAGCGTCGAAAGTTCCATATTTAAACACTAATTTTAACGCATCTTTGGGCGGAAAAAAATACCATAAGAAGAAGGAAAATTGCAAAACGGCCTCCATACAGGGATAGATTAGTAATTTATCAATGCAAATAAATATCTCCTTAATACAGGCTATTTCATAGCCTAGCAAGGAGGACAGCACGTCACCTACTTGATTGTCAGAGATTTACAACTACCTACTTAGTAAAATTGTTACATGTACTGCAATCTGTTTTTATATAAATAAAGATTATATTATATTATAATATTAAAAAAAGATCATTTTACTATGCATTGTGCGAGGAAATAAAAAAATATATCTGAACCAAGCAAGAAATTTATAAAATGGCGGGCTTATTCAAGCCAGGGCGCTTAGCATATCCACAGATTAATTAATAGTTCCTCGGGCATATCTACTGCGCATGTGCAAATAGCTGTCACGTCGTAACGCAAAAAGGCACGAGCAAAATATGAATTATGCCAAACATATTCAATGAATATTTAAAATTAATTTATTGATCAAAATCTAAATCTAGAGTAATTAAAAACGCCTTAAATGAAGTATTAGTTTTGTTTTACCTTTTATATGAATGATTCCAAAATCCAAATCCAAATTTCCTGTACTTAACAAATTTTGAAAACTTTTCTCAAATAATAAAAACTCTGTGCGGCGGGCTGACATTGGAGTTAAAAATCAAAAAAGTACAGGAAAGTAAAAAGCACTAGTAAAAAAAAGTGACACTTTCCGCACAGTTTGGCTGCTTGGAAAACGCTCTTTTCGAGGACATGCATTGTAAAACATTTTTTCAACACACTTGCTCATAAATTGGCTCTAATTTCACCGCAATTAGGCACATAATGACACCTATAATCAAACAGTGATTTTTTCATTGCTATTATTCACGAGTAAGTTTGTTTTTATGAGGATTTGTTTTTAATTTATTGGTTGAGTTGCTTTGTTCTTAAAAAGTTTTGATACAAAAAAGGTCGTGCTCAATAGTACAAATAAATTAATGTACCTATTGATTGCTCATTTCATGCAACTTCGTATTTAAATAGATAATTTCAACTTGTACGTGTTTAATAAATAAAACTTACTCAAATAAATAATTTTATTTTGAAAATATACATGTAGTTGTTTTTTCATGATATCTAGACTCCCAAAGGTATTTTAATAAAATTTCGCGCGCTCGTTTTCGTCCAAAATCATCATCATAATTTTTAAATTTACTTTTTTTTTCTTTAATGAATATGAATCAAATCCTGATAGTTTTTATAACAACGTAAAACGAAAAATTCACAGTGAACAATATAGCATGTCACGAACGGCTGCCCAGTAAAGTGACAAATATGAATAATCAGATTTTCACGATAAATAAGTTTTGGTATGTTGCAAAGTGTTTGATTATACAAAGCCGTTCCTAATGAAATATAAACAAACATGATTTTGGTTAAATTGAATTTAATTCAACAATAGCGGGGAAAACTGGATTCTAAATATTATTTGAATCCAGTTTTTCCCGCTATTTGTATTTTACTAAATAATAATTAAAAATCATATGTCGTCACCGTGCCCTAATTAAATTCAATAGGTAGGTAGAATACGTTGCGACTGAATCACAGGTTAAAAAAAAACAAGTTTTCAAACAGTAATTTTACAATTTTTCAAACAAACATGTTATTTTTATTCTACTTGATCAGAATGTGTTTTATTCATATTTAATTCACATTCATTGGCATATTTTATTCATAACTTTTATTTACATTTTTTTGCCTTTGAAAATTGAACTTATGATGAATAAATTTTACATATCAATTGCTTTATTTCCGTACTGCTCTCAGCCTTGAAAATGTCGATATGATTAATGCACTTGTCGAAAATTAATATGTGTTTGTTTGAATGAAATAAAACTTTGAGTTTGTGTTTGAGCTCCTATAAAATGATTTCAAGGTGGAATAATACTACAGCCTGTTACTGTACCACTGAAGGAGAAATTCCACTTTTCGTACAGAGAAAACACGAGCATTTATAATCACTACGATTGCTCATTGCGAGTTGGCGATTTTACCCGACTGCCGAAAGAGGGTAATGTATTTATCAGTCTATGTATGTATGTAGGTTTGTTCCTATGTGGCGTTCTAGAGACCAAACGCGTAAGCCGATTTTGATGATTCTTACGTCAATCGATTCGTCTTAACCTTGCGAGTGTCACTGGCTACATTGTAATTGAAAAATAGAAAAATTGCGGTTTTAGGGCGCCATATTGTGGGGGCCCAATTTTTTTCTCATCTGTCAAACCCATCGTGTGGGTATCAAACTGAGATGTACCCTCATCTGGTTTTGGTCAGCCAGCTCGCGAATATGTATCCTCCGACTGCATAGCATGATTTTCTTCTTGTTTACGTATTTTTAGTTCGCTTCTTCAGCAGTCGGGCTTTTTGATTTTTTGAATTAACTTTTTTTAAGCTTATATCAACTATAAGTCCTGTTTGCCTTACCATGTTTTCCTTTACCGTTGCCAGCGATATCTTTCGATCAATAGTGTATTCTTGATCGAAGGTGATATCCAAGATAATCTTACAAAGTATATAGAGATCGGAATCAGTCAACACATTTTTATTCGAAAGACCCTAACCATCCTTGAGATGGTACTCCCAAAGCTAATCAATTTTGCGCAGAACAAACTGTCCCTCTGATAACGAAGTAGGAATAATTTGACCCAATTCTTCAGGTCAAATAATGACTTACTTATAAAACTCGTTATCAACGGAATAATTTTATTAATGTTATGTTCTTATTCAATTCTTTGAATTATTATAGACTGACCTTAATTTCAATAAAAATAGGGACCTTATGTAGGATCCGTAGTCAACAAGGAACCTTTACAGTTTCGCCATGTACGTCTATCCACAGCTTAGCTCAGAGACTCTTAGTAATAAAAAGATATAATTTGACATAAATATACATGGGTACATATTTGAACGTCGAAAATTAAAATACCTACGGAAAAAATGTCAATGTTCAAAACATATTTTTTACTATTTGTAATACAAGTTATAAATTAACCATTACAACAACAAAAGAGAAGAAGTAATACAGATTTATAACCAGCATCACTTAATAATTTGAATACTGGAGTATTGCCGTTACGGAGTTCTTAGTTTGTTAAAATCTCCAAATATTTACAAACTGAAAACAAATATTTAAGTATGAGTCAAACAACCTACTCAACTACCAAAAAGTAAAATCAAATTTTTCAATGATAGGAACAAACAACCAACGTAAATAGACTGCAATAAATAATCCGGCGTTTTTTTTTCATGTCCAATCCGCCGCCCTCCGCAAAAATGCCTGCAAACCTCCGCATTCGCCTCTATTAAAAGGCCTTCGTAACGGAGGTAAAATCATAGCTATAGGAATAAACCAAATTGCGTGTCTAGTTGAAAGGCAAACAAACGGCCGGATACTTTGGTCGACGTTTACTTTGGTCGCGCAAGCTTTTTACGCGTCTTCAAACCTTCGGATCTTTTGAGAGGATTCTGTAATAAAAACCCAGTGACAATATGTTGAGTCGTCCTTTTTCCGTGATATTGTGACCTCGGTTGGGAATGGATCCTTATTTGTTATCCCTGTATTAATACGTTATACCTATAGCAGTTTTATTTTGTAACTGAATGTGCAGTATTTTATTTGAGGTTTTTAATAATTAGTACCTGGGCGACCGAGCTCTGCTCGGGTGAAAATAGAGAAAACGACGTTTTCTAAAAATGAAATCTAGCTAGATCAATTAAGAACCCCCGAAAGGCCCTGCATACAAAATTTCATGAAAATCGATGGATTTTTTTTCGAGATTATATATACATATACATGAATTGCTCGTTTAAAGGTATTAGATAGATACATCTGTGTTATTGTAAGTATGTGATTTGGGTTCATGTCTTTTTCACAAACAAAATGTTTATCTAGAAATTATTATATCGTTTTTATGTTTACTGGGCATTATTACTAAGTATACTTCACCTTTGTAAATATAGTTGCCAGGAATAGGTGGGTACCTATTCATGACTGAAATGAATTGACATGAATAGGTACCCATCTTTTCAAGACAATTCTTGTTATTAGATAATTTCCAGGCAACTATTTATTATCTGTGTCGCTTTTTAAGCTACACAGGTTTCCCAGAGATCTATTTTGTGGGTATATGCTAAAGCATATACCCACATGTGAGTATTTTCATGAAATTTTTTTACAGTTGTAAACAACTGTAAAAAAATTTCATGAAAATACTCTTAAGTAAAACGCATTAAATTTGTAAAAAAAAAACACAGTTTAATACTGATAGTATGACGCAATATTATCAATGATCGATATCGCACACATATTATCTAAGAAAATTTTAAGTGCAAATCGGTCGAATTGCATTGCTTTGCGTCCATGTGAACACTTGCTATTTCATTTAGTAAATATTTATTATTAGTGTGATATAAATCAAATCGCGTCGAACTATCTAGAAGGTCGCTTAAAGTTAAGAAGTAAAAGAAATTGCAATATAAAAAATCTTGCACAATAAACTTCACTGGCAAACTTTTTAATTAACGTTTTATCTCTTCTTTTACAGATATACACAATTATCAACGATAAACTCGTCGGACTACTCATAAGGACAAGGAAACATCAGCTGACTTACTTCGAAGGCGAAGTTTTGTTCCAGGTACAGTTTTGTTTTGTTCAACTTCGAGCATTAGCCTTACAAAAATTTAGGTCGAAAGAACCTTCGCTTTCTTCTTACCCGACTGCCGAAGAAAGGTAATGTGTTTATCAGTCTATGTATGCATTTATGTTTGGTCCTATGTGGCGTTCTAGAAACCAAACGCGTTGGCTGATTTTGATAATTCTTTCGTTAAACAATTTGTCTTAATCTGGCAAGTATCACTGGCTACATTAAAATTGGAAAATAGAAAAATGGCGAATTTTGGGTGCCATATTGTGGGTTCCATTTTTTTTCTTCCGAACCCATCGTTTGCAAAATAAAAGTTTTAAGAGATGATTTCAAAAATATATAACTCTAATATGCTTGTATGTACCTAATTCGAAAAAAAAATGTTAATTAAAAAGTTATAAGTAAAAAATCAAAACTGTGCAGTTGGAGGCAACATCTAGATTTAGTCATCCAACTCGCGAATATGTATACTCCGACTGCACAGCATAATTTTCTTCGAATTTTTGGTTCTAGGACATGCCGGTTTCCTCACGATATTTTCCTTCACCGTTTTGAGAGCAGAGGTGATGAAATAATTTACACAAAGTAAAGCGCCTACCTGGGCTCGAACACGACCTACAACTTGTAAGTCGCGGCCGATACCACTGGGCCACCACTGCTCCACGTGACCAATCCCACATTTTGGAATTTCGACCATTGCTGACATCGAAGGGTTATAAATACAGTAGATAAAACCTAACTAAGTCAAGGTCAACTTCAAATCCACGCAGAAGCGGCTAGAAAGCAGTATCCATGCTATACGGAACCCTTAAGTTTCGCCTAGTCGACGGCACGAACTATTTTGTGCGCGAGGATAAAATGCATACTATCTCATCCGACAACACGTGCGAAAGATATAGAGGATGTGATGACCAGTAAGATATGCTATTTCGCGTACGAATTAGCACTTTTGCAAATTTGTATCGAAATGAATGATAATTTAGGACGAAAACGGGCGCGCGAAATTTTATAAACAGTCCTTTGGCAGTCAGTCAGTCCTTTAGTATCATGAAAAAACGACTAAATGTATATTTTCTGAATAAAACTATTTGCATTGTTGAATTACTAATGGAGGCCGTTTTGCATTTTGCCTTCTTCTTATGGTATTTATTTCCGCCCAAAGATGCGTTAAAATTTGTGTTGAAATATGGAACTTTCGACGCTCATAACTTTTTTTATTAATTTTTTTAACTCTTTTGTTTCCATACAGGGCTAGATAATGATGAGACAAATTGATATCAGTTTTTATTTTGAATGTACATCGTCAAACAGTAGAGTAATCGCCAGACTACGTTTGTATGGAAGAATGATCGACTAAAATCCTTGATCCTTTTACACCCGAATACCGAGCAAGGAAATAATCTCCTTATCTTTTTTACAGAAACGTGATGACGACGTCCCTGTGTTCCTCATGCAGACGATACAAGACATCAGAGCATTCTGCGACAACAAGGCCATGCAAGCAAGGAGATCTGTGTCACCTATGCCACAATAATTATTAAGATAATTACGATATGTTATTAACTAACTGAATGTGATGACAGTTCGATTCAAACTTAACGGCGGCTCGGAGCACTCCGCGAGTCACGATAGAAAATTTAGGTGATAGTGGGGGTGAGTAGTGAGGTGGACTGTAACGCACTTCACAGACGTCATAAAGTTTGAATCGTCCTGTGCTGCGTTACTGGGTGCAAAGCAAGACAAAATTACAAAGCAGTGTGCTTGAAATGTTTAATTAGGTATTATTATGTAAATAAAAAAATTGTGACTATATTTTATTAATCAAAGATTTGAAAAACAATTACCAACAAGAAAAAATCTACTAAAAAAAGAATATTAGTACCTACAGATTTTACAAAAATAAATTACCTGTTTAAAATTTCCTTTCCTCTTGCCTTGAGACTTAAGCGAAGTTTATATTGCAGTTTAAAATGAGATTTACAAAAGCCTTTGCTAAGTCAATTTAAATTTTCTGCAAGGAGTTGTGGGTTTTGCAAAGAGTTGTTTTAACAGCATCATAACTAGCTACCAGAATCGGAACCAACACTGAAAGAAACTTATAGTTAGCTAGCTGCCGCCAGCAGCTCCGGCCCTGTGGTATTAGTACTTCTTCCAATATTACTAATATTATAAATGGGAAAGTTTTGTATGTATGTTTTTTAATCAATCACGCCAGAACGGCTGCATGGATCTGTATGAAATTTGGCACAGACATAGATTATAGTCAGGCATATCACATAGAATACTTTTCATCCCGGGAATGTATTCAATCGGGATTATTTTCGACATACACGCTATAAAATATTCTGATGTAAAAGATATATTTCTGTAAAGTTTCATCAAAATCCGTACAGTAGTTTTTGCGTAAAAGAGCAAGCGATGTATAAACATCCATCCATCCTCACAAACTTTCACGTTTATAACAGTAGATACCAAAGGCACCACACCAAAGGATGTTACCAAAGGTTTGATTGAAGTAACGAAATTATTGGGACTTGCGAACTTTGTCATCAACAAAATAGTTTTGCTATGTGCTAATTAGTTTCGTATTATAAATAATGTTAACAAATATATTTAAAGTTACAAAACATGTTCGGTTATCTTTTTTTTTTCACTTAATGCAAAAATATACGAGTTACTTTCAAATGTCATGTAAATTGCTGGGATTAGTTGAATCAGCCTTTTATCTCCCCACTGCTGGGACATAGTCCACCTGTTTGTGAAAGGGCGTGGGTCGTTATCCATTAACCAGGACTTGTGGATCATGGATGTCAACTGACTTCAAATTTTTGGTTCTAGACCATGCCGGTTTCCTCACTATGCTTTCTTAAACATTTTTAGAGGCAGTCAACCCGCAACCTGCATTGCTTGCTGTGATTTATTGACTGAAATAACCTCAGCTAATCACGAAGTGAGATTTAAATGAGCAAAAAATTTAAATAGACTTTCACAACCGGGTGTAAAGGAGCTTCTTGATGACGTGACTTAATTTAAATTGCGTCAATAGCTGATATCGGGCAGATTTCACGTACACGTATTTTATAAGAAACATTCAAGAGTAAATCGGAAGAATTGCATTGCATTGCATCCATGTCAACTAACTTGCAATTTATATCGCATATCGGTGTAATATAAATCATTCAAGGTGGCCAAGTGTTACTTATGCATAACAATGTTTTTCTGTAGATAAGTAGATAAAGTGTTATTTTTAGATCTTGAAAACAAACTGACTGGAAAAAAGCTCTGCAATGTACCTAATTTCAAATCAGGGCTTCATTCAAACTTTGTTCCGACAAAGTGAAAATAACTTATAAGGTTGCTCAATTGTAACGTCTATTTTTATCACAACATTTTTTAAATAATATTTCAGTAAAAATATTGTACTCTGTTTTAAAATCAAGTACATCTGTTTCTTATGTCATCACAAATTTTTAGTTGATTTTATTTTTACATAACAATGTTTGTGATGCATCATAATGTGTGGAATGACGGGTTCCTATTTCCTAATACGTACTTATATTATTTACTTTAGCAAAATAATCTGTGTTTTCTTTTTTTATCTGGCGCAAATAAAGTCGTTTTTTTTTCTTTTCTTTTACCGTAAGAAAATTGTGTGCTATGAGCCACTCTGAGAAGGTAAAGTTTCATCACAATAATGATCAGTAGGATTTAGGAATCGGACGTTCTAAACTCCAAAATAAATATAATAAAATATGTAATGGATTGCCTAATAGCAGTCCATAACTAAGCTTAAGGCTAAGCTGGACTTAGCTGTAAAGGGACGAATACAAGTAGAATTCTTGGCTAAATTTAATGTGAGTAAATTGTCAGGAGAAAAAGTATGAATGTGTGATTTCGTGGTTTGACCAAAATCTAACAATGTTTTAAGACCTGCTAACTTCGTAAGTAAGTACAGAAAACTAAATTAATTCTCTTATACATATTAATTGCTTCCTATCATCAATTAAGAGACAGTCAATTTTCTAAGTGTCTATTAACACGTTCGTTGCCAAGGACTCGCCTGGCGCGAGATTTAATTACGGCAACGAACGAGAAGAACGAAGCGAAGAAATTTTAATTATTTTACAAATTAAGTACCTATAATTAAATTAGAAGTGAGTTGCTCCATCTTTGTAGTTCGGAAATTAGGTTAGGTTATAGAAATATATATGTAAAGAAGGGACCTTTTGTGTAGTTTTGCAATTCGCTTTTGTTTGCGATGTCAAAAATCTCATTGTGCAAAGGTTTATGGATTCGATTTAAATCACTCCGCAACTGTCGCAGCCTTATGATCGAAGTGGTTTGTCTCGAAAGCCTCGTATCCACTATGCAAAATTTGATGTGAGACATGATGCACAACATGTTGCTTGTCATGTAAAATGGCGACGAGGAACTTTTGTTTAGTAACGTTGTCTCGTTGCGTCATGTTGCGTGTCAGCTGGCAACGTCAACGAACATGTTGAGCGACAAATGTTGCTTAGTGGATACGCGTATTACATGGCGCTCTAGACCGTCTTTCCACAAATTTTCAGAGTCGAGGAGTCGTACTGTTGGGAAGTGCACCTTAAGGCTTTTGTAGCAAAAAAAGCTTGTGAAACTGTAAATTTTGTTTGTACAGATGGTGACACTTTTATCCTACGAGACGATTGATGTAAGAAATGTTTCGCAAGGTTGAAAATAAAATAATTAGGGTTGTTCTCGACGTTCATCCATAAAAGAAATATGATCAGAGGATGTTTGCTTGGTAACAGAATCGTTTGGCGTTCTTCCAGTCCTCGAAAAGCGGGGTGTCAAGTATGTTCATCCTTTTGAATATCTTTCTAGGGATGATAGCACATTAATCATCAATGTAATACGCATATTGTCTGTTGGAATATGCGCCAAGTGCCAATTCTTTTTGATTTTCAATATTTAATTCTATACTGCGAATGAAAATATAAGACTACAATTGGACGTATACTTATTTCAATTCTCTCTGGACTGAGACAAATTATTTGGTGTCTGGATGCGTTAGGGAATAATGTAAAAATAAATGTATTTGGCAGTTCAGTGTCACCTTTTGTATAAACAATCCATAGTTTTATTTCACTTGATCGTTGCTAAGTTAAGAAAGCTCAAAACATTTTTCGGTTTTTTCAACATTAATTTGTCTAGATCAATCGCAATTTTGAATATCTAATAAATCAAATTTCTCTGAAATTTACGGCGTTTGAGAAAAATATTTCAGTAATTTGTATGTTTTCGATCAGGTAAAATATCGGATAGTTTATAGAAGTAGTTATATTTTAAGTAAATATTGTTATTATATTAATGAAAAGCTAACTAAAATAGTCGGCAAAAGTATGACATTGATAAATGCAAACATTTATGTTTTGACAAAGATTTTTAGATAAATTATTAAAACATTCTTATTTATTTAGATCTAATATGAACGTAAACAACATTTACCATTTTCTGGAATCTCGGTAATAAAAAGTAAATTGTAGATAGATGTGAAAAGAATACTATGTTTTCGAACATTTTTTTTTAGGTTGGTTGTAATTGTATTCTCAAGATTTCTTATGTTCAAAGAATGTTGTTAAAAAATATTGAGTAAGCCTTCTTTGATCTTAAGTACCTATTGTAATTGAATATCATTTTGTTTTTGGTTTTCAAATAAGCTGTATGTTCTTATTAAAACTGTTAACTAATTGTGAATTTGGCAAATGAAAGTAACTAACAAAATATTTGTTTAAAGACGTTAATTAATAATCATTAATTTCAATTTTTATCATAACATTCTAGTCTTTCTAGTCGATTAAAAGCTGTAAGAAATAATTATTTGTGTTAAATAATAAACTATAATATTATACGGGGTTTTTTATTTCCAATTTCATATTCACAGTTACATTTATGTATAATGTTGCTTAGTGTTGGCTGCCGACAGAAGTGAAAACATTAGCATATCGGTGTCGCTAACCCATAATGTTTAGCCTCTAGCTTCAATGATAAAACATATCAGGCGTACGGGTCGATGTTCAAGATTAAGCAATGCTTGTGGTCCGTGTATGGATGACCGTCCAATACGAACCAAGCCTCCTCCGTGCCTCGGAAAGCACGTTAAAGGATGCATTATGTTGAACCGTAGTGGGCGGGTGGAACATTTATAGGCTGATGATGTTGATGATGTTGTAGTGGGCGCGAGCCGAGCCCCGTGCGAGGCACGGATTCAAACCTTCACAAACATTTTATTATGATGCGGTCCATGCTACACCGTGCGGCGTCCGCCGGGTCCCGGAGGCTCGGCCCTGCCCCGACGACGCACGGTTCCGCCTTTCTCGACTCGTCGTCGTATAATCCCCGGCACGTAAATTGGCAAGATTCGTTAGATGGGCAGAAGTCGTTAGGTGGGCAGAAGTCGTTTTTAGGGTTCCGTACCCAAAGGGTAAAAACGGGACCCTATTACTGAGACTTCACGATCCGTCTGTCTGTCTGTCTGTCTGTCTGTCTGTCCGTCTGTCACCAGGCTGTATCTCATGAACCGTGATAGCTAGACAGTTGAAATTTTCACAGATGATGTATTTGTATTGCCGCTATAACAACAAATACTAAAAACAGAATAAAATTAATATTTAAGGGGGATCCCATACAACAAACGTGATTTTTTGCCGTTTTTTGCTCGATATTAATAACGGCAACAGGTAGACGCTTGAAATATTCACAGAATATTTAGTTGTATATTCACTTCAAAAAATAATAATTATTAAATTAAAATAAAATAAATTAAGGGGGGCTCCCATACAACACACGTGATTTTTGTGCCGTTTTTTTGCGATAATGGTGCGGAACCCTTAGAGCGCGAGTCCGACTCGCACTTGGCCAGTTTTTTAGTTCTCTTTGATAGTTTAGCGGGACGCTGGCAACGTTCCGAGTGCACAATTGGTTGATCAGTTGACACAAGGATCGACTGACCAATAGCTTTGCGTTCACATTCCTTTCGCTCTATATGGTGGTAACATACTTCACTTGTGACTTGGACACAGCTCGCGTCCATCACGGTCTAGCATAACCCATCCATAAAGACGTAAGTCCAGCTTGACATTTGTAGATCTTTGACAGTTGTTTCGGGTGGTCAGTAGCTAGAAAATCTGGCAACAGGCATGGCAAGGGTATCGTAAGTCGTGTTACCCAGTCACTGAGTTGTCGAGGTCAGATAGGCAGTTCCTTCATCTCACCTAAGCTGCAAACAGCTAGACTGGTAGTCGATCCAACAAAATTCGGAAAAGGCAAAGGGATATTGACTTTGTCTTTGGTGCCGGCTTTTATAGATTCAAGGCAGAAAACCTGACAACACTCTTGCCAAGGGTTATTAGTTACTGGGTTTTGGAGATCAGAGAGGCATTGAGCTGCTTTCGGTTAGACTGGGAGTTGACCCCAAAATACATAGTTTGAAAGAAAAAGGCTGGGCAAATTGATTAATTAATAATACTAAAGCAACTAGCCCAAAATCGAGCTGCGAATGGCTATCGAGCGACACGGACGCTTTCAAAGGTTGACTGTTCGAAACCAATCGATTGTACCTTATTATTATATATATTTTCCCCCTATAACCCTCAACCGGACACGGGATTGAACGAGACTTGGACAAATGTAAGTGTAGATGTAGGTTGTGTATGCTTGTAGAATTGTAGGACCACTCTCCAACTATACGGGAATCGGTCTCCCAAAAAACAAACCCTTAATTACCGCTGCCGCGTAACGCGGTTTCGCGGATATAGACCTTGTGGGATCCAAGATTCGAAAAATTGCTCATGGGTCCCAGTGTCGCCTCTTGGCTTGTGATCCGCAGGGCTGTAATCAATAGGTTGTCTATGTATTAGCTTCGCTTTCAATCTCCAACGTACTACCTTTGCATGCCGAAGTCAGGCAGAAATTATAACGAGTTTATACTCAGTGTTTATACTTCGGTAGCCTGCCAATATTTTTAAGGTTTCATTCAAACGATATTGGCCGCATCGCTCGACTGTAGTGCACTTCACTCAGTTTGGTCTTACCTTAATAGTCTAGTACAAGTGCTTTTTAGTTAACTTTTTTTAACAGTCTTGGAAAAATATGAACGAGTTTATATTTTTGAACGAAAAATAAAGTTCCGTTAATAAAAATTGCAAAAGTTAGAAACAATTCAATGAAAAATAAAAAGCGTGTTAGCTTTTTTGCTATTTGCTCTTAAATAAATATTATCTTCTGTTTAAAATCTGAAAGAAGAGAGAATTTCCTAAATGAAATTCCTAACAATCAGAACTGTAGGACCAATATTTATAATTTGTGAAAATACGGTCGAAAACGGGTACTCTGACTTGCGCAAACCTCGGCCACTTCAAATTTAAAAAATAATATGACTTACTCTACATAATGTAACAAAAACAAACATGATTTGTTTAATAAACAATAAAAAATTAAATAAAAACCTTTTTGTTTAAATCATGAAGCTTGATACATTATTATGAATTTTTAAAACATGGCCAATTAATATTAATTATAAGTGGTAGAAAAAAATGTAAATTGACAAATACGTTTTCAGCAAGTTTTTTTTAAGGATTATTTTTCTATTTTAATCTTCGTTTGCAACAAATACGAGTATAAGGGTTCCAAAAAACATTTTCAACTATCTTATAAACAACGCATACGTTAATGTTTTTTTAAATAAAAGGAGTTAAATAATAAAAATGATTTCCATGAATTTTCTCATATTAAAAAACAGATCATCAAAAATATAAAAATTTTGTTTGATTAATTTAAGTTTTTAATTTTGAAACTACAAAGTTAAAGTGAACAGGCTTCATCGTCATATTCGCGCCATCATGGACTCTATCTCTCTCTGACCTAGACTAGAGTCAAGAGCAAACCCATCACAAATAAAATAAAAATACTTAAATTGTTAATAAAACAACTTTAATGAAGCAGGTGTCTATTGATTTTGTTTTTATATTTTTTCAATAGCTAAATAGCTGCTTTGAAGCCTTTCAAGAATAGCTCCAAGGAAGGAATAAAACTCAATTTTATAGTTTAACAATTATCACACTTTTAACATTCATGTTCAAGCAGAAAAAACTAGTTAATTAATTATAGCACAGACAAAAAAAAATCGCTTTAAAATAATTGCCAACCAAATTATTGTTTATTCATCCAGTAAGTGACTGATTTTTTTCATATTTAATATGTTCAAATCATTTTTAAAGTGTCCGAAGTGGCCGTGGCTTAAGCCAGAGTACCCTTTGCCAGCCATATTTTCATCCGTCTGAGAAAATTATAAATATTGGTCCTGATGAGTTCTGATTGTAAGGACTTTCTTTTAGGAAATTTACTCTTCTTTTTAGATTTATAAAATCTTAATTAGTTTTTGACATACTTGCAAAAAAACCATACCCCTTTTTAATTTTCAGTTAATTGTTTAAATTTTTTGCAATTTTTGGGAGTGGAACTTCTATTGTTTTTTTTCAAAAAATAAACGGAATGCTATTCCGAATCGAATGATACTTGTTCATATTTTTCCGAGACTGCAGGAAAAAGTTGAACAAAAAAGCATTTGTTGACTACACTATAAAGGAATATCAAACAAGCGAGTCCTACACAAAGAAAGTCAAAGGAGTCTAAAATAAGCATCCATTTTTATTTCCCAGACCAGTCTATACAAAGCAAACTGACTCTTATATCCTGACAAGATTTAGTTTTCTGGCCAAAAACAAAATCAGAATAGACAACAAAAGAGTAGCTGGTTAACACTACAAATTTTGACGAGCCTTGACAGATTTTTGAGTTGCTGATTACCCGTGACGACGACGGTCATAATTCCTACAAAAAGCAGTCGGGATCAACTCCTGCCTCGGTAAGTAATGGGTGATCACATATTTAAGGACCGCTGGGAGTTGCTTAACCTTGGAGATTGACCTCTGCGGATGTTATTATTTAGCCACAATTCTCTTTTTATACAAGCAATCGACGTAGAGAGGCACATCAGTATAATTATTACATAGGTAGGTACGTGTTGTTTCAACGATTGAACTGCACAGCAAATCTAAGTCCAAAATGCCCGCTACCCTCCGCGAGGCTAGTCTCCCAATACATCCCTAATAGCACGCGTCAGGCTGGTCAGCCTGCAGTGGAACAGCTATCTCGACCCAACTGCTCTAGTTTGCTACACCGAGCATTGTGCCGGAACACAGCTAGGCCGCTTGGCGGTACGTCTTTGCCCGGTGGGTGGTCGCAAGCCTTCGGCCAAAGCCTACCACCAGTTAGTGTCACCTAATTTGCCCCACCCGGGGACCACGTGTAGGGAATCAAAAAAAGGGGTACACAAAGGGAGGGGGGGGGGACCTGGGTGACACGGCCCCCAAAATTGAAAATTATAGGTTATTATACATTATGTTATTAACTCAAAAAATATATAAAAAAGCCATACCTCAACATCGCCTCCGTAACGTTTCAGTACGCCAAACTAGCTCGAAGCTGAAATCAGAGCCCGAGGAGGCAATACCAGTTATTAAAATGTAACGGCGTAAAACATACTTTTAAATTTAAACACTAAAATTAATTTATCATTAATTTAATTTACTTATTATTAATTTATTATTAATTTTCCTTAAACAATTTCAGTCTTAGAGAGTAAACATCCAGCTGATCCAGCGCCTGCTGATGATCTTACCTTGCCCGCCCACCTGACATCCCTGATCTCAATTCATCCTTTCTACAGATTGCAGCCCCCTAGTTGATAGCCGTGAGCTCCTTCCGAAGCGGTTCTGCCGGCGGCCTTGACGGCTTGACTCCTCAACATTTAAAGGATCTTTTAAGTTGAGGCACCGGGGACCCTGGTGAGTCTCTTTTGAAGGAGCTTGCGGCTTAAGTCAACCTATTGCTCTCCGGCGGTGCGAACGATGCCGTCGTCAATGTCTTGTAAGGGGCCAACTTATGTGCCCTGCGTAAGAGGGACGGCGGTATTCGCGCAATTGCCGTCGGGTGCACCTACAGGTGTATGGCAGCCAAAATTTGCTGTAAACTGTATGCTAAAACTCTTACAACTAAATTCCAGGCCCTACAGCTTGGCTTTGGCTCCAGAGAGGGTTGTGAGACTGCTACATGCCCTTTCCACTCTTTTGAATTCAGGTAAGGAGTATAGTCATCCTCAAGGTTGACGTTAAAAACGCATTTAATTCCGTCAGGGACACTTTGTTGGCTGAAGCAAATAAAGAGCTACCAGAAATTTTCGGCTATTTGTGGCAATGCTATAGGCACCCATCAAAATCATGTACAAAGACAATGTTTTGGAATCTTCAGTTGGTTGCCAACACGGTGACCCTCTCGGGCTTGTCATTTTCAGTCTGGCATTCAAAAACTAAATTCGAAATTTAATTTATGGTATTTGGATGATGGAACACTAGGAGGTGACGTAGACCCCGTTTTCCGTTTTAGCAGATTTCCAATTCCTGAAAGAGCAGTTCAAATCCATCAGCCTTGACCTCAACCACATGAAAATGTGAATTTTTTCTTTGTGACAGTACCGACAGACAACCGACCCTACAAAAATTCTATGCAATAGCCCCAGAGATCAAAATTTCAGATAAAAGTTCACTGCACTGCTCCTAGGTTCCCCAATTTGTGAAGACTGGTTTTCTTCATTCATTGATGGCAAAATTAACCATTTTAATGATATTTTGGATAGACTTTCCAAAATTAACCGTCATTCAGCTTTTACTCTCATTATCTCTCTCAGGTATTGCTTGTTTCGGACCAAACTTTATGTACTTTTTCCGCTCTTCCCCTTTATGGCAGCAGCCACTTCTACTGGTTTTTTTTTTCAAAATTGTTCGGAACCGAATGTTTCGTTCCTTTTTTTGTTACTTTGTTGCAACATTGTGTCATCGATTTGACAGCTTTTGATTGAGTTGACGTTGACATGACTCGTAAAAATGTGGTTGACATCGCGAGACGTGATGATTTGGTCTTGATCTGGTTTAGCGGAAATTGATAAAAAACCAGCCGATCGTTACTCGAAATTGCGGGAAATCGCCCGTGCATTTGTTTGTGTATATATTTCGTGCACAGCGAAGTATTTTTGTGTCGGAAACGTGTCTGGTTGGCTGCCGGAAATTCGGTCCAGAATACGTCGGTTACCCTAATATTATATATATATCTTCCCACGATAACCCCCAAACACACACGTGATTGAACGAGACCAGGAGTTCCTCGCGGGAATCAATGTGAGTAATAGTTGTAACTTGTGTACCATTGTATCACTTTCCACCTGTCTGACAGGAATCAGTATCTCAAAGAACAAACCCCTAGTTTACCGCTGCTGCGTGTCGCAGTTTCGCGGTATAGACCTTGTGGGATCCATGAGTCGCAGCGTTGCTAATGGGCCCCAGCGTTGCCTCTTGGCTGTGATCCGAAGGCCTGTATTCAACAAAAAATATTCGATGCACTCTGACATCTATCTTAAATGTGACTTTGGATGACCGAGCCTGGACGCAAGCCACATTCCCCATTCACTTTGGCTGGCTCGGCATTCACAAAATTGCCAGTATAAGCTTACCGGCGATCCTGTCTTCAGTCCTCAGCACTGAAACGTTAACCACTAAAATTTTATCCCTGTCACTGGTTATCTGCGAAAGTGGCTTTCCCGAATACGGCGTTACCCGAATACGGCTTTGCCTGAAAACCCATCTTCCCAAAGACAGTGGGATGAGCCGCTCTGTAGATTGGTACGGAATAAACTCATAAATACGTCCACCAGAACTGCTGAGCGTGCTCACCTACTGGCTGTGGGTGACTGGGAGTCAGGCCTCTGGCTACAGGCATTACCGTCACCGAACATAGGTACAATGTTGAGTGACACTACCTTTCGGATCGCCCTAATGCCTTGGAAGTTGGGTAGGCCTTCGGTGTGGGATGCAACATGTATCGATACCCTTGCACCATACAATCTTCTTAGCACGGCGGGCTGTGCTGGGGCGGCTGCTGCTAGTGCCGAAAACCTCAAACGGCGCAAATTTACCTTATTGGCAGTTACATGTTTGATCCGAGACATTAGGTCTATAGGGTCAGAGTGCTCATCGAGTGTTTCGAGATATAAGTAAACGCTTAGGACGACTGTTCGCATGACCAGAGGGCTGGCCCTTTCTTCAGCCAGAGAAACAGCATTGCCATTCAACGTGGCAATGCTGCCAGCGTTCTGGGTACGTTTCCTATTGACATCGATGTGAACGAATTTTTTATGCTTAATGAGCCATTTTCCCGCTTCCCTTTGTATGTAAGTTTGTTTTGTTATTAGTCATACGATCAGAAATATTCTAGTGTAAATTTTATTTGTAAATAAAGACCCATTTTATTTATGGACTGACTAATGAAACTAATCGCGATTAGTGCAACTAAACTCAGTTTATGCGAATACAGCGTTCGGATTGGTAGTTTCTCAGCGGTCTCAACTAATCAGAACGCTGTATTTGTATAAACTTAGTTTAGTTGAACTAATCGCGATTAGCTTCATTGGTGAAATCGGCCCTGAATGTTTGAGTTTTTGCCAGTAAGTTAAAAATGGTTATTTTATGGTTTCTATCTTTTTTGAGTTAAAAACGTTACTAATGAATAATGAACTATAATTTCAAAGTAAGTTGATTATTTTTTTTATAAAATGCTTTTTTATTTCAAAACTCTGGCTTCTATAGTTAAATTAGTGGAAATCAAGGGCATTTTTTTACTCCGATTTAATTAATTACCAGAACTCCAATAACCTCTGGAAAACATTGAATTCAGCGGACAAGCTCGATTGGGAGAGTCTACTAAGATAAATAAGTCCTAGTTAGATGAAAATTGGGGTTGAATTCGGAGAGTTTTCTTGTGATTTAGTGCCTTTGCTTTGAACGCCAACTCTCTGGCCTGCAGACTTCTAAGAATGGGTATTGTAACTTCAGAGACCTTATTCTGTAAATGAAGATAAAAATGTATGTTTGCCGTCTGGTTTGAATAGCCGCATATCCGCAATAAGGCTCATTAACTCCTTATTCATTATTTAATGAGAAAGCCTTATACAATGTTTACGATTTTGTAGTAAAAAACTTTAAAGCCGCAATATACACTTAATTTTATTGATTAAAACACCTCACATAAGGTGTTTAATTCCCACCCGTTTTTATTGCATTTCCTAAAATTCTGCAAAAAATATGAGGCAAAATTCGCAGGGGTTTTTTTAATTGGCGCATCGCTGTGATCTTTCTGTCAGTGTGTAGCACAACTTAAAAGACTGATAGTAAAACCCATAAAATACATGTGTTAATCCTTGAAAAATTGCAGAATTTTAGGAAACGCAATAAAAACTTTTAATATTTTTTTAAATTTGATTTTTGTGGCTCAATATCAACATAGCTATGTGTTTTAGCTATGTGAATTATAACACTAAGCGTGTTTTAATGGAATTTTTATTGTATAAATGTCAAGTAGCTACATTCCGTAACTCTTTAAATTATTTTATTCCTTTATTTATCTGTTTTCTTATTATTTACATTTTTAAATGTTTTTATAAAATAAATTAAAAAACAAAAACATTTTAAAATATAAAAAATAGAGGCCCACCGGCATCGGGAACAGGGTCCAAGCTACCGGCGGTCAGGGCTCCAGAGAGAGGAACCTCCTAACTATACGAGCCGTGTCCAGCAGTACTGCTTTCTGGATCAGGCCCTTGACCCAGCTGCCTAACGAGAGCCTTCTAAGATGTTGGTCGAGGCTCGTGGCTATTAAGCCATTGGCTGACGCGACTATCGGTACAATGATCGCTGTGTCCACATCCCACATGTCGACAACCTCGCGAGCCAAGTCAAGATACTTGATTTGTTTATCTTTCTTGGCTTTCACGAAGTTCCCGTCATGCGGGACGGTAACATCAACAATCATTGCACGCCTCTCGATTCGGTCCACCACCACTATATCAGGCTTGTTAGCGTATCAGGCTTATTAGGCTTTATTTATCACATAGCTATTTTTACAGTATTTGGGTATTCAAATAACGATTAAAACTGCATAAAAATCCGAATATAGGTTTATAAAAGTGGTGCTTTTGCACGCGCAACGACGCGGACGTTGTCTTTGTGTATTACTTGAATTTTTTTTTACATTCTCGATGATATGGCCGTATAAATAAAATTAACTGTTCGCCTCTG
Source organism: Orthosia incerta (assembly GCA_948252205.1). Classification (NCBI taxonomy): domain Eukaryota; kingdom Metazoa; phylum Arthropoda; class Insecta; order Lepidoptera; family Noctuidae; genus Orthosia; species Orthosia incerta. The sequence goes on along the minus strand of OX411749.1, from coordinate 11,191,112 downwards.
TCAACTTAGGTCCAAAGTTTGGTCGTTAGGCTATGTGAATATCGTAATAAGCAAGTGAGATACTAAATTTGCTCTATCTTTGAAAGTATGGTGATTTTACCCCTAAAGTGGGGTGTTTTTATCGATAAAATTAAGTGTATTTAACGGCCTTAAAGCCTTTATTACTGCATGCCCGGACACATTGTATATTCCAAAAATTAAAATACATAACAGTTTTCTGTATTTTGCTAAGGGTTATGTAGAGGGTGTTTCTGTTTTTATTTCTTCGTTTTTTGACACCGCGTTCCGAATTTGAAGTTATTTTTCACTTATTTGGAAGTCGGTTGTATTTTTTTGTACAAAACTTTTTTATATTTCACATTTTAGTGGTACATAATGGACAAGTTCTATAGTAAGGTACGGTACCTTTAATGCCCACAGTGATACCAGAATAGATTACCCGAATAATATGTAACTTGAACAAAACCAGTGGAATGAGAGTGTCCCAGGGTGAACTGTATACATCTGCGTACCCGTTTAGAGCATACTGGCGTTATGGTATGTTATGAAATAGTGTAAACAATAAACAGACATGCGAATGCAGCAATCCCGAGAGAGTTGCCATCATTTGTGAATCTAAACTTGTATTAATTTGCACACCATTGAAAATATTATTTGTAACACCTTACTAACCTGTATTATGCTTCTTGCACCATATAGCTGAGTGCCCAGTGTATGGGCTAGCCAGATTTAACCTGGCACAAAAACTAGACGTAATAATTAACGTAAATAACATAAACATAATTATGACAAATAAAGATACACGAAGTCAATTCTTATATTTTTGTTTAAAAATAATAAGATTAGTAATAGATAGAAATAAAACTTAGATTAACAAATTAACACAGTAAATATAGTGAGTTATATTGTACAAAGTGTTAAATATATAAGGTATTGTAATAGCTGTGTGGGATAAAAAAAAAATATTTATATACAATATAAAATATTGTAAAAACAACAAAGAAAAAAAATGATAATAACAAAAATGATTTAAAAAAAGTATCAATATGTTAAAAAAAAGAACCCTAACCAGCTAATAGTGTTAAGCAGATAAAAATAAATGTAGATTAATAAAAATTGTCTTTAATATAGTATGTAACCTCAGTAGTCCCATCTTGCGACTACAATTATATTGATAATATTATAAATACTGTTATAAAATTTCCACAGAAAAATAATCCTCCGACCGCAATATCGGGGACAACCGTGTAATTAAAAAATAAACCTTTATTATGCAAACCAATTATTTAATTTGATTTGATTTGATCTAGCACGCAATCTCTTACACTAGAATTCTGTGTATTTCACAACGTTGTGCTTATTCTTAAATTGGGAATTCGCTGGATGTCACTGAAACTGAAAATATAGTCATGTATATAAATGAAAAGATTAATATAAAGTGGCCTCCTGGCTTGCTAGATACAAGAGTGATGTGCTGCTCAGAAAACATAAAGCAATTGCTTGGCACTGAAGCAAACTATATTTGATGTATACAATCTTCTCTCTTAGAAGTAACGAACATCACATGACGTATATCCGTGAGGAATAATTAAAAGCTAACTGTTATAGCGGTTTGAGAAACCTCATCATCCTTGTGTCTATTACGAAAAGTGGACTGTATTTGAAGGGTTCTGGTAATTGTGCGTTGAAAATAAGCGGGAAAATATTCACGGATCAATTCGGGCGATCTAGTATGGGATGAGGGAAGTAGTACGCCTTACCTTGTGGTGATCGAAGCCAGGCCACGTATGGCGGCGAGCTGGTGTTCTTCAACTCCAAAATGGCGACGACGACTTTCAGGATCCACACACTTCACACAAATGTTTTTATATCCGCGAGGCGGGTTAATAGACACGGTACACAAGGTTCTCTGCAATCTAACTAATTAGATGCATCAGTCTCCAGCCATGTGGCTTGGAAAGCTGGCGGTTGAGACGCGAAGCCCGTTCACGGTGAAGTTTCGTTTCGTTCTGGCGACCTGTCATCAAGGCGTACATGAAGGGAAAAGGAATGAGGAAGGAACGAGATAATTAGAATATCAATCGCCCGCGAAATCTCAAATGCATTTGCCTATGTATTCGGTCTTTGATTTATGACCTTTACAAGAGATGGCGCTACCATTTTCCCGGCCTTAAAGGGTCACCTTTAATGAAAATTAAACTTAGCCCTGTTAGGTGTACTACCGTATACCTATTTAGCAATACAGACTAAGATGCGGATTTTTAGATTTAAATTAAGAGTAATACTGCGAGTTGCATAATACTTTAAGTTACATACCTATTCTTAAATTTTAGAGAGAAAAATATGTTGCGTCGCAAACTAACTAAAACTAAGAGACCTAACTATCAAGCCAGGCCTTATTGAGTCGGTAACGGACACAGACGTACAACAGGGCGCACGTAGCTACCCTTCGCGGTTTTCACAGTAACAACACGGGTTGTACCGTCTTTAGAGGTATGTAATTTCTCAATAATGCCTAACGGCCATGAAAGAGGCGGAGCGTTATCAGTAATGATAACTACAATAGTACCCTCTTGTATTGAAGGTGCAGGACTATTCCATTTGGATCTAGCCTGAAGTTGATGTAAGTATTCTGAACGCCAGCGCTGCCAGAACGACTGCACAAGTTTGTCCAGTAGAGTATGTCTCTGAAGCAAGCTGAGCGTGTCTGCTTCAGGAGCGGGAAGGGACAACAACGGCGCCGTGTGCAAGAAATGCGCAGAGGTCAGCGCTGATGGTTCAGTAGGGTCACTACTCATAGCAGTAAGTGGCCGCGAATTAACCAGAGCCTCAACTTGGCTAAGGACAGTTATAAGTTCCTCGTAGGAGAGGATTTGTTGACCTATAACTTTGAAAAGGTGAGTTTTAACTACCTTAACCATACTTTCCCAACATCCTCCAAAATGTGGGGAAGCAGGTGGGATAAACTTCCAATCTATATATATGATTGAAAGAAAGTTCTTCCTCAAGATGAGGACGAAAATCTTTAAGAAATTTATGAAGGTCGCGTAAATATGAACTCGCACCTACGAAACAAGTACCGTTATCGGTGTATAAGCATTTAATAGGACCGCGTCGCGAAAGAAAGCGTTTTAAGGCTGCAAGGAAAGTCACTGTGCTTAAATCTGTAGCCACTTCAATGTGCGTGGCACGCGTCGTCAAACACGTAAAAATGCAGAGCCAAGCCTTACGGCTCTTAACACCTCGACCACGAAATGGTGTGTACTGCAGCGGGCCTGCATAGTCACAGCCGGTGTGAGTGAACGCCTTGTCGACTTTGTTGACACGCTGGCTAGGTAGATCTGCCATAAGTGGAAGAACAGGACGCGGGCGGAATTTAAAGCAAGTGTTACAGTTGTGGATTCTGTGGCGAATTATTCTACGCGCAGCTAAAATCCATTAATTATGCCTGAGTAAGGACATAAGCAACTCCGGACCGGCATGAAGATGTTTCTTGTGACAAAAGTCAACAAGTAGATCAACAACATGGTCATGACGCGGTAGAATACATGGGTGTTTATAATCGTAGGGTTCGTCCGAATTCGTAAGACGACCACCAACTCGTATGATGCCGTGCTCATCGAGAAACGGCTTAAGCTTATGGAGGGCGGGAGTACATGGTTTATTGTTTTTTAAATTTAGAATATCGTTACGGAAATGAACATCCTGTACAGTTTGCAGCAATTTAATTTCTGCATATTTGAGATCAGAGCTTGATACAGTATGTGCACTAGGCAGTTGTCTTAAAAACTTAAAGACATAAACTATAGCGCGCAGCAACTTAGACCATGACGACACACGTAGTGCTAGCGCGTAAATTGGCGATTCCGTAACGTCAGAAACCACGGCATGAGCAACTGATTTCTGTTCGGGTACGCCCTCATGCAGTGCATTGTGGTCGAAAGTATGTATGGGCCACTCAGATGGGTCATGAGAAATCTATGAGGGTCCACGATACCACAATGGATGATGCAAGAGCTTAGCTGGCGTAACACCACGAGACAGACAATCAGCAGAGTTCTCAGTACCTGCAACGTGGTTGAAACAATTAGCGGGCATAAGCTCTATTAGCTTAGTAACCCGATTGGCAACAAAAGTTTGCCAGCGGTGCGGTGAGGCATTTATCCAGGCGAGCACTACTTTAGAGTCCGTAAACGCGTATACCTTATGGATGCGGTAGTGGGGCGATACTGTGTCTTGTACCTTGCGAAGCAACTTAGACAACAGTAGGGCCGCGCACAACTCCAGTCTAGCTACCGAAATGGTTTTCACAGGTGAGACTTTAGACTTAGCACTAACTAACTGCACGGAGTAGTTAGAACCAATGCCTATTTGCATGTATACGACTCCGCCGTAAGCACGCTCGCTGGCGTCAGCGAAACCTATTAAATTCATGGTGCATCCGTCGACCAACCCCAGATGACGCGGAATAATAATTTCATTAAGCGTAGCAAGCTCAGCACAAAACTGATTCCAAGCTGTGACTATATGGTCAGGTGGTTTGTCGTCCCAGTCACACTTTGACAGCCAAAGCTCCTTAATTAAGAACTTGGCGTACAGAATAGTGGGGGCGACAAACCCCATTAAGTCCCATAGCCGAGCCACTGTGGAAAGCATGGTTCGCTTAGTGCATTTAACATCTGGTGTGGCGAAGTCAAAGCGGAAACTGTCACAAGACTTGTCCCAGCGTAAACCCAGGACCTTATGCGGTATGGACTTCTCATACTCGATATCGGGTGAAGCCTTATGAGTATCAGGAATGTGTGCGAGAACCTCTTTCGAGTTACTTGTCCATTTGACAAGGTCGAAACGGCCTCGCTTGAAGAGCTGAATAAGCTCATCACAAAGCGAAATTGCTTGCGGTATGGACATGACACTACAAGCAATGTCATCCATGTATAATGCGGAAGAAGCAGCGGCAGATGCTGCAGGGAAATTATCGCCTTCATCAGCGACTAACTGACGGACTACACGTAGCGCGTGATATGGACTAGACTTAAACCCGAAGCAAACACGATTAAATTGATAAACCGTTATAGGTTCATGTTTGCTAAATCTGTAAAAGATGCGTTGAAATCTACGGTCCGATTCACGAACGCCGATATTGAGAAACATTTGGCGGCAATCAGCAGACAGGGCTATTTGAAAGAGACGAAAACGAATTATGATATTAAATAAATCACCCTGTAAATTAGGGCCTGCATGTAGAATGTCGTTAATTGACTGTCCCGATGTAGTTTGACTACTAGCGTCTAAAACTACGCGAAGTTTAGTGGAAGTCTTATCTTCGCGAACGACACCGTGATGCGGAATGTAATATGACAGATTAGAAACGTTATCATCTTTTAAAACCGGACTCAAATATTCTTTATTTATGTAGTCTCGCATGACGTCATTATAAGCGCTGCGTAACCCTAAGGACGCATCAAGTTTGCGCTCTAAATAATGGAAACGCCTATGTGCGGCGGCATATGAGTCACCTAGCGAATAAGGGTCGTCGCAAAATGGCAACGACACAATATATCTACCACTGTCATCGCGAACAGTGGTAGCGCGAAAATGTTCTTCGCACTCGAGATCCTTACGGCTCTGCAAGGGCGAGGCGGAAATTTCTTCAAGCTCCCAGAATCGCTTGAGAAGCGAATCTAAACTGGGATCTTGAAGAACAGAACAACATGACGTTGTACTCGTACAGTGTGAAGTATGTGATGTAGGTACGGAACCCATAACCACATACCCCAACACAGTTTCAATAGCGGGAGGTATATTATATTGCTCGCTATGCACTATGTTAGGCAAAAGCAAGCGCGGGAATATATCAGCACCAATCAAAACATCGATACCGCTCGGCTCCGCAAACTTTGCATCTGCGAGCGGTAATGTTTTGAGATGTGTAAGTTTAGAGACATCGACGAGAGCGGTCGGCAATGTATCCGTTATACGTTCAACAATAAGCGAAGAAACGTTGAAATTAATATCACTACTAAAACGAGAATATAATTTAATATCTACTGAACCCTTAACTGGTTTTTCCGACCCACCGATTCCTTTAACTATTAAATTAGAAGTATGAAAGTTCTTCCAAAGTCCCAGACGCTTAAAACATTCAGAAGTAATAAAATTACTTTGTGAGGCGCTATCTAGTAAACAACGTATTATGTGCGACTTATCATTCGCATCGTATATCACTACTTGAGCAGTAGCGAGCAGAACGGTTGTGTACGCCGTACGTTGCGGGCTATCTCTCGCCGACGACGGCGACTCCGCGACGCACCGAGCGTCAATCGAACGCGATCGAGCAGCGCCGGCGACAGATGTCGTACACAACGATACCTCAGATTTTGACGTGATAGAAGCTACCGTTGGCGTTGGGACCGGATCCGTCTGTGACGTCACAACAGTTGATAATTGCGGATTTTTATTAAAATGTAACAACGTATGATGACGTTGATTACACGTGCGACACTTTAATTTAGAAGAACAGTTAACCGTTTTATGTTTAATGCTCAAACAATTGACACAAGCATTGTTATCTTTCACACATTTAAAACGAGTGCGGGACATTTATATAAGTGTTCATGCAAGTATGCTTCGCACAGACACTTGTTTGAATTATTTGACTCGGAGCAAGCTACATAAGATTGTGGATTAGGAGCGGAAACTTTATTATTAAAACTACGCGATTTACTAGTTTTATGTGAATTGTCAGAACTATTAGATTTATTATTGTTAGATAAGGGTGGTTGGGTATTACGGAATATCCGACACTGATCATTGATGAAGGTGACAAAACTATCTAGAGTAGGAATCTTATGATTACGTTCTGTCATCTCGAAAGCGCGAATAGTTTCAGTGTCAAACTTTTTTATTGCGAGGTGCAATAAAATGAAATCCAGAAGGTCAACTAAATTAAGATTCTTAAGGGAATTAATTGCGGTAATGAACTTGTCCACGAATAGCTGATAATTCGAAACAGACGCGGGACCGGACAATTTAAGATTTAAAGCTTGATCCAAATAGGTAGACGCGAGGACACGAATATCCTGATACCTATCAAGGAGTGCCTGGAATATGACCTGGTAATTCTCAGCACATGGTGTGACTCCCGCGAACACAGACTGCGCCTTCGGCGACAGCTTACCTATTAAATAGTACAACCTGTCTGCATCCGTCAGCGACTTATTGTCATGAGTTGTAGATTTAAAACTTGCGTAAAATAATGGCCAGTTTCGTATATCACCGTCGAACGACATAAGTTCGATTGGCGGCAACCGTGGTCTACATGCTGCGAAATCACTCATACTGTGCCTCCCGGACGGCTTATCTTCAAATTGAGACATCACACGTTTAACGGAACAATACATATCCTCGAATGAGGCGTAGGCTTGATAGCTAGGCTTCGCATCGGGATATATAGCCAGTAACCTTGCATTATAATCGTCCAATAATTTATGAAAATCCGTTCGAATATCATCTACTGTTACACAAGAGCTAAGAAAGCTTTCTCTCACTGATTCGGAAGTATTAGCGACTTTAGAGCGATCATAAATTGACTGAATACGCTCGAAAAGTATATTACGCTTAGCTTCGAAAATCACCAACTGTTGATCTTCCGAAGAAGCGACCGCTTTCGCATCACGCGGCATGTTTATGTAATGTAGTTACAACTAACCACACAAACAAAATATTGTACGATAACTATTTAAACGAACAACTATACGTAGAAAAGTAATACTACTGAATGTGACTGTACTGTGACAACGGATTTCACAATACTCGCGTAATAACGAAAGAAGTTTTTTCTTAGTACCCACTAACCATATTAATTAGATTGTACAAAATGTCAATAGCATTACTATCCCAGCTAATTTTATTTTTAAGTTCAAATATTATTTAAGATAAATAATTAGGTATAAATATGCAACTTATAGCCCGCAATCGTCGAAACGTATTCGGTAAAGTTATAATATTTATACTGCGTAGGTACCTACAAGTAGTACACCTATTTTATTTTATTTTTCTCTTATAGAATGAATGTCTACCACGCGGTATTCGGAAAGTAACTTATTCCTAACAATTTATAATTGGTGGTAGGTGATTCCTATAAGGGCGGTTAAACTAAAATGAAATTTACAATACGACAAGTTAGTTTTAAATAAGAATTATTTGTAATAATAGTAGATACGTAATTATGTATCTGCTATTGCGGCGTTGATGGAACCACGTATTGGGTTGACAACTTGATTATGTGGGTAGGCGGCTAGGTGCCACGACCCTAGTAGGAAATTATGATAGATTCCTACGTAAGAAATAAAGGAAAATGGATATATTATAGGTATATATCCGGCTCGAAGGACCAAAAAATGTTATAGCGGTTTGAGAATCCTCATCATCCTTGTGTCTATTACGAAAAGTGGACTGTATTTGAAGGGTTCTGGTAATTGTGCGTTGAAAATAAGCGGGAAAATATTCACGGATCAATTCGGGCGATCTAGTATGGGATGAGGGAAGTAGTACGCCTTACCTTGTGGTGATCGAAGCCAGGCCACGTATGGCGGCGAGCTGGTGTTCTTCAACTCCAAAATGGCGACGACGACTTTCAGGATCCACACACTTCACACAAATGTTTTTATATCCGCGAGGCGGGTTAATAGACACGGTACACAAGGTTCTCTGCAATCTAACTAATTAGATGCATCAGTCTCCAGCCATGTGGCTTGGAAAGCTGGCGGTTGAGACGCGAAGCCCGTTCACGGTGAAGTTTCGGTTCGTTCTGGTGACCTGTCATCAAGGCGTACATGAAGGGAAAAGGAATGAGGAAGGAACGAGATAATTAGAATATCGATCGCCCGCGAAATCTCAAATGCATTTGCCTATGTATTCGGTCTATGATTTATGACCTTTACAAGAGATGGCGCTACCACTAACAAACACTCACTCGCAAATTCTTATATCTCCCAGGAGTTCTAGAAAAGCACATTCGATCAACGTTTTCATAAATTCAAAATGTTTGGGTGGTGAGGTGAAATATCATATTACATTTTACGGATTGACATACATACTTAGACTCACCCCTTTTTCCCATGGGGGTAGGGAGAAACGAATACATACTCTTTTTGCTTCGGTTACGTTCGTTCTAGTCATACACGCACGCCGGCTATGAGTACTGTATAAGTTCAAGATTGACTATCTTAATTTTTTACTTCAATTCAAGAATATCACTCTGTCTAGACTACATAAAATGTAAAACAGGACTTCTAGTCTGTAAATGTTTGATCAGAAAAATATCCTAAACGACTACTGTTTGCATTTAACGTAATAATATGCCAAGCTCGAACTTCAAAATCATTAAAGAAAATGGAGATGGATTTCACTTTTACATTCCAATGTGATTTTTTCCTAACACTTATATTTTATTTAATGACGTTAATCGCCAGACGCCTCCGATGCCATTTGTTTCAATTTCAAACTTTACAGTTAAATATGGGTTTAGACCAAATAAGAAAGAGAACAAGAGCTCAGTTTGTTAATAGAAAACTAACAAGAAAGAAAAAGTATTTATAGTCACAAAAACTAAGTACATTTCTGATTCTTTTCTTTAATGCATCAGCTTATAAATTGTTTACAGCTGTGTTTGCTATTTATTTTACACTTTTTGGTGTTAATATTTCACTTTCACTGCTAGAACTCATCTTTTATTCAATTTGTACGAATCAAATTAAAATTGTCTGTAATATTTTGTTAAGTAATAAAAAACGAATAAGAATTCAAATTCGAAGTTTTTCAAAGAAATGCCCGCATAATATTAGTTATTTAGAGCACGGTTGGCGCAGTGGTTGAGCGATTGACTGCTGCGCTGCGTGTCGCGGGTTCGATTCGCGAACGGAACAAATATTTGTATGACCTACAAATAGTCATTCCGGCTCTGGATGTTTGTGTATGTGAGTTTATATGTTTGTAAACGCATCCACGATACAGGAGAAATTTCTAGTGTAGGGCAACGTATTTTAAAAACAAAAAAAAGCTATTTTTTTATTTGGTTAACCAATGCAGCGTCGGCAGACGTGCTTTTTTATAATTGGCCAGGACTTTGTCGAAGCGAATTGTTCGGAACCAATAAAGATTTCGTTCTTTTTTTTGTTATTTTGTTGGAACACTGTGTCAGCTCGCTGTCATCGATTTGACAGCTTTTGGTTGAGTTGAAGTTGCAGGAGTAGTAAAAATGTGATCATATTTGCGAGACGTAACACATTTGGTCTTGATCTTGTTTTTGTTTGAAATTGATTTATAACCTGCCAATCGTTGCTCGAAATTGCGTTCGCTAAATCGCGATCCGCGAGTGGTATTGTGAGTCGCCCGTGCATTTGATTGTGTATATATTTCGCGCGCAGCGAAGTATTTTTGTCGGGAATGTGTATAGCTGTCTGTCCAGACCACGTCGGTTATCCCAAATTTATTATGTATATTGCCCCCCAATAACCCTCGACCGCTATAACCCCTTAACTAAATTTACATGATTTACTAAAAATAACTAATTTATTGTATGGTAAGGATAAATAAATAGCTTAAATAAATGAATAAACCTCGACCGGGCGCGGGATCGGACACGAAGCCAGGAGACCACCACGGGAACAAATGTGAGTAGTAGTTGTAAGTTGTGCATGCTTGTACCTATCACTTTCCACCTGTCTGACAGGAATCGGTATCTCAAAGAACCAACCCCTAGTTTACCCCTAGTTTAGTTATACCTTGTAGGATCCAAGATTCGCAGCATTGCTGATGGGCCCCAATGTTGAGTCTTGGCTGTAATCCGCAGGCCTGTATTCAACACGAATTGCGTTCAAACTTTTAAAATAAATATTGTTCTAAATTCAAAATTCATTTCATCACTGTTATTAAGTTCGCTGGAATGACCCATTTTGCTCGCACTTACCTGAGAACTTTTCTCCTCTTTTCGAATAGATGGGATGAAAAATAATAAGAACTATAGGATTTATGCACATGATCTTAAGATGTCTAGATCAGGCAAACTAGTACTCGAACGACGAAATTTATTCAATCAAGTCGCTAGAACACAAGAATGGTTTGAAATGACAGCCTCGGGGTGCGAGCACCTTGGAACATGTAAGATCATTTTATACATATGTGGCATTGGTGCGAGTTTTTAACCCACGATGGAAAAAGAGGTGTGTTATAAATTTGCAGTATATTTATTGTATTGTACCTGTGAGTTTGTGTATATGTGTATCTGTCTGCGGCATGATAGCGGATGAACCGATTATGTTTTCTTTGTTTTTTTTATTTCAAAGGTGACTTTATCGAGAATATTTTTAGCTTTGTTTGATGAAAATCGATTCAGCCGTTCTAAAGTTATGCGCGTTTTACTGTTTGAATCGGGGTGTTTTCGCAAGATATCATGTCATAATTACACGTCCAATAGGTTGTCGATCGAGGCGTGTCTACTACTAGGTAAATTAGGTAGAAGGAAATAAAAATGTGTCGGGGGCTTATTAAATTCTTAAATAAAATTTGTATTGTATTAACACTTGTTATTATTATTCAATTGCGTTAATATTAACGACAACTTGTATTGAAACTGTTGACACTACAGATAAATAATTATACTATACGATTTGGCATAAGCTAACTTTTACATTCACACGCTCCTGAACCTTTTATAGCAAGTGAGTGTCCGTTCCAAGAACTTTATATATAATCTCTGCGACCAAAGATATAACAACGAAAGAAAAAAAAATATTATAGAGTGGGGATAGAACAAAATATCGCTCGTTTGATCGAAGCCCACCTTAAGAAATTATAAATACAGCGTTCTAATAAAGCTTCACTCCACTGAATGTTAGAAAACCAATACTTCACGGTCACAGGTACGGTAAAAGGACGATTTCCTTTGCGCTATTTCAATTTCCTTTCGTTCAAGGTCAGACAGCGAGACTGTTTTAAAGCTACCTACATACGTTGGCTATTTATAGATTCAGTATCAACAGCCTTTGAGGTTTAATTAAGCTCTAATATAATTGAATAAACATCAAACATAAATATTAAGAAATGTAGCAGTCAGTAGGCCTGCAACGAATACTTGGACATTATATGTGAAATCAAACTTATACTGGTCATTTAGTTTTATAATCTAAGAAAACTGTTAACAAAGAAATACAGTTCTAAAACGATGTCTATGACTTGGAGTACTATAACTTAACCAAACGTCTCAGGCGACGACCATCGACTGAATGTGTCCTCAACTCCTCAAGCCACATATTTACTCATACTGGCTAAAAAACAGTCGATAAACACCGAGTGTTCACAATAAAAAAATATCGCCTCCATGGATGGCAGTCCTTTGGAATTATTAAGACATTAGGTGTTAATATAAAACAAAAATCGTAACAAATAACCAAAATATAACTATAAGATCATTCGATTTTATTTAAAACAAGCTATTATTAGGGTAAAAAGTAACAAAACGTATTTTACCCACAAATAACATTGCACGTTTATATTTCCCGAGGATCAGATTCGTGATCAGTTAGTGCCAAACTGTTTTTATGTTTTGATGCAAAATAAGTCTCTATTTTAATTGAATTGTCTATTCTATTAAATTAGCACATGTCATATAAACTTATGTCTAGGATAACATTTTTTTTCAAACTATTGTATCCCTAACATGGTGGAGCAGTGCAAGCGCACACAAACATAACTCAATAACAACTCTGTAACCGCTGTCTCACAATAAAGATTCTTTGACTTTGATTTTGACTTTGAGGATTAAAGCTTCGTCTGTTGAAACTAAAATGTTAAGGCGCCTCCCCGAGCAAAACGCCGCGCTAGTCGAATTTTGTGCTGTTTTTAAGAGCTATCTACTCTTTATTTAAAAAGAAATATCAATTAATAAAAATACATTAAAATTCTACATAATAATGATTCTAAAATGGTAGTACACTTTTTTTTTAAAGTGGTTTATGTGTCACTAATCTCCTGCCAACAAAACCATAAAAATGAGAAATAATTATTGATAGCATGCATCTCCTCGTAAAGTGTTTATTAATTATTTTTATACTAACAATAGGATAGACAATTTGATAACGAACATTTTGTAAGTTTTATTATTTTCAAAAGACCAACATTTTATTTTATAAAGATTTTATTCTAAAATCTGGGCGTATTCACTACCGAAATTCATGCGCCACCAGTGCTGCTAGGCCAATAGGAATGCTCATATCTCATGCTGATTTTTTGGTCAGGGTACGGCCTTAAAGAGGAAAATTGCTTGTTACTATGCCGTAGTTTCTAGAAGTCAATCTGCCTAGTCTTTTCCCTACTACATAATAATATAATGTTAGGTTCGCCTTTCAGCCCAACGGGATGCAGCTGAGTACGTCAAAAGGGTAAGGGGCTGGTTAGGGTCTATGAACTGTGAACTAGTCTGTGAACTGTGGACGCACCATTATTCTGAGGCCTCATTAATGCGTTGCGTTAAACGTCACAGCGTCAACGGTACATATATTTTTAGTGACATGCCACATTATGCGTTGCGTCGTCACACGAGACGTTTCAATGGATCGACGGACAAGGGAAAAATCGGGGGGAAGGTGATGTGCTGCGCTGTCGGTGCTCCGGTGCGGCGACGGACAGTGTTTGTTTCGATTCATTGTCGAAACTATAATCTACACTTAGAAAGTACCCTACCACCGAGTGCTTTATGATGGTTCAACACTAAACTGACTTCCTTTCTGATACACCGACATTGTCTGTACTGCTGTGTTGTATAGACAACATTCAAAACAAGTTGATGAAGGTAGGTGCAAAGTCTGTGTGCAACACTACGATGAGATAGGGAGCAAAACAGCGGGTAATGCTAGTTGCCGATAAGTATTTCAGTGTCAACAACCTGTGGATCTGATTATAAATGAATAAAAATGAAATATAGTATTGTCCATAAGCATCTCGTTTTGCCCGAGGGTTGGTCTAAAGTGTACCTATCTACTATAACTACATTCGCCAATTATAATTAAGACGCATTTAGGTAATACTTATGTATACGAGCAATAACTCAATATTTTATATATATGAACTAAACTGTATATGATTAAAAAACTAGCTTATGCCAGCGGCTTCACCCTCGCGGATGCCAGGAATACACAAAACCTTAACAAATTAAACACTTAAATCTTCCTCATGAGCCACTCCTACCTATATATATATAAGATCAGGGGTTATTTTTCTTCTTGAAGCATAACACAATGTGATTCATCTAAAACAGAGTTTTATTTATTAAATATAGATAAGTTTTACATAACAAATATCAACTATTGAACTAATTACTAACCTAAAACAGAGAATCGACAATTAAATGTTCATGCTTAACAATTCTTATTATAAAAACTTAAATCATCTTTTGCACTTTTGAACTAAAGCAAATTCACAAACATAACTGTGTTTTAAAGATATTATTAAACATCCTTTGTAATATAATACTATTCGATTGAGAAAATAACACGTTTCTTCCATTCTCAAATGTCAATGTCAGTCTCCACGTCAACACACAGCTCACAGCTTACATCACCCCCCATCCAAATGCTAATTTTTTCAACATAAGTTGATTAAAATTTAGCTACAAAAGCTAAAAGTCAACAAGCAAAGGAATGAGCTTTGTGACATGATATAGTCCAATAGATCTTGTACCACGACCGGTATTTATTTTAAATACTGAATCCGATATTTTCTCTTCAATTTCAAAGGGACCAATTCTAATTTCATCCATCTTTTTTTTGTTTAATTTGTTTCCATAGTCGACATATACCTTATCTCCTTTTTTAAATTCATGTTGTAATCTATTCTTGGCAATTAAAGTTTTATTATATTCGTGCATTTTTATTGATCTTTGGAGTGCTATTTTCCTGTCTTCTTCCAAACTTCTAGTTAATAACTGTTTTTCTTTTAATTCATGTGGTAACAAGTCTGTAGACTCACCAGATAACAAATATTTAGGAGAAAATCCTGTTACAGAATGGTTTGTTTCATTGTATCTATTTTTACATTCTTCTGCTATTTTTGACCAATTTGTTTTTTCTTTTGATTCATTCATTTTGCATCTTATTTTGTTCACAATAGTCTGGTTTAGCCTTTCATTTAAACCATTTGAGAATGGTGCGTCTACCGCTGTAAGTATTAATTGAATATTGCGGTTCTTAAGGTAATTTTTGAATTCAATCGAATTAAAAGCTGGATATTGATCAGAGAGTAAGATATCTATTGTTTCTTCTTTAGGAATTTTTTCTATAAGTTTGATGAACTCTCGAGCATGTTGATTCTTAGAACATAGGATATATCTTTTTGTTGATCTTTGACCCCCAAATCCTCCTATCGTGTCCAGTGACATTATTTGAAAGGGTTTAGTAGCTGGGCCTAATTGCGACATAAAACCATATTTTCTATTTAACCTTGTTTTATTTTTTATGCATATCTCGCAGTTTTTGCATATATATTTAATATTTTCTGATAGATTCGGTGCAGTATAAAAGGGTTTTATTTTAGATTCTGTTTGATTTATTCCAGTATGACAATATTTTTCATGGGTCTTTTTTATTATAGTTTTACTGTAATCTTCACTTAGAATAATTTTTCTCCTATTTTTCCCTCTTTTTTTATAATAAATTCCATCTTCTAAAATAATGTTCTTTTCAAGTTCTTTTATTTGCAAATTTTGTGCTTGATCATTTTTTATGTCATGAATATCAATATTATTTACCGTTCTTAAGTTATCTTCATTATTTGCATCTATGTCCAATACTGGGTTTCTACTCAGACAATCTGCTTCTGTATTATTTTTTCCTGGGAAATATTTTATTTCACAATTATATTGTGACAGATAATGTGACATATCGCCTAATTCATCGTCTGGTCTGTTTCTTATATTCAACTTCTCTAGAGGTTTGTGATCTGTATAGACAGTAAAATAGTTTCCAATCAACCAATGTTGCCAGAACTTTATGCTCTCTTTTATGGCTAAACATTCTAAAAATATCGCTTTTTTATTTTTTTGTGATTCATTTATTTTTTTAGAAAAATATGCTACCGGTTTCTCTTCGCCATTATGCTGAATTTGTTTCAAAACTGCTCCTATTCCTATGGCACTGGCATCTGTATAAATAAATATTGGTGCTTGTGGATCATAAATGGCTAGTATTGGTTTGGTACATAGATAATCTTTAATTTTCCGGAATGCTTCCTCACACTGTTCCGTCCAATTAAATCTCTGATCTTTTCTCAGCAATTTATGTAAAGGATCAAGAACTATTGAGACACTCGGAATGTATTTTCCATAAAAATTAATTTTTCCTAAAAATTGTCGTATTTGTTTTCTATTTTGAGGAGCAGGAAAATCTTTTATTGATTTCAAATTGTCTTTTAGAGGTGTAATTGTATTCTTTTGTAATATATGACCTAAATACTTAACAGAACCAGATGCAAACTTACATTTTGTTATTTTTAGTCTGAAACCTTCTTCTCGAATAGCCTCCAGCAATTTTTTTAAGTGTGTGATATGTTCATCAAACGTCTTAGAGAAAATCAGTATATCATCAATAAAATTCACTGCAAATCCTGTCAGACCATTTTTTCTTATGATATTTCCCAAAATCCGTTGAAATATGGCTGGTGATGTCTTAAGGCCGAAGGGTAAGCAGGTCCATTGGTAATGGCCTTCTTGAGTTACAAAACCAGTTTTGTATCGGTCTGTAATTTTTAATGGGATGGACCAAAAAGCTGAATTTATATCCAGGGTTGTAAAATAATTACAATTTATTGTTTTTGTTATTAAGTCTTCTATGAGAGGAAATGGTTGTGATTGTGGTATAATTATTTTGTTTAAATCTCTAAAGTCTATGCATAATCTACTTTATTTTCCTTCGTCCCTTTTAAAAGCTAAGGTGACAGGTGCCGCAAACGGGCTGTAGGATTCCTCGATCAATTCATGTTTTAAAAGTTGTGAGATTTGATTTTCTATTTCTATCTTGTCTTGGACTGAACATCTATATGGTCTTTTATAACAATATTTTTCAACTTGCAAATCTATACAGGCTTCATACTTCTTCACTTTTCCAGTGTCATATTTATTTTTTGCAAAAATTTCCGTGTAATTGTCCAATAATATGTTTATCTGTTTTCTTTGATCAGTATTTAAGTATTCTATATCTATATTAAATTTTTTTGTATCTATACCTTCATTAAAGTTTACTGCATATTCTTTTTCTTCTGTATTTATTTCCATATTTTCAATATGTTTTCCTTCAAACATATTTTTACTACTTATTTTGAAATCGTCTGTTTTTTGCATTTGGATATTTAAATTCTCATCATGAGTCAACCCAAATTTATGTATTGAATCTAATCCTAGTATTAGATCATACTCAAAATTTTTATTTTCAAAGATAAATGCATTTATTTTAATCTTTTTACGCAATAACTCCGCATCCAGTGTAATTAACCCTTTTGTTTTACCCCCTCCACTTATTGTTTTTATTGTGTTATAACAATAATTTGGCTTCATATTCGTCACCTGAACTAATTTTGAATTTATTAATGTTATTCGTGAACCAGGGTCATACAGTCCCTTGGCTTCCAATGTATTATTTAACATCACCGTAATCTCAATTAGTGAGGGGAATTTTAGTTTTTTGGATCTTCGTTACTCAGTTCAACTTTTAATATTGAATTAGAATTAAGGTTTTTGTCATCGGTTGTTTTTTTCTCATAGTTATACCAGCAAACATTCTCTGGATGAAATCTATTTAATTTTCCTCTATTCTCACAAATCCTGCACGATTTTTTTTCGGTTTGTTTTATTTCTTGTTTATTGTATTTATTTCCTGTACTTAAGTTTTTCTTTATTTCGTTTTTCCTTGTTAAACTTTCTAGTCCTCGTATGCAGTTAAATAAGTCATTTACTTCTTTAAGGTTTTCTCTGTCTATTCTATCCATTATGAAGTTTGGTAGACCGGTGGCAATCAAATAAATCAGGGTTTGTGTATCTATTGACTTGTTTATTTCTAGTAACAGTCTTTCTTTTTTAAGAGCATATTCTAACATTGATCCTTGTATATATTTATAATTCATAGCGTACCTGATTGGTGACCAGCCTTTATCAGCAAATGTTTCAGTTAAACTTTTCTTCCATACAGACCAATCTGAATCTATAGTATGTTTAATAATCATTGAGGTATACCAATCTATACAAGTATCTTCCAATAGTAATCTTAGAATTTCTACTTTTTGTAAATCTGTATCTATTTGTAAACGTGCTCATTCACTTTCAAAAGTATTCAACCATTGTTTAACATTTGTTGTATTTCTTGAAAACTTCTCTACTGAAAGTTCTGCGACTAGTCTCGTCTTATTTTCTGTTTGTTTTAACAATGTTGGTTCTGTTGATGACGAATCAAGACTTTGTTCTAATTTTTCAAGTAAAAACCCATCAAATTGTAAGTTGTCATCATCTAAATATGTTGATTTCATTTCCTTGGTTAATGTTATCCAAACCTGTCTCTTATCATGCCTTTTCTGAAGAGATTTTTTTATTTTGTCAAATATATCATGCTTTATTATTTCTTTGTGTAAATGCACTGATTGGTACTCTCTAGGCACAACAAATGTTTGGTTTTGTGTATCCGTAATGGAGGTTATGGCATAAATATTTGTCTTATTATCATCCGGTTTGGCTTTTATAATAAATTCAAATATCAATTTCTCCATTTTTTTTCACATGCACTATGTATTGTCGATTTATAAGATCAGGGGTTATTTTTCTTCTTGAAGCATAACACAATGTGATTCATCTAAAACAGAGTTTTATTTATTAAATATAGATAAGTTTAACATAACAAATATCAACTATTGAACTAATTACTAACCTAAAACAGAGAATCGACTATTAAATGTTCATGCTTTACAATTCTTATTATAAAAACTTAAATCATCTTTTGCACTTTTGAACTAAAGCAAATTCACAAACATAACTGTGTTTTAAAGATATTATTAAACATCCTTTGTAATATAATACTATTCGATTGAGAAAATAACACGTTTCTTCCATTCTCAAATGTCAATGTCAGTCTCCACGTCAACACACAGCTCACAGCTTACATATATACATTTTTTAAATAAGGGTAATCTGATGAGAATGTCAGATCGTAGAAAGCTGTATCTGGCTACCCTGCCCTTTGACACAATTCTCACAAAAATACCAGACTATCTGTTCGGTAAATTGACCTGGTCGCGTGATCTAAATAATGTCAAAACGAGAGCGGCAAGCTCTCGTTACCTGTTGTTAACGTCACACAAAATTGCTGCGTTCCGCGGAAGTTTCAAATTTGCTGCCTCTCGTATCTGCAATGATCTTCCTCCGCCGATTCGCGCTATGAAAACGATTGGAACATTTAGTACTAAATTCAGCAAATCAGTACTTATTACTCAAGCAAAAGGAATCCGGAAGATAGCTTTTTTTTATTATTATTGATAGGCTCGCGCTTGACCACTATCTCACCTGATGGTAAGTGATGATGTGGTCGACAATGTAGCGCGCTTACCTAGAAGAAACCTATTCACTCTTGACTTAAAGACTCCCAGGTTGTAGCTCTCAGGAAATACAGACTCCGGCAGGGAATTCCACTCCTTAGCTGTACGCATAATGAAAGTATTCTCAAAACGTTTGGTGCGTATGGGTGGAATGTCCACCATGTACCGATGACACATCGCCGTACGTCTTGTATTCCGATGATGGAAAGGGCTAGGAGGAATTAGTTCATGCAATTCCAACGCACACTCCCCGAAATGTAACCGATAAAAAACCGACAGACTGGCAACTTGGCGCCGATGTTCAAGGCTCTGGAACCTAGACTTGACCAATATCTCATTGCCGATGAGCCTGTTGGCCCGCTTTTCGATCGACTCTAGTGCATCCAGCTGGTACTTGGCAGATCCGTCCCAGAGGTGAGAGCAGTACTCCATGCATGACCGAACTTGCGCTTGATACAAGTTGAGCAGCTGTTCTGGCGTGAAGTATCGTCTCACCTTTGCAAGGATCACCAACTTTTTGGCAGCCAGTTGAGCTTTTGCCTCAATGAATGGACCAAAATTGAGGGTCGATGTCAACGTAACGCCAAGAAGCTCGAGATGGTCCGTTATCGGCACGGTTACACCGCGGAAAGTAGGAGCCGGGTGGAATTGGCTCCTTTTAGCGGAAAAAAGACACGCCTGGGTTTTAGCAGCATTAAACCTGACCAGATTGGCATCGCCCCATTCGGAGACTGCTCGCAAGGACAAGTTCAAGCGCTCCACCATGGCCTCCCGGAGAGACTGGACCTGAGGCCCGGTAGCACGCGCGTTGGACAAGTATCTCTCAGCAACAGTGCTGTCGTCTGCATACCCAAAAGTGGCGGGTTTTAGCAGATCATTTATGTGCAACAAGAACAATGTTGCTGAGAGTACCGACCCCTGAGGAACCCCGGCGTTGATATCCCGTTGGTCAGACGAGCGGCCATCAATAACCACTCGTATAGACCGGTCTATACGAGTGGTTATTGATGGCCGCTCGTCAGGAAGTCTGCGATCCAATCGCACAGACCACCGGGCAGACCGAATGACGGAAGCTTACCAATAAGGCTCTCATGCCAGACCCTGTCAAAAGCCTTTGAGATGTCGAGGGAGACGGCAAGCGCTTCCCCGTGCCTCTCGATGGCTTCACTCCATGCATACGCTAGAAGATCCCCAGTTGACCGATTTCGGCGGAAGCCATATTGGCGGTCACTGAGGATGTCGTTAGCTTCTAGGTATGCCAGGAGCTTGGAGTTGAGCACCCGTTCCATACTCTTACAGAGGATGGACGTAACTGAGATGGGTCTATAGTTGGCCGGGTCAGCCCGACTACCCTTCTTGGGCACAGGCTGAACGTTAGCTTGCTTCCAAGCATTCGGTACTTTTCCAGTCTCATATGAAAGGCGAAACAGGCGAGTCAGGATCGGAGACAGTTCAGGCGCACAAGTTCTTAGAACAATTGCCGGTACCCCGTCGGGGCCACTAGCCTTGTTCACGTTAAGATTCCGCAGCACCCTACGGACGTCTTTTTGATGGATGCGAATGTCCGACATACTCGTCTCGCATCCATCAGGAGAAGGAGGGGGGCGCGCGTTACCAGAATCCAGGCGTGAGGATTCCGCAAAAAGAGAGGCAAACAAGTTTGCTTTCTCCTCAGCGGAGTGGGCCAGCGTTCCGTCGGGTTTCAGCAGTGGTGGTAGTGAGGGCCGGCAGAAGTTTGATTCAACCGACTTAGCCAGGGACCAGAACGCTTTACTACCGGCTGGATAGGAAGCAAGTTTGGACCCAATACGGCTTATGTGGTCAAACCGAGCCCTTCGCAATACCCTCTTGCAGGACTTGACAGCCCTATTGAAGGCTCTCTTCCGCTGGCTCACGCCGCTAGCTTTGCGCGTCCGAGCGTCGACCCAAGCCAGGTACGCCTCATGTTTCAGCGTGTTGGCACGATTGCACTCGGCGCCAAACCATGGCCGGTCAACGCTAGACATTGCTACGTCAGAGAACGGAATGAAGTACTCCATTCCCTGACGCAACACGTCCGTCACGGCGTCCGCGCACGACGAAGGATCAGCCGAAGAAAAGCAAATGGGCTGCCAAGGATAAGATGCGAAGAAAGAACGCATCCCATCCCAATCTGCTGATCGGGCGGGGAGTAGACGGATACAGACTTCACCAGACAATGGTCGGAGCTACCCAAAGGTGAAGATACCGTCACAGAGTAGCGGTCTGGATCTGTTGTCAGCAGAAGGTCCAAGCAATTGGCAGTGTGCGAATGAACATCCGGTACCCTGGTTGCTCCCTGGACCAGCTGGGCGAGATTTAACGCAAGCGCAAGCTTTCACGTCTCTCGCCCAGCAT
Organism: Orthosia incerta; assembly: GCA_948252205.1. NCBI lineage: Eukaryota > Metazoa > Arthropoda > Insecta > Lepidoptera > Noctuidae > Orthosia > Orthosia incerta. The sequence goes on along the minus strand of OX411749.1, from coordinate 11,169,107 downwards.
GATCAGTGCACTGGTATGGGAAGAGCCACTCCTGGTGGTGGGCATTGAAAGCCCCCAGTATCACTAATTGGGCAGAAGGGTACCGCTGCTGTGCCATATCAGCCGCCTCACACAGATGTTCCGTGAGCCTGGTTGTCTCCTGATCTCCACTGTGCGATCGGTAGACACAGGCGTAGATAATTTTATCCAGGCCTGTGTCCACCAGTGCCCAGAGCACAGAAAACCTGGACTCCTCAAGGTTTCGGAGACGCCGATAACAGATGTCGTCTCGGGCGTACATGCATACACCCGCGCGTGGTTTAAAATTGTGCAGGGTAAACCCTGGGTATGATAAGTACGACACGTCTGACGGACATCCGATCTGCGTCTCCGAAAGGAAAATAAGAGCTGGTCTATCAGTCTCCAGGTGGTGATGGACTGCTTCGAGATTTGAGTGCAGCCCTCTTATGTTACTGAGGTGCACTTTGAGTGACAGGGAGTGCTGCCGCTGTACAGCTTTTGTTTTATTTTTCCTTTTCATTTGAGTGATAAAAGGTGAGGAGAAGGCAGTGAGATGAGGTTCCACGCTGGCAACCCACAGACACGCACTGACAGGAAGCCATCAATAGGGGACTGATCTGGAGACCGTGGGGACGCCCGAGCCCCCCCGGGAATGTCCATCGTGCCCTGTCTTCTGGTCGCCAACCAGCACGATGGTGCATTCCGGGATTTTTCGACAGTTGGCGGGGCAGCCTTTCGTGTGTGGCTGGCACACTACTTGGGCCCCCAACTACCTGCGGTCGGCCAGCGGCGCACCGTGCCTCGGATCCCGCTACCCTCCGCGACCAGTCTCCCGATAGGCCCATAACAGCGCGCGTCAGGCTGAAACGCCTGCAGTGGAAAAGCTATCTCGACCCAACTCCTCTAGTTGGCTACACCGGGCATCGTACCGGAACACGGCTAGGCCGCTTGGCGGTACGTCTTTGCCCGGTGGGTGGTCGCAAGCCTTCGGCCGTAACCTACCACCAGTTAATTGATGTCACCTGATTTGCACCACCCAGGGGCCACGTGTAGGGATTCGTATGGGGTTCTCTCCTACGGACGAGAGTGACTCAGCCCCCAAACCCGCTAGCTTACCCGTGGTTTGCACGCAGTTAGTATTACTGCCCTTAATCCATTTCCTTTATTTTGAACTTTTTTGCGAACACCACACCACACTGTTTTGTCTGATACTTGCAAATAATTATTCTATGTATTATTTTCGCCTGGTTTATTTTTACACTTATTTATTTACAGTATTTACACGGTTTATAACATATTTCTTTTGACAGCCGACCTTAGATTTTGTCTGTATTTAATAAATTACTCTTTGGCCCGCGTGCATATTTTTCACGTGTCTCCTGTGCGGGTCACAAATAAATATTTTTCTTTCTTTCTTTTTCTCACTCTGTCTATTGGTGAACACTGCATGAAAATCCGTTCAGTAGTTTTTAAGTTTATCGCGAACAGATAGACGCGGCAGGGGTACTTTGTTTTATAATATGTAGTGATACAGTAGATAAGTACTCCCTTATTCCAAGACATGTACTCCAACTAGACTCTACCTTGAATCATCAAATTAATATATTTAGTTTATTATTTAAGATATTGACATTAATTGAGGACTCTTTCCGTTGCCCCAGGACAGTCGAGTAGAGGTGCTTCAACTGACATGCAATACAGACCTTCATTTTAGACACAAACTACTTTGACGTCAAAATAAACAACAATTCAACTGTATGCCATCGGTAGTCTTTGCGGAAATCATCATAATCGGTGAAATGAGAGATCTGCGTACCCCTTTCGAGTCTACTGGCGTGATGTTATGTTATGAAAAAGTATAAACAATAAACAGACAAGCGATTGCAGCAATCCCGAGAGATTTGCCGTTATTTATTGAAGAGTTCTGTTGTATATCTCCGAAGTTCTTAATCAGATCTTCACCAAATTAAAATGGGACCAATTTTGGAATATGCTCCTTAAAAAAAAATATCAAAATCGGTCCACAATTGACGAAGATATCGATGAAAATACACAAAAAAAAATACATACATGAAGTCGAACATAGAACCTCTCCTTTTTGGTAAGTCGGCTAAAAACCAAAATATATCCTTCGACTGATTTTCTTATTGTTTACATCTTTTTAATTCGCTTCCTAAGCAGTCGGGTTTTATATTTTTTTTTTTCTCTACATTTCTTCAGTTAGACGTTAAAAATATTAAGCACCTGTTTTTAAGGAATGTTTTAAATATACCCTAGCTTACTTACGGAGGCAGTTTATTGACTCGCAAGCTCTAGACAAGTAGTGTATGATCAAAGTCTAGAAAGTTCCTAAGTTAAAATTGTAACACGGAAAAATGATTTGAATGTGTATGTATTTATGCGATGGAATAGTAGGCAATATTTAAGTGTCTAGGGGCTAAGAAAGCTGAAACTGGTTACGAATACAACCTACCTGAGTCTCAAATGCTTGACATTCCACTACAAAAAAAGCTTAAAAGCTTCTGGTCGCGTTTTTAGTCTCCGCTAGATTCTAATAATACGGGCGTGTCGATTACTTACTCTATGATACCAACCATTCTGCTTAGAACATTTAAAAAAACCGAGAACCGTTTGTCCGATTATACCAACTCTTGTCTAACCAGATGCAGCTGAGAAACAGAATTTTACATGGAGCGGTTACTGGGGAACCCAGTTACTGTAAACCAGTAACAGGGTAAATCAATACCCAAACAAACTACCGGAATACATAAAACAAGTAAGTAAAACTAATATTTGTATTAATAAATTAAAACAATTCCTAATTAGTAAAAGCTATTACACAATTGACGAATATCTGACGGATAAATTCAATTAAAATAATGACAACTGTTAACTCGATCAGTAAAATGGCAATAATAAATAATTGACTCAAAATATAATATGGACATTTTAATTTTAATTTTGTATTCATTTGATTAAATATTAACTACGTAAATAAAATATACGTATTGTAATATAAAAACTAAAAGGAGTAATTAATATTTAAGAATAACACATAATTTGACATGGAAATAAAAAGGTATACGTATAAACCAAATAAAAACAAATAGAAAGAGAATAGATTTAAAATGTAGAATGAATGATTATATAGATTTGGAAAATATTGAGCGCTATTCCTCTCTCCTAGACACTGCCTGTATCTAGAATGTTGCTGTGCCCGACAGGGTCCAGAATTGTTTCTGTAGCTTATATTTACCACCTGTATGTATATTATGGATGCAATCAATTGAATTTGAATTTGGTAAAAGTGGTGTCAGATTGTCTGGCTTCTGACTACCCTCAAGGACTCTTAAAGATGACAATCGGTACGTTATCTTACTATGGGGAAGGGCTGCAGACATTGATTAAATTTTTATTCTGCAAAGACGAGCCATCAGAGTGATATACAATATTCGCCGGTGCGATTCTCTAAGAGAACTGTTTAAGGACATTAACATCATGACGGTTCCTTGTCAATATATTTATAAAAACATCATGTACGTGAGAAAGAATTTACATATTTTTAGTAAAAACAGAGATAGACATAATTACAATACTAGAAATAGGGACCAATTAGTTCAACCAGGATTCAGACTGGCTAGAGTAGCCTCATCTTTCATGGGGTACTGTACAAAATGTTACAATAAAATTCCTCCCCATATTCAAGAACTGAATGAGACGAAATTTAACAATTGTATAAAACGCACACTATGCAGGCAGGTATATTATAAGTTGGAGATTACATCGCTGACAAAAATGCTTGGCTCAATGCTATTCCTGCTCCACAACCACTAGGGCGCAAAAACAAGTGATATTTAGAACAGTATTGTTTTGAAGTATTGTTGGACCTGCTGAAGACTGTATGAATATATTTGTATTGTATAAACTCAATATATTTTAGTATTATATAACGTTTGTGGGTACTATGTACCCAACTGTAAATTTACCATTTGCTGCACCTATGTGTCGTTGGTTGACTTGTGTGTGCCCTGGCAGTTGAATGTCATGCTCTCTCAAATGTCTATCTGATGGTGGCGCGTGTGTTGGATCATTCGGTTCCCTTCATGATGGTTGAGCTGGGTGGTGCCGATTCATGCGTCATGTTCGTGAACGGGCGCCGTCTGTTTTTTTTTGGATTGGTCATAACTTACTGCTTCGGATGTTAATGTTTTTCTAGAACCTATTATATAACTGCACAATGCATGTGTGACTACTTTTAATACTTTATACCGGTACGTAGTATAGTGTGTACTGCTATTCTGGGTGCAATGTCCTCACATATATGAATTAATAATGTATGTACTTATGTACCTAAATAACGTAAAAAAACTTTTTTTATAAAGAGTAAGTATGGAGTTTCTTGTGCATTCTTCCCCATAACAAGCTACTTTCTGAATGCAAGGTAGAATAAATTTTTATCCCTTGTAAATTTTAATTATGACATTCAAAAGTGCCACTTGGTGGCCTAGTTGAAATAAAATATCTTTGTCCTTGTCTTTGACAGACAAGTCTGTGTGATTGGATAGCAGACTTCCTGAGAGATCGGTCCATTCGAGTAGTTATCGATGGCTGCTCATCGGACCAATTGGATATCAATGCTGAGGTCCCTCAGGGGTCGGTACTCTCAGCAACATTATTCTTGCTGCACATTAACGATCTGCTAAAACCCGGCACCTTTGGGTATGCAGACGACAGCACTGTTGCCGAGAGATACTTGTCCAACGCACAGGCTACCGGGCCGCAGATCCAGTCTCTTCGTGAGGCCATGGTGGCGTGTTTGAGCCTGTCCTTGCAGGCAGTCTCCGAATGGGGCGATGCCAATCTGGTCAGGTTTAAAGCTACTACAACCCAGGCGTGGCTTTTTCCCGCGAAAAAAAAAAAAAAATCACCCGGTTCCAACTTGCCGAGATCTGACCGTGCCAATAACGGACCATCTTGAGCTTCTTGGCGTTACTTTGACATCGACTCTCAATTTTGGCCCATACATTGAGGCAAAGGCTCAGCTGGCTGCCAAAATTTGGGGATCCTTGCGAAGGTGAGAAAGTACTTCACGCCGGAAAGCGCAAGTTCGATCATGCATGGAATACTGTTCTCATCTCTGGGATTTATCTGCCAAATACCAGCTTGATGCACTGGAGTTGATCGAAAAGCGGGCCAAGAGGCTCATCGGCGATGAAGCACTGGTCAATACAAAGCTCCAGAGCCTTGAACAACGTCGTCGAGTTGCCAGTTTGTCCGTTTTTTATCGGTTACACTTCGGCGAGTGTGCGATGGAATTGCATGATCTAATTCCACCTAGCCCGTTTCATCATCGGACTACCAGACGTACGGAGATGCGTCACCGGTACATGGTGGACATCCCACCCATACGCACCAAACGTTTTGGGAACACTTTTACTGTGCGTACAGCTAAGGAGTGGAATTCCCTGCCGAGGTCTGTGTTTCCCGGCAGCTACAATTTAGGGATCTTTAAGTCAAGAGTGAATAGGTCTAGGGAAGCGAATATTTTCGATGTACAAAAATTACTTTTCTACAGATTTATTATATGTATTGATGATGATTGATAGTCACCCATCCTCGGATCAACCATCACAAGCGTTGCTTAACCTTAATGATCGACCTTACAAATTTTCAATATAAATATGATTGATATACCTACCCTAGACGCACGTAAATGCATTAAGCTATCGCAAAAAAACACTATGGTAACGCTTTAGTTACATTGTAATATTAGGTAACTTTGCCCTAGGCCCAAGGGAGGGAAGTGTTAGGCTCAGAACATTTATTAATACTTTGAAACTTTAATGGTTAAAAGATTGCCTATTTGTTATAGTTTCTTTCTAGGTGCTTGCTTTACTGATGTTTCTCATGTTGGACTCAACTTAAAAAGTTAGGTAAATGTGGCTTTAGAGTAAAAAAATAAAATACATTTATGAAACTCAGGTTAGAGTAAGAACATTATTGATTTACTTCTGGTGGGTGACCATAAGCTCTTAGAGCGGTATCAATTGGAGATCGAGTAAGTGACAGATGTATACAAGTCATATATATCTGTCCCTTATTCGATCTCAAATTGAAATCGCTCTAAGAGCTTATGCTCACCCCCCTGTTCTTGTGTCGAATTGCAAGTTTTAAGAACACTAGCTTCTGCTGGCGGCTTCACCCGCGGCAAAGTCAGAAATTTGCCAAAGGGTTCGCACTTCTGGGATATAGTATACTTTTAAAGTCACTTATTAAAGTCTATATCTATGCATAAAATCATCAAAATTGATTCAGTATGCAAAACTGCAACAGACAGAATTACTTTAGCATTTACATTATTACATTCTCGTGGTGAAAAGAATTACCAGACAGCAAGTTTGATAACGGACGTATGATTGCATTTTCGCACGATGAGTTGAATGATTGACTGATTGGTTGGTTGGTTTATTGTTGGTTGAAAAAAGGCTCATTCAAGTCAACGAACGACATAATAGGTACAGTAAATGGTAGATTTACAGTTGGTACAAAATACTCATATATGTGCTGCGCAGTTATATAATGCAAAAATAAATTGAGTTCATACGAGTACGATACAAATAAGGGGTTAAAGTATGAAATTGCCGATTTGAATGGTTTCTAATTGCAGTTCCTGTAGCGTTAAAATGGTTTCTCGTGCTGAATGAGGTCTTGCGTCATCATGGTGCAATAATGGTGAAGATCGATTCATGAGTCGGGGCTGTTTCACTCCTAGTTTTACTATCATTGTTCGGAGTTCGGCACAGTAGACATCTGCCGTTATTGCTTGACCAGATCGGAGAAAGATATAGTGAGTAACACCATGCTGAGACCACTGTAGTGACCTACACATTATAAGTCATACGAGCACATCACAAGTCCGGCCGCTGGCACAGCGCGCAGCGTACTGAGTCACTCGACTCAGCGCGCCCGCGCCGCCGCGCCGAACGAATGCGACAACATCCCTGCGTCGATGACCATCGGGCACTGAAGGTTGTGGAAGCCGAGCCGACGGCGACGGTATTTACGTGTCGCACCGCGCACGTTTGCTACGTCATCCTCTGCCGGTACCACAAACTAGATCGCAACCATTGGTCGTATAGCTCCGCAGTACCACCACTTTTGTATGCTACCCTACTGTTATATATAAGCGATGATTTTGGAAATAAAAGGTCAATTGATTCCTGTTCTTATTCGCCTTTCATTTTGACAAGAAACCTCACACGATCAGCTACCTCTAAACCACCAAACAGTTACCATTACCTTTTTATTGGTAAGCTTTGCTTTAGGACACTGTTGCGGCGTTTGACCTGGGGTCAGTCATTGCATTTTCCGCTTACGATTATCGTAAAGAATACACATGTCACAATCCGATCCAATATTACTTCATTTCCGTATCGATTCAACAAGGCAACACAAGTTTCAACACGCATTTCTTTCTGCAGATCAGTCAAATCATGAGGCACCCATTTTTCATATTTTATTTTATTTTATTGATATGACGCAAATGAGTCAATATTGTTGGTAAGGTAACGTTAAACCATGCTGCTAATTCCTGGGTAGTTTGGCTCGGATCGGCTTCCACCATCTCTTTCAATTCATTGTTATTCACCTGTGTGGGCGGTCTACTACGTGGTTCGTTCTTCAAATCAAATTTTCCATCACGAAAGCGTCTAAACCAAAATCGCACGGTGCGTTCATTGGCAATCCCCTCTCCAAACGCAACATTGATATTGCGAGCTGTTTCTGGCGCGTTATTTCCGCGTCGGAACTCGTATTCAAAAACTCGAATTTTTTAAGTTTCGATCTTTCTTGTCTAAGCTGAAAAAAAAAACAACTGATAGTCGATAATCGAATGTTGCATATTTTTTTAAAGTTTCACTCAAATATCTCAAACCATGAAGTTTCTATGTCAATTCGAAGTACCTATTACAATAAAACGGCAATTTCATACTTTAACCCCTATTATATTCATACAGTCTTCAGCATCTGCCTAGCCATTTCCCAACTATATTGGGGTCGGCTTCCAGTATTACCGGATTCAGCTAAGTACCAGTGTTTTACATGGAACGACTGCCTATCTGACCTCCACAACCCAGTAACTGGTAACACGGTACCTCTTGGCAAGACTGGTGTCAGATCTCAAGCTTCTGACTACCCGTAACGACTGCCAAAGATCTTCAAATGACAGCCGGGACCAACGGCTTAACGTGCTTTCCGAGGCACGGAGGAAACTCGGTATGTTGAAATGGTCACCCATCCACGGACTGACCTCGTCAAGCGTTGCTTAACCTTGATGATCGAGCCGTGCGGCTGTTATTATTTAGCCGCGAGCTCCGAGCACGAGTCTTCAGCAGGTCCAACAAAACCTACTTCGAAACAATTGTTTTGCTTATAATTTTTTTTTGCGCTCTTGTTGTAGTGGAGCAGGACTAGCATTAAGCCAAGCGTTTTTATCAGCGATGTCATCCCCCAACCTATATTTTGCCAGCCTGCATAGTGTGTTTTAAACAAGTTTTAAATCTCGTCTCATTTAGTTCTAGAATGTTACCTCCCCAGGTAACATTTTGTAAAATTTGTGGTAGGCCATAAGAGATGACGCTACTTTAGCCAGCCTGAAACCTGGTTAGACTAATTAATCCCTATTTCTAGTAAAATAATTATGCCTGTTGCCGTTTTTACAAAAAATATTTAAATTCTTCAGCACGAGCAAACCCATCACAAATAAAAAAAAGAAAAAAAAACGCTAATATTCCCTAAACGATAAGATCAGATGCTAGACTGCTACTTACAAAAATCCAGATGGAAAAATCTAATAATGCTTTTTGCCCGAGCTAGGAATCGAAGCCAGAGGCCCTATATAAGTGACATTCTACCATCGAAAGCGTGGCGATAGCAATTGTCAAAAAAAAGACAAAATCCCGAATGCTTAAGAAGCAAACAAAAAAAAGGAAAACTGCACGGCATGATTTTCTCATGTTTACGTCTTTTTAGTTTGCTTCTTAAGCAGTCAGCCTTTAAAATTTTTTATTATGTTTTTTATTTATAACTTTTTAGATAACATTTTTAAACATATGTGTTTTATATTTTTGAAATCACCTCTTAAATCCCTTCATTTTGATATCCCACACGACGGGATTGGAAGAAAAAAATTGGACCCCCACAATATGGCGCCAAAAAGCCGCCATTTTTCTATTTTCCAATTTCAATATAGGTGATACTCGCAAGGTTTTTGAATCACTATATCTATTAAAAAAAACCGCATCAAAATCCGTTGCGTAGTTTAAAAGATCTAAGCATACATGGGGACAGACAGACAGCGGGAAGCGACTTTGTTTTATACTATGTAGTGTATTTACATTTAATACTTAGGTAATTCAAAATAAATACCAACCAATTAGCAATAAGAAGTTTATTTTCTCAAATACTTATTTATATACAATTCTTGACATATCATGATACAGTCGAGCTTATATAGACTTATGTTCATTAAAGATGTAACAAACTGCTACAACTAGCAACAAGGATGATTTTCGAGTAATTGCCAATTAGATGACAGTATCGAACAATTAGGATTCTTTAATTACTATACTTAGAATTACTATTTTTTCGAATTAGGTAAAACAATAATTAAACATATAAGTTTTTTTATATTTTTGAAATCACCTCCGAAATCCTTTTAAAAAGCCGCCATTTTTCTAATTTCCAATTTTAATATAGGTGACACTCGCAAGGTTAAGATGAATCGATTGACGTAAGAATCATCAAAATCGGCCAATGCGTTTGGTCTCTAGAACGCCACATAGGAGCAAACGTATGTACATACATGCATACATACATACATACATATACTGATAAACATATATACTGATAACTGACAAGGGATCCAACAAAATTGGCAATGTCAAGATGCAGAACAGCTTACTGCCAGACACTGATCGAATGGCAATAAAGATATTTAATAATATACCGAAGGTTATTAGAGAATTGCGAACCAGCTTATTTCAAAAGCATTTTAGAGCATGGCTTATCGAAGGTTGTTTTTATACTATTGAGGCATTTATGAACTCTAGGACAAATGGGAAAATTGCATGATATGAAAATTATATTTGACATGTTTATTTTGACCGATTAATTTATTTAGATCTCATGTTAAAGTTGACATCTATACAATTTGTAATTTAATATTTTTTTTGACATTTGTAATTTAATTTTTATTGTATTGTAGATAATTTTTGTTTGAGCATTTCTTTATTTTTTGACATTGGAATTTAATAGTAATTTTATTTTCATTGGAGTAAATTAGAATCATTATGATCCCAAAATTTGCATGCCGATTAAGTAGGCGGGATATGAAGAACTATTGTGTGTGTATTATAAGATGCAAATACAATACAATATTTCAGGCAAATAAATGAATCTATCTATATATCTATCTAACACATTACCCTCCTTTGGTAGTCGGGTAAAAAGGCAAAATTGTATGGGATTGTCAAGCGATATCGAAAAATTACATGATCAATCCCAATGACAAAATGTATCATTTCGACTATCGCCTTCGCTGACATCGAATGCCACTTGACTAGATCCTCTGACAGCGCGACGTAAATTAAATTGCGTTGATATCGCACACGGATTTTCTAAGAAAACAAGGTTAATCGGAGATCATCCATTAGAACGTATTTGCGATTTTCCTAAGCAATATCCACTAAACGGTGTGATGTACATCGAATTGCGTCGATACATCGAGATGGTCGCTAAAAGATTTAATACTAATTTAATATTTTGGTTTAGTTTAGAATAGTAATGAAACGAGACAATGCCCTAAAGAGAAGCCTAACGAACTGGGGCATAAACAATTTGTTACGGCCAAATAAGGGCTGATTGGCGACCACTATCTGACCTTTAAATTCCATAGGGAATCCAGATTTATCTCCATTCCATACTAATACTGTACCTGACCCTCGGTCACTCTGCACGACACCCTTGGGAGAAGACAGAGATATTCCTACCCAAGACTACGGTACACTATTGGTCCTGCCAGAATTCCATTAAAATTATTGATGTAGTACTAATTATACCTTTATTGACAATTAAGATTCGAGAAAAACTCAATTAAGCAATTTTTCATTCATCTTGGGTTAGTAGAATTTTGTCATTATCTTGAAACCTCATTGCACGCCAGTATTTTGGATTTGCATTTAAATTCATTTCGTTTGTTTGGTGGTCTGTCTGGGTATTCGGTGGAGCGTAAAAAACGAATATTATATAATATGTTACTCAAATCTTTTCTATTACAAATATCTTCAATATTTACGCTTAACACATAGGTAATTCAAAATAAATACCAACCAATTAGCAATAAGAAGTTTATTTTCTCAAATACTTATTTATATACAATTTTCAATTTTCGAAATATCATGATACAGTCGAACTTCTTTAAGTATACTTATGTTCATTAAAGATGTAATAAATTGGTACAACAAGCAACAAGGATATTTTTCGAGTAATTGCCGACTCGATGAAAATATCGATCAATAACGATTATTACATTACCTACTACATTTACAATTATGTACAATATTACAACTATAAATAGTGTTGACACAAAAGAGAATAAATGAGCATAAAGGTGAACGTTTATTACTACAACATTCATCATCATGATCGACAATGAGTTTGATTTGCCATAGAGAACGAATGTTGCGCTGGCAGCGATTTCCACCGTAGTGAGACACTACGGTGGCAATCGCTGCCAGCGCAACAATGCGGGTTTTCTGAAATGATGTCCACTATATTCCGTTTGGCTTTTAATTTTACATTTGACATACGCACGCCTATAAAATTCCATAATTATTAACAGGCAACCATAGACAATAAAATGCAATACTTCATGGACGCTTACAATAGTGAAGCGATGTGCTCTTTAGTCCTGATATTCCGATGAATAAAAATTTATAAATGAATAAAAATAAGTATCAGTAAATTAAGCATTATAAAATAAACAGTTTAATTTTGTCATTATAAATAATAATAATCTAATTATCAATAAGATATTTAAGAAGAAAAATACAATATTGGTTAAAGAATATATATTTAGACAGATAAAAGTTATACAAAATGAAACAGTTCATTATAATACAAAAAAACATAGTCATTTAAACGCCTTGGTATGTTTATAAAAACATTACCAAATAATGAGAAATATAAAAAAAATTATTGATAAAATTTCTTCGTAAATAAAGTCGACTGTTGTTGTAAGAAATCGAATAGGCAACGCATTAGGACATCACTAAAAGATTAGTTTTTGAGCTGTCAAATGCACTGAGTCAAGACACATGATAAAAAAAAAACCAACATTAGTTCATAGACGTCAACGTCATTTTGATGTCTTATGTTGCGTGTTCAAAGGAAAAACCCTCTCGCCAACTGATGGAGTGATTTTTTTATAAAAACCCTCATTCCGTGCCGAGCCTGATGGATTTCATTTTATTTAATACAAATGAAATCCATCAGGCTTCATTCATCAGGCTTTGGATGTATTTAATTTTATTTAATACAAATGAAATCCATCAGGCTTCAGGCATCAGGCTTTGGATGTATTTCATTTTATTTAATACAAATGAAATCCATCAGGCTTCATGCATCAGGCTTTGGATGTATTTAATTTTATTTAATACAAATGAAATCCATCAGGCTTCAGGCATCAGGCTTTGGATGTATTTCATTTTATTTAATACAAATGAAATCCATCAGGCTTTTAGAAAAAGAGGGACCTGTAAACTAGAAAGAAGAAAGAAAAATATTTAATTGCCACAAAACGACATACAAACATTACATTTCATGAACAAGAACAGTGGTTACAGATTTTGAAATCTAAACCCTTACAATAGTGCTAGTAGTTCTTAAATTACGTTAGAAAAGTAAAAAAGACAAAAAAATAATAATGCGAACATAAATAAAAGCAGATGCATGTCGTGGTTGTGGCAAGAAGGCTTCGACTCAGCATAATGCTGTGCCGTGGGGGACCCACTGCACGGCGCTGATTTTCAGTGGTCGCCTAGGACGTGACGTACGGAAACCAAGGTCAGTAGCGCATGTAAAAAGATATTTAAAATAAAACAGGAATAAACTATATATAAACTAGGAATAAACTATAAATATGTTGTGAATAAAAGGAATGCAGCTATCGGAAACACCGAAGAGTTGCATATACGGCACACGATTGAAAATACAGAAAGTGCGGGTTAGTACCCGCACTTTCTGTATTTTCTTTTTTTTCTTTTTTTTTGGTGTAGTCACCCACAAAAAAAAACACATAAAATCGTTCCCTGTTCCGCCTTGCTCCCACACACACAGTCGCGCTTCTAGTAGTAGTTTCGTAATTGAAAGAAGAGAAGAACTACACTGCAATGCGATCCATAATGTCGGACAGATATGGAAATATAGCTAATTATTCACTAGTTTGAAAGTTGAGTAGATGGAAATCGATGGAAACGCACCTTTTGTAACGAAATTAAAAAAACCAGCCTAATCAACGCACTCTAAAGAATTTCCCAACATGGAGCACGAAATAATTCAAGCTAAGGGAAAAGTCTGGGAAAATTTTGATGCAGTGCATTAGAAGAATTTGGAAGTTGAGTAAACTAATGTGAGATAGTGGTCAATCGCGAGAACATAGGAAAAAAAAACTAGCTAATAGGTATCGATGGCACCGCATCCTATGGGATACAATTTTAAAAATAGCCGACCTTTTCAACGTATTCTAAAGAGATTGCCAACGATTTCCCAACCCGAAGCACGAAATAAATCAACTTATGGGCAAAAATCTGGGACAACTTCGTAAACAGCGCATTAGAGTCGCAAAAATGAGGTCAGTGTCACAGATTTACATAACTGGTATCTTGTATAGAGATAATTTAAGAAAAAGACGGCTCTTTATTTAAATAACAAAAAAGAAAGGATATCTAGTAAAAGCAAAAACAGCGCTTCCAGAAGGCATTTAGGAAAGGCAAGCTAATCAATTGTACATCATCACCATCGGACGATAAAAAATATATTATGTGATATCAGTTATGTTTTAAAGGGCCTAGACAAAGAGATATTCAACCAGTGATTATGTAAACCAATGGTTCGTCCTTCGAAAAATTTCTCGAAGTTTCGGTAACGTATATTCTTTTATATTACGAATTACGATCGTGAATTGACCAGACGTTATTAATAATAACAATACTTATAAATATACCTAAAATATACATAAATATCTACGATGTAAAAATGGCTTTGTTAACCACTCAAGAGCCCATTGCTTTATTGTAGACCAACGTGTCAAACGCTCTTACGCCCACGCCGATTTTGTGGACCTTGGGTCGTTTTCGTTATTTTTTGTTGTGTTTTGCGACGATCTGTTATTTATATTTTATTTTATTTTATTACTTTTAAGAAGGCTTACAGTCTAATTACAATTATTAATAGGTAACTACAACATATTATCAAGTTGCTAATAACAAGCCTCCACAGATATATAACATATCGATTAATTCAAGCCAAACAGTTTAAGTTCATAGCATACTTAAGTAATATGGTTATTCCTATTTATTTTATTTATTCATGTTGCTACGTATCAGTCAAAGAACCACTAGCCGGTGCATTATTCACAAAAAAATGATTGAAAAATGATATGTTGAAATATTATTTGTAATAAAGATGAAATTCATATATTAACCACTGGTAATACAGAATTTTTTATATAGTAGACATTTATGTATTGTTTCGGTATATTTATAAGTATTGTTACAAATTAATACAAAATTTCTATGTCCATTTATTTTTACAAGCGCCAGTAAATTTGTAACTTAATACAAACATCTCAATTTACAGTCAGACACGTTTATAAAATAATGTATTTTGTATAATTCGACAAAACCAATATCTTTCATATTTTCCAGTCGGTATTTTTCTTGAAAAATCTAGAGAACTTTTCTCTAAGGAACAAACGATATTGAAACGTGAATAAATTTTATACAGGAGAGATTTAATTATTTGAATACCTTTGTGCCCTCTTATATATAAACCAAATTTCGACTTTTAAGAACAAAGACTTCATACAGAAGTTCTTTAGTAAGAATTAGACTTATAGAACCAAAAACGTAGAAGAGCCTACTTTTTGGCACCATTTTTCTTTCCATTTTTTTTGTTTCAGTGAGCAAGTTACCATTTTTTTTCTTATCAGTACCTACGTTCACTAGGCAGATTGTTAGGACGTTCTTTTAAAAAAAATTAGAATGTGTCAGACACATTTCCATTTTTTCTAAGTCAAATTTACAAATACATTTTTTGACAAAAGTTTTTAACCATGTCATAATTAATAAAAAAAACTCTGATCATTGTAACAGATTTTAACACTTTACAATGGTGTCCAGATTTTTCAACATTCAGTATTTCTATATTTTTATCATAATCACATCTTCTTCGCGTCTCTTTAGGGGGAATATAGCAAAATTTTAAGTACAATGTATTACAGATATTCTATCAGGGGAGTTTCACAACAGTCAGATTTTAGAGGTTAATTTTCAAAGTCTCACAATACTACCTTAAAAATACTTTAAAACTAATCAGTTTCCACTCTCAAAGTTTTTTTTTGCTACAGTATTCTTTCTTTAAAAATATTTTGTTCACAACCGTTTTTAATATTTTCCAAAATATTTACCACTCGTAACACCGTCCAATTTGTAACAAAAATAGATTTTCACTTTAATTTTCCGTTTTAAAATTCACTTTCCTGGACAAATTTTCCAGGGATAGCTGAACGCTACCTAAAGTTTTTCTTAGGAGTGTGGAGGACGAATATCTCGCAGCTGTGAGAGGCCTTGACGATCCTCTCGTCTATGGAATGATCAGCCCAATGAGGGATGGGGTCTGAATTGACGCTTGGTCTCACTGAGGACATCTCCTCGAAGCGAACTTTGTGACGCCGCACACAGTTTAGACGGATCTGTGGACAAAAGAAGGAACGTTTTAAATACGTAATAGTCTAATCAACGTTCATAATAGAACTAATTTCTTACAAAACTGTGTAAATAATACAACGAATAAAATATAACTGCATTTTTTCTGCCGACGTGCTATTTTATTAGTCCTAGAGGCGCTTAGTGCAAATTCGTATTAGAAATATTTTTTTGTTTAAGTAAGCGTTTCTCTTGGTATGTTTCATAGAAAAAAAAAAACAAAAGGAACATTTGTTTGGTGTATGTACTTTAGAACATTCTGAGCAACCTACCAGATAACACACACGTAGCCGTGTTGCAACGTATATGGTACTACCCGGCCACAAACAAGTGCTTTTTTAACAAGATATATTTGTGGTACATTTAATCTATTCATTGGTTCTACAAAAGCAATATAAGAACATTTAATTGATACGTCTATGAATTACGAAATCGGCTGCGTCGCAACATACTGATTAAGGGCTTGTTAAGTTAAGAACGCGTCAAAAACTAATTTAATGCCAAAGTTTGACAGATTGTCAGGCTAAAGTAAAGTTCTTCAAAGATTAAGTTTCAAATTCTTAATTCATAAAATCGGGGCATCTTTTATTAGATAGATACGTTTAGTCTACGATACGATACGTTTTGAATTCGGGAAAAGTTTTATTGGTGTTTCATCTGGAATTTGCCGGAAAAAAGCCCGATCTCTAGATTAGTACCCGATTGATGACAATAAATATAGACTCGTATTGAAGGAACGTTTAATTCAGTTAAAAAATACACCTGTGCTTTGTTGAATAATTACAGATATCAGTGTGGAATACCGGGAGCACGGAATTCCGCGGCAAACCCCGAAGCTCCAAACGTACTTAGAACGGGCAAGTGCATGTGGTTTTATCCATTAGAAGTCCGCTATTGACTACTTTTCTAGAATCTAGGAGGTTTACATGATGATTAGGATAGAAACAAAACAACGGCTCCACGACTACCACGTGACAACTCCTTCAGAGAGACACGACAGTCCGACAATATACTTAAAAATCTGTAAGTAGAACGATTTCTAGGAAAAAAGGTTATCGTTGTCGCATTGTTCCGTTTATTGCCTTTACGTCTCGAAAGATGAAACCTTTGGTAGCTTAGAAATCAAATTGAGAGTTCGAAAGGTCGATTGTCACAATACTGTTTATTTCAGGAATAACTTTGAATTCATTTCTTGTTGTTATTTCTATATTTAGAATATTAATAGCTTTTGATAACAGATTCGTGCGTGTCAATAGAAATGCCACGTATTTAGGAAACGTACATATTAATTCACAGCAGTTTGAGCCTAAATGTATGCAAGCCGTGGAACGTGGACAAAAATTCGATAGCTTTACGAGAATTTTAAAAGTTCACTGTTTTTTAGAAACAAATATTCGTAAAAAACAAAAAATCCTCGCATTTATTTAAAACATAAGTTGTGAACAAAAGTTGCTGAAACATTATTAAGAGCAGTGTTCGATGTCAAAACTGCAATACTCCGCGTTCCTCGCAAAAAAATTCAGCAACATTGCTATGAAACAAAGTTCTGTACCAGGAAATCGTGAATGAAGTTTTGCTATTTTTTAGAAGTACTCATGAACATAACTATAGAAAACTCTGAATATGAACGCTTAACTCGATAACATGCAGCTGATTTTTTTCACGACATGAAAGCTTGAATTGATTCGAAATGATTGGTCAACAATTGTCCAAATAAAAGTATGCGTGAGAGAGAAATGATGGGAGGCTTTGTCCTGTAGTGGAACTTAAAAATATTATAAATGTGAAAGTTTGGATGGATGTTACTCAATCACGCCAAAACGGCTGAACTGATTTGGGACGGAGACAGATTATAGTCTGGAATATCACATAGGTGCGGTTCGTACACTTGCACAGTTGTGGATGTTGAGGTTAAAGCACGAAGAGAAAAGATCACTAAGTTCCCGTTAGCTTTATTACGAATTTACGGTTTTTTACGAATAATACTGGTGACGATTCCTTTCACTAATGTTAGTCACCGCGTAGCAGTTATCATACTTGTCGATTTATTGTGTTACATGTGAATTTATAATATTGAAATGAGAGCTTCATTTGTATGGTGCATGGCACTGCGTCAGAAAAATATGTACAGTTTTAGACTATACAGGCTTTTTATTCCGAGAATGTGTTCCCTTGAGATGATTGCCGAGTTTTACGCGGGTGAAGCCGCTGGCAGAAGCTAGTAAATGATAAACTAAACTTTGTTTATTCAAAATAGACTTTTATTTCAGACTAGCTATGCCCGCGGCTTCGCTCCCGTCATCTGTATGCCAACCCTACCCTACATACCTTCCTGCCTACTCTACTTACCTACCTACCAATTTTTTTTCCAGGGTCATCATTCTTTCGCGGAGAATCTTAACACCGCCTTTCAGAAAATGACTTCAAATGCACAACGCCATCTATCGAATATCGAGTTCAACTGTCCGAGTATCTGGATTGGGTGAGTTGTGATAATTTTACTTCTTGATACTTTAAATTCATCTAACTTTTGATAGAGTGAACCGATTGCGATGAAACAAAAACTAAGTAATTCTTCAAGTTACGCACAATTTGCATGTTATAAAGTTATCTACATTGGTTTCGTACATTTTACGTGATGCGTGCACAAATAAACAGACAAACAGACAAAAATTCCAAAAATGCTGTAAATGGGTTCTATTGGTTATCCTTTAACAACCTGGCATTTTTTTTTGGAATTATTTTCGATGTACAAAAACGACTTTTCTACAGATTCATTATATGTATATAGAAGATAGATGACAAAATTAGAGTTTTTTCCTCTGAATTAAAAGTCTCGTCAGGTCTAACGCATTTAAATTCCAAAAGTAGTAATTGTGGTTCGATTACGTTCACCCAAACAGCTGTGTCCTAAATGGTTTTGCCCGCTCGGAAATACTTTCGCGTCTGATAAAATTTCGAATTCTTTTAATTCCTCTAATTGCGTCGAAAAGTGTTTTTTTATTATTTCCTCTGAGCTAATGGAACCGGATCTTGGATAATGAAAAAATAAATCACCTTGTGACAAAGCCACGTGTAAAAGACCTCTTAGTGAAATTAAATTGAGATTTTTAAATCATTTATCACGTTGCGACACAGATCAATCTCCAACTTAAGACACATTAAAGTAAGAAGCTCTTGATACGACAAAGGCTTAGCACGTATTGCGGTTTTTAGCTGCGAGAATTTTATTAGCGCCGCGGTGTGATGGATAGACAGAGGTGCGTCTACACCCACACCTACCTACCCACTTGTACCTAATAGAACAGTCTTATTTTGCTATTTATATTTAAGTCCCATGTAGGTAGGTGAGCATATTGTCATCAACCCATAGACTAATATATAAAAGATTGAGACATCAACAGGGCACGAATCCCAAACTCCTGACTGCTGCTACTTATAGAAATTAATCAACGAAAACTTCACAGAAAAGCACACTACTTGACCTTATAAAGGGTTTGACCGTAATTTTTTTTTACATGGTTGTATTTTTTTAAATTTTGTCCAACAAACTTTTTGTTATCTCGTGTAAAAAGAAAGAATGAATCAAATAGTATATCATGCAACTAGTGAATAAAAGACGGATTTAAAGCGAGGGCCATAGATGAATCACGAACAAGTGAAGGATTCTAACAACTGAATCACGACCGTAGGGGGTGATTGATGATGATTGAACCACGAGCATAGCGAGTGATTCAAGTGTTAGGCCTTCGATATAAATCCGTTTTATTCAAGAGTTGCATACTATATTTTATACCATGACTACGAGAAAAAGAAAGATTTAAACGAAAAGCACAAGGCATAATAATAAATAAACCTTCAAAATATAAAATAAATGTGAAAACTCAGGGTTTCACATTTTTTGTAAATTGAAGCTGAGCTAGGTAAGCATCTGTGTTTCAGGGCCAGTGACCACCGTTACGTTACGTTACGTGACCACCGTTACGTTACATAATTATAATTAATTAAATACCAATGCAATTAATATTAAAATTACAATCGAAATAAGTGTTCACTAAACATCCCGGACTAAAATCATGAAAATCATTATTGAAATCCTAAATATTAACAAACTGAAAATTAAATCGATGAAGAAGTTTGAAAGTCGAATATTCTTTGCACAAGGAGTTTGTATCGAGTATTTTATGCGCAAGGAGGTTGTATAGCATTGAGATGAACGTCGAATATAATATATATTGGTGTGCTCTAAATTCAAACACCAAAACAGTGAGTAAAAGTGCTTTTTATTCACTGTTTTCAGTGAATAAAATAAGCTTTTTAGAGGGGGAATGGTATAATAGTACATTATGGTACAAGTGTGTAATGTTGGTGATTACCGCTGAGGCGCCATTGTTGCGACCCGAGCCGTTAGGTGAGGGTCTTAAGAGAGCCGAGGACGGTAATCACAACACACGTGTATCATACGACGTTTTTCAGCACACCTGTGAAGAAAATAATACTAAAATAACTGTAATTTCTACAAAAATTCAAAAAAAAAATTCAAAATTCAAAAGTCATTTATTCAAACTAGGCTGAGAACCAGCACATTCCGAACGTCAAAATTACATAAGACAGTCCCCCAAAAACGCCCGCCCTTCACCACTTCCTAGTGCTTTTGCTGGGAAGAAGAAGTGGCGCAACAAACTCCCCAGCAGCACAGCTGTCTGTTCAGTTAGAAAAACAGTGTCTGTACAGTGAAAACGAGTCGTAAATTTTTTGTCGCAATGAAAAAGTCACAGTTTGATTACATGTGTCATTATGTGGCTAATTGCGGTGAAATTAGAGCCACTTTATGAGCAAGTGTGTTGAAAACATACTTATTTTTTGTGTAGTGTTCTATTTTTATTGTGGATACAGGTACCAGGACGTGTTGAATGAAACAACTGACGAGATCTAATGAATTTATTATTTCGACACCCTAATAATTATACAGAATTACAAAATCGTCAACCCAAAACTGTCAGCTCATCAGCTGTCAAACCTTTTATTTTTTTTGGTTGTGAATACTTTACCGCACAAATGGTGCGTAAACAATTGGGACACCCGTGTACCCGTTAGATGCCAAATGCGGTAGCGAAGACTTGTGTCATGACTTGTGTATTAGGCATTCCTACTATTACTTAAAATAACAGCGCACACATTTTCGAAAATAGTTATTTATGCTACAAGTGCGGGAAGTAGGTGATTTCCGATGAGTGGCATTTTTATTCACGAGCGAGTGAAGCGAGTGGGTGGATAAATCGACACGAGTCGGAAATCATCTTACGCACGTGTATCATACAACATTTTACTATGCATTGTGCGAGGAAATAAAAAATATGTCTGAACCAAGCAAGAAATTTATAAAATGGCGCTTATTCAAGGGCGCTCAGCATATCCACAGATTAACTAATAGTTCATAGTTCTACTGCGCATGTGCAAATAGCTGTCACGTCGTAACGCAAAAAGGCACGGGCAAATTATTCATTCTGCCAAACATATTTAATGAATATTTAAAATTAATTTATTGATCAAAATCTAAATCTAGAGTAATTAAAAACGCCTTAAATGAAGTATTAGTTTTGTTTTACTTTTTATATGAATGATAATCTGTACTTAACTAATTTTAAAACTTTTCTCGAATAATAAAAACTCTATGCGGCGGGCTGACGTTGGAGTTAAAAATTAAAAAAGTACAGGAAACATAAGTGACACTTTCCGCACAGTTTGGCATTGCAAAATCACATGTATTGTAAAATGTGTTTTGTTCTCTCTTCGCTACAGAAAAAAATGTCACTTGTCTGCGCACTGACTAAAGTATGATGAAACATGACAAACTGAAAATAGTAAGACCTCCGGAGTAGTAGCCATAGGAGTTTTCCAAACCGAGATTTCCCCTATCCGTCACCTGGGGACGCGTTCTCTAGGGAGTGAGGCTACCCCGAGAAGTGCAATGAAATTCGTTACGATTCAATCTATGAAATGACAGTTCGATTCTGTTTTAACCCCCAACGGAAAAAGAGGAGGGTTATAAGTTTGAAGTATATACCTGTGACTGTGTGTTTGTATATATGTCTGTAGAATCATAGCTCCTTAAAGGATGAACCGATTTTGATTTAGTTTTATTGTTTGAAAGGTAACTTTATCGAGTGTTCTTATCTATGTTTAATGAAAATCGTGGCGAAGCGTGTATACTACTAGATAAATTACGTTGTTTAAAAAGTACGGATTAATTCGTTTTTAAAGCCTAAAGTTATAAAATAAGCTACTGATGAGCTTGAGGCCTTGGGTTCAATTCCCGGGTCAAGCAAACAGTGATTTGGAATTTACATGAGGAATTTCTCAACAGCACCTCGGAGTCTGGCTGTATGCATGGTTGAAAGCATAGAGTCGCCTTCTTTTATCACTTAACTTAAACATAACCGGTGAAATGAGTGTTCCAGAGATTAGTTCTGATTCTCTTAGATTTTGTATGAAACCAAAGCTCGATAGAGAATAGAAGCTTTAACTACAGATAGTCTTCAAACAATTAAGGGCCAACTCACTCCGAGACGCGACGCGTTGCTTATGCTTAAAAGGTAGACTTAATAGCTCTGACAGTGCCGATTGTGGGATAAGACTCGATGCACATTACGCGGCGCTTTGGACCATCTTGCCGCGATTTTCAGTGTTGCGACGTCACTTTGCTAGGACAAAAAAGTGGCCAATTGCTTTGAAGTGCATAGCGAGATTTTCTCGCGATTTTCTCAAAAAAAAATATGACGTGAACCTTTTGTGGAGCATTAAAGTTCAAATTGTGTCGCTATTTTAAAAAGTGTGCGCAGCTTCAGGTCGCGTCAAAACTTGGTGTGAGTTGGCCCTAACACCTACACGTGACTGACGCATAGTGGTTAATGGAACCACGACCATAAGATTGACATGCATAAGTAATTATTGCCTGAATTATTCACTCGTATTAAATTAGTAAATCAAATCAATGCAGAATGAACATTACGACTGATGGCAAAATGCCATTAACCGATTTGTGGCTTTGTCTCTGCCAATTATTTCACTAACATTGAAGATAAGCAGAATTATGTGTAAAATAGCGCGACACGCAAGCCTAACAATAATAAATAAAATGAGTAATATTTTTTTTATGAAAGAAGCTTTTTTCGTATTCTTCTTAGCAAACCCTTTCATTTGATACCCATATCATGGCATTGCACAAAAAAATAACTAGTCCGCCGTCTTGGGCCGTCCGCCATATTAGATTTAGAATGACGTCACTTAGGTAACCATGCATTGTCATCCAAACTAAACGTGTATGCAAAATATCTTCTCAATCAGTGGAGGATAACTGCTTTAATTAAAATTCAGTTGCAAGATTTGACCCGAACACATATACATACATACATTGCATGTTATATACAAGCTTGTAAAAAAGGTTCAGCTACAGATTATTGGCAACATGTAGACCATTGGTACTGCTCGCGCAGGTACCTATGCGATTTTAACGGCATTTAAAATTAACTTCTAAACCAGGGCGTCGCCAGCCGGTGGCGCAGGGTGGGGGCAAGCTGATATAAAGACGATGGGTTTTGATTAAGTTAATTAAAATACAATCTTCGGGGGTTTATTGTAAATTTCTCGACCACTTCATCAAGGAAATCTTGTAAGTTGTCTGTGCACACTCATCTTGGGCAGACCATTGAAGCGATTTCCTCTTAGTGTTTTTAAGGTTTTTAATCTCCCGAAGCTGATAAATGATCGCTCTAGGTTACACGTTGTGCTCGGTAGAGCTATCAACATTTTCAACGCTTTTCCCGTTTTGGGAAAGAAGGTTTTTGTCCCTTTTAAGGCATCAACAATGCTTTGAATGTTAAGTGAGTGGACTTAGGACTTTAATTTCTTTGCATTTGGCTTCATTTTTTACAATTTATTTCTATTGGGGGGAAACTGCCGTCCCTGGGCGACGCTCATGCTTTTAAACGTAATTTAAAAAAAATGTATAGGTACTTATTTGTTAATAATCTGATCCGTGAATTTTTTTATTTACATTTTTATAAAACAGTGTAATTCATTTGTAAAGTTATGTCTAACGTAAACAAAAAAGGACAATCGCAATAAAATATTTATGCGTATTTTTATGAAATTTTCATCTCAAAAACAATTTAAACATCTACATTTCGTCTACAAGTCAAATAATAATAAGGAAAGTACAAGTTCTGGAAACAAAAAACAACTTACAAAATTTTGGTCGCGAGGGTGTGCAGTTTTGTTCCCTCAAGGTCGTTGGCAAATGGTGTCATCTTAATCCCTACTTGCTAATATTAAGAATCGTTACAGCTACGGGCGGGGTTGGGGACGTCCTTGTACTCCTCGCTATGTAACCTTAGCCATTAACCGATTGCCACTTAAGGCGACAACTGACGCTATTGACCTTGAGGGAATTGGGGATACGTTTTGACATTTGATTGATGTTTTATATGCATTTAATATAATAGTATATCAACACACCTACATAACCATTACCTACATTATTATTTTTTGATAATTCATTGATATATTATTTCTTGTTTAATTATATAGTTTAGGCATAAAATATTGTTATATGACGCTAATTGATATTTTTACATAAATTTGACAAATCATTTTTGTCATCAAATCATTTGCTTGATTTTTTGACATTTTTACTATTTACTTTTACTTTATTTTGTTGACACATTATGTTATAATTCCTTTTAGATTCATTTCATTTATCATAATTGTATTTTTGCGTTGGAAGGCGTCCCACCAGGTGGACCGATGACCTGGTGAAGGTTGCGGGGATCCGCTGGTTGCGGGACGCACGAGACCGGTCAATGTGGCGATGCTTGGGGGAGGCCTATGTCCAGCAGTGGACGTCTTTCGGCTGATATGATGATTATAATTGTATTCATTAGTTCAAGATTTATACGCCATAGTATGTAGCAAACTTGTGAAACATTTTCTTTAATTGTTATCCTGGATGCACTTATTATTATTTGTTGAATATACCAATTTCAATTGATTGATCAGGGTGCTTTGTATAATGAATTATGAATCTAGTCAAGTCAAATCGGTCAATGTAATGAATACCGATTTAAAATTCTATGTATATATTATTTTTATTTTATTTTATTTTGGCATCAAACACATATATCACATTGAATTATAAATATTGCTTCGTAACGGTTAGGCAATCAAATTGCCTAACCGTTATGGTAATGTAGTAATTATGGTCAATGAATTAGTATAAGAGCGAGAAAGAGACTAAGCTCCCGCCACCCCGACACGGATAGGTTAGGTTCTAATTAGGTTGCTTTAAACCCTGCAGACAGAAATAGGAGCCCCGCGCATATTAAAACCAATGTCAACATTAAAATAATTAAAAAAAGACATCTTTTTATTTCCCGATAATGCCTATCATTTTTTTTTTTTTCTTTTTTTTTTTTTTTTTCTTTTTTTTTTTTTTTTTTTTTTTTTTTTTACCTTTGTATAGATTCTTTTACCTATTGTGAATGTGTGAACATTGTAGGCTTTCTAGTTTTCTAGATGATTGTTAACATTTGTTAACTTTTTATTTCGTGCATTATTTTTTTTTTCTCAATTTCGTACGACTTATTGTCGGGCCTACGTTGTCCCCCCATATCCAAGTACTAATGCTGTAACATGGAAATATTGTAAACAAAACAATTTAAAAGAGTAACCATGGAGTTTCTTGCCGGTTCTTCTCCATAGGAAACGACTAACCCGAACCGTGCACCTTTTGTCGACGTTTTATAAGTGCCCATGTAGGCCTATGTAAAATAAAAATATTTGATTTTGATTTTGATTTATGAGGATAAGTGATAGGCATTATTCAGAAAGCCCGTTCGATTTAATTATTTCAATAGTTTTTATCACATTGCCTACTCATATTGGGCATTTTAAAAACTGCCCGGGAATTATGAATAATGCCGTATTAATCACTTGGTCCATAACATATACATATTTTATACACATAAATATATCTGAATCTGAACAAAATGCACACTTACTTCACACTCGAGCGACTGATAATTGTATCGTTTTTAGTAGATATTTTCCTTAATCCTTTGACGTAAAAAAACAGTAGAGAAGTTGATAGTTAAATTGCCTTTAAGATGGCGCAAAATTCATAAAAATACGCAATTATTTTGTTCCGATTGTAGGTTTTTGGTCCGCTCTAGACATAACTTTACAAATTAACTACACTATGTTATACTGATAAAATTATTAAGAAAATGGTCTAGTAAATAATTATGTTATATAGGTAGTAACATAATTATTTTTTATCTAAAAAATACTACTAGCCGTTTAGACACGTTTTTCATTTTAAAATCAGATACAATATGTTATCTGCGCCTTAACTTCACACGCAGGTTTCGCCTATACTTACATTCGCCCACGTAATACAAATACAGAAAGGTTTATTCTTAGCCTCACATATACATAGGTACGTAGATGCAGTAAGGTTCCCGACAGATATTCATATCGTTATATCTGCTCACACAAAATGACAATATTTGACAAACCCTTAAATGGTGAATCTTTTATTGAGGCTTTTACCAGCGGTAAATAAGGCCCGCGTGAAAGTTGAAAATACGTTAACGCAATACCGGGACAATCTTATGCATCCGCTTTTTGTGTATTCTATGGATTTTATAAAAGTCATGCTCCATGTTCCTTCCTATAAACAATAAAAAATGTGTGCAAAGTTGCATACAAATCCGTTCTACTGTTGAGGCAAACTTTTTAACACCTATAGACTTTTATTTCACATTAGCTTCTGCCAGCGGCTTCGCCCGCGTGGATGTCGAAAATGATCCCAAGGGAACATATTCCTGGAATAAAAAGTATCCTATGTGCTATTCCAGACTATAATCTATCTCTGTGCCAAATTGCATTCAGATCCGTCCAGCCGTTTGAGCGTGAAGAAGTAACAAACACACTCACAGACTTTCGCCTTTATAATATTAGTGTAAAGTGTGATATAAGTATGATAATAAAATAGGTTAATATTACTAGGACAAGTTAGAAGATAAGATTAAGGCGACCGACGAAGGTATTCATTCTCATTCTTTATCTGTCCACAACCATAAAATGAGGATAATTCGACCAAACCCTTTGATAGAGGGTAAAGCGTTTATTGACACATAAACATAGCAATAAATTCCTTCAGGGAAACCGCCGACAAGGAAATGCTATAAAACTGTCTATTAGACTTTTTTATCGCTGGATTTACATTAAAAATGTAATGACTTCCTGCTGTTATGAATTGTCCAAAATTGATTTCGAATAGTAGTCATCATCATCATCATATCAGCCGAAAGACGTCCACTGCTGGACATAGGCCTACCCCAAGCGTCGCCACATTGTCCGGTCCCGTGCGTCTCGCATAGTAGTCGTTATTTTATAATTGAGAAGGTGCAGAGTTTCCTTGCGTGATTGAATCGGAAGTCAAGATATCCGCAGCAGAGCCAGGGTTACCGACATAGCCAGCAGAATTGCCAAACTTAAGTGGCAGTGGGCAGGGCACATTGCTAGCAGAACGGATGTTCGATGAGGCCGAAAAGTTCTGAAGTGACGAGCTCATATCGAAAGACGCAGTGTTGGAAAGTCGGGTGACTTTCCACCGCTTTCTAGATGGACCCGTTTAAAGCTGCTGAAATCCGCTGGATGTGAGACACATAGGTCTGATCAATGTGGCGACACTTGGAGGAGCCCTATGTCCAGCAGTGGACGTCTTTTAGCTGAAATGATGATGATGATGAACTGCTACTTCACTACGATTTACAATTTATTTGTAACAATTGGTAGGAATGCATAGGTACCTTATTACCTTGCTGTCATAATATCTCGTGCTAAAATTCACCTGCTTCATATTAATGAGAATATATAATATATGGGGCTTAGTTTATAAGTTACTTACCAATATGTGAATATAAATTTAAAATAATAATAATAAATGTAAAAATCAGCTGTCTCTATTACAACACCATTCTTGCAGCAAGAGAAAAATTTCTTCGAATCTAGCCAGTTCAAGTCCACGTATATGTATACAGTCAAATAAAAGTAGCTAAGTAAATTACAAATCATTGAAAATCTAAAAGTGCCAGTTCAATTTCGTTTTAACAGCTTCGGGGTTAAGCAAAGCCATTAAACTCAGACCCACCGAAGTCTTGAAGCAGGCATTTCTATTTCAACAAATACTGCTCATCTTCAATGTTCACTTACTATTAGATAGCTCATCAGTTATGCTAATTATACTCAGAAAGGTAGCTATCCGAAATTCAAAACATTTAATACATAAAACCGATGATAAACTTGAGCGTTCACTTGTTATGAGCTCTATCTATCGAATGGTGCTTGACAGGTAAAGGCAATACATAAGAAATAAACAGGAACGATCTCAATCTCGATCTCTAGTAAATGGACAAAAATCTTTTTTGAAAAGCCGAGCAATTTCGATAAGCACTTAATTGAGCGGTCGCCGAAAGGTTGAATAGTAATAATAATAATATATCTTGTTTTTTTTTTATTTTATCTTTATAAGCTAATATTTAAAAATGTAAAAAGTATGTACATAAATTGAATAAAGGACATAATATAAAAATCCCCCAGAAAGCCGTTTCAGTTTTGATTATTTTGTGTGTTGTTGGGTGATTGTCTGCTGTATCGCGGATAATACTAAACGACCTTGCCCGCGGGCACAACTGCGGCCAAGTTTGACCAGTAAATTCCACGCTAAAATCGTGATGCGAGTAAAATTTTTCGCTTTTTTATAGCAAGAAATTGTTGGTATGGAAAACACGATATAGTGGCAATAGTTCCTGCTAGACTACGTCTCATAGTACAAAATGCATCAACATAAACGTTGCTTTGTTTTTTGTGTCCAAAACGCATTCCTTTTTTTGTCCCAGAAAGAGACAAATTCATAAAGCGTCTTTGTAATTTTGTGTCTTTTTACAGACTTTAATATTTATTAATTAAGGTTTAAGGTACTTAAAGGTATAATGGATGGATTCTAGCTAAATCGTTAAATAAACAAAATAAAATAAAAAAGATCTACACTAATATGTTAAAGAACTAACTGTAACTTTGTTTGTAATGGATAATCTGAAAACCTTCATAACCGATTTTGAAAATTCTTTCACCAAAAGAAAATTACCATTTTATATCGAAGTTTTGGTTCTTGGACATGCCGGTTTCCTCACGATGTTTTCCTTCACCATTTTGAGAGCAGTGGTGATGAAATAATTTACACAAAGTAAAGCGCCTGCCTGGGTTTGCACCCACGACCAACCACTTGTAAGTCGCGGCCAATAACACTGGGCCATCACTGCTCCTAAATATCCTGCTCGTAACATTGGTTTGTACGTCTGATAAAAATATGTGCCAGTTTTAAATATTTTTAAATCCTTATTATCAATTGACTGTTCTAGACACCGAATCTAGTCTCAACTCAATACCCCACTACTGGACTCTTTTTACTTGGACGCCCACATTAAACTATCTTTAACTTTACTAACTTAAATTAAACCTATCTTTATACATACATACAAATACAAGGTACATTAGGCGTCGAAGTACTCCTCCACATCGCTGTCATCCGGAAACGTGCCCAGATGACATGCTAAATTTAATGTGGCAGCATTGTCACTTGAACGGCAATGCTGATTCTTTGGGCAAAGAAAGAGGCAGTCCTCTGGTCACACAAATCAGTTGCGCTCATTTAACACGCTTTTATTAGCTTGGTATGTATGTATCTATGTATCAATGTATCAATGTAACAATGTACCAATGTAACGGAATCTTTGAACGTGATTTTCACCCACTTCAAAACGTTGGATTGATTTGAAACTTTGCACACTTATCAAGGACCGATGACAATGCAATAATTTAAACAGTTTGTCCCATTATCCTTACCATTAAAGCGTGTTTTTTAGTTTTTAGAACTACAATTTTTATTTTATGATCAGTTTGATTCTACCTCATTTGTTTTTGTACAGCCGTGACTATTTCAATTCTAATTTTATTTGTTGCGATATTAGTCAACACAATTTTCTTGTGTTAAGATGCTATCGCAGAAAATAAAAATTGAATCGTGAATCGGACCGTTTCGAGAAAAAACGTGAGCTTTTGTCTTCATACTTGGGCTCCTAAGTAACGATTGTAGAAAGTTTTTAGTAAAACGTGTTAGATTATTAAGTTAGGTCCTACTGATTTGGTAGAAACAAAACAATACAAAAGGTACGTACGCATCTTAAGAAACTGGCGCAGTTGACTCGCAATTGTAATTGGAATGTTGACAAAAAATATATATTTAGTCCGTCAGATAACCTAAAAATATTTAACACGTATTTTTTCTTTTGCCACGTAAAAAAAAAATAACGGTACAGTGCTTTGAAATATCGTGTGACGTCACGGTTTGCTACACTTTATACTAACAAATTGACGTCACAAACCCCACTTCTGAACTTTGACGAGCTTTATCTTTGTAAATTTTTATTTATTTGATAAAGCTAAAATTACGGGTCCAATATTATTTGATAATCTCACTCTATTCCATATGTCAATATTATTTGACATAATTATGCTAAAAGTCCGAATTTCTCCAGCCCCAGACGTAAAGTTACAGTAATGCTAGTCGTTCAAAATTCATAATAAACCTGGTCATATATTCCGTTCTTGCATAAAATACGAATGAGAACTTGATATTTTTCGAAATAAAAAAGAGAGACAAACATTTATTTGATACAGCTCACACAAAATAAAATAAAACAAAAGTAAAAAAAAAGTAACAGTTTTAAAAACAACATAGTTTGAGGATAATAGATGTTACCCCTGTTTCTGTTAAAATAACATTAATTGAAATATTGCTAAAATACAAAAAACAATTTTGTAATTTAGAAATACGTTCTAATCAAAATTAATGATCTTGGTATGACGTTAAAATAGACAATTCATCATCCGCTGGTTTCTGGACATTATAAAAACGAGTATTAGAACATGTTTGTGATTAGAACATCTTTGAACAAATTAATTAAGTACCTAGAGCGTACATGCATCAGTTTGCGCAAATAATAAATACACCCGTATAAGTTACAAACTTGATAGTTTGAAACTCAATATTAAAAATCGAAGGAAAACTTGGAAGGTCAACAAGGCAGATGTGAGGGAAACGCCGAGTAAGTAAAACCTAAATGTATATACTGAACTTTATTGGTGGATGTTTTACAGAAAGGCCAGTTGCGTAGTATTCACTGCCGGCGTGCGTGTACTCGCATGATTAAATAACCCATAAAGCTAGACCACCAGCAACTATTTATCACGTCGTCAAAGGTATTCTGATATGTCCGCTTTGTGCTGGGAGTTAAATCAGCCAAAGCGGATATGCAAGTCACATGAGGGGCACGAAACAGAGCAGCAAATCCGAACTTGAATCCACAATGAGGAGTCAATGAATTCGGTCGCTGAGGCCGCAATCGGCTAGATGCCAATATCATCTTGATTAAATGTATGAAGGTAAACGAAAAAAAAAATTTGTATCGTAGTAGATGGTGTTCTGTAGTTCCTGCCTACCCATGCAGGAAAAATGCATAATTTGTGTGTACACACTGGACACAAGACACTAGCAGGTATCTAAACTAATCCCAAAATATGTACTACCAAGATTCCTGGATACGAGTATAAGTACCAACTGTTTGCTCAAAGAACACAAGAAAACATACCCGTATAATGCTACGCGCTTGATAGTTGGAAATTCAATATTAAAGATCGAAGGAACATTCTGAACAGTTCAGTCCTGACCAATACTAGGCAAGCATGGAACGAAGTAGATTGTACTTTAAAGTAAGTTGAACCTTTATACACGAGATTTGTATGCATTAGGAATCGATTTGCGATAGCTCCTTTGTGGATTATATTCGACCAAAGAAAATGAGTAATACTGCGGGGTTTGTAAAAGTGTGGGTATGTGAAAGAGGGCAAATTTGCAGATAATTTGTTGAACATGTGTGATGTATGTACATTTTTGGCTTTGGTTGGTTTGGTTTGCATTTAAAGCAGGAAAATGTCGTGAGAAAAGTCTTGATTATGAATTTGGATGGATTTAAGAGTACCAGACGATTTTTGCGTTTATCCCAAATAAATTGGAATAAGACCGTGGCAGTGGGTGAGTGACTTGACTCAAACGCGTAACATGTACGACAAAAATTTGACGGCGCTTCTGTTTGCGAAATTTACTGTCACCGCGTTACTGTCACCGGAGCCACTGCCCGGAGGTGAGCGTAAAAAATGTTTGACAATTATCATTTTTCTACGCAATACTGTGAAATACTTCATGACTTCAAATCCGCTGCAGCTACTGAGGATACACTTGTGTTATTTATGTAAACCTATCGATGAGAAATAGAATTTTCCCCTATTCTGACAGACTTATACATAAATGGTGAAATCTGTACCTACTATACATATACTATGCAGTATATATTTCGGCTTAGCGTTTACAACAGACAAGACGATAATATTATATGAAAGAAAAAAAAAGCCACTTAGATTTTCGTTTAGTATAAAGCTCTATCTCGTTTGTACCTGGCTTCCAATGATGCTGTTATCCATGACAGCTAAGCGGTGTGCAAGAAAAAATCTATTTCCTTTTCCTAGTCTTAGCCTGGTTAAACGCAGTTCTGATGGAAAAGAGCCAGCGCAACATTTGAACATACAAAAGAGCGAGAAAGGTGTGCGTGAGCGAGGGATGTGAAGTACTCGTAGGAATGCATGCGAAGTCTGTGTGAGAGTGAAGCAAGCGAGGCATGTGTGCGCCCATAGCTGACAAGAGTCGCACCATTCGGCTACACACTGTTTTACAGCTTCGCTACGCATCCTCGCTTCACCTAGCTGCCTCGCATATCTTGGAATAATCACCTAAGCTTCTTCGAAGTTTAGCAATTTCATAATATGGCTTCTCTCGTATCAAGCTACGTCTTTTAATTTCCGTTCAGGTTTTTCTTCAGGCAACAATTTATTCGCCAAATATTCATTTTAGGTTTAAATCTATCGGCAGATAATATTTCCTTTGAATTATAGGCTAGAAGTTTGTATTTGTATTATATTTATTTGTATTTTCTTTTTTAGCAAGAAAAATCACGTGAAAAACCTCACGTTTTCTGATTATTTTTTTGGGAAACATTGAGGTTTTGCTTACAAATGGAAATTAGATAGTCAAGCAAGTTGATTAACGAGACAAGACTAGGGACA
Source organism: Orthosia incerta (assembly GCA_948252205.1). Taxonomy (NCBI): domain Eukaryota; kingdom Metazoa; phylum Arthropoda; class Insecta; order Lepidoptera; family Noctuidae; genus Orthosia; species Orthosia incerta. The sequence continues at coordinate 11,135,763 of OX411749.1, read as the reverse complement.
TTCTTATACAATCAGGTAAATTTTGCTTAAATATTTAGGTATTTACTTTCTATAATGAAACAATACGCCAAATTGTAGCTCTGTAATAATTAGAATTAATTTTTATTAAATACAATTTTTGACCACAATATAAATAGAAAATAACTTCTTGTTACTAACTTATTAATTACAGATTAATTACATACCTGTAACCAAGAAGCAGTCGGAGGATACATCTGGTTTTGGTCAGCCAGCTCGCGAACATGTATCCTCCGACTGCACAGCCGACTACTGTCAAAAGTACTGATTGTGACATTATGTTAAACAAGGAGAAGCTAGAATTCGTCGATAAAACGGTTTTCCTGGGGATCACGCTGGACTCAGGGTTGCAGTGGGGTCCTCATTTGGTGTCCCTTGCGGGGCGGCTGAGTTCGGCGGCTTATGCTGTTAGGAGGATTCGTCTGTTGACGGATGTGGATACCGCGAGACTGGTATATTTTAGTTATTTTCATAGTATAATGTCTTACGGTATCTTACTATGGGGAAGGGCTGCAGACATTGAGTCAATTTTTATTCTGCAAAAACGAGCTATCAGAGCCATATGTAATCTTCGCCGGCGCGATTCACTAAGGGAACTGTTTAAAGACATTAACATCGTGACGGTTCCTTGTCAATATATTTATGAGAACATCATGTACGTGAGAAAGAATTTACATCTTTTTAGTAAAAACGGCGACAGACATAATTACGTTACTAGAAGTAGGGACCAATTAGTTCAACCAGGTTTCAGACTGGCAAAAGTAGCCTCTTCTTTCATGGGGAACTGTACAAAATGTTACAATAAAATTCCACCCCACATTCTTGAACTGAATGAGACGAAATTTAAAACTTGTATAAAACGCACACTATGCAGGCTGGCATATTATAAGTTGGGGGATTACTTCACTGATAAAAATGCTTGGCTAAATGCTATTCCTGCTCCACATCCACTAGGGCGCAAAACCAAGTGAAGACTGAATGAATATATTTGTATTGTATAAACTCAATTTCCTTACTATTGTATAACTGCAAAGCACGTATGTGAGTACTATGTACCTAACTGTATATCTACCATTTACTGTACCTGTGTGTCGTTCGTTGACTTGTGTGTGCCCTGGCAGTTGAGTGTGTCATGCTCTCTCAAATGTCTCTCTGAGGGTGGCGCGTGTGTTGGATCATCCGGTTCCCTTCATGATGGTTGAGCTGGGTGGTGCCAATTCATGCGTCATGTTCGTGAACGGACGCCGTCAGTTGGGATTGGTCACAACTTAACTGCTGCGGATGTTAATGCTTTTTTTTCTAGCTTCTATTATATAACTGCACAGTGCATGTGTGAGTACTTTTATTACTTTATGTCTGTACGTAGTAGTGTGTAGTGCTATTCTGGGTGCATTGTCCTCACATATATGAATTTATTAATGAACGTACTTATGTAACTAAATATTGTAAAAAAAACTTTATTTAAAAGAGTAAGTATGGAGTTTCTTGTGCATTCTTCTCCATAACAAGCTACTTTCCGAATGCATGGTAGAATCAACTTTCATAACTTGTAAATTTTAATGTAACTAACGTTCAAAAGTGCCGCTTGGTGGCCTACTTGAAATAAAATATCTTTGTCTTTGAAACAGCATGATTTTCTTCTTGTTTACGTCTTTTTTTACGGGTTTTTGATCTTTTAATTAATTTTTTTACCACTTTGTCCGATGATGATGGTGATTAAAATGTATATCCATGCCAAATTATAGCTCTCTAAGGACAAGAATATTTATTTGTGTTTTTGACGTGACAACAACGTCTAATAAATCGATGAACGCCGGCTGCACGTACGAAATAGGATGATTCAATGTAACGTTACGCTCATTGTAAAGTTATAATCGTAACGTTACAATGACGTTAATTGTATCGTTATGTATGTGACGTTGTTACGTTAAATTATCGTCCGTAAACCGACTTTACAGACAACCATTTTTTTCTAGTACCAAGAGTCTCTGTGCTAAACTGCTGACGGACGGACGCGGACGGATAGACGGACGGACGGGCAGGCGAAACTATAAGGGTGTTGACTACGGAACCCTAAAAATGTTTTACCAATGTTATTACAAAATTCTGCCACACGACTCAGCGTCCCTAAATTAATTGATATACATCTTGTTATTTATTGATATTAAGGGTTTTTCGTGACGCGGGTACGAGGCTTATTTTATAATTTTGTATGGGCGTTTTATAATTTAACTCTTATTTATTGCAATTTAAAGTGCGTTAGTATATACCTAATAGTAGATAAGCTTTGATCGTCAATGCACATAACTTTTGAAACTCTGAGCCGATTTTCATCAAACATAGCTAAAACATTTTTAGTAAAGTCACCTTTCAAACAAAAACAAAACTAAATAAAAATCGTTTCATCCGTGTAGGAGCTATGATACCAAAGACAGACACAGATACTCAAATACACAGACACATACGTCAAACTTATAACACCCCTCTTATTCTGTCGAAGATTAAACAAATTCATGGCTGATTTTTTGTATTATTGATCGAAGCATACAATAATGCTTTTTAAACAGGTAATAAAAACCAGCAGATAAAAACAAAATAATGTTAACAAAGTACACAGATTTTCCAATACCTGCATAAATGCATGCATGAAACTGTTGCGTATCGGATAGCCTGCGGTCAACTCAATTACGAACAAATTAATAATACGATCGCTCAAAATACGCCGTTGTACCACGTTCATTGGAAATACAGTGTAGTTTGAATACCATACGAAGTTATCTTCTGACAAAATTCGGCTAATCCTCCCTTTACTACGTACGTTTTAGACCAGAACAAAGGGAGTTAGAATTTTATTAATTCGAACTCATGTGGGTGTAAACAATATATACAACTGAATATTTCTAATCTTATTCCTAATAACAAAACAAACTTACATACAAAGGGGAGAGGAAAAGGGGCTCATTGCGCATCAAAAAATTCATCCACATCGATGGGTGTCAAAAATATCCTCTGTCGTATCTATTTACTCGTAAGCAATATTTGAAACCAAGTTCTCGTAAACCGGATCAACCGATTTCAATAAAATTTGCAATATCTAGGTTTTTAGGCACGAAAAAACGATCTAGCTAGGTCTCACATCTGGGAAATTCGTTTTCTCTATGTTCACCCTCGCAATGCTCGGTCGCCCAGGTACTGATCAGTCAAACCCAGTCAAAGTTTTACATAATAAATACTAACATACATAACATAATCAGCATATAAAGTTTCCATTAATAGGACACAGGACTGAGGGACTCTCTGTGAGATCCCGATGATGAGAGACGCGAAGTGTACCACAATCTATCACGTGGGCTTAGCGCGGTTTGGAGGATGTTAAAGACCAGGATATAAAGTATACGATGTCCTGACCAAGATTATGGTCTACCAGTGAGATTATTTTCATTCAAATCCATACAACCTTTGAGGCATCTAAAAGTCTGTAGGTTGGTAGGTATGTTTGTTAATCAATCAGATAAACAAACATACGAGTACCTACAGACTTTCACATGTATTATGTTAGTATATGATAGAACTTTCTCCAGAGCGTTCGACCATTCACTTGAGTGTCCATTGTCAATATTACATTCATACAAAATTATTACGTTCTCCGTATCCCCCTTTATTGACATTGATGTAGAAAAATCGTTTTAAGAAATCTTATAACTGTTTCAAAGCGATACTTTTCTGGAAACGCTAGAATACATTTATTGCGATCCACGTAATTGACTCAATCAACCCTGAAATTGGTGGTTATTATTAATTAAGCAATATAATTTGGTTTGGCAATGGTCAACCGAAAACCACCCTGTATGGCAATATGAATTTCATGGAAACGGTTTGTGCTTACCTTGTGGCAAGATTTCTATGATAAACCAATTTATCATGACATCAGGGGGGTGACCATAAGCTCTTAGAGCGGTATCAATTTGATATCGAATAAGGGACAGATGTATCTGACGTGTATACATCTGTCACTTGCTCGATATCAAAATGATACCGCTCTAAGAGCTTATGGTCACCCCCCTGTAATCAACTATATTAACCAAAGTTATACAACAATCAATTACACGCAATTTATGAAAATGGACGAATGACGATTCCAGGAAGCCCAAACACAACTAGGATACATTGTTTTGTTTTGGAGTTCCAGTGCCTACCATCCGGCTTCCTCATCAGATCAGTTCGATGGAACCATTTTCATCAGTACCATTTATTTATGAGTATTTGCTTCATTATAGTCTTTTAACTATTCGATATATCTTATACCCGTGACATACTTAGCTTTAAGGAGTTCCAGTGGCCATCTGTGGTCTTCTTCATCAGTTCCACTTCACCAAATGATACTTTCTGAATGCAAATGATTGCATAAATGATAAAAATACCAAAATCGTTATATGTTTGCCTTTAATATTCGAGGGGTTCCCACGATTTCTCCAGGATTCCATCAACAGATCCTGACTTGATGACCATGGGACTACGAAAGGGTTTACTTCCCAGAAGTAAACCCTTTAAAAAACAAAGAAGAATTTTCCAAATCGGAACAGGCGTCTTTGAGTAATCGGGGAACATACATAAAAAAAAGATTCCGACGAATTGAGAACCTCCTCCTTTTTTTGAAGTCTGTTAAAAACCAATTATCTGTAATCAACTAAATTCTTCAACAATCAATTACACGCAATTTATGAAAATTGTATTTTTTATCTTCATCAGAGGAGTTTCGCTTCGCATATCTTGAAAATGGACTTTCATTTTCACAATTTAATCAAAACAATATTATGTTTACGTTTGTGACAGATTGCCTCGTTGGTCAAATGGTCGCAAGCACTTCTGCTGAGTATGAGCTCGTGGGTTCGATTTCCGTGTCGGGCAATTTGGGTTTTTCCATCTGAAACAACTCAGTAGCAACTCGGAATCTGGATTTGTGCTCAGGTGATGGTAATAGGCTCGCCCCCTCTTCATCATCATCAACATCATTTCAGAAGAAAGACATCCACTGCTGGACATAGCCCTCCCCCAGGCGTCGCCACATTGACAGATCCCGTGAGTCACGCATCCAGTGCATCCCTTCAACCTTATCCAGGTCATCGGTCCACCTAGTGGGAGGCCTTCACCACGCATCGTCTTCCGGTTTGCGGTCGCCATTCCAGAACTTTTCGGCCCCATTGGCCATCCGTTCTGCGAGCAATGTGCCCGTCCCACCGCCACTTAATTTTCGCAATTCTTACCCCCCTTTCTCAATTATTCGCCCAAGCATGGGTAAGCATGTGTACCAACACATGGTTGTTTGCTCGGACGACGACTGTCGCGTCACTGCCACATGCATCTTATTAATATTATAAATTAGAAAATTTGGATGGATGTATGTTTGTTACTCAATCACGCCAGAACTGCTTAACGGATTTTGATGAAGTTTAGCAGAGAGATAGATTATAGTCTGGAATACCATATATGCTACTTTTCATCCCGCTTTTCACGCGGGCGAAGCCGCTTGCAGCAGCTAGTAATATATAATTACAAGCGCACGCACAGCACAAGCACACATGGCGCCGCGCGCACAGATGAGTTGAACTATCTATATAATGTTATGTTTGGGACAAACTTGTATTGGAAATTGCGTCCCTAAAGTAACTCTTAAGGCTCGAAACATACAGGAGAACTTTGTGATGTTTTGATTGTTTCATTTCATATCTTGTTTTTTATTTCATACGAGTATAAACCGCGTCGAAGACAAATAAAGTAGCTTTTATGTCAGTCTGTGGGGCCACGATGTACTTCCAAACAACACATCACATTTTAATCCGGTTTACTCCATCATTAAAAAATGTATCCGGACGATTTATTTGTACAGTATATTCAACATTAAACATTCCACTCGGTTTTATGTGTAGTCGTAAAAATTGTGTGAAGCACAGGTGAGTCACTTTATAAATGAATAAAAAGCGTGTTGAGAAGTGAGCGCTCAAAAATGCGGTAAATGAAAAATCTAACCATGTCTACTAATAGATAAATTATGTAGTTTAAAAACCATGAAAACTTTTTAATATGGTGTTAATTTCGGGGGTATAATAAATTTTAAATTTTACTTGTTTAAGGTTACGCGTAACTGCCTTAAGTGTAGCTCCGATTTCCTCGCATATTTATTTCTTGACAACCAATGTAAATAAAATCTTATATTGTAATTAAATGCTATGACTGTTCGGAACGGAAACGTTTCGTTCCTTTGTTGTTATTTTGTTGCAACACTGAGTCAGCTAGCGAGCTGACAGCGGTCATCGATAATTGTTAGTTGTTGCTTGAGTTGACAGTTCACAGAGGACTTGTAAAAACGTGTTTGCCAGTGCGAGACGGAACAAATGTCGGTCTAGATCTGGTATTTTGAAATCGAGTTGTAACCAGCCGATCATTATACGAAATTGTGTCTCCATCCGCGAGTGGTATTGTGGGTCGACTGTGTATTTGTTTGTGTGTATATTTCGAGCGAAGCGAGGTATTTTCGGGTCGGGAACGTGTCGGTGTCTGCTGGCAGCCGGAGCCCGGCCCAGAATAAGTTTGTTTTCCCTTCCACATTTATTACATATATTTTTACCTATGACCCTCGACCGGACACGGGATTGACCAGGAAACCACAGCGGAAACAAATGTGAGTATTAGTTGTACGTTGTGCAGTCGTGTATCACTCTCCACCTGTCTGACAGGAAGCGGTATCTCAACGAACGAAACCCTAGTTCACCGCTGCTGCGGATCGCAGTTTCGCGGGTATAGACCTGGTAGGATCCAAGAGTCACAGCGTTGCTATGGGCCCCAGCGTTTGCCTCTTGGCTTTGTGATACGAAGGCCTGTATTAAATACAGTATTGTATTGTAATATGTTCCCTTTATTACTGTACAAGTTTAGCAGGGAAATGATGAAAGCTTTGTCTAGGGATTTGTTCAAATGACTTACATTATTTAGGGAAATGACCCCACAGAATTGCTACTTCAACATCTTCCGTAAATTTATCATCTCCCTTAAGGATTTGATCAAATCCCGGCATTGATCGTTTCCTACAACGCAAACACTCACGCCTTTTTCCCATGGGGGTAGACATAAACTTCAGAATGATACAATTAACGCTAGGATCGTTACACACTCCTTTTGTTTCGTTTACGTCCATACATCGAACTAAAAAGATGTAAGATACTATAAGGCTAGGCAGCTGTCAAGTCAATGGAGAATCTCAAAAGAAACTAATATGCTAAGATTCAAAACTAAAATAACTTCATCTTAAACTTATGCCAGCAATAAAAGTTTTTCTTACCCTGCTTATTTTATTCCTTCATTTTTTTAAACTGGCTGCCATATTTTGTTCGTGGTGTGTTGTATTGAAACAGTTTTTTATTGTACTTTTAAACATCTGTGAGAATGTTTTAGTGTGCATGCTATCATTGCTTGCCCCTCAAGTTAAAGAGCAAATCTATAAGTCCGTGATTAGTCCTGTCGTACTGTATGTATCAGAATATTGACAGGGAAAAAGATGGATGAAAAGAGATTGCATGTAGCAGAGATGAGAATATTGAGATGGATGTGCGGAGTGACGATAATAGATAAAGTGAGAAATGAGTATATTAGAGGCAGTTTGAAAGAGGCGACAGAGATAGAAAAGTTGAATGGAAACTGTTTCTCCTGGTTATAAAGAGGGAGGGGAAGGCCAAAAAAAGGTGTATGGACTGTATGAGGAGTGTCATGAAAGAAAAGGGAGTCAGTGATAGCGCGACGGGAGACAGGACGGTATGGAAAACGACACCAAGTAACATGCGACAAGGGCAGGAAGAAGCATTTCTATCTAAATACAGTTTTGACTCCGAAAGCCCATGGAGGGACATTTTGTTTATTTTCCTACCCCTCCGTTAGTCTCTTCTGGGATCCAAGACAGTTAAATTAACTCTCGGGAACTTCTTCTCTGGTGGCCACCACTGTTTATCCTGGCTTACAGAAGTTTGGGTACAGTGTGGTGGGATTGACAACAAAACAGAAAGTCGTTACGGGTCTGACAATCGTCCTTACTAAAGTTGTTACCCAGTAACTAGGTTGTAGGGGCCAGAATAATTTCAATGGTCTCTCCATGTTAAAGCTATATCCTGTTAGATTGGAAGCTAACAACCACATATGGTTAGAAAAAGGCTACGCAAAGAGTGATAAAACTGTATTTATTACTTAGATATAAATTGCGGAACTCAAACTTAAATAATTTATTTCACTTAAAACCCCATGCATACATACATTGGTATTGCCAAGCAGTCGGTCAGTCCAAAACATGAAGCTAAGTTGCACATTCGCAAGCATAGTTAGATCTCTATTGAGAAAAACGTACAAGAAACTCCACAGACATTAGTTTTAGAATTTATGCAAGTCAAATTGTATTTAATTGGTAAGTAATAAATATGCCCGGAGGCGCAACTTTTGTTACAATTGGACATGAACTTGGTTAGGAAGTTGAAACTTATATCATGTAAGCCAAGTTTAACAAACAATTCTTGATTGGAACTTGATAGACACACGTGTTAGTACCTTTCAGCCTATTATGATAATTAGGTATTTACGCACGTGAGCACATCACAGATTTGGGTCACATAGATATCCGGAGATCGTGGCTAAATAATAATAGCCGCACGGGTTGATCTTTAAGTTTAAGCAACGCTTGCCAAGGTCGGTCGGTGGATGGGTGACCACCGTAACATACTGAAATTCCTTCGGGCCTTGAAAACACGCTAAGCCGTTAGTCAAGGCTATCATTTGTACATAATTGACAGTTGTTACGAATAGCCAGATGCCTGGAAATGATAGCAGTCTTGGCAAAGGGGTGTCATATTATCCAGTTATTGTATTGTGGAGATCAGATAGCAGCAGCAATCACTCCTTGTAAAATATTGGTACTCAGCTTCATTCAGTTATGTTGGAAGCCAATCCCTTTGGCAAAATGTCCATATTATTAATTTTCCAACTGTTGTAAAGTTTTATCTTCGTTACTGGTATTTGTCTTAATGCTGATGTAAGGACGATATGAACTGGTAGTAGATAGTTAAGATTACAAAAGAGGTCTAATCCTATCTATCCAGGCTATGGTCAACTTGTAGACCCCGAAGTTTTTGTCAGAGGTACACTTATAGTAAACCAATATTCTGCCTGTTATGTTTTAACTCCCATGTTGTAGGGGGTGATCCGATTGCCATCAACCGAGCACAAGTCCATAGTCCAGAATAATATTGACATTAAGAAAATGTCACCGACAACATTGAAAATCTTATGGTGAAGGAAAAAATGGAAGGCGAAAGACCTAGAGGCCGAGGCCTCAAACGGTTGTCGGGTCAAATAACAGAGCATCTCGAGCACCGAACTCCACCAAGCTGGTGATCGCAACAGATGGAGAAAGACCGTTGAATACTTAAAACGATTCACAGGAATTCAACATGATTATCAGCAGTGAGAGTACGAAGAGAAAAGAAAATGTCACGACGCTCATGCAAGCTTTAACTTTAATGGAACACCCACCACTAAGAGAAATGTAGCGTAAAATTAGGTAGGTAAGTCTGTTGTGATTTACCTACCTAATTTTACGCTAGACTAAATGTCAATTGTCACCTAAACAATATTTTTTTGGGAATAATCTAAGTGGAGAGACTGAACGAGGCACTTTCGTGGGTGTTACAATATAATAAATTTGGTAAGTTAGGAGACAAGCGTTATGATTTACTGGACAATTGTCGTCATAGATAGAACAATATTATCTTGTGAATTCTCAAAACGCGTTTTATTAATTATTTTCATTCAGGATCGTCAGACAATGGGTGTAATTAGACTGGAAGTCGTTACCCAGCAGTTGAGAAATTTTGGATTAAGTCTTGACGGACATAGATGGACTTATAAAACACAAACGCCATTAAAAAAGTATAAGAGAGGCTTTTGGGTCTTAGTTCAGGGATCTTACCATAGTACGGGGCGCATACCCATGTCTGAACACACTCTATAATAACAAAATATCAGTTTTAATATTCATTCACCCAACTATGTATATTGAAAACAAAAGACGTATTATATTATTATTATATCTCCCTTTTGTATTAGTATAAAGGTTTTTTTTAGAATATTCAATTATGTTATTAAAAGGACGTATTCCATTGTTCTTTATAAAGTAATTGAAAATATTTTCTCATTTTTAAAGGTTTATGAGCGTCGAGTGCCGTTGACACTTCGTTTGACATTTTATAATTATTTCTTTAACATGAATATAATAACAGTCGCACTGTTCGGTCTTCAGGGTTAAGCAACACTTGCCGAGGTTAATCCGTGGATGGGTGACCACCCATTACATACCGAAACACCTTCGTGCCTCGGAAAGCACGTAAGGCCCCGGTCCCGGTTGTCATTTGTAATACTTTGAGATTCGTTACGGATAATCAGAAGCTCGAAAGTCTGTCCAGTCTTGCCAAGCCCTACCGTGTTATCCAATTACTGGTCTGTGAAGGTCAGATATGCAGTCGCTCCATTTAAAATACTAGTAACCAGCTGAATCTGTTTAGACTGGAAGCCGCATCATCAGCCTTTTAATTTGCCCACTGCTGGGACACAGGCCTCCTCTCTATGAGGGCATAGGCCCAGTGTGTGTTGGAAGTTGCATAATTACTCGTACATATATAGTTGGCATAAGGCGAGGCAGGGTTGCATAATTATTGTATTGAAAATATTTTCTCTCTTTTTTTGAGTACCGGTACAACTTTGATGATAACATTTTTTTTAGGCTTTTTAAACCTAGCGGAAACGGCACGTGCCACAATTTTCTTTTTCAAATTTGCAACACTAGCATGTCAGCCATGTTTTGCATCAACATCAGCGCAAGAATACGTTTGCTTGTTGCAGAAAAAGTATTATAAATTGTACAGTAAAAAGTCATTAAAATAAATTTTTAAATTGGGTTTACTTTATATTGCAATGAAAAAACAATGTATTAAATTAGGTATAGGTTTTTATTTTAGTGTTGATAAGCGCGTTTTTTGTCTCCCAAACTATGGCATTAAGTATAACTTTTATTAGATAATATAAATCTTGAAGTAAAGTCGCCAACACGAAATTTTATTCATATTTTTCGAAATATAATTGTATTAGTTACCTATGTCAATATAAATTTCAAAATTAATCAATTTAACGTAGTTTTACGGTACCAAATTTAGTTTCGAAGTGATATTTGTTTCGGAATGTTAGTTGTTAATTACTTTTCCTTAATCATAACATAATACGAGATAAAATCACATTTCTAGGCGGTGAGCGGTCGTTTATTAATCATTCACTGCATACTCAGCCAGGTGTTAAAGTACCGTTAACAAAAGAGATTGGTACCTTATTACACTGTAAGCAAAATTCCACCCTATTGCTTGTGCAATATCTTTTAAGGTTACACTAGTTGACAACACGAACTATTTTGTGCGCGGGGTTAAAATGCCTGCTATCTCATCCGACAAGTCGTGCGAAAGAGATAGAAGCTGTGATGAGCAGTGAGAAGCTAGTTCACGTACGAATTAGCACATTTGCACGAAAACGAGCGCGCGAAATTTTATAAACAGGCCTTTGGTAGTCTAGATATCATGAAAAAACGACTACATGTATATTTTCAAAATAAAATTATTTGCATTGTTGAACTACTAATCTATCCCTGTATGGTGGACGTTTTGCAAGTTTTCCTTCTTTTTATGGTATTTAATGCCGCCCAAAGATGCGTTAAAATTAGTGTAGAAATATGGAACTTTCGACGCTCATAACTATGAAATACTTTGCTTTTTTACTTGTTTGTTTCCATACAGGGCTAGATAATGATGAGACATATTGATTTCATTTTTCATTTTGAACGTACATCGTCAAAAATTAGAGTAATCGCCAGACTACGTTTGTATGGAAGAATGATCGACTAGTGTAACCTTAAACAAAGAACACACTCACACGTACAAACAGGCTGTACACTAAGGAATTTCTTTTGTTGTCTGTACATAATGTTCTCCTGCTTATTAGGACAAGTTATGAGTAATTGGGTTGTATTGTAGGTATAATATAATTATTTAGGTTGAGTAAGGAGTGTAAGGACTTACGTTCTCTAATTGCGTAATTTCTCGGCTTGGCTGACGTATGCTCACTTTTGTTCGTAAGTCCGGTCCGGTAATTCCTGCGAAGATAAAATATTATAGATTAAAATATTATTAGTACTAAGACATATGGTTTACTCATGGGTTATGGCACATACCAAATGACTTCTTTTTTACTGGATTCTTTTCAGAGGGTTACTTACGATGGGATTAACAGGTTTGAGTATGAAAATAATCTGATGCTGAAAATTGTTTGATTTTTTCATATTTCAGAGTTGATCACATTTTAAAGTCCTTTGTATTTATGAGTATTTTCACCCTCTGAAAATATGTTCCTATAAATTAATAGATAACAGTATTTGTAGTATCCGGTTGATGGGAATTGTAATTGTTTACCTGGATCACTGGTCACAATAGTAGCACTTTGTGTTCAAAGGATTTGATTAGATATTATATCGGCTCCTTGCCACCACCGGTCACACACACTTCACCGCTTCGCCCGCTCATAGACACAGCGAGTCCGCCGCGTCTAGAGTCGTGCCGTGTGCGCAGGAGACGACAGATATATGCTTCTCTTTCTCGCATATACTACATCCCTTCCTCACTGTTTAGATTGTATTTTTTTTTTAACTTATAAAGAAACTACAATTTTATCAATCAGCTTTATTTCCACATAGTTAACTATAATCATCACTTTAGACATCACAACATCATCATTATCATCCTTTTTACTTTTAATTTACTCCTTAGCTTCCAAGTTTCATTATTATATATATATATATATTTTTAATTTCTTTTTTTTTTTACTATCCTCACTTCCTCTATTCCGTAACTTCCTTCGCTTCCGATTTCTACACTTTTTTTTTTTTTTTTTTTTTTTTTTTTTTTTTTTTTTTTTTTTTTCCATCCACGGACGCGTCCTTATTTACTGACATCTTCACCATCCATTACCTGCCACTCCCCATCTATTTTTTTTAAGTGCATCACGTTCCTTCTCAGTCGCTGTCCCGTTTCATTATTTTCGATTTCTATATCCCCTCCTTTACATGATCTTACCGTATGAGGTGTTGGCTCAAAATTTGGAGAGAGTTTGTTTGTTCTGTGCATATTTTTTATATACACCTCATCTCCTGCATGTAAAACTCCTTCTCGAGCTTTTCTTTTCTGATCCGCGTACTCTTTTCCTTTTTCCTTCTGGAGTTTGTCCCTATCTCTTACGTCTTGGTCTCTATAGATATACTCAAGTGTATCTATCATTGGAATCTTATCATTAAATTTGCGCTGAAAAAACAATTCCGCTGGCGTTTTCCCCGTGGTTATATGCGGTGTGCCATTATACATAGTGAGATAGTCAAGAAGAGATTCTTTCCAATTCTTTTTTTCAATTTGACTTATCTTTAAGCGCTTGACTATGTCCCGGTTCTGCCTTTCCACCTCCCCATTTTGTTGCGGCCAATATGGGATCGTGTTGAACAAATGTATGTTGTTATTACGACAAAAATCCTTAAATTCCTGGCTAACGAATTGTTTGCCGTTATCGGTCGTAATTGTGACTGGACATCCTAATCGACTGAACATCTCTTTCAAAATTGCTATTACGGCTTTACTAGATATATCGCGGCAGGCCTTAATCTCTTTGTATCTCGAATAATAGTCTATTATCACCAGCAGATAGTCCCCAGATGGCAAGGGACCTAGAAGGTCGATTGCGGTATCAACCCACGGTTGTGTTGGCAATTCCCTTCTTTTCATTGGGTTCGGGGGGTTCGGTGCAGATACCAGAGTACAGCCTTTGCAGGCTTTAACTAGTTTTTCGACATCATTATCGTATCTAGGCCACCAGACCTTGGTTCGAAGTCGGGATTTCATGGCCACAATTCCGGGATGCCCTTCATGCGCAGCATCTAAAACTTTCTGTTGTAATAGTTTCGGTACAACTATTTTTGTACCCCTCAAAAGGATATCACCACAGAAACATAACTCATTTTCAAAAATTTTGTAGGTTTTGACATCCTCATCCCATTTGGAGTTGTATATACCTTCTCTTACTTTTTGTATGTCTGGATCCTGTCTAGAATGAGCTTCAATCTCTTCCAGCGACACCGCTACGGGTTTTATTTGTTGTACTATGTTGTGTACATAATCTGTACTTCCGTTAATGTTGTTACGAGTAGGTCCGTCGAGGTTTTTACAAAGTCTTGACAGGGAGTCAGCAATGTTGTTCTTTCCAGGGCGATAAGTGATTTGGTAGTCATATGATTGAAGTCTCAATACCCACCGTTCGATGCGAGCACACGGCTTTGCTTTCGGTCCGAATATCACTTCTAAGGGCTTGTGATCGGTTATGAGTTGGAATTGCTTTCCATACAAAAACATGTGGAAGTGTTCCACGGCCCACACGAGAGCCAAGGCTTCTTTTTCGGTTTGGCAGTACCGTCGCTCGCAATTGGTCAAAGTTTTGTTCCCATACGCGATTATGCGTGGCCCTGATTCATTAATTTGAATTAATACTGCACCTAGCCCTACGGGACTGGCGTCGGCAAATACCAATGTCTTCTCCTTGACGTTGTAATAACCTAAATTCGGTATTTCGCTCAAAGCAGTCTTAAGCGTTTTAAATGCTGTCTCCTGATTTTCTTTCCACAGCTCACTTATATCAGCGTTTCGCCCCGTTTTACGTCTTAACAATTCTTTTAGAGGTTCTGTGATAGTAGCCATGTTAGGTATCCACTTACCCACATAATTCACAAGTCCCATGAAGCTTTGCAGTTCTGAAACTGTGCGGGGTGCTCTGAAATCGTTAATAGTTGATATGTATTTGTCCAGTGGTCTTATCCCTTTCTGAGAAAGTTCGTGGCCTAAAAATTGGACTTTATGCACATTGTAGATACATTTCTCTTCTTTCAAGACGACGTCGTGCTCCTTGAGGACTTCTAGCACGTTTTGTAGTCTAACATCATGTTCATTTTGGTCTTGACCAAAAACTAAAATGTCATCAATAAAATTAACGACTCCCTCACATCCAATTAAAATGCGTTCGAGGGTCTTTTGGAATATCTCCGGGGCGCATGTTATCCCAAACATTAATCTTTTATAACGATATAATCCTTTTCCCGATATAAAAGTTGTAATATCTCGCGAATCAGGATGGAGTTCAAGCTGATGGAATGCATCTTTTATATCTAGTTTGCTGAAAACTTTAGCTTTCCTGATTTTTGGCAACAGCTGATCCATTGTTGGCAATGGGTGATTTTCTCGTTTGATAGCCCTATTAGCGCGTCTCATGTCGACACATAACCTTATGTCACCATTTTCTTTTATTATGGGCACTATCGGGGATATCCAATCTGAGGGTCCATGGACCTTTTCAATGATGTCCTTATCAAGTAGCTCTGCAATTTTTTGTTCAACTTTTGCTTCTAGTGGAATTGGGATTCTTCTGTATGGCTGCGCTATGGGTTTTATCTTGTTATCAACAGGTATTTGTATTAAAATATCTTTGAGTTTAGGAAACGGTTTGGCTCCAATCTGATTAACGTCTATTCCAATTCTTAAAACTCCAAGGCCGATTGCTGTTTTCCTTCCTAATAAATTTCGTGTACCTTTATCCACTACGTAGAAAACTGCATCTTCTGTTCTTCCGGCGAGTTCAATATTAGAGCGAAAAGATCCCAAAAGTCGCAATGGTGTTTCCGAGCCATAAGCGAAAAACATCTTTTTTGTTTCTTTCTCTTCATCAGTTACCCTTACACCCATGCTTTTCATTTTATCCCATGTCTTGTCCGTGATAAGATTATGCTTACATCCTGAGTCTATCATCATATCTATTTTGGTTCCACCGACTAAGCAATGAACCATATCATCTCCATTTATGTTAAATAAATAATCTACTTGACTGGTATCTTCTTCCTCTTCTTCCTCTATATTTCTTACTTCGTGTGCGTTTGAGGATTTCTTGAATTTTTTTGAAAACTTTTTCTGTCCATTATCTGTTTTAGTGTCTTCATGTCTTCTTTTCAAAATTTTACTTTTACATTGTAATTTAAAATGACCTATTTTCCCGCATTTAAGACATGTCTTCCCTCTTGCGGGACAATTTTCATTGTTTGAAAAATGCCCCCAACTGCCGCATCTGAAGCATTCCTTTGTTTTAGTTTGTTCTTTGGGCTTGTCTTCTATTTTGTTCACCCCTAGTGTTGTACTTACTTCTTTGCCCTTAAACTCTCCTAACTGTCTTTGTATTGCTTCTAAGGCATTAGCTTCCGAAATAATATTGTCAATTGTCATGTTGTCTCCCGCTTTAAGTATTTTTTTCCGAAGATCTTCTGATGCGCATCTTTCTGTTATTTGATCAATTAAATGGTCTTCTACATTGTCAAACTGACATTTGGTGGCTTGTTGTCGAAGTCTCACTAAAAACTTTTCAAATTTCTCATTCGCTTCTTGCTTCATTTGTCTGAAGGTATGTCGTTCGAATCTTTTATTCTGCTTTGGTACAAAATAATTGTCCAGTTTTTGAATTGCAATCTGGAACACATCCTGGTCAGCAGAATCCTCCGAGGCAGCATCTGCCCCAGGTATATTAAAAAATATTTCCTGTAGCTCGGTTCCTCCCCAATGCAGTAAACTTGCCCGTTTTTTCGCAGCAGTTTTAATCCCTGCAGCTTCCAAATATATATATAAACTCCTCTTCCATCGCTCCCATCTCGTGCCTACGGAGTTGGTATCTCCATCACAGTCAAACTTTTCGAGTGACAGCGTCGTCATAGTGGCTCCCTGTTGACAAGCAAACATAGACTGTAGCAGCAGACTAAACAGGCGTCATTTGTTTAATCCCCACTCAATCACCATCACTTCGCTTCAAACTTCCAAAGTACAATTTTTTTTTTTTTTTTTTTTTTTTTTTTTTTTTTTTTTTTTTTTGCCTGGTATTACAGTCATCATCTGCATACCTACTTCTTAGTCATAATAGCCATCACGCTCTACGACAATCTGCATTATTTACTATTACGTAGGTAGGTATTTTATTTAACAAGTTAAATAGCATTTGCGATTTTTTTTTTTTGATAGAGAATAATTAAAATTGACTAAATATCTATAATAAAAAAAAATTAACTCTCTATGCACTACGTACTTATTGATACATTAATGTCGTACGACACATGCTACTATTAATACCATTATTACCTAATAATATTAAGTACATCGTAATCGTCGTACGCGTCGTCATTTAGGTACTTATTGCGCGCAGTTTCTTACTCCGCGAATAAAATACTCCTGAAACTAAGATTCACAACATATATCGCAACAACATGTTCCGTGGTGGTAGAACATGAGATACGGATAAGTAACAGCTGTTTTAATGTGTCGTCGAAACATACATGCATGCACATTCATACCTAAAATTGCAGGTGTTTAATGCTGATTAGAATTTATTTGAGCCGTCAAACCGCGCCCAAACAATCCCTTAAAAGCGACCCAATTGTGAATAAAATAAGGTTCACAATCCAACACAGTTACTCAAAACATCGCCAACACCCAAAATTTCAACTATTATTATTTTTTAGGTTACTTTGTTTTTACATATTCTTCTAGTATATTTAGTATTTATTTGCTGTGGCGTTTCAAATAACCAAATAGGTACTTAGGTACCACGACAATAAGCTAGTTTTAACTACGACGGCCGCTCGCTCCGGGCGGGGCGCCGCGCCGGCGCGTGTCATTTGTACATACCTACTCCTGTGCGAGTTCTTGGAAACATTCGGCAGGTAGTAGCTTACCTACGCTAAATACCTAATTTGTAAAGTTTATTTTTTTTTAAATAGTTATACATAACATTGAATTATTGATGATTTCCCCCGTGAACTTGATTACGGGACCCTCTTTTTATTTTATTTTTTTACTTCATCTGAGACGGGACACGTAAATTTACGTTCAACCTAGCCACAGTAACCTCAAACCCTTCACCATTACAGTATGGATTGTATACCTAGATTATTCCAGCTTAGCAAATCAAACCTCATCTGTATCCCCTTTTTTGAGCACAGAAAAAAAAAGAAATGTTTTAATGTTTATGTTCCCATTGCTTTCTAGGTTATAAATACGGCCGTGATTACTTACCGGTTTAACCCGTCGCCAAAATGTAGTATCCGGTTGATGGGAATTGTAATTGTTTACCTGGATCACTGGTCACAATAGTAGCACTTTGTGTTCAAAGGATTTGATTAGATATTATATCGGCTCCTTGCCACCACCGGTCACACACACTTCACCGCTTCGCCCGCTCATAGACACAGCGAGTCCGCCGCGTCTAGAGTCGTGCCGTGTGCGCAGGAGACGACAGATATATGCTTCTCTTTCTCGCATATACTACAGTATTAAACATGTTTTGACTGACTTGTTTTAAGAGATAGGATGATAGTCTGTAATCCACCGCTCGGTAACAAAATGTTAGATACCGAGCACCTGATTTACCGTTAATCTACATGATATAGTTATATTCATCTCAAGGTCAAATGAATATTCAGCTTAATTAAAGTTAGTTTCATCTACTAACCAATCTCAATATACTAAGCCCTTTAGGTGTCTACAGAGAGCTTAAGTTAGTCCTGCAAACACTAAAGAACGGCCGACTCAAGTCTCTCACCTCGTTAATTTAAGTCACTCGAAGCAAGTTGAATGGCAATACCGAGTAAGATTATGACCTACCGAAACAGATCATTTACACGGCGAAACTTTCACTACCTACTCCATTCTGAAAGGTTAAGATATACAAGTTTGAAGTATCTTACTTAGGAAACACGAGTCGACCTTTTCTTCGCCTTTCAAAATAAAACCTTGAGAAAATAAAAACAATAACAAAAAATAGAAGGGCAATAAAACCCCAAAAAGTGGGGATCAGCGATAACCAATGCCAAGCAGTTCAAAATATATGGGATGACATGAGCAACCGCAATGTCAAGTTTTATTACGCAACGAAATTGATGTAAACGTAATAAGTTGGTTATCAGAAAAAAGGGCAAGAAAAACATTTCCCGACGAGGTTACAAAATAACAATGAATGGGGGAATTCTTAATATACTTACTTTGTTACCACATTTAAGTCAAAATGGAAGTATAAAGTAGTTTAATCGATGTCGATTAACTTCGGCAAAGCTTTAAAGATCTGCTAGCAAACTTCAGAGAAAAGGCTTCAGAACAGAGAACGAAAGCGACCAGAGATGCCATTGCTTGTAATATTTATGTCTCAGTCCAGGGGCCGTGCGTAACGTATCAACATAATCGTGATTTCGCTGTAAAAAAGAGATAGTGCTCTTCGTCCCGTATAGCGCGGTCCCTCTCTCAAAGTGCAACCATGATAGTGTTGGCACCTGGTCAGGCCCAGTCGTATAAACCCAAGTTTGTCAATTATGAAATTCTGTCCTTTATTTGGTCAGAACACATTGAAGCTAAGGCTATTTTTACCCGACTGCAAGATAAGGGTTATAATCATTTGAAATCAAAGGTCAAAGTAGCATAAACCTTTCACCAATATCTAGGTATCATCCAACTATAACTTTTTTAATGGCCTAGCCATTTTAAGAATTAATAATGAAAATATCTCTTTTATTGAATATCACATTTTCAATGAGAAACTGAGTGTCATTTTGTGACATTGACATGACAATAATACTCAGACTGTAAACCAATATATTAGATTAAATTGCGAAAGGAGCAAACAAAAATATACTACAATGACGTCGTTAGCCAGTGCTTGTGCGGTGTCTCACCGAATACGATGGCCCATCTTTCGTCCTGTATCGCATGCCCTCTAATCTGTGCATTAGGTCATTAGGTCCTGATGGCTGTGTCATCTAATGTTGTTGCCGTAGCTGAATACTGGACTTAACAAAATATTTAAAAACTGTATTTGCCACCGACACGCTAACAACAATAATTACTGTAGAAGCCAAAGTCTAGTCTAGTTGTCACAGCCGTATTCAGAATTGTCACGGGCCGTCAATGTCTATGAGTAAATGGTGATATAAATTGACTAGAAAAGGCCGTCTCAGTCGTCGGTTTGGTATCTCGGTGTCTATGGGTCAGAACAAAGTGCTTCATAAGTTTGTAATGAACTATTCCGTGGCGATTATTCTTTGAGCTCCGTGACTAGCATTTATATTTAGTTTCTTGTTCTTGTCAATTTAATTAGTTTTTAGTGTTAAGAATTTAAATAGAATAATAATTATTTACCGCTTAGTTTTAGTATTCGTAATTATTAACATTCTTCCCTTGCCCTTATTCCAATTTAATTGGGGTTGCTCAACAAAGATTCTTTTTTTTTTTTTAATGGATTTGCTCTTGACTCTAGTCTAGGTCAGAGGTAACGGAGACAGAGTCGACGATGGAGCGAGCTTACCCAGAAGAAGCCTGTTCACTCTAACATTGAAGAGATTAGGGTTGAATGTGTTCGGAAACACAGACGCAGGTAGCGAGTCCCATTCATTCGCTGTGCGCATTATGAAGGATGTTTGAAAGCGCTTGGTGCGAATTGGTGGAATGGCAAAAAGGTAAGGATGATAACTTGCAGTGCGTCTAGTTGTCCGATGGTAGAAGGGGGCTGGCGGGATGAGGTCGTGGAGTTCTTGAGCACACTTACCGAAGTACGAGTACAGTCTGTAGAAGACCGACAAGCATGCAACTTTGCGACGTTGAGCTGTCAGATGCCAAGCTGTGAAGTTTGGCATCCGCCAGCTCAACGTCGCTAATGAGCCTCTTGGCTCTGCGTTCCACCGAGTCAAGCGCGACAAGCTGATACTTAGCTGAGCCATCCCAAAGGTGACTGCAATACTCCATGCAGGATCGGACTTGCGCTTTGTATAGGGTTAAAAGCTGTCCAGGCGTAAAGTATCGCTTCAATCTATTTAGGATGCCCAGTTTTTGGCCGCAATTTGGGCTTTGTAATCAATGGAGGCGCCGAAGTTGAGACTGGAGGTCAACTCCATGCCTAAGAGCTCGAGTCTATCAGTCACAGGAACAGACGCACCCCGAAAAGTAGGAGTTTGATCGAAGATACTCCTTTTTGCACGTTAAAGGAGACCAGATTGTCATCACGCCACTGGGAGTCAAGGCTTAAGGTCAAATCTGTCCGCTCCACCATAGCCTCTCTCAAGAAACGAATTCCAGATCCAGCTACAAAAACCAGCGGGGATGCCATAAGCAGGAAGCTTACTGAGTAGACTCACGTGCCAGACCCTGTCAAAGGTCTTCGAGATATCAAGCAAAACAGTAAGTGCTTCGCCGTGTCTCTCGATGGCTTCGCCCAAGCACCGTTCTTTTTACAAGAGAGAGGCGGAACAAGCGTGTCAACATAGGAGACAGTTCTGGCGCACACTGCCTCAGCACTCTCGCTGGAATGCCGTCAGGCCCGCTGGCCTTGTTCACGTCTAGACTGCACAATAGTCTCCGGACCTCTTTAGTGTGCACAGCGATCTCCGACATCGAAGAGTCGCAATTAGGTACAGTAGGTGGTTGTTTGGAGCCAGCGTCTAGACGTGAATTGCTAGCAAAGAGAGATGCAAATAAATTTGCTTTCTCACCAAGGTCGGGATTTGTGACCGACCGGAATATCGGATAATGGAATGAAGTACTCAATTCCCTGCCGAATCACATCCGCAACCGCGTTTGCACAGCTTTTTATTCATTTACGACAAGACATTCCTACATTTAAACAAATTGATAAAAAAATCATATACAAAGGCGAGCTTAACTCCAAATGGAATTCTCCTGTAGTTATTTTTTCGACATCACTATAATCAACGTCCTACTAGTTTTATAATGAAGAGAGTTATTTTTTTCAAACGTTGCCCCACACTAGGAATTTCTTCCTGTATCGTGGGTGCGTTTACAAACATATAAACTCACATACACAAAACCCAGAGACGGAATAAATATCTGTAGGTCATACAAATATTTGTTCCGTGCGGGAATCAAACTCGCGACACGCAGCGCAGCAGTCAATCGCTCAACCACTGCGCCAACCGTGCGCCCAAATAATTTTTCCCCAAAATTTGTAGCAGACATAAAATACGCAAAGTCAAAGTCAAATATATTTATTTCAATTAGGCCAGTAAGCGGCACTTTTGAACGTCATACATATATTAATTAAAATTTACAAGTAGTAAAAGTTGATTCTACCGTGCATTCGGAAAAGTAACTTGTTATGGAGAAGAATGCACAAGAAACTCCATACTTACTCTTTAAAAAAATATGTGATTTACAATATTTACATACATTAATAAATTCATATATGTGAGGACGATGCTCCCAAAAATAGCACTACACCCTATACTACGTACAGGTATAAAGTAATAAAAGCATTAACAGATAAATTGATAACAAATAGGAACATGGTTCTCACATACTTACAAATATTGCAAACATAGGTAAAATACCAAATTCAACAACAATGGAACAGAGTGTGAGTCAACTTGTTAAAAAAAAAAAATACAATAACTATGAATATAAATTAACAAATTTGATTTTGTCTACACTAAAGATTGCCCTATGGAGCAGGACCAGCATGTTTACAAGCATTCTTATCTTGAATATAATCATCTAGTTTGTAATATGCTTGTTTACAAAGTGTCTATTAACTAAAGTTTTAAATTTACTTTCATTTAGCTTTAATATATCACAAGGTATTTTGTTATAGAATTTAACACAGTACCCCATGAAAGATGAGTGTACTTTACCTAGTCTATAAGATGGTTGGACGCTTAGAGCATATTATAATGTGTATCTATTATTCGCAGTGTTACAGTTTTCATGATTCAAAATTAATCTTATTATTTAAACACAATCAGGCTTATGCCTCAATCAGCAGGTTCGATGCAACAAAGCAACACTGATAAAATGGTTTCGAATCGTCCGTCGCGACGCTTAGAAGAAATTTAAAATAAACTTTGTACGATTGATATACGGCACCCGGTGGGTGGCGCCCAAGGAAAGTTTTAGAGCGAAAGAGAAATATGATAATAAAACAAGATGAAGCGAATGTTAGAAAAACATCCTTGAAAAAAAATATGTGGCTTAGGTTAAATAGGTCGCAAAATAAAACTATAATGTTTGGTATACAGTCTTTGGATTGAAAAATACGCACAGTTTTAACTTCGTTCTTTTTGTTCAAATAGAAAATTTGTAGGCTTGTCTTTTTTGTATAACGAAAATAAATTTGACTTTAAAGATCTTTTATTTGGGTCTGTAAGCTTATTTTGACCTAATTTGGAATCTTCAACTTTATTTATTTAACCGAAATTTGTCTTTGTTTTGCTAACCTACTTTCTCGTGTAACTTCGATTTAGAGTTTTGCGATGTAGCAAGATCATTTTATTTAAATTTCTACTCTAATGTCGGGAGACAGAATAAGGTCTTCATCATCATCAGCATTTTAATGTTCCCACTGCTGGGACACAGGTCTAATCTCTGTAAGAGAGGGAGTAGGCCTTAATCCACCACGCGGGCGCAGGTAGATGTCACATGTCTTTTTGGTTGATTTGGTGGATTTTTTGGTCCAGGACAAGCTGGTGTCTTCACAATGTTTTCCATCACCGTTTTCAGAGCAGTGGTGGTGAAATAATTTACATAAATTAAAGTACACGTAAGTTGGGGCTGTTTCCACTGCTCTGCGAGAACAAATTGTAACCGCCGAAATATCTTTAAAAAAAATCGGATTTATTTTTACAGTTAGGTATTGGATTCTTTGAAGGTACATAATTTATGTGTCAGATTTACCAGCGAAGTTGTTTTGAGTTAGGCCCCGATCGATCAAATGAAAATCAATGGTGCCGAACATGCCAATTTTTTTTAGCCTTTTGACATGTCTCATATCTGACACTTGTTCAAATAAGTTTCCCTCATTCTCTCTTCACACTTTTGGGGTAAGAGGAACAGGGTGTATATTCCCACAAACCCCGATAGAAAAGGGAGGATCCTTCGACCAGACGGGTGTTGTGTCTGGTCCGGGCAACTGCCCGACTGTTATTGTCGGACTGTTGTATGTGTTCAAATTGCGCCGAAAAATTTGCATGCGCGATGCAGGATTTGTGTGACGTCATGTCTTTAGTTGGTAAGTGGCGGTGTCGGTGTCGGTACACACTCACCCAAAATGCCATCTTTATTTATTTATTTATTATAAACTTTATTGTACACCACAAAATAAAAAAAACATACAGGACAAACATTTTCAAAAACAAAGTGTTCAATGGTATCATCAGGAACCACAAAAACAGTTTGTAACTTATGCAAAAGCACGGTCGACCACGCCACGTGACCACTCTGACCACAAGATACGAAGTTACGAAGACAAGCAACCCTATAAAATTCACGTGGCTAACGTTCCGATTCACTCGAAGAAAATTATCATACAAACTAAATTAAGAGACCTAGGTAAAGAGAACCTCGAGAAGTGCCGCTTTAATATATCACAGCTAAGCTTACTGCAGCAAATCTCTCAGAATAATCACTCTAATGCAAGTCTAGCTTAAGCTGTCGACTTAGCTGGTACTCTCTAGTACAAATTCATTAGCTTGTGTATTCTGGGTGTTCAAATATAGCACCTAATATTATCTTGGAAATCTTATTGCCGATTTACTAAGACTATTTGATACTTCAATGGATCGCTATAAAATGGAGAGGCGCTGTAATTGGTGTCAACGCTCGATCCAGTAGCAATATCTAGGAAGGGCGAAAATACAATAGTGCCAATATTTTTAGACAGTACTTCAGGTGTCACCAAGCTTAAAATAGGGCATAATTAAAGGTTCGTCCGTGGACCATGACAAGGATTTACGCTAAAGTGACGCAAATGCCGTGTCTACGAGACAAAGTAACACTATACCGATTTAAACATTTACAATATTTGGGCAATATAAGGAGGAAGTTATCGTTGCTTTGTAAGGTGCTCCCACACAGCAGTTATATAACGTTAGAGAATGTTGCATTACATTTGTTGTTTAACTTTTTGCTAGTCTTTTTGTAATGTTATTTTGCTACATAATGTTTTTATAACGTTACATATCTGCTGTGTGGGAGCAACTGTAGGTTGAACTGTAATAATTCGGGTCACAATTTTATCAAAAGATATGCTTGCACGATAATCAGGTGTTTTTATCACCAAAAAAGTGCCACAGAAATACGTGCGAATAAAAGCCGCGGTGCGTGCTAAGCCAAAAGACTAGAGTCAAGCAACTGGATGTGTTGCTTGACTTGTCTTTTAGCCCTTCATACTTTCTGTGGAACTCAGTTTGTTTCCCCGGACGTGTTGATAAATTTACAATTCCTTTCCGACACGTATAACAACATGCACCTACCACAACTTGAACCAGGCTAACGAGAGAGCTATCCAGGGGGATAACCGTATTAGAGAAAGATCATTTTGAGTGTGTGTAAGGAACAGAATGAATATGACTTTTATACCATATTTTTCCCAGTCGCACCATGATAGTTTTGACACGTCATGGTACGGGGGCAGAGTTAAAATGAATGCCTCAGGCATTAAGTCCGCCTATGTACCTTTATGTTGCACGAAGTTTTAATAAATAAATAAATAAAAACAAGTATTTTTTTTTAAATAATAAGGCAATCACACTAATATTATAAAGACGAAAGTTTGTGAGTGTGTGTGTGTTTCTATGTTTGCTTCTTCTACATGCTCCTACGGCTGGACAGATCTGGATGAAGCACATAGATAGATCAGGAATAGCACATAGGATACTTTTATACTTTTTATCCCAGGAATATGTTCCCTTGGGATAATTATCGACATTCATGCGGGCGAACTCGCTGGCTAAAGCTAGTCTTTTATATAAAAAAAACATTGTCACGAGAAGCAAAAGAGTGTGCAACGTTTCAGCTCAATCAGACACTGGGTAGTGGATCAAATTTAACTTATAAGATTTGATTACAGACACCGGGACAGGTGAAAGTAGATAAAAGCTTGTAAAATGTCAAAATTGTATGTGAATGTCAAGCACTATCGAAATGTCAGGTGATCAATCATAGCCGTCGCTGGCATCAAATCACATTTGTGGGCGAAATATCTAATTCCTATTTTTTTGTAATATATGAGTATCTTCTTGAATAACTTCTTGTTTAATAAGTTGGTCTATTAACTATGCGCATTATAAAAGAGTGCGCAAGAGGCTCGATTGTTTCTTGTACGTTCTTCTCCTTTTTTTTTCGAACAGATGATAGAATTACTTAATCATGTTCCAGTCCTAGCTGTCCCCCCAGCGACGCCCTGAGCCGAGGTTCGAGTTCTTAGAGGGTAGCCCTCAGCGTGGTCGCTTTTGTGTCTGGCTGCAGGCTCTAGTTTAGTCTGCACAGGATCGCCCAGTTAAGCAGTAGCCAATCATTCTGATAGAACTACGATAAGCAAAATAAAAAATAAAAACTTGGTCATTCATTTTGGTTTGACTTCGGGCTTTGAACGGGCAGGTATATTTTGATTGCTCTTCATTTATTATTAATTTAATAAATATGATTATTTTGTTATGATTTTCTTTATTAAGAGGCGAGTCCTCAAGAAACACCTAAAAAGGCACTCACAGTATTCGAAATTTAAAAAAATTCACCGGTTTGAATTACACAAAAAAAATTATGAAGAACCTCATTAGATGTGCCAACAGTTTTACCGAGAGATATTTGCATAACCATCCTAAATTTCGAAAAAAAAAAATGTGGAAAACTCTCAAAAAAATCTAAATCGACCTTTTCTATTTGCACTATTTCCATCATTATAGAAGGCTTAAATAAAAATCTTTTTAGTTAAATCGTCACATGAAAGTATGAATATGACGTTTACCATTTTATTATTCTAATAAGTCAAACCAAATGATAGTAATCTACGTTTCAACATTGTTATTTTTTTTACACAAATTGTTGTCTGTTCCCCATACATTTTAGTATGGAGCGATACTCTCCCGTAATTTGTATTATAAACGAGCACGCGCGCGAAAAATTGTCAGTGCAGTCTTAGAATCCAAGGTGAGAGCACGCCCATTTTTTATCCGAGCCGAGTTCGCAAAACGTCTACGCACACATACAAAAAAGACATAAGGGTGGGTTGCGAGTGTTGTGACATGACTGCAGCAAAAAGACAGACTAGGACTACTTTTTGTAACTTATTATAATAACTATACTCTAAAGGTTTAGGTAGTTAAAAAAGTGTAAACAAATCGTAAAAAGAGTTTTTTATAGTTGACACTTTCTTGTTCAAAAATACGTTCTAACAAAATTAAATTTATTTTCGATCACACGATAGTTTCCTCTTTTATTATAGTATGTTTAACTTTATCATTTATTCTTAAACTACTTTTCGTATAAATATCTGCTTCAGCACAATTTTTTAGTTAGGTTCATTATAAAATATAATATTTTGTAATCTGTCTTTAATAAAGAGCCTAAAAAGACAGGTTCACCAAACCTTTTAGAAAATACAACGAGTTAGATAACGTTGCTAAATTGAAGAGTACAACTGTGACGTTGTCTAGCAACTGAAGTGGCAGGTATTACGTTTAGTCGGTTAATCAGACGCCTTTGTTGACAGCGCTCTCGACTCGACGTTTGTTTGCGAATTTATGCGTGTATTTCGAATCGATTTTGTTGAATTGTGATATTATTAGCTTGTTTCTTTGTTTTGTTTTTGTTATTTAGTTATTGTCATTTATCCTTATTGGTTTTTAAATTCGTATCGTGGAAAAAATAGTGAACCTGAGGCTGGTACTAGCCAGACCAACTTCGTACACACATTTCCATCGCCGAAGAAGAAACGCTTCAAAACCGGACCTCTTTCATCATCTGAGTAACAGATTGATAAATGTGTTTAAATATGTAGAAGAAACATGGTCCAAAGAGTGTTTTCCGTCAAAAACAGACATAGTGCAAAAAACTGGTGAAATAATGGGTATATCTGTACCAACTGTGTACAGGGTTATTAACCAATACAAAACATCGCATAGAGTGGACTCTCCTCCTCCACTAGCAACAAAACAAAGCAAAATCGACAGTTTCGATGATATGGATTTAGCTGCAGTGAGGTGAAAAGTACATTGTTTTTTTTTTGCAAATGAAATGCCTACTATTGAAAAAATTATGGTAAGTGTCAATGATGATGACAGTCTACCTAATATAAAAAAGATGTACTGTGTAAGTTGATGAAGAAATTAGGCTTTAAATACTCCAAACGCAGTCGCATGAGTATGCTTATTGACAAACCAGACAGTGCAGTATGGCGTATAAAGTGTTTAAATGAGATTGCAAGATATAGAAGAGACGGGAAGAAAATATGTTGTTTGGATGAAACATGGGTCAATGAAGGTATGATTGCAAGTTTTACAATAAATATTGTACACTGTTACCTTAGTAAATATCTTGTAAACTAATTAATATTGTTTTTTGCAGGACACACTAAATCTTGAACATGGCAAGATACAATAACATGCTGTAGGATCACAGGCAGAGTTTGTTTTTAAACACCTTATTTTAGGCCACATTGTTAAGTAAATTACTTTATAGCCTTTAATAGAAATACCAAGATGATAATTTTATTTTATAAGCTTGTGATAAAAATCATGTATTGTAAAAATAATAAATCACTCCTTGCTTCCCCGAAGGGTTGGGCACAGGTGTACCTACTTATGGTACCCCCACATTTTGCCAGTTATGTTAAATCCCATGTAATAGGGAGCGAGCCTATTGCCATAAACCGGGCACAACTCCAGAGTCCAGAATGCTACTGAAAATTCTAGATAGTAGAACACAATAACCCTGCCCGACCTGGGCATTCAACTGTGAACTTCGTGCTCAGCTGTAGCGCTTGTAACCACTAGACCAATGAGGCAGCCAATGTATAATAAATTAACATTTTAAGTCAAATTACAAGTGAGATGCTCATATTATAAGAAAATATAATGATTAATTAGTTGTTGAATGTTATTTAAAACTATGTTTCAGAATCATCAAGTGGTTTTGTTCAAGGAGGTGAACTAATATTTCAAGCAACTAAGTGTGATGGTGATTACCACTCAGAAATGGATGTTCATAATTTTGAGAAATGGATCACCTCCATTTTCAACAAACTATAAATAATATGATTTTAACACTTGAAATAAAAGGTTTTGCATCTATGAGTCACGTGGTTTTTTTGTTTACCCTTTTTTAACTACCTAAACCTATGGAGTATAGGTGATAATTTCCTTCATTTTTATCACGTTTTCAATAACTCGATTTCTTGTTAATATATTTTTCTGCATATAACTATTTCAGATAAAATGGGAAAATGTAAAGAAAATTACCGACCACACAAAAAAATTTAGGAAGATGTATAAAAAAACAGTGAGTACCTATTGTCCCCGGCATGTAACTTGACTATATTTTGGCGTAGTGGGGGTAAGATGATGTCGTTAAAACTGAAAAAGATTAACTTCTGGAAATTAAATCAAACAGGAAACCTGATAATAAATAAAAATCATAACTAGTATTATCAGGTCCAAGGAAAGCTTCACATTACCCAAAAAAAAAAAAAATGAAAAAAAAAAAAAAAAAAAAAAAAAAATGAAAAAAAAAAAAAAAAAAAAAAAAAAGTGAATGCATTTTTATGGTTTGGACCAACCCAGACACGAAGGTTGAAACATTTAAAAAGGATGATGACTTTTGGAGAAATAACAATATCAATCTGCCTAGCCATTTCCCAACCATATTGGGGTCGGCTTCCAGTCTTACCGGATTCAGCTGAGTACCAGTGTTTTACGTGGAGGGACTGCCTATCTGACCTCCACAATCCAGTAACTGGGTAACACGGTACCCCTTGGCAAGACTGGTGTCAGATCTCATGCTTCTGACTACTCGTAACGACTGTCAAAGATCTTCAAATGACAGCCGGGACCAACGGCTTAACGTGCTTTCCGAGGCACGGAGGAAACTCGGTATGTTGAAATGGTTACCCATCCACGGACCAACCTCGTCAAGCGCTGCTTAACCTTGATGATCGACCAGTGCCGCTGTTATTATTTAGCCACGAGCTCCTCGAAATAACATGGAAGATAGATTAAAAAAGTTTTATCGTGATTGTATGCTTCCGGAAATAATACATTCGCGATTAGACAGGAAAATGGAAATAAAGGAGCCTAATTATTTGATTGAGGGAATTAAAAAACGAGAAGCTGGTAGAGAATCGAAGAAACGGAACAGCGAAACTGTTTTATCTGATGTCATAAGCACCAAGCGCCAAACAACAAAAAAATAAATTAGAGAACATCATTCAATAAAACATTATTTTTTGTACTTATTATAATAATAATTATATTGTACAAATAATATTGTAAAAATAAAGTAATAGGTACCTATTACTTTATTTTTTCTAACAATCAAACTACATAACCGATTACACTGTGACCCCACCCTTTGTTCACGACTATAATACTATGAGCACGCGTGCCTTGGCGGTGCGGTGAATCAATAGCTAATACATTGCGTGTTTTTGCGACATGCTTACAAGTCCTTCAGAAGCGAACGCGCATTGAAGGTATATTTTGCCCGTCGCGCCGCATTATTTTTTATTTGTTCTTCGGTACGTGTACACTACTATGTGTGATGCAACTGTGTTAGTGAAAATTTCGATGTGTGGGTTCTAAAATAAGTTCTCACGCTCGCAAACCTCCCTCTTAATATGCGTGTCAATTTTTCGCTATAACAATATGGCAATATTTTACTGAACTTAATATGCTGCTTTGATTAAAATATGATCTAATTTATGTATTGGTTTTATTCCATTATTTTTAATTCTCACATTTTGCTAAACCTTACATTTTTGCTTCCACTTTCACACATTTGCCTCAGTTGGCCACATTCTGATCCGATAAAATTTGTGTCAGATCGACACGCAAATAATAAAAAAAGATGAAAAATATTTTCTGTACAACTCAACCAGTATTCATGGATGTTACAGAATATAAGAAATAAAAATAAGAGACGATATCATTATAATTCTATATTATTCAATTTCCGAAGGTAAGAATTGATACGTGTAGGCGATATCAAACATAAGAAAACAATACCAGAAAATAATTTTTCGCCGACTCCATAATGGCAGACGAGGAAAAAGTTTCCTGTAAGGAGTTTTATTGCAGCCAATAAACTGTTATGATTTAATATATAGTATAGTTCGATAAACTAATATCATATTTAATGGATTGGATGCCTCTTATAGGATAAGGAAACACAATAAAAGAGCATACTGCTTCAGACGTCTCTTTGTTTGTTGTTATTTCCCTAATTCTTTTACTAGCAACCCAGTTTACACGATTTTTTACGACTAAACAAACTATACACATGTTTATGTAGCTTGTCAAGTCGTGCAAGTTTGAAGAAAAATCTCTAAGTTATGGTAAAAAACGTATTACACCCGTTGCATATAGAAAAACAACTGACACAATTCAAGTCCCGTACGGTTTATAGAATTATCCTTGAACGATATTTTTGTCACAGAAAGTATGGTTCACCGTTGAATGGTATTACGAAATAGCTATTAGTCGATACCATTATTTACAGGCAGCACGTTTCGCCGAAAAACGCCACATAGAATGAATGATTGGCTGATACCAAGATTTTCCGATGTGATGGTTCGCCGGAAAACTCTTGAACTATATTACCTTTAAAAGGTTCTTACGGAAAGAAAAATTAAGAAAAAAAATATAAAAAATGGTATGGTACTATTTTGAAAAAAATATTTTTAGTAGTAGATAATTATGTTAAACTTCCTACATACCTACCCTCGTAGCACTGGCAGGGATAGAGTGGACGCCCCACAATAGATCTAGATGGAAACAGATGGAAGAGGCCTTCATCCAGAAATGGATGATCCCTTAATAGATTAAATTAATATATATATATATATATAGAATTGTAAATTATAGGGAAGTAAAGGAAAAAAAAATTATTTTATTTTTATTTATACCATACCCTACCTACCATTTTTTATCTTTTAATCGGTCCAGTAGTTTCGGAGCCAATTCGGTACAAAAAACACAAACAATAAAATCTTTCCTCTTTATAATATTGGTATAGATACAATTCCGTGGTATATTAATTTGATGTTGATAAGCCTCCACATATTATTATACACAAACTCACAAAATTTGCACTCTTTATTTATCACATTACGTAGATAGATTGTAATATAGAAAACAAAACAATATTTATTTCTTTCTTTGCTTCATATACAGAATCCAAGCTACCAGGGGCCTCACTCTGACGTGTCAAGACTAACATGGTTCCACTGTGAGAGGAAGACGGAGCTATATACGTCAAAGAGCACTATCTCCTTTTTCACAGCGGAATTATGGTGGCGTTGACACGTTTTAGCAAGAGGTCTGGGTGCTAAAGACCTTTAACAATACGAACTTTATCCAGGAATTATTAGGGTATTGTATGAAAGGGTTATCACATAATATGTCATAATATCACAGTCCTTTGTGTCAGGAGATTACCCCATTAACGAAGAATGAATATTTAAAGAGATTCGAGAAACTACCTATTACTGTGCTTGTGTCTCCGAAATTACTTTGTTCCGAGACAAAGACAGAATGTTATCTCTTGTAATTCCATAATCTCACATTCATAACATCACGCTTGTATACCCTGACGGTATAGGCAGAGGTGTAGTTTCACTAAATTATGTTTTGGTTAATTTCCAGGTGATAAGGGTTTTTACTATCAACTGGTTACAGATCCGGGCTGTTACAGAAAAAAATGTAAATGGAATAGCCCAAAAACACTTTGAACTAGTATTTAATGTTCTGTAGTAGAACGGATCAGTGCCAACTCAACCCGAAGAATAATACCTGCAAATTTCTGTTTAGGTAGGCGTAAAAACGTCGATGTGCAGTCAGGTAGAAAAGTGTTGATTTAACGCTAGCATCACATTTATATATTGAATCGAATTTTTGGCAGTCCAAGATGTCTTTTACGCGCACTACTTAGCCGATTTTTTACACTTTTATACTCAGGAATACCATGACGTTCTCCCAACTGCATTAATTTTTTTTCATATAGTTTTTTATTGATCCGTAATTCTCACACACCTCGTTTTTAATTTTATGTAAAATTGACAAAAAAAAATAATTGAATTTTCTGGTTCGCACTGTGACGAATGTGCACTGTGTATTTCTACACTGTCAGAATTTAAAACTAATTTTACTTGACCACTCCACTTCAGTCCCATTGTTTTATTAAAACAGGCCCACACTGTGGAATCTTTATTTTTTGATGCAGCCGGTATACATGACCGACGTGTAATAAACTTTGGCCACTCTGCCGTGATAAGGCCCTTCACCTGCTATTGTGAATGACAAACTAACCTAACCATACATACTTTACTTTCTTATAATTTATCATACCGGCACCATACACAATTGCATTATTGCTGGGCTAAAAAAAGTTCGAACAATAGATATGAACCGGTTTAAGCGATGCTATCTTTATAAAGCTAAATTTTTTAAACGAAATCTCTGACTATCAGGATAAATTATGTATCATAACAAAATATTAAATATTCTATGCATAATAAATGAATTAGTTATTTAGAATTAAAAATATTTTTGCCTGACTGTGTAACGGAGATTTTGTTCACACTATGTATGTTAGCGACATCTGCCTCCTTTTTGCCAAACAAGTCCGGTTAGTTGTGTCGCTGATCGATTGTTTGAGCATTTGGGTACTAGATGGCGCTGACATACGTATGACATAGTTGAAAGTTTAAATAAAATATATTCTATTTGTGTGAAATCATTTAATTCAATAAGCACACAAATTCAACATACAAATTAATACATTATTAAATTCTTTTCAAATTAGTTACATAAAAAATGATAATTTAGTAAAAGGCCTATGGCTTAAAAGCAAAGTGTTCAGGATCGGTGGTTGCAATGACTTGAGCCTTTACTACGAGTGAACTTGCATTGAGTGGACGGTGTCCAGAAATAACCTCAAAGGCAAGGACCTAAAAGTTACATAATGCTATATGGGGCAAGGCTGGCTAGCGTCAAGATGAAAAGCTCATCATAATCAATGACCCAGTAGGCGCTGGCCCCAAATGCTATCTTTAGCTATAATTTAAATCTAAGTAAATAAGGCTAATGGTCAACTAGCTGTTCAAGCTACAGCAGTCTCCTCTTGCAAAAGGTTCCGAGCATAATTGACATCATCTGATACACAGCAAGCTTACGGACAGCTACACAGAGAACGATGCTGTTTGAGGACTCATGTCTCCAGCATTGAATATTGTGGGTAATCTATATCCCTTCAGAAAGTGAGTGGTTCATATTTTGTAACCTCAATTTATTGTATTGATGGAACGTGTGCTTGAAGAATTAAATTAGTTGACCAGACTTAAGTGTGTTTTACTTCAGTCAGCTTCATGTGAGTTAATCCCTGCAATTGTCACAAGCTACTTACTACCCATTGAGCTAGCTGGTTGGGTAAGGAAAAGCTACCTTACAACTGTACAAATGGCACTGAATTGGTAGTAACAATCTGGTATTCTTTTTCGGGTTGAGTTGGCACTGACCCGTGCTTTCGAGCACTAGAAGATTGAAACAGAAATTTTCATTGTATGAAAATTTGTTTGCATCACTTGAGTAAAGGTGAATCCTCACCTACATTTTCCGTGGTTATAATTGTAGTGACCGGTGAAATGTTCACAGGTTAACTTGAACACATACTAGATGAGTAAACGGTTACACCTTGACGCACGTCTCAATGCGCTGAAATCAGAATGTCACACTCCTACTGCCCCCGACTACCCTTGGGTGCCTACTCGCAAATGCTTATGCATAAACACTACAATAACTATCAACTGCCTCGTTTGTTGTTTTTTTATTATTATTGTCATGGGGTCGTAAGCGATACTGCTAATCATGAGGCCCAGGTTTCAATTCCCAGGTCAAAGTGTGCAGGGCAAAGTGTGATTGAGTGTTGCCATCTGAAATTTCTCAGTTGCAGCCGGAATTTGGACTTGGATTAGGTAGTTCTAAGAATTCTAGTCGAAATAAATATACATTAATGAAAATTCAACTTTAAATGCAATGTTTAAAGTTGCACACAAAACTATGTACAAAAAGCAATAAAAAAATTATGAGCTCGCTTCGCTGCTCGACATACATCAAAACAAATTTAGTCTTACACGCATGTTTTATAGTCTAAATTACAAAGTTCCAGAACTTTTTACTTGAAAAACACTTAATGATATAAACTTACAGAAAAAAAGATATTGCTTCCAAAAGCAAGGTGTTACAGTGGTTACGAGTATTTTCAAATTGTTTGCGCCATTTTTAACGTCTTAATGTTGGCTATGATTGGACCATACTAATTTGAAATAGGACCACAACCGTATTTGTGGCCATATTTTTCGGCCCGTTTTTGAAGCACTGACCGGGCATCTAGTGTATTATTAATCGAAGCATGTGACTTAATTAAACATAACTGGCGCAATGTGGGTGTACTGTAAGTGCACCTCTGCCATATCCATCGAGGAATATAGGTGTCATGTTATTGAACTATCAAATTAATTGTAATTTCATGGAAAGATTCGACACGGATAGGTTAGGTTCGAAGGGGATGACGGGAGCTGAAGTTAGCGAGCAAAGCGAGCGAACTCATCTCCCGACATATCCTTCATGTTAGGTTACTTTAGACACTGCAGACAGAAATAGGAGGTGCAGATTTATTAATTTATATATACTTAATGTACACCAAGTTATGACAATACATAAAAAACACTTAAAACACTAAAACACTTGCAAACTTGCTCGCTCACTTCAGCTCCCGTCATCTCCTTCGAATCTAACTAATCCGTGTCAGGGTGCCCTAACCTCCCGAGATTGCTTCGCTTGCTCTTGGACTAATTTATTGACCATAATTATCGCATTTCCCAACCGTTACGTAGCAATATTCATAATGATCAGACAATGTGATAAATATAGAAGTTTAAATCAATATTCATTACATTGCCCGATTTAAATTGAATTAATGGGTTAGACCCACATTACCCCGATCCCAGTTGGCCCCTGTCCCGTTAGACCCCGAATACGATAAATATGATTATATTTATTTTTCTCTCGTTTTCAATGTATATGGTCGACATAAAAAAGTACTAAAATGTAAATGTAAATGAGAATATTGATTTTGTATATTTTGAAAAGACTGATTGAACATGTTAAGGTTACACTAGTCGAAAATTCTTCCATACAAACGTAGTCTAGGGATTATTCCACTGTTTGACAATGTAAGTTCAAAATAAAAAGTGATATCAATTTGTCTCATCATTATCTAGCCCTCTATGGAAACAAAAAAGTAAAATAAGAAAATATTTGAATGTTATGAGCGTCGAAAGTTCCACATTTCGACACTAATTTTAACGCATTTTTGGGCGCGAATAAATACCTACCATAAGAAGACGGAAAATTTAAAAACGGCCACCATGCAGGAGTAGATTAGTAGTTCAATGCAA
Source organism: Orthosia incerta (assembly GCA_948252205.1). NCBI lineage: Eukaryota > Metazoa > Arthropoda > Insecta > Lepidoptera > Noctuidae > Orthosia > Orthosia incerta. The sequence goes on along the minus strand of OX411749.1, from coordinate 11,099,055 downwards.
ATAATTTGATTTTGAACAGATACGTTTAGTCGTTTTTTCATGATATCCAGACTCCCAAAGGTCTGTTTATAAAATTTCGCACGCCCGGTTTCGTCCTAAATCATTATCCATTTCGCTACAAATTTGCAAAAGTGTGTATTCGTACGCGAACTAGCTTCCTACTGCTCATCACAGCATCTATCTTTTCCTCACGTGTTGTCGGTTGATAAAAATGCCTTTAAACCCCGCGCACAAAATAGTTCGTGCCATTGACTAGTGTAACCTTAATATTGGATTTTTAAAATTGTATTTGTAGTGTATTTCATACTTTTTGAGACTATTTTTAATCTGAATTATTATCCAATTTTTATTACGATTTTTAAAATATTGTTGGTTTGTATATTTTGAAAAGACTGATTTAAATGTAAAGATTTCGTATTTTTTTTTTAACTTTTTTTTTAATGTTGAATACGTTTATAGTTGAATTTTGCATCTTTATCTGTATTGTAAAACAAATAGTAAAAGTGAAACTGGTTTTGCATGTTAAAATATTATTTTATAGTTAGCTTTTTACTATGCTACATTATAAAAAATAATGCCTGAAAGTTAGACTGTTCGTGCGTAATTTTTAAATTATGTTAATGTTCCATGTATTATGATAGTCTGTATTGAAAAAGGAACTATTGTGATAATAGTTAAAAGCTGTGATTGCTCTAGGTGACTCTATATTTTATTCTCTAATTATAATATTTACCTTAACCAAGCAAGACTTTATAATTTTTTCCTGATCCTTTAAAAATAGTATAATAATTTTAGTAAATAATAAAATTTTATTTAACATATTATCTGCTGACGTTACTTTTAAGCTAAATGGACTATTGATTGAGTTTCTATAGTAAATCGGGGTCTAGCGGGACGTGGTCAACTGGGATGGGGGTAGTGTGGGACTAACCCGAATTAATGAGGCCTTTTTATTTTTTTTGGGTGGGAAATCATCCGATGACTTCTCCCACTCTGGGTGAAGCGGGAGGGCATGTCAGACTTTTACTGACTAAAACCCACCCGTGTTCCTTCAGTTGCTTGTGCCAGGGCCGACGTAACTCTCTTTCAAATTTATCCGTGACCCAGACATCGGACCCCGTCACTTTTGCTGAAATCACTTTGAGGCGCGCGTGGAACACTACGCACCGTAAACTCGGGCTTGGTCCTAATGACGGACGGCGAGCTACCCATTACTCTCCGTCCGCAAGCCCGCGACTACCCGGGAATCGGCTCGCGACTCCCGACGCCCGGGGCGTCTCCTTTGCGTCTCCCTCACGCGTTCCGCCTCCTCCTTTGCGAGCATTACTGCTTCGCAGAAGGAGGAGACAGCTTCCCATGCCCTCTCGCTCCGTACCATGGCCTGGACCAGGGCCGGAAGCGAGAGGTCGCCACCACCGATCGCCTCCATGAGGATACGGTGGTGCTCCGCCCAAGCAGGGCAGATCTCCACCGTATACTCCACCGTGTCCTCCGAGCGGTCCACACAATGGTGACACCCGGGCGTTTCCTTCCGCCCTATCTTTTACAGGAACCTCCCGAAACAGCCGTGTCCGGTGAGGACCTGTGTCAGGCGGAAGGTGAGGACGCCGTGACCTCCTGACCCTCAAGCCACTCCTCAAAGAGGGGCCTTACCGCCGCAATTGTGGCTTGCCCAGAATTAATGATGCCTGGGCTTTATACATAGTGCCCTGATGAATCACTTGTTCCATGACTTATACAGCCTAGTAACACATTTTCCCACATTATAACAATAAAATTATAATAGATTTTCTATTTCTAACGAAATGGTACCTACCTGAAGCTTATATTTCGTACCTTATTCACGCATCAACCTGCCAAGGACAATACGTGACAAACCTAACGTGACACAAACTGTATTTCAGTTTGTGTCACGTCTCACTAGAGCTATTAGATAAACTATTGTTTATGAAATTATCTGCGTATATAATTAAATTAGCTATTCTACCCTAAGGGTAACTCGATGAGTAATTTACGCATGAGCCATATTTCATACAAATCTGTTTAGCTGTTAAAGCTAGATTGAGAAACAAACATACAAACTATCACATTTACCTACCTAACGTGTGGAAATCCTCACGGATATCCTCCACCCCAGTGTAAGCGGAGGGGTCAGACAAACTAAACCCACACTATGTTCATCAGCTACATTTGGCCTGGGCGCTGGAGTGCCTTGCGCACTCCCCTCCCCCGGTCCTATCTGCGGTATTATTGGGATAATAGCCTATCAGTCTATGAAAGGTAACAAGAGACAGAAATTGCACCTGTTTGTAAAACATTTGGGCATACATTTAAGTTATGAGTATTTAAATATATAACGTCTTGCGTCAACCTCATCCAATATCAATGTAGACTTACCAACTAATCTCCGTTTTGATTGGCTGCCGTGACCGAAATACGGTCTGCAGGCTAATATTTGTATTATTCGAATAATAAGAATAGTGTGACCCATATTTGTATTTATTAATAAATAATATCTCACGTAGTATATGACTTGTGGAGAAGAAGCAACGAGGCACGGAAGCGTCTTTTGTGTGTAGTGTTATCGTGACCTATAATTTGTTCTCCAAAACATGGATGAATGGAAGTAATTGGGAATACTCTACGACGTCAAAACACTTTTGTTGTACTATTATTTATTCTGTGCTGTTTGGCTACCATGACAGTGGTATTATTAGGTTCTAAAAATAATCATTGTTTTGCACGTGTTTAAGGTAAAATATGTATTTATTTAGGGATCATCGTGTTACAGAATGCGCAATTGTGCACCTTTACATTTTCCTATAATGCACTCTCAACTAAGGGCAACCGCAGTTCACACAAATTAAAAATGAATGATAAGGCAAAATACAACTGTATGTAAACAAAACGGTTCAAAAGGAGGTACAATATTGATATTTTGACTCCGAGCGGGCGCACGGCCAGTACTGCGTTATCATTGGGGCGTATATATTGCCTTAAAAGAAAAATTTCACATTAGGTTAGTTTGGAAACTGACTAACCCAGGAAATTATGCCAGAGCTAAATTAATAGTTACCCAGAAAATGTACGTTAGAGTTTTTTCACTCACAAGCAGTAAATCTTTCTTTTTTACATACCAATAAAATCGCATAAAGAAAGATTTACAACTTATACGTGAAAAACAAATATTGTTTTAAAAAGTTCTGCTTCCGAAAAATATCTAATTCAAGAAAGTGTCATGACCATTCTCTAATAATCCAAAACATAGGTATAAATACTATAAATAGTTAACATATCCACTAAAAATATTATTACGAGACATGTTTGAATAAAGCAGAATAACAATATTGTCAACAAAAAACAACCACGAGGAGTGTACAAAGAAGTACGAGTAAGGCATATCACTTACATTACTGTGTATACTGTGGTATAAAATAAGTCAAACAAAACTTTTCAGCGGAATTTCATGAAAGCCAGTAAAAGTAGGAATTATTAACTGAAAATATGAGGATTTTATTAATAATGGCAACGTAATAATTTACGTAACAAAAACAAAGCAATTTTACATCTTTTTCAATATAGATAAATTAACTTGGTACATTATGATTCCTTTTTGAAAAAACAATATTTTTGAGGGCGAAAACTAGACTATAGTCAGTAGGGTTGTTATATTTTGTTTGTTCACTGCTTTATTCAAGTGTTTTATCCAGCGGTTTCAACCGCGTCAAAAGTGTTTTATCATGCTAAGGGAACACACTACTGAGATAAAAAATATCCTTCCTAGGGTTGCAAACTATCTCCATGCCAAATTTCATCTAAATCGGTACAGCCGTTTAGTCGTAAAAAGGTAACAAACAAACAAACAGAGGTACTATTGTATCTAACAACAATCATATACATTAATGCTCTCACATTATGAATGAAAGAAACGATTAGCAGGTATTTTATGTACATTTGCAGATGCAATAAAATGTCATATAGTTACACAAATACAGGACAGCCATGTATTGCGTATTTCTAATGGAAACCCGCCACCTAAGTCATAGTTAGCCAGCACCCAAATTACGTAACACACTTTCAATTACAAATCAATAATATTTTGTAGCAATCTGATAATTTCATTGTTTCATTAGATTGTAAGAATCATCTGCTGAACAACGTTAATAACGCCACGAATGTTGTTGAACTGTCTAACTGAATGGCTCTGCCATTGTGTGTTATGCAATGAGGGTTACCGCGTTTGAATTTGCCACTAGGGGCGCTGGTGTATAGTGAGGTATTCAAAATGTAAAATTTCGTATTTTTTTGGCTTTTAACGTGATTTTATTTAGTACTCTTTTACTGTTGTGAGTATTTTCCAAATATGGCAGATTAAGTTAGGTACGGGCTTTACCAATCACTTTTTTAATAGAGTTCTAAGTTTTGCAAAATTTCCTCCTCCATTTTTTCGAAATAAAGTCTGCGGGAAACTGCATCATACTCGATTTTATTCATATTTAATCGCACTTGTACGGCATTAGAAATGCTCTTAATTGAAACTTTCCTTCAGTGCGCGTAATAACAACGTTTAACAGCTATATTTAGGGATCCTACTCAACAGTGGCGCCAACTGGTGAGCAATAAAACGGAAGCCCCCATTACCCTGGTGCTCTAGTCGCTTAGCCTAAGACTTTTAATTATTCATTCTAACAGGTCATAACCTCAGACACGAGAGGCGAGGTCTCAGCCACTGGGCCACCACGATATTTAACCTATAAATGACTTGATTGAAAGAAATGCTTTGACTTTAGGCCCTTCGGTTGTCAAGGTGCTAAATACTAATACCCATCATAGTTCTTTTTAAGCTACGAGTATAACCATACTATTGCCAAAATCAAGTTTATAGAGCATAAACAAACTTATTAAAAAAAAAAAAACCTGAATAAATTGTTTTAATTAAAAAGTTCCAATTAGCATCGTTTACTTCATAGTTTGAACTTTATAATATTAATTATTTCTTTATGATAATAAGAATGTAGTTGTACGCTGACACTTTATTTTTAAATTTTCAGTTGCTTGTTCTATTTCATTAAAAAGCATAGTTTTGATATTTTAGCAACGAACTTTAAATTATCAAGTGTGATATTTTTTTCATCGATCAAGAAATAATAAAATAAATTACGTTTACCACAGCCGGGGGATTGGAAAGAAACCCGAAATGATTCTAAACTTTTAATTATTAAAGTTAAATACGATTAATTATCCTAAAAATGGCCATTCCAAGTTGAGGTTGGAACATGGAATGATTACAAAAATTAACTAGTCTACGAATATCCATTCTACTCGAAGTAGGAATATGGAATGCCTCCTTCTTACAAGAAATGTTCTTAAATAGTAGTTCGGCATTGATCGATTCCTTGACGTCATGGCTGGATCGGTATTAGGGTTATTGCACCGTCTGTAACTTCCTGTATTGATCCTACGAACTTTTCTGTCAGCGAATATCTAGCTACGTGCGTTGGCTTCACGGTAACTGCACTGTCATCAAGGTCTAAGAATGCTAAGTGTCCGCAATATCAGCAGATTCCTAGGCTTACGTAACAAATATGAAAACATGTTCAGTCGGCAATAAAAATATAACAAAACATAATTATCATTATCTTTCGAATGAAATAAAAACAATAATATTTTAATAATATTATATCTAAATACGAAAGTATAATGTTGTTTGTTATATTTTCATGGCTGAATGGATATAAATGAATAACACACGGTAAGACCACGTCCTTAATTAGAACATAGGATACGTTTTATCTCGAAAGTATGCTTACTTGGGATGATGGCCGACTTTCACGCGGACAAAGTTGCTGGCATAAGCAAGTATTGCCACACAGTTTGCCAACTCATCCCCTGAGGTGACCACGTAAACTAACCCTGTATCGTTTGTACCAGTTAACATTAACAAAAATGTTTAAGGTTACACTAGTCGAAAATTCTTCCATACAAACGTAGTTTACTGTATAACGATGTACGTTCAAAATAAAAAAGTGATATCAATTTGTCTCATCATTATCTAACTCTGTATGGAAACAAAAAAGTAAAAAAGAGAAGTATTTGAAAGTTATAAGCGTCGAAAGTTCCATATTTAAACACTAATTTTAACGCATCTTTGGGCGGCAATAAATACCATAAGAAGAAGGAAAATTGCAAAACGGCCACCATACAGGGATAGATTAGTAGTTCAACAATGCAAATAATTTTATTTTGAAAATATACATTTAGTAGTTTTTTCATAATATCTAGACTCCCAAAGGTATGTTTATAAAATTTCGCGCGCCCGTTTTCGTCCTTAATCATCATCCATTTCGCTACAAACTTGTAAAAGTGTTAATTTGTACGCGAACTAGCTTCTTACTGCTCATCACAGCATCTATGTCGTTCGCACGAGTTGTCGCATGAGATAGCAGGCATTTTAACCCCGCGCACAAAATAGTTCCTGCCGTCGACTAGTGTACCCTTAAGCCAAGGTGTTCACCATTAGGCATTCATTCTAATTAGATGTTTACACATTAAGGCTTCTTACTTCGCTTTAGTGCCGTAATCGGATACTTTCTAAAGCATACTCCTTTGTAACGGCTAAGTTAAAAGGTAAGAAAAAATGTATATTTTATATTGATTCATGTACAGTCAAGGGTCAAAAGTGCAATCACACTCTACCAAAACAGAAAAGTCATTTTTTTTCTAGGCAGCAGAAATTCAACTTTTCGCGATCAGTAGGAATAATCTACACTTTAGTTTCTATACAATAGTTATTTATGCTACAAGTGCGGGAAGTAGGTGATTTCCGACGAGTGGCATTTTTATTCACGAGCGAGCGAAGCGAGTGAGTGGATAAATCGACACGAGTCGGAAATCATCTTACGCACGTGTATCATACAACATTTTACTATGCACTGTGCGAGAAAATAAAAAAAATTATCTGAACCAAGCAATAAATTAATAAAATGGCGCTTATTCAAGGGCGCTCAGCATATCCACAGATTAACTAATAGTTCATAGTTCTACTGCGTATGTGCAAATAGCTGTCACGTCGTAACGCAAAAAGGCACGAGCAAAATATTCATTCTGCCAAACATATTTAATGAATATTTAACATTAATTTATTGATCAAAATCTAAATCTAGCGTAATTAAAAACGCCTTAAATGACGTATTAGTTTTGTTTTACTTTTTAGATGAATGATAATCTGTACTTAACTAATTTTAAAACGTTTCTCAAATAATAAAAACTCTATGCGGCGGGCTGACGTTAGAGTTAAAAATTAAAAAAGTACAGGAAAGTAAAAAGCACTAGTAAAAAAAAGTGACACTTTCCGCACAGTTTAGCTGCTTGGAAAACGCTCTTTTCGAGGACATGCATTGTAAAATATTAAATCAGTTGTGGATAATTTAACTTCTTCTACAAAAACTAGCCATTTGAGTTTTGGGAGAGTATGACTGCACTTTTGACCCTTGACTGTACATTATTTGTGAAACATGTTTTTTTCGTGTCACCAATAGTTTTGCTTAAAAAAAATAATTAACTACACGAAATTTTTTCGCTACTTTTGGATACTCCTCCAAAATGACTTGGATGTTTAAAAACATATTAACACAGAACAAACGATGACCAGAATTTCTTCATAACTGAAATAGCATTATTATATAAATCAAAGAATATTTTGCAAGCAAAACTGTCCAAAAGGAGGTTCTATATTGATATTCTGGCTCCGAGCGGGCGCACGGCCAGAACTGCGTTAGCATTGGGAAATATATACGCCTTAAACACCACTAAAAGTGAGAACAATGTTTTTTGACTCTCGCTAAACAGGCTGAATTTAAATTAACTAGTAATATTTAAGTGGGTGAAAGTACTCATGAATTTAAACAACTTTCACTAACATATAGAAAAATTGTTTTCTTGTTCTCTTCTCTAATCTCTAAATAGCATAAAACAAAGTCACCTATTTGTCTGTTTCTCCGTTTACTTCTTTAAAACCACGCAATGGATTGTGTTACGCTTTACACTTATATAAAGAGCTATAAACGAGGAATGTTCGTGTATATAATTTTTTCCCGTGCGAATCCAGATGGGTCGTTATTTTCATAATTAAATGTCATACTATTTGCAATAAAAACAATCTTTTGACTCAGTCCTCCATCATAAAATTTCTTCGCATTCGTGAGTTGTGTCACCTCCTTCGAAAATTTCCAATATATTGCAAATTCTCTACAAATACAAGATTTATTGTTAGTCGTAAATAATAAACGCCGCTTGTCAAGGTCACAAAATTTATGCTCACTGGGAAAAATGATGTTTCTTTTTCATGAGGGCGTAATAAGGGACTTGTATAACAGGTCTGTTTGATTTTTAGGGTTCCGTACTAAAAGGGTAAAAACGGGACCCTATTACTAAGACTCCGCTGTCCGTCAGTCTGTCTGTCTGTCAACAGGCTGTGTCTCATGAACGGTGATAGCTAGACAATTGAATTTTTCACAGATGATTTATTTCTGTTGCCGCTATAACAAAAAATACTGAAAATAGAATAAAACAAATATGAAAATGGGGCTCCCATACAACAAACGTGAATTTTTATCGTTTTTTGCTAATGGTACGGAAACCTTCGTGCGCGAGTGCGACTCGCACTTTTTAAATGTTCTAGGATAAATGTTTAATAGTTAAGAAATCCAACGCAGAAATCGTAATAGTTCTTGTAAAATAAACAATTTATTTTTATGTTGAGCTGAATGAATGAATGTAAAATCATAATTCATACGACCAAGGGTTGACAGTAGAGTTCTACGAAAAATAATGTAAAACTTCTCTTGGCAGTCATTCATATGCTGGAAGTAAATGAAATTGAAACGACGCACTGTCGCCAAATTTAACATTGTATGTAAAGGATTTTACGGATGTCGGGACACAATTTAAATTGTCAGTAAAATACCTAGATATATTATATCGTACAAGTATTTTCTACGAAAATTTCAAGTGTAATTTGGCCGAATCGCATTGCATTCATTTGAACATACCTGCTTGCAGTAACTTAAGAAAAGGACATGGCTTAACAACTGCCCTTAGCATGAATAGAAATTGTTCACTAGCTCGTAACATTCAAATATTCATTAATGAATTATTACAGTTTTATTATTCTTCTAGACCTTTAGCGAATTAATCAAATAATTAAAAGTGTTTTCATGTTTTTGTTTGACAAGAAGAACATAAGATTCCGTTTTACGAAAAATTTTGGTCAATAAACCTACTTTTAAAGACATTTGCGTAAATTGAAACGAACAGTATTTATTATTATTTATTTTTGAACCTTTCGCTATACATCTCAAAACCTTAGAGATAGAACCGTAGGTGTTGATTTCTTTAATTGCATTTGTGTGTTTTCTAGAAATTATTGGCAAAATCTGGAAAGAAACGGAACTTCTAGATTACACTTGATTCGATTAGAACCAAATAAAAAAAATTAATGTTATGGGTGTCGTAGGAACTCACTTTCGCCGGGTATTATGTATTAATACAGAGCCAACTAGTATGGCCTTAAGTTTCAATAGCGTATTTATTCATCATGAGATGCATAAACTGTGGTGTAGCCACAAATGACAGATCTTCAAATGACAGCCGGGACCAACGGCACGAAGGAACCACGGAATGACCTCGGCTAGCGTTGCTTATCCTTGAAGATCGACCTGTGCAGCTGTTATTATTAAACCACGAGCTCCTCTAAACGCCTTAATAAAGTATCATAGTAAAATCTTATTATTTTACAAGTTTGTATACCTATTAATGTAGGAGTTTCTACGATTTTATAATCAGGATTATGACGATATAAAAAGTTCCAGTAAATTTTTTCATACGAAATACTAATATTCAGCTATTCAGCATTACATATTACTAGTTAAAATGTTTATTTATTGCTAAGGCAGTCGTCCATACTTTATTTAGCCATGTCCTTTGCATATCGTTGTAATATAACTCGAATCGCGTCGAGCTATCAATCGCTAAGTGAAAATATTAAAGACTATGGGTCTCTACGAATGCTCTGGGCAGTCTACTCCATTAGCAATTAGCTGAATATATAATCTTTTTGCCACAATATGAACCAATATTAAATAATCCGCGGCTCACAACGGCGTGCTGGCTCCTACGCTTATGTATGGAAGTGAAGGTTGGGTATGGCATAAAAGACACGAAAGTAGGATTGATGTAGTAGAAATGCGTTCCTTGGAATGATGTGTGGTGTAACTTTAAATAATAGATTGAGTAATGAGGTAATAAGACAACGTTGTGGTTTAAAAGAAGATGTAGTGACTAAGATTGAAAAGCGTGTGTTAAGATGGTTTGGCCTTGTTGAGAGGATGAATGCCAAGGCCGACGGGAATGGAAACGCCGGGAGGGTACGCCATATAGAGACATACATAGACCTTATAGGTGATGTTCTTCAAAAAGGCCAGGTGCGCAGTACTCATAACCAGCGTGTGTGTTTGACTAGATGTATGAATGTGAGTGAAGCAAAAGAAGTATGTAAGGATCGTAGCAGGTGGCGTTCTGTAGTTCTGCCTATCCCCATGGGAGTGGTGAGTTTATGTATGTATGTAATAAACAATTTGTGGTTCATGCTAATGCCATATTAAAAAATCCTACCTGGTATATCCGATGGACTGACATGTATGCAAAAGATCTTCCTTATCATCCTCTTGAAGGTCCTCGGATCTATGATATAGGAGCCGTAGACTAGAGGATCCATACAGGAGTTGGAGACAGCCATAATGAAGAACAGGTCTTGAACCCTTGCGGAGACGTGGACTGCTGACTTCCGATCTAACATGTACCTGTAGAAGAAGAACTAGTTAATGTTGTGTCATTATTATTGATATTAAAAAAATATATTGAATTAGCAACAGCAGTTCAAACTCAACATGAGAGATAAAGTACAATAGAAAAATCTTTTATACCAAGAAGTTATAAGAAATTTACTTTCAGCACAGATTTTGGTTATCTAATTGAATTTCAATTAAACTTAATTCTTTTACAGAAAAACAAATCTATAATAGAAATTTTTGTTTGCCCTCTTATTTATACGGAGAAAAAAGTGCAAGAAACTCCACGGTTACTTTTATTCATCTTGAAATTACCTATGCATATATATGTATATGTGAGATCCCACTCCTGGAACACCTCCTCTCTATAAATTGTATGGACCGTAATTTAACATGCGGGTGATTAGAGTAGATTGAATCAGGTTATGCCGTATTTCTCGCGACATTTTGAGTCACCGATTCGGGAGCATGATGATGAAATAAATTACACAAAGTAAAGGTTAAAGATCAAAAAGTTGCTCATAAAATATAATTTTGGCAAAAACCACTGAAGAGATTAGGCTCGCACTGGCAAAATAAGAAAATCTTACCTATTATAAAATTATCTTCAAAATCTTTGAACTACTTAGAGTCAAGCAAGTGGATTCCTGACCCTGCATTAGCAAATTTACAGACCTTCTCATACAATAATGTAAAATTTTGCTTTAATATATATTTCCTAAAAAACAAACTCGCTATCGATTTATTAAGATAGTGTCAATTAAATGACATGCCACCCATGATGCCATCATTTGAAGATATATATATATTTTTTTCATTTTTAGTTGTACCTACCAAACAGGCAAGTATTTAAGTAAGGTAGTACCTATAATGCTAGGAAAGATTACCCAAATATCATGAAACTGAACATAACCGGCGAAATGAGAATGTACCAAGTTGAACTGTACACATCTGCGTACCGCTTTAGAGCGTACTGGCGTGATGTTATGTAATGAAATGGTATAAACAATAAACAAACATGCGATTGCAGCAATCCCGAGAGATTTGCCGTGATTTATTGAATATATCTCCAAAGATCTTCATCAGATCTTCACCAAATGAAAATGGTGCCAATTTTGAAACATATTCTTTCAAACAAAAAAGTAATTTTCAAAATCGGTCCACAATTGACGGAGATATCGGTAAACAAAAACAAAAAAAAAACAGATTCATAAAGTCGAACATAGAACGTCCTCCTTTTTGGTAAGTCAGTTAAAAATGTTATCTTTTAGAAATAACGCCCCTTTATGAAGTTAATTTAAAGGACCTCCACTCGACTTAGTCACCATAGCAATGGGAAAAAAAACTTGACTAATGTTAATTCATAACATTCTTTAACTGAAAATCTGATTATACGAAATGGCGTCGAGTTGGAGGACATGATTTGGAATATAGGAGTAAATTTTAAATATTATGCAGTTTTTACAGTATCCTGACTTTCTGAGGCTCTGCATACAAAATTTTCTCCAAACTATCCATAAACCGTGTAATCCGTTCACTGCAATAACAGTAAAATCGTGATGTCGCATGTTCTAACAAAATAATAAGGTTATAAACATAGATATTTCAGATTCTCATACATATTTTATACTTTATTTTTATAGCGTTGGGGTGTTCTTCTATGAAGTCTTTTATTTTATCAAATAAAAGTATTCACTAGTCTTGAATACTACCGACTATATTTAACTCAAATGGTTTCATAATATATATTAGTTAGTTATAAGATGCAAGAAAAACTATTAAAAGATATTTGTGTGGGTCCGACAACAGGTCCTTGGGGTACGCCGAGAAAATAGGTCGATCTTTTACAAGACATACCGTCTCGTAGTGTACTCGTAAAAACTAACGCGTTGTAATAAAATATTGCTTATCTTAATTGACCTTGCGGGTCAAGAATTTACAATTGTAGTTTAGCAACGCAAGAAAATCGAAGGTAAGGAGAATTGGGGCAGCTAATGATGAAAACTGTGATATTTGATCTTTGACTTCTCTAGTTACACGATATTCAATGCAGAACCCGCAAAAGGCTACCAAACTTTGAGACCGGTTAAAAGAGTTAGGTATTCAAATGCATTCTTAAAATAACCGCGGAATTTATTCTTTGAAATTGAGTTTTGTCTTGTAAGCTTACAGTTCGTCAGAAAAGTATTTTTACGTTCATGAATTTTTAAGTACAAAAATGTTTAACTTAACTTGAAAAATACGACTTCACCACCATTTATTATACTTGGAATGCTTTTCAACGGCATTCCTTTAAATATTTCTGTTCTATGAAATGTCTCAAGTCGGTACTGTAAGAGGAAGTACCTCTTTGTCATTCTAATTACCATTCAGCTTGAAATCTAGTTAAACATCGGAATCATGGTAAGTAATAGGCATAAACTAACTTCATATATTCATATATTCTTTATTGTACACAAAATATACATATACAAATACAGTAGGACAGCTTAAGTACAAAGGCGAGCTTAACGCAAAATTATTTTATTTTAATATTTATTCCAGTAGCTTTATACTTTGCCAAGATATACTACCAAAATTTGTTTAATGTTGTCATAATGTTTGGAAAGCTTGATCAATCAATTTACCAAGCCTTTTTCTAACTATGTTAGGGAACCACTTCCATTAAAACCAAATTCAGTTGAGTATATAAAATGGAGCAGTGTGTTACCTGACTTAGAAAAGTGTAACACCGACTAGCACGTCCCCGTAAGTTGACTAATACGACACACTTAATAACGAATGCACACTACCACAAAAAAACTTTACGCCGCCGCGCCGTAGCCATGCGATCTCGAATAACCAAATCTCTAATTCGCCAATTCGTATCACTTAACAATAAATGCGCATTTCTACGAAAAACTTATTGCCGAAGCCAGGCGACCACAATTAACCAAATATTATGTGAATGGAACTTATAATTAATTATTCAATATTTTTTTATTTTTTGTTTTATTCGCAGTTACACTTTTCTAAGTAAGGTAACACACTCTACATGGAGCGACTACCAATACCCCTTAGCAAGACTGGTGTCAGATCTCAGGCTTCTGACTACCCGTAACGGCTGTCAAAGATCTTCAAATGACAGCCGGCACCAACCGCTTAACGTGCTTGCCGAGGCACGAAGGAATCTCGCTATGTAAAGAAGACGGACTGACCGCAACCTCGGCAAGCGCCGCTTAATCTTGAAGCCCGTGCCCGCCGTGCCGGTTGTAATTATATAGTCTATTGCTCCTCATTTGGAAAACTTGATAACAGTGAATAAAAATCCTTATCGGATCGAATTGCCTTTTACAAAGACTTCTTTGTTATATTAGTTTAAATGGGGAGTGAAAGGGTGTCTTCTCACGAAAGTGGAGTTTCTTGTCCGTTTTTATTTATAACAAGCTGCTTTTCCGGATGGTAGAATCAATTATTATTACCTTTAAATAAAAAAAAATGACTTTCAAAAGTGCCGTGTAGTTGAAATAAAGAATTTGACTTTGACTTTTAAACTTGTCACAGATGAATATAAGAGTAAGTTAACCAAGCACCTTCGCTTGGAGCACCAAAAATTGTATCTATTCTCTAGAGCCGAGTTGTAACGACCTTCAACAATCTTCATGTCAAACATGGAGTAGATAAATGAAAGGTGTCAAAAGACATTTAACAGTCTGGCAATCTTAAGTTTATAATAAAATTAAGTAGATTTGTTAAATTACCAATTTATAAAATTAGATTGATGATTAAACTTAACTAGAATTTAAACAATACCGTAGTCGGGTAAAAATAAGTTGAAGAGCCAAAAAGGAAACATTGATTTATATAAAAATATATTGTGATTTATATAAACATTTGTGTATAAATGTTTCTAAGATGAGACAAACAACTTTACGCAATTCATTGACAAGAATCTCAATACGATTAGCATCAAATTATTTGCTCTTTTCAATGAATAATAACAACTTCGAAACTATACAGAGACGAAGTAAATATTCTACTCAGTATTCATCCGTCACAATCAGATTACAAAGAATATTATTCAAAAGTGAAACTTGCTGAGCTTGATTAATAACGAGATTTTTTCGGTGAAAGGTTTTTGTGCTTCGCAGACATGAATGTAATTTTACTAAAGGTAGTTTTTCCAGCTCAAGAATAGTACATTACTGCAGCGGCCAGCAAAAGAGGCATGTATGGACGAACGTGTAAGTCCATCAATGCCTAGTTGTGGCCAAGGCTTGTATAGTACTTTTCTCAAATAATGCGCGGAAATTAAAACTAAGTAGTACCTAGAACTCATTTTTTCAAAATCAATGACGAGCAACAATAATTGTTCCCGCGTTAAAGTGTTATTTTGTTTTCATTTTTCAATAAACAGCGTTCTATTTGCAAGCCAGTTCGAAATTTAAATAAAACCTTTGATAAGTTATCTCCTTGGTTGCCATGTTTCGGAGTAAAAAGTCAATTTTTAAATAACACGACAGATATGAGTTTACTACGTAATTTATTTGGCCGCTAGACACGACAGTTATGGATTTTCATACAACTTTTGCCGTCCGCTGCTCGCATGTATTTGGCCAGTACTGCAATTTCGATTTATCTCGAAGAAGGTTGCCAAAGTAATGCTAAAATTTCCAAGCATGTTTGAGAAAATATATGTTTGTCTCATTTGCTACTTTTTGTGTGTAATGTTTGTTATAACCTGACATGCAGAAATGTTAGAAATTATGATCATACGGAAAAGATTTACTTTCTTCTCTATTTCCTTTTTTATTACCGCTGGAGTTAATAAAGCATACTGTACACAGGCTCATTCAAGGTAAGGCATATCTGTTGAAAAGAAGTCTCTACTCAATAGATGAATTGTAATGTGCTTAGAACTGACATGTGATGTTTTGACTAAGGTGTTATAATTTGTGTTCGACTTTTATTACACACTAGCTTCTGCCAGGGGCTTTACCCGCGTGAATGTCGAAAATTATCCCAAGGGAATAAATTACCATTACAGAATATAATCTATCTCTGTGCCAAATTTAATCCAGATACGTCCAGCTGTTTGAACGTGAATAAGTAACAAACATACAAACACACACACACTGACAAACTTTCGCTTTTATAATATTAGTGTTATTTTTGATTATTGTTTACGTTTTAAATTGCTAATAATTTATTGAAATTGTTGTTTTAAATTATGTACGCATGGTATTCTATATTATTTTCATTTAATTAATTTGTAATTGTAAGTATAATAATAGTAATTGTTATTCTTATTTCTAATTTAATTTGTACTATTGTATTCTTATTAATTAAATGTCCATCCAATACCTACTGTTTCATGCTGATTATTTCGAACACAATGTAAATTGTTACTGAATAAATAAATTTAATTGAGTTTATTTATATGTTTAAGTGTTTACCCTTCCGTCAGTTCAGTTAAATACAAGCGATTCTGTTTAAATTGCAGGCGTGTCCATTCGAGGTGAAGGAAAACATCGTGAGGAAACCGGCATGTCCTAGAACCAAAAATTCGAAGACATGTGAGTAGTGTATAATTGGGGGTTCTGTGTTCGATTTATAATTTGTTTTGAGTATTAAACATATACTCTCTTCCCTTCACAGCATTTAAATAAAAACATTGAGGAAAATGTACAGCATGTTGCATCCAAGGATCTTCATATATCTCCCAATCTTCTATAACACCCCCACATGAGAAACATGCTGCTTTATCATTTATACTGTTTCCACAATAAAAGAATCCAGAGTCAGCCATTTTCATCACTAATCTTTTCTTTGAATCTGCCGTTGCCCAGTAATAATTAAATGAAAATTCACGCATTTTATAAGTATTATACATGTCATAACGAGGTTTGTAGTTATTTTGAGACATGTTCCGTTTTTACAGATAAACAGATAATGACACCGTCTAGCTATAGACAACAGCTTTTAATGATTTGACGACCTTGTCGAGATTGGGGGGGACAGGAAACGTTTTACCATAGTATAGAAATTAAAGAAGAAAGGGGTTATTTTAAAATTGTATTATCATAGCACCATTTATTTAAACACAATACATTTTTAAAGCACATACAGAGTCATGATAAATACAGTTATATAAATCTTGAAAATATTTATATTGATCGTATAAACTTATCAAACTAGAACAATCTTTATCTTCTAAATTAAATATATTACAATTACTATTTTCTAAAATATGCTTTAACCACAAACCTATTTCTGAACCTTTAACGTAGATACATTTATCTCTTAAAATATCTATAACCAAATTCTGATAATTAGAATAGGGTATAAATCCATCACGCCAGTGTATCTTTCGGTTACGTTCAATCCATCTAACTTGCTTTTTTTTCTTGTTTCGTTTATTTTGAAAATGGAAATGGTGGCTTAATTAAAAACACTTGTAATGTTTTATTATACAATATAGCGATTTCTTTTATTATAAATTCATTTGTCTCTGTTTTAAAGCCTTGAATATCCGCGATAGCAATTCCACAAGTTGATCGTTTATAATCAAACAATATGCAGCTGTCTTATCCGGTATTGCTGTAGAACATTCAATTTCCAACCTCACATCCACTGGACCTGTTTTCAGGCTATCGTTTTATCTTGAACAGTCTAGGATAAATAGTGGGGCTTTTTATTTGAACTCCTTTAGGTCAAGCAACGGGTCTACTGGGCAGTTGTAATACGACTGACGAAATTTTACAAACATTTCGTATAATATACTATACTTGTTCTCAGAAAACTTTAAACCTAAAGGTTCATATGGATAATATTGAGAATTCAAAAAGAGCGTAACGTTTGTTACTACATAATGATCGAATACTGAACTGTCATTAGTTTTATTATTTTTTCGATTAGTTTTGTATGCTAAAAATTACATATCTAGGTTTTTCCAATTGTGAAGCAGTTTTGACTGACCAAGAATGCTTTGTTGTTTTAGGTAGTAATGGATACTCATATAAATCCCAATTTATAAACGCCATCTTAATAGGTTTATCTCTTTCTAAATGTTTTAAAAGTAATAGTCGTTCTCGGTCAGATACTTTTATGTGTGGCACCCTCCACTGAACTCTTTGCACATCTATTTGAAAATAAACAATATCATCAGTAAGGATAACGCTATTTAAATTAGTGTTACTTCTGTTCAATATAAGTCTTAACAATCGCAGAAGAACTAAGACGTTTTTCATTTGCTTGAATGTTTTTATAATATACTATCATTTTGTTTTCCTTAAGTGAAGACGTAACTGAACTTGTTCCTCTCCAAACTTAATACAGTGACTAAATTGATCTACAAACTTAACAGATACCAATGAAATTATATTTTTATTTACTGGAAAGTAAATAACATTCTGTGGTATTTCCATGCACTGTTGACCTGGAGTAGTATCAGAAACAAATTCATGAATAAAATGAGTTGGTAATCCGTTGCAGTACGAACCCTGAACAAGATCACATTCAATTCTGATTACAGATAGACCTCTGTTAATAATGGGAATATTTGGCCTTGATTTTAATACTGTAAAGTATATCAAACCGCACTCATATTGACCTGACAAATGCAATGGAACCACCATTGCATTTGTCAGGTCAATATGAGTGCGGTAAATGTGAAAGTATGAAAATAATTCTCATTTATTCCCAGAGATGGTAACCGTGGTACAGTGCGACATAAAAGAGTAGAAGTCAAATATTTGTGAACTAAAAGTTTTCATTTTCTGGCAACATCTAAAATGAGTACTTGAGCTGTCAATTCTTCTCGATCGGTTTCGATTTTCATAAGAATTATGGTTATTGTGTTATCTTTCTGAGTGTGGACAAGAAAACGGTGGCAAATCATGAATAAGGTAATTCGTGGAAGTGCCCGTGATATAGTTTACAAAGTTTATATGCGGTGTATAGCCGAATTCCAAGCTGGAAAGCTTCCATCCAACTTAGAAGATGGTTACCATCGTACAGCAGATTTTACTGGTAAGTATCTACTGAAAGTTACACTAAACGTTAATTACAAACGATTAATACATTCAGGGAGCTAAATTTTCGAACAACATATCATTTACAAATTATTTGTCTACCATTTTTGAGGTTATGCTAAGATAAACAAATACCGTTGTAGTTATAGCGCGACTTAACAACGTTGATAGTAAGGCAAAAACAATTATTGTAATTTATTGCCGATACAATTTTTTTTTTTGCTGTACTATTTTTGTTGATGCAATCGACTAAATGGAAAGCAACAATTTTAAAATATATTTACGTTTATTTACCGCAGAACTTCTTTCGTCGGACTGACAGTGATTCTTTTATATACTTTTTTAGGTGTTTCAGTAAGCACAGTGCGCAGAATCGTGCAACACGGCATTGAAAACGGGAAATTCTCAACACCAGCTAAACACATGAAGGGTCGTCCCGTGGTGCAGACAGCAGTGACGATGATATTGGTTCAGAAATCAGTAACGAATCAATGCCAGAGCTTAAAATAGACTACACGAACTTAAGTGATCCCATGGAAGGTGTAGATTATTTAGTTTTTGATTTATTAGATTAGTTTATTTTATTAATTTTAGTTTATATCTGAGTTTATATTGAAAACAATTGATTATTAAAAATACTTATTTTTTGCGAAATTGTTGTTTTATTACTACTGCTACATATTAAATATTTAATAAACATACTTATTTAATATATTTACTCATTATTTATACCCATTAAATAAATAATACTATTCAAGTATCAAGATCAGCTGGGTCGTACTAACTGGGTTGCTAGCTGAGCGATTGTGGCGCCCTCATTTAATTTCTACTCTTTTATGTCGCACTGTAGACATACTTCTATACTGACAACTTTCGGCAGATCCTGCTTATTTTATTCCTTCACTACACCAATTTTTTTTCAAAAAGTTTAAACAAAGATGTCCACAATTAAAAGGGTGATCACGCTGAATATTATCATAATTATAGTGAATTTGGATCCCAAGTATTTTATAAATTCTTTAGGAGGCTTAAGATTTCCGTAACTATCAAAATACTCAATATAATCGTTGTATTTTGCATAGGCTACTCAATGAGAACCAGGATTTTTAGAGCTATCTAAATTTATTACTCCACATTCTTTTTTAAAAGGATGTTTTGGGAGCTTATCTCTCATAAAGACACCTCTGAAATAGGGAATATTATTTCCATACTTCAAAATGTCTAAATTACTCAAGGCTCGTTTGGGTAGCCAATATCTTAGTTTTTTTCTTTCGATACAAAAATGCCGAGTCCATCCTTGTGCGGTTTAAGGTGTAGTCCTTTTCCGATGCAAAGAGCTTCCATCTTTTCATTGTGTCTCTTCAATTCAGTCCATAACTTTTTCGCCATCTTGTATTCATTTATGGTTTTAGCAATACCAGCTGCACCGCCTGCTAAAGCTCCCACCGCAGATAATCCCGCAAAAATCGGAATCAAAGGCAATACTCCACCAGTTTTTGGTATAGGAATAACACGAGGAAGTTTAAAGGAGGAATCATCATCTAATTCTCTGGCGGCGGCCATAGCTAATTCTATTGCTACCTACCTCCTCGTTTGTCTCATAACATTTTAAAATTTAATTTTAGGAGAACTCTTTTTGTTATTTTTTTTAGGCCAAACCTAGTTTTAATTTTCGTTGACATAGCACCGCTTACTAAGCGTGCTGCCAGTTTTTCCCCTACACTCGCATCTGAAGCAAGTGCTCGCTCTTTAACCATATTTAATCAAACTAAATCTGCCTTGTGGCGATCCTTTAAGTTTGAGGACTTATGATAGGCAATGTCGTGTTGTTTGCAATATTCGTCTAATTTGTTAACACCTTTTATCTCCACGTGTAAGCCTTTTAATTAATTTAGTGCCAGGCCCACAATAATTGTATCCCGGTAAATGTAATTCAAATGGTAAATGATTTATAATTCAATTGAGAAGACTACTCTCTTCAATACACATCATAAGACTGGCGCATTTGGACTGAACACTTATTTTTTTAAGAATATATATATATATATATTCTTTTTAAGAATTGATAATGTCATAATTATTATAAAAATAAACAGTAATAACAAAAAGACCTCACGCATTAGCATTTTTATGGAACAAAGTAACTGATGTCAGAGATCTCAAATACGATTCTAAGAGAAATGCAGCCATTACGTGGGTGTAAGGGCTGCATTTAGCAATTTTGAAAGGATTGCACTAAATGGGCTGTGGTTCACAATACCATATTAGATCAGATGTACATGGTGTAAGTAAAGAAACCATACATAACTGCAAAAAAAGGCTCTAGGTTTGTAGTCAGTAAATTATTTGCAGAAGTCCGCTTGCCAACTAATTGTCTCGATATCCCTAGATTGTTTATGAATATAGTACCTAGAATAGCAGCGATTGTAAATGGTTCGCTACTCACAATGGATGCTCGTCGATGTTTGTTTGTTTGTTTGCATGTAGGTATGTTTGTCCATGGATTAATCGGATCGCGATCATTCTTTTTTTATTGGATTAGGTATCTTTCAACTTAGGGAATCGTATAAGTTTCATCAAAATCGGTTCAGCAGTTGTCAAGATATGGAACGTATAACCCTTAACAAATAAAAGCACGAATGTATAAATTGAGTTAATATTATAGGTTTTTCGTCAATCCTTTAGCTATCTTACTACAGAACTTGTTCACTTCTTTGTGACGGTGTACCAAAACTAAAAAGAGAAACATGAAAAATTTCCACAATATATAAACCAACTCCCAAAGCAAAACACTAAAAACAGCAAAAATAACTTTCGTTACGGAAGTCGGTGTCACAAAACGACAAAAAAAAATAAGAAGAACCTGCCAAACTAAACTACCGAAACAAAAGTTATTTTTGCTCTTTTAAGTGTTATGCTTTGGAAGTCGGTTTATTTTTTTGTAAAAAAGTTTTGTCTATAATATTTTAGAGAAAAATTATATTAAATGGCGCATTTTGGCTAAATGGAGCGCTTCATCAACATCATCATCATTTAAACATAGGCCTCCTGTGCCTCCCCCACGTGTCGCCACATTGACGAGATGCAAGTCGCATAGTGTGCTTAATTGTTGTCACGTCCTGCTGAGAATACGTTGTGATACTAGTTACCCTGTCCGTATGTTATTACATGAGAAATTCAAAGCTCAGAGAACCGTAAAGGCAAACTTGAAACCCCGCAATCTGCTTTGATTTCTATACATCGCAATACGAGCACGCTATGTTAGAACACCACTTCATTTCTTGGAAGAGAGTCTTAGGCGAGCAAAATCAGTATGGAATAACCTAGATAATCTTAAAACCTTGGCAGAATTGATATTTGCGTAACCTGAAATGTTTACTGGAAAACACACAAGCCTCAAACATTTATCTGAGATTTTGAAAGACAACAAGTTTTGGCGTAATTCAAAATCTAAAATAGGTTAGATATTATTCCCACTGCTGGGTCATTGGTCATTGGCCTTCTTTCTGTGTAAGGGACTGGGCCGTTAATCAACTGTAATCCACGATGCGGGCCCAGGGTCCGTTGGTACATGTCAAATGTCTTCGTATTTTTGGGTTCTTGTTCATAAGTTAAACCCGACTTAGGAATTATAGATCGTGGGTTTGAACCCAGGCAGACGCTTTACTTTGTGTAAATTGTTTTATTACTCCTGATATCAAAACAGTGAAAGAAAACATTTTGTGGAAACCTGCATGTCACAGAACCAAAAAATCGAAGACAGGTGATATCTGCCGAACGCGTACTGGGACTGCATCTAGGATTACTGCTGATTACCGTTATACAGTGCCCTAGCAGTGAGCACATTCACATGCTGTCCCAAATGCCCACTCAGTTTTCAGGATCGTGTGAAATATATTCAAAGTACACTTACCATAAAGTCATGGTAGCATAAGGCAGCCAGCAGCAAGCAAAAACCGTCACTATGGTGACAGTCATTCTAAGCGTTCTTCTCCTGGCTCTGGCCAGAGGTCGCTGGTCTGATCTCCTCAGCATCACTCTACTGTGGTCTGACTGTTGGTATTTTTCTGAAAAAAGTTTTTAAATAAGTACTTTTTAGGTCGCTTTTTGACTTACCTAACATTTCGATATATTGAAGACGGCTGACGAGGTGAAAAACCACATAATATTCTAAAAATTTAATTCGTTGATTGTTTTAAGGTTCTCGCAGATTGAAACGACGCAACAATGCAAAGACGATACGACAAGTCTATTTATTGCTACTGCAAAAGCAGTAGAGTCCGTAAAAATGGATAGGTACATAAAACAAATTATGTGAAAATGGGTTGACGCATTATCAATTTGCGCCTATCTGTAGCACCCTAAACTATAATAAACACAACTCATCCCAGAGGCGGTGCTGCGACGGTTTTATGTGATTTATAAGGGTACCAACACCATAGCGGTTTATCTAAATGAATGGATTGGCGAAAATTAAAAAAGGAGTCAGCCAAACAAGAATAAAACAAAATACAAAAGCGCGTCGCCCCTTAAAATATGTTATATATTTTTAAAAGATAATTCTTTAAAAAATGCTGCGGTCAGACAGTGCTCTTTAAAAGGCAAGTAATGCGAAATCTTGTAATATTTCGCAACAAATCTTTTGCACCGAAAGATTTTCATTTAAAAACACAAGCCCACAACTTTGACCGCAGATACTAGCTTTTTGGTAACGCCCGCATGAAAGAACCAAATCATAACTGTCGTAATTCTATATATTCCTAATCCAAGCGATAGACTACCCATGAACTAACCACCGTTGAGTTGTGATTGGTTAAAAAACACCAGATTCCAAATATTTAATTTCACATAAATGAACAAGCGCACTTATTACTTAGAACCGGCAAGAAACCCCCTTCAAAACAAATTGTTACGTGTTATGATAAATAGTGCGTGTTAGGCCACGCGCCGTAATAGGGTTCCGAAGTTGCATAATAATGCGGACTAAGAAGAGGGTTTTGTTGTTGTTACATGAACATTAAAACGGTTTCAGCGGATACAACTTCTAAAAACGGGCCCACATAGGGTGATGTTTTTTTTAAATCTATATGCTTGCGTTTGACCACTATCTCGCCTGATGGTAAGCGATGATGTGCTCTACGGTGAAGCACGCTTGCCTAGAAGTAACTTATTCACTCTTGACTTAAACTAAAGAAGGACTAACTGGTAACTGAAGAAAGAGTTATAAAATCCAACTTTGCAACTGAAGTTAGAAAAATATTATCTATTTGAGTACCACCGCGAGTGCGAAAGGAGCCGATACGAGCGCGCATTAGAGCCACAGGGAATGGTATGGTTCGTTCCTGGATCCTTGCGCGAACGCTCCTTGTTTCTTGTTCGCGATTTGAAAAATTTCGTATGTATGCACCTCTAATCTGCGGTATTTACTATTTCGTTCGGGAAAGTTTTACGCTACTCAATTAGTGATGTAGTCGGGTCGAATATTGACTTTATAGATGCATATCGACAAAAGAAAATAAGTAATTTGCTTGGCAATCGAATCTAATTTGACTTTAGATTACAAATCGTCGTAAATACTTCTGCGCTAACACAAAATAGACTACCCCGCGCGCATGCGCCGTATGGACTACGGGCCGGTACTGCCAACGACTCCGGCCACTCCAATGCGTTATTCGAGCTTAAACATTATTAATTTAGAAATCATTGTTATTAAGGATGTGATGATTTTATTTTTGTATATTTTACATGGTTCATATGCATTTATTTACTATCTATTTTACATAGCTAACATCGTTATTTAAGTAATTTTTCAATGGCATATGTATAAAAATTTTACTGTGCCAAGTACATTTTATAAGTTGGTCGACTATTACTGGTAAACTTGTAAAGCCTGTTATGATTTTATTTTTGTATATTTTTACATGGTTCATAAGCATATATTTACTCTGTTTAACACAGCTAACAACGTTATTTAAGTAGTTTTTCAATGGCATTTGTACAATTTTTTTACTGTTCCAAGTACATTTTATTAGTTGGTCGACTAATACTCGTAGACTTGTAAGGCCTTCTTATCCGTGAGAGTTTTCCTTTTAATTTCGTTATATTTACTACTGTCGTGAATTTTTTCACATAACCAAGAGTAACCATTTCGCTGGCAGAGGGGGGCTACACTTGACTCTAACATAAATTTGCAATTTAAAGCTTAATTTAGCGCAAACGAATCTCTGAATCGAAAAATGGTTGTAACAAACTCATAATATTTTTAAATGCCCTATCCAACGATACCCCACACCATGGGATAGACGAGAAAAAAAATACATCCCCACTTTACATCTATTGAAGGAACCCCAAAAAAATACATATTTTATGATTTTATTATTTTGTCGAAATAATTAATATGTATATCCATGCCAAATTATAGCTTCCTAGTACTTAGATTCTCTGAGCTAAAATGCGGTCGGACAGTCGGACAGAGCGAAACTATAAGGGTTCCTTGTTGATTTCGGAACCCTAAAAATCGGATAAGCAAAATTTCAGCTCGTTTGGTAAGGAGGATAACTGTTTTAAGATTAATTTGCAAGATTTGACCCACACAAACTAACAAGGCAAGTTAAATAAAAGCTTGTAAAACAAAGAGATTTTTAAAATGTGTCCATATTACAGTGTTAATACGTATGAGAGGTCACTGTAGACCAACCTACATACAGACTTTGACCTTTAAAACATTTATACAAAGCAGGAAGCACAAACAATATATTACAGTAGGTGTTTTAGAAATAAACTCATGAATAACATCAGCTATTTATAATTCTATTAATAATGGTAGAATTAATCCTGTGTCATATCAAATTTCAATATGGTCTCGGTTATAAATAAAACTCTAACAACCCCTGTGGGCGTTGGAATGCTAATATTTCTTATATTAATATAATATAATACCCCAAATGAGTAACCATAAGCATCTTCATGCGTCAGTGACTAAATTACTCCATATTAATCTTTAATCATGCTTATAACTGCTATTAATTAAGTTAAAGATATATTTATTTTCTAAAGCTCGTGTATACATGCAAGAATTAATAATACGAGCATGCAAAATAACATTAAAAAACAAAAGGTTCGGACATGTTTGCCACATTCTTACGGCCTGCAAATATTTAGAAAATAATATCATGAAATTTAATTTAAGACTAGAGACTTTATGCAGCGATACAATCGCAAAAAGATTGTGAATTATTCGTGATTTGCCATCGCTACTGTTGCGATACTGCTTGGATATAGACGCAATGCAGCGTCGAGGTAGTCGTGCGCTGTAGTATATGTCATCACTGGCAACACACACTGGTCATAGACTTTCGTCTTGAGACATGTGGTAAATTGAAGATACCGCGCAACTTCCCGAACGCTGCCCAGCCGAGTCGGATTCAACGGTTGACCTCTTTCTCGAAGTTGGCCCTACCCAACTGAATCGTTTGTCCCAGGTAGACATAGTCGTCCACAACTTCAAGTGTAGAGTCTCCGACCTTTATAGGAGTGGGTGTAACATAGGCATTTAACTTTACCTTGGTTTTGTCCATGTTCATTCTAAGACCCACTCTTTCGCAGAGAGGCAGGTTGTACTCTTCAGTCTTCTGTATAACCTGCCGCAGCGTATGTATGTGGTCTACGGTGCTGAAGCCTTTTCGAAATCCGGCTTGTTCAGGAGTCTGGAAATCGTCAAACCTGCGCGCGAGACGATTCGTGATGACTCTTGAAAACAGCTTGTAGACATGGCTAAGAAGTGTGATGGGCCTATAGTTCTTCAGTAGGGCATTGTCACCCTTCTTGAAGAAGAGTACCACCACACCCCTGCACCATGCCTGTGGCGTTTTCCCTTCGAGTATGACGGAATCAAACAGCTTCTGAGGGGCCTTAAGTATTGGTTTTCCACCCGCCTTCAGGAGTTCGGCCGTAATTCCGTCGTTACCCGGTGCCTTGTTGTTCTTAAGCTGTTTCAGAGCCATCCTAATCTCAAACAGGCTGACGTCGGGAATGTCTTCGGTATAGTGTCGGGTCAATCTAGCTCTAGGGTCATTCGCTAGATTCGCGACGGGTTTACTGGTTGACGTGAACAACTGCCCATAGAATCTCTCGATCTCCCTCAGAAGCTCCGGTTTGGCGGAAACGATCCTGCCATCATCGGTCTTCAGTTTCGTGAGCTGGCTCTGCCCAATAGATAGATCTCTTGCAAATACCTTGGAGCCCTTATTCCGCTCAATTGCGTCTTTAATACGCTCAGTATTAAAGCGGCGGAGGTCGCTTTTCAAGGACTTTGAGATCCGTCCATTTAGCTGCCGGTATTTCAACGCATCGTCTGAAGACTGCAGGATCATCTCACGCCTCTCCTCCGTGAGCTTGAGAGTAGGATCAGAGAGCTTTTTGTTCCTATCTGTACGGCGGGTCTTAAAAAACTTAGACTCGACCGTATGGACAGCTTCCACGAACCCATCGCTGTCCCACGGAGCTCCCTAGGCACTCGAAACGATTCTGAAGTTCGAGCTGAAAGTTCTCGGGGTTTTGGACCTGGATCTGTGCTGGACGGAGCGTGGTCTTCATCAGCCGAGACCTTTCAAGCTTAACATTAATGTTCAATGTGCCTCTTACCATGCGGTGATCGCTCCCGGTTTTCACCGAATTGATCACAGAGACATCATTGAACATTTGCTTCTTAGTTGACATGATGAAGTCGATCTCGTTTTTGGTTGCACCATCGGGGCTTTGCCAGGTCCACTTCCCGTGCTCACGCTTTCTGAAGAAAGAGTTCATCACGTAAAGGCCCTCCTTTTTCATAAAACTGGCCAGTAGGTGACCCCGGTGGTTCCGACGTCCAACTCCAAATTGCCCCACTTGCAGCTCATCCACGTCTCGTTTGCCCAGTTTCGCGTTGAAGTCCCCCATGACAACGGTGAAATGAGTTTTGAAACTATGCATGGCTCTAGAGATATCCATGCAAGTACAATGAAACATAAAGTTTAACAATGTATAACATAAAGTTTCTTAAGCAGTATATATTCTTTTCAATGCCATAGCTTCATGTGTCTCAACTTCTTTAAGGAATGAATTTGAAAAATGACGAAGGTATAAACGACTCACCCGTAGTTATTTATTACAGAAAATTAAATCAACCAATAGCCCTCTTCCTCTTTCTTACTTTTGCAGTGCCCGACAAGGTTCACAATGGTCTAAATTGTAACCTACCATCTAAGTTCACATGTGGCAGTACTAAATATATTGAGTATTGAGTATTACAGGAGAAATAGTATCAAAGCTGAAGAAAGCCTGTAACACTATAAGAGAAAAATATGATAAAACTCACCTGAATTTTCCTTAGAATTCTTCGATATTTCATAGAAAATGCATGCGTAACACACCGATATTATTGTCAACGGTAAAAAATACACAGCTCCGAGGCAGAATACGTTATACGCCAACTCCTGGTGTTGGTTAGCGAATGCTTCAAAAGACACACATTGCTGAAAATCCGGCACCTTCGGATGACTCATGACACGGAAGACTAGACTCTGAAACAAAAGAAAAAAGGTTTAAGTTTTCGTGTACTGAGATTATGTTAAGCCACAAGGCACTTTTAAGTTAATGAACTTCTTGAAAAACGTGTATAATGTTGCTTGTTATCATTATTCTAGAGTAAGTTCTGAAGAATTACAAGTAGTGCATTAATTATACTTGGTCTTATGAATTTTAGGAGCCGTAAATGCCACAGCAATATTTGATATACGTAGCTTCATGTTCTAATTTTAGCAAAGGAGGCGACGTACAACAAGTTTTAAAATTACCATAATCTTAGCTCATAT
The DNA here is from genome assembly GCA_948252205.1 of Orthosia incerta. Classification (NCBI taxonomy): domain Eukaryota; kingdom Metazoa; phylum Arthropoda; class Insecta; order Lepidoptera; family Noctuidae; genus Orthosia; species Orthosia incerta. The sequence goes on along the minus strand of OX411749.1, from coordinate 11,070,345 downwards.
TTTTTATAGCTTTTCTTCACACGCCGCGACTTACAAGTTGGGTTCGAACCAAGGCAGGTGTTTTACTGTTTGTAAATTATTGCATCACCACTGCTCTAAATACGGTGAAGGAAAACATCGTGAGGAAACGGCATGTCTTAGAACCTAATTCGAAGACATGACCACCAACCCGCACTGGGCCAGTGTGGTGGATTCCCTCTCACACAGATAAGGCCTTTTTATTAGTGTGGGATATCATCCAATGACTTCTCCCGCTCTGGGTGAAGCGGGAGGGCCAGACTTTTACTGACTTAAACCCACCCGTGTTCCTTCTGTTGGTTGAGCCAGGCACGCCGTAACTCTCTTTCAAAATTATACGCGTCCCAGACCCGCAGCAGCCGTCGACTCGGGGCTGGTCCTTATCGGACGGCGAGCTATCCATTACTCGCCATCCGCAAGCCCGCGCCTACGGTGGCTGGCAATCGGCTTGCGACTCCCGACGTCCGGAGCGTCTCTTGCGGTTGCTAGGGGCGTAAGTGCGTCTCCCTCACGCGTTCCGCCTCCTCTTTCGCAAGTATTATTGCTTTGCAGTTTTTGCAACGAGACCCCTAAACGGGCTGTTTAGGGGTCTCGTTGATGCGCATGTTTTTGTGAGTTCGAGCGTTTGTAGGTAGTTTCCGTACTATTAATCCATATTTGTACTGTGGCCACCGTATGCTCCACCGTGTCCTCCAGGTGGTCCACATAATGGTGACCCAGGCATTTTAGTGTGTTGGAGTCCCACATCACTGCACTATCTCCTCGCTGTAGTGCAGTATTCATGAGCATTTCTCAAAACAAAAAAAAAGCAGAAAGACAGTTCACCAATTCTTATTCTAGTCACAATACAACCACTACGGCAAATATCAAAGAAATCAAAAACTATTTCTAAGAACTCTTAAAACACTAAGTGGAAATTGGCAAGAACAGTACAAGTACGCCCTTGAAAAGAACTCGGATAAAATCATTAACTCAAAATAAACAATGAATTTTACATGACTAACTCCAATGAAAAGAAACTGAACAAATTATGTTCACAAAATAAACAATGAACCTGACCCCTCTTCTCTATACTATATTGCACAATCCTAATTCTCCACAATACCTTCGCGAACGGTTTGAGTACCTCGTCCCGAGGGGTAAACCTTGTCGCACGGCCACTTCGCTTCTCCTTCGTACTCCGCGTCACACTTCTAGCCGCTACGATGGCTCCTTCTCTGTTACTGCAGTGCATCTCTGGAACTCTCTTCCAAACCCCATATGCGTTAGCCCTTCTCTCGATGTCTTCAAGAGGAAAATTAAGAAACATTTCTTTTCAACGCAGTAAAATATATATATGCATATATTATATATGTATTTGTCTTTATAAACGTAGGAAGGTCTTTTATGTATTATTATGTAACAAGTTTAATCTTACCATATAGATATATATATTGTACACTGGATTACTGCCCTCTATTATGATCTCTATCACTCAAAGGTATGCTGGAAGAAAATTCCATTTGGAGTTAAGCTCGCCTTTGTACAGGCATTTTGTTATCAACTTGTTTTAATGTAATGTTTTGTTGTACAATAAAGAATAAAGAATGAATTTTATTTGACCAACTCCTATCCTGCTTTAACCATATGACCTAATAACTAAAACATTAGATAAGCATATTTGACCTCGACATTCCAGTGACTAGGAAACACGATAACCCTCGGCAAGACTTGAAGTATGCCATTACAAATAAAAAACACGAGTTGAAATAATTTGACACACATGCGTGGGCGTATACAGAATTATTACACTTAATCCTTAACCTAATATCCTCTCCGCAAAACCCTAATTCAACGCAAAACCTAACCTAACATGGATAACTTGCTAAGCCATTTTTTTTTAATTAATCCAGCGAGAGGAATTTAAAAGGACCGTAATACAGAATTTAATGAAGCCTTTACAGTAGGTACTTAATAACCTAAGCAGCTTAATTTATAATTATGAAGTCTCATATACGGTCGTACTCCAGGGTAAAGAACCATTATCTCACCGCAAAATTAGGGATGGCCGGTGTTTGGTACTCGGAACCTAATGAACAAGTCTTAATACCTCGATTTCGGTATGTAGTACTTAAGTAGTACTAATATATATTTTATTAAATTCTTTTGTTTACTGCTTACAGGCTGGAATTCCTACTTTCCTAGGTTTATTACATTATACATCCAAGTAATAAGTGAGGACTGCAATGCGACAATCATCGATATGTATACGCACTAGATTTGGTGATCCGAACACTCACTCTGTTTGACTGAACTGTCCTGCAATCCGTACACCTTACTTTAAAGTATGTTGAAAGAAACGCGTAAGATTTATGAATTTCATGGAGCTTACGACGTTTTGATCGCGAATAAACTTAATTCTATAAGCGATCTAGTGCTGCATGTTTTAATATATTATTTTGATTAGAAAACATAAATATTTTAGCGCTGCAGCGAACTTTAGTGATTTATTTGTTTTTTTTTTCATGAATATTCTTTTTTATCGGTAGAATGTATGTCAATGGCGACAGTAAATTTAAATTCCTTCACTAGTGCCTAGGAGTAATTCGATACTAAAAACGACATCTTTATGTAGCTTTTGTGACATAAACCATTGTTTTTTTATGCCGTTATACCTATCATACGGTTGCGAAGATTAAATTATTGTCTTATAGTCGCGTCAGCCCCACAAAGTACAGGAAAGGTTGAATGCCAATATTACGTCAGAAAGAGGCTTAGTACATATACAATAATACATCGTGCTGTGCCGTCCCGTTTTTCACACGAAAGGGCTAAGATTGCTTAAGTGACGTTAATATCAATACAATTTATTTTGAAAACCTTAAAATATCTAAAAAATTCCTCTCTTATTTTTTTTATTTATTTAATTGGCATTTTTCTGTTCGGGCAATAAGCCATGGTAATAAAGGATACTGCGCAGTCGTTAGATATACCACCGCAAAAACTTGGTGATTTGTATTGTTGGATAGAGGCCATTCACGTTATTAGGCGCCTGCGCGTGGAATAGTGGAAAAAATGACAAAGGAAAATATTTATTGGCACAAAATTTACTAAAAGTAATAACGATGTAATGAAAATTATAACAATAGAAATGTTTTTTCCAAGGACTTCTACAATCTGATGTGGATGTTACTAGTTTACTTTTTATTGCCAGTTATTTGGGGTCGGCTCAACATGTCTTCTACTTCCATAGGTACTTATTTATTAATCGTTATTTCAGCAGACATCCCCTTTCTAGCCATTTCATCTTCCACCCATCTACATTGACATTCAAAATTTACATTCCTCCGCATCACAAACTACATTCCACGACATCTGATATTCACACAACTTTTCATAAACCGTGGCAGCACTTTCAGAATTATTTTTGGATCATCGTCCACATCAGATGTCTGTCTGTTATGTCTTCGAATTTGTTGTTTATTTATTTATTTATTTGAGCAGTAGTGATGATGTTGTTTGGATACTATATCTCTATGCGCTCTATCTGTAAGCGTGAGAGACGAAACAAGAGGCTCTGGTCAGGCAATGTGGCATTATATCAGCAACTAGCTTTCCGCCCGCAGCTTCGCCTGCGTGGACTACACGATTTTGGCTGTTTCGTTTTTTGTAGTTCTGGCGGGATATTGCAAATTATTATCCAAACATAGCTTTCCGCCCGCGTCTTTGTTCGCGTAAACTACGTAAGGGATGAAATTCAAAAAAACTTTAAACACGTGTTTCTTTAATTGTATAGAAGAGCAGAAATACTAAGTTTCAAGTAATTTTGATGATAAATAATTATCTTTTCTTACAATCTGTAACACCCCTTTTTACCCCTTTAAAGGATAAAACCCAAAAAACGATTAAATATGTTTTTTTTTTTGTTTTTTTTTTTTATTTATTTTTATTTGTAATAGGTTTGCTCTTGACTCTGAGTCTAGGTCATAGGTGACAGAGACAGAGTCTACGATGGAGTGAGCTTACCCAGAAGAAGCCTGTTCACTCTAACTTTGAAGAGATTCGGGTTGAATGCGTTCGGAAACACAGACGCAGGTAGTGAGTTCCATTCATTCGCTGTGCGCATTATAAAGGATGTTTGGAAGCGCTTGGTTCGAATTGGTGGAATGGCAACAAGGTAAGGATGATAACTTGCAGTGCGTCTAGATGTCCGATGGTAGAAGGGGGCTGGTGGGATGAGGTCGTGGAGTTCTTGAGCACACTCACCGAAGTACAGTCTGTAGAAGACCGACAAGCAGGCAACTTTGCGGCGATGAGCCAAGCTGTGAAGCTTGGCGTCCACCAGTTCAACGTCGGCAATGAGCCTCTTGGCTCTGCGTTCCACTGAGTCAAGCGCGGCAAGCTGATACTTAGCTGAACCATCCCAAAGGTGGCTGCAATACTCCATGCAGGATCGGACTTGTGCTTTGTATAGGGTTAAAAGCTGTCCAGGCGTAAAGTATCGCTTCACTTTTTTTTTTTTTTTTTTTTTTTTTTTTTTTAAATTTATTTTTTTAGGATGCCCAGTTTTTTGGCCGCGATTTGGGCTTTGTTCTCAATGGAGGAGCCGAAGTTGAGACTGGATGTCAACTCCATGCCTAGGAGCTCGAGCCGATCAGTCACAGGAACAGACGTACCCCGAAAAGTAGGAGTTTGATCGAAAATACTCCTTTTTGCGGTAAAAAGACACGCCTGTGTTTTGGTGGCGTTAAAGGAGACCAGATTGTCATCACCCCACTGGGAGACAAGGCTTAAGGTCAAATCTGTCCGCTCCACCATAGCCTCTCTCAAGGAAAGAACTTCATCCACGCCGGCTCTTGCGCTGGAAAAGTATCTCTCTGAAACAGTACTGTCATCTGCGTACCCAACAATACCAGGCTGAAGTAGGTCATTGATGTGCAGCAGGAAAAGAGTTGCAGAGAGAACAGACCCTTGAGGAACTCCGGCATCAATATCCATAAGGTCTGAGGAGCAGCCGTCAATGACTACTCGGATCGACCGTTCGCTAAGGAAGTCTGATATCCAACTACAAAAACCAGCGGGGATGCCATAAGCAGGAAGCTTACTGAGCAGACTTGCGTGCCAGATCCTGTCGAAGGCCTTCGAGATATCAAGCGATACAGCAAGTGCTTCGCCGTGTCTCTCGATGGCTTCGCCCCAGCAGTGCGTGACATACACAAGAAGACCGCCAGTTGACCGTCCCCGGCGAAAGCCATATTGACGGTCACTGAGGAGATTGTTGTCTTCAAGGTAGGCCAGCAACTTTCTGTTCAGTACCCTTTCCATAACTTTGGGCAAAATGGAGGTAATGGCGATCGGACGGTAATTGGCAGGGTCTGCACGGTTGCCTTTTTTGGGCACTGGTTGCACATCTGCAAGCTTCCAGGATTTCGGCACCGTCCCTTTTACAAGAGAGAGGCGGAACAAGCAAGTCAACACAGGAGACAGTTCTGGCGCACACTGCCTCAGCACTCTCGCTGGAATGCCGTCAGGTCCGCTGGCCTTGTTCACGTCTAGACTGCACAATACTCTCCGGACCTCTTTAGCGTGCACAGCGATCTCCGGCATCGAAGAGTCACAATGAGGTACAGTAGGTGGTTGCTTGGAGCCAGCGTCCAGACGTGAATTGTTAGCAAAAAGAGATGCAAATCAATTTGCTTTGTCACTCGCAGAGTGAGCAAGCGACCCATCAGGTTTCAGCATCGGAGGTAAAGTGGGCCAACAGAAATTCGTTTCAACCGCTTAAGACAGGGACCAAAACTGTTTACTACCCGGAGGGTGCGATGCCAGCTTGGCCCCAATACGTCCAATATGGTCAAAACGTGCCCGACGCAGAACCCGCTTGCAGAACTTGGCGGCAGAATTAAAGGCTCTTTTCCTCGCGCGAACCCTACGCGCTCTAACTTTGCGGTCGCGGGCCCCGACCCAGACTTGGTAGGCAGACTCTTTTCGGGCCTCAGCGTGGGCGCATTCTGCATTTACAGGCTAGATGCCATATTTCATTCATTTCAAATTAAAAATGAAAGAGTTTCATACAAACTTTCATCCCCCATTTATAATTTATTTATTTTTTCCCCTTAGGTATTAAATCCCTTACTCCTTGTCTACATTATAAAGGGAACCTCTGCGGAAAATTTCACCTTTCTAGGTCCAAGGATTTGGGTTGGGTGTTGATGAGTCAGTCAGTCAGTCAGGACTTTTATTTTTATTATCAGCAATACCCGACACTAAAATCGTCAAATAGTTCAAAATGTATGGCACTACAGAAATGTCACGTGTTCAATCCCAGACTTTCAGACATAAGACAATCGTTATCACTGAAAGTGCTACTAGGACTCATAAAATCACAAACTCTGTGTAATGTCACCAGGATACAGGTTGTGCCTAGGTACCCATTGATAATTTTTCAAAGTCATTGTTTGTTTTAATTTCTTACCAAGTTAATATTAATATGTCATAACTGTGTATGTAAACTAAATTAATTTGAAAGAATGTAAATTTGTCTCGAGTAACCGTATGGTTGATGGTAGATACAAAAGGCAAAACGATCAAATAAATGAAACAGTAATGATATAGTACATGTTATAACTTTATAAGATGTGATACTATATAACTTTGTTAATTATGAAAACTAGAAATAGAATGATATTGTAGAGTCTGTCGAGATGTTTGGAGACAGGCACTCAGGAATCTCGGGTACTTTCAAATCAAGTTTTCGATTTAACTCGTATTTGTTAAAGAAATAGTACATTACTGCAGAATCCAGTAAGTTAGCCTTCCTGGCCAAGTATGAGTTAACCGGACTGAACCGCAGGTGAGGTCCGGTTATATACGAGGCCAGGATGGCTTTCTTACTGATTGAGGCTTGTATAATGCTTTTCTCAAAAATGAAGGAAAGTTTAACAACAAATTCGTTTAATTAATATTGAAGGTTACATTCATATTAGGGCAATTACTGATAGATATTGTGATCGATTAACCGGGGGCATTTATATTTGTTTGTTGTACTTCTTGATTAATGGACTCAAAAATATATCTATCTCATAAAATCTCATACCAAAAAGAGAGATAGATATATATTTGGAGCCTCCCTCCTAAAAAGCGAACTAAAAAGACATAAACAAGAAGATAATCATGCTGTCAGAAAGAAAGTCTGTGTAAAAGTCTGTGTAGTATGGACCCACCGTAAGGGCGTTTGTACAAGAAAAAGGTGAATTCAAATCCGTTTTTAAGAAGTTCGTAAAGTAAATCAAACATGAGTGAAGGCGTAAAAACTGTGAAAATACAAGACATAACAGAGAAAACAAAATATGGCGATAATTTGAAGCACAATAAACATTATATTTATTATGTCTAAGACAGACAAATCTGGGTACTAATGAGCTATACAGGACCAGTAAGGAATAAAATCCAGATATAAACGGTGAATGAGAAAATTTTAATGAAATTCTCTAGTAGGATGAATTGAACGTAATATTCGTATATATTTAAAGCCGTGTAGTGATAGCCTTATAAGAGAAAAAAATTAAAGGCTCTTTGTATATATTTTGTATACTTTGTATATACAAACTAGCTGCCACCCGCGTGATATAAATACTTCTCCAATATCTTTATAAATTATAGCCTATGTGTTATTCTGATGTATAAACTATATTTCTGTGAAGTTTTATCAAAATCCGATCGGTAGATTTTGCGTGAAAGAGTAACAAACAACCATCCATCCAATCTCATATACTAGTAGTAGGAAGTAAGATTAATTGTCACTATTTCAGCACGACATAATAGTATATTATGCAACTAGTGAATAAAGGACGGATTTAAAGCGAGGGCTATAGATGAATCACGAACAAGTGAAGGATTCTAACAATTGAATCACGACCGTAGGGAGTGATTCATGATGATTGAATCACGAGCATAGCGAGTGATTCAAGTGTTAGAATCCTGAGCGACGCGAGTGATTCATCGCCCTCGATATAAATCCGTTTTATTCAAGAATTGAAACACCAAAAAAGTGATCACAAGTGCTTTTTATGCACTGTTTTCAGTGAATAAAATAAGCTTTTTAGAGGGGAAATGGTATAATAGTACATTATGGTACAAGTGTGCAATGGTAGTGATTACCGCTGAGGCGCCATTAGGTATATTTGAGTGAAAGATCTATTTTTTAAACACGTACAAGTTGAAATTATCTATTTAAATACGAAGTTGCATGAAATGAGCAAGCAATAGGTACATTAATTTATTTGTACTATTGAGCACGATCTTTTTTTTATCGAAACTTTTTTAAGCACAAAGCAACTCAACCAATAAAATAAAAAAAAAACTATAACTCACTTGTGAATAATATCAATGAAAAAGTCACAGTTTGATTATAGGTGTCATTATGTGCCTAATCGCGGTGAAATTAGAGTCACTTTATGAGCAAGTGTGTAGAAAAGGTCTTTTTTTTCCTTTTATTCATGTTTATAAATGCCAAAGATCATGAGAAAATATAGAAAGCATGACGTGGTTGCCAAACCGGTCATCTCACATTTTAATAAGTCCTCAAATTCTGTATCAAATCCTCACGAGAAAGTCCCTTTGTCAACTTTCAAGACAACCGGGGTTAAGAATTGCGGAAAACGTCCATTATTTGTCTGGGAACGCTCGGAAATTATTTTATATTAAGTTATGTCCATGTCTGTCCCCGGCGCTTAGAATTGAATAGTCTTTGAACTAGAAGATTCGACATTTAAGTAAATGCGGGTAATCAGAAAACGGTGTCTGTGTTTTAGTTTCTAATTGATTGAGTAAACAGTAAACTTTAGCCTTCGCCTAAAAGAGATCAAAGATTGGGCTAGTAGAAAATATTATTCAACTAGCTGTCCCACGCGGCTTCGCTCCCGTCAACTGGCTATCTACCTACCCTACCCTACCTACCCTATCCAACCTACCCTACCCTACCTACCCTACTTACCGTACCCTATCAACTCTAAATACATGAATGTTGCGTAACTTTAACCGCTTACGCAGCGCACGCAACGGAACCTCTCAAATAGGAATAATTTTGACAGTTTTTGCAACATTTTTCATTGTTGCTCCGCTCCTATTGGTCGTAGCGTGATGTTATATAGCCTATAACCTTCCTCGATAAATAGACTATCCAACACAAAAGGAATTTTTCTATTCCAACCTGCAGTTCCTGAGATTAGCGCGTTCAAACAAACAAACAAACTCTTCAGCTTTATAATATTGGTATTGAATTAGGTGTATATCTTACCGGCACCGGCTACCCGGGCGTGTAAAAGACACTCAGTATTTCGACGTGTGACAATCTGTGGGGGTCGTACACAGTGTGCTGGTGTGCTGTGAACTTTTAATGGAGAAGGAAACCCCCTCCCCCCTCTTCCCCACGTGAGATTGAGTGATATTTGGCTCGACCTCTAAACGGATCACGTAATAAATGGACGCCATCCAAGTATTATCGAAATGTCAAGTGATGAAGCCCTTACATTTTGGCATTTCGACGATTACCTTCACTGACATCGAATGACACATGTGCTAGGCCCTTACACATAGGTTATATAGGTTCATAACATTTTAAGGGTTTCTGCGTCTGGTTTAATATTAAAATTAATACAAGAATGTAAAACCTTTTTTGTTGTTTTAGTATCAATATAAAATACGTAGGTATTAAGATTAATAAATGTATTATTTATCATACGAGTATAATTTATATTGCAAAACAATATTTAATCCATACTAAGTTTTCGTTTAGATATTGAGGCACTTTTGAAACTTCGGCTATTGTTATTTGTATTTGATGCTGAGAGCAAATACTTGACTCCAATTTTGTTAAAGACAAACAAGATCTAGATATGACTATCTTGCTGTAAGTTGAGCGATTTAGCGAAACGGGCAAAGTACATGGTAGAGTAGTGCAATGGCAGCGAACTTACGAGATTTCGATCAATCAACTGAACTTAAAACAGCCTTGAGGCCCTAGAGAAGTGACATTCTACCATCGGGCATGATTTGATTATATTTGCAAGTAGAAAATATTATTTAATGAAGAGAATTAGATAAATATCTAAGACTCTGAACAAGTAACAATATATCATCGAAAGCGTGGCGATAGCGATTGCCAAAAAGGCAAAATTGTATGGGATTGACAAGCGATATTGAAAAACCACGTGATCAATCTCTTACATATTGACATTTCGACTGCCGCCGTCGCTGACATCGAATGCACTTGTTTAGAACCCCTGGAAGAGATATCTGTCTCTTTGTTAGACATAGGCCTCGTCCAGGTTAGGTTTTCCTCAAAAATTACTCGATGTCCCCTTTTTTTAATGATAGATAGGCTCGCTTTTGACCACTATCTCCACCTTTTTAAGGTAGTTAATTCTTCTAAATTGGAACAGGAGACCGTCCAATATTACTTTCGTCGATTCAATCTGGAACGGTAAGTGGACAAAGCATCGCACACATTCCGCGGTTGAAAAGTAGAACTACTTTCCGCTCTGCTGTAGAGATGTTCAGTGAAGCGGCACGGAGAAAAATATATGTGGAACTAGCTTCTGCCAGCGGCTTCTCCCGCCTGAAAAGTGTTTTCTTATCCCAAGGGGACATTATACCGAGATGAAAACTAACCTATGTGCTATTCCAGACTATAAACTATATCTGTCTTAAATTTCATCCAGATCCATTCCACCGTTCTGGCGTGATTGAGTTACAAAAAGCCATCAATCCATCCAAAATTTAGCATTTACAAAATTAGTAAGATTAAGATATGTGGAAATTTTATCTCCGCTCCGGACTAGCTGACAATATTATAATAGACAATAGGTACATTTAGTAATCTGAGTCAACAACTACACTTATGAATAACTGTATAGTGTTTCAAACTAACTCGAATTGAATTCCGAAATTATTATTTGATATGACTTCGGACACCTACGCAGGTTTTAGGTTACTCACATGACTAGATGACTTTTCATCTCCAATTTATTAAGAAGACAAATGTGGAATACGATGAACTTAGAGAGCTTTTCAATTAGGGATATGCAAGATACTCGTAGCTAGGCGATTTGTGGATGGGGATGGGATTGTTTAATTTTCCTAGCCTGGCTTAAAGTAGCTCTAGCTATTTTCGTATTTCCCATTTACTAAGCAGTTAAGAATAATGTGTTCGTAGTTATCCTTGTCGTAAATCATAGTATTCTTTCGCGAATGGGCGGATATATCTCTAACGGTTTTAAAACTAGCTTTTGCCTCGCTTGTAAGGCTTTTCTCCGAGATGGATATTCATTCATCATACGAAAACGGAGGAAGAAGTCTTATTTATAAGAACATGGATAAAAAAGTGGTCAGCAATAAATTTTCGTAGAGTTCGGTCAAGGTCTTGGAGGAATGTTCCAACTATCATAGAAAGAGCTCGTGGTCATCTAAATAATAATATATGGGTAGTTTCTATTTTTGTTATACAATAAAGTATATTCTATTCTATTTTAATAGCGGCACGGGTTTGTTTTCAAGGTTTGGCAACACAAAGTTTTGCTGAGGTCGATCCGTGAATGGGTGACCATCTAAAGGCGCAGATACCCCTCAGTAGCTGATTTTAAAATGAGAATCAGGTCTAAACGGCTAGTCCTAAGTTTTTGAAAAAAAAATGTTGCATTAAACCATTTTCTTGATAATTTGATCTACTTACGTAATTAATTTGTAAAGTTATGTCTAACACGGACCAAAAAAACGATATTCGCACCAAAACCGCTGGGCGTATTTTAATGAAATTTGCACAATTTCAAAGACAATTTAACCATCTACATTTTGATGGAAGGCTTTATTTTTAGTCATAAAATAACAAGGAAAGTAAAAAATCTACTGAATTTTGGGTCGCGCAGGTGTGAAACGAGTGCGCGTCTTGTTCCCTCAAGGGTGTTGGCGACTGTCGTCGTCTTAACATATCGAGATTTATCCATACCTCGAGCAAGCCGCAACTAACCGGCTCCCGATTATAGTTCCTTTACAGTCGTTACGGGTAGTCATAAGCCAAGAAACCTAACACTCGTCTCGCCAAGGGGTATCGTGTTACCCAGTTACTGGGTTGTGGAGGTCAGATAGGCAGTCACTCCATGTAAAATACTGGCACTTAGCTGCATCAAGGTAGTCTTGAAGCTGACCCCAATATAATTGGGAATATGCTAGGATAATAGATATACGGCGATCCACCAAGTTACATGGTGGAAATCGCGCGCATTCACACAAAACGCTTTGGTAATACTTTCATTGTGCGTACAACTAAGGACTGGAATTCTTTGGCAAGTCTGTGTTTTCCGATAGCTGTAACCTACGAGTCTTTAAGTCAAGAGTGAAAAGGTTACTCCCAGACAAGCATGCTCAATGGTTTTAATAGTGGTACAACAGTGGGCCACCGCAATATCATTGCCACCGCTATTAGTTGAAATAGTGGTCTAAAAAGGAAATCTAGTAACTATCGTAAAAAGATTAAAAAGTATATTTAAAACGAATTTAACCAGCCAATCTGGTTAATAATAATTAATTATTACTTTATAACTTAATGTTAAGATTTATTCAACTGGAAAAAGATAATATTGAACAATCTGATAAAAATTTAATGCGATTGCCTTCAACCTTTTAAAACGAAGGTCGTTTAACTACAATAATCAAATATGTTTGCACATTTTGTAGATACAGTCGGCGACAACAGTCTGAATATTTAAAGTCACATAACTTCAAGGTGTTTTATTTAGTTACAAATCAAGGCAAGTTCATTAATAAGCTCTTCGAAAACTTAAGATAGTATTTACCTAATTTTGTTGTTGACTTTAAGTTTGAGCTAGAACGACTTCAAAATCTCTTCTTAATTCTTTATTGTACACCAACAAAAATATTTAATACAATGTGATAATAAAGTACATGTACAAAGAAGAGCTTAACTCAATGTTGAGTTCTCTTACTTCTCTTACTTACTGACAGAGAATGATGACAAAAGAGGGAAGGATCCTGTGTACAATTTTAAAACAACATAATTATAATCTTAAATTAAATAATAAATATATACATACATACATAAATACAAATATATATAACTACTAACATTGCGTTAAAAGGAAATGCTCTTTAATTTTCCTCTTGAAGACTTGGAGAGAAGGGCTATCGCGTAGGGACTGTGGAAGAGAGTTCCAGAGGTGCACTGCAGTTACAGAGAAGGAGCCATCATAACGGCTGGAAGTGTGACGTGGAGTACGAAGGAGAAGCGAAGTGGCCGTGCAACAAGGTTTGCCCCTCGGGACGAGGTACTCAAACCGTTCGCGAAGGTATTGGGGAGAAGTAGGGTTGTGCAGGATATTATAGAGAAGGGATAGGATATGGGTATCTCGTCGACGCCGAATCGGCAGCCACTTCAATTTGGTCCGAAATTCCGACACATGGTCGTACTTGCGGAGGCCGAAAATAAAGCGGATGCACAAGTTCTGCAATCGCTCGAGTTTGTTTAGGAGTACCTCCGTTGCATCTAGAAAAGGGAATATCTTGACTTGGTTCGCAAGGTTGTCGACATATGGGATGTGGATACAGCGATCATTGTACCGATAGTCGTGTCAGCCAATGGCTTAATAGCCACGAGCCTCGACCAACGACTTAGGAGGCTCTCGTTAGGCGGCTGGGTCAAGGGCCTGATCCAGAAAGCTGTACTGCTGGACACGGCTCGCATTTTTGGGAGGTTCCTTTCTCTGGAGCCCTGACTGTAGCTTGGACCCTGTTCCCGATACCGATGGGCCTCTATTTTTTATATTTTTTAATATTTTTTTTTGTATGCGTTTGTAAAAATATTTAAAAATGTAACAAATAAGAAAAAAAATAAAGGACACAATAATAATAATAAGTCTTTATTTACTGATAAACAAACTAATTACAATAGAATTTATAAACTAGATAAAACTAATTATTGCACTTAGGCGTCGTCCATCAGTGCGTCCCTTGACGCATAGGCCTCCCCCAGGCTCTTCCATTTGTCACGGTCTCGTGTAGCTCTGGCCCACAGGGCACCAGCTACCTCCACTATATCATCGTCCCAGCATTTGCGTTGTTTGCCTCTGCTTCTCTTTGATCCATCCCTAACTTGCCATTCAGTTATAGCCTTAGACCACTTATTTTCTTGTCACGTAGCATATGGCCAGCCCATCTCCATATCATTCTTTTTGTATGGAAGGTAGCATCATTCAGTTTGGTGATCTTCCTCAGATCTTTAGCTCTCTTTTTGTATATTCTTCTAATATTTAAAATGTTACGTTCTATGCCTCTCTGACAAGATGTAATTTTTTGAAGGGTTTTATGAGTCAATGCCCATGTTTGACAGCCGTAAGTGAGACATGGAAGAATACATGCATTAAAGAGCTTTCCCTTCGAGGATATTGGGTATTGGTCATTTTTCATTACTTCTTTGAGTAACCAGTACCTGTTCCATTTGCTAGTTATACGTCTCTCTACCCTTGTTCCATTTGCCTGTTGAATGAAATAAGTTGTCCCAGGTAGATATACGAGTTCACATAGTCTATATTTTCTCCGCCAATACTGATGGTCTCTTCAATGCTGTTTGTTTTGCTTTGTTTTCTCCATGTTCATAGAAAGAGCCACTCTGTAATGCTTGCTTCTTCGAGCTCTTGCACCATCTTTTGTAGTGTGAAATGGTTGTCTGATATTAAGACTAGGTCGTCTGCGAATCGTAGGTGGTTAAGTTATGTTCCATTAATATTAATGTCGTATTTTTGCCAGTCCATGCCCCTAAACACCTCTTCCAACACAGCCGAGAAAATCTTCGGGGATAAAGGGTCACCCTGCCTTACTCTTCTGAGGATCTGAAATTCTTCTCCTATGGTTTCATGCTTAATCTGGGGTGTAGAATTTGTGTATATATTTTTAATGATTCGGATATACTTCTGTTCTATCCCCCAAGGGATAGAACAGAAGTATATCCGAAACATTAAAAATATATATATATATATGTGGAAAGCCTTAAAACACCAATGTTTTAAGGCTTTCCATATGTTACTGTGGTCGAGAGAATCGAAGACTTTACTGTAATCTACGAACGCTAAATATACAGACTTGTTGTATTCTTGTGCCTTTTCTATAAGTTGTTTAACTGTGTGCATGTGGTCAGTCGTTGAGAAACCTGCTCTGAAGCCTGCCTGTTCTACGGGTTGATTTTCATCGAGTTTCAGTGATACCCTATGAAGAATGATTTTTGAAAAAACTTTATACAGGTTCGACATTAAACTTAAGGGTCTGTAGTTTCCTATTTCGTTCTTGTCACCTTTCTTGTGTATTAAAACTATTACAGACTTGGTCCATTGGACAGGAATGTTTCCTGTAGTTTAATTTTGCTAAAGAGGTGCCACATATCTTGTAGGTTTTCTGTTGATATTGCTTTCAGAGCTTCGTTAGTTACGTAGTCAGGACCTGGTGCTTTACCATCTTTTTGTGAATAGATGGCCATTTCTATTTATGATTTTAAAATGGGAGGGATATCTTCGTTGTGGTTGTCAAGAGTGATGTTTTTTTGTTTTTTTTTGTTGGAATATAAGTTTTTATAGAAGTCCGTAGCTGCTGACATGATACATATTCTAGTCATTTTATCCACAGAACAGAGAAGACAGTAGAAATCGCATATAGCTTTATTAGTATCGGAACCAGCGTACCCAAACTCACACATATACAGATTAATTGTATTTCATAACACTAAGAAATCTTTGGTGTGATTGGTAGTTTAATTTTTAGATGAAAGTAGAAAATATGTCAGTCGTCGCTTATTTGAAAATAAACCACAGCTTTATGACAATAGAGTTGGTTTATTGTCTACACTTTTTGAGTATTTATTACTTTTTTCGTTTAAAGCGCACACGTAATAGATTAATATTATAATTGAAACTCTCTCGACCGTTTGTACATGTAACCGCAGTTTGTTGCTGCTCAGCAAAAAAAATTGAAGAAACCGAGCAAAAAGTGTTTGGAAGTGCCGTTATAAGTGTAGTTCGCATGGACGTATTTGGAACTATATACTTGCAACAATAATTTGGTGTTCTAACGTGTACTTTAAATAATCTGGACTAAATTAAATAGAAAAAAAAGAATCTGACCTACCGTCAGTCAGAATCGAACGGTGCTCTGCGGTAAAACGCGTAAGCGCCCCATATAGCACGGCGCATGCGACGTTCTTCTCGCGAACTCACTGTGGCAGCCGTGACCATCGAAAACAACTACCGCGGGCCTTTTTTAGTGTGCCCTTTTGCTGCAATACTCGATAGTACGCGTCATCGTCAACTATCGGCTACGGGTAGATAGGCTACGAGTACTACGTGACACCATAATTTAATAATGATAATTGTACTGTGTTCGTCTTACAATTGCTGTTACATGCTCAAATTATAGGCGAGGACGCTGGCACCCTAAACACAAGTTAAATCTTACATTGGGTGCCAGAGTTCATCGTAAACACTCTTTTCCCTAGTTGTAAAGCAACGTGTTTAGATAAGTGTTTTCTTGTACAATTGAAGTAAATAAAACTTTTATTATTATTATTATTATTTTATTAATGAGCAAGTTACGCTACCCGCCACTAGATGTCACTATAATAAATTCATTTAATTTAAAGCCGTATTTCGTTACCGATAAGATTTATATTTGCGAAATGAGGTCATTACTACTCGTCCTCCTGTAGTGATGTACCACGGTCATTGACTTATTTATCGACATTCCGTATTATTTTCAAACAAAATACAGTTTAGTTAAAAAAAAAACGTTGCGCCACACTAGGAATTTCTCCTGTATCGTGGGTGCGTTTACAAACATATAATTTCACATACACAAACACCCAGAGCCGGAACAACTATTTGTAGATCATACAAATATTTGTTACGTGCGGGAATCGAACCCGCGACACGCAGCGCAGCAGTCAATCGCTCAACCACTGCGCCAACCGTGCGCCCAATAACTAGAGTCGATAAATATTATTATGTTTGTAATCAAGTTTTTAGATACATTTATTCCAATACTTACGATTTATAGAAAGTATTATTAAGATATTTTATGGTAAACTACTGATCCGATTTTGAAAATGATTCTATTGATACAAAGATGGGCGTATCTTATTGTTTTTGTTCTATCATGAGAATTATAGAATACAATACTCTTAATTATGTACACCATATAAGTTACAGAAAGTATAGACGAAGAAAACATTACACTGGGTGGCACAATGGGCGGCCTTATCGCTAAAAGCGATCTTTTCAAGACAACCTTTCCATGGATTTAAAAAATGAAAGGAAAGACAGTACTGTACGTATACGTAGTCTTTGGTGTACTATTATTAATTACAAGCTGTGACCGCGGCTTCGCTCCCGTCATCTGTTTGCCAACCCTACCCTACTTACCTCCCTGCCTACCCTACTTACCTACCGACCATATTTGTTTCTATAGTCATCAATCTTTCGCGGAGAATCTTAACACCGTGATTCAGAAAATGACTTCAAATTCACAACGCCATCTATCGAACATCGAGTTCAACTCTCCGAGTATCTGAATTGCGTGTGTTGTGATAATTTTACTTCTTGAACACTTTAAATTCATCTAACTTTTGATAGAGTGAACCGATTGCGATGACACAAAAACTAAGTAATTCTTCAAGGTACGCACAATGTTTATGTACAAAAGTTATTTACATTGGTTTCGTACATGTCACGTGATGCGTGCACAAATAAACAGACAAACAGATAAGCAGACAAACATTCCAAAAATGCCGGAAATAGGTTCTGTTGGTTATCCTTTAACACCCTGGCTATTTTTTTGGCAATATTTTCGATGTACAAAAAATACTTTTCTACAGATTTATTATATGTATTATGTTTATGTACAAAAGTTATTTACATTGGTTTCGTACATGTCACGTGATGCGTGCACAAATAAACAGACAAACAGATAAGCAGACAAACATTCCAAAAATGCTGGAAATAGGTTCTGTTGGTTATCCTTTAACACCCTGGCTATTTTTTTGGCAATATTTTCGATGTACAAAAAATACTTTTCTACAGATTTATTATATGTATTGATGATTGATGATGATGATGCGATAGACTACACTACAAATGCAATACGTCCTACTGATATGGGAAGCTTACGCTTTCGCCTGCGGCTACACTCTTATTATGATTATTAGCTTGACTAACTTCCTTAATGAACTGATGAAATTTAGGTCTATACACCAGTAGATCTTAAATTTCAGACTAACACATAAGCCAGTTTTTAACTGACTTAAAAAAAGAAGGAGGTTCTATGTTCATGTGTTATTATTATTACACTTTGTTGATTTTGAAGGCTGTTGTCTTTTTAACCGACTTCAAAAAAAGGAGGAGGTTCTCAATTCGTCGTAATCTTTATTTTTACACGGCTACAAGGAAAGGGTTATGTTTTTCGCGCGTAAGAAGATTTTTTCGAATATTGTAAGTTTAAAGTATCGATAACTCATTATCGATATTGGTAATCTCTAATTGAGTAGCTGAATGTGACATTTGTATAGTTGGAATCTTCGAGAACAATGTTTGAGTTTTAAAGAAAGTAGACCTTAAGTTTAACACCATAAAATCAACTTTTACTTGTCTTGTTTAATAAAATATTGTTTTTACATTTTTATCGAAATAAAATAAATTAAGACTAGCCGATGGTAAGATTTACCTACATTTGATACATTTTTGGTTCTGCTATCGTGTTTACGTTCTAAAACAGCACAATAAGGCATTTTTGTATTTTTTTCAAGTTTTTGTCACGGTGACGGTTGAACCAAGACTGATGTGCGTAGTGTGTGCGCGGAAGGAAACATATGCAGAACTGTGCAAAGCTCGGGGTACGCGGGCCCCGCCCACTTGCGACTTCTATTGTAGTAGGCGTTTTTTTTGTTCTGTGATTTTATCTTCACTCATACGGTTGAAATAAAACAAAAGTGGAAACGGAAGAAATATTTGGTATGGCGGGCAATTTAGACATTGCGCATGACTGCGCAGCGTGCGTATCCATAGACAATGACACTATTTTTCTACATTAATCAATGACCAATACGCGCCAATAAAGTAAAAAGTAAATGTGTGCTATGCTAATTAAATAGTATATTGTGATACAAGGGTGGAAATTAGGTTATTGCAAACTCGTGTCATTAAAAACCCTCGCCTTCGGCTCGGGCTTCTTAATGACACGAGTTTGCAATAACCTACACACCCGTGTATCACACGACGTTTTTCAATACAGTTGATAGAAACAGTAAAAACAAATCAAAGAATTAGATTTGTTTATTCACAAAAAATAAAATGGCGCGTTTTTTTCAAGAGAATTCAATGCTAAAACGTACGGAATCATTAATTTTCCTCGTATTAAATCGTATCCCATTTTATTCTATGTATGAAAACTCCTTGCTACTAAACTTTTTTAAATTTACTTATGGCGCGTCGTTGCAACTGGACTTTTTTTTTTCAACGAAAACAGCTTATACAGCCTATACAGCCAATTAGATTTTTGACAAATGTTGATGTGAAAATATTTAAATTAAAACTGGTAAATAAATATATTAAACAACCATTTAAAAGACTTTTGAGAATTCAATGCTAAAACGTACGGAATCATTCATTTTTCCTCGTAGAAAATCTATCCCATTTTATTCTATGTTTGAAAACTCCTTGCTACTAAACTTTTTTAAGTTGACTTATAAATTTAAAACTAAACTGCAAACATAATGATCGAGCTCGTAAACAAAAGTCACGACCGCGTAACAGAAAGATGCCTATGCGTAAGATTTAGCTTTCGAATCATAATTACAGCCTCTGAAAGTACGCCATGTTTAACAACTGTATTGAAAAAGTTATTTTACAATGCATGTCCTCGAAAAGAGCGTTTTCCAAGCAGCCAAACTGTGCGGAAAGTGTCACTTTTTTTTACTAGTGCTTTTTACTTTCCTGTACTTTTTTAATTTTTAACTCCAACGTCAGCCCACCGCATAGAGATTTTATTATTTGAGAAAAGTTTTAAAAATTTGTTAAGTACAGATTATCATTCATATAAAAGGTAAAACAAAACTAATACTTCATTTAAGGCGTTTTTAATTACTCTAGATTTAGATTTTGATCAATAAATTAATTTTAAATAAGTATTCATTAAATATGTTTGGCAGAATGAACATTTTGCTCGTGCCTTTTTGCGTTACAACGTGACAGCTTTTATTAGTTAATCTGTGGATATGCTGAGCGCCCTTGAATAAGCACCATTTTATTAATTTCTTGTTTGGTTCAGATATATTTTTTTATTTCCTCGCACAGTGCATAGTAAAATGTTGTATGATACACGTGCGTAAGATGATTTCCGACTCGTGTCGATTTATCCACTCACTCGCTTCGCTCGCTCGTGAATAAAATACCACTCATCGGAAATCACCTACTTCCCGCACTTGTAGCATAAATAACTATTATGATGCAGTTGGTTGAAAATCGAAGGAAAATGTTGCACTGTAATGGTTTTTTTGATACAATATTTTTTGAATTCATATATGTTCCATACATGAATTCAAAAAATATATAGGTACATTACGTTGAGAATGTAGATAGAAGATATTCCAACAATAAAAATCACTATAAAATAGTGCTGTTAACTGAAAGGCCGTACTGCTTTCAGTTCGCATAGTTGGTAATGTAGTTTTACGCTCGTGTACAGCGTTCCCTTGTGACATGTCTGTCTGAATAACGTTTTATTTTTTATTTGCTTTTCTTTGTAACACAGTTATTATTGTTTCATTCATATTATTTTTAACACACGGTTTTTTCGTATATTGAATAGTTTTGCTTTAAAAAAATAATTAACAACACGATATTTTTTCGTTACTTTTGGATACTCCTCCAAAACGACTTGGATGTTTAAAAATATTTTTACACACAAAAATTTATGGCTGGAATTTCTTCATAACTAACATAGCTTACATAGCAGTAAATCAAACAATATTTTGCCAACAAAACTGTTCCAAAGGAGGTTCAATATTGATATTTTGGAATCGAGCGGGCGCACGGCCAGTACTGCGTTAATATTGGGGCGTATATATCGCCTCAATAGAAAGTTTACAGAAGGACCACTCCACTCCAGGGTTGTTACTATAAAGTAAATTCGGCCTTTAAAAATTAATAAAGGTTACGTAGGCAATGCAACCTCGTTACTTGTGACAAACGTCTGCACAAAGCACTCGTGACAGCCGCGACTGAGCTCTGTCCAATATTGTCCGAGAATCCCAGTAAAATCGTAATGTCAATATGTGCGTGCAAAATAGCACATTGTTTCTAGTGGCCTCACTGTTTGCGGCGCGCTGCGCCGTTGTCGCTTACTTATTTTGTGATTTAATGATGGTTTTGAAAAAATAGTCGAGTAGGTCTGATCTTTACCTGCTTTCCTAAGGGCGGTTACGCACTACATCCGATCCGTGTCCGTGGAAGTACGTTCCGTAGTACTTCTTGTAGGGAAGCTTACGCACTACATCTAAACTCTATCCGTCATAATCTTTCCTAATTCAAAACATTTTGAACTCAGAACTCAAGTCACGGATCACGGATCGGATTCGGATGTAGTGGGTAACCGCCTTAACACTCTAAATTCATAATTTGACGGAACACCGGATCCTTGCAACTAGATCAATAATTTTACTAGATCATGATCGTGGTGATTATTCAACTCAAGAGTCGTAATCGTAATTTGTATCGAAATCGAATTCTTGGTGGGATTAAGTAGATGGAATCCGTTCATAAGTCCAAAAAATTCAACCTTTCCGTCGAAACTCGTCTCATAAATCCAAAAATATCTTACCGTCTTCAATATTTACTGTCTATCCGAAAGAGGATGTAGAATAACCCCATTATCAAAAAAATTTGAATGTAGATTATCCCAATTGGCGCCTTTGCGTTTTCTCATACCGATGATGCTAAAGGTTAAAAAAAAAATTGCGTTACGTTAAAAAAAAGGCTGTTTATTTTACTTTGTTTACCAAATATTTCTTTGTTGTTGTTTACGTAGGTATATTTTTCTACTGTGTTAAGATGTCTGCCTCCCTCTAGGTGGGCCGATGGCCTGGTTAAGGCTGCGAGAATACATTGGATGCGAGATGCACAGAACCGATCGGTGTGGCGACACTTGGGGAAGGACTATGTTCTTTCGGCTGAAATGATATCGATAATGAAGACGTCTGTTACATTTTTATTAATTATTAATATTACACCTGTACCAGGCATTGATTCAAATATATGATCGGTACTAGTTTCAAGACGGGTTGGTAAAGTGTAAAAACTACAATTATACTTTTCTTGGTTTGTATTTACATAAATTGTAAGGTTAGATCATCGACTATACAGCCTCTAGACGCCTAAAGCTTGATCGAATACATCAAAATAATTCTGTCAACTAGCTGAGGTATGAGGCACGGGACGACTGCGCTCTGATTGGTCCTTACCAACGTCATTTCGCCGAACTAGAGATGGGACAGGTTTAAATAAAACCACGAAGGTATCAATATTTTATTAAATTGTTAGTGTACTTAATATTTTTATTTATTAATGTCAGCTACTTTTATTATTAATTATACAGTAATAACATAAAATGCAAAAACTAAAAACAAAATTCTAAAGATAACATATATTTTCGGCGGTTGTTTCATAATATTAAATATTAGTAAAAAAAACAATCAATAGAAAAAATACCTAAATTCTAAAATCAAAATAATTATCTATAAAATACAAAAATCAGTCTACAATATTTCCACTGCTGGAACAGAGGCCTTTTCTCCGTAGGAGAAAAAAAATCTAAGAGAATTCACCTATTTTTTGTGCAATAAAAATCACCACTATACTAATAATTTTCAACCACTATACAAATCAATATTCGTTTCACAATTAATTTAACAAATAATAAACTATTTAATTTAATGTCTCTTTTTGTATAATTGTATGTAGGTTTCTAGTTTTATCCATAACAGATTTGGTCATAGATTAAGGTGCATCACTAGTTTTGCGTACCAAATTATAGAGGAAAAGAGATAGATAAAAAAGTACATTAAAAAGAAAGAGACGAAAACACAAAAGACATCAACGAGCGCGACAAAATTTGTGCTGTTGCAGTTTACACCTACAATAATGACCAGTACAAAATGAACTCCGATAAATAATATCAGAAAATAAATCTGATTATGATTATGTAACTATTAACTTACCGATGAAATGTTAAGCCATTTTTCGGGAAACTCGAGTTCTGGCTGTTGTTACCACACCAACGTACGCTACAAGGGGCCATTATAATATTTATTTTACCAATTTGTAATTGCCTGACGCGGCAGTGTTTACGGCTCACGGAAGTGGTCGCTACTAATTCGAAATTGTCGAGTGGCGACCTATATTACCAGTATATGATTATTTTAGTCATATGTGTTGACATACATCGCTCGCCTGTTGTTAGGCGTCTAGAGGCTGTATAGTCGATGGGTTAGATGAATTATTTGTTTACCACTTTGACAACTATTATTTACATTATAATACTTAAATTTAAACTTTACTAAGGTCAACACATGAACACCTCACTCAGTTAACCGTAACCTACATCCCTTTCAATTTCAGAGTTAACTTCAGCCTAGTACTGAAGTTAACTCTGAATTTTTAAATAAAATATATGAATCCATTTAAAGTATAGTTTTCAATATACAGGCTTTTCTTAAGTAGAAGAACAGGTCAGGGTTCTTACTTGAGTGTTTACCAAGCCCTACTCATTTTTGTAGTAACAGCACTGATGTGACCTAGGAGAAAATCAATTATTACTTACTACGCCTATTAATAGCTAGATAGTGCGTAAACTGAAGATGAACTGTTAATTCCTATCTGTACCTTTCACCCTTGTTCTGAAATTTTACAAGTTGTGATTCCTTCCAAAACGGCGCTCAATCTTAAACAAACAAACATTTTAAACCAAAAACATGCGCTCAAAAGTTCATGTTACAAACTCTCTTATTTTTTTTAATGAAACCAATCTTGATTCTCATCAAAACAGTCTTGATTAAAAACTGGAAGCCAATCCCACATTTCAGATATTTATATCAAAAGATTTTCTTAGCGGTTATGAAATAAATCTAAAGATTAAATGTTGACCTGTTAAGCAAAATAAATAGGTTCTGGCAGTTTATTAAAACAAGAGAAACGGCCCACTTCTTCAAGTGAATTTTAAAAAGTGGTACAAATAAATATTATTTAGCGTGGCAGGCTAAATTGGAGCCGAAAAGGTAATTCTAAAAGGGTCTCTGTATTAGGAGTTGTCATCCGCAGGGAAAGGCTAAATGACTTTCTGCCTAAACGTACCTACAAGTATTACAATAGTTATTTATGCTACAAGTGCGGAAAGTAGCTGATTTCCGATGAGTGGATAAATCGACACGAGTCGGAAATCACCAGACGCACGTGTATCATACAAAATTTTACTATGCATTGTGCGAGGAAATAAATAAATATATCTGAACCAAGCAAGAAATTAATAAAATGGCGCTTATTCAAGGGTGCTCAGCATATCCACAGATTAACTAATAGTTCATAGTTCCTCGGGCATATCTATTGCGCATGTGCAAATAGCTGTCACATCGTAACGCAAAAAGGCACGAGCAAAATATTCATTCTGCCAAACATATTTAATGAATATTTAAAATTAATTATTCATCAAAATCTAAACCTAGAGTAATTAAAAACGCCTTAAATGAAGTATTAGTTTTGTTTTACCTTTTTTATGAATGATAATCTGTACTTAACTAATTTTTAAAACTTTTCTCAAATAATAAAAACTCTATGCGGCGGGCTGACGTTGGAGTTAAAAATTAAAAAAGTACAGGCAAGTTAAACGCACTAGTAAAAAAACTGACACTTTCCGCACAGTTTGGCTGCTTGGAAAACGCTCTTTTCGAGGACATGCATTGTAAAGGTTATTTACTTGACAATCAATCAATTGCTCAACCGTTGCTGGAGATTCCAGACGACCCAACATTATTGTAAAATAAAATGTATTATTTTACGAATTATTTGTTCCTAATTCTTGTTATTTTTTGAGTAGTTCATAGCTAAGTGATCACAGCCGCTCGGGTTGGTTTTCCAGATTAAGCAACGCTTGCTGTGGTCGGTCCGTGAATAGGTGACCATCCATTACCCACTGGGATTCCTCTGTACCTCGGCAATCAAAGTTGAGCAACACTTCCCGAGGTCCTTGGATTGGTGAATATCCATTACAGACCGAGACACCGTTGGTTCCAACCGTCGTTTACAGGGTAAAACCATGATAATTGTCCCAGGGGTATAGTTGCCCCGATTCGCGGGATAAATGTTCTGTTTCTTGGTGGGGCATTTATCCTAAATGTAATTTACATAGATTAGGCAACCATACCCTATCCTACCCTCTATATTTTGGGATTGATGTCCCAAAATATAGAGGTCCGCAAGAATCGCTAATACTCTGGCAAAATTAACGATACTTAATGTTTTTTACTTTTCATAAATTTGTAGATGTAAAAACAAAGTACCGGCCAGTTTTACAAATAAAGTATTTTGCTTTTTGTACTAAGTGATATCAAAAAGTGTGGCAACTATCCGGCTTTTAGCCTAGATCTTTAATAGTAGGACGAAACTACGGCCTGACAATCAGGAGCCCGAACATCTGACACCAGGTATTGTGTTATACAGTTAAAGGTTCATAGAGGTTAGCTACCTCGTCATTATACGTAAAATACTGGTATTCAGTTGAATTTGGTTAGATAGGAACCCGCCGCCAAAATTGGGGTAAAGAATAAGCTGATTGTATATTGATTTTCAACTAAACCAATAAGGCTCACTCGCACGAAATATTTTGGTTGTGTAATGTTTTTATGCATGGAGTGCAAGTAGAAAGTCTCCATGTGTGACTTGTCGAAGATCTGTCACGTTTGGCACGCCGGACAGTCGCTACAGTCGAAGACAAGTCCAATATCTGCACTTAGAAGCAGCAGGTACCGACCTTTTAAATGCATTAGTGCATGTGTGAGGCTTATTTGAAGTTCGCTCCACATGAGTGAAGGTAATGCAAAACCACCAATGTGTCATTGTTGACATGATTAGTGTTGAACTTTCGTGGATTGTTTTATGAAGTACCCACTTGTGAAGTAATATTTGTGGCTGAGGTACATTCTTTGATATCTTTACTGTCGTGTACCTACGGCTGATAATAATGTTTAAAACACCTGACAATAACTCGGAACCTAATTTATCTACAATTGGAATTACCGATACGCCCACTAATTATGTATCAAAGAGCAGGGCTTTGAAGCGTTTTAGAAGTTCGTCTGGAGATGTTTCTTTCAGAGATGAGTTTTTGTGTTTTAAAGATGATATTAAGCAAATGTTTATTAAACTGCAAACTGACACGATGAACGAAATTAGAACTCAATTCTCGTCTTTAAAAATGGATACTGATGCAAGACTCACAAAAATTGAAGATTCCCTTGTGCTAATTGAGAAGTCTAACCAGGAAATAGATAAGTCCATATCATTTACAACACAGCAATATGATGATATGAAGCTTAAAAGCGATCGCTTGGAAAGGGAGTGTAAGGAACACCGGGCACTTCTTTTGTCATTAGAAGAAAAAATTGAAGAAATGCAAAGGATTTCAAATATAAATTTTCTGGAATTAAGGAATTTACCGAGGAAGCAAGGCGAGTCGCGGAGCGACCTGGACAGATACATGAGTAACCTGTTTAAAATTGTTAATGCCAGTGTATCTGTTTCAGGTATAAGAGATGTTTTTCGATTGCCAAGTAAGAAGGACAGCCACCCTTCTATACTAATTGAATTTGTCAATAATACTTCAAAAAATACTGTGCTAAGGGCAATTAAAGCCTATAACCAGTCTAAGGACCAGGTCCAATTGAACGGTGCCGACCTGGGAGCTGGGGTGTCATCCCCCGTGTATATCTCTGAATACCTTACTCCGAAAGCAAGGAAACTACACTTTATCTCAAGAAAGCATATTAAAAATAATCAACTGAAATACTGTTGGACCTCTAATGGAAAGATTTTGGTGAAAAAAGGCGAGCTGGAACCTACTATCCATATTAAAACCGAAGAACAACTTGTAAAACTGATTGATAAGAAGATATGACTTGTAATGAGGACAATAAGGTCATTCTGCTGTCACAAAAACTTTTTCATTCTTGCTAAATTGGCTACTAATTTAATTGTATTTTTTTTTCTATCGCTATGCCTTTTGGTTTTTATCTTTAAAAATGCTGCTATTTTCGTATCAAAAATTCTATATTGTTTATTTTCCATGTAAAACGGCAAACTTAGACCAAATCATACACAAATTTACTTACAAAAACACAACACAACAAACATACATACGTACCCACAATACACTGCTTATTTATACTACACACCTACTGAAAACTAAGGATTTAACTACCCCACATATCACAATTACGCATATAAATCTGACTAATAGAAAACTTTTCAAAATAATTCATGTTTACTGTAGCATGACTATTCTAATGACTTTACTTAAATGTATCTTACACCTTATCTGTTTGATAATATTTACAAACAAACATCACGTCTCAATGTTGTACACCATTGTGAAACTTAATTTTAAAATTCGATAAAAATTTATTATGTGATATTGATAATTATTCAATATCAGATACAATTAGCTGTGAACCCGAATGTTGCGCGTCTTTTCTTGAAAACTCTAACTGCTACTTAAAAATCTTGTCGCAAAATATTCGTAGCCTCAATGCTAACTTTGATAAACTTAATATTCTTCTGCAAAGACTACAATTTGATAGTGATGTTATAGTTCTTTCTGAGTGCTGGATGTCATGCGTTCGAAATCTCCCCGTATTAGATGGATATCTAAGTATGTCGACGTCTTCCCACTATAACCAGAATGATGGTGTGGTAGTATATATAAAAAGTAGTATTAAAGCTTCTCTGGAAGAACCCGTAATACAAGAGGCAAACTGCTTACTAATTAAAATTAATAATGAAGTGGCTATCTTAGCGATATACCGGCCATTTTGTTTTAAAACCATAAATAACTTCAAAAAATAATAGATAGTTTGTCTTCCTTCAAAAACATTATTATGGTAGGTGACATTAACATAAATATTGCTACCAATAGCTCTGATCACTTCATGTCGGATTATCTTGATTTTTTATCCCTTAATGGACTTATTCCAGCATTTAACACAGCGACTCGTGCAAAAAGCTGTCTAGACCATGTAATCTTGAAGACAAAATTACCAATAACAACGTTTATAATTGAATCCCTTATTACTGATCATGCACCCATACTGTGCTGTGCGAAAATTAAAAACGTTAATAAACATTTAAAAAGACAAATATTTAAACTTGATTTTGCGGCACTTAAGCTGGCTTGCGATCATCTTGATTTTACATCTATTTTTAATGCGACTGACCCAAATTCTGCTATGGATATATTTATATCTAAAATTACTCACGTTATGCAAATAAACACAACAATTTTAACTGTCACAAATAAGTTTAGAATACTAAAACCTTGGATGACACTTGGACTCCTTAGGTGTAGTCGTAACAGGGATCGGATGCACAAAAAACTTAAACAAAATCCGGATAACATTGTGCTCGAAATCACGTACAAACGTTACAGGAACTTCTATAATAGGATCATTAATAAATTGAAGCGAGAATACGAAAAAGGGTTACTAAGAGAAGCAGGTAATAATAGTAAAAGCATATGGAAGGCTATAAATAATATTACTAATAGAAACAGTAAAAAAGATAACTCGTTAGATCTTCTTTCTATGGAGTCAACTCCTCACCTATCTGTTAATGCTACAAATGAATTCTTTGCCACTATTGGTGAAAATTTAGCAAGTAAAATCACCACTCCAACAGGATCACATCACTTTACAGAGATGTTTTCGCAAAGACAAACGTCCTTAAATTCATTTGTTCTTCTTGACACTGATGAAGATGAAATTGAGAGATTAATCACTGGTCTGAAAGGTAATTGTGCTGCAGGTGAC
Organism: Orthosia incerta; assembly: GCA_948252205.1. NCBI lineage: Eukaryota > Metazoa > Arthropoda > Insecta > Lepidoptera > Noctuidae > Orthosia > Orthosia incerta. Next base: position 11,041,175 of record OX411749.1, on the reverse strand, counting down.
GATGGAATCTCATCTGACATACTCAAACTGTTAAAAAATAATATAATAGCCCCGCTCACGCATATCTTTAATATGTGCCTACAGATGGGTATTTTTCCTGATTCACTTAAACGGTCTATAGTTAGACCTATTTTTAAGGGTGGAGATAGAAACAGTGTCACTAACTACCGCCCTATTTCTATACTGACTGCTCTATCAAAAATCCTTGAAAGGTTAATTAATAAAAGACTTACAAATTATTTAGAAAAACACAACCTACTTTCGAAAAATCAATTTGGTTTCCGTACAGGCAAGTCCACGGAAGATGCATTGAATGACTTTACTGAACATATTGTCAAAACTATAGACAGCAAAAAGAAATGCCTTACTATATTTCTCGATCTGGCGAAGGCTTTTGACACTGTTTCTATTCCTACCCTAGTTAACAAGCTATATCAACTCGGTATCCGTGGAAATCAACTTAAATTACTGTCTAATTATTTGTTTGGAAGAACACAAAAGGTGAAAATTGGCAATTATACTAGTGATAGCTTACCTGTTACCCATGGAGTGCCACAGGGTAGTATCCTAGGTCCAACGTTGTTCCTAGTTTACATTAATGATCTTACACTACTTAATATTCACAACTGCAAAATAATTTCATATGCAGATGATACTACCCTAACATTTCATGGTGATACTTGGAGTGAAACATACCAAAAGGCACAACATGGCTTTAACACGGTCACAAAATGGCTTGCTCAAAATTATCTCTCTCTTAATACCGAGAAAACCAAATATATCGCTTTCTCTATTCGCAACCCTGGTGAAGCGTTACAATCAACACATTGTATAATCTCCCACAACTGCCATAATGACACTATCAATTGTTCCTGTCCGTCTCTCTCTCCAATTGAATATATTAAATATTTAGGACTAATATTTGACAAAAATCTCAATTTTAAAAATCATTTAATTAATCTCTCAATCAGAATAAGAAAACTCATATATGTATTTAAACAAATAAGGCAGTCAGCCAATGCTAAGATGATGAAAACTATTTATTACTCCTTGTGTCAAGCGGTTATAACCTATTGTATTACTTGTTGGGGAGGTGCCGCTAAAATGCATAATTTAATTGCTGAAAGAGCTCAAAGAGCCTTATTGAAAGTTAGTTACTTTAAGCCCAGGTATTTTTCTACCACTGAGCTGTATAGGGAATGTGAGGTACTTACTGTACGTAAACTGTTTGTACTAGCGTTAATTGTGAGACAGCATTCCTGTGTCCAGCTAAGTACCCTGACTGAAAAACAAATTACAGGGAGAAGACGTTTCGATCTATTAAATTCGGTAACCTGCAGGACATCTTTTGCTCAGAAATTCAACATGTTCCTAGGCCCAAGACTATTCAACATTGCTAATAAACATTTGCACATTTTACATATGACAAAAAGGCAGTGCAAACCGAATGTGATCACTTGGCTTCTATCCATAAACTATGATGAAACTGAAAAGTTATTCAGCATACTTGCATAATTTCTTCATGTAATAAAAATTATATTAGTTGAATCGTTTTATATTGATTTCTTGAATGGCAGAATAAGTGGACGATAATACATTGATACAATGAGTACAGCACTTACGTTATTCCACTTGAAAAAGATCTATATCCTAAGCTTTCTCAGGCACACACACACTCACACAAACACTACACCCAACACACATACATACACTCACACACCCCTACACTCACACATACACTCACACACCCATACACTCACACACTCCTACAATCATCAGCAGTAACAATTTAGGTTTTTATTTTATTTTTTTGTTTTCAATTTTAATTCTAGTTTTGCACCAGATAGTCCCTAATTCTTTTGCTCTGTAATGAAACTAATCTAGATTAAGAAATTATTCCTGTAATTAAAACACGAGATTTTACATGTTATTGATCAACGGTTACAATTTGTTAACGAGGGTGGGCGCTGATACCTATAATTACAAGATATTAATTTATCTTAGTTTAGGTATTGGCTGCAACTTTAACTTACACCTCTACTTACCTTTTGCTTATGTATTTTTATATTGTAAACCATAACATTTTGTGTTTTTACTTGAAGGTGCAAATAAACTATTTTATTTTATTTTTATTTTTAAAATAAAAAAGGGAGAAGAGGAAGTAAAAGGAGCTCGTGGCTAAATAATAGCAGCACGGGTCGATCTTCAAGGTTAAGCAATACTTGACGAGGTCGGTCCGTGGATGAGTGACCATTTCAACATAGCGAGATTCCTCCGAGCCTCAAAAAGCACGTTAAGCTGTTTATCCCGGCTTTCATTTGAAGGTCATTGACAGTCGTTACGGGTAGTCAGAAGCCTGAGATCTGACACCAGTCTCGCCAAGGGGTATCGAGTTACCCAGTTACTGGGTTATGAGAATATCATCTAAGGATTGTGCAAGAGGTACGATGTTTTCATTGCGAAGCAGGCGTACCACCGTGCTAACAGTGAACGACCGCAGCGGACACCAACACTGGAATGACCAACTTGGGTTGATGCTTCAATCGGACATCTCCTATGAACCACATCTTGAGCCAAGTTCCAACATGCTTGGAATACATAGTTCTCACCATTATTTGGCAACGACACTACCAGCCGCACTACCAGTAGTGTCGTTGCCAATTATCGACACTACCAAGCCTATTTTGGATTAAATTGTACAGTCAACAAGAAGTTTTGGACTCCCTATTGCACTAAGTTCAACTCAAAGTTTGACGAGTTGAAACTATTTCGGATCAAACCTCTTTTACGGAAATTCTTTTTTACTTGTGAAGTTTATAAATGTGACAAAGATTAAATGACACTGACGATAATTTGTTCTGACCTTAGATTTAATGTTTAAATTTATCTGTGCTTAGATTGATATTTTACAGATAAATTATTATTGTGAGACTATTTCTTACATTACGTTTTTTCGTGGCACTAGTTCATAGGTCTAGTTTTGAACAAAATTGAATAAAACCTATAAGATGTCTGAAGCTGATAATAGCGAATCAGTTTTACAATTCTTGCCAACGAATGGTGGAACTGCGTTGCTTTTGGGCAGACACAAATATCATACACTGAAGAAATATAAAAATGGTGCATCTATTTGGAGGTGCTCGAATTATAAAAATTCAAAATGTTTAGGAACAGTTACGGTTAAGGTATGTACCAGCAATGTTTTCTTATCATGGTTGAAGCTACCATGCAAGCCGACCTTCCTACTGAAAATATTACATTCTCAAAATATTACGTTTAAATTTTATAGAAGTTGACGACGCGGTTATTCGCTTGTATGTTAGCTACGCCACGTTAACTTCTTACATTAATAAAAAAAAACATATGTTCAGGGCAGCAGTATACAAAAAAGAAAAGAACACTCCTGCAAGCCAGATATTTCGAAACACTTAGTTTTAAAGGAAGTTGTTGACCTAAAGGAGAGAGCACGAAATACGGATATACCAGTTACTGAAATATACGATGATAAGTTATCACAAGTTCAAAATAGTGGCGTTCATCCCTTTATAATTAAACTACCTCCGTTTCCTAGTGTTTCACCTGTCCTTTATGGTGCTCGGCACAAAGCAAATGATGTCCCTAGAACCTCATTCACAGATGTAGAAAGCGTTGTAGTGCCATTTAAATTTCCATTAAATAAACGAGTTATCACTAACGATGACTTTATCTCACATGTGCAAATGCAACTCATGAGCAATGAGATAACTTTAGGTCATGCACTTGATAAATTAAGATAAGGAGATACAGTTACAGTCGGTCACTTGAAATTTTCACGCGATTTTTTTATTATCTGAGGTTCAATATTGAGTTTTATTTGTAAGTACTGCAGTTACGGAGAAGTTAGTATAAGATTTGCGTTATTTTTTTTATTTCCTGGTGATTGTGTTTTTTTTTCAAATAATTTTGCTTTTATTTGGTAATAAATAAAGAGTTACATTTCTGTAGTTTGCTGTTACTGATATTTCTTGATTTACTTATTAATTAAAGAATTATATTTCTGAACTTTGCTGTGTTGACTGTACAATTTAATCCAAAATAGGCTTGGTAGTGTCGTTCATTGGCAACGACACTACTGGTAGTGCGGCTGGTAGTGTCGTTGCCAAAAAATGGTTCTCACTGGTTACCTGAAATAAGTTAACTATTCAAATCATGTACAATCAAATCGCTTCGTGTCGGCCGAAACCGAAATGGTCCAAATAACTGTCAATACCTCAAAGCACCAAAGCCTGGGACCGAATCGGTCTAATAGGGACTTGACGGTAACGTATCTTTTTTATGAGTGAAACGGTCAAGCGGCACATTCCATAGATTCATATGGCTAATCAATCAATTACTTATTTATTAAGTATTGTTTTAATAAATGCAATCCTACAAAAAGACAGCCGACATACATGACGCCGGAGACCATAAATAGTAGGTACAACAAAAGTCTGGTTTTGTTTGCTTGATAGTCTAAAAGCTTGATTTGAATAGGTACTTACAGGCTGAGATGCACGCCACTGTCGAATAATTGATAAAATCGCCTCATCGTCCAATACTCTTCTGCCAATAGAGTTATTGCGGCCAGTCGCAATGGTACAATTCACACAGCGAACCATGTCGTCAATATGAAAATACGTGAGCACTCAGAACGAAAGTAAACGAACGAGTGCCGGTTTTTTTCAGCCTGTAGCCTATCATCTGCCAGTCAGCAGTCAGTGACCAGTGTTGCTAACTGAAGACTAATTAAAGGAACTCAATTCGCTATGAATCGTTTCCACCAAACGATTGATAAGCACTTGTCACTCGATTTTTATATATTGGTCTGAGATTTTACCGATTTGTTAACTATTGACTACTAAGAAGTGGCATGTATTTGATCGATTATTTAGTTTCATAACTTAATTTAACTTTTCTCGATTCCTAGATAGAAACATGGTACTGTATATTGTGATTTCATTTAGAAAAACATAACGGATTTTTTAATAAACATTTCATCTAGTTAACTGCTGGGGGCCCAGGATTTCCCGTCTCCTTTATGAATGTTTTTGAAAATATTTGCCATGTATTTTTTTTTTTTGGTAGTGTGCAATAAAGTATATAATAAATAAATAATTAACGTTAAGGTAAAAATATTTGTCCAGTATATTTATCTTGTCATCAATACTACAAAGTAGGTTTAAAGGTGAGAGTTATAATAACGTTACTTGTTTTCGATTATGATATATAGATCAACTTCAACAGTATGGGTATATGGTCGATAAGATAATGTAACGAATTGGTTTCCCGATTTCCTATTCCCTACTACGAATAGAATATATATATATATATATATATATTTTTGTTTGATTCTAGTTAAAAAAAAAGTTAAACATTTAATTCGTATAATCTTTTTAAATATCGTTTTGTTATTTTTCTTATACTTTGAATTTATGGAACAGTTGTCAATAACTGTAACTAACTGCTGTCTTTATTTATTGATCAAATAAGTTTATTTTCTAACATCACTACATATTAGGTATAATAAAATAAATTCCCCGCCGCGTTTGTACGCGATAAACTCAAAAGCTACTAAACGGATTTTCATGCGGTTTTCACCAATAGAAAGAACACGAAAAAGGTTTTTGTGTATAATTTGTTGTGCTAAGCCGGGGCGGGTTGCTAGTAATAATATAAATTGTGGTCAAAACACGAGCTTATGAATACATAACACAAAAATAAATGGAATTGGTTATTTATAGATTTAATTAATTAGTCAAAAATACCAATTGTTATTTAAAAACAAAACTATCAGATTTGTAATAGAATTCCTTTTTGTGATATTTAATCGTAATCTTGTTAAATTGAGCGGTTCTGTTAAATGGTCCCATTTATTATTAAATCTTTTCAAATAAAAGCGTTTCTTGAAACTCTTTGTTTAACCAGATTATCTACGGGTCACTGATTAATTTTATAATTAATACTAGTATGAACAAGAGCTTTGGCTGATTTCTGTGTTTTCCTATTTATTTTTGTTAGTTTAGTGCAATAATGCTGCTTTATTATTTTTTTCTATTGTGTTAAGTTGTCTTCCTCATTTTCATTTATATGAACAGCTTTAATTTGAAATTGTTGAAACAATTCCAATTATGTATAACAGAATAGAAGATACAATTTGTTTTAAGATATCAACCAGAGCCCACAAAAATAAAGTCGGCTTTCAAAAAGGTCTAAGAAGAAAGGCTTAAATTCAAATCAAACTACGAAACACTTAACTTAAGTTGCTCAAATAAGACCATTGTGCCCACAAATTCTCATTTCATCGCAAAAACGAGATTAATATAAACGGTAGCACAAGGATTGGCGTTAATTCTATTTACTATGTCTTCGGTGTATAAACAAAATAGTATGGGTTCAAATACTGCTATATAACTACATTAAGCTTTGTAAGGGATTTGTTCTAATGTGTTTAGAAGTCAGAGGCTAAGACAGTACGCACTTTACAAAGTAGCAAATAAGTTAAAAGAAACACAAAAGAATAAAGCCCAAGTACGAAGTAAGTGGTATCATCCCCAGCATGTAACTTGGCAAGGTTTTGGTTTGGTAGGGGTTAGTTCGCGCATAATAGAGCGAACGGAACGAGGACGCGACGTGATTGGTCAGTCGATCCTTGGGTTAACTGACCAACCAATCGCGCGCGGAACGGTGTTAAACATTCCCCGCGTCCCGCTTGGTAACCAAAGAGACCTAAAAAACGACTAGTGCGCATCTAACGATTCAGGCCAAGTTACGTGCCGACAACTATAAGTGTCATTGTGGCCCAGTGCCTAAGACTCCACCAATCGTGCTTGAGGTCGTAGGTGCGAATCCGGGTGCCAATGCGACTTTTTAAATTCATACATTCTTTCTAAGTTCATCAATAAAGGAAAACATCGTGAGGAAACCTGGACTTATATGGTTTCAAATTTACAACCCGCTTTGAGCAAGTGTGGTGATTAACTGTCGTGCGTTCTATGTAGGTTTGTGAAGTGGCTTCTGTCCTGTAGTGGGACAATAACGGTCTGGTATTATTACTCGTATTATTAAGAAATAAGTGATTAGTGCCTGAGAGTTGGAGATTTATGTACAAACTAATGTAACTTATCATCCGTCTACCATAATCCTTATTTATTTGGGTCATGATGGGGGTCAGCGCAGTAGGCGCGAACGCGGGTAGGTAGCGACGAAAAATAGGAGGAGGTTCTTATTTCGACATGTATATTTTATATTTTTTTGTGTATGACCATGACTTTTTATAGAGTCGTCAGATTCCAAAAAAAAAAAAAAATTGGTATGAATACAGGTACCTAAAAGTTAGTCTCAATTAAATTTGTAAAATAAAATCTACCCTTAACGGTAGAAAAAAAAGGTTTAATTGATAAGTTTCCCACTGAATTTTCAATAGGGTATTAAACCCATTTTCGAAAAGTGTCTCAACTAAATCCTTTAGTGCTAATCGGTAAGTCCGTAAAAGTGCATTTAAATTTTACATTTTCAAATATCGCGCGTTGTTTGACGAAAACGCTGGACACAGTGGACGCCATATTGCTCTGTGGTCATGACGTCAGTTGGCTATGTAAACAAATGCGCCGGTAGCCCGATACGCCGATCTTTGACAGTTTTTACACGTGTTATAAAACAGAAATATATATAAAAAAAAAAAGATTTTGTTATTCTATGAACTAAACTTACATTTTCCAACTGCTTTTTGCCTAAACTATCTCAATAATATATTTATAGATTGTTTCTCATATAGTGATAAATACCCTATTGTGAACCGATTCTGTATAAATTAACTAAAAACAAAAAAAAAACCTTTTTAACAAAAATGAACCGACGAAAACACGAACTGAAAACCAAAACAAAAAAATATTTTACTCGAGCATTTTGAAGCGACGCCAAACATACAACCAACAAAGATAACCCAACGACAATCATTCTACGCTTTAGGTAATATTAATTCGCATGTTTGTTTGTTTTGCGCCAACTCAAAATGCCAGACTAAAAGTTCTTTTTTTGCTTTTCTGTTCGTGTTTCAATCAGTACTTTTTTTTGTTCGGAAGGTTTTTCTTCCATGATACATCTCTATCAGAAGTCATCTCAGATTTTTATTTCCTTCCTAGCTATAATCTGTTACAACAGCCATTGACAAAAGAAGGAGACGAAGAAAAACTATTTGGAAGCCCAGTACTAATGGTCTATCACTAGAGGTGGACCGACTAGACGGGTAAGCTAACTAACCAGCCAAATTTATAGTAGACGACTAGACAGCCAAAGATGCCAACTAGTTACTTAAAACAGGAATAAAAAAGAAATAAATCGTCAGTATTTGCACTTTTATACTTTTAAGAATCATACCCGTCTCACAAGAACAATGCATAAGTACTATCAAACTAGGTACATATTTTCTAATTTATTAAATGAAACTTTAACATCTTTATCTGGGAAAAAAAACCTGGTACACATTTATAGTCGGCGACTATTCGGCCATTTAAACGCGGACTATTCGTCTAGACGACTACTCGACCAAGGCCATAGTCAGCCCATCTATCTCTCTAAGTATACACATGTTCCTCAATTAATTACATACGAATTATTTTAATTCATAGCTAGCCCTACAATGGGTATCATGTTTTGTATAGATACAGCAAAATTCTAGGAGAGAGTTTTTCAAAGAATCACGATTACGCTTTACGAATTGCACGTAAAATTGCCCTCGAGTTTTTAAAAGAAACGGCACGAGCTATTTAAAAAATCCAATATGCCTTTAAAGACCGTTTAACTGGATTGTGTCTAGGTGGCAGGTGCGTTTATCAATAATTTATTTTTTATATAGTAAAGTAGCTGAAAAGAAAATTCTTTAGCCATAATGTTTTTATAAGTGCTATTAAAGCACTTATAAAAGCTTTTAAGCGCTTTAAAGTATTAAATTAGCTGTTGATCGGCTTTACGGTAAATAAAGCGGGCAATTTGTTAAAAATACAAAGCAGTTTTGTACAGACACATGCTCGTACTCGGTTTAGTTGGCGTATAGCCAGAATATTTTTTTATCTTTTTCAAAGGATTCAAAAAGTGTTATCAAAGAGAATATTTTGTTAACTTTCATAAAAATTAAATAGAATTTCGGTAATCACTGGCAAAATATTCAAATGAAACCAAAAGTTGAAAATACAAGTAGAAATCAAAGGTTGATAGATGCTGTGATGAGCAGTAGGAAGCTAGTGCGTGTACGAATACATACTTTTGCAAATTTGTAGCGAAATGGACAATGATTTAGGACGAAACCGAGCGCGCGAAATTTTATAAACAGACCTTTGGCAGTCTAGATATCATGAAAAAACTACTGAACCTATCTGTTCAAAATAAATTTATTTGCATTGTTGAACTACTAATCTATCCCTGTATGGAGGCCGTTTTGCACTTTTCCGTCTTCTTATGGTATTTATTTGCGCCCAAAAATGCGTTAAAATTAGTGTCGAAATGTAGAACTTTCGACGCTCATAACTTTCAAATATTTTCTTTTTTTACTTTTTTGCTTCCATACAGGGCTAGATAATGATGAGACAAGTTGATATCACTTTTTATCGCTTATCAGCAGCGCCAGCACAGCCCGCCAAACTAGGAATATGAGATGGCGCAAGGGTGTCAACATAGGTTGCGACCCACACCAGAGGCCTACACACCTTCCACGGCACCAATGTCATGACATCTGGTCTCTTCCCATCGTCACGTACCAAGCCGTTAGGTTCTAATACAGCTGGTACGCAGGCGGTGACAAGGGGTCGACGAATAATGTCATTGATGCTGGCGTGCCGTGCTATGCGTGCTGCGCTCTTGCAACAAGATATGCCATGGTGCCCAAGGCGCAATTTGTTAAAAATACAAAGCAATTTTGTATAGACACGTGCTCGTACTCGGCTTAGTTGGCGTATAGCCAGAATATTTTTATCTTTTACAAAAGATTCAGAAAGTGTTATCAAAGAGAATGTTTTGTTAACTTTCATAAAAATTGAATAGAATCTTGGTAATCACTGGTAAAATATTCAAATGAAACCAAATCAAAGTTTGAAAATACGAATATGCAGAGCTATTTCACAATTTTTCTCTTTATGTAGTAGGGACTTGAAACCAATACCAGGTTATGTCAACCCCATCTAATCATTCACCTATTTACTTAAATAACATTTATAATAAAATTGTATGTTATATTTTTAAAGGGGAATATCTATTTTCCGAATGGACGGTAGAATCAATTATTATAACGTTAAAATTTAAATTTTTGACCTTCAAAAGTGCCGTTTAATGGCCTAGTTGAAGTAAAGAATTTTTATCTTTGTTATATGAGTCACAAAAACGAAACCAATTCAATGACATGACTTTTTCTAAGTTCTTTTGGCATGTATGTAGATATACAACGAAACTCATGTTGCGCCGACCCCATATAGATATAGGCTATCGTTTTTGTGCTCACCAGTTGGCGCCACTGGAGGTCTAAGGTCCTTAAATATAGCTGTTAAACGTTCTTATTACGCGCACGGAAGCATTATTTGAATTAAAATCATTTGTAATGCCGTCGAAGTACAATTAAATATTAACATCGAGTATGCCGCAGTTTTGCGGTGCCCCGTTATTTTGAAAAAAAGGGAGGATAAAATTTTCCGAAGCATAAAACTCTATTAATGCAGTGTTTGGTCGTCGACGTCTATCTTCATCTGCCATATTTGGCAATATTCACAACAATAAAAAGTGGTAAATAAACTCGCGTTGAAAGCCAAAAAATCTATGAAATTTGACATTTTGAAGATCTTACTCTACACCAGCGCCCCTAGCGGCAAATTCACACGCGATAGCCTCATTCAATGAGATAACTTTATCCAAGGCCTTTTCTAATCCATGTATAAATACAACTTGAATACAACGAAATTTATGTTGCGACGACCCCATATAAATTGGGAGAAGGACAAGAGTGTGATGATGACTAAAATTAGTTTATTAAGGTTACACTAGTCGATTTTTTTTCCAAACAAACGTAGACTAGGGATTATTCCACTGTTTGACGATGTACTATGGGCCAAAGCTATATCTGATCACGGTAAGGACTATTTCTGCTTGCAGGGCTCGCCCGCTAGAGTAACGCCGACTTATACTCATCAACCAATAGCATCGCAGCATTGGGTGACTGTTTTTCTAGTACCTGTCAGCCCCTTGTTTTTGTAACAAAAGAAGACGCCAAAAAAACAAACGAGTCATTTCAGCCCCTTGTTTTTGTAATTAAAAAAAGACGGCAATAAAAATATTGGTCGATGCAAAAAGGGCGGACGCAGATGTGGTCATCTTGTGCACGGGATTTTGTTTTCAAAGTATATAGCTTTGGCCCATAGTACGTTCAAAATAAAAAATAATATTAATTTGTCTCATCATTATCTAGCCCTGTATGGGAGCGAAAAAGTAAAAAAAGAAAATATTTGAAAGTTATGAGCGTCGAAAGTTCCACATTTCGACACTAATTTTAACGCATTTTTGGGCGCGAATAAATACAATAAGAAGATGGAAAATTGCAAAACGGCCTCCATACTGGAATAGAATAGTAGTTCAACAATGCAAATAATTTTATTTTGAACAGATAGATTTAGTCGCTTTTTCATGATATCTAGACTGCCAAAGGTCTGTTTATAAAATTTCGCGCGCTCGGTTTCGTCCTAAATCATTATCCATTTCGCTACAAATTTGCAAAAGTGTGCATTCGTACGCGAACTAGCTTCCTACTGCTCATCACAGCATCAATCTCTTCCACACGTGTTGTCGGTTGATATAAAGTGCATTTTAACCCCGCGCACAAAATAGTTCGTGCCGTCGACTAGAGTACCCTTAAAGTCATATGCTGTGTAAGTGGTTACTAACCTGTGGAAGACTGCATAGAAGAGCGATGATCCAGGCAAGGGACAGCATAATCTTGCTTCTTTTTCTTGCTATGGGTAGCCGTAGTGGGTAGAGTATGGCGAAGAATCTGAAAGTAAACAAAAAGGTTTTATTTTATTTTAAAAGTTAGGTTAATTTTACCTACTCCATCCTAAACAATAGCGTTGGCCTTGTAAGGAATATAATTAAAATTATGATAACTTTTTAGGGTTCCGTACCCAAATAAAAAATGGAATCCTTATAATTTCGTTTGGCCAATTTGTGGGCAGTGGCGACCCAGTTGTATTAGCCCCGAGTTTCGTGTCATAAGTTTCGGATTCAAACCCCGGTGGGCAATTTATTTAGTGTAATTTATTTCCTCAAAACGGTGAAGGCATACATCGTGAGGAAATTTATGTCTTACTCTCTCTCTCAGAGAAGAAGGGGGTCTCCCTTGTGCCAGCTTATATCAATCAATATGATAAGCTGATTATTTATTTATCAACTGACTTCAAAAAGGAGGAGGTTCTCAATTTGACTGTATGTTTGTTAAGCGATTATAATTTTGGTAAAAATGTACCACTGTTGTGTTTAAAAAAAATAAAAGAGATATGTGATTAGAATTTTATTCTTTAATTATTTTTCTTTTTTTATGTAAAAAAAAAACGTTGCCCCACACTAGGAATTTCTTTCCGTATCGTGGGTGCGTTTATAAAGATATAAACTCACATACACAAACACCCAGAGCCGGAACAACTATCTGTAGGTCATACAAATATTTATTCCGTGCGGGAATCGAACCCGCGACACGCAGCGTAGCAGTCAATCGCTCAACCACTGCGCCAACCGTGCTCCCAATTAATTAAAATATGGCACAGATTTCCAATTATGAACCGATTTTGATGATTCTTTTTTTATATGAAGATGGGATCACATCCATTTAAATTTGATCAAGATCTGTCGAGTAGTTTTTAAATTATTCTTAATAATACGTATTTTGATGGTTATATGAGGTATCAAAACTATTAAGGAGAGAAAAATTGTTTCAACAAAAAATTAAACCGGCTTCCAAAAATAAACACACATAAACAAACATACAATGTGATAGTTTTGGAAGTCGATGTCAAAAACGTCGGTAACAATGACCCCGACTTCCAAAAAGAAAGTTAATTTTTGCTTTGTAGAGGTTCGTTTTGGAAATCGCTTGAATTTTTTTGTATTAACGTTTTTATGTGTACCATAATACTCAGTCAAAGAATTTAATGCCTCGTTGGTCTAGTGGTCGCAAGCGGTGCTGCTGAGTATGAGGTCTTGGGTTCGACTTCTGGGTCGTGCAAAATGTTATTGGGTTTTTCCATCTGGCAATTCTCAGTAGCAAACCGGAGACTGAATTTGTGTCCGGCTGATGGCAATAAAAAGGCTCCTTTCTGCTGTATGGGACTTTAACATAACTGGCGTAATATGGATGGAATGTAGGTACCTCTGCCTACCTTTCGGGGAATATCGGCGTGATTTTATATTATGGTGTGTGTACAATAATAATCAGACTAAAAAAAACTAAAGTTTTCTTCTTCAAAGGTAAGTACCTCATTAAATAATATCTGTAACGAACAACATGTTGTTATCTACCACAGTAGGTAATAAGCTTTCATTATATTAAAATTTGATATAAGTTATGAAACATCAAAAGGAACATCAATGTTTTTCAAGAAAATAATATTACATAAATAACTACTCGAATATCGTAGACATAAGTTGGTAGTATAATTTGCCAAACCAATATTTTTTTTAGTTTTGTTTCTACTTCGATATGTTTTGATATATTTTTTTACAGGTACGTAATATAATAATTTAACTCCCTGTAAACCATCTCTATTTCAATAATTGTATTTATAAAACGCCATTTGATTGAAGTATGACTGCGGTGTTTTTTTTTGACAGGCTCGCGTTTGACCACTATCTCGCCTGATGTTAAGCGGTGATGTGGTCGACGGTGAAGCACACTTGCCCAGAACTAACCTGTGAATAGGTTCTTGACTTAAAGACCCTAGATTGTAGCTATCAGGAAACAAAGACTGCGGCAGTTCACTCCGTAGCTAAACGCACAATGATAGTATTCGCAAAAGGCTTTGTGCGTATGGGTGGGATATCCATCATGTACCGATGGCGCTTTGCCGTACGTCTTGTAGTCCGATGATGAAAAGGGCTACGCGGAGTCAAATTGTGCAGTTCCATCGCACACTTCCTGAAAGCTAAAGCTCTAGAGCTTTAAACTTTCATGTACAGTAGTGGTACATAGGTGGATTAATTGACACGAGGCACACACTAAAAAAAAAAACTGTCTCAATGCCTGCCTGTATAATGTTAACATGTGTGCCTAGCCTGTTTACCTGACTGAGTGACACAAAGGAGGGTAATGTGTTTATCAGTCTATGTATGTAGTATGTTTATTCCTATGTGTCGTTCTAGAGACTAAACGCGTAGGCCAATTTCGATGATTCTTAGATCTGCCAGCTCGCGAATATGTATCCTCCGACTGCGTAGCATGGTTCTCTTCTTGTTTACGTCTTTTTAGTTCGCTTCTTAAGGCGATATATACGCCCCAATGTAAACGCAGTACTAGCCGTGCGACTGCTCGATGCCAAAATATCAATATTGAACCTCCTTTTGAACAGTTTTCTTTGCAAAATATTATTTGATTTACATAATATGCTATGTTAGTTATGAAGAATTTCCAGCCATCAATTTTTCTGTGTAAAAATATTTTTAAACATCTAAGTCGTTTTGGAGGAGTTTCCAAAAGTTGCGAACAAATATCGTGTTGTTAATAATTTTTTTTAAAGCAAAACTATTAGTTAGACGCAAAAACCTTGTGTTAAAAATTATGTACATGAATCAATAATAAATATATATTTTTTCTAAACCTTTTAACCGAGCCGTTACTAAGGAGTATGCTTTAGAAAGTTACCGTTTTACGGCACTAAAGCGTATGTAGGCCCTTAAGCAGTCGGGTGATTTGATTTTTAGAATTAACATTTTTTTCCCAACTATGCATAACCCGTTTCGACTATAACCCGATTCCTCTGAATACTGGTTAGTACTTTACCCCGGTTGCCTTTAGCATGACTGTGTCACTTTTTCTGACTTTTGACCACCTGTCACCCCTGACAAAGAGCAACAAGTGATAGCCGGGACCACCGGGACTAAACATGTGAATCTCTGTTTTTTTTAAAATTAATATTAATAAAGATAGAGAGAAGATAGAGCAGTGGTGGCCCAGGGGTAACGGCGCTGACTTACGTGTATTAGGTCGTGATTTCAAACCCAGGCAGTTTAGATTTACTTTGTGTAAATTAGTTCATCACCACTGCTTTTATAATGATGAAGGAAACCGGCATGTCCTAGAACCAAAAATTCGAAGACATGTGACATTCACCAACCCGCACTGGGCCTGCGTGGTGGATTAAGGCCCATTACCTCTCTCACAGAGAGGAGGCCTGTGTCCCAGCAGTGGGAACATTATGAGGCTGATGACGATTAATAAAGATAGGCTCACGTTTTTCCTTGCGTGATCGCATCAGAAATGAGGTTATACACAGGTAAATCAAATTTACCGACATACCCCGAAGAATTGCGAAACTTAAATGGCAGTGGGCAAGGCACATTGCTCGCAGAGCGGATGTTGGATGGGGCCAAAAAAATCTGAAATGGCGACCGCGAACCGGAATACGATGCGTTGGAAGGCCTCCCACTAGGTGGGCCGATGACCTGATTAAGGTTGCAGGAAGGCGCTGGATGCGAGACACACGGGATCGGTCAATGTGGTGACGCCTGGGGGAGACCTATGTCCAGCAGTGGACGTCTTTCGGCTGAAATGATGATGATGATGATGATGATGATAACAACGTATTTTTTTCTTAACTTAATAAATATTGCAAAAGGTATTTTTTTTGTTAAGGTTGGTTTATATGTTGTAATGTTATAATATGCTGTATATCTTACTAAACATTCTGAACAGATTCAACTTAAGTAACACGACCCATGTGGTTATAATTATGGAAATTTCCACTATGTTGGCAACACTACTACAGTCAGTATAAACAACTTTCACTAATGCAACATTGAAAAGCAATCGTGAAGAAACGCTGAAAATTGTTATAAAAAGACCTATTTCATAATAGTTTTGTTTCGAAAATACTATGTAAGCAATCAATCTACTTACTACTTTTTTTCAAATATATTGAGATTGGCTTCCAGTCAAAAAGCTATATATATATATATATATATTTATTTTTGATGGGTTTGCTCTTGACTCTAGTCTTGGTCAAAGGTGACAGAACAGAGTCGACAATGGATTGAGCTTACCCAGAACAAGCCTGTTCACTCTAACTTTGAAGAGATTCGGGTTGAATGCGTTCGAAAGCACTTACGCAGGTAGCGAGTGCCATTTCCATTCACTGCGGTCAGCTGGATACCAGTATTTTTATGGAGCGACTGCTTATCTGACCTTCACAACCCTGTAACTGTAATACGATACACCTTGGCTAGACTTTTGTCAGATATCAGACCCATGACGACTAAGATCGACAATCGAGACTAACAATTTTAACATGCTTTCCAAAGCACGGTGGAATCGGACCTTAGGTAATGAATGGTTTCTCATTCATGAACCAACCTCGACAAGCGTTGTTTCACCTCGAAGATCGACTCGTGCGACTTTTAAATTGTATAGTTTAAATACCAGAAAATGCCTGTCAATGCTTAAGCAGAAAATTGCTTTTGAAAATTGCGTAATTGCTAGATTTAGTTGCCACATACATTTAGGTAGGTATTAAAATAGTTGTATTGAAAACATACATTCCAACTTTCTATTTAAGGTTAACTGAAAGCCCGTTGTGAAATAAACCTTTTTATTTGCAATTCTTTAGAGTCGATGACGTTATTGCGTTTGATACGGGATTATTGAATATAATAGAATTGATATTCTTTATTATTCAGTTAATATTTAAGCTTGCATACAGCCACACACAAGTTTAAATGTCAAGAGTATCTTGTAATATTATCTACAGCTAGATAATTATAGCGCGGCAATGAAAAAGGGACAGAGCTATTTGTCTTGTATAGCTCTCTGTCCTGCTCCTAATTTTTTTTTTTTTGTTTTTTTAACTATAAAGTATATTCTATTCTATTCTATCAAAGATGATATGATTCATATGTCTATATGACATCACACTAATATTATAAAGGCGAAAGTCTGTGAGTGTGTTTATATGTTTGTTACTTCTTCACGCTCAAACGGCTGGACGGATCGGGATGAAATTTGGCACAGAGATAGACTAAAGTCTGGAATAGCACATAGGATACTTTTTATCACGGGCATATATGTTTCCTTGGGATAATTTTCGACATACACGCGGGCGAAGCCGCTGGCAGAAGCTAGCTATCATATAAATATGACTCATAAATCTGTGATCCTATTCCTAGATACGTATATGATATTTTAATATCCCCCTTAGAAGATACGTGCCTGATATAGCCTATTGATGTTATTTAAATTGTGTTGCGTCATCGGGAAAACCCTCCTCTAAAGCCTATTCTTTGTAAAATTTTGCCTGAAGCATATTTAATATCTGTCAATAAAGGCTAAGGTTCCATAAACATGAATTATTTCAAGAATGACTTGGTGTTTGCCATTCTTCTAGCCTTAATAATAGTCTGGACTAGCTGTGCCCGCGGCTTCGCGCCCGTCAACTGCCTGCCCTACCCTACTTACTTACTTTCCTACCCACTTTACTTGCATTGCTACCTTTCGCGGCGAATCTAAACACCAGAAAAACATTTACCATTCAGAAAATGACGCCAAATACACAACGCTATCTATCGAATATGGAGTTCAACTGTCCGAGTATCTGAATCGCGTGTGTTGTGATATTTTTCAACTTGAACACTTTTAATTAATCTAACTTTGATAAAGTGAACCGATTGCGATGAAACAAAAACTAAGTAATACTTCAAGTTATGCACAATTGTTATGTATACAATTTATTTACATTGGTTTCGTAAATTTTACATGATGCGTGCAACTAAACATAGAAACAGATAAACCTACAAACAAACAAAAATTCTAAATATATTGGAAATGGGTTCTGTTGGTTATCCTTTAACATGCTGGCTATTTTTTTGGAATTATTATCGATGTACAAAAACGACTTTTCTACAGATTTATTATATGTATTAATTACCCACGTTGAATCTTCTTCGGAAATAATGGCAATCTTATATTCGCAGTGACAGAAGTGCGTGTTTTTTTTTATTGACCTCAATCATTCTGCCAGTGACAGTTATTATTTAGCCACGGCTTTCTCTTGTTTTTTATTAATCCCATTAAGAAATTATTGATTTGACGGTCTCTAAAGCGGTGGTGTCCCATTGTCACAGTTATTATTTCTGATACTGACATACAGATGCCTCATCTCACTGACAGAAATGGTGCCGCCGTAAATAGCATTTTTCGACTTCCTAACGGACTATTTTACTAAACAGAACATCGAGCATCATCGGTTCAGTCCCACGCGATGGATGGTGTTAGCAGTGACTTGCAAGTTAAAGAGTTTACGCGGTCTGTGAATATCATCGATGGTCGATGGTGAATATGTTTTTTTCTTTAGTAACGATTTGATAAACGGTATTTTTTCGCACGTTTTTACAGTTTTACCGTAACAAAATGTGTTACAATACAAATTTAAAAAATCAAGTTACAAACCTTAAAAACTTCAATACAGCGCCATCTATCCATCCATTACTATCCATCCATCTATTACTTTCTGGGAAGCCCCGGCAACTTAATTGTATAGATTTAAGATAATAAACATTTTTTTTATTTTTTTTATTGGAATGGATATTAAATGATCCGAACAAATAATTTTTGACATGTGAAATAAGAGTCTAATATGCAATCGAATTATATAATATTCCAAACTAGAGTGTTGATTAATTTAGAATATACGTGTTTTTATAATGATCGATTCTAGAAAATCATTAGTTTACACAAAATTCAATAACAAATCGATGCTTATAAAGCCATCTTGTGATTATTTTTTAACCAAATTTGATTTCTGAGCATTAAGACTGTGCATTGGGACTCTGTGTCATTGTTAACTGCGCTGACTGACGAGTTGTAGATCGTGGTTTTTAACCAGACAGACACATTACTTTGTGTAATTTATTTCATCATGACTGCTCCCAAAGCGGTAAAGGAAAAACTCTTGAGGCAACAGGCATTTCATAGGACCTTATAGTTATAATTAATAAAACTACAGAAGTAGCCTATCGGGCAAACAGAATGTAAAAATCTTACTAAACCTAATACTGTAAAAGTGAAAGTGTGTGAGGATGTTTGTCACTTTTTCATGCAAAAACTGATGAATATTTTTTGATTAAACTTGACAGTTATGTCAGCATATATATCAGAATAAATAATTTTGTATAAACATAATGGGGACGATTTTATTCTACGGGAGAGCAGCTTCTAATAAAATTATATTCAGAATAAACTTTTGCATACTCAAATTATTTCCTTATTTCGACCAAGTTTAATATAAATATGTTTTTTAGAAACCGTGGGTGCGGACGTAAATTAGTCTCGTTCCCATGGCTACATAGAACAAAAGAGTTTTTTTGAAAGAAGTTGTTAAGCTTCAATGTATAACTTTTCTACTATGAATGATCAACATCAAACAATAAAACTACAAGATTCAACAGAGTGGAATTAGAACACTTAATAATTTCCTTGAGAAAACAGTTTAAATTTTCACGTCTTTTACAGGCATTGAGGAGTTATTAACGCTATAGTTAAAAGTAACTGTGTTTACGGTCAGGTAGACCGTAAATATAGTAACTTTTGACTGTAAGCCTCTGTTTACACGGCACGAAAACCTTCTTGCAGCTGCCGCGCGAAGTGTTAATGGCGAATGTGGGTTCTATTTACTAAATGACAACATTAAAATTCCTCGGAAACATCCAACCGCGCGAAAGTCTCAAGAAAACTTTCAAGTCGTGTAAACAAATGCCTGAGACGATACGAAGATGCGCGAGGTGCATTTGTGTCTTGTGAATTTTTTCTTTGCATGTTTAATTTAAATCTTAGCTGTCAAGTAAATAGAGCACATTTTGCAACAACAATGTGGTTTCCAGCTAGTTATCCGCACGGCCTACCCGGATGGAATTCTTCTCGATTATACGCATGAAAAGAGAAAATTTAAAAGAGACTCTGATGACCGAAAAGTTGTGTGAAAATCGGTGGTCATGGTATGTGATCCGAAGGAATAAGGAACATTTCGTGAGGAAAGTTTTGAGCAAGAATATGGATGGTTATAAGAGAAGAGGAAGATCAAGAAAACTATGGATGGATGAACTGTATGAGCGATGATATGGCTAAATTTGAGTTGACAGCAAAGAGATGACAGCGAAGAAGACAGACCAAAGTAGGCAGTTTTGGGGATTACTGACAGACGTCAAAACTTTGAAATAACAGTGCTTTTGTGGGTCAGACTATCACATGATACATTAGCGTTTCGATACCGCTGTCACAATAACATGTCGCTTTCGCAAGCCCATAAGTTTTGTCCCTACCAAAAAGAAGTATTCACTTCAATAAATTACGAAGAGAACAGAAGGATGACTCTGTAACTTTTAAATAGCCAATTATGTGACATCAAAAGTTATATCCTAAAATTTTATTATATCAAGCATAGATTAGCAACTTCCATTACCTTTTTTACTATAAAAAACTTGGAAACGACATCTGGATATACAGCCATGTTTCGGACCTTTCATAAGAGGCGTTGAAACGATCGACAAAAATATTAATATGAAATCTATATTTTTTGCAGGAAACAATATTTCTTATAGACCCAACCCTGACCGTCGAACAGATGTGACAAAACATTACAGTTATTACAATCTGATATCATAAGTTATAAGAATTGAAACGAAAACGGCTAGTAAAAATGTGTTGAAAAATATAGGCTTTTTTTAAATATTTAGTTAATGAACTAAGTTTTTTCAATACGCGCAACGCTGCGGTATGCGAGGTCACATCACACACATCACATCATCAACCTATTAATGTTCCCACTGCTGAGACACAGGCCTCCTCTCTGTGAGAGGGAATGGGCCGTAATCCACCACGCGGGCCAAGTGCGGGTTGGTGGATGTCACATGTCTTCGAATTTTTGGTTCTAGGACATGTCGGTTTCCTCACGATGCGATGCGATGCGGTTTTTATGCGAGGTCGTAAGATGGGATTAGAAAAAGGTCATAGGAGGATTGTGTGTCATGCACCGCATATCGCAGCGTTATGCGTTCCGATCAAGAGACTATATCCTCAGCGCTACAGTAGGTACTTAGATCAGGTACCTTACCACAACTACGACTGACAAAAAACGGTGACTGTGAAAATGGGACAGAGTTACAGATAACTCTGTGCCTTATCTACAGTCGCCGTTTGACAAGACAGTCTTGTAAAGCTCCGTCTCTCTCTTACAGCGGAATATGATAGTTTTGACCGTCCCGCTATGCTCTAGTCCCGCTAAACTCGACTCGAACAAGACCTACAAAAAACTGCCGCTATATACGAAATTCTTCGATTCTACGTAAAGAATGGAAGGACAAGAAAAGTGTTTGAATTCAATTAAATTCAGCAAGGAGCTGAAAAATATTTAAATTAAACTGAAAACATCGAAACCTTAGTTCCAAATACTTATATGTTAAGTTTCTCTTTTACGGAAAGACGTTTAGTTTTTCACAGTTTTATGGAATGGATGGACACTTTATTTTTAAAATGAATGACGCGACGAGCTGAGTGGCGGCGTGGCGAGTGTGCGTTAGTATGATAAAACGGAACGTTTATTAACTTTTTTTCGCGAAACTTACATACTAGGTTTTCTTAAATTACTTTTTAAATGGTTAAATAAAATATTACACTGTAATACTTTTCTTCATTACTGCCCGCGAATGTGATTTCGTGCATAGCGGCACTTTATAGTAGTTATTTTCCGAGTCGAGCATAGCGGGACTAGATCATAGCGGGACTAACCGGTTTTGACACGTCATAGGTAAACTCACTCGACTCACTCGTCTCGGTTTTGTCTTGGTTGTTATGTATCTCTCTTTGACAATGCGACATAATTTTTACTTCCAAAAAAATTACATAATTGTTACATTTTCATGATTACACATTTATTAAATAGGTCCCTGATGTAAACGGACATATAGATAGACATATACGGACATATCGTAGCTTAGCTATACCGTTAAGCTTTCTCTGTTGTCAGCTAGTCAATTGTAAGTCAGCCTCCACTTTGAAGTTATAACCCACAGAGCACAAAATGGCGGCGGCAGCAAGAGCGTCTAGAGACAACATCCAACTACCAGTTGTGCTATTCTGAAAATTACTCGCCTTGAAAACTTAGGTGAAGTGAAGATGAAGTGAGCTGAGAGTTAATCCATTTAAACAAGGTGGAATGGCAGTTGAATTCCAGCTCAATTCACGGTACCATATCTGAATTTATCGGATGTGTGTATTTACGCGAATGTTTGTAAGGATGGATAGATGTTTGTTGCTCTTTTTCGCAAAAACTACGAAACGGATTTCGATAAAACTTTACAGTAAAAAAGCTTACTGTCAAAACAACACTGCTATAATTTATTAAGAAAGATGTAATAATACAATTGGTTGGAGCCGCGGGTGGCGGCTAGTTGCTAAAAATTATCGTGGCAACGGCATTAAGTGGCGGCTCAAGTTGCGAATGTCAAAGCCATAGTCAGAATTGTCTCTAATCGTCAATTTCTATTAGTAAACGGTGACACTCACTGACACGCTTGCTTGTCTTGGGTTGGATGGAAACTTTTGACCCTTGCAAATTTAATAGTGGTCGTCGAGGCGCCTCAGTGCTCTGTGGTATTACCCAAACGTCATCTTGTCTACTACACTATGTAAACACAAATACAACACATACACGTCGAATATCTATGTCTATCACCTGTTTATCGCTCCTGAATCAATAGTGAAATAGAATCAACCATGTTTCCTGTTGTATGTTTAATGTTATCCTTGGAGAGATTGAAATAGCGACAAAAACCAATATTGTATTAGTAATGTATTTACCGGTCTCATACGTCTAGGGCAGGGATAGCAAATGTGACACGTGAGTCAATGATGGCAGTGACAAAATATTCTGGATATAGATAGTTCAAGTCATCTTTCTGGCTCTATGTGTGGGTCGTTGTTTGCACTGCCGCGTCACTACCACACAAATTAAAGCTGTCTATTTACAAGCGTAGGTACTCACAGCGCACGCACACAGTGCGCCGCACGCAAAGATGAATCGAACTATTTAAACGCGATACTTATTTTTAACCACCGACGGAAAATGAGGGGTGTTATAAGTTTGACGTGTCTATATGTGTGTCTATCAGTAGCATCAAATCTCCTAAATGGATAAAACGATATTACTTAACGAACTTAACTTTGTCGATAGTGTTTCTAGCTATGGTTGATATAAATGGGTTCAGCCATTCAAAAGTTATGCGCATTTTACGTTTTGTATCGGGGTTTTTTGGTCCATTAAATCGCCAAGTCAAGATTCTTTCGTCACGTCATGTCCACATTATTATTATTTAATATTTAATGGTACGTTATCCAATAAAAGTTCGCCCTCCCTGGGCTGAGGATCTACTCTAAGGGATTACATGAAGTAAATCTCAACAGTCGGGCAAAATGGTTTTCATTGAACATTTATTATTAAATCCACACAGACAACCTTGGTATAGGGTTTATCCATCAATAATTTATCACTAGCAGCCCAGTTACTGCAATAGGTTTACAAACCTGTAAAATGTATTTAAACATTATCATCGAAATGTACTTACCTAGATGTGTTGAACTTCTCTGTCCAAACCGATTTGATTTGCTGACAAGCGTGATTTTATAGAGTACGTTATTGAGTTCATCCATAGGTATTTGATAACCTTTAAGATCTCTCTCAAGACCAAGTTCGAAATACTTTAACGATCAAAGTGGTGGAGAAAAGTAAATGTACCTACTTGAGAAACATTTTGATGAATCACGATTTCTAGCGTTTGGCTTCGATTTCTCATATTTATAGATACTGAATTCGCCCCGAGACACTTAGAGCCGATTTCACCAATGAAACTTATCACGATTAGTTCAACTAAACTCAGTTTATGCAAATACAGTGTCCTGCTGGTAGTTTCTCAGCGGTCTCAACCAATCAGAACGTTGTATTTGCATAAACTGAGTTTATACTAATCGCGATTAGTTTCATTGGTGAAATCGGCCCTTAAGGCTCGTGATTTAAATTCACGAGCCTAAGTTGACATGTGGTCGTCGGAATAGAAGGAACTAAGCCAATTGGATTAGCCACTTCCAGAGGCACCAAACAAAGTTTCATTCTATAGATGATTGTGTTTATCAAAATGCCAAAATGTAAGGGATTGATCACGTGATATTTCTATAACGCTTAAGATTCCCACACATTTTAGACATTCTTCTAGTCGCTTTCATGAATAGAATGTCACTTGCCTAAAGCCTTACTAACCAGTGAGGCTAACCAGTGCTAATGTTTTTGTAAAAAGGGTTTTTATTACTTGACTAGCTGTGCCCGCGGCTTCGCTCCCGTCATCTGCCTGCCAACCCTACCATACTTACCAGCCTGCCTGCCTACTCCACATACTCAAAAAAACTTTTTACAAAAAAATACTACCGTCTTCCAAATAAAACTACAAAGTGAAAAATAACTTTATTTTTGGAAGTCGGTGTCTTTCGTAGGTACCAATTTATTGCGTTATGGACACCGAATTCCAAAAATAAAGTTATTTTTAACTTTGTAGTTTTATTTGGAAGTCGGTAGTATTTTTTTGTAAAAAGTTTTTTATTTTTCACTTTTTAGTTGTACCTACCTAATAGGCAAGTTGTTTAGAAAGTTACCTACTCGTATAACGCCAGAATATATTACCCAAATATCATGAAACTTGAACATAACCGGTGAAATGAGAGATCTGCGTACCCCTTAAGAGCGTACTGGCGTGATGTTATGTTATGAAATGGTATAAACAACAAACAGACATGCGATTGCAGCAATTCCGAGAGATTTGCCGTTATTTATTGAAGAGTTCTGTTGTATATCTTCGAATTGCTTCGTCAGTCCTACACCAAATTAAAATGGGACCAATCTCGGAACATACTCTTTCAAACAAAAAAAGATTTTTTTAAATCGGTCTACAATTGACGGAGATATCGGTGAATTCGGTGAACATACACAAAAAAAAAAAACAAAACATACATAATGTCGAACATAGAACCTGCTCCTTTTTGGGAAGTCGGTTAAAAAATATACATACTACATACCATTTTTTTTTTCTAGGGTCATTCTTTCGCGTAAAATCTTAACACCGCGGTTCAGAAAATGACTTTAAATGCACAACGCCATCTATCGAATACCGAGTTCAACTGTCAAAGTATCTGAATTGCGTGTGTTGTGTTAATTTTACTTCTTGAACACTTTAAATTCATCTAACTTTTGATAGATTGAACCGATTGCGATGAAACAAAAACGAAGTAATTCTTAAAGATACGCACAATTTTTATGTATAAAAGTTATCTACATTGGTTTCGTACATTTCACGTGATGCGTGCACAAATAAACAGACAAACAGATAAACAGACGAACAGACAAAAATTCCAAAAATGCTAGAAATGGGTTCTGTTGGTTATCCTTTAACACCCTGGCTATTTTTTTTGGAATTTTTTTCGATGTACAAAAAATATTTTTCTACAGATTTATTATATGTATTGATGATGATATTGATGATTGATGATAAAAACCATTTTTACAAAAACATTAACCGACGAAATAACAAAATAAAAAGCCAAAAAAAAAATGTTTGTCTAGAATTTCGAGGTGGCGCCTGTAGCTAGGTTGATCTTCGATGATTATTTGTTTGGCGCCACCTCAAAATGCTAGACTAAAAGTTTTGTTTTATGTTTTGCTTTTCAGTTCGTTATTTCGTTGGTTAACTGGGATCAACTCTATACTATATTTTTATTTGTAATCGGACTGCTGTATAAAAAGTTATGCGTGGTCATACATCTTCTATATAAATAAAAATGAATTGTTGTTCGTTAGTCTGATTAAAACTCGAGAACGGTTGGGCCGATTTGGATAATTCTTTTTTTGTTTTGTTCGACAGAATACAGGGAAGGTTTAAAAACAAAAAAAAATGGGGAAAAAAGGGTAGGGTAGGGTAGGTGTAGGGTAGGTGTAGGGTAGGTGTAGGGTAGGTGTAGGGTAGGTGTAGGGTAGGTGTAGGGTAGGTGTAGGGTAGGTGTAGGGTAGGTGTAGGGTAGGTGTAGGGTAGGTGTAGGGTAGGTGTAGGGTAGGTGTAGGGTAGGTGTAGGGTAGGTGTAGGGTAGGTGTAGGGTAGGTGTAGGGTAGGTGTAGGGTAGGTGTAGGGTAGGTGTAGGGTAGGTGTAGGGTAGGTGTAGGGTAGGTGTAGGGTAGGTGTAGGGTAGGTGTAGGGTAGGTGTAGGGTAGGTGTAGGGTAGGTGTAGGGTAGGTGTAGGGTAGGTGTAGGGTAGGTGTAGGGTAGGTGTAGGGTAGGTGTAGGGTAGGTGTAGGGTAGGTGTAGGGTAGGTGTAGGGTAGGTGTAGGGTAGGTGTAGGGTAGGTGTAGGGTAGGTGTAGGGTAGGTGTAGGGTAGGTGTAGGGTAGGTGTAGGTTAGGTGTAGGGTAGGTGTAGGGTAGGTGTAGGGTAGGTGTAGGGTAGGTGTAGGGTAGGTGTAGGGTAGGTGTAGGGTAGGTGTAGGGTAGGTGTAGGGTAGGTGTAGGGTAGGTGTAGGGTAGGTGTAGGGTAGGTGTAGGGTAGGTGTAGGGTAGGTGTAGGGTAGGTATAGGGTAGGTGTAGGGTAGGTGTAGGGTAGGTGTAGGGTAGGTGTAGGGTAGGTGTAGGGTAGGTGTAGGGTAGGTGTAGGGTAGGTGTAGGGTAGGTGTAGGGTAGGTGTAGGGTAGGTGTAGGGTAGGTGTAGGGTAGGTGTAGGGTAGGTGTAGGGTAGGTGTAGGGTAGGTGTAGGGTAGGTGTAGGGTAGGTGTAGGGTAGGTGTAGGGTAGGTGTAGGGTAGGTGTAGGGTAGGTGTAGGGTAGGTGTAGGGTAGGTGTAGGGTAGGTGTAGGGTAGGTGTAGGGTAGGTGTAGGGTAGGTGTACGGTAGGTGTAGGGTAGGTGTAGGGTAGGTGTAGGGTAGGTGTAGGGTAGGTGTAGGGTAGGTGTAGGGTAGGTGTAGGGTAGGTGTAGGGTAGGTGTAGGGTAGGTGTAGGGTAGGTGTAGGGTAGGTGTAGGGTAGGTGTAGGGTAGGTGTAGGGTAGGTGTAGGGTAGGTGTAGGGTAGGTGTAGGGTAGGTGTAGGGTAGGTGTAGGGTAGGTGTAGGGTAGGTGTAGGGTAGGTGTAGGGTAGGTGTAGGGTAGGTGTAGGGTAGGTGTAGGGTAGGTGTAGGGTAGGTGTAGGGTAGGTGTAGGGTAGGTGTAGGGTAGGTGTAGGGTAGGTGTAGGGTAGGTGTAGGGTAGGTGTAGGGTAGGTGTAGGGTAGGTGTAGGGTAGGTGTAGGGTAGGTGTAGGGTATGTGAATGTTTGGTGTTTTTATGGCAAAACAAAGTTTGCCGGGTCAGCTAGTAAAAAATAAAATATACAAAAAGAATTGAGAACTTCTTCCATTTTTTTACGTCGGTTTAAAAAAAGTTCAAAGTACATATTATATTTTATTCCACATATTCCATATTCCATTACATACATTCCACATATTCCATATTCCACATTGGGCACCCATTTTAACGGCATCTGAATGTATAGCACCTGAGGTATTTCACATACGTCACCTATCGATATATTTTGCATCTGCCATTAATGGAATAATTTATTATTTAACATTTTATTCCACATTTGGCACATTTGGATCAGTAAGTACTAATGCGAGGAATTTTATATTTAGGTAATCAATTTTAAAAATTCGACTAAAATCAGTAGAGTTAAATAACATGATAAAAAATAACTTCTTCTTTTGCTTTTTTACCGACTTCAAAAAAGGATGACGTTCTCAATTCGACGGAATCTTTTTATTTTTGTTCCCCGATTACTGAAACACTTCTCTGACTGATTTGGAAAATTCTTCTTTTGTTTGAAAGAGTATACTTCTCAGATGGTCCCATGGTCATAAGGTCAGGATCTGATGATGGGATCCTGGAGAAATGGAAAGTCCTCAAATATTATAGGCATATATATAGCGATATTGGTATTTTCATAAACAATGCAATCATTTGCACTCAGAAAGTACCAACTGGTGAAGTGGAACTAATGAATAAGACCATAGATGGTCACTGGAACTCTTTAGTGCTAAGTATGTCACGGGTATAAGATATCTCGAATAGTTAGCCGATCATGATGAAGCAAATACTTAAAAATAAATGGTACCTACTGATGAAAACGGTACCATCGAAGTGATCTGATGATCAATCCGGAAGGCACTGGAACGCCGAAATAAAACAAAGGTACCTAGTCGTGTTTGGGATTATTGAAATCGTCATAAGATGTACTTTGACTGTAAATTATTTTCATAGTAATTGGAGGTACCTACCAAAACAAAAAAGATATAAATAAAAAGCATTTTAACAAAAAAATCACGACTTCCAAAACAAAACACTACAAAGTGAAAAATAACTTTCGTTTCCGAAGTCGGTGTCGAAAAACGGAAAACAATAGGTACCAAAGACACATTTAAGATGAAACGACCTATCTGACCTCCAAAAACCCATTTTCTTTTCTTTTTTTTTGTCAGACTTTTACTGAATAAAACCCGCCCGTGTTCCTTCATTTATTTGAGCCAGAGCCGCGGTAACTCTCTTTCAACCTACACAGTCCTAAAGATCCCCTAAAGGTCTTCAAATAACAGCCGGGAACAACGGATTAATGTGCTTTCCGAAGCACGGAGTGGTTTCGGAATGTAATTGATGTTCACCCATCCAAGGACCGCCTTCGGCAACCGTTGCATAACCTCGATGATCGACATGTGCGGCTGTTATAACTTATGTACGAGTATCTGATCCCACGAACTAAAAGTGAAGCCAAACTGGAGTCCTTGTTCTAGTATAATGGTGTGTTTAGGTTACAGTTTTGGGGTCAATACGCTCCGTCCTTTCAGGCGTTTTAAGTGTAA
Organism: Orthosia incerta; assembly: GCA_948252205.1. NCBI lineage: Eukaryota > Metazoa > Arthropoda > Insecta > Lepidoptera > Noctuidae > Orthosia > Orthosia incerta. The sequence goes on along the minus strand of OX411749.1, from coordinate 11,011,961 downwards.
ATAGTTCATCGCATCACATCATCAGCGTAATAATATTCCCACTGCTGGGACACAGGCCTCCTCTCTGTGAGAGGGAATGGGCCGTAATCCACCACGCGGGCCCAGTGCGGGTTGGTGAATTTCACTTGTCTTCGAATTTTTTGGTTCTAGGACATGCCGGTTTCCTCACGAAGTTTCCTTTCACCGTTTTGAGAGCAGTGGTGATGAAATAATTTACACAAAGTAAAGCGTCTGCCTGGGTCCCGCCGAACCCACGACCTACAACTTGTAAGTCGCGGCCGTTACCACTGGGCCAGCACTGCTCAATAGTTGTGTTGTTGTTTTATGATTATTTAGTGTTTGTTTATAATAATTCATTATAATTTTGGAACGTTTGCCGCCATTTTGTGTGTCAGTGAACTGATATTACGTGTCATTCATTCCGTTCCTCTTGTAGTTCATGACACTTCATGGTTAAAATAGGTCGAATCCATTCAAAACTAATTTAACTAGTGCTAACTTTTGCAGTAGTTGAGTGATCAACTGCGGCGCTGCGTGACACCAAAACACAAAATAGGAGACATTCCTAGAGTGGTGGGGAAAAATATGAACGTAGACAATAATGGGACTTCTTTTTGTCAAGGCTGGCAACTTTTTAATTTTCATAGATTTTACCGCCTTCGTAGTCATAGACTAATTAAAGATTGTTGAACAATAAATCAAATAATAACTAAAAGTCAATGCGCTATGCGAAATAAAGCCACAAAATATTACATTAAAAAAATTTGGTAATTAAACTTATGAAATGTTATAAACTATCTTGAGATATTGATGTAGTAGACCGTATTACAAAGGTTTATGCAAACATAGATAACCTTGAACTATCCCAAAAATGGTCTCCTATATTCGTAACCGTCATAACATTGCGTCACAGATACGTTTTATTCTATTTCACTTGTTCCAATGATGCCGCGGCGTGATTGATGTTCGTGTTGACAAAAAAGCTGTCGCCCAGATTTCTCTGTGAAAGGAGTAATGTTATGTACCGGACTATTAGGGGCTTTATTGATCTTGTACCTTATGTATTATTGACTGGGATCGAAAATCAAACAGGATATTCAATTACCTCAACTACGCTTCGCTTAGCAGACTTTTTCGAAAAGAAAAAATGGCACTCTGCGATAAAGTACCTATATTCGTTTCAAAGAATTCTTTTTTTTTATCAAAACAGCACATCTAGAGATTACCTTTTACGAACATTTTGCAATTTCACCTCTTTATAATTTAAGTTTAGTCTTGTCAAGGGGTATCAGGTTAACCAGTTACTGGGTTGTGGAGGTCAGATAAGCAGTCGCTCCATTTAAAATACTGGTACTCAGCTGGATCTGGTTAGACTGGAAGCTGGCCCCAATACCTATAGTAATATTATAAAGAGGAAAGATTTGTATGTAACGAATAAACTTAAAAACTACTGGACTGATTTCAAATATTCTTTCACCGTTGGGAAGCTACACTATCCCCGGGTGACATGGGCTACTTTTTATCCCTGTATTCTTATGGGGACGGGAACTACGCGGGTGAAACCGCGAGGCGTCCGCTAGTATTTAATAAAAGGCTAGACAGATTGATGATAATTAAAGCTTAGATTCAGAAAAGTGACTTGGGGTTTATCCATGACATCTTTGACTAGAATCAATTATTACCTACATGGATGGGTTTGCAGTATATTAGACACAAGACGGAAGCGTTCACTCAAGCTCGCATAATCCCTTAGAAACCTGTCTGCCGAACATATTGCAAACTACGAACCCCTATGGTGTGGCCGTCTACACACAAATTAATATTCGCTCCAAGGGAGGTCGATAATGGTGTACAAACCCGTTTTCTGAGAAAATCCAAAGCTTGTTATGTGTATCATGACTATGACTTCCTTTATGTGAACATTTTTCCTTATATTAAGCGCGACGCGACAATGTGACGACGCCATTTAATAGAAATTACTCGTTGCTCAAACAATTGCCACGATGCGCCTGGCTGCGAGAGCTATGAAAAATCTTTTGGGTAATAGACAAAGAAGTGTACCAATTCCATTATCACCAATATAAAGTGACCAACTTTTGTCATATTTGCATGAAATATAGGCAAATAACAACTCATACTCGAACTTGTAAAAAAAAATCGGACAAACCATGATTTTTAGCTTGCCGCGTATTGATATCCAAACGAAACGTGTATGAAAAATTTCAGCTCAATCAATTGGGTATAACTATTTCAAAATTCAGTTGTATTATTAAATCCACACATTCTAACTAACAAGGCAAGTTTAACAAGTACTTAATAAATATATTTTTTAAAGCATTTTGATTAAAAAGTGCATTGAAGCAAACGTGTATGCAAAATTTCATCTCAATTGAACACCGGGCATTGGCTCAAAATTAACTTAAAAGTTTTGATTACAGACACCGGGACAGGTCAAACTAAACAAAAGTGTGCTTGTAATAATTATAATTAAATCAATAAAAAAAAAAAGAAATAACAAGCTTTTTTCGTATTCTTCAGCAAACTCTTTCATTTGATACCCATATCATGCCAGTGCACAAAAAATAACTAGTCCACCATCTTAGGCCGTCCGCCATATTAGATTTAGAATGACTTTACTTATGTAACCATGCATTGTCATCCAAACTAAACGTGAATGCAAAATTTCATCTTAATCGGTGGAGGATAACTGCTTTAAAATTCAGTTGCAAGATTTGACCCGAACACACTTACATTCATACATACATACATTGCAAGTTAATTAAAGGCTTGTCATTAGCCAGTAAGCAAGCTGATAAGTAGAGTACCCAAGTTGTGCCAGATGTAGGTATACATTTAAGTACCCCTAATACGGGACAATTAAGTTCACTACAATTCACAATGGATATTCGTGTACTGAAGTTGGCTCTGCGAACCATTGCGCAAGAAACAGTTTATCAATGAGTATACTGCATATAATAACCAAGATAGGACGATGCGACAAACGTAAGCGAGTGAAAGCGGCAGTTATACAATGCTATCTTCTACTTCAACATTGACACAAAATAAGCAACTGTGCAGGGCCTTGCAGCCAACTTCAGAGACACAAAGATCCGCCGTGAGTACAGACTACGATGAATTTTATATCAGTGCATACCACAAACTAGAAACCTGTTATCGCTAAGTTTATTTATCAAACAACTTTCCTATTATCAGTAACATGTTATCCTGCAAACGTGCAGTAATACTTTAAGCTTTGAGTTCTGGGCAACAGCACGTATCTAATATAGTAAATAATACTTCCATTCTTCCGCTAATGCAACAGCATACAATACAAATTGATTACGTTATTATTTTCCTCTTTGTTGAACTTTTTAGTTTTCATTTTATTTGAAAACACGTATTTTTAACACGCTTTTTTCAGATACATTTTTAAATGGGTCATAAAATGATTGAATTTCTTAGTAACAGGCCGCAGTTTCGATTTGTGATCGGTTGACGGCAATTTGCTTACCTCTGTGTATTACACTTAAACAGAAATGGTAAAGTGTGGGTATTTTTTTTTGGGACATTCCCACCGCACTATTTCCAAACCACTGCAAATCCTGAAAGCCAGAATCAACAGTGGCGACCACCGGAAAAGCGCCGAGGCAATGAAGCTCGACGAAGTCCCGGAGAATGAATTTAACTGTCTTGGATCCCGCAACGAAATTAATCAGAAAAGAATAACGGAGGAGTAGGAAAAAGTGTGGGTGTTCTAAGATAAATATATCTTATTCTCCATCTAAACTCTTTGGGGTACTTATACTGCCGTACCAAGCCATGATGTTATGATAAGTAAACCACCTGTTTTTTAAACAAGTCTCATATTCAAAGTTGCTTTGTCACACGAAACAAACGTATGATGGTGATGAAATAAATTCAATAAACATATGATAGTAATTTTGATAAACTTGAAAAGCTATTTGATCACTACTATTATATCATTCAAATAGGTAAGTACATAGAGGAACATGGTGGTGGAAAATACTAATAGAACTGTTGGGCGCACGGTTGGCGCAGTGGTTGAGCGTTTGACTGCTGCGCTGCGTGCCCCGGGTTCGATTCCCGCACGGAACTAATATTTGTATTACCTGCAGATAGTTGTTCCGGCTCTGGGTGTTTGTGTATGTGAGTTTATATGTTTGTACACACGATACAGATGAAATTCCTAGTGTGGGCAAAGTTATTTAAAAAAAAACTGTCATTACCTGTCGAGTGATATGCAGACTAGAACGTTGGATGACAGGTAAAGGCCGAAAGCTCTTAAAACCAGGAAGAACTTGCAAGCCAGGTTGCCAGCTAGCCACGCGTTTGTTGTTCGCCAACCAATCTGTAAACAAAAGAAAAATGTGTTACCACAATAAAACTAGAAAAAAAACATGTATTGCTGTTACAAGATTAGCAAACCTCGTTTAGTATATTTGTATCTATTTTTCTATATGACAATTGGGCCACTGTCGAGAATTCCGCCAATATCAGATGTGAAATGGAAAATCAAGCGTGCTAAGTAAAAATTTAATGATACAGAGGTCCAAGACAAATGGCATTCTGTCATCGAAATTCGATTGACAATAAGGCAAAATTGTATGGGATTGATAAGCGATATCGAATAATCACGAGATCAATCACTTACATTCTAATATTTCAACTATCGCCTTCGCTGACATCGAATGCCACTTGTTAAGAGCCTCTGGAGTAGTAAAATCTAGCTGTGTTGATAGGTTAGTGACCTATTCGTATAACATATCCGCTAATATTTAGCTGAAATTTCATCATAATAGCGTCGGAATATGACGGACCAAAAAATTATCAAGACTCTAATCTAAATCAATTTAATTTTAGTACTAGTTATGGTGTGTACTGGGCAGCATTCGGGAAGTTGCGCGGTATCTTCACGTCCAACTTACCACAGTGTCTCAAGACGAAAGTCTATGACCAGTGTGTGTTGCCAGTGATGACATATGGCTCCGAGACGTGGTCGCTAACATTGGGCCTCATCAGAAAGCTTACAGTCACCCAAACGGCAATGGAGAGGATTATGCTCGGAGTTTCCTTGCGTGATCGTATCAGAAAGGTAGAGATCCGCAAGAGAACCAGGATTACCGACATAGCCCGAAGAATTGCCAAACTTAAGTGGCAGTGGACAGGGCACATTGCTCGCAGAACGGATGGCTGATGGGGCAGAAACGTTCTGGAGTGGCGACCGCGAACCGGAAGAAAATTCTGCGTTGGAAGGCCTCCCACCAGGTGGACCGATGACCTAGTTAAGGTTGCGGGGATCTGCTGGATGCGAGACGCACGGGACCGATCAATGCCTATGTCCAGCAGTGGACGTCTTTCGGCTGATATGATGAAGATGATGATGATGACTAGGTATGTAGAGACTAACCCCTGATTTCTAAATAACAAATTTTTCAAAGTTCCGTACCCAAAGGGTAAAAACGGGACCCTATTACTCCGCGGTCCGTCAGTCTGTCTGTCTGTCACCAGGCTGTATCTCATGAACTGTGAGAGCTAGACAGATGAAATTTTCACAGAGGATGTATTTCTGTTGCCGCTATAACAACAAGTACTAAAAACAGAATAAAATAAATATTTAAGTCCCATACAACAAACGTGATTCTTTGCCGTTTTTTTTCGATAATGGTAAGGAACCCTTCGTGCGCGAGTCCGACTCGCACTTTCAGAAACGAGACGTAACTCTCTTCACAAAAGCCTTTGTGAAGAGAGTTACGAGCCTCTTTTTTATTTTACGAATACAACACAATAAAACTTACGAAACAAGGGCCTCAAAATAAAATAGGCAGCAGGTGTTAATTTTCGAAATAAAGGCAGTAGAAATTATGACCCTCGGGAAGTGGGAGCTCTGGGAGAAATATTTGCCGACATTCGGTTAATAAATCTAAGGTAACAAAAAATGTATAAAAGATTTAAGTGACCTTTACTGTATAAGTCTATTCTTAGGTCAACAATGAAAACCACAGTCCATCAGCTAGACTGTATTGAAGAAGAAGAAAAAAAATAAGGAAACATGTTTATTATATATTTATTATACATACTTGAGCTCAACTCTTGAGCATGCACGATATTTTGATTTTTCATCATTATTTTAATTTTAATCTACTTAATGAATATTCATATATTAGTTATACCTACATTTGACATATTATTTATTGAAATCAATAATTGAAATTGGAATTTAATATGAACATTCAATATATTTAATTTTTATACCAATAAATACTTACATCAATTAAAATGAAATAGTAGTTTATGATACTGTTGCATAATAAGGGGTATTAAAACATGAGTGTGAGTTTAAAAACCGAGCCGTAGGCGAGGTTTTTAATAGTATTCACACGAATGTTTTAATACCTAGTTATGTGCAGTTTCATACACTACTTTATCTACACTCATACATTTTGGGATTGTACCTACTTATTCTTATTTTTTGCATTTTCCATGCCATAAAGTCGTGATAAATGCATCATATAATAATCTCGACTTTGCTGGTAAGATTATGAGTAATGAGTAATCCTTCGCCGCATATAAAATATTTGGAGGCGTCAATTTTTCTTCACATTCACTAATATCAGACATTTTAAGCAAGAATTTTAAAAAGTCATGAAATTCAGTACAACGAAACCTGCAAAACGTATGAATGGCGCCAAAACCCAGCACATCACCGCATTAAATTGTAAGTATAAAAATCGTGCGGCAATAATAGGTACCGCATGAAATCCGTGTTTTGCAACAGAATCCACCGCATCGCAGCGCGAATATAATTCGCGCGAATATTTTGAGCTCTATGAACAGGTGGAAAGAGACAAAAGTTCACGCAAACAAAAATGGCAGTGCGTAATAAGCCTAAAGCGGGCATTTTTACAGATTAGTTAAAATTGTATTTTTTTTTTTTTATTCGGTACTATAAAAATGGCATTTCAAAAAAATTTAATAATTGATGGAATCTCCTTAGTGATTAACTTCTTGGATTTGTCCTGTATCATAATAGAAAAAAAGTTATTTTATGATGCAGTTGTTTGAAAATCGAAGGAAAATGTTGAACTATAATGGTTTTTTTTTTTTAATTTTTCCTATCCACGAATATAAAGCACGTGTTTATACAATATTTTTTGAATTCATAATTGGAACATTACGTTGTGAGTGTAGATAAAGATATTATGAAAGCTGTAAACTAATATGACATTGAAGCAAACTAAAAAAATATTATAACTCTTTTTACCCGACTGCCGAAGGAGGGTAATGTGTTTATCAGTCTATGTATGTATGTAAGATGTATGTATGTATGTACATATGTATGTTTGTCCCTATGTGGCGTTCTAGAGACCAAACGCGTTGGCCGATTTTGATGATTCTTACTTCAATCGATTCGTCTTAACCCTGCGAGTGTCACTGGCAACATTATAATTGGAAAAGTAAAAAACGGCTGATTTTGGCGCCAATTTGTGGGGTTTTTTTTTTCTTTCAAGCCCATCTTGTGGGGTATCAAAATAATGGGTTTTAAGAGGTGATTTCAAAAATATATAACACTTATACGCTTAAATGTACCTAATTCAAAAAAAATACTAAAAAGTTGTAAATAAAAAAAGTTAATTAAAAAATCAAAAAACCCGACTGCTTAAAAAGCGAACTAAAAAGACGTAAACAAGAAGAAAATCATGCTGTGCAGGCGGAGGATATTCGCAAGCTGGCTGACCAAAACCAGTTGAAGATAGCTACATCTCCATTTACGTCTATAGTTCGCTTTTTAAGCAGTCGGGTTTATTGATTTTTTTATTTACTTTTTTTCGAATTATTGCCATGTATAAAAATACTTATGTAAAAGTGATAATGCTAATTATTCTTCAATGCATGAAATAAAAAGCTTTTTTGTTTTTACTTTATTTATTTTATTTTTATTTTATTTATTACTTGAGCTCAATTGGATGCCCATTCGCCAGATAATAAAATTTAAAAAAATAAGAACCTAATGTCTCACTTTCAATATTTAAGTTCATCACACGCTAGGAATCCGCGTTCCTCCAATAATCGTCTCCTACTGTGTCCTTCTCATACTACTGATTTTATTCATACTTCCTTTCCTATTCAGTCTATTCTTCTCTGGAAATCAGGACGGCCACCAGTCAATATAATTTCAAGCGGAAATTGTTTTTTTTTTTTTATTATTGTTATTGATAGGCTCGCGCTTGACCACTATCTCACCTGATGGTAAGTGATGATGTGGTCGACGATGTAGCGCGCTTACCTAGAAGAAACCTATTCACTCTTGACTTAAAGACTCCCAGGTTGTAGCTCTCAGGAAATACAGACTCCGGCAGGGAATTCCACTTCTTAGCTGTACGCATAATGAAAGTATTCCCAAAACGTTTGGTGCGTATGGGTGGGATGTCCACCATGTACCGATGACACATCGCCGTACGTCTTGTAGTCCGATGATGGAAAGGGCTAGGAGGAATTAGTTCATGCAATTCCAACGCACACTCCCCGAAATGTAACCGATAAAAAACCGACAGACTGGCAACTTGGCGCCGATGTTCAAGGCTCTGGAGCCTAGACTCGACCAATATCTCATTGCCGATGTGATGTAGTACGTATGCAACCTCTATTTCAATGTGTGTAACCAATATATAAGTCATAGTATCAACATAATAAAGGCAGTCTTACACCACATTTTGTTCTGTTTTATTATATCTGACACCCGACCATACATGGCGACCCTGCCACTAAACAGGGCTTGAATCATGTACGCGATTAGTATCGGTTTTGCTCAGTGTGGCAACTGTTTAAGTGGAAAATATATTAAAAGTGACTTTGAAAAATGTGCAACTCAAAAGTAACTAATGAGGAGGTTTTCCTCAATCAAAATAGCGCCGCTAAAAACACAGCGACGGTAGAGGAATTTAAATTTCATTTATCGGCCATAAGTATCGTGCTAACAATAATTTGCACGATATTATTCATCGGTGCACTATACTCCATCTTTAAAATTTACAAAAGATGTCATGAGTCCTGGGCGCGAGAGCAGATAACAAGACACATCTTAAGGCGTTCTGTGGATCGATCCAGATGGTGTCGCGACGGTGCTTGTAACGTGTCTGCAGGCGAGGAACGTCGGGTCCACGCTTCCAACAAGAATCCCTGACAACACAGAGGCGTGTAACAAATCATACAATTCGGCTAGTGTTCTTGTGAGTTCTGTGTTCTAATGAATGTGAAAGTGTGGTAATTCTAACATGGGCAGTGTATGCGTGCAGCAGTGGAATCATAGTCGCGATATGAACTTGCATTTGGTATATGAACTATAAAATTATGGACAGTTATGTATGACGAATTGTTACAGATATACAATGACCTTGGTAAGATAAGAATATATTTAATAAAAATAGGACCAAGTAGACGAAAGGGTGAAATTGTTTTGAAAAAACTAAAAGAGGCCGATAAATTGCTGAGTAATTTCAATGAGAGCTTAGACCATTTAAGGCTACTTAAAACCGGATTAAAAGACGAGGAATTATGTAAATTTAATAAATTAAACAAAGATTTTGTAAACCTGTATGACAATATTTTAGATTTGTGTAATAATTCATCGACTGAAGAGTCAATTATTGAACAAAATATGGCGAAATTCGATTTAAAAATCGCCTTGAGCTTATTACCAGTTCTAAATGACGACGGCACAAATACGAAACAGCTCATTGATGGCGTAGAATACTATGAAACGGAACTTGACGTAGACGGACAAATTAAATTGATAAATTTTGTTTTAAAAAGTCGACTTTCGCAGTCTGCTAAACTTAAACTTAATGCAAAGTATGACAGTGTTAATGAGTTAGTAAAGGCTATGAAAACATGTCTGTTACCAAAAAAATCAGCAACAGCTCTACAACACAAATTGTGCAATTTGAAACAAAATGATCTTACTATAGATGACTACGGTAAGAAAATAACTGATTTGTTTGTTGACTTGACGATTTCCCAATCAGAAGGCAATGAGTCTAGCTACGAAATATTGAAGCCTATTAACGAAAAATCAGCCATTAAAAGTTTTGCCGACGGATTAAGAAATCGTCGACTAAGCACAATAATAGCAGCACGACAGTTTACATCTTTAAGTGATGCCATACAAGCAGCCATCGATGAGGAAGTTTCAACACCGTCCACGTCAGGTGACATTTTATTTATGCGTCGTAATAACAATTACTACCAATATAGGAATTCCAGAGGCCAGGGGATGTCACGAGGACGAGGACAATCAACGCCACCGGCGGAACGGAGGGATGATCGAATATCGCAAACAGGTCGCGGTGGATGGAGATCTCGTGGCCGCGGCGCATTTAACCGTGGAGCTAAAGGTAGGATTTTTTTTAACCAAGCTACTATTCACCAGGGACAGCAACAAAATACGCATATTTTGACAGATTCAAATCCGCGAGAAAATCAATCTGAAAATAACAATGATAATAATAATTCAGAAGAGTTTTTTCGTGAATAAAAGCGTTATGATGTCATGTAGTAGCATATATCATATTTCATTACACTCTAAACATAACAATCTTACATATACGTGGCTAATCGACACCGGTGCATCCATATCGGCCATAAAATATAAACACATTGCTGAGTTGAATGAACCCATCCAAAAAGGAAAACTTGTTGTAAATGGTATTGGTGGAAAAATTGAAGCGATCGGTTTTGTTTATCTTGAATTAAGAGCTGGTGAACAAATTCTAAGCCATAAATTCTACGTATTTGAATCCTTACCCTGTAAGGCAAGTGGCATTTTAGGCCAAGACTTTTTGAGCAAATATCATTCGATTATTAACTTCAAAAATTACTCCTTAGTTATGTATAATAACAATAAAGAAATTTGTGTGCCTATTACCAAACATAACGAGACGCTAACTATACCCGCAAGGTCCGAAAGCACACATTACATTACGACCGATATAACAGAAGATTGTGTAGTTTGCGCAGAGCAGATAGGAAACGGAATATTTTTAGCAAGTACAATAGCAAGCCCCGCAGACGGAAAGCTACCAATAAGAATTTTGAACACAACAGAAAACGATTTTTATGTACATAGCATTAATCCTAAAATACATAAAGCAAGAGATTATAATATCTGTATATTTGACAAGCCAAAGAAACATGCAGAACGAGTCAAAAAACTGCTTCCCTTATTAAAATTAGATCATCTAAATAAGGAGGAAAAAATCAGCATTAGGAACATATGCGCAAAGTATAACGATATCTTTTATCTCGAAGGAGACCAACTCACTACGACAACTATATATAAACATTCAATAACAATACAACCCGGTACTAGACCAAGTTACAGCAAACCTTACAGGCTCCCACATTCACAAAAAGGGGAAATACAGAATCAAATTAACCGCATGCTCGAACAAGGTATAATAGAACCCTGTAATAGCGAATGGTCTAGTCCCGTTCTATTAGTACCAAAGAAATCAAATGGAGAGAAGAAATGGCGTCTAGTCATTGATTACCGAAAGTTAAATAACTGTGTTCAAAATGATAAATTCCCACTGCCAAATATTCATGAGATATTAGACTCGCTTTCTGGTTGCATTTATTTTACGCACTTAGACTTAAGCCAAGGGTTTTATAACGTGGAACTTGAACCAGATAGTAGGAAATTTACAGCTTTTCATTCAGGTCAATATCAAATGACTAGAATGCCAATGGGTCTTAAGACAAGCCCGAACTCATTTGCCCGAATGATGACAATGGCAATGGCGGGCCTTAATTATGAAAAATGTTTATGTTATCAGGACGATTTAATTATAATGGGACGGGACTTATCAAATCATAACAAAAATTTAATCGAAGTACTAGAAAGATTACGCAGTGTCAATTTAAAATTAAATCCGATGAAATGCGACTTTCTTAAAAAGGAAATGCTCTATTTAGGCCACGTCGTAACAGATAACGGTGTACTACCCGATCCAGAAAAGATTAGTGCTATACAAAACTATCCAATTCCCCAAAACACAAATGAAGTAAAGCGTTTTGTAGCCTTAGCGAATTATTATCGCAAATTTATTCCAAATTTTGCTGAAATTGCAAACAGTTTAAATATTTTGTGTAGAAAAAATGTAGAATTCATTTGGAATAGCGATGCACAAAAGGCATTTCAGACACTTAAAGAATGTATGTCTACACCACCAGTTCTCCAATATCCGGATTTATCAGATAAAAATCAGTTTATTGTACAAACTGATGCGTCAGGGTACGCGATAGGAGCGGTTTTATCCAACGGCAATGGTCGGCCAGTCGCTTACGCCAGTAGGAGTTTAAACAAAGCTGAACGTAATTACCCGACTATTGAAAAAGAACTCCTGGCTATAGTATGGGCCGTAAAACATTATAGACCCTATTTGTATGGTCGTCCATTCAAAATAGTAACTGACCACAAACCACTGGTATATTTATTTAGCTTAAAGGAGCCATCAAGTAGACTACTCAAATTTAGATTATGTTTAGAAGAATATGACTATTTAATAGAATATGTCAAAGGTCAACAAAATGCAGCCGCCGATGCTTTATCTCGAATTCCAATATCATCGAAAGATTTAAAGAACATGCACGAAAGTTTATTTGTAATGACACGAGCACAGATAAAACGATTAGAACAAACTTCTCATATTCCGGAAGATACCGCAGACAACTGTGTCCCGGATCAAGAAGATCAAGCAAGGATTGTGGGAACAATCAACAAGCCTAGTAATGCAGTAGAGCTGCAATTCATTGATAAAACAAGTCTAAACAGGCTACAAAAAACGAATAGAATATATAAGGGAAATAATATATTTTCATATGATCAAGCAAAAATGATGTTGTATATAAATCCATCTGCTCGATCACAACTGACGCCAGCCGCATTTGTGAGAGCGATGTGCGATTTCTGTAAAGTTAATGATATACATGAAATATGTTTCGTGAAAAATAAATCCCATAACTTATTCTTAGGAAAAATAACTAATGAGGTTAAAAGATATACTAAATGGGAAGGACCGCGATTGTGTATTTTAAATAATATAGAAAAAGTAGATAATTTAGAAGATCGGAGGGTCATTTTAAATGACTTTCACTTATTACCCACAAGTGGCCACGCAGGCACAAAAAGAATGATTAACAACATTAAAAAATATTATTTCTGGCCGGGTCTCGAAAAGGATATAAATGGCATGTTCAAAAATGCCCTATTTGTCAAAAACAAAAGTATACGGTTATGGTAAAAGAACCCATGGTAATAACCACAACGGCACAATCATCATTTGAGAAGATATTTTTAGACATAGTAGGGCCTCTTGATAGAGATTACTATAACTACACGTATATTTTAACACTTCAATGTGAACTATCAAAATATGTATGCGCTTTTCCACTAGTGAATAGAACAGCAGCTGAAGTCGCTCGTGTGTTCGTCAACAACTTCATCCTCGTGCACGGTGTGCCTCGGGAAATCGCTACTGACAGAGGAACGGAGTTTATGTCAGAGACATTCAAAGCGGTATGTACAATTCTTAATATTTCCAAACTGAACTCAACAGCCTATCATCACCAGAGCATTGGTGCACTGGAGAATTCTCACAAAACCCTAGGGGCCTTTTTAAGAATGCACATCAATCAAAGACCAGACTCATGGAGTTCATGGTTACCTTTTTGGGCCTTTGCATACAACACCACAGTACATTCATCGACAAAATTTACTCCCTTCGAACTTGTGTATGGAAAGAAATGTAACTTACCAAGTAACCTTTTAAGAACAGTAGAACCACTATACAATTATGACAGTTATCCCCTTGAGCTTAAATATAGATTACAGATTTCACAAACAGAAGCACGGGAAAACTTGATTAACTCGAAATTAGAAAGGAAAAACAGATATGATAAATATGTAAGACCTGTAGAATATAAACCAAATGATAAAATATTGATTAAAAATGAAACTGGTAATAAGCTCTCAAACCTTTATACTGGTCCCTACACTGTTATTAGAGATTTGTCGCCAAATGTAGAGGTAAACATTAATGGAAAAATTGATATTATTCATAAAAACAGAACGAAGTTGTATTACTCATAAAGTCATAATATATTGTATACTTAGCAACAATACCTAGGTTACTGACCTTCGTTGCGATCGTGGCTGTAAAATGATATGCACTCGTGATGCCCTGAATGAATGGTGCTAACAAAAAGTACTTACATGTTTTATTTGTAAACACAGAACTCAACTGTAATCTTAGGTATAAGTTTGGAAAAAAAAAAAAAGCAATTCGCTTGTATATAAACACAAGCGATACAACAACTGTAATCTTAGTTATAAGTTGTTTATTAATATACTTATATATAAAAAAAAAAAAAAAACCTGCGAGTAACTCAAACGCATAACCATTACTCGTAGATAATAAACAGTAATTTTACATTAAATTTGTAACCACATTACGTAGTTTTATATATATAAAAAAAAAAAAGTATCCATGCAAAGGAATACTTTTTTTTTTTATTGCCTTGGGAGGTGTGATGTAGTACGTATGCAACCTCTATTTCAATGTGTGTAACCAATATATAAGTCATAGTATCAACATAATAAAGGCAGTCTTTCACCACATTTTGTTCTGTTTTATTATATCTGACACCCGACCATACACCGATGAGCCTCTTGGCCCGCTTTTCGATCGACTCTAGTGCATCCAGCTGGTACTTGGCAGATCCGTCCCAGATGTGAGAGCAGTACTCCATGCATGACCGAACTTGCGCTTGATACAAGTTGAGCAGCTGTTCTGGCGTGAAGTACCGTCTCACCTTTGCAAGGATCCCCAACTTTTTGGCAGCCAGTTGAGCTTTTGCAGTGGTGTATCTACCTTACATCTATATTTGACAATAAATTTGGTCGCAGTTGAGTCGTCTCCTTGTCGACTTTTCTTTAACTACACTCTAAGGACATATCCCAACGCAGCTTATCGAAATCCACTCCTATAAAAATCCTCCTTCTCCCAAGCGGTGCTTACACCTGGTTCTCCACCTATTATTAACGAAGTGACTTATAGACGAAATAGCGCGGAATCATGTTTAGATAACTTTTTGACAAATCTGCCGGATAATCTTATCAATGAACAGTTTGTTGATCACAATTGCTTGGCTGACGGACATGCAGCGTTAGTATGTGGCTTAAAAACTGAAAAATTAATGTCAAATGGCGATCAGGATTTGTTAAATATTGAAATTAGGCAATTTAGTGACAGAAATTCGAATAATTTTAGACAACGTTTACAAAATATCAACTGGACAGATGAAGGTGTAAATGGATTCCTTAAAAAACTTGGACAAATATTTCGCACTAGCTTTAAAAAAAAGAAACGAAAGGTTAATCCTAAAAAAATCATGGATCACCATGGATAACAAAAGGAATAAGAGTATCAAGCAAAATGAAGCGATTCATACTTCAAAACAAAGGTAAGATAACTGGCAATGAGAAAATAGGGATGTATTTTAAAACATATATTAGAATATATAGACAAGTCTTAAAAAAAGCCAAACGTATATCGGTTAGGAAAGAACTTGAAAAAGCTAATGAATCTTCAAAAGCTATATGGGGGGTAATAAATAGACATAGGAACACTCAATCGAAACGTGAAAGTAGTAAGGACATTCTTTTGAAAAGGGAAAACATAATAATATCAAATCCCCAGGAAATAGTTGACATTTTCTCGAACACGTTCGACAAAGCCGACCTTGTTGGGGAGCTCAAGACTTATGAACAAGCCATAAACACCTTGAAAGATAGTGTTAGTAGAGTTAGTGTAGAAATGTCCTGCGGAACAGTGACTGCAGATGAAATTAAAAAAATTGTAAATGCAATGGCCAACAAGAAATCGGCTGGTCATGATGAAATCCCAATACAAGTATTTAAAAATCATATTGACTTATTGGCAAAACCACTGGCACATTTTATTAATAAGTGTATGGTTGAGAGTGTTTTCCCGGAACAACTTAAGATAGCTAGAGTTCTGCCAATTTATAAAAAAGGTTGCAAATTCGATCCCAATAACTATCGACCTATTTCTCTCTTACCTATAATATCCAAAATTTTTGAGAAAATATTAAAAATAAGGCTTTTAAGACATATAAATCGTAATAAAATTCTAAATTATAAACAATTTGGTTATCAAAAAAATGTGGGCACAAAAGACGCAGTGAATATGTTAATGGAGGAAGTAATAAAAGAAATTAATGATAAATTAAAAGTCGTCGGGTTGTTCCTTGATCTGAGTTCTGCTTTTGACACAGTAAATCACAAGCTACTACTAGCAAAAATGGAGCATTATGGAGTCAGAGGATCAGTTTTAAACTTATTTAAATCTTACTTAGAAAATAGGAAACAATATGTAGAAATTAAAGTTAAACAAGAAAACTGCGCGAAAATCTACAAATCGGGACTAAAACAAATAAGGCAAGGAGTAGTGATTTATTGGGCATTCTATTCCACCTGTCGCTTCCTACGGCTCACTTCGTTCGCCTTCGTCGCTTTCGGTGGAATAGAATGTCCAATAATATAAATGAAATCTTACATAGTGCAGTAATGCAGTAAAATACTGGTTCGACACCTATTGCACAACGTTTGTGGTTTGGGCGCTACTCCACTTTTTAAAACTCGTTTGGTTACGAATGGAACGAAAAGTTTTTTAGAATTTCCAATAACATAAATTTATCCACAAAGTTTGTGGGGAAGGTATAACTTATAAATAATTGTTAGCAGTAATTTAACGCTACATTCTATTCTTACTATTGTAGTGAGAAGGTTGAATTTTGTATCACGAAACAAAATACAAATAACTAAATTAACTACAATGCATGCCTCAGTGAAATCTGATTTAAATGACATTTGTAAACTTATAATCAAGAATTCAAGCGGCAAGATTATATTTATTCGAGATTTGAAAACTGATCAGAAAAATACAGATAACGATTCATCAAAACACCAGGACAGCTATAAAAACCGCACAGAAGATTTGTTCCAGCGACAGATGCAAGATTTGGTGAAATCTCATTTAGAAAACATTCACTATCTTATAATGAAGGACAGCCACGGTAAGGTTGTTTGTACATTTGTTCGAGTTAGCGACAATGAGTTATAAATGTCAGTGTAATAAAATAATTGACTCATTATTAATATAACCGTTTAAGCAGTTGCCATGAAATTTGTAAAACAACCACAATCGTTACAAGTAAACCAACTTTGTGTTCATTCTCAGGAGACTGGTTTTCGCCATGGAGAATTATTACCTAAATCGGTACGATGCATCATTTGCGGACCGTCAAATTGTGGAAAAACTAATTTAATAATTGGTCTTCTTATACACGAGAATGGTTTAAGATTTCAAAACGTTTATGTTTATTCGAAAACCTTGCAACAACCTAAGTATCTTTTTTTAGAAAAAGTCTTGCAACGAGTACCTGGCATTTCATTTCAGAAATATCATGAAAATGAGCAAGTACTAAGTGTTCAGACCGCAAAACCGAATTCTGTAATTGTATTTGATGATGTTGCTTGTGAAAACCAAAGTAATATACGTGATTATTTTGCTATGGGGAGACACAAGATCATCGATTGTTTTTATCTAAATCAGACGTATAGTAAAATCCCTAAACAGTTAGTAAGAGATAACGCAAACCTAATCGTACTTTTTAAACAAGATGAAAGAAATATGAAACATGTTTATGAAGAACACGTCAACACTGACATGACATGGATTGAATTTCGTGAAATGTGTTCAAAAATATGGAGTATACCTTTCAATTATGTTGTAATTAATAAAGATTGTTCAAAAAACAAAGGATGTTATAGAAGTAAATTTGACACGTTTGTAGTCTTTGACTAAGAACACGAATACATATAGTATATAAGGCTATTACCTGTCTAATAATATTATTCACCTTACGACGCTAAATCAATTACGACCTATTAACCAATATGGAAAAATCAATGAAACGACAAATTGTTGATGCGGCAGAAGCTGTAAAGATAAAAGTACGAAAAATGAGAGATGCCGAGATCGACAATAAACAAGCATTGGAATCTGTTTTTAAACCTGTAACAGAACCACTTAACTTAATTGCTAATGCTGCTAAGCAAACTCCTCTCCTGCGTGTTAGTGATGATTTTGCTGATGTTCCGTTTACTAACGAAACTTTGCAGAAAGAAAGAACTGGTAGCGCAGGAAGAAATGATAATAATGATGATGAAGACAAATATAAATCCGATACAAACAGTGACTCTTCTTATGAATCAGTAGTTGAAAGTAATCAAGCTTGTGATACGTCATCCTGGTCAGTATCTTCGGAAGCGTTGGTAGATATTCCATTTGGAGTAAGAAAAGACCGCGGGCAACTGATGTTAGGCTCTGCTTGCATAACGATCAACGATCAATACATCACCGTGGCTGAACGTAAATATCGAAATACACCTGGTTTAAAACAGTTGTTGCTTAAGAAAGATGTAGACTTAAGCTTGGTTACAGATAGTGATATGCAAAATTATAAGTTGATGTTACTTGACACAAATGCACATCGTCGAGACTATGAGCCAAGTAAGCCAATAAAAAGCAATAAAGGACAAAAAATATTTGCAAGTTATTAAACCTCTTTTTCAACTGAAGAATACAGTTCAGGGAAAGGGTCTACCGTTAATAAAAAAGTGGCGAAAAAACGTCGATTTAGTGTACTGGGATGATCCTAATGAATTAGTGGAAAGGTTGAAATTGTTAATTGCATCTAGAGATGCTGGCAACACAGGATTAGATAATGAAATTATTTCTATCATTGAAGAATTGCGTGAATGTAAAGTTATAAATAAATAAATATTTTAAAATGTGTTTATTTTACTATCAACCTCTCGATACAATACACCTTAAACATGAACGTAGACAAATTCGGACACTACATTCACAAAATAATGCGTTTATCAGAGTTATTTGAGTTTAATGAAAATGCATTATTAAAATCAGAAAACGGAGACTTTGATTTAAAAACATCAAAACTGAGAGGAATTAGATCTCCAGTAGAAGCAGACGATGCTGTGAACAAGGATTATGTAGATCGATTGAATGCTAACACGTTAAAAGAATTAAATAATCTGTCTGTGAACAAGGATTATGTAGATTTATTGAATGCTAATATGCATAAAGAATTTAATAATCTGATTGATACATTGCGTTCTCAAATGATAAAAGATGCAAAGGGTATAGTTCAAGCTACTTTAAAAGCAAGGGTACTTGAGGTTTCAACTCATTTGCAAGATAAGTTTTATACTAAAGCAGAGGTAGATAAATTACTTGAAAATCTCAGTAATGACAAAACAACAAATAGTAAATGAAATACACAAAGCTGCACGAAGAAATTTCCTTAGACGTACTGTCATTCTAAAGGGGATCGATGACTTGTGGCAAGCTGATCTAATGGACATGCAGAACCTGAGGAAATATAATAAAGGTTATAATTACATTTTAGTTGTAATTGACTGCTTCTCAAAGTATGCTTGGACAGAGCCGTTAAAATCAAAAAATAAACTTGATGTTACTCATGCATTTAAACGAATATTGATTAACAGTCATCGTAAACCAGTTAATTTACAAACTGATATGGGAACAGAATTTTATAACATCACCTTTCAAACGCTTATGAAAAAGCACAACATTAACCATTACTCATCGTTTTCTACTAAAAAAGCATCAATTGTGGAGAGACTGATTAGAACTGTAAAAAATAATTTATATAAATATTTTAGTCTCAATGGAAACTATAAGTGGATAGGACTACCATTGGAAGATACATTGAAGAGATATAACGGCACAAAACATCGCACTATTCAATTTAAACCGGTAGATGTTAATAAAGGTAATGAACAAGTAATCAAAGAAAATATTAAAAAAAATTACAAACATGATTTAGTTCAGTGGAAGCCTAAATTCAAAGTTGGTGATTATGTTCGTATAAGTAAATACAAACATAATTTTGAGAAAGGTTACACTCCTAATTGGTCAACTGAATTATTTATTATAACAAAGGTAAATAAAACCTTACCAGTCACATATCACATAGAAGATCAACGAAAGCAAAAGATTAGGAGCGTTTTACGAACAAGAACTGCAAAGATCGAATTATCCTGATGTTTATTTGATAGAAAAGGTGTTGAAAAAGAAAGGAAATAAATTGTATGTCAAATGGTTAGGTCTAAACAGTGCTGAAAACAGTTGGATTGAAAAAACTGCAATAATGAACTAATATATTATATAACCATTTTGCACTTTAAATCCTATCATTATAATTTGAGTAATGCAAGGAGGTGGACTAGTTAACAGGATAATTAATAATCTACCATTCGAAGTTCATTTGCCAGGATACAATTATTGCGGACCAGGAACCAAACTTCACAAACGTTTAGCGCGAGGTGACCGAGGTGTAAATAAGCTAGACGAAGCTTGCATGCAACACGACATTGCGTATACAAATCATACAGACTTATTAAATCGTCACAAAGCCGATTTACAACTACTTAACATGGCTAAACAAAGACTTAAATCCAAAGATGCAGGGAAAGGTGAAAAGTTAAGCTCTTGGGTAGTGAGCAAAGTTATGAAAACGAAACTAAAGTCTGGATCTGGCATTAAAACATTTAAAAGCTTAGTTTCAAAAATAAAATCAAAAATTAAGAAATTCAAACGCAAAGATAATAAGACTTTAATAAAAGCAGCTTACTTAACAGCAAAAAAGTTATTTCCAAACATTCATCATCGAATTCGAGTACCCCGAGTAATACCCATACCAAAGACTGGAGGAGTTCTACCTTTAATTCCAATTTTCGCTGGTTTATCGGCTTTAGGAACTTTAGCTGGTGGTGCAGCTGGCATTGCAAAAACCGTCAATGATTACAAAGCGAGCAAAAAAAATTTGCAAGAAACAGAACGACATAATAAAGCTATGGAGGCTTTAGTGTTGGGTAAGGGTTTATACATTAAGCCGTATAAAAGCGGTAAAGGATTGTTTATAACATCTTCAAAAAACTGAAAAATATGCTACCCAATCGCCCTCTAACTAATGTAGACATTCGAAAGTATTCAAGAGACATCCCATATTTTCGTGGGGTCTACATGAAGGATCGACTACCTCGGAAACCAAAACGCATTGAATGTGGTATCGTTAATTTAGATGATTCTAAGAACGAAGGAACGCATTGGGTAGCTTATTCTAAAGTATATGCAGCAATCAAACTACGGTGCAATCACTGCGAATACTTTGATAGCTATGGAAATTTAAAACCTCCAATGGAATTGATGCAATATTTAAAAAAATGTAATGTGTTTTATAATTATACAAGATATCAAAAATTTAACGCAGTCAATTGTGGTCATTTGTGTCTAAATTATTTGTGGACTTTTTGGAATAAAAATGTATTATAAAATATATGCTTTTCTTTCATTTCAATCATTTGCAAGATGTCACTCACTTTGTCGATAACTGGAGACTCGTCGGTGTTAACTACGAACTATCCTAATACATTGCAACTTGATGGAGAGTATGAGTGTGCTTTATTACACTTTTCAACATTTAATTCTATTCCAAACATTGATAAAAGTAATAATAAGTTCTATTATGGTTTTAATGAACTTATTGAAATACCGGAAGGCACTTATGAATTGCAATATATCGGCGATTATTTAAAATCTGAAATAAAAGATGCAGCAATCAAACTACGGTGCAATAATAATACTTTAAAAACTACAATATTCTGTACAAAAGACATTAATTTTATCAAAGAAGACTCTTTTGGCAAACTATTAGGATTTAACAAACAAATCTTGAAAGCAAATAAATGGCATGTGTCACAGTCTCCAGTCAACATTCTACCTACGACCGTTGTCAGGATTGAATGTGATATTGTAAGCGGTTCATATGTAAATGGTGAACCAAGTCATATTATTCACGAATTTGCACTTAATGTGCCACCTGGATACAGGATCATAGAAATCCCGAAGAACGCAATATACTTTCCAATCAATCAAAACAACATAAGCTGCATACAAATTAGACTGTTAGATATAAACAAACGATTAATTAATTTACGCGGTGAAGAAGTGCAGGTATATCTGCATCTTAGAAGAAAAAAATGATTGACTACACTAAAAATGTGTCTCAACAACTAAAAAATATCAGTTCTGCTCGAGCTACCTATCAAATAAGACCTATCTCTAAGAAGAAAATAAAATTAACTAAAGACAATAAAGCATTCCTTAGAGCGATCGGATTGCTAAAATGAACATCTTAGACGTTATATCCGCTCCGACTTACGATAACACTATAGAAGGAATCGAATTTCATTCCTACAAGCCCTATGTAACAAGTTTCAACAGGAACGATGAAATTCGCATACCTATCAACCAACAGGACTTATACATATTACCATCAGCTAGCACCCTATATTTGGAAGGAACTATTATCGTTAGCAAAAAAGATACGAAGGACAAAGCTACTAGTGTCAATTTCACGAACAATGCTCTACTCTATTTGTTCCAAGACATTAGGTATGAGCTAAATGGAGTGGAGATTGATAAAATAAAAAATGCAGGTATAACAACAACTATGAAATCACTCATTTCGATGAACGAAAGTGAATCAAAAATGTCTAATGCCTGGGGCTGGAATATTGATGGTATAAAAAATATCGATGGAGGAAGATTTTCTGCGTCTATACCACTTCGGAATATCCTCGGTTTCGCAGAAGATTTTAAAAAAGTCGTAATAAATAGTAGACATGAACTGATATTGTTACGAAGTAACACTAATTTGAACGCTGTAAAGCTTAATACTGGCGAAGTAGTAGATGATGTTCAGATCAACAAAATCATATGGCGCGTACCGCATGTTAAAGTATCGGACAAAGAAAAAATTGGTTTGTTAAAAGTATTAGAAAAAGATCGCCCACTTCAAATGATATACAGAAATTGGGATCTGTACGAATATCCAGCTTTGCCTAAAACTACAAAACATACCTGGTCTATCAAAACTACATCTCAAATAGAAAAACCAAGATACATTATTATTGGTCTACAGACAAAGAGAAAAAACAATGCACATTCTGACATGTCTCAATTCGATCACTGCCATATTCGAGACGTTAGAGTGTATCTCAATTCAACCTATTTTCCATATGAAAACTTAAATGTGAATTTTGCTAATAACAGAATCGCTTTATTATACGAGCAATACACCAGATTTCAACAGTCGTATTACGGACGTCGCTCGGAGCCCATACTAAGCGAGAAACAATTTAGAGATTTAGCACCGCTGTTTGTAATCGATTGCTCTAGACAAGCTGATAATCTAAAGACTGGACCTGTTGTGGATGTGCGGGTAGAAATTGAGAGTGATTCGGAAATACCAGATCAAACTTCAGCATGCTGTCTCATTCTCAACGATTGTATTGTTGAATACAAACCATTAAGCAACATTGTGAAGAAGATATCATGAACGCGGACATCATCATTGTCGAACTCCAAGGATTTAAAGATTTATTTAATAATTTCATTGTGAAAGAAGTGGCCATCATAAGTCAGAATCATACTCAAACTTTCTTGGTTAAACCACCGTATTCCTTTTATTACTTAACAAAAGAAGAAAAGAAGCAAGTGCGATGGTTAGAAAAAAATCGAGGAATTTTCTGGCGTGAGGGCTTCATAGACTACAGAGAGTTTCAACACGTTATCTTACCATATTTAAAAAATAAAAGAATTATAACAAAGGGTTCTGAAAAGATTAATTGGATTAAAGATTTATGCGTAAACTGTGAAGTGATTGACATAGGCGAGAAAGGGTGTCCTAATTTTGCTACATTAAAAAAAAAGTTTTGTGAAAATAAAACTGATTTTAATTGTGTGAACCATAAAGCTAATTGTGCATTAAATAATGCAGTGTGTATTAAAAAATGGTATGTTGATAATAATATGTCTGTATTTAATTTATTTTAAATATTATTGTGTTGAATAGTTAATAAAAAATGTTTATCTACCTTAGAGTGTTTTATTTAATAGTCAAGGTAACCTACATAACGACCTATAAATTAGCTGTAGCAAAATATAAAAATTTCAAATACATATACTTACCATGATGAAAAATTAATTAATCTATTAAAAAACTGACAGCAAATAACCTATTATTGTATCATTACACTAGAGCTAATTTAGAGTTCGAGAATACAAAATAAAACACAATTTAAATTATAAAGAATATAGATTTATTTACATTATTTCCAATTATTACAAACTAATGATAACCATCCTACATAGTTTAAGTACAAACTTGTGTTGCAAGAACATTATCGCAACTAGATTAAACAAAGAAATTAATATTAACTACATTATAATATTTATAGACTATGCACAAGATAAAATGTAAAAAGTATACAACTTAATTTATTATTGATAATTACTTAAAATCTTATACAATAACTTATAAAGTAGATACCTTCAGAATAATGATACCAGTTAATAATAACAACTGTCCCCACCAAGTTTTTTTGATATTTTATTAATTAACGATTGCGTCTCCTCCATAACATGGTCCACCGATTCAGTCACTACATACTGCGCACTTAACACTACCACGTCCTGATTGTCACTTGCAGGTTCTGGTTGTTCACTGATATCCAACACTTGTACCTGGATTAGTCGTAAACCTTTTTTCTTCTCATTGTTTATGACGAAGGATTGGCACGTAGACAGAGATGATTTCTGCTTTAGACACTCCCGTCTTGTTCTAGGCTTCTTGTTGACAGGTCCGCAGTCTTGTCTTGCTCTAGGCTCCTTGTTGACAGGTATTTGTTGTTCTGGGAAATCTGGGATATGCCAGCTTAAACTCGGAGTCGGAAAACCTTGAGCGTATTGTGAGAAGTCGATAACATCTGGTGAATCACACATTATCAATGATCTGAAACAAACGAAATAATAATTAATTATAATTTCATAAAACAACATGATGAAATAAAGTTATAAGTAGATAGGTACTTGTACAATACTTACAATTCGTTTCGTTTTTATTTGACGTGATATGACCGTTCCGGCTGACTGTTTACTGATGGAAGTTCTACACAATAATGACAATAATATTACTGTGGAACGCGGCTAATATGTAATTAGATTCCATAAAGCTTTACGCCGCGCTGTGATTCAATTTCATGTTTCAACATGTTCAAGCTCGTGCAGGCGCACCTGGTCGGCGTCAAATTCTACACCGCGCGTGCGAACTTCGAGCCATGAATGAGTGCTTTGTCATCAAAAATGAACATTACATGTTTTATCAAGTTGGAACCTGTTTCTTTTTCATCAATCAGGAATGGACATGAAACTAATGTTTTAAATAATACAAGCATGTACCTATGGTATTTAATCAATTTCGTGTTTCAACAAGTCCGAACTGGTATGTCGTTTGCATCATGAAGCGCCGTGAGCGAGCACCTGATTGGTGTTATATTTCATACCAGGCAGCGCGACGCGCATTGTCATCAGGAATGGAAATTAAAACAGATCTAATTATGATAGTAAAATAAGATTTATTTAAGTATTTATTTAATTAATACAAATAAAAGAAAACTATAGTAACCATAGTAACCTGTAAATAATTATCAGGTCTGAATTGGCAGAGAATATTTTCCTAAACTTCTAGATGTATGGTGTCTCTTTCTGAAATTACAGATCATAAACATACTCTGCCTATTCCGACCTCCGATAATTATTTTAATTTATAATATTGAATTGATATTACTTAAACTATTTACTAATTAAATGTAAGTTTACAACAAAATATATTTGAGACACTAAGGAAATACATATTTTATATGCTTATTAAGCAGGGTCCAGACACATGTAATGTGAGTGTACTGTAAAATTAATAGGTGCCTAGTACTTGCATAACATTACCTAACTCTGCATTTAAACTTCACAAGTTTTATTTACCATTTACAATTAATAAGATACATGTAAAAATGTATCTACTGTTATTACGTTTAAATTATGGTAATGCATTACATAAATATAGTTGCGTTACCCCAGGCTAAAGTAGAAACTTTATCAAACGATAGCAATCGTTTATCATCATTGTTTGAAAGCGCTATTTTATTTACGTTCTGAGTGAATATTTCATGTTTTATTGATCTAAACAATACATTTTTTTTGCGAATAACATTGCAATTGTACAAAACATTTTTATAATCAAACATGTTTAAATTTTTAGTGATACATTTTTTTGTACCTTTTGCCTTTTTAATTGTTTTGTTTAACATTTTAATACAATAAAGCTTTGAGCGCAGTCCTACGAATTCTTTGATAATGTTACCACCCATTTCATCTTTAAAAAGTCCTGGAACCTTCTTATTAATAATTGGTAAGTTATAGTCATTGTTACAGGCATAATTGCTGGTATCAAAATATTTTAGAAAATGGTGCTTGAGGTCTTTATAAACGTCATCACATTGTACATCATAAACAAGACTATCTGTGTCAGTATAGCACAATTCAATTCGGTTACCATAAAAAGGTTTTATGATAGAGTAGTGGAAGTCGTACATATGAGTCTTAGATAATTCTAATACTGCGAAACCTATGTATATTGGTTTATTAAGTATTATACGCACAGGTTTCATTTGGATTGCCACTAGATCATCTGAAAAAACAGATGCGCTATGAAAATATGGACTAGCTATCAATTTCTCAGCACAAGTGGTCTTTTTCGTTTTATTGTTTGAATCACACCATTTGTTAACTAATTTTACTTCTATTCGATTTTCATTATTTTCCAAGGTTTTTCCGAAAATACTATTGTTCAATAATTTGAAAAAGTCTTGTTCAAACGTTGATTCTGCTTTTTGACGTAACTGAGTGTTAATATCAATATATTGCTTTAAATAACAACTTTGCTTAAATATAATAGCGCGATGGATCCTTCTCAATACTAAACCGTGCTGTAAACATTTTTTTAAATGTACGTAATGAATAACATAGTGATATTTATCGTACAAGTTTGGTATTAACTTTTTGTTCTTACCACCCGGCGGTAAGCATTTTTCTGGACAAAATGGAAATTCATTGTGTTCCATGTGCAAATTCACCGGATATATTAAATCAACTTCAAGAATATATCCGTTTTCCGCGGTATCACTGATGTCTGCTAAGTTCAATTGTAAAAAATCTATTTCATGTCTATTCATAAATCTAAAATCGGAATAGGGTAGGGATTGACACATGCTATAACCATATAAATTGTTACAATCTAAATAAATGATAAATGAATTTGGACGGGTTGGATCGTAAGTATCTAAATATTTATGATTGGCTTTGACATGTCTTTTGGAACACATACATACACCACCTCGAATACCTTTTTGTATCATTCTAAAAATTTCAACATCACTAATTAATTCTAATTTAACTCCTGTTTTTAAAAGCATTGCATCAAAAGATAGGCTTGGTGCTGTAAGATAGAACGCGGGATCGAGATTGTAATGTAATTTACAAGTTTTTCGAAAATTTTCAAAAACATCTGTTAGCAACAGAACATCTGTTTTGAGATATAAGTCTGTGTACATACCCATGTTTTGAATATTAAATACTGACCAAACAGACCGAGCGTGTTCATAATCTTCATCGGTAATTGTCTCATTGGATAAGGAGTTAAAAAAATATTTTTTAGCGGGTAAACACGTATCTTCATAACGTTCCCATTGAGACATATAGTCATATGGATACACTCCTTTACGGGTGAGTAGGTTAAATTGTTTTTTATTAGAAAAATAAGATTGTAATTGTTTAAAATCTTGTTTTTTCATTGAACTAACCAACTTTTCTAAGCTTGTCCCTAAAAACTTGAAAGAATCTACAAACCGTACCTGTATGCTTTCACTATCGGAAATCGGAATATACTTCGTGAATGAAATATAGTTTTCTTTTGTTTTAGGTATCACTTTAATAGATCCAGGAGCTTCGCCTAATTCTTTTATGAAAAGGTGACAATCATATCCGGACAAATTATGAAAAAATACTGGCAAAAATGTTGGTTGTTTGTATTGTATGTTACAATAACTATGAGCTGCGCCACGATATTTACCAGTCAAGTGACAATGATCGCGAACCCTATCGCCGAACAAGAAGTGCTCACAAATATGACATGTTTGCGCGTTTTCAAAGTCGCGAGCATTATCATTTGAGTAAATCATAGGAACATTATTTTTTAACATATCGTAAATTTTTTGTGCATCTTTATAAATAGACTTTACAAAATTTGATACACAATCCGAACCGCGATAAGAAACAAAACGATTGTGGCTTTCGTCTAGCGTACACGTAATATGATAAGCGAAAGCTACAGGCACGTGTCGCTGTCGCGTTACAGTACCTACCTTAGACGGGTCAAGGGCACAAGATTGATACCGCTCTAGCATTGTTTCAAAATCTGCGTATATGACAAATGGTACAAATTGCTTTCTAGTATAATTTTCAAACTGTATGAACGAACCCTTTGGAGGTAGTTCAGTGGCAACACCTCCACAACTATGCGAACTAAGATTATCGCATGAATTAAAAAACATTAAACAAACGTTACAAAAGTACAGTTTACTGTGGTGTTTTGTTAATTGATTCTTAACAAGTCGCGGCAAGTCTTTAATGAGACAGTAATGTGAGAAATCATCTCTTTCTAAATAAAGTAAATGAATCACCTTTCCGTTCAAGGCTTTTGGTTTGTAAAGCGGTCCTATGACGGTATTATTTTTTAAACCATAAATGTAAATGCTAATTTCGGGGTTATTTACTTCGAACCGCGCAATATCTGAGAAATTCATTGGAAATGATATGTTCTTAACATTTAACACGTTACGAAAATCAGGATAAGACGATACTCTATCGGGATGAGTTTTAGCTGGATATAAAGCAGCAACAACAGACCAAAAAAAACAATACTCATCATTATTGCGGATATTAATACATGCTTTTTTCGATTTTATTGAAGAAGGCAATTCGATAAAGCCTGAACCGCGCAAAGGTTGATATTTGTTAACATTGACTTCCAAATGAGAACTGCTCAAGAACGTCCATCCACTATCTCGGTCCTGAATTTCTTCTATCTTTTTTGTTAAAGTGTTTTTGACTTGGGACATTAATGAATTAAATTCATAATTCTGATGCAGACTAACGTTTTTTGTGGCAAATGATTTAATCTCCTGAGAATCATTTTTAAACATTAAAAACAAAGCAAAATATTCGAAATTAACTTTTAGACAAGTGTGTTCTTTAAGAGACATGTCAATAACCGTTTTAATTTTGTCGCAAATATTATTGAGAAATGTTTCTAGCGAACAATTCTCAGACGGATCGACAATTCTATAAGAAGCTATACGATTACGAAATGCAGAATGTATTATTTCAACACCTTCGCAAAAAGGCGAAATACTTTTGTTTTTATGATTAGTACTACGTAGGTGACCTGTCCAGTGACTGCGCTCAACAGATGCATTACAAACAGTACAGAAAGGCATTTTAGATTATAACAGTTTTAGACTTACTATTAGTTGTTGCTATATATTATTATTATTGCGATTATGATAGACGTTCGCTAAATAGAATATAGAC
Organism: Orthosia incerta; assembly: GCA_948252205.1. Taxonomy (NCBI): domain Eukaryota; kingdom Metazoa; phylum Arthropoda; class Insecta; order Lepidoptera; family Noctuidae; genus Orthosia; species Orthosia incerta. Next base: position 10,982,205 of record OX411749.1, on the reverse strand, counting down.
CTGGTGCCCCAACAACTTAAACATTTATTTTCTATTTATACTATCACTATAAAAGACGGGCTCAGAATTGTTAAATAATTCATGAGTCCGTCTCATAAAAACTTGTAGACCATCCCACTGCGGCGTGTTGCGGTTTAGCTGCACTTTTAGGGTCACCGAGGCTTTCTTCCACCGATCCTCTTTAGGGGTGGAGGCCACATCGGCTTTGTTGTAGACCTTTACCTCCACATAGAAGTCTCCAGTTAAGTCCACCGTTCGCCGCACTTTCCCGTCGGCTACACGGCTGATGAGGGTTGAACCGAAGTCTCCAACTGAGGTCAACGAGGGAATGTAGTCCTCGATGCCAAAGAGGTCCGAGCCCGAGCTGCGTCGTTTACTGTAAACAATTTAACATTTTATTACATTCACAACACAATTCACACATTACAGTAAATTTATTTGTTAATGGATAATTGAGGGTGTATTATAATCATCTGTCTATGGAGATAGAATCTACGAGGACAGACAGCATTATGTCATGTTATAATAATTTCAATAACAATACCTCATGAACTAACTGTAAACATTCCTGCAAGGAATATAATCGGCAATTGATTTCAACGCTTTCTGCAGCTATAATTTAACGTATATCTGTGTATAACATTTAATTGATATAACATCACCAACTAGCACCTAAAGGTACAAGCACTAACACAAAATTACCTTGATTTCGATTCTGATGGCGTGGTGCTCTCGGAAGCTTTGCGCTTCGCCACCTTTTTCTTTGGCTGCACCTTCGCAACCTCGGCTACAGCTGCGGTTGGTGTATGGAATTCTGAATCGGAGTCAGACCTGAAATGGAACACAGTAAGTGGAGTAACAACTGCGACTTAATTAAGGCTATCGATACAACAGCTGGCACGCAGAAACCAGGTCCGTAGCTGGGTAGCAGTCACTATGGGTAGGTAGGGCACGATAACAGTGATATCAGCCGGCAGGCAAAAACCAGGTCCGTAGCTGAGCATTATGACTAGGTACATATTTAAAATTATGAATTACTTACTTACATGTTAGAAAGTCGATTTTAAAGCACCGCTAGTACTACTTGTCACTTTGAAGATTCTGGAGCGAATGTAATTTATTTATTGAAATTAATTCGTTTATATACACAAAAAAATACTAATTCAGCATGAAAATAGGTTATTTCAATTTTAAACTCTAAGTACTTGTCTTACAGTTGTTAAAAACAAATATGACGTTTACGTCATATTGAACCGTATTGTTTATATACCATTTCTGCTAAATTGCAATTTGTTCATGAGAACTGAAAAATAAAGCCGACAAAGTGAACCCGATTCATTACTATGTATAATTAATTTAATAATTGATGTATGTTTGTTGAGATTTTTTTTACTTCACAATTACGTTTATGTGAGAGGTGAAACTAACAACAGTCAAATTAATTCTTGTAGGCATATATTCGTATAGGTCTTCTGTGCATATTATAGATTTTTAAATTCTCTCGGCGTTGAAAATAAACTTGTGAGCATAGTTATCTCACTTAAATCAGTTAAGCAGAAGTAGTTAATAATTAATCATAACTATTTTGAAAAAACATACTATTTTGTAATACATACAAACCAATCCATGTGTTCGATAACGTTAAGTTGCAGTTAAACTTGACATTTCGACATTCGACAAACTAATAACATTTTCATTCGTACTATTAAATAATCACCTAAACCCGCAATGAAAGAATCCAATGCACTGTAACGTGTGGGAATCAATCGCACGTGTCTGATTTATGGTTACATAGTGGTCCAATTTGTCAATAATAACTGGAATCCTCCTATCATCCCAAATAATCTTATTGTACACAGTGTTCTCTTTTTACAAGTTCATCTTACTTATAACAGTTTAATTCGCACTCGATAACAAGTGACAGATAGCGTATTTGATACAAAATATATCATATGAAAAAATGTATAATCTTAGTACCTAGATGAATGAAACACGTTAAAACTAGAATCGATTACAAACTTTTAGAATGAAATACGAAAATAATATTTAGGATGTTCTTCAAAAGACAAATTTAGTGTTTACAACATGATAGTCATGTTACTATTCAATATAAATGCATGGAATGCAATTTGCGTACACGTGGAAAGTGTGCATTACATTGCCATTGAACTTTGCTGATTCGAACTAACAAAGCACACTTTATATAAAGCTAATTTACATCTACGTAGCAACCACCACGCACCGGGTACGGTTACCGTCAACGGATTCTATAGCAACGGATTTACACACAGTTTGTATGCTAGAATGAATAATGTGAGATACGTTTCTAATACGGCTGCCGTTGACAAGTGTATCCGCGCCATAGCTTTATGCATGCATGGCAAGGATCGACTAACCGTATGACCACGCTTACCACTTGATTGTTACGTGTTGATGTAAAAGGTTGTATCGTCTGTAATGTGTTAAATTAAAATTTAGATGTCCTCGAACCAAACTGGTCACAGAAAAAAATGTGTGTGGACCTAAGGGTGTGCGCTATTTTACTTTTGTGGAGAGACATGAGACAATCTGTCCTAAATTTTAGTTTAATGTATGCGGTATCCTAAAGTTCAGATTTCCTTGAGCCAATCTGGTCACGAAACGGGTATGTGTGTTATCCTAAGCGGAATTGCCCCATCCCTAAGTATGTGGAGAGAAATGAGACAATCTGTCCTGAATTTTATGTTACTGGTTCATTCCGATATAGACCTGATTATGTTAACGTATAAAGTTTTATAGTTGTTTTAAGCTGGTGAGTATAATCAAATAATCCGAGCATTGAATTTGAGGTAAGCCATCGATAAACTTATCGTTCCATTCGTAACCAAACGAGTTTTACAAAGTGGAGTAGCGCCCAAACCACAAACGTTGTGGAACAGGCGTCGAACCAGTATTTTGCTGCATTACTGCACTATGTAAGATTTCATTGGGCATCCTATTCCACCGAAAGCGACGAAGGCGAACGAAGTGAGCCGTAGGAAGCGACAGGTGGAATAGAATGCCCAATAAATCACTACTGCAAGGAGTTCCACAAGGCTCAATATTAGGGCCAATCTTCTTCATCTTGTTTATTAATGATTTAATTAACTACATTATGAAACAAGCTGATACTAAACTCGTTCTTTTTGCCGATGACACGAATGCCATTTTTACCGCGGAAGATATGGGAACTCTTGGTAGTAAGGTAAATAAAGCTCTGGCACTCTTCCATTATTGGTTTACCATTAATAATCTAACCTTAAACACCAATAAAACAAACGCTATGTTATTTAGAACAACGTCGAGAAACAAGGATTCAATTGACATAACCTTGAATGGCAATAGAATAATATTAGTAAATAATGTAAAATTTCTAGGTATTTATATTGACGAAAGCCTAAATTGGAAAGAGGAACTATCAGCTATAGAAAGTTCAATTAGCTCAGCGTGCTATGCTCTTAGAAGCCTTCGAGATGAAATTTCTATCGACCATTTAAAAATAGTATACTATTCGCTTGTGGAATCAAAACTTAGGTACAGTATTGCTCTATGGGGAGGTAGCTATGAGTACAATGTAAATACTGCTTTTGTAATACAAAAACGAGCTATAAGAACTATGGTGAGAATTCCGCAGTGGGTATCGTGTAAGGATTACTTTAAAGAACTACAGATATTAACGGTCCCTTGCTTGTACATATTAGTTCTACTAACAGACCTTATGAAAAAACTACTTGATTATGAGACACTTGAGGACAGAAATAAGCGAGAAGCTACAAGACGTAAGGATTTACAAAATAAAATACAACCGCATTTGAAAGTAGTCAGTCATGCTGCGTGCTATCAATCAATTAAACTATTTAATAAACTACCCGTAAAATTAAAGTCAATTTATAATCTAAATCAGTTTAAGCACCAGCTGAAGTCATTTTTGAAAGAAATGTGCTATTATACACTCGATGAGTTTCTCAGTGAGAATAATTAACCACCTGTTGACATGATCAATTTTTTGACATGATTGGTATTGTTTTTTTTTTTTTCTTTTTTAGACATGATTATTAATGTTTTTTTTATTTTTTTTCCTTCTTTTGACATTATTATTATTTTCTTTTTTTGACATCATTATTATTATTATTTTTTATGACATGATTATTATGATTTTATTGACATGATTATTATTATTATTTTTTTACTTGATTTCTTTTTATTGACATTTCAGTACTTTTCAATCACTTTTATTTTTTAATGTACCTACTGAATTTGTAATTGTATTATTTTATTTTTGAATTGTAAAATTTAAATCCGTGATGTGTTAGTTTTAATGAGTTTCGATACAATGTAAAAATTGTTATGAACTAAATAAATAAATAAAAACTAGCTAAGAAAACTGTGTAGAAGGTGAAATATCTCTGAAGTACTCTTTCTTTTAATAGAAAATTAGAGACTGACAAGAAGAGCCTAAATACTATTTGAGTACTAGTAGTTAGATAGTATTTAGGCTCTTCTTGCACACATAACTTTCTCTTAGTGAAATAATGTTTTTCATTGATAGAATATTTTGCGTCAGACGCTTCTATCTGGCAACATTGCTGAAAAGGACCTTTTTGGCTCGGCCGTAAGACACATTCTACTAAGTTACTCGTATGTTAGTTTTTAAACTTATTTTTACCTATTTTAAGCTTTTTTTTAATATTTCTTCGATCGTTCTTTTGTCTATATACCTACAAGTATTAATATGCGATCAATGAAAAATTATAAAAGACTTCGATAAACACTGATGTCTCGGGTCTTGGTATTTCAAATCATCTATTCAGTATGGGAGCGTTCGACTGTATGTCTATTAACTGATATTCCTTTGATAAAATACAGAAAAATTTATTCTGTTTTTATTTAATTCAAACAGAAATTACACCCGGTGTCAAATATGAGACAATACTTGTCAAACCTTACTTTAACGGCAAAGTTTTCATGCTAAACTAGATTTTGAAAAATGCTCAATTTCGAATTTTCATCTCAAAAACCCTGGGACGATCATTTACATCAATCTAGCATTATCGGTTTTTCAACTATGAGTACAAGTAGATATAATGATCGATATGGCGAATTGGCGACGTTTCAGAGATTCCTAAGTCCAGCAATGGACTTCCTTTGGCTTAAATGATGATTATTTATGATGACCTAGATTATCTCGTTGGTTTATAAGTAGACTGTCTCTTGGTCTATTGGTTGGACTTAAACATAACGGCAAAATGTGTGCGTTGGTACTAGAAGTACATTATCTCTATTCTTCATAATACTAACAAAATATCAAAAAAAGTTAATAAAATAAAAAAACCCGACTGCTTCAAAAGCGAACTAAAAAGATGTATACAAGAAGAAAATCTTGCTGTGCAGTCGGAGGATACATATTCGCGAGCTGGCTGACCAAAACCTGATGTATCCTCCGACTGCACAGCAATATTTTCTTTTTCTTCTTGGGTGTGGGCATGTGTGGCATGTTCATTTTAGGCACTAGGGAGGCGCGGAAAAAAGTTTGGGAAACCCTGCATTTTACTATTCCCGTTCGGCTCAAAAGCTGACATTTCATTAAGGATCAAATTATGAGCTCGATAGTCCATTATGTGTGACCTATACCCGAACATGAATATGATGATGATGCCATCTAGCCGGTTTCGGCCACAGCGACCGCTATCATTGGCTACTCAATGTGGTTGAGAGCTCAGATTTGCTGCTCTGTTATGTGCTCTCATGTGACTTGCATATCCACCCTTGGCCGAAAAACTCCGAGCACAAAGCGGACACTTCAGAACACCGTTGACTACGGACATAAGCTCCCACAGAACGGGGTTTTACCCTAAAGTGTGTTAAATGTTTTTGACAAGATAATCCTTAGGCATACTTGTCATAAAATCAGGCATCATTTTGAGATAAGCAACGTTAACAAGATATTCATAATTTAATTCGTCTTCTTTTCGGCGATTTTAATAGGTAGGAAGAATCGTTAATCACAAGAAAGAAAGGCCATTTAAATAAAATAAAAAAAATACTAAACACTTTTTACTATTATTGCCAATACATTCAAAGTTTTGTGACTGTAATTTTAGAAGTACTGGCCTCTGTCCAGATAAAGCAATAAGTATAATTTATTTTCTACAAAAATAGCTTACTTACTCGTATATAGGTAATTTTGTCTGTGTATAATAATAATACTAAACCTGTATCAGTATGTAGGTACAGATGAGTAGGTACATTTTTTTTTTTTTTTTTTTTTTTTTTTGGGTGGGAAATCATCCAATGACTTCTCCCGCTCTGGGTGAAGCGGAAGTGCGTGTCAGACTTTTACTGACTAAAACCCACCCGTGTTCCTTCAGTTGCTTGAGCCAGGGCCGCGGTAACTCTTTTTCAAATTTATCCGCGACCCAGACAGGCATCGGCCCTGTCAGACCCCGTCAATTTTTTGCTGACATCTCTTTGAGGCGCGCGTGGAACACTACGCGCCGTCGACTCGGGATGAGTAGGTACTTAAACTTAAATTAACGATCCTTTCTGAGATGTACGTAAGTGAAGAATGAGTTTTCCGACATAACTTTCTTCCATTTCTTTTTTTTTTCTTTCTTTTTTATTTTTCAAAGTTATGTTGGGGAACATGGAGCCAATACGAAAGGGGTTTGAAAGAAAACCCCTTAGCTTAAAACTTAAAAAATCTTGAACAACGGCAAATAATTAAATAAGCTTTCCAGTAAAAAAACACAATAATAATCTACCTAATATACTCGAACACCTGATAGAAAGCTTTAAATAGAACTCGAACATTTCCCAGGTAACGCTAACCGTTGACCTAGATCTAGAACAATCTTATCAACCAATTAACAAAGCAAAGGGGCCTGCTAGGAAATCTCTGCTCCATTTATATTTGCTCAAAGACGAGAAGGGATTTAACAAAGACTTTCAAGAAAATTATTGTGTGAATCTGTGATAGACGCTTTCAATTCTTCAATCTTTGGGATAACATAAAGCGAATTTGTCTCATCATTACGCGAATTTGTCTTTCATGTACATGGACGCATTGATATAGAGAAATTCTCATCAATACTGAGGTAATACAAGTACCCAATCTATTATGGTGAGATATACACATGAAGGTCCAAAAATTCGCGGAGTCTTTATTTTATATCAAACACATTTTTTTAAGGACAATATTACACGAAGTTTTGGATCGCCCTTCCTATAAGTATCTCAAAGAACTAGGCCAAAATTGCAGAAGCCCGGGGAAAGTGGAAAGAGGAAAGGCAGACTTTTGCTTTACAGTGGGATACTACCCTACAGTGTCATGTAGTGTAGTTTGTGTTTGTGTGAGTATTGTTTTCTAAGCCTATAATAAAATAATATAGGCATGTCGTCATGAGTTTGATGCTCTTGGGTTTTAACATATAAATGTACAGAAAATTTGCATGCATCAGCTTGTGCCCGATAGCAGTATACTTGCCCTCTTATACATTCCCATTTAAACAGTACTGGCGAAATGAGTTGAGCTCCTACATGTTATGAGTTTAACTCCGAGTTTCCCGCCTTAAAATTATCGCAAAACTAATATGACAAATTGTCAAGCACGCGTTATTTGTTGTGATTGGCTGTTGAAAATTCATTCAACCAATCACAGAAGATAAAGCGTGCTTAACAATTTGTCACATTAATTCTGCGATAATTTTAAGGTGAGAAACTCAGGTTAAGTATTACTGACATGGCATAATATAATTAAATAAATAATAATAATATCAATTATTAAAATCTAAAAATCATTGAATCATAACATCTCTTCTTATCTCTTGGTGCAGGTAATACCTGGATCAGCGGAGGCTGAGAGTGGTGGTGGAAGGCTACTATTCTTTAGAATATACCGCAACATCTGGGGTGCCTCAGGGATCGCACGCAGGGCCAATTTTATTCATTATTTTCGTCAACCTCTTACCGGACTGCTTTCGTCATAGCCAATGCTCTCTATTCGCGGATGATCTAAAAATCTATCCTAGGATTGACTCGCATGAGGACGCCTAACTACTTCAATATGACCTCAATGCACTGCAGTCCTGGTGCGATACAAACGGAATGGTCCGAAACGCGAAAAAATGTCACCATGTCTCCTTCACGCGTAAAAAACAAGCTATATAATCACGCTACTCGATTGCGGGTACTGCACTGCAGAAAGTTGAGTCCATCTGTGACCTTGGCGTGCTGCTTAGTAGTGACCTCTCGTTCAGCTTACACATCGATAACATTGTTGCAAAAGCAGCTAGGATATCCGGTTTCATAAAAAGAACTTGTTGGGAATTTCAAAACATGCTTGCCATTAAAATTCTCTACAACTGTCTTGGGCGCAGCACGCTGGCATACGTATCCAAATTGCGGAATTATTTTCAGCACAACTAAGAAGAGTCATCTCACTTTCTTCTTTTCTGTTACTTCATAAATATATATTTTATATAAGTATATATTAGGTATATTTCAATATATATGGACGAGTTTTTTTCCTATGTTAGTATGTTAATAACAACTTTTATATTTAAAATGTTTAAACAATGCACCTGCCTTGTTATCTCTTCACCACCCTTGGTTGATTGTTAGAGAGCCTAAGACATTAAGTCCGCCTTTGTACCTTTTTGTGCATGAAGTCTAAATAAATAAATCCCCGGTCTGGTACCCAAGCATGTTCACACAAGCCGCATCGAGAAGATTCAAAGTAATTTTACGCGTTATCTGCGATTCAAGGAGATACTTGTCCCTACAGAGCCGACTACAGGCAGCGTATGTGCCATCCATTTGAGCTTCTTACAAGATCGTAGGGTCTCTGAAGACATGATATTCTTGTACAGTATTGTTAATTACATGACATGCACCCCCGAACTACTCAAACAAATCAGCCTCGATGTACCATGCCGGGCCTTGTTAGGTCAACGAGAGTTTGCAGAACATTCATAGGCAAAAGTTCTCGAACTAATCTCGGGCGTTCGGCTCCTTTTAAGGCGATATATACACCCCAATGCTAACGCAGTACTGGCCGTGCGCCCACTCGATGCCAAAATATCAAAATTGAACCCCCTTTTGAACAGTTATGTTTGCAAAATATTATTTGATTTACATATGCTATGTTAGTTATGAAGAAATACCAGCCATCAATTTTTCTGTGTAAAAATATTTTTAAACATCCAAGTCGTTTTGGAGGAGTTTCCAAAAGTTGCGAAAATTATCGTGTTATTAATTATTTTTTTAAAGCAAAACTATTAGTTACACGTAAAAACCTTGTTCAAAATTATGTACATGAATCAGTAATAAATATATATTTTTTTCAAACCTTTTAACCTAGCCGTTACTAAGGAGTATGCTTTAGAAAGTTGCCGTTTTACGGCACTGAAGCGTATGTAGGCCCTTAACAGGATGATGTGCACTAACAACAGGGCCAGCTCTTGCAATGAAGACATGGATGTCTTCTTTGACTCTCTGTCTCGGTTTAAGTCTAAGGTCACGTAGATTGATCCGTAGTCTCTCCAGACTTGCCTGCTCTGTTTCATTGTGTACTCTCAATAACAACTAACAACAACTAACGTTACAACTAACTTTGACATCATTTTATTAGCATTTTATTATATTTTAACCTTGACTCAATAGTTTTATTTTGTGATTTAATTCAATTTAATTTTATTTGTGACTCACTGGTATGTTATTTGTAAAACAATTGTAATTTAATTTAGTCCTTGACTCGCTAGTATTTTATTGTGATCTAATTGTAATTTTATTTTATCTTTGACCTCACTTGTAATTTTTTTGTTATGTAATTGTGATTTATTTGAATTTTATTCTAGTACAATTTTAATTCAATTCTACATTAATTTAAGTGTAATTATTATATTTAATTTCAATTAAAACTTAATCAGTAAACAATACTCAATTAATTTCATACTCACGAACATAAAAATTGTAATTAAAGACTGTGAATGATGTGCACGCTTGTAACTGACGTGTTTGCACAGGACCATCGTGTAAGTAATTGACTCTGTAATGAACTTGTAAAAATGTTGTTGCATGCCTTATTGAATAAATACATAAATATAATTGTTATTGTTAATAAGTTTTTCTATGTTACTAACACTCCATGTATTTTTGCGTTCGAAATATAGATATTTTTTTTATTTATTATAATATTGGACTAAGACTAATGGCTGTTACAACCTTTATAATGCAATAACGCAGAATCATCACCCTTCCGTCTATTATTATATGAAACCAAAATAATATGATTTTCGTCGGGCTTGCACCCAGTGCTTGGAACAAAAAATATCGCAAGTTATTCTAACACATTGGTTTTGATTGAATAAATTCAACATCGAATTGCATCAAGGTCAAAGACAGGCGCGATGTGACATTGCAACAACGATTTTTCATAGAAAATGTTCTATTATTATATAAAAGTAGGGTGCTGCGCAACCTCGTCGTGAAAAAGGCTAGCGGCCCTGACGGCATACCAGCTATAGTTCTTAGAACCTGTGCGCCTGAACTGTCTCCGATCTTGACACGCCTATTCCGCCTTTCATATGAGACTGGAAAAGTGCCGAATGCTTGGAAGCAAGCCAACGTCGGTCTACTGGGAATCTTCTAGCATATGCCATTCACATATGGAGTGAGGCCATCGAGAGGCACGGGGAAGCGCTTGCCGTCTCCCTTGACATCTCGAAGGCTTTCGATAGGGTCTGGCACGAAAGACTTATCGGTAAGCTTCCTTCATTCGGTCTGCCCGGTGATCTGTGTGATTGGATTGCAGACTTCCTGAGAGATCGGTCCATTCGAGTGGTTATCGATGGCTGCTCTTCGGACCAATTGGATATTAATGCCGGGGTCCCTCAGGGGTCGGTACTCTCAGCAACATTATTCTTGTTGCACATTAACGATCTGCTAAAACCCGGCACCTGTGGGTATGCAGACGACAGCACTGTTGCTGAGAGATACTTGTCCAACGCACGGGCCACCGGCCCGCAGATCCAGTCTCTCCGTGAGGCCATGGTGGAGCGTTTGAACCTGTCCTTGCAGGCAGTCTCCGAATGGGGCGATGCCAATCTGGTCAAGTTTAATACTGCTAAAACCCAGGCGTGTCTTTTTTCCGCTAAAAGGAGCCAATTTCACCCGGCTCCAACTTTCCGTGATGTAACCGTGCCAATAACGGACCATCTTGAGCTTCTTGACGTTACGTTGACATCGACTCTCAATTTTGGGCCATACATTGAGACAAAGGCTCAGCTGGCTGCCAAAAAGTTGGGGATCCTTGCGAAGGTGAGAAGGTACTTCACGCCGGAACAGCTGCTCAACTTGTATCAAGCGCATGTTCGATCGTGCATGTAGTACTGTTCTCATCTATGGGACAGATCTGCCAAATACCAGCTAGATGCACTAGAGTCGATTGAAAAGCGGGCCAAGAAACTCATCGGCAATGAGGCACTGGTCAAGTCAAAGCTCCAGAGCCTTGAACATCGTCGCCGAGTTGCCAGTTTGTCAGTTTTTTATCGATTACATTTCGGGGAGTGTGCGATGGAACTGCATGACTTGATTCCGCCCAGCCCGTTCCATCATCGGACTACCAGACGTACGGCGATGCGTCATCGGTACATGGTGGACATCCCACCCATACGCACACAACGTTTTGGGGACACTTTTATTATGCGCACAGCTAAGGAGTGGAATTCCTTGCCCGAGTCTGTGTTTCCCGATAGCTACAATCTAGGGGTCTTTAAGTCAAGAGTGAATGGGTTTTTTCTAGGCAAGCGTGCTTCACCGTCGACCACATCATCGCTTACCATCAGGTGAGATAGTGGTCAAGCGCAAGCCTATAGATAATAAAAAAAAACGACTATATATCATTAGGAATTTCTTTGTGAAATGGTTGTCGCATACTAATCGAACTATTTATTCCTTAACTTGACTTGCGTTTTATTTTGTACGCGTCAATAATTTCTTTCCAGAAACCTCATGTTAGTAACGCAGCGAATTGTTTTGTGATATGCCGTCATACAACAAATTCAATTACTGTTTAATGTGGGCTACAGATGTTGATTATAATTTAATGTGATGGATGTAATAAACGGTACCACAATCGTGTAGCTTTATTGCGTACAGCTGCATGCCTAAAGATAATGAAACAGCTTTCGTTTTGACACCACCAGGACAGAAAATCAACAAACAATCTGGTAACATATTAGATTGGAATATTTTATGTAAACACTTGGATTATTGCAAATACCGATAATTTTGTAATAAACGATATATAACACTCGGTATATTGTGTACAAATCCTTATTATATAATACCTATTTCAAGTACCTACATTAAATCCACTTCAAATTCAATAGTTTACAGCGTATCCGTGTCTTATCCAGAAGGAAAAGTTTACAATCTTACGCGATTTATAATAAACATAAAAAAGTTCCTAGTGGTATCTATGATCTCCTGTGTCTGGTATCGCTTATCCGTATTTTCTAAGCCGAGTGCAAATAGATTGTGCATCATATTGCGCCCATGTGAACGTGCTTGCAATTTAAATTGCCTATCGGCGTAATTTAGCCAAAACAGCTTGCCCAGGCTGAATGAAATCAGCCCTAGATGCAAAACATTGTGGTTCTTTATAGGAGGCCTACACCCGCGAGAGGTTCCCATAGATTAATCATTTAAATGTAATTTTTTAAATAGTTTTAAGACTAGTAAAATATTAGTAATAAGCTCATCACTCTTACATACCTTAAATCGTAGTATATCGTATATCGTACTACATTAGGATTAGGAAATTAAAATTAAACGTGTGAATTAAGTTATATAAGTTTTTTGACACTTTACTATGGGAAAGGGTTCCAGACATTGAGTAAATTTTTATTTTGCAAAAATGCGCTATCAGAGTGATAAAATTTTCGCCGGCGCGATTCTCTCCGCGGATAAGATTTTTTATTTATTTTCGGTTTTCGTAATTAATTTAAAAAGTACATGGGTTGGTCCAGTGGTTAAAGACTTCGCCTCACGTGCTTGATCGTGTTTTTTGCGTGGTCGGGTTTAAATCTGATCAACTACCAATGTGACTTTTCAATTCACACGTATGTAATCTAAACCCTGCTGATTTTTTTTATCCCATTTTATATTCCATCTTTTAGTCTTCTTGAATATTTTTGTTTGAATAGCTTTCGACTTACTGGCACGTCGAGCCAATAGACATTCGATGGATAGGACTATCGTTGCAAAGGCTTTTTGGCGAAACGGACGCTCGATCTAATGGGCATTCGAAATTGTGTTACAGCGATGCTATGGTTTTTTTTGTGATGGGTTTGCTCTTGACTTGACAGTCTAGGTCAAAGGTGACAGAGACAGAGGTGACAAAATTTCGGCGATTTGGACGTTCGATCTGATGACTTCAGGGCATATGACATTCGAAATCAAGCAGTAAACCCCATTCAAGCTGAGGTCAACTATCTAATTTGTTTTAAAAGTAAATCGCAGATTCGAGCCCCGCCAATGTTTGAATTTCGAAGTCTTTACAAGGGTCTTGGCACCTGAAGGCCTATCTACCACCTACTCAAAAAACGTTCAAATTCAATCAATCATCGAGGCGACAATCAATGTCAAACCAAAATGCAAAATGTAGGGAATTTAAAGGCGTTTTTGACATATTTAAACTGATATCAGAATGCGAATGTTTCTTAAAAATGTGGTAATTTTAGTCAAACCTTATATACGATCAGGTTATGTTCTTTCAATATCTTGTTTTAAATTTGACCAACAGCCCCGAATGTCCTTCAAATTCAGAAGATTCTGACGTAAGTCATATCTTCTCTCTTAAACAATCAAATCTATACTTATGTTTATAAATGCTGTAGTAACTATGACCGCCGCCTAAACCGCTGCATGAATTTTGATGATTTTTGGTATAGAGATAAACCTTTGAGAAGGACATGTCATATACTTGTTATAACTTGAGTACATTCCCATGGGATAAATTTCGACTTTTATGGGCACGAAACCGCTGGCAAAAGCTAGTATTACATAAATACGGCAACAATGAAATATTGGAACAGCAATCACAGGCATTAACAACGTTGAAATTCAATATTGATTGATTCATAATGGGATGCTTCAACCGCATGTTTGTCATTCGACGATGCATTGCGACAAAATGTTGAATGCATTGTTGATTGGTTATAAATTGATTTATATATTTTAATATTTAAAGTTGAATACATTTCAGAGAGGTGTACAGTTATTGCTTGGATGACTCTATTTGTGAATTCTCTGAAAACAGAATGTGGCCTGAATATTGCCTAGGCTAACAAGTTTGGTTAAAAATAATAATTGAAAGGAGAAGGCCGGAAGTGGACGTCTTCTTTTCGAAATGATGATGATGAAATTACTAAGAATACTTTTACTTAAGCACCAATATTTCTTTACCTTTAAAATTATGTAAGTCATGAGTGAATAGGTTACTTTTAGGAAGGCGTGCTTCACCGTCGACCACATCATCATAACAGTAAGAGTTATTTACAGTGTTTCGCACTTTCATTTTCGCATAGTTACAAAATATTGCAAAATGACTTCTGCACTTTATTTAGAGCATTATCTGGATAGTCTTCAGCACCTTCCGATAGAATTACAGAGAAATTTTAAATTAATGCGTGATCTAGACGACCGTGCGCACGGACTAATGAGGACAATCGACCTTATGGCTGACGAGTTACTACCAAATATTCCTAAAATGGACGATGAAACTAAGAAGGAAAAGGTAAATACCATACAAGGACTCTTCAATAAAGCTAAAGAATACGGAGACGACAAAGTACAACTTGCGATACAAACATATGAGTTGGTTGACAAGCACATACGTCGCCTTGACTCTGACCTCGCGCGGTTCGAATCTGAGATACAGGAGAAAGTAATGAGCGCACGTGCCGCGCAGCAAGCCGCTGCCGACCAGGAGCCGAACGCAGCCACCGTCAAGAAGGGCAGGAAGAAGAGCAAAATTAATGATAATGTGAGATAATGGTCAAACGCGATCATGGATGAATTTGGTACCTGAATTTATTTTCAGGTAGGCGTTCTTAGTAAATATTTGTAATAATTAGAAAAATAATATTGAAAAACAAGATGGTGATAAGTTAATATTTTGGATATGCTCCAAAAGATCCTTGAACAGTCTGGCTTGCGCCCACATGTGTTGACATGTGGGCGCAAGCCGGACTATTCAAGGATCTTTCAAGATCACGAAACGAAAATCAAAGTTTTGCCCTATTTACACCCACCTAAGTTTGAAGAGAAAACCTCACCATGTTTATTTGTTGACTTACAAACTACCCTAACATAAATATTCCATAGAAAGTTCTGAGTTCATTAGTAGGTAAATACCGAACATTTAATAATCGATCATTCTCGAGAGATTGAACAGACTATATTTAATGTACAGGCTTCAACATTCTTTGTCTTAGATAAAAGACAGTGCAGAAATAAACTGGAGTCATTTAAGCAATTTGCCCGGATGCCAATTTTATTTTCTTGCATGTGTTTCTTTTTCCGTTTGCGACGGCCCTTTGCAAGAAAACTATAAGTTTAATAGATATTATTTTCTTTATCGTTACGTTGATCTTTTCGACGTCAATAAACTTGCTTTTTAGGGTTCCGTATGTAGATGTATTCTGTGAACCGCATTATGATTTCACTCAAAAATAGAAAAAAATACAATAAATTTTGGGAGTTCCCCATACTTAGAACTGAAACTAATTTTTTTTTTCATCAAACCCTTACGTGTGGGGTATCTATGGATAGGTCTTCAAAGATTTTATTGAGGTTTCTAATATATTTTTTTTCTAAACTGAATAGTTTGCGCGAGAGACACTTCCAAAGTGGTAATATGTGTACCCCCCTATAACTTCTAAAATAAGAGATAATAAAACTAAAAAAATAAAAAATATATGATGTACATTTACCATGTAAACTTCCACCGAAAAATGGTTTTTTTTTTAATACGTCATAAATTGTAAACCGCAATTTACCAAGTACGGAACCCTTCATGCGCGAGGCCGACTCCGGCCGGTTTTTTTAAATAATTGGTTTGTTACGTTTTGAGAATACAGAACATTTGATGAGTTAGTACGTAAGACCTAGTGTCGGTTGTAACTATTGTTAACAGTATAAGCTGGTCTCTCATTCTAGTGAAACTCCGTTCTACGCTAAGCCATCTCAAGGACAAAATGAAACCACCGGCGGCGTGCGAACGGCTGTACCTGTAGAGTAATAAGTAATTAAATAAACTTTTTACGAAATGTAGTCTTAATGTTCTGAAAGCCAATATTCAAAGTGAATGCATTATATTAAGCAACATCTTCACTTTATTTCTGAACATCGTAATAAATACACATTTTTTACTGTACCACTAAAATACACCTTCATATTTTATTTGTTTTTTTTATTGGTACAAAAGTATTATGGCTGAGCCTCTCTTAAGTATCCTAAAATAAAAATAAAAGTCTGTTCGTAGTACAACCTTTTCAGAAAAAGGGTTGGTAGGTTCGCGGTTTCATCCACGTGAATGTTGAAAATTATACAATGAAAATTTCTTCTTCTTTAATTGGTCGCTCATTACTGAAGATCGTGTACCCTTTAAGCGGAAAATCTGTCTCCATCGATTCCGGTCTAAAGAACTCACCACAACTTGCTAAAATTGGCTTGAGGACGTAGATTCTTTCAGTTGGTCATGGTCTCGTAATTCCTTTCCTTCGGTATGACCAATCTATACCAAGTTCGGTCCGTGGATGGGTGCCCATCTTTACATAGTGAGATTCATCAGTGTCTCGGCAAGCACGTTAGCCTTTGGTCCTGGCTGTCATTTGAAGATCTTTGACAGTCGTTACGGAACAAATTTCCGTGCGTTCAAGCATTTTTACCATACCTATTATTGGAATCAAATATGCTCACAATGTTAGGACCCATTAATATTAATGCTAATTTTTATCCGTGGTGCTAGGCAACTGGGCTTATCCGAGCTGTAAACGACCCTTTGATCCAATTGGCCTTGTTTGCTCTATCTCCTGCTTGATATGGAGGGAATTGGAAATTTGTATTATTCTTTTTTGTTTAATTTCATTGCGGGATCCAAGACAGTTAATTTCATTCTCCGGGACTTCGTCGAGCTTCATTGCCTCGGCACTTTTCTGGTGGTCGCCATTGTTGATTCCGGCTTTCAGGAGTTGCAGTGGTTTGGGAATAGTGCGGTGGGATAGACCCAAAAAAAAAGTCTTTATGTTAGTCAGAAACCAGAAAATCTGATATCGTGTTACCAAGTTAAAAGGTCAGGCAGACAGTCACTTTATGTAAATAATGGTACTGCACTGCATCTAGTTAGACTGGAAGCCGAACCCAAATAAATTATTAATTGAATTAGAAAAGGCTAATTTATTGTTTTTTTTTTTTTTTTTTTGTGTGAAAATCTTTATGCGGTTCACAGAATGCATCTTCAACAAGTTTCAACAGCATAGTGCTTATAGTTTCGGAAAAAAGTGGCTGTGACATACGGATGGACCGACAGACAGACATGATATAATAATCATAATCATAATCATTCTTTATTTGCTCAAACATGAGTACAGTACACACAACCAATTGTCAATATGTAAGAGATGTAAAAAAAAAGTTAAATACAGAGCGTCATATTTGCCTTAGTTATTAATGGCATGCAAATATTAATAATAGAACATAAATCAAAATAATACAATTCAAATCAAAATAATAAAATGCAAAATCTAATAATAAAATTCAAATCAAAATAATAATTCCTAAATGTCATGTCAATCACTGATTTAAAAAAATGTGCAAATGTTAAATTATCATTCTAGAATGTCAGTAAGTTTATTAAACATGTCAAAATATTTAGTATATAGTTCTAGAACGTCAGAACACAAAAAATAAGTATATAAAAAAATAGAAAATAAAAATAAAAATGTCAACATTATAAAACAATAAATCAAATCTGAACAATCAATTGTAGCAGTAAATTATTAAAAATGTCAAAAATAATAAAAGCAAATAGAATAAAAATTTTCATTTAAAAACTCATTAACGTTATAATAAGCTTTATCTGCTAGGAAATTCTTAACTTTCTTTTTAAATGCTAAATAATTTAACTGCTTCCAGCTTTTTGGAAATTTATTGTATATTTCTGGAGTCATGCAAAAGACACTTTTACGCATAAGTGCCGTTTTGTGCGGATGTTGACAAATTTGAGTATTGTGCCGTCCATGACGAATCCATAAGGGTTCCGTTTTTCGCCATTTGGCTACGGAACCCTAAAAAGATCTAAATCGAAGGTAAACAAACCATAAAAAAGGTTTTTACAGTGGCTTCTTTGCTGTAAAATAAAAAATATCATGAGCAGATATTTATTTCATACAACAACCAAGTACACTCATGCATAAACAGGTCAAAGTCAAAAAAGTTACCATTTTGCGTTCTAGTTGTATTTTTAAAATTAGTCGGATTATAACCTTTTGACGTTCGTTTGTTTTTTGTTCCAGCATAAATTACAGCTCCAGAATGACATAGCTGTAGACAATCGGATAAAAGGAACTTACTACCGGAATTAAGAGTATTCGATGTCTCAAACTAAATTTACTGAGTTATGTAATGAGTTATATGTTTGGTTTGTATAACAAACCTACGCCACATCTATTCAGCGGTTGCGACGCTATTGATTAACATACAAACTTTCACATTTATAATATTAGTAGGAAGTTAGCACACCAAGTATCTACGAGCATACAAGAACGTCAAATACAGAAGAAAACATTGAAATGGGAACTATGGTTGGATAGTTAGTTGGATATTAATTTACAGAAGTATTGTACAAAAATAATATTCATCAAAAACATTATCAAAATCAAAATATTTTTATTTCAACTACCAATTTGTTATGCCTAGGAATCTGCTGATATTGAGGACACTTAGTATTCTTAGATCTTGATGACAGTGCAGGTACCGTGAAGCCAACACACGTAGCTAGACATTAGCTGCCAAAGACACGTTCGTAGCATCAATAGTAGTCTCCTGTAGTTCTCCTCTATACTATCCTACACAATCCTAATTCTCCTCAATACCTAAACGTTTTGAAAATACTTTTATTATGCGTACAGCTAAGGAGTGGAATTCCCTGCCGGAGTTTGTGTTTCCCGATAGCTACAACCTGGGGGTCTTTAAGTCAAGAGTGAATAGGTTACTTCTAGGCAAGCGTGCTCCATCATCGACCACATCATCGCTTACCATCAGGTGAGATGGTGGTCAAGCGCGAGCCTATATAAGATAAAAAAAAAAAAAAAAAAAAAAACCTTAGTGAACGCTTTGAGTATTTTGTCCCGAGGGGTAAACCCTGTCGCACTTCCACTTCTCTTCTCCTTCGTACCCCACGTCACACTTCCGGCCGCTATGATGGCTCCTTCTCTGTTACTGCAGTGCGTCTCTGGAATTGTCTACCACATTCCCATCATTTTCTTTCAGAATGACATAATATTAGTATATGTATTTATATATATTTTGTACTTTTGTATGATGATGATGATGGTGATATATTTTATATTATTCTAAAATTACGATTATTCTATTTATTATTAAGTCTAAAATTGTACACTGGACTACTTCTCTTGGTTTGCTGGTAGAAAACTCTTCTTAGAGTTAAGCTCGCCTTTGTACATCAACTGTGTTGTGTGTACAGTAAAGAATTTCCATCAATAAATTTTAATTATTAGTATTTGGTTACATAATTATCCGGTCTCTCCGGGAGGCCATGGTTGGGCGCTTGAATCTGTCCTTGAAGGCAGTCTCCGAGTGGGGCGATGCTAATCTGATCAGGTTCAAACCTGCTAAGACACAGGCGTGTCTTTTGTCCGCTAAAAGGAGCCAATTCCACCCGGCTCCTACTTTGCGTGGTGTGACCGTGCCGATAACGGACCATCTCGAGCTTCTTGGCGTTACGTTGACATCGACCCTCAATTTTGTTCCATTCATTGAGGCAAAAGCTCAACTGGCTGCCTAAAGGTTGGGGATCCTTGCGAAGGTGAGACGGTACTTCACGCCAGAACAGTTGCTCAACTTGTATCAAGCGCAAGTTCGGTCATGCATGGAGTACTGCTCTCATCTCTGGGCGGATCTGCCAGGTACCAGCTGAATGCACTAGAGTCGATCGAAAAGCGGGCCAAGAGGTTCATCGGCAATGAGATACTGGTCGAGTCTAGGCTCCAGAGTCTTGAACATCGGCGCAAAGTTGCCAGTCTGTCGGTTTTTTATCGGTTACATTACGGGGCGTGTGCGTTGGAATTACATGAACTAATTCCTAGCCTTTTCCATCATTGGACTACAAGACGTACGGCGATGCGTCATCGGTACATGGTGGACCTCCCACCCATACGCACCAAACGTTTTGGGAATACTTTCATTATGCGTACAGGGGGTGACCATAAGCTCTTAGAGCGGTATCAATTTGAGATCGAGTAAGTGACAGATGTATACAAGTAATATACATTTGCCTCTTATTTGATCTCAAATTGCCTGCTGGAGTCTGTATTTCCTAAGAGCTACAACCTGGGAGTCTTTAAGTCAAGAGTGAATAGGTTCTTCTAGGTAAGCGTGCTACAACGTCGACCACATCATCGCTTACAATCAGGTGACATAGTGGTCAAGCGAGAGCCTATCAATAATAAAATTAATAAATTTAAATTGTTGGAAAATCACATATATGTGAGAATGATGTAAAAAGACGAGCACAAAAAAGCAAAAACCCCAAAAAAAAAAAGACAGACTGAGGCAGCCAAGTTATGACCAATCCCATCTGATGGCGCCCATTCACGAACATGACGCATGGATTGGCACCACTCAGGTCAACCATCATGAAGGGAACCTAATGATCTAACACATGTGCCACCATCAGAGAGACCATTCGTGCGAGCATGACACACTCTTAACTGCCAGGGCACATTCAAGTCAACGAATAACATAATGGGTACAGTAAATGGTAAATTTACAGGTACACAGTACTCACATATTATATGCTGTGCAGTTATTTAATACAAATATCTTTATTTTTATTGCTGTCTGTTTGTATAAAGTATCCCAGTCTAAGTGAATAAAAGCCGCCAATTACAGTCCCACTGCAGGGCAAAGGCCTCTTTTCATACAGAGAAGGCACGAAGCGTTAACCACTACGCTCGACGCGGGTTGGCGATCTCAAACTTACTCTATGTGGGGCCGTAACGTGTCAACGCCATCGTGATGCTGCTGTGAAAAAGAGATAGTGTTCTTCGTCCTGTATAATTCCGTCTCTCTCTCAGTGAAACCATGAATTCTTGTCCGTGCTTTAACCCACGACTTCAAACACGAGAGGAGAGGCCTTAATTACTGGGCCACCACGATATCTTAATTCTATTAAAATAATTTGAAGATACCCAAAGTTTAGGTATTAAATTATTTTTTTCCTATCTGACAAATGCGAATAACGACTCTAAAATACAATTTGTAAAATGGAAACACAAAATTGGTGTTTTTGAACATCACGTAGACACATTAACGTAAATTCGCGTGTGCTTGAAATTCAGGCCAAATAATCCCAATTCGATAAACATAAAAGTTTGTATTGCATCTTTATACCTAAAAAGTTGTGATCACGTTTTGAATAGATTACAATTTAGATTGTGAAAATAGGTGCGAAAAGTTAAAATTTGAAAAAAAAAAAAATGTTGTCAAAGACTTGATTGTGAAGAAATTTAAACAGCATTTTATAGTTTTTTGATAAAGATCTAACTTCAGTCAGTAAAGTCACTCGAGCAAATACTCCCGATAATCTTTTTGTTGGAGCAACAAATTAAAGGTAAACAAAAAAACGTCAAACGGTTTAAAAAATACAACCTTACAGCAAAAAATGGTTACTTTTGTAGCACACTTTAAATTATTATCATAATAGTTCCGAACGCCAGGCTATCGAGATGCTTTTAATGTCGGCGTTTTGTTTTAATAATACGAGTTTTTTGTTTATACATTGAAAATATTGATATTGTTGATATTGCATGTAATAAACATCTTCTCGTGATATTTTTTATTTTAGTGATAGCAAAGAATAAACTGTAAAAACCTTTTTATGGTTTGTTTACCTTATTTTTTTGGTCCAGCGAATAGAGTATAAATACTTATAATAATATTTTTTTTATGCCTTTGCCCGCATTCTCCGCGGTGGATAACATTATAGCCCACTCCTTGACTTTTTGACTTTTCCCATAATGATGATTCCATTACTTTTTTGGAAATTAATTGTATTTTTACCAAAATAGACAGCATTATCGTTTCTCTCGTAAAGGTCTTTCAGGGGGCAGGTGTGTTGCACAGAGAAAGTTTTGGCATTGTTTGGAACGTAGCAATCGCATTGTGGGTCATTGCAGCACCCCCATCTAACTAATTTAATCAAAGATATACGGTCTATACTTATCCGTGACAATGCGGCGCGTAACACCACATAACCATAATCAATGTACTCTAAACAAATCTCGCCTGTGTACATGAGCTGGTTGTAATGAAAACAAATTTTTGAACTTTTAGAAAGCTCGAAATAAATACCAAATATTTAAAAAATAAAGTAAAATTACGTGCTCGAAAAACGATATCGGTACAAATTGTAAATTGTATTCTACAACTTAGAATAAGGGATATTGACAGGGTACTGAACTGGAGCAGAGAAAATTTGTTGCAGTTCAATATCTCGAAATGTGTGACAATCACTTTTTCTCGTACACACAATCCCATCGTGCATGGCTATCATATTGATGGCTTGCCTATGACACGGGTCACGGAAGTCAAGGACTTGGGGGTAAGTTTTAACACCAGCTTGACATTTCGTGATCACGTTATGCATTGCTGCACGAGAGCATATAGAAATTTAGGCTTTATGCTTCGTACGGTCCGAGGGTTCACGAATGTGAAAGCTTTATATAATGCATTGGCTAAAAGCCAGCAAGAATGTAACGCAGTCATCTGGTCTCCACATGAAGCTAAATATAGTCTCGGACCTATTCTGCTGTACTCTGGGTGAATTCACAAGGAGTGCATTGTTTAAAATTAGTTTTAGGTAAAAAAAAAATGTAAACTATTAAACATAAAATTAGTTTAGATACTCTTATGTAATAGATTAGGTACAATATTGTCATCGAAATCTACAGGCGTTTTCTGCACATGTAAATGTTTATTAAACAGCATTTTGTAATGTTTTTACTTGTAAAATGACACTAATATTATAAAGGCGATAGTCTGTGAGTATGTTTGTATGTTTGTTAGTTCTTCACGATCAAACGGCTGGACGGATCTGGATGAAATTTGGCACAGAGATAGATTATAGTCAGGAATAGCACATAGGATACTTTTTATCCCGGGAATATGTTCCCTCTTGATAATTTTCGACATACACGCGGGCGAAGCCGCCGGCAAAAGATAGTTATTACATAATTATAACGTTTATTAAACAGCACTTGTCACACAATTTTACAAATATTTATGTCACTAATTTACAAATTTTACTAAACAGGGTATGCAACCTTTCTTGCACATCTGACCTAGCGACAAATCGGGAAGCGTGTCGTTGTCATGTACCACAGACCAAGATTCCATGGCCATTGTAAGAGATGGCATTATCAAAACTTTCCGAAACAAACTAAGCGTGTTAGTGATGGTCACCGTAAAATCATTCTCTTGGCCTTTTCCTAATTTTTTCAGGTCGGTGCAACATGTTTTCCTCTTTCGCACCTGTAGGTAAGTCATCATATACTAGTGATGTAACGAAAGTGTCAAAACTGAAGCAAAAAGGAAACAGATGTAAAAAGTAAATTTTGGCGGCAACGGAAACGGAGGCAGAAGCGGAAGTGTAAATACATAACAAAAAATAAGTCATCAATATTCAAAATTAAATGAAGGTAAAATACATTTTTTAAATTAGTTTTGCCGTTTTTGTACCTAGCAATCTTTAGCTGCCTTCTTTTCACAAATTGCTAGCCCCCTTGCCCGCCCGCGCGACTTTACGTTTAAGACGACGACCATCATGTCACCAACGACCTAGAGGGAACAAAACGCGCACTGGTTTCACATCCGCGTGACCCACTATTCAGTAGTTTTTTGTAGTTTCCTTATTTATTCTATGACTTAAAAAAAACCTCATATCAAAATGTAGATGATAAAATTGTTTTTGAGATTGTGACAATTTCATTAAAATACGCCCGGCGGAAAACGACAACCGCAGTAAGAAGTGTGATTGTCGTTTTTTGATCCGGGTTAGACAAATTATTTACACAATATTGTACGAATAAAACTCAAAATTTTCTATCAAATAATTAAGACAAGTAAAAATTAAAAATTTCCAAAACCCTGGCAATATTTTTATATTTCATCCTTTTTAAACTACATAATTTATCTAGCAGTAGACACGCTTCGATCAATTATCTATCGATCAATTATCACGTAATTATGACACGATATCCTGCGAAAATACTCCGTTGCAAACTGAAAACAGCCCATAACTTTTGAACGGCTAAACCGATTTTCACTAAACATAGCTAAGAACACTCTCGACAAAGTCACCTTTCAAACAAAAAAATAACTAAATCAAAACCAGTTTATCCGTTTAGGCGCTATGATGCCACAGACAGACACACAGACACACAGATACACAGCAACACACGTCAAACTTATAACACCCCTCTTTTGCCGTCGGGGGTTAAAAATGGTCTAATTTAACATATATTATTCCCAAAAAATTACGACTACGACGTGATTCTCATTTTAAAATCAGCTACTCAGGGGTATCTGCGCCTTAAGTTTCCGTTTTAGAAATTGCGGAAGCAAAAACAGAAACGGATATAAGAAAGCGTGCGGAACAACAGAAGCAGAGGTCTGTTGCACTGCTACCGTTTACCATAACATGACTTAACGTCACGCTTGTTTTTCACAAACAATTAGGTAGAGGCGCACATACAGTACATCCATCATTCTCTTGGCCTTGTCCCAATTTTTCCAGGTCGGTGCAACATGTTTTCCTCTTCCACACCTATGGATAAGTCACCGTATAATCATAGAAATTGACGGCTCGTGACAATAAGGATGATTCTTCGGTAAAAACATAATAATTCTATTAAATCGGCTATCATAAAAAGTTTCCGTTTCCGAGTCTTTGCTTGTAAAAGTTCTATTTGGAGCTGAACACAGTTCTGTACTTACCAACTTTTCGTTCTGGAAAATGGGATGATTTATTATTTGCAAGCCACGACCTACTGGCGGACTAAGGGCCCCGGGCAACAAGGATATTCTGTCCATGGTCCCCGGTCCTGGCTGGCCCCTAAAATCTTGAGAAGCCATTTTTAATCAAATCTAAAATAAATACGGAAGAAAGACGTTGTTTGGACTTTGGGAGAACTACGTATGTAAATTAAAACGTTAAGTGCCAAAATGGCCCTTATTTTGTTTTGCCAGCCCGGGCCTAGGCTTATTCTGCCACGATAATTTTACCACTCTCTTTAAAATAATATTGAAAGACTAATACAAAAATAAGGATTATTATTAAGCAGCCTTGGAAATTTCTACCCCTTCTTCTCAAAATCATTTTAAAGTCAATTAAAGTTAGTTAAACTACACACACTCTTGACCTCAAGCTCGACCCAGATACCTCAGATATATCAGCGAAGACGATACGCCAATTACACCCACAAACTGTCGCCGATGCCTCAAACGATGTATAACAATGTTACCCAGCCTTCAAAGCGAAGGAAGTTGAATAATAACTTTATACGGCATAAAAGCTATGGCACGAAGTAGATAGGAACAGTGAATGAATGTTCTATACAATGAGCGAAAACGCACGCATATATAGACGTATACGAACGATGTCGACGATTTCAAATAAATGACAGTCGTAAGTGCAAGCGCACTCGCTGTACGTGAAGCGGGTTTGTGTGTGCGTGCGAATTTATTGCTTATAATAATATATTATATCTATTTTGTGGCTAAGGAATGAAGGATGTGTGTCGAGATCGTAGTAAAGTTTAATTACTCTTATTCTACACACATATAACTTTAAAGCTTAAATGTTTGTTTAATTGTCTGGCTTTTGTGAGTAATGTTTTGATCATAAATTTGTATTTATGTTGAGAATGAAACAGCGTTATAGAAGGCTAACTTGAAGTTTTGAAGACTTACTACTTATTATATTTATTGTTAGAAAAAGTATTCAACATTTGAATCAGAACTATGAAAAAATCGCTTGTGAATTTCGCGAAGTGTTTACTAGCTTTTTTGAGTTCCGTACCCGAAGGGTCCACACACGGAGCCCTATTGCTGTCACTCACGTGTCCGTCTGGTCGTCGTCTGTCACACGGGCTACAATACGTTGAACGCCCCATCTAGTGTGGTATCCGTGTTTAATGCTTGTTAAGTAGATACATACTGTATCTTTTGGTAGAAAATATATTGGGAAACAAAGGAATGAGAAGCCACCAAAGTCACCTTTTGCGGTAAAATTTTGTAATGACGATATTTTTAATTTCCCATTGACCTATAACATTGAAATTTGTTTTTTTTTTAATGTTAATTATTGCGTAAATTTTACCAAAAAAATATATTGATAAATCCGTGTCTTTGAAATGCCCTCATTTTTAGGGTTCCGAACTCAAGAAGGAACCCTTATAGTTTCGCTCTTTCCGTCTGTCCGTCCGCAGCTTAGCTCAGAGAATCTAAGTACTAAAAATATATAATTTGGCATAGATATACATATTAATAATTCCAACAAAGTGGTAAAATAAAATCAAGAAAAAAATTTTGTTTTTGGGTACCTCCCATAGACGTAAAGTGGGGATGTATTTTTTTTTCTCATCTGTCCCATCGTGTGGGGTATCGTTGGATAGGCCATTCAAAAATATTATGGGTTTGTTACAACCATTTTTCGGTCCAGAGATCCGTTTGCGTAAAATTAAGCTTTAAATTTCAAATTTATGTAAGAGTCAAGTGTCCCCCCCCACTGCCAGCAAAATGGTTCCTCTTGGCTATCTGAAAAAATTCACGGCAGTAGTAAATATAACGAAATTAAAAGGAAAACTATCACGGATAAGTAGGCTCTACAAGTTTACGAGTAATAGTCGACCAACTTATAAAATGTACTTAGAAAATTTAGTATAAATGCCATTGAAAAATTACTTATATAACGTTGTTAGCTGTGTAAAACAGCGTTAATATATGCTTATGAACCATGTAAAAATAAACAAAAATTAAATCATAACGGGCTTTACAAGTTTACGAGTAATAGTCGACCAACTTATAAAATGTACTTGGCACAGTAAAATTTTTGTACAAATGCCATTGATAAAATTCTTGAATAACATTGTTAGCTGTGTAACAGATAGTAAATATATGTTTATGAACCATGTAAAAATACACAAAAATAAAATCATAACATCCTTAATAATAATGATTTCTAAATTAATAATGTTTAAGCTCGAATAACGCATTGGAGTGGCCGGAGTCATTGGCAGTACCGGTTCGTAGTCCATACGGCGCATGCGTGCGGGGGAGTCTACTTTGTGTTAGTGCAGAAGTATTTTCGCCGTTTTGTAATCGAAAGTTAAATTAGATTCGATTGCCAAGCAAATTACTTATTAACTTTTGTCGATATCCCACTGATTGAGTAGCGTAAAACTTTCCAGAACGAAGTAGTGAATACCGCAGATTAAAGGTGAATACATACGAAATTTTTCAAATTCCGAAAGATAAATAAACAAGGAGCGTGCGCGCAAGGATTCAGGAACGAATCATACCATTCCCCGTGGCTCTAACACGCGCTCGTATCGGCTGCTTTCGCAATTCACACCCGCGGTGGTACTCAAATAGATAATATTTTTCTAACTTCAGTTGCGAAGTTGGATTTTATACCACATCATCGCTTACCATCAGGCGAGATAGTGCTGAAACGGGAACATATAGATAAAAAAAAATATCACCTATGTTTTTGGACGTTGTGTGCCGCTGAAACCGCTTTAATGTTCATGTAACAACAACAAAACCCCCTTCTTAGTTCGCATTATTATGCAACTTCGGAACCCTATTACTGCGCGTGGTCCGACACGTACTTGGCCAGTTTTTCACGTGTAGCGCAGATAGGGTAGTTTGTTGACGGTATAGGAGCGGGTTCGAATACCAGCGCATTCTCATATGGATGAACGCCATATTCACCAGATGGATTTCTGTCGAATCGTGACTCGTTCTCAATTCGACTGTATTTTTTTGTGGATGTCACCTCAAAACTATTTACTAGGTGAACCGACTTTTATCATCCTTTTTTATTTGAAAGCTGGCTTTTCATGTGGTGAAGATTTGATGAAGAACTTTGGAAATTTACATCAGAACTCTTGAATAAATAAAAACATTTCGCTTTGGATTGCTGCAATCGCATGTCTGCTTATTGTTTACTTTTCATAAAATAACATCACGCCGGTACGCTTACGTTTTAATCTTTTACAAGTGGCAGCGTGGATCAGCACCCCTGAGTTAAAATATTCTGCCTACCCTGACCGAAGTCCGAAGAAAAATAGCCGAGAAGAGTCGATTTCGCAGAATATGGCAGTCATCACATAATGAACGGGACACAACCCGTCTTAACCGTGCCATTAAGGAACTCAAAGACCTTCTTGAGAAAACTAAGAATGATGCTCTTCAACACGGGCTAGAGAGAATAACTCCTGAAGCTAAAGGAATTCACTCCCTTTGGAAAGCAACTAAGAATCTAGCACAACCTCAGCAACGCTTCCCCCCCATGAGATCTGAGGCCTTAGTGCGAGTTTTTACTCACGCTCAATCGCGTTAACATTAACGCCAATTTGTATTGAAACTGGATAAGTGCCGTCAAGTGACGGCAAGGCAAAACCTCTTTTTTTGTGTACATTTTGACATAAGAGATCGTTAACGTTATCACGAGTGAGCACACAAATAATTCATGGGATCGTTCAGATCAAGAACAATGTGAAAATTTCGCCACTCACCTTGCCAACGTCTTCAACCCGAATGAATCTGCAGTTCCTGATAATCCTGAAATAGGTGCCATTCTCAACCAGGACTTGCAACTTTGTGCCCCTCCATGACCATCATCCACGGGAACTATCTGGATTGATATCTACGATGGATTCAAAAAAGGCACCCGGATTCGATCTGATTACTCCGAAAATTCTCAAGGAGCTGCCAAGAAAGGGATTAGTCTTTCTTACTATCCTTATTAATGCCCCTCTCAGATACTCTTATGTCCCTGCTCTCTGGAAAATATCACAAATCGTAATGATCCCTAATCCTAGAAAGCCGGAAAGTGATGTTTTATCTTACCACCCTATTAGCCTTACTCCGGTACTATCGAAGCTATGGAAAAGGGTGGTCTTGAACAGGCTGATAACTCACCTAAAAGAAAACCAAGTAGTACCTATGTGCTTAGTGCGAGTTTTTTAACGTACTGACTCGTGATAACGTAAACGATCTGTTATGTCAAAATGTATACAAAAAAAGTGGTTTTGCCTTGCCGTCACCAGACGGCGCTTATCCAGTTTCAATACTAATTGACGTTAACGTTTACGCGATTGAGCGTGAGTAAAAACTCGCACTAAAGCCTCTGATCACCAATTCGGATTTCGCGAGCAACACTCCACCGTTGAACAGGTACACCGAGTCTACCGCACCATAATACAATGCCTAGAAAAGCAGAACTATTGATCGGCAGCCTTTCTGGACGTTCAACAAGCCTTTGATCGAATATGGCATAAAGGACTATTTATTGTGCTAGATAAAGTTGCTCCTGCCCCATTCATTTTAATTGCTGATGAAATCATACCTTAGTGATAGGCAATTTCAAGTAAAGGTACGAGACGCTAGATTCTCTCTCACACGCCTTGCAGGGGTACCCCAGGGCTCCGTCCTGGGCCCAGTTTTATACAATATATTTACTAGCGATCTCCCTCAAAGCCCTGACGTATTTGTAGCAACCTACGCTGATGATGCCGCATTCCTGGCCTGTAATCATGATGCCAACATAGCAAGCAGCATGCTGCAAAATCAACTTGACAGGACCTGGCCTGGCTAAACAAATGGCGTATAAAGGCAAGAGCACCAAAATCGCATCACATCACCTTTGCACTCAGACGTGGAAATTGCGCCCCGGTCACATTGGGTCAGGACACTCTACCACAGTCACCATGCGTGAAGTACCTGGGATTCTATTTGGATCGTAGGTTGACATGAAAGTATCACCTAAAGAAAAATAGAACAGAAATAAACGTCCGATTCAAGAACTTGCTCTGGTTACTTGGTAGACAATCTTCACTCACCCTGAGTAACAAACTTAAGAGTTCCATCATAAAACCAATATGGACATATGGGATTCAAATATGGTCTTCCGCAAGCAAATCAAACATCATGTGCATTCAAAGGAGTCAAAACAGTATCTTGAGGGTCCTAGCTGCGGCGCCCTGGTATGCTCGCAACTCAGAAATACATGAGCATCTGGAAATCCCAACAATCCTAGAAGAAGCGAAGCGCCATCTAGAGAAATACAAAGATAGATTAACCAACCATCCCAATCCCCTTTCACGATCACTATTGATGCCAAATCATACTAAGAGACTCAAAAAACCTGACGTTGTGCTGTGGACATTGGTCCTTATTCTGTAAAAATGTGATGTATCTTTCCACACATCTGATCATAGTCAGGGATGGCTGATAGCAGACGAGGAAAAAAAAAACGCCGGTACGCTCATGTGTACAGTTCACCCTGGTACACTCTTATTTCACCGGTTATGTTCAAGTTTTATGTTATTCGTTTAATAACATAAAAACACACACTATTATGCACTATTATGTCCAATAAAACACGAATTAGGTAATTCACTGTTTTTATTACGTGGATAGCATAAGCCCTAGGTAGTCTTACACTGAAGTGATATATTCCACATGTGGGGTACTTGTACAAATATTATTTGTCAATAAGATTTCCAAGTACCTACATTTTAGATACACAACATACCTTTCCCCCAAGTATGCATGAACATCGTAAAAATATAATTGAAATATAAACAAAACATAAACATAAAACATCATAATCTTCTCAAATATAACAATTAAGTAAACAGGAACAAAAGCAATCTTAAACACAACATTACACCAAATAGTTGCTGTGGCTAGGCCTGGCGTATGGTGACTTTGCTTATGAAGAAACTTTGTTCTTCAGTTTGCCACCCTGGTAAGTGGTCTCTGCCCCACTAGGTATCCCCAGCATCTCAGCCCATTCCTCCGAGCTAGGAATTTGGATAATTTGTTCATTTTTTAGAGTTGTCTCTTCTGCCTGCTCCTGTATACTTTCATTCTTTCCCTCTTCCAGTTCCTTATCCTTCTTCACCTCCTCTCTCCTCTTCTGTTTTTGAGCTTGATGGCTTTTTCTGAATCAGTTGGTCAATATGTCTGTTTACAATATTTCCATTGTCTGATGTCACCTGATAGCTAGACGGGCCATCCTTACTTGTTATAGTGCCTGGTAACCAACGTGGTCCCCTTCCATAATTTCTGTACATAACACATTGACCAATATCCGTTTCTCTGCATTTCCTTTGTGCATTATTGGTAATTTGTTGCTCGACTCTCATGTGCTGTTTATTGACTGGATGAATACTGTCCAATAAAGTCCTTAACCGTCTGTTCATTAACAGTTCTGAAGGGCTCTTGCCTGTTCCTGAACATGGCGTTACACGCAGTCCTAATAACATGTTAGGTACCTTCACGTTTATATCTATGTGTATTATAGGTATTTTACTATAGAACTTGTTCATTGTGTACCCCAACTATAAAGTGAAAAATAAAAAAACTTTTTACAAAAAAATATAACCGTCTTCCAATAACTTCAAGTTCGGAAGTCGGTGTCAAAAAACGAAGAAACAAAAACAGGAACACTGACTTACGAAATTGAAGTTATTTAACACTTAGTAGTGTTTTTTTTGCAAGTCAGTTTTTTTTTTTAAATAAAACACGCGTGGTGGATTTTTGCTATCGCGGTTTTTTATCTTTCACCGAATTATGTATCGAATTGTCTATCGACTCGTTTATCGACTGGTCTATCAATTGGTCCATCGAATGGCCCATCGAATGGTCTAACGACTGGTTTATCGACTGGTCTACTGTTTTGACTGTCGACTGGTCTGTCGACTCGGCTATCGACTGGACTAGCGACTGGACTATCGATTGGTCCACCAATTTGACCGTCGACTGGTCTGTGGACGGGTTTATCGACTGGTCTGCCGATTTGCTCTTTGGACCTGTCTACCGACTTTTCTAAAGACTGGTCTATCGACTGGTCCATCGTCTGGTCTAACGACTGGTTTATCGACTGGTCTACTATTTGACTGTCGACTGGTCTGTCGACTTGTCTATCGACTGGACTAGCGACTGGACTATCGATTGGTCTACCAATTTGACCGTCAACTGGTCTGTGGACGGGTCTATCGACTGGTCTGCCGATTTGATCTTTGGGACTGTCTAACGACTTTTCTAAAGACTTGTCTATCGACTGGTCCATCAAAGACAAAGACAAAGACAAAGATATTTTATTTCAAGTAGGCCACCAAGCGGCACTTTTGAACGTTACATTTTACAAATAATAATAGTTGATTCTACCGTGCATTCGGAAAGTAGCTTGTAATGGAGAAGAATGCACAAGAAACTCCATACTTACTCTTTTAAAAAAAAACTTTTTACAATATTTAGGTACATAAGTACATACCTTAATGAATGAAATTGAGTTTATACAATACAAATATATTTATACAGTCTTCAGAAGGTCCAACAATAATTCAAAACAATAATGTTCTGCATATCACTTGTTTTTGCGCCCTAGTGGCTGTGGAGCAGGACTAGCATTTAGCCAAGCATTTTTATCATTGATGTAATCCCCCAACTTATAATATGCCAGCCTGCATAGTGTGCGTTTTATACAAGTTTTAAACTTCGTCTCATTCAGTTCAAGAATGTGGGGAGGAATTTTATTGTAACATTTTGTACAGTACCCCATGAAAGATGAGGCTACTTTAGCCAGTCTGAAACCTGGTTGAACTAATTGGTCCCTATTTCTAGTAACATAATTATGTCTGTCGCCGTTTTTACTAAAAAGATGTAAATTCTTTCTTACGTACATGATGTTTTCATAAATATATTGACAAGGAACCGTCATGATGTTAATGTCCTTAAACAGTTCCCTTAGAGAATCGCGCCGGCGAATATTGTATATCGTTCTGATGGCTCGTTTTTGCAGAATAAAAATTGACTCAATGTCTGCAGCCCTTCCCCATAGTAAGATACCGTAAGACATTATACTATGAAAATAACTAAAATAGACTAGTCTGGCGGTATCCACATCCGTCAACCGACGAATCTTTCCAACAGCATAAGCCGCCGAACTCAGCCGCCCCGCAAGGGATACCAAATGAGGACCCCATTGCAACCTTGAGTCCAGCGTGATCCCCAGGAAAACCGTTTTATCGACGAATTCTAGCTTCTCCTTGTTTAATATAATGTCACAATCAGTACTTTTGACATTCGGCAAGGAAAATTTTACGCACTTGGTTTTTTTACCATTTAAAACTAAATTATTGGCAGTGAACCAATCCTGAACCTGCCGTAGCGCGTTATTTACGTCGTCAACCTGATAAGTACGTCTATTTATTTAAAAAATTAAAGATGTGTCATCAGCAAATAACACCATGTTAAGTTTTTTTCCAATAAACGGGGTAAATCGTTTATGTATACTAAAAATAAGAAAGGACCTAAAATTGAGCCCTGGGGTACCCCCATTTTAACGTTTAACCCGGACGAATTCACACCGTTTATTTGAACTAATTGCTGTCTATCATTCAAATAAGATTTAACTAAACTTAACGCTGATTGACCTAGCCCGTAATGCTCAAGTTTCAGAAGTAATGTTTCATGATTAACGCAATCAAACGCCTTCGACAGGTCGCAGAAGATACCTATGGCATCCTGCGAATCTTCCCACGCATCAAAGATGTGTTTTAATAGATCGACACCAGCGTCAGTTGTACAACGTCCTCTGGTGAAACCATACTGTCTATCATGCAAGATGTTATTCGTATTAAAATGAATGAGCATTTGATTTAGCATTATCCTCTCAAATACCTTGCTGAAAACCGGCAACACGGATACTGGTCTATAATTATTTGTGTCTTTACTGTCCCCGGATTTAAAAAGAGGTAAAACCTTACTATATTTCATTAGATCCGGAAAAACTCCTTGATCCACACACAAATTGAAAATCAACGCTAAGTACGGCGCTATAGTCTGAATAATGGAGGTACAAGCCTTGATGGACATTCCCCACAGATCTTCAGTCGGTTTGATCTTGATTTGCTTAAAAGACTTACTTACTTACTTGCTTACTTTTTGATTACTGTCATGGGGTTTATATGTGAAAAATTAAATACAATCGGGCAAGATGAAACGTTCGCGTTTAATAATCCAAAAGCAAGCGAGGGCGAAGAATTTAAAGTTTCAGTAGTTTTAATTGGGATGTTGGTAAAGAAATTAACAAATTCTTGCGCAACTTTTTTGTTATCTCTAATAAGTCCGTGTGTGGTCTCAAGCGTGTAATCACTACTATTTCTTTTATTCCTATTCGTTTCATTGTTTATAATTTTCCAAACCGTCTTGATTTTATTTTCTGCTAATTTAACCTTATTGCTAATGTACAAGACCTTAGCTGCCTTGCAGGCATTTTTAAAAATTCTTGAGTAAGTAGCAACATACTTATTAAACGTTTCAGTGTTAATACAAGGCTTAAGCCCATATAGCTCGTAAAGTCTTTCCCTACTTTTTCTAAGTCCTGTAGTCGCCCAGTCACTGAATAAAAACTTAGGGCATATAGTTTTAGTTTTCTTCTTAAAAGTGTTATTGAACTCTTTTTGAACCACTGAGAAAACTTCATCATACAAAATATTACCATCATTCACTGTGAGGTCCTGGTTGCTTAACTTACTGATTAAAGTGCTGTTAAATTTATTTGATTTACCGGATGTTATTGGTCTGGATTGAATCTGCACTTGTTTTATTAGCATAATGGACTCAAAGGCTACCAGTAGCCCACTATGATCCGAAGGCAGAGAATTTATAATGGCCTTGTCCAAGTAGTTGCAGCTACAAAAAACATTATCAATACATGTAGCAGAAGTCAGTGTAGTTCGGGTTGGTTCCATAAACACATGTGACAAATTAAATGATTTAAAGAGATTTAATAACCTACTGCT
The DNA here is from genome assembly GCA_948252205.1 of Orthosia incerta. Lineage (NCBI taxonomy): Eukaryota > Metazoa > Arthropoda > Insecta > Lepidoptera > Noctuidae > Orthosia > Orthosia incerta. The sequence continues at coordinate 10,946,782 of OX411749.1, read as the reverse complement.
GTCTGAATTATCTTCTAGAATATTAATATTAAAGTCACCACAGACAATTATTAGTTTATTACCCATTGCAAGTTTTGCCAAAACATCTTCCATCACTGACTCGAATATAGAGTAGTTCTTATAATTTGGGGGTCTGTAAACGCACACTATGACATGCTTATCCAGCTCAACACAGGACAGTTCAACACTATGTTCAACTGATAGGTCTACTATATGTTTACGAGGTTTTGATTTAATACCATTTTAATTAAAATAAGTGAACCCCCACGCAACATAATATTTCTGTTAAAACAACTGCCCACTGTATAATTTTCATAATTGATTAACATTGCATAATCTTTCAGCCAATGCTCAGTGAAACAAACAATTTCAAACATTGATTTTTCTAAAAACAGTTCGATTTCCAATTCCTTCGAAGAAAAACCCTGAATATTCTGATGGAATAATTTCAGAGAATTCTGCTCAGACCTTTTTTTTAAATTAATTTTTTGCGAGCAAGAAGGTACCTTTTTGATGGTGGATATACTCGTAACTACTCCGTTATTGGTACCCTCCCTTGTCCTATCAACTAGTTTAAAGAATAAATATTAATAGCATTTTTGCTAACGTTATTCAAGGTATTGACCATATTTAAATTAGTACTATTACTAATATCAATAATAACTGGATACTTCGACATACTACTTATGTCTGAGTTTATTGTATAAGATAATAGCCGAGCTATTTGATGTCTTACCCTAAGAGGCAGATACAAAGTATCGCCTGTCGACTTTAATTTACCAACAAAAATGTTGATGTCAAAAAAAACTAGTTTATCACTATAGTGACTCACAAGAAAGTGCAGATGCTTATTAAGCATGTGAATGTGATTATTTTGTCTATTTGACAATTTATCCAAGTAAGGGAAGGCACACAAAATAATTTTATTGTAATTTAACTTTAACATCTCTTTTACACACTCAGTGATGTCATCTTTTTTTACTTTTATACTATTACCTACAAATACAGTTATATTGGTATCTGGTTTATATATATTCTTTGTCACAGATTCCATTATTTGCTTGTATGATGACCCGGGCATGCAATAATTAAAAGTGGAATGACTCTGATTGCCATTTATTAATTTACCTAAACCTTTTCCAACACCATCCGAAAACATAACCGAATGAAAACCTTCTTTTCTATGACTAGATGAAAAGCCAGCACTTTCAGGCCGGTCTAATTGAGGCAAATCCTGTGCTACATTAGAACCGTCTTGTGCGAAGACAGTGTCTTGAGACACCCTCTCAGCTTGGATCGGGTCCTCCGCAGCATCAGGCTGGACTGCAATTTGATTTGATACTGACTGGCAGTTACACTGACACATCACTAACTCATTTGCGGCCAAAATGTGTTCTTTAATTTGTAATTTTGAATTTACATATTTATTGTAAAGAGAACTAAGTCTGTTCTCAAGTACCTGGATTTCAGTCTGTAAGCGGTGTGTGTCAATCTCATAGATATTTTTGCTGTCTTCTAATTTAATTTGGTAATTATTTAATTTATTAACTAGGTCAATACGTTCTTTCCTGAGTGGAATATTTTTAATAAAGAATTTGTGTTGTTTCCTAAACTTGTTACAATTTCTAATTATTTTATTTAGTTTTGCATATTTTTTGAGTTTGTTATGACTAACTTTGGAACAATTTCTCTGTTTTATTAAAGAATCTTCAGTTAGGTCAATTGTTGGTATTGAATCAGGTTTAAAATTTGATTTAATAAGTTCATCATACAAATGGCAAGTTTCATCAACCTGAGTTGATTCCTGTTCTTTTTGTAATTTAAAAATATGAGAGTTTGCGTGAATCAATTCTTCTTCTAGATCCCTAACTTTACTTAAAGCCTCCTCATAAAGATAACTGCAGTTATTGAAACCATCCGTGACTACCCTCAGTTGGTCGCGTTCATCTACAACATTCTGGTATTTCTGACTAAGTTCAACTAGCTCCCGTTTAAGGATTGTGTTTTTATAAACAATGTTCACAACTTCTACTTCACAATCCTCTCTCTCTTGCAACATCTCCCGACATTGGCTCTGTGAGTCCTTAAGTTCCTGGAGTGCCGTTCTCAATTTAATTTCTAAGTCCTGAGCGGTAGCCTTACGGGTCATTGGAGGCATGGTTTCCGGATTGGTTACTAGAAATGGAAAAAAAAGAAACAGTGAGAAACAAAGGAAAAGAGGAAAAACAAAACAAAGCAAAGCTGGAAACGGAGGGAATAGTTAGTGTAGTTCAGTAGTGAAATGAGGTAGGCTGTTAAATTGGCTTATCAAGCTATTTATTACTGACTTTAGTTGCTAATGATTGCCTTTAGATTTTTATTTTATTTTTTAGTGTGGGTAGGATGGCCAGAATTTGAATGAATGTTTTATTGTAGTTTTCTAGTTAAATTATCCAAATAACGATCATAGCGTTATGTAAATGTTTATTATTAAGTTATCTGAATATATTAATAGAATTATGCACATTAGGATCTGTTTTATTTCGTTTTCTACTATATCAACAAAACTATTTAGATTCACTGCACAGTACTAAAACAACAGAATTTAGACGTTTAAACTAACAAGAACGTGTTACAAGGTTAAATTTACACTTTGTGTGCTTTATATAAACAATACTGCCCTTAGAATATCCGTAGTTCAGCACTTTAGACTTCAGTCGTCAGCTGTTTGATAGGTTACCGGTTCCGTGTCACAAACTTTTGTATAACTCGATATTTTTCCAGTAAAACAATAATACTGAGTATTCATAGCGTTTTGTTGAGTTTTTACTACTAATTATATCCTAATTACACTTAAATAATACTTAAATATAATTTTAAAATACGGAGCACAAATTTGACATGTCACTCGGGCAGTGTTGCCAAGATTGTTTTCATCGACTGGTCTATCAACTGGTCTGTCGACAGGGCTACCTTCTGGACAATAGACTGGTCTAACGACTGGTTCATCGAATGGTCCATCGACTGATCCATCGAACGGCCTAACGACAGGTTTATCGACTGGTCTACTGTTTTGACTGCCGACTGGTCTGCCGACTGGACTAGCGACTGGACCATCGAATGGTCTAACGACTGGTTTATCGACTGGTCTACTGTTTTGACTGCCGACTGGTCTGTCGACTCGTCTATCGACTGGACTAGCGACTTGTCTATCGATTGGTCTACCAATTTGACCGTCGACGGGTCTGTGGACGGGTCTTCTGACTGGTCTGCTGATTTGCTCCTGTCTACCGACTTTCCTAAAGACTGGTCTATCGACTAGTCCATCGACTTGTCTACCAACTGGTCTGTCGACAGTGCTACCTTCTGGACAATACACTGGTCTACGGACTGGTCTAACGACTGGTCCATCGAATTGTCTAACGACTGGTCTATGGACTTGCCTATCGACTGGTCTGTCGAATAGTCTATCGACTGGTGTGTGATTTGACCGTCGATTGGTCTGTGGACTGGTCTATCGACCGTATTACCTACTAGTACATTGACAGGTCTATCAATTGGTATATAGACTGGGCTACCTACTAGTTCATTGACTGGTCTACCGACTGGTCTATCGACAAGTCTACCGACCGGTCTACCAAATGTTCTACCGACTGGTCTATCGACTGGTATATCGACTTGTCTACCGGCTGGTCTGTCGACTGATCTGTGGACATGTCTACCGTATTATCTGTTGACTGGTCAAACGATGGGTCTAATGACTGGTCTAACCACTTGTCAGCCAACTTCTGCACCGAATTTTCTAACGATTGGTCTACTAGTCTATCGACGGGTATGTCGACTGGTTTGTCGATAAGTCCATTGACTGGCCTATCGACTGTTCTACCTACTTTTCTAACAACTGATCTAAAGGCTGGTCTATAACGACTGGTCTAATGATTTCTCAATCGACTTATCTACCGACTTGCCTATCGACTGGTCTAACGACTGGTCTATCGATTTGTCAATCAACTGGTCTATTGGCTGGTTTACCGAATGGCCTAACGACTTTTCTAACGACTGGTCTATCGACATGCGCTACTGAAATTTAATCCCAACCACCACACAATCAATCCAGTCAATCAATCATTTTAACTTTTCGACATCCCTTATTGCTGGCCATGGGGCCACCTGGAAAGCCCTTTCTAACAAAAGACGAATTTTCCAAATCGGTGGAGGCGTCTTTGGGTAATCGGGTAGCAAACATTAAAAAAACCGACGAATTGAGAACCTCCTCCTTTTTTTGAAGAGGGTTAAAAATGTGAGTCACATCAAACATCACATCATCAGCCTACTAATGTTCCCACTGCTGGGACACAGGACTCCTCTCTGTGAGAGGGGATGGGCCGTTATCCACCACGCGGGCCCAGTGCGGGTTGGTGGATGTCACATGTCTTCGAATTTTTGGTTCTAGGACATGCCGGTTTCCTCACGATGTTTTCCTTCACCGTTTTTGAGAGCAGTGGTGATGAAATAATTTACACAAAGTAAAGCGCCTGCCTGGGTTCGAACCCAAGACCTACAACTTTAAGTCGCGGCCGATACCATTTGGCCACCACTGCTCTCAAAAATGTGAGTAAAATGAGAATAATACAATCTGTAGAGTACTACATGTTCGTTCTCTGCGTCTGAAAATGACTGCAATCCGAGCACTTGTTGTCTTGTCTTGTCTTGTTGAACTTGTCTTGTGAAAATTGAAGGCACGCGAGCCCATTCGCAGGCAGTTTGCAGAATGATCACAGAGTTGATTTGTTAGATTCGGTTTCTCAATAACATTATATATAGATGTATGTATCTATCTAAGTACATTTTCATATATGTATTAAATTGTTTTATTTATATTTCTTTTCTCTGTTTGTTTTTTCATTTAGTTGCACCTGCCATATTTTATATCTGCACCACCCGATCGACTGGTATAAAATGCATAAGGCATTAAGTCCGCCTATGTACTTGTGCATAAAGTTTTAATAAATAAACTTGTCTTTGAGAACGACAAACAGGATACATAATAAAGAAAGTAATCAAAAATGTTTGCTCTCGTTTTATTGCGTCGCACTCGTCACCCGTTTGATAGTAGGATAAAGTATGTAGGTCAAATATCTTTTAATCCCTCACATCCATCGTTTTATGGAAATTAGTGAAGATTTATTGATCAACCAGCTTCTGCCTGCGGCTTCGCCCACGAGGTATGTTGATAATAGGTATTGTATTTACTACGAGTCCTAAGCTATAACTATGTAAAATTTCATTATGATCGGCTTATTTTTGGGACTACCCCTCCGCACTATTCCCAAACTCCTGAAAGCTAAAATCAACAGTGGCGACCACCAGAAAAGCGCCGAGACAGTGAGGCTCGACGAGGTCTCAGAGAATGAATTTAACTGTCTTGGGTGCACAACGAAATTAATCAGAAAAGAATAACGGAGGAGTAGGAAAAATCAAATTTCCACTTCCCTCCATATCAAGCAGGAGACAGAACAAACAAGGCCAATAGGCACAAAGAGTCGTTTACAACTGATCGGTTTAGCTGCATTGGCGTGATAAGCAAACAAATAGCAGACAGGGTTATATTCGCATTTATAAAATTACTAGCTTCTGCCAGTGGCTTCGCCCGCGTGAAAGTCGAAAATTATCCAGAGGGAAAATATTCCCGTGATACAAATATTATATGTGCTATTCCTGACTATAATCTATCTCAGTACCAAATTTCATCCAGATCCATCCAGCTGTTTGAGCGTGAAAAAGTAACAAACATACAAACACACTCACAGAAAGTTCGTACAATCTATTTCTCAAGATTTGGTTTGCTGATGTCGGTAAGTACCCGCTGTGCAAGGAGGATTTTCTGTACCGTACCTAATCTCTCGGGAATAGCAAGAGGATTATCTAATCTAACCAAGATTCGTGTAATTAATTAATTCTATTGCTTTATTGACGGTTTTGAAGGATTAGACATCAATCAGTCTGCCAAGCCTTTTTCCCAACTTAGTTGGGACGGGTTCCAGTCTAGCCGGATGCAGCTGATTTACCAGTGTTGAACTTGGCGCAATTACCGCTTATCTGACTTCAACACCCCCGTAACATTGTAACACGATAGTCCTTGGCAAGGCAGGTAACGGCACAGATTACCTGTCCGGAAGATTATCTGTTCTGTTACCAGTCCTCTCCAGCCACCAGCCAGCCAGCCAGCTCTGCAGTCCAGGCCTCTGACTGTCCTTAAAGTCTCACACATAAGTAAGTCCATCAATGCCTAATTGTAGCCAACGCTCGTATAGTACTTTTCTCAAATAATGGGCGGAAATTAAAACTAAGTTTTAATTAAAACTTTTCAAAATCAATGACGAACAACAATATTTTTTACAATGCATGTCCTCTAAAAGAGCGTTTTCCAAGCAGCCAAACTGTGCGGCAAGTGTCACTTTTTTTACTAGTGCTATTTACTTTGCTGTACTTTTTTAATTTTAACTCCAACGTCAGCCCGCCGCATAGAGATTTTATTATTTGAGAAAAGTTTAAAAAATTTGTTAAGTCAGATTATCATTCATATAAAAGGTAAAACAAAACTAATACTTCATTTAAGGTGTTTTCAATTTCTCTAGATTTAGATTTTGATCAATAATAGTTATTTATGCTACAAGTGCGGGAAGTAGGTGATTTCCGATGAGTGGCATTTTTATTCACGAGCGAGCGAAGCGAGTGAGTGGATAAATCGACACGAGTCGGAAATCATCTTACGCACGTGTATCATACAACATTTTACTATGCATTGTGCGAGGAAATAAAAAAATATATCTGAACCAAGCAAGAAATTAATAAAATGGCGCTTATTCAACATAAGGGCGCTCAGCATATCCACAGATTAACTAATAGTTCATAGTTCTACTGCGCATGTGCAATAGCTGTCACGTCATAACGCAAAAAGGCACGAGCAAAATATTGATTCTGCCAAACATATTTAATGAATAATTAAAATTAATTTATTGATCAAAATCTAAATCTAGAGTAATTAAAAACGCCTTAAATGACGTATTAGTTTTGTTTTACTTTTTATATGAATGATAATCTGTACTTAACTAATTTTAAAACTTTTCTCAAATAATAAAAACTCTATGCGGCGGGCTGACGTTGGAGTTAAAAATTAAAAAAGTACAGGAAAGTAAAAAGCACTAGTAAAAAAAAGTGACACTTTCCGCACAGTTTGGCTGCTTGGAAAACGCTCTTTTCGAGGACATGCATTGTAAATTAATTTTAAATATTCATTAAATATGTTTGGCAGAATGAATAGTTTGCTCGTGCCCTTTTGCGTTACGACGTGACAGCTATTTGCACATGCGCAGTAGATATGACCGAGGAACTATGAAGTATTAGTTAATCTGTGGATATGCTGAGCGCCCTTGAATAAGCGCCATTTTATTAATTTCTTGCTTCTTAGATATATTTTTTTATTTCCTCGCACAATGCATAGTAAAATGTTGTATGATACACGAGCGTAAGATGATTTTGCGGAAATTTGTTGTATGTAACTTGTAGCATAAATAACTATTTCCGTTCATTCCGTCTATGTTCATTTGTTTTTTTTTCAATAAACAGCTTTCTGTTTGCAAGCCAGTTCGAAATTTAAATAAAACCTTTGATAAGTTACCTCCTTGGTTGCCATGTTTTGGAGTAAAACATCGTTCCATTTTTAAATTACACGACAGATATGAGTTTACTATGTAATTTCTTTGGCCGCTAAACACAACAGATATGGTTTTTCATACAACTTTTGCCGGCCGCTGCTCGCATTTCTATGGCTAGTACAGAAATTTCAATTTATCTCGAAGAAGGTTGTCAAAATAATGCTTAAATTTCCAAGCATATTTGAGAAAATTTACTAAATGAAAAGAATAACTGGCAATATGTCAGTGTACCTGCTCAACCTTTTGTGGAATACCGGCGTGATGTTATGTTATGTTATACAAATAAATCATTTATTTATTTTGGACTGCCATCCAACATTAGAGCTAAGTATTTATGTAGGTACACTTCGGCCGTCGTAGCACAGTTTTCACGTGCTGGCACGCACAGTGTGGCTCAGGGTACACGCTTTTTCGATGTCCCCAACAGGCGTTGCACAGAGTGGGTTCCGTGGTAGCGATTTAAGAGATCACGGCGCCCCTCCATGAACTAGTGGTAATCAAAGAGGTGGTATTTATGAGGTAAAAATACCACACACCCTGGTCTTTTCCCCAAAAACTTCAGGTGCCTTTTGAAGGATTCCCCCTGAGAACAAAAAAAGGTGCATTTCAGCCGTACTCAAAGGGAACTCAATGCGATACCGCAATGGTCTTATGAGAATAATTAATAATGAGTCTTCCAAGCAGTAAGTACGTAATATAATCTGTTTCATATTGCGCCGAGTAAATAAATGATGTTAAAGCTCTTCCTCGTTTAATTATTACGAACCGGCTTTCCCGAAATTTCGTGTAACGGGATTACTTACATAATAAGATCTTCAGCTATTCATGCAATTTTCCTGAAAACATGGAAACCAGATATTTTTGTTATGATTAAAAATTTATACACGGTAAATGTGTTGTGAAGCCCTAGGGGGACATATTGGTAATGTCTTAATAATAAAAATTGGTTAAGAAATACTAGGTATGCAGTATTTCATTCATAACTAGATGTATGAACGTAGATATAGCAAAAGGAGTATGTAAAGGATCGATGCAGGTGGCGTTATACAATAGTTTCTGTCTATCCTTAAAGGAAAAAGGCGTGAGTAAATGTAAGTGTATGTATCAATGTATTGTGAAGAACTGATAAGCAGTTGCTCCATGAAAAATTCTAGTATTCAGCTGCAAACAGTGTGACTGGAAGTGTCCGTAAATATAATGTACACTATGACTGGAAGCCAAAAAAATCAACACAATTTTTTTTTTCAGTTATACCATGGTAGGTAAAATTCATTTTAACCTACTGATGCTCGCGAACGTGCAAAGCAGCTAGCATTTGCACGTTCGCAAGCGTCAGTAGGTCTCTATGGAGAAGAACGTGCAAGAAACGCCGAGGACACTCTTATCCATCAATAAATTTTAATTACCAGTATTTGGTTACATCATTCTTGATGGAAAATATACACATAAAATAGTGTGATAACGATATAACAAGATGTGCACGTAAAAGCGTATAACAAACAATCCCAAAATACGATAATTAATTAAAAACAGACCGAGGCAGCCAAGTTATGACCAATCCCAACAGATGTCGCCCGTTCACGAATATGGCGAATGGATTGGCACAACTAAGCTCAACCACCATTAAGGAAACCGAATGATGCAACACAAGTGCCACCATCTGAGATACATTTGAGACAGCATTACACACTCTTGTCCTTGTGTCTCGTATGGAAACTGTCCATACGGTTGGGTCTAAGTTTTTCAAGACCCGTTGTACAGATAAAAACAAAAACCTCTCTGATCCTACTCTCAAGCTTATGAAGGAGACGCGTGAGATGATCTTGCAGTCTTCAGATGATAGATGCAAATACCGGCAGCTCAACAGATTAATTAATACTGATCATATTAAAGACGCGATTGAGCGAAATAAAGGCTCCAATATGTTTTCAGGGGATAGAGTTTCTGAGGGATATCGAGACATTTTATGGGCAGGTATACACATAAATCAGCAAACCCGTTGCGAATCTAGTAAACAACCCAAGAGTTAGATGGACTTGACACTATACCGAAGACCCGGACGTCTACGAAACAGCTTAAAAACAACAAGGCACCGGGTAGTGACGTAATCAAGGCCGAACTCCTGATGGTTGGCTTTAGAAGCTGTTTGATGCCGTCATCCTCCATAATGTTAAAAGGTTTTTTAACATTTCACCAGATTTGTTTAACGAATCAAGCATTTAAGATATCCCAAACCCTCCTTTACAAAAGACAACCCTTATTTAGTATGAACCATTCCATAGTGTTCGTAATCCGAGCCTAATTGCAAAGGGTTTTGTATCCAGAGCTCTGTGTGTGGAAGGTCATACGGTGCGCGGTGTGATCACTGGCTTACGATAAATTTCAGCTTTACCTTCAATGAATGTCTCTGGTTTTGCAGATCCATATGTGGCAGTACCAAAAGACCTAAGTATAAAAAGGAAAGTCCAGCTTCTTATTGACAAAGAAAGAAAAAAAATGGTATCAAATACAAGCACATTAGAGTTCATCTGCCTAGCCTTTGTGCAACAATGTCGTTCGTTGACATGAATGTGCATTGGCAGTTAAGAGTGTGTCATTATCATCACCATCATTATTTCAGCCGAAAGACGTCCCCTGCTGGACATAGGCCTCCCCCCGGCGTCGCCACAATGACGGATCGCGTGCGTCTCGCATCCAGCGGATACCCGCAAACTTCACCAGGTCATCGGTCCACCTAGGGAGGCTTTCCAACGCAACGTCTGCCAGTTCGCAATGACCACTCCAGAACTTTTCTGCCCCATCAGTCATCCGTTCTGCGAGCAATGTGCCCTGCCCACTGCCACTTAAGTTTGGCAATTCTCCAGGCTATGTCGGTAACCCTGGTTTTCTTGCGGATCTATACTTTTCTGTTTCGATCACCTGCTAAGATCCTTACACATCCATTTTGGTTAATTTATGTTCATACATATTGTCATACTACGCTCCTGGCCTTTCTACACTCACTAAATAACACCGCCTTTCGTTCATCCTCTTAACATGACCAAACGATGTAAGCATACTCATTTCAATTCTTGTCAAAAATAAAAAGAAATAATTTTATTTTTATTTTACATAGGCCTACATGGGAACTTATAAAACGTCGACAAAAGATGCACGGTTCGGGTTAGTCGTTTCCTATGGAGAAACTCCATGCATACTCTTTTAAAAATGGTTTGGTTTTACAATATTTCCATGTTACAGCATTAGTAGATACTTGGATATGGGGGGACAACGTAGGCCCGACAATAAGTCGTAAGAAATTAAAAAAAAAACGAGATAAAAAGTTAACAAATGTTAACAATCATCTAGAAATCTAGAAGGCCTACAATGTTCACACATTCACAAAACAATCGGTAAAAGAATCTATACAAAGGCAAATTGATAATAAAAAAATGTCTAACAACACTAATTTTAACATGTGGCACAAATGTTGTTTACAGTGCTGTAACTATTCTTAGCAAAGGGCTATAAAGATGATGAAAAAAATTGTAAAAAGTCTAATTAAAAGAGAAAAAAATGAGATTGAGAATAGTTAGAGACATCCACATATTTGTGCCACTACATCTTCTAATGTTGTTCTTCTACTTCAATCCTCAATTAATCAATATAAGTTACCGCCAACGGCTGACTGTTACCGCTAACTTATTAAACCAATCGCTTCCAATCAAAATCTATGTTTCATGATTTAGAATAATACTTAACATTATGGGATTAAATAGCGGCACCCATACAATTTCTATGTAGACAGCAGACTTGGTTATGCAATTAATGTTTCGTTTCTAATTACTAAGGCTCGTGCGACATCAATGCCATATACAGGATGGTTAACTGGTTATATAATAACTATTTATAAATGTCCTTCTCAACTTGATTAAATGTCTGGGTCTGATGAAAATACAATTATTATATGGTAAGCATAACATTGCCCTTGAAAGGGAGAAAGTCGTTTCATGACATAACCTGTCATTTGGCACTAGAAATTATTTTCACCCACACATTGCTACTCATGTACCTATTGTTAGATTCCGTGAGCTACTCAATAAAAAGACATTATAAGTTTCCAAAATGTATTGTGCTCCGCACAGGCAAAACGGTCAGACCATGAGTGACGTCTGTCTATCAAACTTATTCTAGACAACGTAGAGTTTACAATGGAACACATACAAACTCCTCGATGGTATATTTCTAACACTGGCCCTTGATCCAATATAAACTCATGTAAATCACATTACACACAATAAAATATCTAAGTGTAGACACATCCGCTGTCTAAAAATATAATATAACATAACAACAGCAAAACATAGCAAAAGCATAAATTAATTAAATCCGTCACATATAAACAGTAAATATTCAAAAACTATGTGATACGGATCTAAAACAAATTATACTTCTGCAAGTATACCTTATCTACGGCTTAGAACCATCGCATATCATTTATTTAATGATAGAAATAAATGACATACAAATTTATCATGTCTTTTTATTGAGTAGCTCACGGAATCTAACATGGTAGCAGAGCGTGGTTTAAATTCACTACTCTAATTATTATTTTCCACGTATGCGCGTGTGATTTCGTAAAATTATTTTCAAAATTTATTCGCAAGAAAAACAAAGAACAATGGCAACCGTCAATCAAAATGTTTTGATAGAAAAATTATCCGGGATTCAAGATTATCCATCCTGGAAATTTATGATGCGGATGGTGCTCATCCATGACGATGTTTGGGATTGTGTGGGCACACCCTAAAAATAAAAACGAAGACGCGAAGAAGCAGCAAAAGGCGCTCGTGAAAATCGCCTTGAGCGTGAAGCCTTGTGTATTTCCACAAATTAGAAATGCCGAGTCGGCTTGCGAAGCGTGGATCAACCTTCAGAAGGCATACGAGGACCGAGGCTTGTCACAACGACTTGGATTGCTTCGCACATTGTTCGCCATTAAATTAAGCGTATGTGCGAGTATGGAGGCATATGTGAACAAGGTCATAGATACATCGCAACAACTGAGCGACATCGGAGCGGCTTTAGAAGATGACTTCGTGGCCGTGATTTTACTCAGATGTTTGACAAGCGATTACGACCCGTTGATTATGGCTCTAGAACATTCGAACACGTCACTGTCAAGCGAAAATGTCAAAGCAAAATTGCTTCTTGAAAATGCGAGACGCGATGAAAAAAGCGCAGATGTTACGGCTTTAGCAGCTCGGCCAATTAAGCACCCAAGCCCCAAGCCAATTAAGTGCTTCAGATGCAAAAAGAGTGGGCATTTCAAGAAGGATTGTCCTGATAACTCTGACGGCAAGAAGAGTGGCAGGAAAAGCCAGGCGCATCTCACAGCGTTGGCCGCAGAAGTCAAGAGAGACGTTTGGTACGTCGACAGTTTTGCAGCGCAGCATTTTTGCAATGATCGCAGGTTTTTATCAGATTTTACTACTGAAAAGCCGAAGAAGGTCTTAATTGCCAATGGTGAAGCATTGCCGACAGCTGGAAAAGGAACTGCGAAAACTGTGCTAAAGGACAATAGTGTGAGATCGATAAGTAATGTGTACTTAGTGCCAAAACTGTCTGCTAATTTGTTATTTGTTAGTGCGATGGATAAGAAAGGTTTCGAAATTGTGTTTCGTTCTGGCGTGTGTATAGTCCATGACAATGGGGAGGTTTTGGCTACAGCTACCCTGAGAGATGGTATTTATGAACTTGATGACATTGAAACTGTTTCTGTTTCGTGTAGCGAGCCATCCTCGCAGGCCATGTGTTCGTCTATGTCTGTAGGTACAGGTGACAGAATAACGGTGCCGACACGTCAATTGAAGGTTGATAGTCGTCCTGTTGCCGTGATCGTGAAGCAAGCGTCGCAGTCCCCTCCTACTGGAAGCCAGTTAACGCAACAAATTTTGCACCATCATCTAGTGCATCTGAACACCCGAAGCATGGAGTTACTGCGAAAAGGTATGGTCAAGGGTATTTCTTATGACAACAATAACTTTCGGACGTGTGTTTCCTGCATCTTAGGTAAACAGACTAAGTTGCCATTTCCGAAGAAATCGGTGACCAGAGCCAAGGAAATTCTTGGAATAATTCACAGTGACGTCATGGGACCACTGCCGTGCCCGTCCCTAGGTGGGAAAAGATATTTTCTGTTGTTCATTGACGACCTGTCACGAAAAACATTCGTTTGTTTTCTTAGGAGGAAGGATGAGGTTTTTGAGATGTTTAAAGAATTTAAAGCTCTCGTAGAAAACCAAACCAATAAGAAAATTAAAGTTCTTCGTACTGACAATAGGTGGTGAAAATGTCAATTCAAATTTTCAGAAGTTCCTTAAGAAGCATGGGATTCGGCACCAGACCACGGTTCCAAGGTCATCTGCTCAGAACTGAGTCGCGGAACGCGCGATCAGAACCGTTACGGAGAAAGCCAGGTGTATGCTCCAGGAAGCAGGTTTTAAAAAGGAATCTGGGCAGAAGCAGTCAACACCGCCGTCTACATGAAGAATCGCTCTCCAACTAAGGCTGTGATGGGCAGTACACCGGAAGAAAAATGGACAGGTAAAAAGGAGAATCTGAGTTACCTACGCATTTTTGGTTGTCAAGCTTATGCCCTACAGCACAAACGGGACAAATTAGATCGCAAAAGTAAGAAATATATTTTTGTCGGATACTGTGACGAGTCAAAGGGTCAAGAAATGTCACTTTTCTAGAACAAGCTTTTTGGAATGACACTTCATCGGATGAGCATGACAGTTCACGTTACATGATTGGTTTGTTTCCGAACAATGTAGCTGTCGCCGATAATGTTCCAGTGCAACCCGCCTCACCCGATTTACCCCAAGAGCACGCAGAAATATCTAACTACTGTCAAGATAACAGCGCCATTACGATGGATGATTCTGAGAGCAGAAGTGAGACTCCGAATGTCTCTGCGGATGAGACGTATGTCCCAGGAGATTCCACACTGGAAGTTTACTCTCGTAAACTTCCAGTGTGTCCTCGTAAACTCTACGGCCGAAAATAGTAGTTTGAGTCAGCTAGTGTAGCACGTACTGTATGCAGTGACACGGAAGACCCTCAGACAGTACGCGAGGCACTGAATGGCCAAGAAGCAAGTAAGTGGAAAGCCGCGATGGCGGAAGAGTATAAATCCTTCATCGATAATCAGTGTTGGACTCTGACTGACCGCGATACGAAGCAAAGGCCTGTCACATGCAAGTGGATCTTTAAAAGAAAGCTTGGCCTCGACGGGGCAATATTGGGGTACAAAGCGCGCCTCGTTGCAATTGGATATACCCAGAAATACGGTATTGATTACGAAGAAACGTTTTCTCCTGTAGTACGATATTCTACTATATGTACGTTACTAGCTTTAGCAACGGAACATAACATGAATATCGAGCATCTGGATGTAAAAACGGCTTTTTTGAATGGAGATTTAAAGGAAACCGTTTTTATGGAGCAGCCAGAGGGCTACAAGATTAAAGGCTAAGAAGATAAAGTTTACAAGTTGAATAAGGCCATATACGGACTGAAGCAAGCTTCGAAGTCTTGGTATGAGAAAATAAATTAGAAAATATGTCAAGTCGAGCGGGAACTCTATGATTATAATTGCGCTCTATGTTGATGACATGATGCTATTTTCATCAGCTGGTTCTCGAGATGTGGCAGGAATCAAAGAAGAATTAAAGAAGGCCTTCGAAATCAAAGATTTAGGGCCAGCACACCACATTCTTGGAATGAGGCTTTGCAGACAGAACAAGGAAATAACTCTAGACCAGTCAAGCTATATTAAGAAGGTGCTAGAACGATTTCACATGTCAGATTGCAAACCTGCACGAACACCTATGGAGACAGGTCTGAAGCTCGTGAAATCTACAAAGAATGGTTGTACGCACGACTACAGAGGCCTGATAGGATGTCTGATGTACATAGCGGTATGTACGCGGCCGGATATTGCTCATGCTATCAGCTCGCTCAGCCAGTTCAACGACGCTTACAACGAGACTCACTGGAAGGCAGCAAAACGCGTTCTTCGCTATCTAAAAGGTACGCCTGATCATTATTAAACTTTTCAGAAGTCAGGGTTGGATATCGTCGCATATGCTGACGCTGATTTTGCATCAAATGAGGTCGATCGCCGATCTTATACCGGTTATATGTTCAAAATTGGAAATTCTACCATCTCTTGGGAGAGTAGAAAACAAAAAACAGTGACTCTTTCAAGCACAGAGGCCGAATATTTGTGTCTGTCAGATGCTTGTAAAGAAGCACTTTTTCTACTCAAGTTTCTGTTCGAAATTTACGAGGTGCAGTATAGGATTACGTTGTTTAATGATAATCAGTCTGCACTGAAGTTGTGCACTAATTCTATGTACCACACCAGAACGAAACACATTGACGTAAGACATCATTTCATCAGAGAAATTTTTGAGGAAGATACAGTTGTTATAAAATACCTATCTACTGATGAAATGGTGGCCGACGTTTTAACGAAACCGTTGGTAAAGGAAAAACATGATAAGTTTGTATGTCATTTATTTCTATCATTAAATAAATGATATGCGATGGTTCTAAGCAGTAGATAAGGTATACTTGCAGAAGTATAATTTGTTTTAGATCCGTATCACATAGTAGCAGAGCGTGGTTATACCTATTCGACTTGAATTCTAGTCAAATCTTTGTTTTTTTATTTCTTTAATGAATATCAACGTTATGTTGCTGTAATAAAATAAATAATAATTTATTTTAAAATGCAAACAGTTTACAGTCCATTTCTTGAGTACCAAATGTGTATATGTTATAGGCAATCTGTGAAAACCAGGAATTGCATAAAATTCCTAGGCAATCTATAGAATTACGGGCTTATTTAGGAAATGTGTGAAATGATAATTCAAACATTAAATAATATACACATTTCTTAGGAACTGTATCACATCCTAGGATTTGTATACAATTCCTAAATGGTTTAAGGCAAGGTGTTAAATAAAAAAATAATGAATAAATGCAATTATAAAATATCAATAAGTAAAACTTGTTTTTATTAATATTCTCAGAGCAATATTTTCATTCCTTTTATGAAATCCTATAAACAAATGATTGGTCACACATTATAAAACATTAAATCTTTATAAGACTTAGTAACAATTAAAAATAATCAGTCAAGTAATCAATCTGCCTAGCCTTTTCCCAAAAACTTTGGGGTCGGCTACCTGTCAGTATTTTACATGGAGCAACTTCCTATCTGACCTCTACAATCCAGTAACTGGGCAGTACGATACCCCTTGGAAACCTGGCCCTTGGCCTGGCTGACTATCTGTAACGACTGTCAAAGATCTACCAAAAATAGCCGGGACCAACGGCTTAACTAGCTTACCGAGGCACGGAGGAATCTCGCTATGTAAGGATGGTCAAACATCTATGGACCGTATGATGATTGACCCGTACTGCTGTCTTACTTTAGTAATTTAGCCGCGAGATCCTCAATCAGAACACAAACAAAAGTAAAAAAAATAAGTGTTTGCTTCACATCTTGGTGAGCGCGATTCGGACGCCATAATGAACCAAACCCTTTCGTACGACGCGTGCGCTCCCTGAGCTGTGATTGGCCCCTGCGATCACGCGAGCGATTTAATACCCAATACCCAGCGCACTCTCGATTTCTATAAATTTCCTAGGAATTGCATAGAATTTCTGATTTCATATATTTCCTATAACATATACAAATAAAAATTACTAGGTATATATAAATAAACTAGCTTTTTCCCGCGGCTTCGTTCCCGTGGGCCACGCAGGACTCTTTGTGGCCCACGGGACTAATTTTTCGGAATAAAAAGTATGACAGCGCTGAAGCGATACCGTGAAATAATTTAGAGATTACTTTCTACTAACAAACTTACAAGCTAACAAAAGTCACCTCTTTATAATTATTAAGAAATACTTTCCTTTTTATTTATTTATATGGTTAATTTCCGAGGGACCAACGCCCTGTATATTGCCAGATTTAACTAAATTACAATATTACTCGTGACCGTTCGACCTCAAGATTCGGTAAGTCCGCTCCATTGGGTCTCAAGATTTGTAACATTCCGGTGACCCCTATTTGAAGTTGGAACACCTGTTACTATGTTACCTCAAAATTCAAATTAAAGGTATTATCTAATAACATCACGTTCACTAAAGAGGTCGGTTAAAATTTTTAACAATATTTATGTTGTAAAATGGTTAAAAATAACACTTTACAATATCATTGATCGATGTTACAAGTCAGCCTTTTTTAAGAATTTAAATTACATACGTAGTTGAGGCCTGTGTTTCTTAGCTGAATTTGTTAAAAAAAACTAAAACCAACTCAGAGGTATCTAAGTCCATTAATAAAACAGTCAAATCATATGAGAATAATGTAGGTTAATGACTTCATGTCCGAGGCGGTCTTTTGAAAAATGCCCTACACAGATTTGGATGGACCTGTCCAGTCACCGCAAGCATTTTGCAGTTATCGTGTAGTTCAACAAAGAGCATGCTACAGCCTAATGTCACCAGTCAAGTTAAGTAACGAAGGGTGAGCTTGATGTTATTATTCGAACATACGTCAAAACTTTGATATTTACCTCAAATAGGAGATCGTTAACTGTACACTAGTGGGAGCTTGTGACTTCTAGAGTTACCACGTTAAAACATAAATTGAAAAAATAATAAAAATATTTTACCTTATGCTGTATGGTTTCTGGAAAGAAATAATCGACAAATTAAACGCAAGTCAAGTTTAGTGATGCGATTCGCTTTTGAATATTCATTTGAGAATTAGTTGATGTAATTGTAATCATTAATCTTTATCAATGCGTTTTAATTCGTCGACATATCGATCATCTGAATTATAAAATCTGAAATTATTCGCGGGTTTACAGTCCATACAACAGTCCATTCATAATTTTCCTGTCCTTGTCCCATGGTACTTGGTCGACCCTAAGTAACATGGCGCAACACGTTTTCTTCTTCCTTTCCGTACTGAAAACCGTCACGCTATCACTGTCACCTTTTCTTTCATTCACTCCTCACACACTCCATTCATCGTTTAAAGTTCATACTACAAAAATCTATAATTGCCCTACATTTTGAAAAGTATTTGTCATTGCTTGTCGCTGATATGACAAAAGTTTTTAAATTCTCTCGTACTTAATCTTCAGATAATAATTCTAGCTGTGGCAATCTAAATCCCCGTCACGTTTGCTATCGTAAGCGGAAAAACGTTATCTTCTTACTCTAAAGTATTTTATTAAACTCCTTTTAAAGCTTTCTTTTATTTTTATGATGTCCTAAATTAACCATAAATATTCGCCTTTTTTAGTTTTTAGAAATATCGTCTAAGATATTTCAAGAAATGTTCAAGTTTATGAATGGTCTTTAAATTGGAATCATCCACCTGGCCACTTTCCGTTACTTGGAGTTAGCATTCCTGGTCATGATGCGCCACTTATTCCACTGAAAAGCATCGTCAGTAGATAGACCGCACTTCCTGTCCTTGTGGACACTCGGCATCCAAGATTTCAGCGGTTTTCCTCTCCCTCGCGTTTGTGTCGTCATGGCAAAGCTCTTGGTCATGATGTGGTCATCGGGTCTGCGCACTACATGACCGTACCATCCAATTCATTCAGTTGCCTTTATGAACATAATCTTATACTGTAATAAAGCGGGAGAGTTTGTTTGTTTGATCACGCTAGTCTCTAGAACTACCAGTCGGATTTGAAAAAATCTTTTTGTACATGACATTCATGAGGAAGGCTATATAACATTAAGCTAAAGTTCTTGGTTAGCCTCAAATATTGGTAATTGTGAAGTAAGTCAGAAGAAAAAGTGCTATCGAACTGCTTTATCTGCGAGCGCTAGGGTAGTGGCTAATGGTAATTATACGTAAGTATCATGTACTAGAACGATATTGTTTAAAAGCAGATTTAAAAAAGGTCCACGACACTATATATTTATCTCACATAAATAAGCCACATCAATGCATTTTAGGTCAAATCATTTATTCTAATATATAAAAAACAAAAAATGTTTAATAAAACAACCGATGTGCCCCGAACCGGTTTCATTAAAGGAAATAAATGTGAAGATGGCATTAGACAAAAAAAAACAATTGGTAGGTAGGTAGGTTAGGATAGGTAGGTGGGTAGGTGGGTAAGTGGGTAAGTGGGTGACTTGGTAGGTGGGTAAGAAAGATATATGAATAGGTAGGTAGGGTAGGTAGGCAGGGTAGAGTAGGAAGGTATGTGAAGTAGGGTAATAGGTACCTACCTACCCTACTACCCTATCGTACCTAACTACCAAGGTAGGTACGATAGGGTAGGGTAGCTAGGTAGGTAGCCAGTGGACGGGAGCGAAGTCGCGGGGGTCAGCTTGTATTATTATATTTACATGACATGTATTCCGCGAAAGGTTAAACAGGGGTATAGGTATCCATATAGCACATTCACATTTTGGTTTCAAAGTAATAGAGAGCGAGGCCGTTGCCATCAACCGCACACAAATTCATATTCTAAGCTCTTACCGACTGAGAAATTCAAAAGGAACGACCAACCAGGCCTTTATAAATTAAAATAGTAACAAACCAAATTTAAACAAAACCAATGGTTTTGTGGGATTCAAAGTATTCCTTTGTGAAAAAATATTGGAATATAAAAAATCCAGGATCGGAGAATTCGTACAGTTATTGCATTTTATGAACAAGCAATAAATACAAAAGTCATGTTATGCATATTGTAGCAGATCGCTACCAGACTTATTGACATAGTGCCTTTTTTATTTGAAAAGCTGGCTGGTATACGAATTTTCAAATTTTGACTGACTATAAAATATGTAATGAAAAATATCATTAGACACATTGAGGTAATAATGAACTACGCACTACATATAAGCTCAATGGGTAGACAAAAGAAATAATTTTAAAATTTTAATGTTTTGATAGTTGAGAGTGGTTGACTTATTATACTAATACTGTAAAACACACAACCTGAATATTTATTTTATATAAGGGTTTTGTCTAAGGCTTCTATTCATGTTCTTTTATATTTTCAGGGGCGTCATCCTAATAGAAAGCGGTCATCTAGCTATCAATTCAGCTAGTATATTGTTATAACTTCTGAAATCGCTGTTAAGCTCATGACAATTCATGACATTAAACATACTATGTTTACCTAAAATTTGGCTAAAACGATTTGACCTTTATTTAATTTTGATATCATAAACTGTTATTAACACTTTTTAGAGCTGGTTTAAGTTGCGTATTAGTTACGCAAAAGTGTGCATTGAGCTTATTAAATTAAAGTCTGCTTTGATATCAAACAGAAAACTCGTAGCCCGATATTGCGTAGCAGTTTGGCTACAGTGCTACGACGTAGCAGCCGCAGTGTTGACTGCTACGAATATCGCAACAATATTGTCATCATCATCTGCTTAGCCTTTTGCCCAACTTTTCTAACAATACTGTATGACTTAATATAATCTGTATTGTTCAAAGAAGATTAAATAAGATTTATGGTCCGTCCGGCTGCCGTTGGATAAGTTGTAGCTATGAACTGGCAGATAATTTCATAAAAAATATTTCGTTTTAATTTATTTATATATTATTATGTATTATTATCGCTGCAGTACGAATTAAAAAATGTTTCTTTATAAAAGGGAATGTCTGAATAAACACTGATCCGATTACAAGAATTCCTTTCACTGAAAATATAAAATAAAATATAGGCTCGCGCTTGACCACAAAAACCAGCTCAGCTCAGCTTTACTATAAATTGCTGACAGTTATAGGTACCTAACCTTTTATTTCAGAAATTCCAGGAGAGCGAAGCCTCAGGAAAACGCTACTTTCAAATAAAACGACGAATTTCCTGAAATTGTCAAGTCTAATGGATCCTTACTGAGGAAAACGATAAAATGTAGATATGTCTTCGTAATATTAAGGATGCCATTACGTTAAATATGGCAATAAAACGCTCACTTATCCACAAAAGTGATAAAGATAACCGTGGATTTATAAAATTTATACATTTGCAAGATATTACGCAATATAAGTACTTATGACAAATGGCGCCTCTCGTAATAACAAAACCACCAATGAAAAATATACCAACGTGAACTAAATCCGAATATAATTCGAATGCGTAATTCATTAGTAAATTATCCACAATAATTATGAAAATGAATTCGGAATAATATTATAAATACAATATTAACTCTGTCTGTCTGTTACCTTTTCACGTCTTACCGTTTCAACGAATTAAAATGAAATCTGGCACACCGGTAGACCGTGTCTTGGTGGAGGACATGTTTTTTTTTTTTAATTCCTGTAGTGCGTTCCCTCGAGATAATATCCGACTTTATACAACGACTAGCTGTCCCAGGTGGCTTCGCTCCCGTCAACTGGCTACCTACCTACCCATCTACCCTACCTACCCTACATACCGTATTGTTGCGTAACTTAAACCGTTTACGCAGCGCACGCAACGGAAGCTCTCAAAAAGGAATATTTTTGCCCGTTTTTGCAACATTTTTCATTTATGCACCGCTCCTATTGGTCCTAGCGTGATGTTATATAACCTATAACCTTCCTCGATAAATGGACTATCTAACACAAAAAATATTTTTGTGTTAGATAGTCCATTTTAGTAGTTCCTGAGATTAGCACGTTCAAACAAACAAACTCTTCAGCTTTATAATATTAAGTATTGATGAGTATTTTTTATACAGAAACAGATATCAACAAAACCATTTATTCGAATGCTTATGAAAATGTAACCGCAGGATTACGCCCGGGTGTCACCATTGTGTGGACCGCTCGGAGGACATGGTGGAGCATACAGTGGAGATCTGCCCTGCCTGGGCGGAGCACCGCCG
Source organism: Orthosia incerta (assembly GCA_948252205.1). Lineage (NCBI taxonomy): Eukaryota > Metazoa > Arthropoda > Insecta > Lepidoptera > Noctuidae > Orthosia > Orthosia incerta. The sequence goes on along the minus strand of OX411749.1, from coordinate 10,924,163 downwards.
TGTCCTCATGGAGGCGATCGGCGGTGACGACCTCTCGCGTCCGGCCCTGGTCCAGGCCATGGTACGGAGCGAGAGGGCATGGGAAGCTGTCTCCTCCTTCTGCGAAGCAGTAATGCTCGCTAAGGAGGAGGCGGAACGCGTGAGGGAGACGCAAAGGAGACGCCCTCACGCCCCTAGGCACCGCAGGAGACGCCCCGGGCGTCGGGAGTCGCGAGCCGATTCCCGGCCACCGTAGGCGCGGGCTTGCGGACGGAGAGTAATGGGTAGCTCGCCGTCCGATAAGGACCAAGCCCGAGTTTACGGCGCGTAGTGTTCCACGCGCGCCTCAAAGAGATGTCAGCAAAAGTGACGGGGTCCGATAGGGCCGATGCCTGTCTGGGTCGCGGATAAATTTGAAATAGAGTTACCGCGGCCCTGGCACAAGCAACTGAAGGAACACGGGTGGGTTTTAGTCAGTAAAAGTCTGACATGTCCTCCCGCTTCACCCAGAGCGGGAGAAGTCATCGGATGATTTCCCACCCAAAAAAAAAAAAAAAAAAAAAAAAAAAAAAAAAAAAAAAAAAAAAAAAAAAACGGTTTTGTTGATAATGTTGTCTACATGGATATTAAAGTGAAGTTAAGAGTCTAGTACCACGCCGAGGTCACGCAGTGAGTATACTTTTTTATTCAGCAAGTGATAGCTATACGTGTGTTGCTTTTAGTTTCTAGTGAATGTTATCGAATTACATTTGGATAAGCTCAATGAGAGTTAATTCAAGGTGCAGTAGCTAGACAGTTGATCTAAGTCACTTCGAAGCTTGAAATAGTCACCAATACTTTTTATGGTTTTGTAGATTTATAAGTCATCCACGTATAATAAAAACTTTAAAACAAGCGCTGATACTTTATTTACTTTAATAATGTAATATTATAAAGAGGTAAGTTTTTTATTTGTTTGTACCGAATAGGCTCTGAAACTAACATTATCCCGGAGTAACATCATCAAAACCTTCATTTTCCTTATGAAAATTTCAATAATGTAACCCAAAATAGCAAAATTTTGCCAATAAAATTCATTATTTGGCGTGCGCTAAGAAAACTATTGATGATACATAAAAATATCTATTACATGATTAAAGTACTCATTATTACCTATAAAAAATTCTGGCAGGTGAGTAGGTTGGTAAGGTAGGTGGATAGGTAGGGTAGGTAGGTGGTAGGTAAGTAGGTAGCCAGTTGCTGGGAGCGAACAATGTAAATAATAAAGGGCCCAAAAATGAGCCCTGAGATACCCAGGATGTGACGGAAATCACCTCCTATTGAAATCCGTTAATAGCAACCTTTTGAGTACGGTTTGTTATGTAAGAGGTGAACCATCTCAATAGATTGCCACGAATACCGGTGAAGGCAATTTTGCGTAAAAATAAATCTTGATCCACCCTGTCGCAAGCTTTTTGAAAGTCTGTATATACTGCATCAGTTTGCAAACGAATATCAAAATAATAAAAAAACAGCCACGTGTCCACTGGGCCAGTGCTGTATATAATATCTAAAAAAAAACAAGTGAAGTTCGATGAAATCTATCCTTGTTGCCTTTTAGAGGCTTGTGTATACACAAGCCTCTAAAAGGCAACAAGGATAGCGCCTACGGTGGCCGGGAATCGGCTCGCGACTCCCGACGCCCGGGGCGTCTCCTGCGGTGCCTAGGGGCGTGAGGGCGTCTCCTTTGCGTCTCCCTCACGCGTTCCGCCTCCTCCTTAGCGAGCATTACTGCTTCGCAGAAGGAGGAGACAGCTTCCCATGCCCTCTCGCTCCGTACCATGGCCTGGACCAGGGCCGGACGCGAGAGGTCGTCACCGCCGATCGCCTCCATGAGGACACGGCGGTGCTCCGCCCAGGCAGGGCAGATCTCCACTGTATGCTCCACCGTGTCCTCCGAGCGGTCCACACAATGGTGACACCCGGGCGTTTCCTCCCGCCCTATCTTGAACAGGAACCTCCCGAAACAGCCGTGTCCGGTGAGAACCTGTGTCAGGCGGAAGGTGATTACGCCGTGACGCCTCTCAAGCCACTCCTCAAAGAGGGGCCTTACCACCGCAATTGTGGCGTGCCCAGCACTGGGTTGCGACAATCGCCCCCTCCATGTCGCCATGAGATCCTGCCGGAGCTCTGTCCGCCGAGCCGCGATTTGTCGCGGCAACGGTGTTTCGCCCCGGCATTTCGCCTCCTCGCGCCACTCCCATATTTGCGCGAGGACTTTTGCTTCTAGATCCCATGGCGGCAATCCGGCAAGGAGGCTCGCCGCCTCACCGGAGACCGTGCGGTATCCCCGGACCAGCCCGATGGCCATGACCCTTTGGGACGCGTTCAACCGGCGGGCTGGTCGCCGCCTCAGGGAACGCGCCCATACTGGTGCCCCGTAAAGGGCCATGGAACGCACGACCCCCGCGTAGAGCCTCCGGCAGGAGGCGTTTGGACCCCCTAGATTGGGCAGCAGCCGCTTGAGGGCAGCCCCCGCCCGCTCCAGTCTGGGAGCCAAACGTCGGAAATGCTCGACGAAATTCCACCGGCTGTCGAGGACGAGTCCCAGGTACTTCATCGTCGACTCGACGCCGATGTGAACCCCTCCTACCGTTATTTGGGATCCCGGTGGTGGCGCGTTCCGAGGACCGTGAAAACACATGGCCTCGGACTTGTGCAGGGCCACCTCGAGTCCCAATTGCCGGATCCTCTCGACGATTGTCGCAACCCCGCGTGTCGCTATTTCAGCCGCCGCCTGGTGCGACCTCCCTTGTGCCAGGACCAGCGTGTCGTCAGCGTAGCAAACCACGCTGACGCCACTAGGGAGGTCGGCGCGCAGCACCCAGTCGTACCCGATGTCCCACAGATGCGGCCCCACGACCGATCCCTGTGGGACACCGCACGACATCCCTCGCCGTTTCCACTCTCCCTGGTGACCTGGGTAGATGACGGCCCTGTCGGTCAGATAGGCCTCGACTACGCGACAGAGGTAGGGCGGCATCCGGTGATACTGGAGTGCCTCCCTGATGCAGCTCCATGGCATGGTGTTGAAGGCATTGGCGATGTCTAGGGACACCGCCAAGACGACTCCACCCCGGGCCACTGCATCCCCCGTCGTGAGGGCTCGCACGCGCATGATGGCGTCCACCGTAGTGCGACCCCTGCGGAAACCAAACTGGCTCTCCGCCAGATCCGGCCCCACCCGCACCAGCTGCTCAACGAGGCGGTCTGCAATGACTCTTTCAAAGAGCTTGCCCACCTCATCGAGCAGCACGATGGGCCGGTAAGCGGACGGAGAGTCCGCAGGGCGCCCCGGCTTCTTAATGAGGACCAGTTTCCCCGTCTTCCAACGAAGTGGGTACTGGCCCCTCTCCAAGCATGCGCTAAAGAGCCCCCTTAGTCGAGGCCCGAGAGCCTCCAAGGCCAGGACCCAGGCTTTTCCAGGTAAGCCGTCGGGTCCTGGGGCGGTATTTTTGGTATTCAGCCTGCGTACCGCCACTCTCAGCTCTGCCTCGGTCACCTCCGAAGCTTCATCGTCGTCGGCGGTGTGGTTCGCATTGGGCACCGCAGGAGGCGGAGCCATGGGCGGGGGAGTATGTTCCCCTCGCGAAGGGAACAGAGCGCTCACCACGTCCTCTACGAGCTGCGGCCGGAGACTCTGCGTCAGTGGGGGAGCCCATGGGCGAAGTTTATCCCTCACCATTTTGTAGGGGCGTCCCCACGGATCCCTGTTCAGGGTCCCCAGCGACTCCTCGCGGGCCAATCCCTTGGCCCGCTTGATTTCCGCTCGGAGGGCGGTCCTCGCCGCTCTGTACCTCTCGTATAGCTCCGCCTCAATGGCTTCCGTATCCGGGGTGCGGTTGCGGAGCCTGCGGTGCCTGGTGTACCGGCGCCGCGCAGAAACGCACGCCTGGCGCAGAGCCGTAAGATCCGGCGACCACCAGTACACCTGGCGCCGGGCGTGTCCTAGCTGGACCCGGGGCATTGCCACGTCACTTATCTCGGACATGGCCTCCCGGAACCACTCCGCTTCGTCGTTGATATCAGCAGGCCTGTCCGGTGATGGCACCCAGGCCTGCACGATCGAGGCTTCCAGGAGTAGCTCCCGGTCCAGCTGCTTCAGCGCCCACCGCGGACCACTCGGGGTCTGTCGGACCGGCACGCTTGAGGTCTGGGCGGAGACGTCGAACTGGATATACCGGTGGTCGGAATAGGTCTCCACCTCCTCCATGACGCGCCAGTTGATGACACGTGGTGACAGAGCGACGCTGGCGAACGAAATGTCCACCACCGATTCGCCCTGCATCCGCACACACGTGGGGACAGAACCCCGGTTTAGGACGACCAGGCCTGTCTCCAGAGCCCAGTCCTCCACCATCCTTCCCCGTGTGTCCGTATACCGGGAACCCCAAGCCACATTCTTGGCATTGAAGTCCCCGAGGACAAGCACAGGGAGGGAGCGGTACCCGACGACGACGATTCTCAACTCCGCAAGGGAGTTGTGGAACTCGGCGAGAGTACGGTTCGGAGATAAGTATACCCCCACCACGGCAATCTCTCCGAACCGTGCTGCCACGCAACCCTGTCCCCTCTTGACACCCTCGAGGGACGGGGTACCGGCGGCGGCTGACGAAATTAGGGTCACTGAGCCGCTCAGGTCCTCCACCCAGTCATCCCTGGGCGGGACGAAATACGGCTCAGCGACCACGGCGATGTTAATCGACCACTGCGCCATGCTCTGGAGCAACAGATCCTGAGCAGCAGCGCAGTGGTTGATGTTCGCCTGGAGGAGGCGTAATAGGGCCATTATTGGCACTCCATTTCCGCCTCCTCTTGCATCCCCTGTTTGGGTCCTGCCGCGATGGGTTCGGCAGCGATGACGGCTGTAGGAGCGGCATCGGCAGCAGCAGTGGCGGCGGCTGCAGTTGCGGTGCTCACGGCGACGGTAGAGGGCTTGCCTCTACCTCTGGACTTGGCGGGTGGAGCGCAGGTCTTGCTCCCAGCCCTGTGATCGGCCGGCTTGCCAGCTGCCGCACATACGAAGCAGTGTGGCGTGGCATTGCAAGAGCCGGCCTTGTGACCAGGTTGCCCACAGCGGAAGCAGTGGTTGCTTCGGTCAACCTCCGAGGTGCACTGAGCTCCCACGTGGTGGCCCACAAGGCAGCGGAAGCACCTCAGAGGTCTGGGTTCCAGTAGCTTCACCTGCGCGGAAACCCACCCCACCAAGAGCCTACGACCCTCCCCGGCTATTTTTTGGGCCGCCGAGACGGGGCAGCTCACCGTAATGGCCCACATCCCGGTGACGTCAGGACGTATGGTGCCCACTCTCACCTGCTCGGCAGAGCACCCCCCAGTCCTAGCGATGGCGGCCACCACCTCTTTCTCCGTCACAGAGTCATCCAGGCCCAAAATGCGCATGTCAGCGCACTTGGTGGGCCTGGACACTCGGGCTTCGTCCGCATTTAAGGCAGCTTTGAGCCTTTCGGCCAGAGCGTCAGCGGTCGGCCCACTGGCGGCACCGGGAACTTCCAGCATCCGGGCCCCAGTCGCGGTGACCCTCACACGGATGCCCTCGGCGACGCCGAGCTCCTCCAAGTTCACCGCCGCCCTCGCTTTCGCGAGCTGGTCGCGGTAGGACACGCCCATCCTTTCCGCTGCCGGTTGTAGAGTAATAACTACAGCTGCGGATTTCGGGGCGTGGAGCCTAGCCGCGACGCTTAGCTTCTTGCGCCGCTGCCGCCTCGCCTTCCTTTTGGCCGCCCTTGCTGCCTTGCTCGCCTTCCTCTTCTCTCCAGCCACTTGCCATTCGGCGTCGGCCGCAGGTGATTCGGGGGATTGAGGCGGCCGACTCGCCACCCGGGCTGAGGCTCTCGCTATCTGTGCAGCCACTCCGCTCCTTTTGGGTGCCGATTTTACCGGTTTTGCCGGGGCCAACTTTGCGGGTTCTGCCATGGCCCCACGATTGGCCTGTCCCGACGAACCCGGTTTGGCCACGGCAGCCGCGGCGGCAGCAAATGAGGCCGCCTTCTGCTGGCTCGCCGCTAGCGGGGGGCGCAGGACGATGGCCTCCAAAACAGAGAACCGTTGATGGAAGGCAGCCAGCTCCTGCCGCACCAGGTTCAGAACCCGATCCTCTGCAGGCAGGGACCGGCCTTGTCCATGCTGCGTCCCCCCCTGCGGCTTCTCCTGGGGGCCGGTTCCTTGGAGCCCGGCCAGGTCCGCTCGGAGCTTCTCATTCTCCTCTTGGAGAAGCTCCATGTCGGCTTTCAAGCGGGCGACCTCCGCCCGCATCTCGGACATTGCATCCGACGGAGGCCCGACGTTATTAGCCTCCGCTGCTGCCATAATGGAGGCCGTGGCCGCCGATATGGCCTTGTCTTTTGAGGACTTATTCCTCTTCAAGGCCACATCTCGGATTGCGGCTCCCACGACCTCTGCGAACCTGGCCGTTCGCTCCGATTCCAGGTCCAGCTCCGAATCTAGCTCACTGCCAGAAGACCCCGAAAGGACAGCCCTGCGGCTGATCGATCCGGGGTGGCGCCCCTCCGCGGCAAGCCTCTCAGCACGCTGGGCAGTCTCCTGGGCGGTGAGCCCCCTCCCCACTCCTCTGTCTCGGCCCCCACCCCGCTTGCTGGTAGGGATCTTCCGGGCCGAGGCCAGCTCGTCGTCGGAGAACGACCCCAGGCCATCCCCCGATATGGGGCGCTTCCGGAAGAACCTTCGGTTCTTTGCAGCAGCCCCCTCCACTTCACGCTCCAAGCTCTGTGAGCCCTTTGCGCCAGATGCAGCGTCGGACTTCGACCCTGCATCACTCCTCACCTCTTTGTCGATTTTATTTTTATTTATTGTATCCATTTTGTTCCCACGAGTAGTATAGGAATTAACGTCCACCTGGGCAGAGCCTTTTACCCAGGTAAGCCTACATACTGCAGAGTGCGGCAGGTGCTCTACAGGTGAAGCGCTAATGACTGAAGTCCCTCCAGCCATTCATCCTCTCGCCGCGCCTCGAGCTTAGGATTAGGTGGTTTTTTATCTTAGAGGTGTCCTTCCTCTGGGCCGGGTGGTTAAGCCAAGCCCCCGACGGCGGCATTAGACATGCCTCTGTTCGCTGTCCGGCCAACCCGACTCAGCGAACCCGCCGAAAGTTCTCTCCTCGAAGGAATCCCCTCGTGGGGAGATACGCCTGCCGCATTGGTGCGCCTGCACCGCTGCGGCATGGTCGCATCCTTTGTCAACCGACGTCCGTCGGTCGATCAGGAGCGACCCCTCCGTGTGTCTCTCTTAGTCAGGTCTCTCACTTGGGCCTTTCCGGCATGAGTAACTCTACCGGCGAAGCCCCAAGATCATTGAGACGCGCAAGCCCCACCACGACGACAACGTGGAGACACTCTCGGTGGGGATCAACAAAACCCTAACAATGTACGGTTTTGTTATGCGCAAAAACAAAGATTTCAAGCATCCATCAACCTATAGATATAATTATATATGTCGCATCAAGGCTGGCCGATAGATGTAAACCATCGGGAAGTCAGGATTAGGTTAAGACATCGTGTGTGGGCAGGTCGGTGGGTATAATCGTGCAAATGAAATCACATAAGTCATTCGATACACTGGGTTTATTCAAATAGACACAAGTTACATTCTTGCTAACTAATATTACGGATCGACACTGATTCTACGACGTCTTAGCTCTACGGCTGTCAGTACTCAACTGTCCTATTCCGCACCGCGCAAGTGCTAATAAAAGCGCGCCAATGCGTAGTTGCTCATGATTGCCGCTAGGGGCATGCTTGTGATTTGTTTTGACGTCCGTACTATTGACTAAACCCGACATATATATATATCACTAGTTAGGTCTTGTCTGGAGTTTGCTACTATCATATGGAATCCCTACTAAGTAAAATATATTGTCTCGATTGAGGCTGCTTAAAGTAAATGCCTGCTTTACAGATGCTATCACAGACACGGTCCACATGATATGTTGCTTAAGAATTACAAACTGTTAACCCTAGAATCCCAGAAGACTGCTTCTCGGGATAATGTTCCTACATGGTAATGTGCTTAACAAATATGATTGTTCAGACTTAATAAATAAACTTTGTTACATCATTCGCAGAACATTTAGGCACTGTACAGCGCGTTCATACTGCTTACTGTCTATTAATATCAGGCACGTCTGTAATTTCAATACTGGCCTTCGTGCTCCTCTGCGCCATTTGCGGATTCCTACAACACTATATTTTTAAACATTGGTATTTTTAATCTAACAGCACATCAATTTAGGAAATCTGTAGGCGATTCTATATTAGCTTTATAAATTATTAAGTGGTGTATTTTTGTTTTCTTCTCTTTTTTTTCATAAATTTCGTTGTTAGAAAGCACTCATTCAATCAATCAATCATTTAATCGTTCACTCCATTCGCTTATGTGTTCTGTTTTAATTTTTATCTCACGTAGCATTGACAATCAACAAATTTGTAATAAGTGGATAATGTTGCTAGTAGTATAATAAGTATTTTGTTTAATTGCTATAATACTCCTGTTTTTTATCCCGTTATAAAATAAAATAAAAATTTATTGGTCGTAGGCTTAAACCCAGGTAACCAATTTACTTTGTGTAATTGGTTTCCTGTAAATGAACGCGCCAAACTTTCATCTACCAGAGCCAAATGGAGATAGATCGCTAGGCGAGTATCAAGAACACTAACGATCGGACAAAACTCATCGTAACCACGACCGCTTCATCACGAGCAAAACGAAGAAGAAGAATTAGTTGCATCACCACTGCTCACAAAATGGTGTAAGATAGCATCGTGAGTCATCTGACATTTCCAAGAGACAAAAATTTGAAGACATGTGACAACCTGCCCTGAGCTCGCTTCGTGGATCACGATCTTCCCCCCTATCAAAGAGATTAGGCCTGAATCCAATTAGTGGACACTAATCACGTTAACTATGCTTATGAATTGGCCCCAAACGGTATACTTAAAATGTACCGCGATACAAAAACAAGATTGATTAGAAACTATAAATATGTTATTTAACTATTCATGACTGTCTCTGAAACGAAGGCACACCAAAAACACCTTTTAATTAATAATACAATTTAAACTAATTTAATAAAGACTTACTTAAGCAAACAGGTGAATCAAATGCAATCTAACTGGCCTTTATATTTCCACTGAAGGGCAAACGCCTTTTCCAAAAAAAATCTGTTAACTACATACTCCAAAATATTAGTTTCATTAAAATATTAAATGTATACTCTAAAGTTAAAATATTTTTAATAAAAAAAATATTAGTTTACTTTTTTCAGACAGATAGTTAATAAACCCTTTTTCACTTTACAAATTTATCAGCTTTAAATCAAAGTTGGCAAAAAACACTTGCCTATTTTATTAGTGAATCATATTTTCATTCAAACTTATCTATTTAGTTTTTGTAAATCGTTAATATAACACTAAATCGTTTAGTAGCTACAACAACTTTCAGTGAGGTGAAAACTATACATGAAACACTTTCTAAAGTGATAAATAAACTATGTTTAATGAGTTTGTTTTTTTTCAATAATTGGTAAATTATCTACATTTTTTAATATAAATGAAAATCTATCTAATCTAAAAGTAATTGTCAGGACAAGGTTTGTATCCGGTGGAAAAACATACCTAAAATAAATTGCACCAGTGTGATGCCAGGTCGAGTAGCTATTTAGTTTTTTTATTTTGTGTTGAGTTTCATGGTAAAAGTTAAGGCCGCATTTAAACCATGTTTCTTCTTTTCTGCCATGCGTAAATACAGGAGCCAGAAAGTCTTAAATAAGTAGGTACCATATATCTACCATACCATTATTAAAACCATTTTTGACGATTCTCATTACAGCTCACGACGCACATCAAATTCAGAAACTGAAAAATTCGTGAATGAAAAAACAATTGAAAAACATGAGAATAATGTTTTCTAATTGTTTTTCCTTCTCACATATCTGAAGGATTCTTTGTACCTACAGCAAATAGCTTTCATATTAGGAGCGAACATCAAAGTGCAATACTTCAAAAATAATTGCCTACTACCCAATTACTGTTAACTCCACCCTATAATGGTGGGCTTAGAGCCTTATTGTGAACGCCAAAAGTTAAATCTAATATTAAATCGATGAATGGACTTTACAAGGGTTTTCTTTTCTTTGTTGCAGAGGAATTGATGGATAAGGAATGTTAAATGGGTACCTCCTCAGATGAAATAAAAAGTCAAGATGAAACGTTGCAAACAACAATGTGAAGCCGGTTCAAACTATGCCTTGCCGTAAAATACACAATTACCGCACTCACGTACAAATAAACTACCTCTTAGCTTGTCAATTGAGCTTTATTATTTGATCTGTGAGCTCTAATGACAAGCTAAGGCGTAATTTCGTTGTACGTGAGTGCATGTAATTGTGTATTTGTATGGCAAGGCATAGTTTGAACCGGCGTCACTTTGTTATTTGCTACGTTCTATCTTGACTTTTTATTTGATCTGAGGGTACCTCCTTAATATTGGTTATGAAATAAGTAAGCTAGGCGACTAAGATATTATTTGTATGATCGACTGCTGCGTCAGTTGAACCAACTTCTTTACATGCTAGAATCATGAATGGCACTCTATATAAAAGTATTGATATCTATTAAGAAAACAAGCTTTGAATGTCTAGATGGTTGTTGGTTATTTACTGTGTATCAGAGTTCCAATGTATGTGGTGTGTAAGGGAAGGGTTTTATGAATAAAAGCTCAGAACGACAAGACTAGGTATTTATTTAAATAAGGCTTGTCAGTTAATTCATATTTAAAAGGCTCATCGAGCTTACTGCCCGTTCGCTAGACCTAGTTCTCGTGGGGAAGAAGAATATTTATACTTACATACAGTATTGTACTAATTGTTTCAAAGGATTTATAATACTAATATAGGAATATAAAATCCAGGACACATCACAAAAACCATTACAAATTACGTAATAATTTATTGGAATATCATCAACGTGGCTTAATATAAGTTTGAGAGTTATTTCCTGTACAAACAACAAAATTTACTTAGGTGGATACTCTTTTACATTTGAAGGTAGTTGACAACACAATAATAATTTAGGTAGGTACTTAGACATTTGTCGGTAGGTGCTTAATAAATATGACAGGTATGTATTATGTAGCAAACCCATTGTCACTAGAAAAATGAAAATTCATGATTTAATGACGTCACACATACTTCAAATTCTAACACATGCATGGGACTTCAACTTAGCTAATACCGGCTTGACAACAATTGCTAAAATACAACCAATCAAAAAAAAAATGTGGGTATTAATTGCCTATGTATGTTACGGCTAATCTAAGGTTTTTGAAATAGTCACTTAACATAAAAAAATATTTCTGCTTGAAAATTCGTATGTAACACATTCTAATGTTTTTAGGAAGTATTTACATACATATACATATACAAACTCACGCATTTCGAAGTATTTGTCTGCAAATATATCGCGTAAGCTATTTCAGCAAGCCTTGCTGAGGTAATCAATACTACAATTAAATTCTCAGCTCCACTTTACCGAGATTGCGCCTGTTTTATTGATACTATAATTTATCAAGTACCAGACACTTGAGACACAAAACTAAACTAATTTTTATCACAAGATTTACTAGGAATTTATTTACTTATAAGTAACCAGGTTGTTTAATTGTATAATAATTTTTTGTTCTTTTCTCGTGTTTGTATCTCCTCTGAAAGTATCGAAACAAGTCTCTCTATCTATGCATATAAAAATGTAACGAAGCTGGATCGAAACTGATCTTTAATTTCTAATAGATTACAGAGATTTAAAAAAATAAAACTAGATTATCCTGCAACATATTCATATTACTATTTGTGTCATGTCGGGTAATTCGGTTTGGGCAGATTCTTGTTACGGCAGATTCTTTCTACGGCAGAAGTAACATGACCAACATAAACCATACAATTTATGTATTGGTATATTTAATGTCAATTTCAAACTAATAAATTTATTAAAGGTAACATAAATTACAGCAAATAATCTTATTCTTAAAACTAAAAACTTATTAACGCAATCATATCGGGATGGCGAACTTTAATTGATAACCGTGCCATGTTTTTATAAACATTAGCTTCTGCCAGCGACTTCACCTGCGCGAAAGTCGATATTATCCCAATGAATATACTCCCGGTATAAAAAGTATCCATACATACCAAACTGTAAAAAATTTAATCCAGATCCGTTCAGCAGTTCTGGCGTGATTGCGTAACCGACGTCCCCCCATCCAAACTTTCGCATTTGTAATATTAGTAGGATGATAATAAAGTAACCATGATCTGCTGCCTAAGTGCGAGTATCTTGATTTTTTTGTTTTACCAATCATTTTGATTTTTTGTTTTACCAATCATTTTGATTTTGTTAATAACTTTTTTCATTTATAACTTTTTAGTTATTCTTTTTTCGAGCCAGGTACATTTAAACATATAAGTGTTATATATTTTTATTTGCCACCATTTTCCTATTTTCCAATTTTAACAAGATTCGATTGACGTAAGAACCATCAAAATCGGCCAACGCGTTTGGTCTCTAGAACGCCACATAGGAACAAACATACATACACTGATTAACACATTACCCTCTTTCGGCAGTCGGGTAAAAATCTAGATGGTATTGATGTAACTTTTTCTTTTCACCCCGATATTCGTAAAAAAATCGTAACGCTTACAGTTTAATATTTATTTTTAAACAAAAGTTTGATTTAGTGATTTCTGTTCTTGCAAATAACTTAGAAGCTTATTAATCTTACATTTGGCGTGCCCAAATTATTTAGCCACGTGCCAGCACTAGCTGCAGCACACGCCGTACCCTGTCCAATATCTATAATGAGCTCTTGACACAGACATAAATCAAACTAGATGATGCGAATGTATGTACTTCACGTCTCAGAAAAGGTAGTAAAAGTGAGAGCAATGCTCTTCCTTTGAGCTGTTTCATTTAGCGTTGTCGGCACCAGACATCAACCGAAATCTAGAAAATTGAGCTTTAAAGACTACAAAAAGTAAGTAATCTAGTTCTTAAATTGTGTGTGAAAAAGTGGCTCGCTTGGTTTCAATATAGATAAAGAGGATTGCGTCATCTAGTTAGATTGACGCGTGTGGGTATTGACATAAGCTGGCCTTTCATGCACAATAGCTTGACCGTTGCTCACCCACGTTCATTATATCATGACCTCCAATTACATCGGCTCATTGTTCTTAAGCCACCTACACGTGTGAGAAAACAATTGATTACACCTAGATTCGATCATCGGAAGGTAAAAAAAGAAAAAGAAATGGCCATTTTTTTTTGGCGTGCGTCTTCTTGCAATGACTTCGTACCATTTTTTTTTGAAGCGGCAGGGCGTGTCACACTTTTACTGACTAAAACCCACCCGTGCTCCTTCAGTTTCTTGAGCCAGGGCCGCGATAACTCTTTTTCAAATTTATCCGCGACCCAGACAGGCACCGGCCGTAGCGGACCCTGTCAGTTTTTTCTGACATCTCTTTAAGGCGGGCGTGGAACACTACGCGTCGTCGGCTTGGGCCTAGTCCTTATCGGACGGCGAGCTACCCATTACTCGCCGTCCGTAAGCCCGCGCCTAGGGTGGCCAATAATCGGTTTGCGGCCCTAAAACACAAACAGTTCATTGTTATTATTAATAGTCTCGCGCTTGACCACTATCTCACGTCATGGTAAGCGATAATTTGCTCGACTGTGAAGCATGATTTGTTTCGGTTTTATCATCATCTGCCTAGCTTTCACCCAACTATTTTTGGGAATACTTACTTCCAATCTGAATGCAGCCCAAAATCTAACATTATTATATAAAGAGCGTCCTTGGTTTTTATAATACAGAAAAATAGCCATAAAAACGTCTAGAAAAAAACAAATACCGCAGTTGTTTTTCATTTTCATTTCAATAGCTATAAAAACGTCGCGTTCTGGGAGGTGACCATAAGCTCTTAGAGCGGTTTCAATTTGATATCGAGTAAGTGACAGATGTATACAAGTCAGATACATCTATCCCTTGTTCGAGCGGTATCAATTTGAATACCGCTCTAAGAGCTTATGGTCACCCCCCTGGACACCGAATTGTTTCTACGACTGGGATGAATTTTGCAGCGATTCACTTTGACTGCAAAATTGAAAGTAGATAATGCTTAAGGATTTATGTCTGCTTTTGTACAGATTTTTTTAAACTTATGCATATGGAATTATAAATTAATTAAGTACACTACTTACTCTACAAATAAAAAGTGGCAAAATGCTACTGACATAACTGTCATCATCATCATCATCATTTCAGCCGAAGGACGTCCATTGCTGGACATAGGCCTTCCCCAGGAATCAGCACACTGATCGGCCCTGTGCGTTTGTCATCCACCGGCCTCCCGAAGGCTTAACCAGTTGTTCGCTCCACTTAGAAACATGACTAGAAGTTCAACGATAACTTTGCATTTTTCATATTTTTTTACAATAACTACTTTTTGATGTTACTCGAAATCTTAGACACGTAATATAATAGATTTTAATGACTTACTAATTGAAAGAGCCACCCATATGCAATTATCACATTTTATTTGTAGTGTTAAATACAAAGTCACTTTTCATGTCTGTATCGAATATACAGACACGAAAAGTTGCCAAATTCTTTTAAACTACGCAACGGATTTTTATACCGTTCTCACCATCATTTAAAGACTTAATATCGCTAGTATATGTCATATTAACAATTAACTCAATATTAAACATACACCTAATAAAGAAATCTCATAAGATAGTTTCGTCAAGTCATAAACACCGTTCGAAGCAGGAGCGAGCGGTACGCTAGTGTCTGAACAAAATGCAAATGGACGAGTATACGAGTTACGGGTCGAGAATTCGTCTGTTACATACAATACAATTACAACACGCGCTGTCCAGCGCAGTGGCGATAAGCTGACAGCCAGCAAATCGCGGCCACTATTTAGCTTTCAGACACAAAGAAAAGGAAAATAAAGAAAGAAATAAGTATTGTTTATTCGGCACAGACAAAATGCACATTACAGAAAGCCAAAAAAAAGCCTAGAATTCAAAATCAATATACAATACCGTACCTAATAATAATTAATTTTGAAAAGCTGTTGACTACATTTTGTCATTACAAGTTGATTATTTTCGTTAACCCTTAAAGGTATATCCACATATATCAGGGCCGTCCCCGGAACGTTGACGGACCGTGCCTCGTCGGGGGCACAAAAAATATAGTTGTGTACATTTTATATAACCTCGTTCACACACGTCCGTGTACGGGCTGTGTAACTGGGCCCAGCCCTGTCACGTCCCGGGCCCTGTTATGTGTGGATAGACCTTTAACTGCCAAGTCATAATTCGCGTGGTGCCTTTAGGTAGAACTTTGAATAATGTTGTAAAATACAGTTATCGATAAACATACTAATTAAATCTTGGTCATAAATTAGTCTTCAAACATAAATTAATAAGTCTTTAAACTACGTCACAACTCACCCAATATACGCCTCTGCTGAGCCCTTCAGGAAATCCAGGCTTAGTGTTATGATACAAAAATGTCCCCTTACAACAGAATGCGATAACATGGTCATCATTTATTCACAACAAAATTCACGACGTGTGCGGGAATATCCAATTCCTTGCTAAAATGACACTTGTCGAGAAAAGGATAAGAAAAACAGTGCAAGATATACATTTAGGTGAAAAATTGACGCTTTCTTACACAAATAGGAAGAGGGAAGAAAACAGTCGTTACTATAGTGTATGTTTACGTTGCAAGTTATGTTCTAAGGCTGGGCTTCCCAAACTTTTTTACATTGTGACTCCCTTTACATAGTGTATATTTTACGAGGCTCTTTGTATCTTAATAACTAACTGTGTTTTTCTTGTTGTTGAAAAAATGTTGCTTATTAGGAAAAAATTTGCTCGCTATTTTGAGCATATATTTTCAAATCGTAGCCTAAGGTCTGAAATAGTTACTCTCCTATATTCTCAATTGATTTTTAACTGTACTACGACTTAATTACTGCAACTGCAGAATAACCAGTTTCGCATAAGAAAGTAAATAAATGATAAATGATTTTATTTCTGTAAGTTGGTTTGTACAAACACTTTTACATGTCGATCATATTTTTAAAACTAGATGAGGTCGGCGTTTCCTATCTGACTACTCTGAGAAGAAAGGCCGAAACAAACTCAGAGGTCACAGTCTCTTTTAAAGTCCAGACAAAAATCTTGGTTAGATCATGTGAAGACCATGTAGATTGATGTCTGAAATGGTCTTTTGAGGAAAGAACCAGCCAGATTGAGTGGACCTGTCCAGTCAGTGCACGCATTTGTCAATAACCGAGCAGCTCAACACAGAATTTAAGGAGCTCAACGATTCGACGAACAATACCAAAGAAAGGACATTCGGGTAGGCCGCAAAACTACTCAAACTGCCAGACCACGATTAAAAACTAAGATAAATTAAAAACAAAAAAAAAAACCAAATAGTCCACATAGTCTTCACATTCACAATAATTAAAATATGATAATATAATACTTTAAAAAGTAAATATTCTTGTCATTGCAAGAAAACCAAAAAATAATAATAAAACAAAATTCACGGTGGAAAAAATATAAAAAACAAAATTAATATTTAATTGGAGCAGCTCAATCCCAAGCCTTTTTGTCCTCAACGTAATATTTGATGGTATAAAACGCTTTCTGGCACAACTTACGTTTAATGAATGTTTTGAATTTGTTAAGACTTAGAACTTGTACGTGGCTTGGAAGCTTATTATAAAAGCGCACACATTGACATCTAAACGAGCCACCTATTTTCTTGAGCCTTGTTGTTGGTACTACAAATTTGTGTTTGTTCCTAGTATTTATGTTATGGATATCACTGTATTTTTTAAACAATTTTATATTTTTATGGGCATACAAAAGATTTTCATAAATATACTGAGAAGGTACAGTCATTACATTAATCTCCTTAAATTTCTCTCTGAGAGAGTGTCTCGGGCTTAATTTATAAATTGAACGAACAGCTCTTTTCTGTACAACGCCGATGTATCAAACGGTACTAAAATCTTCAGTACTCAGAGTTGTATAATTTTGGGATACATTACTGTAAAATGTAATTACACTGTATTTATCGAATAGTTCCTGTTAGTATTTATCGAGTAGTATGTTGCAGCTTCAGGCTCGTATCACATATTTCATAGTTTCAGTAGCTGCTGTTTCTTATTAACGATGCCCATAAGAGAGCACGGCGCCCAGAGGCGTCGCGACGCACTGTTTGGGAACCCCTGTTCTAGGGAGTTATTTTGGTCTCCATAAGACAACTTTTATCCATCTTATTTTTGGTAAATGAACCTTGATTATATGCAGTTTAATATAAGGACGGAATGATCAACTGGTCCTTTTTAGGTTCCCGTAGTCAACAAGGGACCAATATAATTTCGCCATGTTCGTCTGTCCATCCGTTCGCAGCTTAACTCAGAGACTCTTAGTACAAAAAAAGTATAATTTGGTAAGGATATATCTATTAACCACGCCGAAATAGTGATAAAATAGAAATAAATTGTACCTCCTGTACACGTAAAGTGGAGATGTTTTGTTTTCTCATCTATCCAATGGTGTGTAGTATCGTTGGATAGGCTATTCAAAAATATTACGGCTTTGATCAATTGAAACCATTTGTCGATTCAGGAATCAGTTTGCGTAAAATTAAGCTTTAAATGGCAAATTTTTGTTAGAGTCAAGTTTCACCTGCCAGCTAAATGGTTGCTTTTAGATATGGACCAAAATACGGCATTATTCGTAATGCCCGGGCAATTTGAAACATGTCCAATATGAGTAAGACTCGTACTTGGCCGGTTTTTAATATACTTATGTTCCTTCTATATCTATAGATATCAGTACCTATAGTGACCTACCTGTTAGTCGAAGCAAATCAGTTTGCCATGTCTTTGCCCAACTATGTTGTAGACGGCTTCTAGTCGATTGTAGTCGGCTCCTAGTCTGTTGTAGTCAGCTTCTTGTCAAACCGAATGCAACTGATTACCAGTATTTTACTTGGAGCGATTGCCTACCTGATCTCTTCAGCCCAGTAGCTTGGTAAAATGGTACCTCTGTCAAGACTGGTGTCAAACAAAGATCTGCAAATAATAGCGGGGACCCACATTAACCCATCCACAGACCGATCAAAGCAAGCGTCGCCTAAACTTGAAGATTTTTTTACTATCTTGTAATTATTTAGCCACGAGCTGCTAGATTTGTTGAAGCTTATTGGAGGGTTATTTTTAGGTATTTACATGATTTAAAGGATGTCTGAGCTGTAAACAATCCACAGACTGACCAATTCAAGGTAACTTAACCACACAAATCGATCTAATCAGATCGCCTTGAGCTCCTTTTCTTCCAATGTTAACATATCATTAACTTCGGTTGAATTGACACTAATTAATCTATAATTCAGCTTGAAATGCGGTGGCATTTCACGAAATGCTGTCTTAATTAGTTGTGGTGACAAATGGACGCTAATTAAGACAGCGGTTATCATCAACATAGCATGATGTTATCATATGTCAACTACCAATTAAAAAGCTAGCTATATGCTGACCAACGAACTTAAAGATGATCCCAAACTTGGTGCATTCACTTGTAATGTAACGTTTATTACATTTATTATAACATGAGTGAGGGAGGAGAACCGAGCATTACAGTACGCAACATGTAATGTTACAGATTCGAGCATTACATTGGTGAGGGCAGAGTACCGAGCTTTACGGTGCGTGACTGATACAATGTGTAATATTTTGGTACAACATGTAACATCAACGACCGCTTTGTCTGACACTGTGGGACCAACCAAATGCTCAAAATCGAATCTAATGTTACATTACAAGCGAATGCTCGTCAAGTCAGGGAGGCAGTACTGTAATGTATGGCGAATGCTTTAGCAGAGGGATCACCTTAAGAGACAAAATAGCAAAGGAGTTTGGAAAAAATATTTATGCCTCCATTGGAAAATGTAGTTTACGCCTAAAGTGTCGAGGTTGCAAGCGCGACTTCTGAGCGTCTCTTTTGTTCGATTATCTGTTCGGTTAAAAGTTTAATGGCTCATGGCAATATTACTCGTAATACGGTGCTTAAAGCCAATGGTCTGGTCGTACAATGAATGTAAAGGTAAGTACAGAAATTGCACATGTTTCTGTCTGAATAAAAACATAAACTATTCTTTCGTGGTGACCTCAGCTCTCGTGCTTGAACGACCTCAAGCAAATCCGGGCAAGTAATACCAATGTGACTTTTTCAAATTCGTATTTACTTTCTAAGTTTATCTTGGACATCACATGCAACGGTGAAGGAAAACATCTTGAGGAAACATGGACTTACATAGTTACTGTAAGTCTAAATTTGCCAAGTCAAAGGCCTGTGAGTCCCCAGAAGCGGCTTAATTAACTCCAACACCAGAGGTGGCCACATCCTCACACGAAAATAAGATGACTATAACATCTCTTGTATACTGTTACCTTTGAGATAGACCAGATTCGGTTGAGAGAATAATCCCCTTATTCTATAAAAGACTTTTAATCTCTGTAAGGGCAAGGGGATAAATGATATTTTATTTATAACAATAAGCAAATAAGTGCAACAAACACATAGGCGGACCCGCTTGATATTCATAACGGAATGCAATACAGTTATTAAAGCTTCAAGCAAATGCCTTTGCCTTCTTTCATAATATTTAAGCAGATAAGAATACTTTACTCAAGAGAGTGCATTTTTCTCTCAGCATAAGCAAATTGTTTCTATAATCTTTCACTGACAACGCTTGCATCTACTCCCTAGAATTCGAGATCATTAATAAAATTTCGTAAAGATAAATAATGTTGCTGAAAATAGCCTGTCATTGACACTTAGTAAGCCATTAACGGTTTTATTGTAATTTCAGTTTACTTATCATCATCATCATCAATCAATCAATACATATAATAAATCTGTAGAAAAAAATTTTTTGTACATCGAAAAAAAAAACAAAAAACATAGCCAGGGTGTTAAAGGATAACCAACAGAACCCATTTCCAGCATTTTTGTCTGTTTATTTGTGCACGCAACACGTGAAAATTAAAATGAAGAATTACTTAGTTTTTGTTTCATCGCAATCGGTTCACTCTATCGTTAGACGAATTTAAACTGTTCAAGAAGTAAAATTATCACAGCACACGCAATTTAGTTACTCGGACAGTTGAACTCGATATTCGATAGATGGCGTTGTGCATTTGAAGTCATTTTCTGAATGGCGGTGTTAAGATTCGACGCGAAATTTCCCTAGAAAAAATTTGGTATGTAGGGTAGGCAGGAAGGCGAGTAGTGTAGGGTTGGCGGGCAAATGACGGGAGCGAAGCCGCGGGCAAAGCTAGTCTTTTACATAAAAGATCAAGCCAGTCTTTATTTGATGTTAGTTTTATAGCATATTTATTTATTTTGATAACTAGCTGCCAGCCCCAGCTTCGCACGAGAATATCTAGATACTATTGAAGAAAATTAAACTTTTTTCTTTCATACAAACCTTGTGAATACGTTGTTGTTGACAAAAAAAAACAATTTATTCCGTTAGTTACATAACGTAAAAATATTGGACACGTATTTTTTCTTTTGCCACGTAAACAAAAAATTATATTGTGTTACGTCACGATGTGCTACACTTTATACTGACAAAGTGACGTCACAAGCCCCCACTCCTGAACTTTGGTGCGCTTTGTCTTTGTCAGTTTTTATTTATTTTATAAAGAAAAAAATACGGGTCCAATATTATTTGATAACCTCACAGACGGACTAAATAGAATTATAATTATTCTATCCAGAGAACATCCTTATTACAAAACCCAACAAAAAAGATAAATAGGTGCAGCAGTTCTTAAGTGATTTATTTATGTAATAACAATTGCTTGCTGTACTAACAGTTTGCACCAAAGCGTACAGCAAGCCAAAAACATAAACACTAAACAGTCTTATTAATAAAAATGGCGTATTACCAGCTTACTCCGAAGTTATTCTTGGACTAGCTAATCCCGGAGTAAGTAAGGATTAACATAGGCTTAGCAATGTTATTAATAAACATGGAATAACCTCGGACTAACTATTCATTTGTTACTCTTGGATTTGCGCGTAAGCTATGGCAATCCAGAGGCCTTAGTGAGAGTTTTTACTCACGCTTAATCGCGTAAACGTTAACGCCAATTTGTATTGAAACTGGATAAGCGCCGTCTGGTGACAGCAAGGCAAAACCTCTTTTTTTGTATACATTTTGACATAAGAGATCGTTTACGTTATCACGAGTGAGTACGTTAAAAAACTCGCACTAAGCACACAGTTCAATTTAAAAGTAAAAAGAGTGAACCAGTGAATGAAACCAAGAAATTTGATGACATAAAGTAGAAAAAGAAAGAAAAATCCTTCAAGACAAAGTGACATCTGTCATTCTTAAATGCACATAATAAAATATTATAAATGCGAAAGGAACTCTGTCTGTTTATCTATAACCATTTCACGCTTAAACCGCTGAACTGATTTTGGGTGGAGTTAGTCATTGAGATATTATGTATTACATAATTACCTCAATGGAGTTAGTTTGAGACCCTGGGAAGGACATACGATAGTTTTTATCATGGCAACCATCCCTTACTAATTATTTAACAAGTGAGGCGGCCCTCACATCCACAATATAATTAGTGCGACATTAAAAATAGGCTATTAGGAGTACTACGCAGGCGAAGTCACGGGCAACAGCTAGTATTTAATATTCGTAGTGCTTTGATAGATCTGATAACGATTGTATCTCTCATACTAATGTTAGTAAAATACCTAAGTATTAAACACATCTTCATGCCAATTCCTGAAATAGTGTTGCCTGTCTATTACAATATATTTATATTAAACCAAAAATTTTCATCATCAAATCACAACGAACAAAATGTCAATCATAAATAATAAATGCAGTCGCCATGGATACATTCTTAATCCAACCTTAATCCGACCTTAAACTAGCTAGCACCATGGAATAACTTTTAGTCTAAGACTAGTCATATTAGTATAATCTCTCCTTATTCCGTGTTTATTACTACGGAAATTTGTTATTACCAACCTAATGCTTGGAATAAAGTTATTCTTACCTTAGTCTACGTTTATTAATAAGACGGTTATAGACTAAAGAACTTTACACAAACATTTAACATAGATTTATCAATGTACAAAAATATTTCGACGCCAGAATTTGGAGCCTTGGTTGTAGGGCATATCGCGCTGTCAGGGTACGCGAGGGAGGAGATGCGAACAGACACCGCGGGGTACAGGCGCGCGACACCCGTACTCGGTCTGAAGCAAACAGTGAACAGCGAGCCAGCGTGGACGAATCGTCGATCCTATATACACCAATACACCAATAAAAGTAAATGGCTTAAAATCACAACTGTGTCCTTGACAGATTCCTAGATACACATTTAATGTAGTGTGTTCTTTATAAAGGTAAGTGTTTAGTTAGAAGAAAGCTTATTCTATTCTTCGAGCTACTATATAATTTTTGTTTCCGAAAACCTCAATATTTTTAGCAACTTAGGAAACAAAGCCCGACTCAGACGCTTAGGGCTTAAAACTAAGTGCGTTTACATTTGTCAAAAGGATTATTCCCAGCCGAACTAGGTGAGAGCCTGTATTTTGGCATGCAGCTCCACCCATAGGAACAATAACGCAACAGATTTAGTACAAAAAAATACATATGGTATAGCTCATAATAAAATTAAAGATTATTTAACAAAAAAAATTGGATAATATAGTTAAGAGATATATAGTAGATAGTTCATTCGTTCAGAAGAAGATGTATCGATCCTTAGTCGAGGTACTTAACAGTGTGATTCAAAAAAGAACTACCAATTTAATTAATTAAAGGCTTAATTTATGTCGGCAAAAAAACTTGTGTTTAACGTTCCAAATTAAAACAATAAAAGCACTTACTTGCATCCAGGTTTTCATTAGAGGTGTTAATTTACATGATGGAGTAATTAAAGGTCGTCAGCTCGTTTGATCATTTAATATGGAGGCTTTTTCAACACGGAGCACCCGCGTGGGTAAATATTCACAGAAGGTTAGCTCCATGGCGAATATCGGCCCCATCAACGAATTGTTGATGGGGCCGAAAAGTTCTGGAGTGACGAAGGAGTACTGGAAGACGCAGCCTTTGAAGGCCACCCTCCAGGTGGACAGGATGACCTGCTTGGGGCTGCGGCAATCCACTGGATGAAAGAAGCACAGGCCCGATCGATGTGGCGACACTTCAGTGAGGCCTATGTCCAGTAGTAGACGTCTTTCCTTTATGATGATAGCTCCATACTACAAAAACGCAAGCACACTTAAACACACATTTTGTTTTTGTATTTCACAATGAGCCCGCTCTTGAAATCGTTCACGCCTGATGAACAGCTATGGATGAGAGAGATCTGTAATGGAACGGGCAAGACGAGAATATGGCTGTTCACACTTCACTCTTGCTTTAAAGGCTGGTGGATTTATTCGGCTGCTCCTATTCTTGAATTCAGAATTTTCTAGATCATTTCAATCTATCTTCACCATCGACTAACGACTTTAGCTTCCCGTGTTGACTTTTAAAGTTACCATTTAAAAAAGCCATAAAATCTCATTGAGTTAAATGTACTACGTACTAGATGAGACTCCTCAACTCAATTGTTTGTAACACGCGTTAGAGCGCGCGCAATCCAACTCACTTAGTCTGTCTGTGACAAGCGCTCGCTGCGACGTGACACGTTTGAGTACTAAGTTTTGTTTCTTATAAAATGCCTTCGTGTGTATTGAGATACTGTTCAAACAACTCGAGAAATATAAAGTCAGAGTGGATTTTCACCAGTAAGTTGAAAACAAGCTTAATTTAATTATATTTTATCAATTTATTGTAACTCGTGACGTCGCGTCACCGCGGAGGCGCGGGCGGGAGGGCAGCCATGTTTGTGTGAATGTCAAAGAGTAAGAATAAGTTCATCTGCGCGCATTGACTGTTTATCTATGAGAGAGAACATAACACCCCTCCCCCCACCCCCGCTTGCACCGCTGTCACCGAATTACGCGGAATCTTTTGTTTGAAATAGCTTCTCTAGTATGTAGTACATTTAACTCAATGTAAAAACTATGCGTTCCAATAGAATTTGCACTTTGTCTTGTTTATAAGAGAGATTATTGTTTCAAAATTTGAAGATTTTCTCGAATACTGAATTCAAATATATTAAATGTCGAATACCTTCGTCGTTTGTGTTCGACGACTCAAATAAATAATGCGAATCCCGAGTGTGCTTGCACTCGCTGTACGTAGAGCGTGTCTATGTGTGATTGTGTGCGATCGTTTTCACTCATTGTATGGAGCCGATCTTCTGTACCCATATATTATGTGGCCATGGTATGAGTTTTCATGTTTTTTGAGTTAATTAATAATGCCAGCGTAAGTCCATGTCTAAGATTTAATTACCTTGTCATTGTTTTGCTTGACAGATCAAAACAATTGTATTCAATTAGTACTGTTACAAAGTACTTTGGCTTGATTTTACGTAGAAATTACGTGTGGAAACATATAACTGAACCGTCAAAGTTCAAAAGCGAGCAAATAAAGCACACTGGAGCATGTATTCGATACTAAAAGCCACGATCAAAACAAAAAATGTAATACAAAATAAAACTACCGACTTTCAAAGCAAAAGACGAAGCGAAGCGAAAAATTACTCTCTTTTCCGAAGCCGGTGTCTTTGGTACCTATTTTTTTCCGTTTTTTGACACCGATTTCAGAAAAGAAAGTAATTTTTCGCTTTGTAGTGTTTTGTTTTGGAAGTCTGTTTGATTTTGTTTTTAAAAAGTTTTGTATTTACCTTTTTTAGTTTTGATAGGTAACTCCAATTACCATGAAAATTATTTAGAACCAAAGTACATCCCATGACGATTCTTATAAACCCAAACTCGATACATTGTTTTATTTTGGAGTTCCAGTGCCTACCTTCCTGCTTCATCATCGTATCAGTTTGATGATACCATTTTCATAAGTACCAATTATTTATAAGTATTTTCCTCATCATAATCGGTTAACTATTCGAGATATCTTATACCCGTGACATACTTATCAATAGGAGTTCCGGTGACCCTCTGTGATTTTTTTCATCAATTCCACATCACCAAATGATACTTTCTGAGTGCAAATGTTTATATTGTTGACGAAAATACCGAAATCACTATACGTAGGTACGCCTTTAATATTTGAGGAGTTCCCTTGATTTCTCCAAGATCCCATACTCATATTATTTTATGGTTAAATGATTATAGGCGGTCACTCTTCATGTTTGGCGTAAACAAATTCAGAGAGCGAATTGATAAAAAGCTCCTGGATTAGAGACCTCTCAACAATAATATCTCACGTGTCTCATATAAATTTCTGCTGAATAAGGCTGGTCAGCGCCAGAAATAACTACCCATTTTAAGCTGTAGTACTTCTCCGTACGAGCTCTTTTGCTAGAAATTTACTGCTGAAACCGTATTAGTTTTGGCTATCGGAACATTATTTCTAGGATACGAGTATTACCTACTAGTATTACTGCTGAAAATCTGCATACTTTGGTATGCATAGTTCTGCGAACAAACGGTGTTCGACTACGGACAACATCTTTAACAACATCACCACTTAGTCGACACTACAACTAGATGTTAATTTAAGAAGAGAGCTTATAAGTGCTCTACGATAAACCGTATCATTTTTGTATGGTCTGTTTCCATATTCAAAATGTGTAGAGTTTGGAGTAGGTACACTGTTTAGATGTAAAACTTATGTTAATTTTATAAATAATAAAAAAGAAAGTATCTCAATAAAATCTGAATAACTTAAAAGCCCCAACCCCAATGAAATTCTAGATAAGATATTGTAATAAAATACGACAAGTGCAGACACACGCCATAATGCGAGATGCCAAGTCTCGTGCATTTTAAAAGATTGATCTCTCTTTTTTTTTTTTTTTAAAACGTTGCCCCACACTAGGAATTTCTCCTGTATCGTGGGTGCGTTTACAAACATATAATTTCACATACACAAACACCCAGAGCCGGAACAACTATTTGTAGATCATACAAATATTTGTTCCCTGCGGGAATCGAACCCACGACACGCAGCGCAGCAGTCAATCGCTCAACCACTGCGCCAACCGTGCGCCCGAATCTACAGATATATCTCGTGTCAGACTGACGCGTCTCGCATGTTTGTGGGAGCCTTAACGCGGTCTTTATGAACGCGGTGTTAAGAGATATAATCCGTTTTCCACTCATGCTTCAACCTGCGCTCAAGCCAGGAAAAATCAAGTTAGCCAAATTTGGGTGTCAAAAATAAAGTTAAAGTATTTACTTAGGGTTAAGAGTACCGAAAACTTTTAATGTAATACTATGCCGTAGTGTATGTAGGCAAAAGTTTCTCCTTTTCGAAAAAGATTTTCGTTTTCCGAGCCAGCCCGCACAATGCTTTGATGTTATAACACTTAATTTCCCCATAACTCTTTGTGACCTATCATTCCAAGCCAATATAGCATGTCTTACCGTAAGGTCTATATATTTCCCAGGTCATATCATATTGGATTGAATCCAGAGTGAAATTGGATTCGTATGACTGATTTTATAATAAATCCCATTTAAAGTCGGAAGCAATAAATCCTTCAGTTGATAGATTAAGGAATTAAATGATTGAAGGCATCAAAACATTGCAAATATTTGAAAACACAATATCTACATGAATGTTTGATTTCTT